>CM046040.1:13750237-15062552 GCA_025215565.1 Flaveria ramosissima
TATATGTAATCAAAAATGTATATTCTTTTTTTATTGCTTTTATATTGCCATTGTTGGAAACAATTGTTCGTACGTATTTCTAAGCAAGTTGGGATTAGTTTTGTTGTTATGCATTTATTAGTTTAATTGTTGGTAGGAACTTGTGTCTAAACATCTTGATACATATATGTAAGCTAACTGTTACTTGTCTGTTTATGGATTTGTATGTTACACATATTAAATTATTGTTGGTACTTATGTTACATTATTTGTAGTTATGTAAGTTTTAAAAGAAACTAAATGATTTTTTTGTTTGGTTGCTTTCCTTCTTTTAATGTAGATGTCATCCGGTAATAGTAAGAGAAGTGGGAGAATCGCCCTGAAAGTTTTGTTACAGTGGTCGATGATCCAGATTATATTAAGAAGTCAACGCCTATGAAAGTGGTTAGTTGTTAGGATGTTCCTCTACATCTATGTAGATCATTGAGTTTAATTAGTTTAAGTTGAAAGTAACTTTGACTTACATTGTTATGCAGAAAGAAATATTTGTGTATTATCTACGATCAATTGGACACCCAAAGTGGAGTCAAATCGAGGCATGTCACCCTGAGAAACTTAAGATTGGATGGGCAACATCAAAGAACTATGTAGATTGTGGAGTGTTCGTCATGCGGCATATGGAGATGTACATGGGTAATCATGTGAAGAACTGGGACTGCGGGTTTTCAAGAGATGAAAAACGAAAGAAGACCAAAATAGCTTCTTTGAGAAAGAAGTATGCTTTTAAAATCCTGATGTCAGATATTAACGTATATCACGACAAAGTAATGATGGAGGCAGAAGACACGTTGAATGAAAGCATTTATTTGTGTCGAACTTATATGATCTTGGGAGGTTTTTTTTAAACTAATTTGATTGTTAGTATTCTTGTTTTGGAACTTAGAATGATTATCACTAATATTGTTATATATTATGAGGTTTTAAAGTTATGTTTCTATGTTCATTGATTATGGGGTTCGTATAATACATGGGTTTTGATTGCTTACATATATGTAACTTGTATCATATATGTAACTGGTCAGTTTGTAAATTAGAATTATATATTTTTTGTAGTTAAACTATAGAAAAATATTATTATCTATTAGATGCTGGTATTAAAAAATTAGGTATGATATTTTTTACTTACATATATGTATACATATTATAAATTTTTTCTTTTAAAATGTTTACGTATATGTAAGCATTTTTATATATTTAGGTTTTTTAGTTAATATATGTTTACATATATGTAGGAGTAAACGAATTTCTATTTTATTCTCTTTGCGTTCATATATGTTTTTATTATGTATAAGATCTAGAAACCGGTTTTTCATATTTTATTATGTATCTGTGAGTAATCATCCCATCCTTTTTTTTTCATTGCACCTAAACGAGTATAAAAACCAGCCTTCTCAGCATATGCTTCATACATATTCATCACATCTTGCCATGTATCGAATTTGGTTCCTACAACAAGCTTGTAATCAGCTGGAACATTAGGAGTCCAGAATCGTATTCCATTTGGAGATTCATATACATTAGTAGATAAAGAACCTTGACATTAAGGTAAAATATAATAAGTCAGTACATTATTAAAATTTCTATAGAGTTGATTTATTCATAATCACAACTAGGGGAATATTATATTTATTTACGCTTACATATACGTAAACATTCTTAAAAGACATAACATCATGCTATATACATATACGTAATCAAAATTTTAAACTGGAACAAAGTAATCGAACGTATTAGGTATATAAATTACCTTCATTTTCAACGCCTGTAAGATATATGTGTCTATCTCCACGATTCAAATCTGATGGGATAAGAATTGTAGAATTATCTAAATCGAGATTATTACCGGAAGATTGGTTACTAATGTGATCGATACATGTTGAAGGATTTGCTTCAACAAACTCTACAATTTCCATCCCAGTAACATTAACCATTGCAGAAGAAATCGACTTATCCATTCTAAAATGGTAAAACACAGATTATAAAAGAACAGAGTATCATAAAATCAAAATAAAAATCGTTGATACAGACTCACATCCTTCAATATATGATTGTTTAATTCGATTAACAATCTGAAGAAACATACGAATGACACAAAGCAAAACTTGTAACTGATGAATTCATCTAAATGAAACGATCCCACAAAATGTGCTAATTTAGTTTGATTATAATCAATTGAAACAGAGGAGAAATAGGGATTTGATATTAATTAAAAATAAATTACTAACAAAATTACTTAAATACCCTTTAAAAATAATAAATATGATTATCAAAGAAAAATTTTGATTGGATGAATTTGGTTTCTTGGTTTTCATAAAATTTGTTAGTTTTCTTAGGAACCCTCCTATATATATATATATATATATATATATATAATATATATATATAGATATATATTATATATATAGATATATATATATATATATATATATATATATATATTATATATATATATATAGATATTAATAAAAGAAAATTTCTTTTGCCACATGTCATATTTTTAAACCACATTTTTGACACTTGTCATTTTTTTAAACATCCTCACTTTATTTTCCCTCCAAAAGGATATTAAAGTAATTTAAATACTCAAACAATTTCTCTCTCTTCATAAAAATTAATTTGGTCAATTAATATATTTTTCTCTCTCATCTATATTTTTAAAATCAAACTATGTTTTTAAAAATAATTTTTATTAAGAAAATTAAAATTCATATATTTTCTAAAACATTGAATAAGTCCTTTTATAAAGTAATTATAAAAAATATAGAATTTTCTAAAAGTAGTTTTACTAAAACAACAAGAATAATTAGAAACTTGAGTTTTTAATAAACAAGATTTTTATAAACAATAAATTTGTATAATAAAATCTAAAATAATATTTAAAAAAAAACTATTTAGATAACAAATTTATAAATAGTATAATTGTTTTATCTCTTGAACAAGTACGTATATATAATTTACATATCTTACATTAAAATATCGTACTGTAACTTTTCGTGTTTTATTATTAACTATAATCCGTTTAACTAGACTATCTATTTATCTATAAATCTATCTGTCTATAATCTATATATGTTTATTAGCTATTCATATGCAATTAAAATCATATTTTATCTTCAAACATTATTTTATAATTCATAAATTTTATTACTAATTATTTATTATATTTATTCAACCCGTGTAATACACGGGATACTAACCTAGTATATATATATATAGGGTTTAGTTCTATTAAGAACCCATACTAATTGTAAGAACTCATTAACTCTTTGTAAGTCATTGATTATATTACAACCCATAAGATGATGACAAGTGTTCATGTTTCTTTTTTAGTAGAGAAGGACATTTTTGACATTTCACTCATATGACAAAAGTCAGGTTTTAATTTGGTGTTGACAAGTGTCACCATCTATTTTCAAAAGATTCTATCTACTTTTTTTAAAAAGTTTACCCCCTTTATTTTTAAAACTTATATAACTTTTTATACATTGTTAGTTTTTCTATTTAAATTACACCATTAAACCTGTTTCATTTTCTTCTTTAATTCCAATATAGTTTCGAAAAATTTTGAAAACTTTTTACAGAAAAAAATACTTACAGTAAATTACATCATTTTGTAATTACTTACAATGCATTACGTCAAAATACATATATAAAATCCAACAAAAATAGAACCTCATAAAATGGATTCAAATCTATTTTCAAATTCAAATCAAAACTCTAAATAAATTTTGGCTAAATGTATCATCGTTACCATCCCTATTCGTACAAAAAACAAATTGCATAAACCTAAAGTAATATCAAAGTTTCAGGATTACAATAAAAAACATAGTGTTACAATAAAGTAACAACGCAAAAAACATAAAATCAAACATAAAAACATACTTAAATCTATAAAAAAAATTAGATTGTTATATTAAAGTTCATATTATTACAACATATTGTAATTACTTACAGTAAATTACATCATCTTTATTACAAAATAGATTACGTAAAGAAATACATACAATAAATTATATCATATTGTAACTCTTTACAATGTTTTACTTCGAAAACATATATAAAAAAACAACCATAAAATCTAATAAAACGTGTTCAAACCAAAATCTATAAGCATGAGAAACACAATCTTGTTACAACAAAATTCATTAAGGAGAACACTTAGTTACAGTGAGTTACATCATACTTTAATTACTTACAATTTAAATTTTACTAAAATAGCATGTAACTTAATGTAACTAATTTACATTAATATATTTTATTGGGTATGTAAATTACATCATTCGTATCTCAAAAGTTATGTTTTGCTAACATCGAATTATATGAATAATCTCCCATTTACAACATAATTTTATGGGGTTATATGCATTTAGGCGCATTACAACTATTTATGCGTTTGAGCACTGTTTGGAAGCTTGAAGACTGTTTGGGCGTTTTAGTTACATCACTGTAAACCAATGTAACCCAACGTAAAAATTAGGCGCATTACAACTGTTTAGGCGTTTGAGCACTGTTTGGAAGCTTGAAGACTGTTTGCGTGTTTTAGTTACATCACTGTAAACCAATGTAACCCAACGTAAAAATTAGGTGCATTACAACCGTTTAGGCGTTTGAGCACTGTTTGGAAGCTTGAAAACTGTTTGCGCGTTTTAGTTACATCACTGTAAACCATGTAACCCAACGTAAAATTATGCGTATTACAACTATTTGGACGTTTTAGCATTGTTTCTTAATGTTACGTTAATATAAACAAGTGTAACACTAATGTAAGAAGGTGTAACGTTATGTCAAAATGTGTAACGTAAATGCAAATAGACTGTTTACCGATACATCTTGTAATTCACCACACAATTAAAATAACTTATTTAAAGGCTAGTAACAAGCAAGAATAAAAATATAAGAAACAAATTCTTTCAACATTCTGTACATTAAGTTAAAATATACAAACTCAAACCATGAAAATACACAATTATAATAAAATTTCAACACTGTAACTTAACACTATAATTACATATTATAACGAAAATAAACCAAAAATAAAACAAACTACACCACTAATGTTTTCCAATCTAAACCATTCTGTAAACTAATATAAATCATTCTTTAAAAAATGAAAACAAGTTGAAAAATACTTTACAAAAAATTGTTAGTTGGAGTGGTGTAATATCGGGTGTAAATATTTGGTAGAGTAATGCAAGATTATATGATCTACTGTCGTTTGCAACATTACATGAGAATTAACGTTGTAACTTGTAACATGGGTTTAATGTTGTTTTGTTTTTAAAATCACGATGTAATTTAAGGTTTAATGTTGTTTAGGTTTTGCATACGAAAATAATGTAATTCATTGTAATATGTAACGGCCAGATTTTTTTTGTAAATATCGAGACTATATTAGAATTAAAGAGAATAATGAGACGAGTTTAATGATGCTATTTTCATAAAAAGTTTTATAATGTATGAAAAAATTATAAAGGCTATAAAAACAAAAGGGGTAAAAATTTTAAATAGGAGAAAAAGAATTAGGAGGAAATAGGGGAGGACATGTGTCACATGCTTGTTAAAAGCTGTTTTTTGATTAGTGGACAAAATGACCAAACTGTCCTTTGATGATCTATGCCATTGAATTGGAATCTAAATTATTTTATATTAGATCAATGGTTAGATTTAAGGTTAAAAGGTTCTTGTAATTTCATAAGGTTCTCACATGAACCCAATTATATATAATATATATATATATATATATATATATATATATATATATATATATATATATATATATATATATATATATATATATATATATATATATATATATATTAACATAAATGAACGAAAATATATGAACCTAAGTGAACAGAATATATATGAACGAACATAAATGAACATTCATGAACGTAAACGAACAAAACATGTGTTCATGTTTGTTCATTTAATTGGACAGACACAAAATTTGTTCATGTTCGTTAATTTCCTAAATAAACGAATGTAAATGAATCTTTCATCGAACAGTTTATGAACAATTTATGAACGTTCAGTTCATTTATAGGCTACATCTAATTATGTTTGAGGCCAATATGGGCTAGTCTATTTGGTAGAGTCTTTATCTCTTAGAGAGGATGTCTTTGGTTTAAACCCAAACAATGATGTAATATGAAGTAATTTAAAAATATGATAGTTTTGCCGTTCAAAATAAAAAAATAATTTAATTATGTTTGATATTACAGAAAGAGTGACATTGAATGTTTTTGTCGTTTGTCTTTTTTCCTTTTTATTTTGTAGGTCCTATTTTCAGATTTGGGTGCATTTATTGTTAGGATTGTAATTTATTTTGTGGGTCCTAATTATTATGCATTTGTCACCAAAGGTCTCAATGGAAACGATCACTGGCGGAGCTTCATAAGGGGGCGCCATAGGTTTTGGTTAAGAGTCTTATACTGATTCTTGACCTCATTAAGCTATTATAAATTATAATCAATAAGATGAGAATAACATTCACATTCACATTATTCAAAAAGCAAACCCCATAGGTTTTGGTTAAGAGTCTTAATTATATTTACATCACCACAACAAAACAATCCTTTCCTCACACTCACCCTCAAACCATAACATTATTTCCACATAAGCTAAACCAAAAGCTAAAGCTCATCACACCCTTCACTTTTTACTACCTTTCTTCCTTCTTCCAAACAATCTTTTCAGAATCCCACCACCACTGCTTTTCTTGTTTGGTACAATTGACAAAAAGTTTACCAAAGCTTCTTCATCTTTTTCATCTTTCACCCCCTCTACACTTACAAACATGCGCGGAGACATCACAGCCACAGGATTCAAATTCCCATCCAATATTGCTGGTGACGTGACATTACGAGAAATCACTTTCGGTTTTTGAGACCGTGGAGCTCCTGTGGGGTCCTCGGTAATCATTTTGTCAAGCAGTGAGACCCGCTGGTTATTGTTTGCATTGGGCAAGGGAGATGTACTAATTTCACAATTATCAGATAAAGATGTGTCTGTGGGTAGAGAAGCCATTGCCTTTAACTGTTTTCCGAGGTTAATAATCGTTTCTTGGCATTCAGCCAACTTATCTGAAGCTGCTGATAGTTCTTGTGCCTGCATAATTAAACATATGATTAGATGTAGTGATAATTATAGATCTTGAATTCAAGGGGTTGGTAAAAAGACTTACACTTGAAAGGGTAGTTTCATCATGGTCTAAATCACAACTTTTCTTGTCATTCTCTGTCACACTGAAATAAAATAACTAAGTACTTGCAACAATTGTTCATGTATAAAAGTAAATCATTGATAAAAATATTACCTTTTTTGCTCTTCGGTAGATTTAGTTTCTTGATGAGCCTCATTGCATTCATCAACGGTCTCAGTGGGGTGTTTTTCAATATCTTTCACCATCATATCTACTTCTGTTTGGTCTTCAAGAATTTCCTTCTGTTCCTTTACAACTCCATTTGATTCTTGAAGTTGAATGATTAAAGACGCACACTTGGCACTCCCGGATTGGAGTTTATCTTCCAAATCGTTATTTGCTGATTCAAGATTCGCCATGTCATCTTTCAGTTTTCTAACTTCTTCGCTCACATTTGGTTCCAATTGGGAAGTCTTATTACTTAGGTTCCAAGAAGAAGCCATAGGCCAACCTGGTAACTGGTCTTTTGGAAAAGTCAACTTATCAACTTCCGACAAGCGGGCCCCACCTTCTACCTCACTCTCGCTTCGAGTTTCATCCCACTCAAACTGCTTTTTGATTTCATCCTTCATGCTGCACACGTCTTGAAGTGAAAAACAATGGTTGACTATCCATGCCAGAGAAGAAGTTAATTCTTTAACAAAATCATCCACACCCACCTTCCCATTTGCCAACTTATTACAAACTTGAAGAAATTCCTCCAAAATTGCCCGAAGTTCAGATGTTTTCCACTGAAAGACATGAACAGTGTACCCTGTTGGTGTTTCTGATGTCTTGTATGGAGATAAATCATCTTTCTTTTCAGATAACCTGATCCCTTCGATAAGTTCAATAAGTTTCTGCATTGATTTGTTCATGCTTTCATCCAAACTGTAGCCATTTGCATCTTTCTTGTCAATCGTTGTGTTAATATCGCAGCTATCTTTACCTGCCGATACAACTTTAACATCATCTGCAAATGGTTTGTCCACAGACACTAGAGCCAATTTTTCCATCTCAACAAGTCATCCATTAAACCTATATCAGAAGCTCCAACAGTATTGTATGATGGTGCCCATGATTCGGCCATGCTGACTTTCTCGTCACTACCCATGTCGGATGTTACGCTTTTTGACAATCCAATTGTTTTTTGATGAAGGAATTCCTTAAGAAGCTTGTTCTCTTCTTCAAATGAACTTAACTGCTCAGTCAAGAAGGTGATCTTTTTACTATAAGTGTCATCAACTTTAAATTCTGTCGATTCCATTGGGAAAGGGTTCGACCTTCTTCTAGTAACTTCAGTTGCATTCTTCATCTTGACCATGTCAGCAGGGCCGGGAAGGCGTTTTTGAACAAGCAGGCGTAATCTTTGGGCTTCTGTTTCCATTTTTGCAATTTTCTTGACACTCTCTATATATTGTTTGTGTGCCATGTCAGATGCTCTACGATTAAACTCCCGTTCTTCATTTCTAATCTCGAGCTCCTTTTCTAACACTTGAAGTTCATAACCTAAAGAAGCATTTTCTCTTTGTGTTGACTCGAGTCGACTCACAACAGCCCTAAGATCATAATCCAACTGAGCCGTGACCAACTGTTGTTCATCAATAATCTTTTCTTTTATTTTCAAAGTGTTGCATAGTTGAGTGTTCTCCAAACCTAGTTTTGAAAGTTTTTTATTGGATTCAGCTAGCTTTTCCTCTAATATCCTTATTCTTTTTTCATGTTCTTTTGATGTTTCCATCACAGCATCATGAATCCGTTTTTCCTGTTCTTCACGAACAAAACGCAACTGCAGCATACACTCCTCCAGTGCTGATTCAGCACCATGTAATCTTTCCTCATTTGCTACTCTCTGTTCTGCAGCTTTTTCTAGTTCTTGCTTCAGCGCTAAAATTTCTGCTTCAGCTTTCTCCCATCCTGTACGGTATATATAGTTCAATCAGACCACACGTCAAATTTAATTAAAACGAATTAAATTAACAAATAACCTTGAATGGCTTCTCGAGCAACGTTTGTCTGCTTCTTTGCTATTTCATCTTTAGCATTGATCTCATCTAGTGCTGCCAAAAGCTTTTCATCTAAAATTTTCAAATTCCTCTGCAGTTCCACTTTATCAGCCAAATTTGCCTAAATTTATAATGCATACAAGACAGCAACCTCATTTACAAACTCAAAAGTCAAATTTGACCTTAAAAACAATAACTGTTGGAAAAGAATGGAACAAATCAGAAAGAAAAAGATCATTTATATACCTCATCTTCATTCCCTCTGTTAATTTTATCAGCTGCAAGCATTGTTTTCTCAGTAGATTTTTTCTTCCATCTCCATGATTTATGTTCCATCACTTAAGAAAACCCTTAGGTCAAAAGTGCATGAACCACTTAAATCATGGACAATCTGCAATCACTAAAGAAAGAAGACACAAATGTACTTGTTGTCATGATCTGAAGAAATAACCTAATTTACCTCAAGTAAAAACATCTGAAAATTATTATTACCCAAAAAAATCATTTCAATTCATGCTTTTATCAACAAAACCCTAAGAAATTGGGGCTTAGAGTCTCCCATTCTTAGGTCAAAACCTCAAGGCAAGTGGATCTATACAGTGAAGATGATTATATGCTTACAATAGAACATAGCAGATCATAATAAACTTGTTACCTCACTATGCATGTATCTCAAAACGCTTTCACAGATTAATCACGAACGATTGAAGCAGAAAGATCTTCCATTCTACTGCAAAGGCCATAGAAACAAAAGAAATTAATATAAGGTTTCAAGTTTCAACTAATCAGCTTACACTCAATACCTTCAACAGGAAACTCACAAACAACATGACTACAAACAAAACAAATCAAAGTGACAATAATCAAACTAGAAGCGACAAAACGCTAGAGAACAAATCAGATTTATGTCACATAGAGAGTAACAAACAAACACACACACACACACAGTGCATAAAACAGCAACTAAATCGAAATTTCAAAGAACATATGGATCGAAGGCGTTGATGAACTACTGTAACACAATCAAGTAACGAGTGCATACATGAACATAAGGGAAGCATTATCTTGGAACAAATGAAAGAAAAAGTTATGATCTGAAGAAATTTGTAAGATGATACAAGTATACAACTTTAAGTGGAGATTAAGGTGGAGTAAAGAGTAGGTGAAATGGGGGATGAAGATTCGTGTGAAAGTTGAAGAAAAAGGAGAGCAGATGGCAGAAATGGAGGAGAAAAGGTCACAGCTTGCTAGCACCTGATTTCAAGAAAGTTAATGGGGGTTTATGCGTACGGATACAATAATAATATTAATGGAGAAAATGAGACAATTAATGAAGGTAGGTTTTCTATTTCCGATGTTATTAAATTACTTTTATTTTCGCATACCAAATCCTATTCTTGCCGTATTCAATGCAAGGTCATAACGTTTATATTTAACATGCGTTCTTATAACGAGACATTCTATGATTTTACAAAGTGTAGGTATGAGTTGAAGTATCATTATATGTAATATGTTTTAATTGACTAAGAGTTTTATCACAATGGAGCTTTGGGTGGTAGGTTTCCTTTGGAACGGTAGGCGAGCCGGGTCACAAGCGTTGTTTGTGTTCGCGGGCGTAGGTGGCCTTTTGCCAATGGGTTTACCCGGGTGACCGGGCTTAAAATTATTCGTTGGTCGTTCAAAAAAAACATGCGTTTGGAACTACCGTTAATATATTCTTAAATTTTTTAAGATTCGTCTAGAAATATTATTAATAAGGAAATTTATTATAATAAATTATTTTTGAGTCAGGTTTGAACTTGAGGTTGTTAAAATTTTAAACTCAAATTATCAGTCGCATGCCATTAAGTAGAGACCAACTATAGGTCTAACATTTATGTATGTGACAAAAAGTGTTGTTGACTAGACGTCACATAAGTAAGGGTGAAGTTACACTTACGATCATTATAAGTGTGAATAAATGGAGCTTGATTTATGTGTAAACCTCATTGACCCCCCCCCCCCTCCCCCCGGGTTGGATATAACGACCCTCATGATAGATGGGTTTGGCGAGAGTGGTAGCTAGGGTTGTCCGACTGACTTCCACACCGGTTAAATTTAACAAAAAGTTGACTTCCCTCCATCTTTGTCCTATGTAAATTATATATGGAACAACCTGATCCACAAAAAGATAAACACGTTTAACTGAAGAGCTTGTACGAAGAATCCATATTCTAACCACCCTTTCTAGAAGAAGTATAACATCTATTCCCATTTGCGCCTGTTACGTGGCGACCTCTATGAAACGACAGATGACACATTTTTCTCGTGCATAATGGTTAATAAAATTTGATGACTGGTTGTTGTTTTACATACTCATTAATATACGCCTTCTCTTACAAGGACCTGCTTGTTTTGCAAACTTCGTTACTTGAAGATAAAAAAAAAAGGAAAGAACAACAAGAAGAAGAAGATCAGCACGTCATTGTTCTATTATCATGTTAGGTAATCTGAAAAACGAGTAACAGTTGAGTCCATGAAATTAAAGAGGCAACAACAGAAAGCATTATAGATTCAATCAAATCTTTATCTTATTTGTGGATTAAAAACAAGTTCTCTAGAATGACGGTGGATTTGCAACAACTTAGAACATTTTTTTCCTTTGTAACTGTTATTTCCTATCTTTATTTGTTGTTTGTAAATTGGCTAGTTATTTGCCACCATATCACATAAACTTCTTAGCATTTGTAGGTAAACACACCCCCATGTGAGCGTACCATCCCTATGAAGGAAATGTTTATTTTTTTAATTGTACACTAAATGTATAAGATGAGAGATGTACTGGCCTATTATCATAGTCATAGGACAAAGTAGGTTTAAAGTTTATGGTTAATACTTCTTAAACCTTGGTGAGTCATTAGTTTCTCTTTTCAAAAACTTATACTTATTTATAAACTTAAAAATATATATTACAATATCATACTACATAAACTTATGAAAACTTAACAAAAATAACTATTGGTTAATAAAAATATATTTGTTTATGTTTTACCTTTTTTTCATAAAACTAATGTTAATAAAGAATTAATATTTTTTAAATAAAACTTACATTATGCTTAAAACATTTAGAATTTGATTACAACTCGTCAAACTTTTGACTCTCATGTTAATAAAGAGATTAATGAATTATCTTTAAATTATGTGTGGGCTAGAGATGTCATTTTTGACACAAATAATTATATGAGTCATCTTTAAGTTGAATGATTTAACCAATCAACCAACTTAAAATCATCAATTGGTCGACAAGGCAGAGACTAGATAGAGTTTTTTAATCTTGTAATTACAACGATCTATTAGCTTTGTTTGCTTATCTCGAGTTGTTTTAAAAAATGAGACTCTTATTACACAGTCTAACCTAAATAAACTGTGTTTCTTTATTTTGTTCTTCAATCATCTTGTTCATACTTCTTTTTACTTTCAACCAAATGTATTAATTAATTATATAGACTTTATGGACGGCTGGAGTATAAGCACGAGGTGTGTACACTTCATTTGTATGCAAGATGACGTTCCTATTATTGTTTTATGTGGACTATCATATTGTTTATTATTTTTATTATTCTTACGAGGAAAATGCTTTTTAAAAGTTAAAATACTAAACAATTACATTATTTTATTATGCACAATACATATAAGTATTACGTATCTTTTTTTTCAAAGCAAAATAATTAGTTAATTACAATCGTTCTTTAATAAGTCACTCCAAATAGATTGTATATTATAAAGAAGGCGCAACAAGTAGAAGGAAGGAATTATCTCTTTAAGCATTTATGCTTGGAATATATCTTTAATCCACCTTATTTAAATATTCGTAATAATGATTAATTTGATTTCATAAAGATTAGCCATTCCTTTTGGTTTGGATTATCTGAAATTTGTCCCCACGTCCACACTAAAGATAGAGTTGGGTTTTCTTTTCAGAGTTGCTTCAATTGGTGACACTTATTCGCTCCCACTATTTTTTAATCAACCATTTTCATCTAAATTTATTTTTTATATGTTTTAAAATCACTAAAAAATAAGGTTAAATACCATACATATCTAACACACTTAGAACTAAACAATTGGTAGTTTTAAATGAAACTAAAATAAGGTTACCACAGTTGATAAACTACACTTGAACTCTTGAAGCGACACCGTAGTTCATGTTTTATAATATAGAAATGATTTTGTGATTTACGTGTATGTGTGTGAATCCATTCTCTAGTGTCTGTTAAACCTTCTAAAAATTACAACTTATATATTCATCTAAATAATCTTCTAGCCAAAACTTGAACTAGATCTAAACTCTAAACTTGTAACTTATCTTCAACTGAGTAAGAATCTAAATTAGGTAAATATGTTATCTTGATCTTATAAAGATTTACTAATAATTTTAAGTTTTGCAATTACTTTAAGAAATCAACTTATAAATATATCAAATATAAAAAATATGAGCTAATTAAGAATGACATCACCGTATCTTCTCTAATAAAACAAAATAATTTTTAGTACTTGTTATCTTCTCACATTCATTGTGTCACATATCACTACCATAATAATTCATCTCTTTAGTGATGATATTAAACGCTAATAATATTATATATTTTTTTTAAATTATGAAATAGATTTTTTATAAATATTTAAAATAAAAACATGTTTTTTTAAATTAAAAACTATTTTTTTAAAACAAATCTTCTCTAATAAAATAAAATAATTTTTACTACTTGTTATCTTCTCACATCTATTCCGTCAATGTCACTACCATAGCAATTAAACTCTTTAATGATGATATTAAAAGCTAATGATATTATATAGTTTTTTATAAATATTTAAAATAAAAAACATGTTTTTTAAATTAAAAATGTAATTTTATAAAAACTAATCGATCTTCTCTAATAAAACAAAATAATTTTTACCACTTGTTATCTTCTCACAATCATTATATCACATGTCACTACCATAACAATTCAACTCTATAGTGATGATATTAAATATTGATAATATTATATATTATTTTCAAATTATAAAATAGATTTTTTATAAATAAATAAAAAAACATATTTTTTTAAAACAACTTTTTTAATACAAAGAGCCTTTTTTTCAAAAAATGACATTGTTAAATAAAAAAAATGAAGCAAAAGTTTTTCAAGACGAATGCTAAAAAATTGTTGTTATTGTTTTCTTACTCAAAGTGGTTAATTATACGTAATTTCAACAATATCTTATGTTAGAAAACTATCTTATAATTTGTAAATATTGATTGTTACATATTAATTTAATATTTTTATTTAACCCGTTTACACCATATGGTACACGTACTTTTAAGCTAGTTAATAAATGATATAGAGTGGATGTTAATGGATCCATCTTACATCCACTTGTTGGTCTACCAAGTGTTGAGCTTCACTAGACTTTTCTTTAAGCAGTGAAGTCATCGATGTAACAAAAATCACAATAAGGTAGTGACCACATCTTCTCCACTAAAATTGATAGGGATCGCTGTTGGTCCTAGGTTTTCGAATGTTTGCGCGGGGTCGAAAGCGTGCTCTAAACAAAATAAAGTAATCTTTGGGTTTTGATGATGATGATTATTGTCTTCAAGTACACAAACCTAACAACTTAAATATTTAAAAAATTCATGTGGTTAGTGTTACATGTAATGTTATGTTATAACATAAAATTTATAATGCTTGTTTTGCTTGTGAAACATAAATAAGCTAGAGCAAATAAAACACATTAAGAAAATTAAAACACAATAGTACATCATAACTAGTTTTGATTGCAACGAAAAAAAATAAGCAATCACTTCAAGTTTGCAACAACATACACATGTCTGTCTTGATTTCATATTAACCTTAGGCACGTTCCATCATCCATGTAATGGTTAACATTGAGGTTGTAAGTGGGAAGTATATGACGGGAATGAAAAAAGGAAAACAAATATGATTGTCAAGTTTGACTTTCTACTTAAATTGTTTCTATCCGTCTTTCTAATTTTCAATGTCTTTGTAGTTCAGGGATTTCGACAAGTCGAGGGCATTGATTACAATGAAGTGTTTGCACCCGTGGCAAGGATGGAAGCCATCCGCATCTTCCTTGCCTATGCATCGTATATGAAGATTAAAGTTTATCAGATAGATGTGAAGAGTGCATTCCTTCATGGTGAAATCCGAGAGACAGTGTATGTCAGTCAACCCGAGGGATTTGGAAAACTAAAGAAAACCAATTAAACATGTCACATAATTTATAGATTTTTTTATCACCACCCTCTATATACATATGTGTGTGTGTGTGTATATACATATATATATATATATATATATATATATATATATATATATATATATATATATATATATATATATATATATATATATATATATATATAGTGTAGTGATCAAATGAAAATTGTAACGTGGTTTTACATATAGGTCACACATAGGTTACGTATACGTAACCGTTTTTCATTCGACATAGTATTACGTATATGTAATTTTCTTCATTCTCGTATATGTAGTCAACATATATGTACCAAATACTTAAATAACCCTTTTAACATTTAAATGAACAAAAAAATATGAATTATGTTAGTGGGTTCTATGGTTTTCTCATAACTATTGGTTTTGTTAGGAACCATCTGTTGGAATTTTGGACACAAAATAATTATATTTATATGTTTTTATATAAATAGTTATCTATTTATTGGTTTAAGTTCTCGTTTTGTAGCGAACTAACCATGTCCAAACTGAAGCTTAGATGAATTAGATATCGATGCTCGAAGTTGAGTGGTCGAAATGAAGAAAGTAAAACTTGGGTGATTATTGTAGGAAATTTTGTAATTTCTTGCATAATGCTAATAAAGTCATGTATTGATTAACATGGATGTTTTATGTTGACCAAGTCTTTTAATAAATATTATGAATGTCTATTATGAATCATAATTTTTATTAAAATTGGTATTAAACTTGTCATGAATAAAATGAAAGTTTTGATTTGGTCTCATAAAACATTTCATAAATCAAATGAGAGTTTTGGTTGTGAATCATAAAACTCACATTAATGTGAACTTATTAGTATGAGTATATAAACAAACTCATAATGATGAAAAATGAGAAGAAGAAGAAATATATTTTCTTTAGTATCCAAGTTTTATAGAAATTTAGAGAGGAGCACTCTCTAAATTGTTCTTCATACACCATTATCTTTAATCTTGTCTTCATAACACATATACTTTACCCGGTGATCTCTTGGGCCGATACACTCTCCGGCAGTACATACTGCTTTGGCTGTTGTACCCTGGGAGACAGACGCGTTGTCTTGAGTAGAGACGCGAAATCTGTTTTAAGGGACCCGTGTCTAACACGATCCTCAGCCACAACCGTCAATTTTTTGTTTGTTATTTGTTGTAGTCAAGGGGTATAGTTGAAGATTCAAACGTGATGAAGACTCGTTCAAGAATTTTATGTGAAGACTCGTTGGAGTATATACTAAAGACGTTTGTTCGAATCAAGTTTGGTACATAAATATTGTTTATATTTATTTTTTTGTCGTATTTGTAAACGTATTGTACTAAAATATTTCTCATGGCTAACGAGAGTATCGTTAGAATTATTTTTTTTAATATAAAAGTGAACCTACTTCTTACACCATCCCCATTTTCTCTATATATCTAAAAAAAGATGTTATTTAATATGTATGATACGCTTTTGATTAAAACGGTGAATCTAAAACGTACAGTTATTACGATGTACCTAAGCTAACTATAACAATAAACCTGACTATTACAACTGGGAATCTAAAACCACTTAGAATTAAAGAGATATAACATCCTAGTCTTATAAACTCATGTATGTATATTTGTTGAATACTTCATTCGATTAGTATGTTACACACCACTAAGAAAAATCTACTATAGACATTAATGTTGCAGTTGCATAGTTAAAATTAGTAGGAATTAAAATATGCATTTAAGACAAAAGAGGAAAACCTAAACAAACATCTGCGGGTATTGCTTTCTTTCAGATTTGTACCAATAGTAGTTTACACGAGTTTGTTGATCTCAAATATATTCATATTTTTTTGCTTTTCATGAAAATCTAAAGTGCTAAATCTAGATTTTTATATTTTTCAATTTGATATGAGTTTTGTATATGATATTTTAAAACAGCTTTTTCGACATGGTTTGAGGAACTTTTATTAAATAGTACATTTAACTTCTTTGCAGCAGTGTTTCTAAAAGAGCATGGCTCGAGGTTAAGGGCTACATCCTAAAATATAAATAGTTTATATCACACATGTATGTAGCTATACGTCTAAACCTTTAAAGTAGTGTGTCAAGATTAATTGCTAAGGCTTTAATGGTGTTGTAATCGGTCATGTGCACTATTTATAACAGCGCGTCAATATATCGAATAGTGTATCAACGTTGCATGGTTACTAGTGTGTTATAAATGGATTTCACGTACAAACAATGCTTCCAGCAAATTTGGAGGTTTGATTGTAACATGTTTTGATGTACAAGTTCTATAAAGGTATATTTAACATATTGTAACAATGTGTCTAACATATTACAACAGTGCATAAAACTTATTAGATTTGAGTCATTGTAGTAATCCGTTCAGGTGAAGCAATATATAAAAGTGCATTTAACTTTAAAGCTTTGGTCCGTTGTTGTTCTCGGTTTTTATGCACATATAACAAATTACTAATTAAAATTCCAAGTGAACTTCCTAACCGATTATCATTCCATTCAAAATATTGTGAAATTTGACTATTATTATTCTTGTTATTGTTACTAATGAAATTGGTGTTTTAAAGTTAGGACTTTAAAAGGAAAAGTAATTACCAACACACTTATTTGACTAGACAGACATTCTTATTCAAAGTTTATTTTAACAAACAGAGTTCAAATATACGTAAATTATATTGCAGGACCGTTTAAGGGCTTAACTACAATTACAACACAACAACACAATGAGGAGAATAACTAAGCTCTAATCAAACAGTGAACTGGGTAACCAAAGTGATACAAAGAACACAAGTAAAGTAAAGAGACAGAACAAGAGAGTTGGGTTTCAAGGAGGCAGTATATTGCTTTCTCAAGTTCTTTTACAAGTGTTACAAAGCATAAAGAAAAGATACAAGAACTTGAAATACTTATACTACAACCTACAGCCGGCCATACTTTGAAAGCCAGCTGGATACAATTGACTAGACACTAACAAAATCAATTGTAGGATCAAAAGGCATATCTGCCTTTTGACCTTGTGACTATGACATGCCATAGATCACATCCTTTTACAATACAAAAAGGATAAAGTACATAAAGTGGAAAGTTGAATACTCAAGACCTCAATGTACAGTTACCAAAAGCAAGGCCCTTTTCACCAACTCATGTAAGTTGGTGACTTTACAGAGATGCAGCGGAAAAGGTGCTTTATGGAACAGTACATCAGATAAAGCATGTGTACTAAAAGTCTTCGGAAGAAATCTGTCTTCATAGGATGAGGCTTCGGAAGACTTTGTCTCTGAAGCTTCGGAAGACTTCATGTTTGGCTTCGGAAGATATTGGTCTTGGCTTCGGAAGATTTTACACTTAGAGTATTTTCTAATGCTTTGTGTAAAACTTCCGAAGCATTCTTCACTTCAGTACTTAGTGCATGTTGTTGAGACACTTAAGCTGTTTTGGGTTGCATCAGACTTCAGGAATCCTTACATATATAGATATTGATAATGAAATTTCTAATAATTCAGTAGTTAATAACATAGATTCAATAATTAATATTGGAGATTTGAATTATCCGGAAGTTAAATGGAACTTTACATTATTCTAAGGTGACTATGACAGTTCGCGATTCTTTAGAAGTCATTAGTGTGTAAGATCATAACTCTTAACCGATTAATCAGCCAAAACTTGCTAATCAACCATTGGCATGAAAGCAAAAATTATTTTTGATGGCGAATTTTAAGACGAACCATGACCTTAAACCTACACCAGTAAGCAAATTTTAATATTGATGGTAAATTGTTTACTTTTTAACTAAATGATTACCGATTCCTATTCTGCAGGGTGCAAATTTAATGATTATTTTTTGGTAATTAGAATTGATTTTTTTAAAGGCAAATTTAATGATCATTGAAAAGGTTAATACTTATATATCAAACAAAAAGAAGGTTAATAAACTGCATGGGCTTAATTATTGGACTCCCAACGTTTTTGAGTCGAAGGATGACAATATATTTGCTCTACAGGCCCACATAACACACTGGGCTGAATCAGTTGGACCTCAAACTTTTTCCTAAATATCTTCCATCTTTGTGTTTATGTAATAGCAATAAAATTATAGATCTCCTTTAATATTTGAATAAACTAGTTCAATATTTACATGACAGATGTATACTTCTCTTAAAAAGATTACAATATGATGTATCTTTAAAAGGAATTAAAAAATATCACTTTACTTATAATTAACGATTATGCATATTAGATTACAAAAGTGTTCGGTTTAATTTAGAACAAAGATATAGCATGTTTTTTATGATATATTATGTATTTTATACATATGTGTACAATATATTTATAAATATAACTGTATATTTATATATTTTTATAACTTAAATAATTGACAAATAGAAAAGGAAGATCAAGCTTGTAAAATTATTATATAAACCAAGCTCAAACTTTAAACATAAAGCTCGAAATAAATTAAGCTCAAGTTCTCTTATTTTCTTATGTATCAAGTCATCATACTTTTAATTTTTTTAAGATTTTAACTTTTTTTTCTCCTTCATACTTTTACATTATGTTGTTTTTATAAATTCAAATTTATCGTTGCAATATACTTATTTTACTAGTGTTTCGATGTGAACTATTTTCAAAATCGAATTTTGAATAGTATTTTACATTTTTTCTACGTTTAAAATATGATTTTTTGAAAGTCTAAATATTTATTTCGACGTGCTTATTTCTGTTTATCAATATAATTTTTATTTTAAAACACAATTTTAATATTAACATAATAACATATAAGTTGTTGTAACCCCACCCTTATAATAAATCATCGATGCAGCGTGCAGATTCACACACTTCTTTTCATTAAAACATTAACATTACCCACTAGGGTGTTAAAAAGTGAGCGATACACACCTTACAATAATACGAATAAAGTAATTAAAAATCTTAGGTATAAAACAAAAGGACCAAACTTTTGCGGTTATTGAAAACCAAATTGAGAAATATTTAACTAAAAAAAGGATTGGGTACGAGGGAGAATATATTAAAATAATTTAGTTGTAAGAATCATGTGGATCTAGTTGCTTCGATGCTGTTCCGAAAAAAATAAATATAAAAACAACAATTCTAGTCCCTTCGAAAGATATTCATTATTTATAATATCACTTGTTGTTAAATAATAATAAGAATATGGTTACTCCATTTTATTTGGAGGTTGATGACGCACCACATGACGCACTTACACCCCGTTTCACTAAAGCAAATTGCAGTTTAATTATTTAAAATTCATAATAGTTAAAGAGTGGCTATAAGTTGAATGTTATGTTGGATTAATTATCTAATAGAAGACGTTTGGTTATTTATAAAATATTTAACACGTTACAACAATAGATAAATATATAGAACACGTAAACTGAAGTCAAATGTCGTACAGATTACTATGATAATAGTTTTTTGAAAATACAATTGATATATGAGCATAAGTATGATAAGATGTTGTATTAGTGTTTTGTTGGTTTATAAGTGTAAGTTATCAGTTTTAATAATAATTATGTCAACTAGGTTTTTTGCTTACAAAAATAGAATCGATGTATGAGCATACTTATGATAAATCGTTGTATTACTGTTTTGTTGGTTTAAGTGTAAGTCTTGAATTTTTATAATAATTACTTTAACTAGGATTTTCCTTATGCGTGTGGTGTGAAGAATTTGAAGAGATATCAACATAACATACATTTTTATAAACAAAAGAAAATTTATAAATAGTTCTCTTTTCAATCTTAAAATTTTAAATAAAAACTAAAATAGTATAAAAGTAATACTCGTTCTTTCTCATATACCTTTCCAAAACTTTGTGAATATATTAGATTGATTGTTCGTTTATGTATATAATCTACATGTGTAGGTAATACATTTTACACATCTCTATGTAATACCAACTACAGATACTTTTGAAATACCACCACCACATGTGTAGGTAAACAATACAAAATCTTACGCTAATAATAAAGAACTATAAAATCCATGTGTGAGGTCAGTCCTTTAATGTGCGGCTCATCTATGCTCCTTCATCATCTCTTTCAATTTTCAAATCTTCCATATTTACATCGTAAAATTGTCCTTATCTTCACCTGTCAAACATGTTCTTTCCCTCGCAGATGCAAAACAATACCCAAATCAAGATTTCCTTCCCCGCGATCACGTTTCGTTCAATATTTTCTTTATTCAGCCTTATATTAACATGGGTTTCTAACATATATATCGAAACATATATGAGTTAAATAGTTTGATGGTTTTTATAGACATAACTTGCGCATGTGTATGTCAAAGACACTAAATGGGAAAAAATTAACGATTTAGATATGTTTTTTTTCTCATAATACTTTACTTAACATGAATGATTAAAGTTGAAATGTTATTTAAATCGTATTTTAATCTGAAAACTGAAAAGAAAAATCAAATAAAACGTAGTAATTAGATTGGTAATTTCATATATAGAAGTAAACAAAGCGTATGATATAGCAAGTTTTGACCAGTATATTTGAATTTATTTTTATATGTTATCCAAACAAATAATCATACATATTCATGTGAGTTTATATATTTATTTCGCAATCATCATTCAATCTCGGATTTAAAATAATTAGTCCCTAAATAATTAATAAATGTTACAATGTAAGATTCGTTACCAAGTATAGATATAATTAATTAAACTTAAATAAGTGCAAACTGTCTAATCTAATTATAGTAATATATATAGTTTAAATTGTTTTCGTAGGTATTCAAAGAGAATAAATTCCATAAAATCAGCATCTGGTTCGATAAATATAGTATAACTAAACGCATCGAAGACAACGTCAGCTTTTGTTGATTAGGGTTTTGAGATGTATATTACTATTATTATACATATGTGCGACCTTTGATTAATTAATTATTGTTAATAATAAGATTGATGACGACCCAGATGACGCAAATTGCATCTTCATGTTCTCAACATCAATATAAATAAATAAATAAAAAAATAAAAATATTTATTATATTCTTAAATATAAAAAAAAATGTAATATTCTTTGTTAATTTTAACGTTGTTAACTAAAAAAAGCAATGTAATCTTAAGTTCTTACTTGCTAAATTTTATTTTGCATTATCTTATTTGTAATCACTATATATTTGGTGCAAGTAATTTCAGTTATGGAAATAAGGTATTCGTATGGCCTTATTTGGGTAGATATATATTATTCGCTACTAAGAATCAAAATAACATTCATGCTTTTGAAAATTTGAAATGATAAGGCTTATTTGTATCTTAGGTTTGCTGCATCAATAAACTCAAGTTGTATTAACAAGTTTGAATCCAATGAAATCCTCAACAACGTATTTTTTCTTACTAACCTTGAGGAGATAGAAATAATTGTACTTATCTTCCTCTATTTGTTGTTGCTTCGAATTGATTGTTCCACACTAAGCACTTGATAAAATTCTCTAATTAAATACAAATTCAAACACATCCGGCTATTAAGTCACGCATTTGTGTAATCATGTTGCTATTTAACTCAAGCATTTGTATATTCATGTTCCAATTGTGATCCGTTTTCACAAACAAAATTTGTAGTACGATTATCACCTGCATGATTTTGGTTTGCCCTAATTGTTGTTTGTCACCAAATTATAGTTTGGTTGATACTATGAAACAATATTTTAACTAATAGTACAACAAACAAATTTGAATTAGTGTCAATATAGTTTTGGTTTTACATAACTTTCTATATGAGGTATTCAACTTATTCATATCTTGTGCGACTATATTTCTAGGCAGCCTCACAGTTGGATTTAAACATTAGAAACACACAATTCTAAAATTTAAAACACCCTTTCATTCATAGCATGTAAATAAAAGTCAATACATAAATATTGTCAATGTCTATTACAAAAACTTTAACTAAACACTATTATCTTTACAATGTTAGTCCTGAAATAACCCGGTAGCTCTAAATTTCATGACAAGCTATTATTATTTATTCTTTCACATACCTTTAAAATAGTATGAATACAAAAGTTAGCGTGCTGAGTGAGTTTTATTTTTAACTTTAGCAAAATAATTTAGCTTATCAGTTATTGACAAACTTTAACCTTATCATTTATTGTCATTTTAGCTTTATGTGTCGTTCGGTAGTTTAATAAGTATCATCTTTTAGCATTTTCATTATTTTTTCTTTAGTTTAAAATTTATCTTTATCTTTAAACTTGTACAAGTATCAACCTCTATTAGCAGGGGAGCATATGCAAGGTGTAACTCATGTCAAGGTGAGCGAGCAAAAGGCAAGACCTCTATCGTTTGAGTGTGTATCAGACACAACTCCTGTACAAGTGAGCGAGCATAAGGGAAGATCCCTAACATGTGAGTGTGTACCAGACATAACTCTAAACACAAGCCAAGACCCCTATTAAACGAGTGTGTACTAGACACAACTCTTATTAGGTGAGAAATTGTACAAGGCAATGGTAAAAATGCTACAAATGCGAACTCATTTTTGGCTTGCAAGACTTTAAATTTAAGCTTTCATATATATACTTTAACATTTTACGTCAATTTATTTTCTTTAATATTTTTATCATTTTTATCATTTTCTCATAACAATTTTCATACCTTAGCATTTTCATATGTGAATTGCAGCATTTTACGCTCATTTTTTATTTAATTATTATTATAATTTTTATCCCTTTTTCATATAGTTCTTTAGCGTACATGTTTGCATATTTAATCTCTTTGTCTCTAACATCCTATAACTTTAAACTGATTATGGTATTTATTGTTCATATTATCATAAGCTATGCATCAGACACGTGATTTTTACTTTTATCATAAGTTCTCTATTTTTTTGGATGCTATCATGAAAATCAACTAAGTATAGTGAGAAGCGGGTAAGGGATTCATATTCAGGGACCAAATTTCACGTTTGGATGGTCATCATCAATTATGGTTAACTTTCATCAGATTCAAGTAAAGGATCACTTACGATTGAACAAGTACGTACGAATGAACAAATATGTTTAATGAATAGCGTTAAATGTGGCCAATAGTGTCATATGCGGGTGAGCAATCACATTCAGTTGAGTTAACCTAAGGGAATCCATCTAAATGTGAATAGGTGCGGGTAAAGGGTTCAGATATTGGTGACCAAGTTCATCTTTGGTTAACGGTATCACTGACGGGAGGTTTCGTTGAACAAATTCAGGTTTGATTGTTCAACACTTGATATGAATCCAAGTAAAGATCACATACAACTAGTTAATACATACAAGTGTACTATCATGTTGAATCACTTACGGGTGACCAAAGTCACATTCGAGTAAACTATCTACTATAACCATTTATCATATACGACTGAGTATGATCAAAGTAAATACAGTTATACCATCCCACGAATCTGAAAACACTTTCTTTTTATATTCATTGCCACCTTTCAGATCAAACTATCCTTATTTAGGATTTATGTATATAAAACCATTGTTGATCATCTATAAAATCATACCAAAATCCATTTAAATGTGAATATTTTTAACATAATCTCCATAAACTTTATATTTTTGACAACCCAAATCATCCTTTATATTCTTTAAACAAGATTTTATCCTAAAATAATGGATGTTACATTTTAATTTAAAAAATAATGAAGTTTACTACGTGTAAAATATTACCTTTCGATGATTATGATTTTTGCAAATAAAAAAAGTATACATAAAAAATGTTTAATTAATGTCGTACATTAACAAAGTTAAATAACTAAATTAAAAGATTAAAAAATATTCATATTTCTTTATGTAGTTTGCACTCGTACATGCATGTACCAAGAAAATTGTGCACACGCCCACCTTAGACTCGTCTCCCCAAATAAATAAATGTACTGTGTATGGGCCATGGTTCCATAAGTTTTAAACTTTGATATTGTTTGCTTCCTTAACTTGTACACTTATCAACCTATACAACAAAGAATATCTTGGAACTATACCATATAATTATTTAATTGGTAGCATACTGCACAAAAAATCTAATCTCATTAGTTCATATGATTCCGACTTTTCACTTCCAAGAACTTTTACTTTTATTGATATTCTTTTAATTAACAAACAAACGATTTTAATATTTTATAATTACCTTAGACGACATACTTATATAACATACTTGTCTTTAGAGCCTAGTCATGTAATCATTTTTAGATTAAAGTGTTTTATAAGTTTAAAATTAATAATCGAATAAGACATAGAAATTATAAAAAAATAAGATTTTCTTTTCTATGAAAATATGAAGAATGAAGTTTTTGTATTCTTTGTTAGAATATACATATATATCTCTTTTTATAAATAGTGGACCATCGCAACGTTTCAGTTGATGGTTATTGGTTGACAGGTTATAACTGCTAATAGTTGATAGTTATAAAGTGTGAGATCTTTAGTTGTGACAAAATCAATACGAACTTAGTTGCCACCAATGTTATGTCTTTCAACAACTTAGCTGTTGTTGGTAATGACCTCACTTTCTACTGGTCCCTTATCAATAAGGGTTGATGGGGCATAATCGTCGTGAGGCAACGACATGCCTCGATGTCGCCAGACACTATCGTTGCACCCCTTTTTCTGGAACCCACTCGCCTCAACGGCTAGTTTCACGCCGTGATGTTGTGGCAACACCACTGCTACGAAATTTAGGTGTGTGGTTTATTGTTTTATGGTGTAGTGTGGTGGGTGTGCCATGAGTGCCCCTTCCACCAAATCACCATAAGGACTTATTAACCACTACTTGTCATTTGCCACTTATGCTCAGTTGTCACTGAAGATTATGAGATTATGTTACCGCTGATAATCTAAATTACTACCAATGATCAGATGAAACCTAATACTGTTTTATCAGTTCTTTCTTATCATCAAATTTCTACATCCGTTCATCAATTAAGCAAATCACTAAATCTAAAACAATTTCTCGCGCATAATTAACAACAGGTTACTAGGGGCAATTGCCTCTTTGGACCCTGCACTAAAGGTGTTTCCCTTGACACCTCTCTATGGTACGGGTGGTGACCCCCTTGTAATTCTCTTGGGCTTCGTTCCTTAAAACCTTAAGGGAGCGTTTGGTTGGAAGAATGGAATAGAATGAAATTGAGAAACTAGTATAATTTTCAAGTAAAATTATGATTGAGTGGGTAATGAAATGTAAACTCAAGGGAATGTTTCACCTCAAATTCTCTTGGTTGTGTGATTTCAAATCCCTCTCTAGGTGGAAGGATTTTGAAATCCCACAATCAAGAGAATTTGAGGTGAAACATTCTCTTGGGTTTACATTTCATTACCCACTCAAACATAATTTTACTTGAAAATTATACTAGTTTATCAATTCCATTCCATTTTATTCCTACCAACCAAACGCTCCCTAAAGGTTTCTTAATGTCAAAATTCATAGTAGTCTTAATTGAATGTGCATTGCACACCTTCTAGCTTGTATTGTTAATTTGATAGAGACTAAAATAATCAATACATGTACACATATGCATAATAATCACCAAATATATTAAAAACATTTGATTCACGCAGGAATAAATTAGTATTGTAATCACTAGTGTGAATACATAAATCAATCAATGAATGCACTACATTTTTTAAAATGTAGTCCATTTAGTAGTAAATGAATATATTCACTTTTGAATAAAAAGGTTCATAAAGTTAGATGTTCCTTTTTAAAACTCATCATGATACGCTACTATTTTGTTATTATTTCTTTAGGTACAAAGATATCAAATTAAAGAACATGTGTGATTAAAGAAAATGATTAGGAAGAATTGAGAACTAGTTCCTTAACCCATCACATCTTAAACCATAGTATTTGTCGACTTATGAGCGCCAATTGTTTCTAATTTTTTTGTATACACATTTTTAATTAGAATCTATATTAATAAAATAAGATTTTTGAAAGCCACATATCAGAATTCTAGGCATCCTAAATTTTATTTTACCGCTTCTGTCTTATAATAAATATCACATTAACTACTAATGATATCTTATATCAAAATATTATATTATAATTCATTATTTTTTGTTAATAACTATTTAATATTTTATTTATTCAACACGTATAATAAACGGGGAATTAACCTAGTAATATATATAAGGTTGATGGGGATGGGTAATTACATAAAAAACATTTTTTTAAAATATATAATTTAATACCTCCTTTTACACTCTATAGAATTGTCTTTTCTTATTCTTTCTATAACAAATTTCTACTAAAAAAATCACAATGGCACCAAAACAAAAAATACCCTAATCTTCCCATTCGTCTCATTTGTCTCAAGCGTTGCAACGCATGCCGGGTTACCCCCAACATCAACCAATTTGTGGCATGTCAATGCAAGTGGAGCCTGTTCGTTTCATATTACAAGATTACTAGGCGGATTTCGGTTTTGCAAGTTATGTATATTGATACGACCCACTTCTAACCCGATGCCAAAGAACAAGAATCCAAAAACTTGTATGTTATTTAAACCTTCGTTTTTTATCTAGTAATTTCTATGTAATTTATTTGGTTTAAATGAATGTTTTTTTAAATTTGTTTTCATATATGTTTTACTTAAAAAAAGTAGTGGGTTCAAATGGTTGAAAAAGATAAACCCCATTCAATTTCAGTTTAAATGGGTTCAAGAAAATACATTTGATGTGATATGCATTATATTGATTGGCGTATGGTAGTGGGTTCACATGGGTTAAAAAGATGCACCCGCTTCACCCTAAGAAGTGTTCTTTGAGAAGAGGATCGGCCTTCCCATGGTGGCAGGGCTAAAAATAAGAGCATGCATAACAAATAGGTAATTACAAAAACAAGGAAGCAAGTCTGGTTTAAATTCTTGAATCCATGTGAAAAAAATAAAATAGAAAGAAATAATGTAAGAAAGAAAGAAGAAATTAAAAAAAATAAAAAAAGAGGAGAAGTAGAACACAACAACAAGATAAGCAAGAAAACATAGAAATCAAGTTTTGGTTCTGATTAGCAAGAGCAACATCATGTGTGTGTGGTTCGTATAGCAATAAAAATGGATCGTGGGCTCATATTAATATACATTACATACTTTGATAAACACATCTAATAGAAAAAGGAAGCGGCAGTGAGAAGCAAAGAAAGAAAAACAATAACAAACAAGAGGCAAGAATGATGAAAAGAAAGCAAGAGAAGCACCATCTATTGAATTAGGATTAGTGAGAATATTATAAATTAATCCTAATTAGTTTGAATGTAAAAAAAAAAGTTAAATAGAACGTTAAAAGTTAATTTTGATTTTGAATGGTTGCAGCGCAAATTAGGAAGAACTAGTATTAAGCCCGCCGCGTTGCGATGGGGGCGTAAAACCATACCAAGTAACATCAATGTCATACCATTATCAACGACCATCAACACCGAAAAAACTTATATTAAAAAAGAAATAAAAATAATAGAGATAAAACAAAACGGAAAGTAAACGTAAAAACGTTGAATCATGCACATGATATGTAAAACATTAAAAACAATAAGTAAGTTGTTCTAGGACCCCAATGTTACGACATATATGTTAAAGAGAAACTATAAACGTAACAACGTTGAATCGCACGTTCATGTTATGGCTTGTTAACTCTTAAAATTTAGATGTACTGTAAATCGAAAATTTTATAAAAGATGAAAATTATTGGGGACTAAACTTGAAAGTGAAAAATTTTAAGGGTTAAATTGCGAAATAAGTAAAAGTATTAGGTTTAAAACAAAAGGTTATAAGGAAAAACAAAGATATGTACAATCTTTTATGCACTTGGTACAACATCTAATGCATCATTAAGTTGGTAATTAGTAATATTTAAATTATACTTTTATTATTTTTAGTATGCGTTTTATCTTATTATTGTTTTGTATTTTGTATGAATATAACATTTATTACTTTGGTTGGTAACTTATAGTAAGAGTTACAAAAAATTTATAAAAGACCAATGTTCAAACCTCAAATCTTGAAACTTGGTGAATTATATAGTGCAGGAGTACGAGTAGAAGTGTATATGAGTCGTAATTTTTAAAAAAAATGAGTATGATATTTGTTAAATTTATTTTAGCAGGTTATTTAGCTTAGAGATAAGTTTCAATCTATAAATAGAGAGGCTGGGGTCACACATTCAACATAAGAAATATAAGTATTCGAGAAAGTTTTTGTAGTGATTGGCTTTTTCATATTTTTTTGTCATCACATCTGGGCAAACAGTGATGTGTGTGCATATATATTTTAACGTCACATAAATTAACATTTTGCAAGTTGCAACACAAGTACCAAAATATATATTTTGATGTGAAAAAGGTATACTTTTTGAAAGTGTTGTTTAGGAGTATTTTAAGTAGGTATAGTCCCTCTCATAAACAAGAGCCATAAGCCATTCTTTGACTGCTTTACGGTTCACCATAATTGATTCATAGGACACCCACGATGGCGACAATTCACCTCTACTTGCCTTTTTTTCCCTATAAAATACAACAATACTTTTTTATTATTTCTGTAAACCAATATTATTTTAATTATTTTTTATATTAATCTGTTAGTACTGTACTACTGTCGTAGTTGTATATATAAAATGATAATAATAGAAATTTAGTTATTTGGCATGTTAATACCATATAGTAAACGTGAATTTGCACGTGAATATATACAAAGATAATTTAGATTTATACAAGTCTTTAAAACAAGATCTATGAGATGATGCGTAGATGGTGGCAGGAGATGTACATGGATACTAGCTAATTGGTACTATTTGAATCATCGAATCCTAGGTACCACAAGAAATATATGATGAAGATTTTGCATAAGTTGTCACTTTAAAACAAAATGGTTGATGAACAAAAACGTTGAGAACATATGTCGAATGCATTGATAGGTCAAAATCATCAATCAAAGTGATATGGTTAAGTTCACGGAGAAGAGCATGTCATAACAGACTTGCATTCAATATCAAGAATTTATCGCGGATTTGACCTTAATTAAGTCATAAAAACTTGTCTAACTTTTATTTATTTCTTAGGAACCATAACGTGTGTTCCCGAGTTTACTTAACGAGAGAAAAGAAAGGAAACACTATGAAACATTTTCGTTTCCTTTCTCTTCTTTTATCTTATTTTTTTTCTTTTCTTTTCTCTCCATTTCCTTCCATTTTGGAAGAAAAGATTTTAGGGTTTATTTTCCTTCCATTTTATTTCATTTCCTTTCTTTTCCCTCCTTAACTAAACTCGAAAACACAGATTTCTAACAATCTTTCTATTTTCTTCCATTAAAAGAAACTCTAGAACACAACTACTTTATCTTTCCTTCCATTTCTTTTCTTTTCTCTCCTTAAATGAAACTCAGGAACACAGCGTAATGTTAATATATTTGAGCCGAGCTTGAATCAAACATGTTTTATGTACCATTATTATATATGTTTTTGAGCTATTTAACATGGAAAGATCTAGTGAAGCATTCAAACAGGTAAACAAGAAAGGGAAATCATGAAAACAATGGTGGTTCAAACACATTTATGATTTTTTTTAAAACTACGTTCTTAAGATATTCTACAGAATCCTACTTTGTGTATTGCTCCATCACTACAAAGTCGTTAGATTGAGTCCAGTATGGGCAGACATTGGCAATATCTTGAACAAGCTATTAATAAAAATATGAGTTTTGATAACTGAATAGAAAGACTTGACCGTATGGGCTCTCATGTAGGATAGTTTTTTGAACTTTTCTTGAACGGTAAACACACACCCTATCAAAATCTAACTAATGTTCATTGCGCGCGTAGGACACGAACTGGTATCAAATTGATAGGTTAAACATCAAGTGTCACTACGCCAAAAACCATCGACATGTGATGTTTAAACATAAAATGACGATAATGGATAGTGGTTAATGTACCACAAAAGGTAAGATAAAAATCATTTTGGGAAACAACCTTTATATATATCTTTTGTAACAAAATCCCTAAAGTTATAATCTTGAGTTTGACGAGAACATGTTAAGCACTAAATAAACAAACAAAATATTGTTAAACTTGACGGTCGTTGTTTTACATATCAAGGATAATTGTGAAAAGATATATGTATGCCAATTTTTTTGTTAGTTGTTACTTAAGAATAACTAATAAAATAAATAAAGCATAAAAAGAATTCACACATGCAATATATGGTGACTGTTTCACTCTAAATTATTTAAAGTTTCTGTTTTCTGTGTAAAATCAGTTGCCTTTGAATAAGTTAGTAAAATATTTTTAAACAAAGTGATGTAAATGTAACATATTTTGTGAACTTTTATTTTTCCTTATATATTACCTTCTAATTCAATATAAATTTAAAAAAATAATCATTAAATACTAATCAAGATTCACATATTTTTTATATATTTAAATATAATTTTAAAAAGTTAACATGTATATAATTTTTTCTTACCATATTAATACACATTTAAAATTGCACGAGTCGTTTCTTCAATAAGATAACTTTAGTTAGAAACCTTGAAACACAAAAATAACTGAACTAGTCACTTTTTTAACATCAAATTTTATTACGAAACACACCTGCCACAAGATGCTAAGGCGGTTCCACCAATACACCATTTATTACACTGGAAAATTTGAAACACACCTATCTACTGCTTAATTATATGTTAGGAATGTCTTCAAACATGCACGTTAACGAAATAAATAATGTTACTACCCATTAATTAACACATAGAATATTGTTTTATACAACCATCTACTCAAATAAAAGGGGAAAAAGAAAACAAAAAGTTTTCCTTTTAACTAGTGTTACATATACAACACTCAAGAACCCTAGCTAAGCAGGTCAGCTGTCAATAGTCAACGGTATGATCATTCATTTTGCTAGATTTTTCAACCCAAAAACATTGATCTTTGATCTTCATGGTCAAAATAACACAGGGAAAACATCATTTTAACACATAAAATGTCAGTAATTCTGTCATACAACCATTTTGTTGTACTGTAAGTGGAGCCGGAGCCGGTAGATGTGAAGCTTTTACGGGGGATGTCGGATGTGAAATCTTTGCTGTGGGAATCCTGATGATGCTGCAGGACTACTCGCATACATTTGGTGTGAAGACGGATCACTTTCTACGCCGTATGCGGTGCTGCTAGTGAACTGCATCTGCAAGTTGATGTAAACTCTTAACTATCATTGTGAACAAAACAATTGAAAAAGAGATAGACAAAGTGACTCACTTGATTACTCATTGAGTTGAAAGCAGTACTCTGGTTGAAGGTATGAAGCATGGAGGGGTCAGCGGGTCGCATAAATGGCGCGTATCCGCGAGCTTCATTGACACCCATCATAGCTGGCACAGGCGATTGATGGTGAGTCTGGTTCACAAACTGGAACGTCTGCGTTTCGTTGTATCCATCTCTTCTCCCTCCATCAAACCAACCCGACGCCTTTTTTAAAAGTTAAACCGCAAATTATTAGATGTAACATAATACCCGAGTAAATCTTCTATCTATGCTACCTTTAACATTTTATGTCAAGATATCTAATGTGATCTATGGTAACTTTGTTAGGTATTTAGAAGTAATTAAAACATACCGGGGGTCGACTATGTCCAAAATGGATCGAGTTAGAATGGTGAGTCGATGATTGCGATTGTCGGCTATTACCAAAGTCTATGTTTTGTGGCCTGTTTGAGGCTGAACTTCCCCCTAGGCTTAAATCCAGATTATGATCCAACGATGTGTTGTTGCTATTCGAACATTCTAAGATGAAAGAAAACAACACATTCATTTTAAAACCAATAATATGTTTAGAATCGCGAGAACTATATATAAATACGTTACCTGTGGAGTTGAGCTCATTTTCGTAAATACTTGGATCAAAATTTGTAACAGCATCCTTCCCATTGCATTTAAGTGCAGCTTTATCATAAGCCCTAAAAGAAGTGAAAAGTAAAAACATACTATTTCCACTTAAACCCCTTGAATATCAAGATTTGACAGTTAAGTTCCCTCAAGAAAGCAGATGTTTACCTGGCGGCTTCAACTTCAGTGTCAAAAAGACCCAGATACACATACCTGTTAAAAAATCCCAAATTTGTCATATGACATAATTAATTGAACCAACCCAAAAAAGGAAAAAAATAGTTCCAAATCCAATGTGTCTTGTTTTTGATCTTTTGATAACTTGATAGATAGTCTTACCCATATACCTACTCCCCTAATCATAAATTAAAATAAAAACTTTCTTTTTTAAACTCCAAAGCCACTCCCAATATATCTATCATCACCACATACAAATCCGACATCATGTTTTACAGTTTTCTACTTAAAATTAATTCTTTATCAATCGCGTTCAAGTTTATAATGATTTTTTTTTAACGTGGGAGCGTAAAAACGTACTTTTTCCCCAAGAACTGGCCCAATCGAGCTTCCCATCGACCGCATTTATGCAAAGTAACACCACGATATTTCGAACTGCCTCGTGGAAAACCGCTACTTTGTCTACGAAGTACATGTACAAACTCTTCCTTTGATAAACTGTTCATCTGTTGTTTCAAAACAACATATCATCAAAACCCAAATTAAAACAAAAACACCAGCATACATTATACACTATTTGTGTTTTTGTGTTTGTATTTTGTCTGAGAAACAACAAAGGTGTTTCAAGATAAGGCTGCAAAGCCACTATTCAAGATAAGGTGAAATCTCACTTACAAAACATCTTTTTATTCTCTCTCCTTAAAAAAAACCACCAAGAACACACACTGAAAACACACACACCTGTTTTAGGTCATCTTCATAGTCTTCAAGAGTGAAGTTTATGTCAGCCTCCACACCACGAAACTTGATCGCTGCCCTATCATAAGCACTGCATCCGTAGTGATATATTCCTTTAGATAATATTATTTGTTACATTTAATGTTTCAATTAGTTAATTACTTTAGTTTATTGTGTACTCACCGTGCAGCTGCATGTGCTGTGTCAAATCCACCTATTTTAAATTAAAAAAATAAAAGAAATCAAGTTTTTATTAGTTAATTACTGAAGTTTATTATGTGTACATATAATCTTGAAAACAATCTTGAAAATAAATAAAACTTGAGAAAAATGTAGCATACCAAGATAAACCTGCTTCCCACAATCCCTGAATATGAAAACAAGATTTAGTTAGGCTCAAAGAGGCAAATATTATACAAAAAGAAGTTGATAATTTTATAAACAAAAGGAAAAAGCCAATAATAATGTTGTTTTCATTATAAAAAATAGTATAAATGGCTGTAAAATATAAAATAATAATAATGATGATGCATCGGGAATGGAAGAAATTGAGAATAAATAATGCAGAAAAAAGAAGAAAAAATCAACCATATGTGTGATTCCCATCGGCCGGTTCGCCGGTAAAAGGTAACACCACGGTACTGAGAGCTTCTAGACCGGGGTCCACGCCGGCTTTTTTTAAGCGGTTGAGGCACGTCGGCGGCTTTTCCGGCGACACCACCGCCGTACGCCGCCGGTTCCGGCGACTGGTGGGAGAATTTGACGCCCACCCAGTTCGCCGTCGGGAACGGCGTCGCCGTCGTCGCTCCGACGGTGGTGGTGGAGCCCACTTCGGAACCACCCACCGGAAAGAACTGGTGAGTCACCGGCGGATTGTCGGTCATAGAGAACCCGAACAACCGGCTATCGCCGGTGACGGTGCGTTTCCCGAAACCACCGTCGTCGGAATTATCGTATTCGTCGGAACCTTCGTCGGAATTAGAAACGGAGCCTCCGACTTGTTTACCCTTGTCGTTCGCCGGCGGTGACGAACATCCTCCGTCGTCGTCGTCGTCGATTCTCCGATCGGGTGATCCGTTAAGATCCCACATTATTTATCTCTTCAAAATCAAAAATAATCTACTTGAGTGTAATATATATATCTCTCTCTCTCTACATTTGATGATGATGAGATGGGGTTGAATCGATTTTGAGTTGCTGTAACATATATGTGAGATTGATGCTGTGTGTGTGTGTGTGTGTATATATAGAGAGAGGGGTGTGTGTGTGTGTGTATATGTATGGATGTATGTATGACTATGTGGTGTTGAATAGAGGGTAGGTGGGGGGATGTTTTAGGTTCTGTTGGTGGATCTTGTATCTGTAAAATATTTATCTGCTTCAGCCGAACAGCACCATAGAGCATTGGGACACACACATACGCTGCCTATGGGTGTATGTATGTATGTATATGTGTATATATATAGAGAGAGAGATATCTTACTCAGGGCTCCGACGTTAATCGAATCGAAAGGAAAAAAAAAGGTAAAGTGGGGTAGTATATTGAACTCTAGTGTAATTATATATTTTAATTACCAAGTTTTATGTACATCTTTCTTTGCATATAATATAATTATCTATCTTTTTTCAACTTAATATTTTTATAATATAACTCTTACAATTTTCCCTCTCAATTTTATTCTCATATACTTTTCATCTCTTATAAATTTTTCGTTTTACATTTTGTTCTAAATTTTGAGAGTTACATATCGTAACGTGCGTGTGTGGTTCAACGTTATTACGTCTTACCCCCCCCCCCCGTTTAACGGCTTCGTGACAACGTGTTGGTTCTAGATCGATTTAGTTATTGTTTTACGTTTCACGTGCGTGGTTTAACGTTTTTACGTCTACTATCTTCTTCGGTTTTATTTTTTTCATTTTTATTTCTTTTTTTAATACGAACTTTTCGACGTTGGTGGTCACTGACAGTGGGGTGACACTGGTGCTACTTGACACGGTTTTACGCCCCCGCCGCAACGCGGGGGCTTAATACTAGTTTTTTACATAATATCCACTCATAAGTAAATTTATTAATTATAAAATAATATTTTAAGGTAGCAGATAAATTAAAATTATGTATAATCAAACAATATATCATATCTTTTAGTTTAAAATTTTATATTTTTGTTTTTGCAAATAAATAAATAAATAAACATTTTGTTCCATAAAAGGTTTTAAAAAAATATCATTTCTAAAAATTTCCTTATTTTTACCTCTAACTTTTAATTATTTTAGTTGATAAAATTTTTTTATTTTAAAAATCATTGATTTAAAAATATTATGTATATTTAAAAAGTTTGAAGTTTTAGTAAAATTTCTTATTTTATAATAATTTTTTTCTTTATAAACCACATTTAATAAAAAGATCTTAATTTTAGTTTATTAAAAAATATATTTTTGATCTCAAAAAGATAAATAATATCTTTATTTGTTAATGTTATTATTAAATATGAGAAAAATCAGAATAATTAGAATTAGAAGGTCTATAATTATAGTAAACGACTACTCAAATTATAATGGAAAGATACATAAAGAGAGGGTGGTAATGTCCATTAATAAGCGTCTAAAAGTATTCACAGTGAATTTTATATTTTCATCTTTATAATTTAACCAAAATTCATATTTATCCATATTATTTGACTATTTTTTAAAAAATCTCTCACAATATTTCCTATATAATTTAATAATACTTGTTTATTTTTTAGTTATTTTTTTGTTCCATTCACAACCTCTTTGAGGATGCACTTTAGAGCATTCACATCAGGTTTCATATATTTATACTTATAATTATATTAAAAATTATTATTTTTTCTATATTTCTCAATTAGATAATATTTTTTAATACTTTAATCATTATCTTTTCTCTCTTATCCACTCACAACCATTTTTAACGTATTAAAACATTTATATGGGTTGAACAGTGATCGCTCAAACATAAGAACAATAAATTTTCTCTATTCTTTACTCACATTCACTTGCAACCATTCATTTAAAAATATGAGAGACAGACTCAAATAAATATAGGGAAACTATTGTGAATGCTCTTACTTTTTTCTAAAAATTTAGGGATAGAGACTATGAATGAGGAATGAGATGTATGAGTTTAAATAAAGAGTTATATATATTTTTCCTACAATTTAGAAAATGTGTAAGGATAGGGAAGCGAATATGAATGATCTAAATAATCAAAGTTGTTTTAGATGTGTATATGCATATTTAGCAAAAGTTGTAAAAAATATTAATATATGGTTATTTAGTGTTACTTGAGTTGTTAGTAAAATTATAAAAGTTAAATACTTTTTAAAGGTGATAGATATTCAAATCCTAACAGGACACAAATTAGAAATTGGTATACTTTAAGAGCGTAATAGATATATAAGTGTGTGGGTTTTCTTAATCTTAAAAGAAGGAATTACTTTGATGAAAATATAATTTATGACTGGCAAAATACCAAATGTTTATAAGCAGACGCAAAATAAAATCGATTTTAAATTTATGAGTAGTATTAGTTTTTAGTCGATAGTGATTATAACTATAAAAAACCGTGATGTGATTGTACTTGAACCCACCGTCAAAGCTAGTCTATGTTAGTACGAAACTCTGTTCAAAATGGTCCCTAAACATGTATTAGCTGGAGAAGCCACGTAGAACCAAGTTAGAGCTAGTTGGCTTACATGTAGATTTGAAGAAAAAAGGGTGTGTATTTTAAGAAACCTTAAAATTATAAATCAACATTTTAAATTTTTATACGTGTCGTATAGCCTTATATTCGTCATATAGGTGTGTTGTATAGCTTTATACGGAACGTATAACCCCTCTGACAACCCCCTGATTTTTTTCTCGTATTTAGTGTCGAAACTTATTATATGTGTCGTCTAACTCTATATGTGTCGTATAGGGCTATATTAGACGTATAGCTCTTTGACAACTCACTGAATTTTTTCTCGTTTTTAGTGTTTTCGACCTTATACGAGTCGTATAGGAGGACGTCGATTTATAATGTGGAGTGTCTGTCTATGATGACAAAAAAATTACTATACTTATTAATGAATGTTTATTATAACTAATGTATTTAGTTTCATTTTTTTATCAAATTTAAAATATAAACAAATATTTAGAAAACAAATTAGTGTGATAAAAAGTGAAAAAAAAAACTAGAAGAAAAAAAAAAAAACTAAGATGGCACATAAAATGAGAAAAATCCAGGAAAGACAGATGTAAAATGAAAAATGTAGATTTGGTGTTACCGTGTAATCAAAGAAAAACCGTATAAAACAAGTCGACTGTCTTTCCACTTAAATTTGTTTATAAAGCATCATGAATATTTAGTTCAGTGAAAAAATTCTTTAAATATCGAAAGTATGGTTTTTAATAATAATAAATTCTCACTTAAAGTTTGGTAGTATAAATTCATTCTAGTGTTTTATCCCGGCGCGCATTGCGCGCTTGGTAAACAGTCTAAACAAAGCTCAGATAAACGCAAGTAATCAAATTGTTATAAAATCTCATGATTTAATGCATTATCATCGTAGCCTCAAGCTTCTATATTATACCCTATGTAAGAAAACAAATGTACTGGAGGGGCTTATATCGTATATTGTTAGGCTCATAAACATAAATAGAATGAGGGGATATGGCCGCAGAGGGTTGCAGGTAACAACCCATTGTCCTCAAGATCCGCCACGCTAAGGTTGCATCTGATTAAAAGTTTATGTATTGTGTTTAAGGTCATCACAGCCACACGATAAAACCCAACCAACGAATCTTGAACACGACAAAGCCCAACCTTGACAGGTGGCGAAAGGAAGCGGTGAACAACCGCTTGAGGCCTGGCCGGTATCCCCTCCACCAGTGCCCTACCATTCACACTACAAATGAGATAAGAAAGCACCAATAAGAAAGACATGATGGGCAAAAGCTGTTATAACATGCAATGACAAGATATACGGGAAAAAAAACAGTTGTACGTGGCACTGTTCATGAACTTACTTTATTCACATATAGGTAAATTGTTAAGGAACTAAAAACATTGTATATGTCTTAATATACTTGATGTAACAAGGTTTCAGAATTCAATTACTGTGTTTAAAGCAGGTATATATTATTGGATTTGTGGGATCAATTTTTGAAATGAACAAAGTTAATTCCATAGATAAAGAGAGGGGGTTCCAGCATGTTGACATGTTAATTAAACCAAACATAATGAGACATTATAGAATCTTAAAACACCTTTACACAAGCTTCGTGGGCATTATAGGGGTATTATGGGTGGCGGTGTTTCCATCATAAGTCCATAACGTCATAACTTCTCATAAATCTTATAATTGGGTAATGATTGAAGGACATTCAAGTAATTCTAAGTTGACGCTGAGGTGGCGTAAAATGCCTCATAAAAAGCATTAACCATTACATATGGTGTAAGAAAGAAGCATACAAGCAACTGTTCTAATGGATTCGTCATTCTCATGCATTCGTCATTGGACCAAGCACCAGTCAATATTCTTGAGTAAATTGAGTGCCCCCTCCCCTCCCAATTACGTCTTCTTGATGTCTTTCCTTGTACGTTCGGCTGGTGACATCTTCTATATAAACTAACTTCTCAATGGGTAATTTATTGTTTTTAAAATGTTGCCATTAAAAAGAAAAAAAACACAAATAACATGGTTTCCCATCCAAGTGACCGCATTAAAATTCACGAAAGAGGCATGCGACGTATAGGTATCAATTGTGTAGGAAAAATGTCGCTTCTAATGTAAATAAGGTTTCAAGTCCTATGGACTACAATAGTGGCGGACCTAAGTGGTCCAATTGGGCTACCCGCACCCCATGATTTTTTTTGTATTAGTATATAAAACGACTTAAAGTTTTAACCCAACTAACAAATATTTAATGCTTTAATAATTTATACATAATTTTAAACAATTTACAATTTTGGAAGGGTTTCTATACAAAAAACTTTTCTTAACAATGTAAATAAATCATCTTTTAAGATAAGTAAGATAAACTTTAAAATAATATTCTATAAAGTATTAAGTGAGAATATGAGTAAGAAACAAAAAAAATTAAATATACACTATATTCAGCTTACCACTTCTAACAACATAGTATATGTGAATAGCCTACATGATGTGTGAAACAAATGTCCAAAATTAAGTAAATTACATTTTTCTACTTTAGTTTTGTAGTAAAAAGACCAATTTACCCTAACATGAAAAACATATGATCAACGAATAAAATTATCATTTGTTATAATAGATGACGAAACGTGCAAAACGTAAAAGATATCTACTACAATTTACTTAGTTTAAAAACGATATATAAAATTTACTACAAAACTAAATCACAAAAAATATAATTTACTCAATAAAATAGGCAGGGTGACTAGAAAGATGAGTGCTTAATTAATTTCCTTAAGTAGAAATGTTCAATTTTACAGTTTTACCCTTAATTGTCAATACTCATAGTATCATTCATTCATTCATTCAATATTTTGACATGATCATCCCTCATTCTGCTCCTACCCTTTACCTAGTTGCCAGAAATAGAATCTACTATCCTACCCCTACTCCCACCCCTTCCAACACCACCACCACCACTCACACCTTTTTTTTATATCTTTTTCTTTATTTTTTAGTTACAATTTACCCAAAACAAAGTACACGTAGTAGTTCGAAATTTATTATACTTTATTTATACGTACTTGGTACTAAGGTAATGTTTGGTATGCAAGAATGAAAGGCGAAATGAATGAACCATTAAGGTTGAATGAACAAAAACATGTTTGGTTTGTAAAGGTAATAGAATGAATCATTATATAGTTGATTTTATTCTCTCAAATTCATTTCATTCACATCCCTTCTTTTTTTCATTCAATCCATTCTTCTATCATTAGTCACCACACCACTTACCCACCACAAGAACCACCACCGCCGCCGGTTACCACCGCCCTGGGAACACCACCACCAGAGCCCGCCGCCGCCCCGGCCACTTCCGTCGCCGAAAACCATGGCCACTGCCCACTATCGTCGGCCACCACCGCTGGAAAACCACCACCGACCACCGCTGCCGCCGCCGGAAACCACCCTCGGGCCACCACCGCCGCCAGAAACCACCACCGGCCACCACCACCGCTCGCTATCACCATCATAACCACTTTTACATTTCATTGATTCGTTTTTTTCATACCTAACAAACAATACAAAGTAATTATTTATTGTATATATACACATTTACAAAGGTCGGTGACATATGCCATCGGCCAAAAAACCCCCTCAACTTTCTTTATTTGATACTTTTTACCCCTAAACTTTTTGTAAAACTTTGAGAAATATCACTTTCACCCCCTTAAGTTTTTAAAGTTCAGGATTTACTCCTGTAAAATATAAATTCGAGTCCATCATCGTTAGGACCTAATTAGATGTGACTCGACTTAACTATTTTTCGACAAACGCCTACGTTTTGATGTAAATTTTGTTCAAATATTAGTTGAGTCAAATTTAAACGTTTCGACGTAAGTTTTGTTTGAGAACGCGTCAGATCAAATATAATATATTTTTGTTTACTCTATGTTTCAACGTAAACTTAAATTGGACACGAGTCAAATATAAATGTTTCAATATATGTTTTGTTTGGACAAAAGTCGGGTCTAATATAATACGTTTTCATTCAACGGTATAAATTCGAGTCACTTTACATATTGGCGTAAATATAGTTCGAAAACGAATCGGGTCGATTGTAATTTATACATTATCACGCAACGTACGGTGTCGCGGTAACACGCGACGGGTAAAAATGCTAATTTATTCATAAAGAGTAACCAAACATGACAATGGAATGTATTGATTCATTTCATTTTTTCATCCATTTCATTCTCTCATTCATTTCATTCTTTTATCCATTCTATTACCTCATACCAAACAGACCCTAAATGATACAATAGTAATCAAGTTAAATACATGTTTATAAATAAATGTTTAATTAAAATCAATCAAAAAAGATTATTTATATAAAATCACTTTGACTTTCAATAGGTTCTCCAACATTATGTAATGCACCAACAACAAACCACACCTCTTACGACTTACATCATAGTTATTGATCGGATTTGGAGAGGATGAGATTTAGGCTAACGTTATCTCTATGCCAAGATATAGAGATGTACTTCTAGAGAGACCCCCGGCTTTAAAATAAAGAATTTTATAAATATTTTGACTCTTGTAAACTTAAGAAAGACAAATGAAACATATATACATTTTATAGTTACTAATAAATGAAATTATTGGTTACAATATAACTACTTACACGATTTAATATTTTTAATTTTAATAATTTTAAAATATGCGTTATTAGTAAATCTTTTGCATGGTCATTAATTTTGTTTCACTGTCAATGGAATAAAATTTTATTGGTGACAACTACAATAAATGTGAAACAAATATATGCAAGTAATCTAATTGTTAAAAAATAAAATAATTTCCTTATATAATTGTTTTTAATCAAATATCAAAGTTTACGAGCAGATGAATATGACTATATGAGATCACGAGGATTGTGGATGGTGGTGAGTAAAAGGTTAATTCAGGGAAAGAAGAAAAAGAAATAAAAATGGGGAATGGAATAATGGCAAAAGTAGAAACTTTGCAAATATGCCCAATCAGAGAAAACATCTTTTACCGTCTTCCTCTTTTAATAATCTTTTTCCTTTGTTTTTCTTATTTTCACACCCACTTATATTTGTGTTACACATACAAATATACAATTTGTGTTACATATCTATAATCTATAACTTATAATAAAAGACTAACTATGGGTACACGTGACGTCTTTCTAGCACGTCCACCTAAGTGTCACATGTGCATTGCCACATGTCGCTACATCCTTTAATCTTGAGTTAATATAAATTTGAAAACTATTAACTCATATCAATTACATATTAACTCATATCAATTACAATAAATACTATATTAATGATCAATTATTACTTTTAATTTGTTTGATATTTTTTATAATAAATTGTTATTTATGTTAACAAATAATGATTAAGTTATTAATTTTAGTATTACCGTTAACAAATTTCGTTTTATTAATAAAAGCATCTGTCATATTTTCTTTTGAAATAATATTTTTCTCTTAATTAATTTTAAAATTCATGACATTATTTATATTTTTGATATTGTTTGTTTTTTAACAACATTTAATTGTTGTGACTTTTACTCATCTTTTATAACTTAAATATTATTACATAAATAAGTATTTACATCTTTATGAATAATTAGTTTTTAATTTTAATTGTTCATTGTCTTAGTTACGTATCACCGTTACATACTTTTGTAGATTTTATCAAATTTGTTTATTAGTTAATATTTTTTCTTTATTTTTATGTTCAGTTGTTCTACCTTTATTTATTTATATTGTGGAACATCGTAATTTTTTGACATCATTATATATTAAAAAGATTTTATTCTAATTTATCTTTTCAACATCATATATATATTTATCATATATACATATTACTGTAATTTATTTACTCATGTGTTATTTTAAGTATTGGTTCACTCGTATAACACACGGGTCACTAACCTAGTGAAATATATATTGTTATTTATCTAACGTGTTAACAATAAAAACCAAAAGCTGAGTTTTTGCGAATACATGACTCTAAATTACACTCGTTTTTGGACAAGTGTACTTGATATAATAAAAAGTTATGACATGTTTTAATAGAGGAAGTGTTCTTCTTATCCAAAAACTATTGTGGATTTTAGGTGGAGGAGAGAGTGTGAAAAAAATACGAGGGACGAGGGAGAAGGAGAGTAAATAGGAGAGAGTGGTTGTGAGGTTGCATGCTTTTTTTTATGTAATTCTCCTAGAATTAAATATGCTCAAAGTGGACACACATATGTGTACAAATGGGTGATGCATCATACATCAATTTTAATATCAAAATAACTTTTTATAACATAACATGAGTTCATGTAACCTAAAATAATTCAATAACACATGACAAAACCAATTAAGACTCATTAGTGTATTAATAATCATACACACAACTTTAAAATCAAAATAATTTATCGGGGCCTAACGTGGCTCTATGGAACCTAAATAAGTTACACGTGGTAACGCTCATCGATATACACATGTACGTAACACTAGTATAACTTGTTATAACATAACATGACAAGGGGCGGAACTACAGCTACGGGTACGGGGTCAAGTGACCCCATTGATTTTTTAGTGGGTAGTGTATCGTATAATACCAAAAAATCACGTGAACCCATAGTTTTTTGGGGGTGAACCCCATAATATAATTAAGTTCAAAATCCAACTAATATTTCATCTTGGCTCACTAGTTACCCACCTGCTTACATGCCTCTCGCATCCCTTAGGTCCTGAGTTAGACCCTTACAAGGGTCCTTTTTTAAAACTCTTTTTAATAGGTAAAATTACCTTTTCACCCTTAAATTTAAACATTTTAACCCTAACTCAAAACCCTCCCCACCCACACAATCGCTGCTCTGCTCGACTGCTCGACCTCTATACCCCCCTTCAGCCCTTCCCGGCTTCCCCAATCGAACATCAGTCCATCACCGCTGCATTCTGAACTCCGGCAACTCCGGCCATTAGTCCATCATCGCTACGACTTGCGATGCCGCAAATTTTACTTCATTCTTTCAAGGTTAGCTTCTAACTTTCTTTGTTTATTTAATTTTTGTTTAGATTAGAATATTTAAACCCGAGATGGCTAGATTTACATTTGTTTTCATTGTTGTTATTTGTTTCTTGAATACTTGTTAATTAATCTGTTTGATTGAGTCTAGTCACTAGATTTTTGTTTAGTATCTAGGTTTAAACCCTAGAATCTTGTTTATGCTTTTCTAAGTAATCAATACTTTAATAGTATCTTGTCATATGAAAATTATAATGAAAAAAAGTAAAACCTTTTGTATTGGATGTGGTATGATAGTTAGGATTTTGTAAGTTTATCTGTGAAAAGAGGGGTACATCTATCTGTGTAATGGTTTCCTTTTAAGATACTTATGACTTGTCATACTGAAGATGTGAGAATCCATCTTTATATCAAAAGTGATCATTTTTAATATAACATCAATCATTAAAGGAAAACAATGTGCTAAATCTTCATACTAGACATATGACAATAGTTGGTGAGTTGGGAGGATTGGTTAAGAGTCTAAATGAACCAGATGTTTAATGAAACATTGTGAATGATTCGACAAGAAGTTCGTTTATGTAAGCCCTAAGAGGCAATATAGTAGTAAGGATTTGAACCCCGATAGAGGCCTTGTGTTTGAATCATCTTTCATCGGTTTTCTGTCTCCAACCCTCTTAAAGGCCCTTATCACAAGCTGCATTTTACTAGTTCAATAGGGTATTGACAATTCAGTGAGCTTTCAGATAACGGGTTTTCATTATTAAAAGAAAATATAACAAATTTTTAGGCTCGTTTAATCAAATAAACAAATATGAATGTTCGATAAACTATTGTTCTGTAGTATATAACATTTTTTTGGTATTGTATTTGTGTTAACATTTTCAATGCAATTTAATTATATTCCGACCCGACCCGACAATCCAAAAAATTTTATATTGTTTCATTACAAATCAAATCATCAAAAAACACTGACCACCTAGTGAGTCCGAGTGAATATTCCCGGATTGTAGGGTTATTTTCGGGCCGAGGCCGGGATTTCACCATCTCTTCCCGGGTTCCGCTCTATGGCCCCTAATGTCATTATTTTATGTTTATTAGTTTACTATCAATACACATAAATGCTTACTTGATTCTGAGTTTATCATACTTATTTTTAAACACCTTATAGAATATATCGACAACCATCTAAATCAGATCTTACAAGCAAAGCTAGCAAGTTAAAGATTTTTTATTATAAATAATATAAAATATCCCAACAAAAGTCAAGAATGAATAGAATAGTTTTAAAATATCGTATTAATATTTAGGGTAGATTTTTTGTTTCTTTAATGGAAAAAATGGTTAGATAACAAACGAATCCAAATATAGAAAGGAGAAGAAGGGCCTGCAGTCGGCTTATATTTAAATCTGTGGGCCACATTATAATTACGATAGCCCACCTACGATTACCTGTGTATATGTACTACGTAGGATGGCCTACCTTCCTATTTGTTTATATGTTTATTTATTTATTTATGATTATAGTTAGTAATATTACTATAATTATAATAATCATCTTTGTTGTTATTATTAAACTAATAAGTAATAACCAAATCTTAGTGTGTTTTTTTGCAGAAACAAGGTTCATGTCGTTAGTTTTCGGTTATACCATTAGGTATAACCATGAAGTTTTCTAGTGTAGTGTAGCCCATAGCTTTTCAAATGTGAGGTAGTGGTTCGAGTATTTTTTGGTGCAAAAATATTTTGGGTTGAGTAGAGGGTTTAATTAGTTGTATGTTTTCTTCTGAGTGGGTTGGGGGTGCGTCCTAGCTTGAAAACGAATATATGTACCCGATTAAGATAGCACATATCTTTCGAAGTAAGGTCGTACAATTGTCGTTCAAAGAAATATCATATGTAATAACCCAAAGCACGGCTTGCAAGGTGCCAATGTGGTGTGACGTCATCCAACAAGAACACTTTACCCCCCATAGCAGGTACATTGGCTTGCGATCACACCGCATGGCAGCACCGCGTCAGGTGGTGGTGAATTGGTGATAGAAATTAAGGGGAATGATAAAAAAAATTCATGCATACCATAGGTTGAAAGATGTGGAAGGTAATATTGTGACATCAAGGTGACAAAATTGATTAAAGATGAATAGGAACTACTACAGATGGCCTATTAGACTCGTTGTAATTATCATCCCGCAAACAATAGGGATGGGGTGGTGACTTGGCATGCACAGGGATCCACAACCACATATTCACCTGGTCGTGGTGTCTTAGTCTCTTAGAAACAATCAAACAATTGTGAATTCTCCTGAGTGGATACAAAGAAGGTGGTGGTGGGTGTCGTGGATCAAGCATGAAGCCGTGTGTGCCGTGGCGAGTGCCAGGGTGTGGCAATACCACCTATGTGGTGAAGTGACGTGGTACGTGCAATCATTGCATATGGTCTTGATAAGTTTTCCACTCACGTCTATATAATTTGGACGAGTTATGTTGGAATTTATTATTTTTTTCACTTACCCTAATATTCATGGGTAAAATTAAAGGAAAATGAAAATGAGTTAAGAAGCATTTTTTATATTAATATAAGTAACATATACGTTAAAATAGTAATATGAGAATTGATGTTTTATTTTACCAAATAATATGACGATAGTAACTTGTTAACATGTTACAAAGTGGCATTCATGCATGTGTAGATCTTTTTGTTGATGTGGTGATAAAAATAACAGAAATTAATTACTTAGCTTAATTTTAAAAGATAAAATAATCATATTAACATTTTTATTTATTTTTTTTAAGTGAACTATTCAAAGGTAACATTTAAGACTCTTAAAAACACTATCATTTTTATATTGTCGTTAATTAATTAAGTTTTATAAATGGTTTATTAATTAACATTTAAAATTCAATAAAAATATGTCATCTTTGAGTTTTCAAAAAGCTTGTTAATTAACATTTAAAATATTATTAAAAACTATTCCTTTAGGGTGAAAATTTGACGGGTGCAACGAGTAAAAGTTATGAAGAAATACTTGTAGCTCATCTCGTAATTCATGATTAAACTTGTTTATTGAATATTATGGTTTCATCGGAGTCAAAACGTCATCGTTAATTTTGTCAGGTGCTTTAAGGCTATGGTTCTTATCTTGTTTTAATAGGTGATGTGTTCCTTCGCCTATTTTGTAGGCATGTAGTTGATTTGTGGTTCTTACAACATTGTTATATGGATATATTATTTCATACGTAGAGAAAAATCTTTATGTTAGTCTAACACATGGTTTTGTAGAAAGCATATAATTAAGTTTAGTTTGTGTTTTTGCTTTAATACTTTTAAGTGTTATCTAGTCTTACATGTGCACCTAGCTAAAACATTTCATGTAAAATTCGTGTAAGCTAATTGCACTAGATTATTATAGTTTAGAATTTAAAACATTAGAAGAATAGCAATCAAAACAATAATATATGTTATTAAAGGAGTCTATGCTTTTAAAATTCGCACAGACACCCCCCCCCCCCGAGAGCTTGGGCCATCATTGTTGCCCATGGACGATAGATAACATGTCCGTACCTTGAGGATATAATTTCTGATAAGACTCCTGTCCAGACATTTCAGTTGTTTGTCGGTCTGAGGTCAATATGAAATGGATCACCTTTTGTTAATGATTTCTATGAATATCAACCATAACCTACCATAAATTGCAACTCATCATCAACACAAACCTTAAATGGTAATAGTTTTTATTTTCGTTCAATACCATAACTTTGACTGCTTGGATTGGGCTTGCATGTGCTCATAACATTCAGGTTTATGGGGGTTGAACAGTTGGTTATGAAATCCTCAATTTTGCATGTAAGAGTTAAGAGTTACATTAAATTAAGTTTTAGGGATCTACGCCTTTATATGTGGTCTGCTCATTAAAGTATGGTTAACTACCTATGTTGAATCCCGGTGGTAATCTATAACTTTTTTTAACGGCAAATGTACGACTCTGTTTCGTAATATATGTGTTATTTTAATCGGACCCACATATCTGTTTACGTAAGGATCACACCCCCAACCCTCTCAGAAGAAAACCCAACTGGGAAAACCTCTTTGCTCAACTCTGAGTAATTTTGTTTAAAGTGAGATTTGAACTCATAACCTCCTAATATTTACATATCATGAGCAACTCATCTTAACCAGTTGTAATAAGGATCATTGGTTGATAATCTATAATTAAGTCCTAAAATTGGCATGAGTGGTATGAGGCTATTAACTTCATAGTGTTAGATGTTACAATTCACTAAACCCAAGTTTAATTTTGCCAAAGTGATTAAATGTTATAAACAACTTATTTCCATTGTAGATGTACAATTCACTAATCCCAAGTTTAATTTTGCCAAAGTGATTAGATGTTATAACACTTCTTTCCATAGTAAGAAAAAAAGTTTACTGAATAGCAAACAAATTTCATAATTTTTAATGTAAGTCAAAATCAGAAGAAAAAAATCATTTAATTAAATTGTAACTAGTGGTCATATATGCTTTATTCCTAGTACACTTAAATTCTAGGAATTGTAACATCTATAAAATTTTTCATACGATTTAACATTTTGATAAAGTTAGAATGCTTTTAGAGAACAAAAAGAATTTAAGTGGCTTTAATAGGTATGTATGAAAGTTGTTTACTACTGTATGAAAAATCCCATATATTTAATATAGTATGATTTCTATACAAAAGATTGAAGACTAGAAGAACATGATACATCACCAACTAGTACAACAAAACCAAAAGGTTTATGGTTTAATGGTATTTAAGGGGTGTTTGGCTTTTCAGAAAAGCTCTTTCTAACCTCTTTTATCTGCGCCGCGCAGACTACGAGCAGACGTTGAGGTTGACAGGATGTTTGGTTTTTGGAAGACTTTTTTTTAAAAAGGTATGCGCGAGGTCTGCATGTTGCAGACTTGACACAACTACTTCTAAGTCTGCAGATAATTAAACACAATCACCCACTGTCCACCACCACCACCATCCACCACCACCACCCATGTTCACCACCACCATCCGCCACCATCGTCCGCCGCCACCATCGTCCGCCACCACCATCGTCCGCCTCCACCCACCGTCCGCCTCCACCACCCGTCCCCCCACCCACCCTCTACTATACCATCACCGCCATCGTCAGCACCACCGTATACCTTCTCTTTTAATTTTTGCTGGCAGAAAAAACAAACAACACCTAAGTGTTTTACCTAATGGGTTTCTTCTTAATAAATTGAAGATTTTAATTATGTAAATTTTAAGAGTGAATAAGAAGTGTGTGTTTGACATTCTTAGAAAAGAAAAGAAAAAATAGTACAATATAAAGAACTATTTGTTTAAAATTGATTAAACTATTTTGTGATAAAAGAGTAATTTCATGGAAGGAAAGGGGGCCACATGTCAATCATGCCCTATACTATTTATAGTAAAACTTTGTACAATACTATAGATTCCTATTATAAACCTTTAAGGTCCCAAAACAACAAAAATATCTGATCAATTATATGACATGTGTTTGTTTTTAAAATCTTTGAGAGATTTTCCTTTCATGTCATTTCTTTTTAATCAATTTTGCATTATTCTCTCTTAGAAAAATACCATCCTCATCTAGTTGATGTTTTATTGTTGGATTTTTTGACCCATTAAATTTCATAAATATCAAATAATTAAATTAAGATATCTTGAGATCATGGGGTTTGTAGCTTTGGCTATAGAGCATATTTGACAGGAGAATCTCAAACATATATATGTCAAAAATCTACTGTTAAAGACAAGATGATGAGTTAAAATTGTATGTTTGATTCTACTCAGATTATGTTTAGTAGGGTCTATTTTGTGTTTGAAGACTTAACTTGTACCAAATGTCATGATGTGGTTTTAGTTATAGAGTCGAAAATCGTTCAACATAAAAAAAAAGTTTATTAGAACAATTTCGTATATGTAAAGTTGAGTAAAAGTTAAGAAGAAAATTGTCAATAGAATTGAGTTAGATGATAGAGTGCATCGTATAGAGAAATAAGATGCTTTCACCCTCCTTGCCTAAAATTTTATGACATGAAAAATGAAAGATAAATGATATTTTCAGGATTAAGACTACACTTTTTGTAGGGTGTTACAATGAATGGTACACATATCCATAGTTGAACTCAGTTCATTGTAATTGGGTATATGTAGTATTCATCTTTCTATTAATGGAAATTAGTTGTTATATAGAACAATATTGAATCGGTTAATCTGTTGAGGTTGTATTCAGTGTTTGTGATAATTACTTTAATCAATAGATTGGTAATAATATTCGCTTCCAGTGTTTCCATTTGTGGAAATGTACATGAACTGGGATAAGAATTTCAGAAAATGATGAACATTCATTTCATCGTAATTATTATTCCAGTGATAGATTCAACTCGAAGAAATTGGTTATTAGTTTTAGGGTTGATGTTGATTTTAATCAATCAACTTTTATTATTTTCAGTTAATTAGACCCTTAGGATTTATATTGGGTTGGGATTAGACAACCCAAAATTTTAAATCAACACCCCAAATTTTTACATGGATATTCGTATATCATCATACGCGTCGTATAGGTGAGTCGTATAGTCCTATAGATGACGTATAACCACTCTGACGGCGTCTTGAATTTTTACTCGTAATTAGTGTCGAATTTTACTATATGCATCGTATAGCCCTATATGTGTCGTATAGTGTTATATTGGACGTATACCCATCTGACAGCATGTCCAGAATTTTTCTCGTTTTCAGTGTCTTCGACCCGCGTAATCGCGTATGGTGCTATACGAGGCGTACACATTGGTGTCAATTTATAAAATGGGGTGTCTCTATATTAGGACCTTTTATAATTCACTAGCTTTAGTAAACCATGTACTACACGGGTTGACTAAAAAATATAAATAGAATGAGAAATTTTTAATTATAAGTCGATATTCTGAAAATAAGATATGATTGAAATCTTTTTAGAATAAATAAAATACGAATTTTATTTCAAAACAAACGTTTAAAAAAATATCATACTTAAAAACTTTTTTATTGTAACTCTCAATTTTAATTATTTTTGTTTATTAAAAAATTAACTTTTTAAAAACACTAATTATAATATATTTTTTATTTTATAAAAGTTTGATGTTTTAATTTTTTTTTCAGAATTTATAAATAAAATATTTCTTTAGAAATAATATTAGTAAAAAGATCTCTTTATTGATTTATTAAAAAACTATTTCAATCTAAAAAATTGATTATTAGTAAATAATGTGATTATTAAATAGGAGAGAGAAGCGGAAAAAAATTGGTGAGATACAATATGGTGTTGATGTGTTTCTTCTAAATACCATTTTATTAGAGTAGATAGATGGTTGATGTTGGACTAAAACACATGTAAACAAGTACACAAAATTAATTATCTTTTCAAAAATAGGAAATTCGAATGTGTTTCCATTTTCGGTTTGTACAAACTTTTCAAATACGGTGTAAATAGGGTCTGTCAAAAGTGAGGGAGTCGTCCCGTTTTGGTTCGTTAATATAAACGTTTCAAATGCTTCATAAGATCTTATTAAAATTATCGTAGATTGTATGTGCTCGTAAATGTAAAAACGTATCATTGTCATTTAACCCGTTCTCAAAAATCGTTTTTCAAATGGGCATGACAACATTTTAACTATCGTTACCTGGTTTGGCAGTTTGCTCATATATCATTGCCAAGATAATACCCAAATCTTCAACACCTCTTACCACAAAGGACATTTCGAGCCAGTTCCACTAATAATCATTAAACAAATGCGATCACTCAATAAAGTTGATGTCATTGTTAGCTCGGGGGTTCCAAAAATACATGTCAAATTCATAAATCCTTTCACGCCACTGCGTCAAGTGTTATCGTTGGATGCATGTGCCCACCCGTCATGTATTGTCTTCATCATTAAGTTAAGCTGAAAATACTTTATCCAATGAAGGCATGTATAAGAAACTAGAGATTAATCGTTTTTCATTGTTCAAATACAATTCAATCTCATCAATTACTTGAGAAATTAAAGACTCATTTCATGAGTTTAAATTTCAATAGTGGTTTCGTCTTTGAACTTTGTAACCATGTCTTTATTTCCGGTTAAATGTTTGTCAAACGACATATCCACAACCCAAATTTATTCTTAACCAGTTATGGATCTTGGAATAAAATTTGGGTTGTGGATTTGCCGTTTGACAAACATGTAACCGGAAATAAAGACATGGTTATGAAGTTCAAAGACGAAATCGCAGTTGAATTAAAACTTATGAAATGAGACTTTAATTTCTCCAGAAGTTGGTGAGATTGAATTGTATTTGAACAATGAAAAACGATTAATCTCTAGTTTCTTATACATACCTTCATTGGATAAAGTTATGAGTAGTAGAGCTGTTCAAATTCGGATATCCGAAAATTTCGGATAGGGACTTCACTATTTGAATCGGAAATTTTACATATCCGAAATTTCGGATTCGGATATAGATATCTAAATTTCAAAAAAGAACATGTTATTTAATAAATTTTATAAAAGTATAATGTTTTTATTGGAACTTATTTTGGATATCCAAAGTTTTTATTTAAAAAATATGAATTATCTGAAAATATATGAAATTTCTGGATAATATTTGTTGTTTTTAAATTTTTATAAAAATATTTCGGATATCCGAATATCCAAAAATTCGGAAAATCGCTATCTGAATCTGAATCCGAAATTCGGATATCCGAAATTTTGGATATCTAAATTTTCGGATATTGAATTTTAGATTTTTGGATATCCAAAATTAGGTTTTTGGATAATTTGAGTTCATATTCGGATATTTTTGAACACCCTTAGTGAGCAGCCATCCAATGTACCATCTACTTGAACAATCGTCACAATAATAACTTCCCATTTTTACATATTAACCGCCTATTAAACACATAAGTACATAACATACAAGTTTGACTCATACTATATATATTAATAACTAGCTTTAGTGTACTCGTGCATTACACGTTTTAATAAATAAAATATTAAATATAATAAAAATTTATAAAATAATATATGATTTAAGTTATGTATTAGTAAGGACTATAATTAATAAAACGATCTCCACTTTTTAAAATTTTATTTTTAAACTTTTTTTGTTTCCCAAAAAATAAATTACATTTCATTTCAAAACAAAACATTTAAAATTTTGTGTCTGAAAAAATTATGATGTTTTAGAAAAATTCTTTTTATAAAAATTTGTTTCTCTAGAAATATACATTAATAAAAAGATCTATTTCTTAATTTTTTAAAAATAATTCTTAATAAAAAAATAAAATAATATAGTTAGTAATTAATGTAGTTATTTAATATAAGAGAGAAGCGAAATTTTTTTGTTGAGAATGGATGTTGTGTTACCATGTGACATCACTAGTTACTATTTTATTAAAATAGAAAGATTTGTAATTCAGTGTGGTACATAAAATTGTTTTAACACCTCGCTTACAGTGGAACAATGCGCCAAATCTACGTCTTACTGCCTTTGATCATGACAAATACGGAAAGTAGCTAAACCCTAATTATATAACGATGAGCATCTTATGTATGCTTTAAATTATTTATAGTGAAAAGCACGAGAACCGAACAAACTGCAAATACAGGCTACAATTGTTGAAAAACACCATCTCTGCTGTTCACGGGCCTTCAAAGCCCATGTATTATATTGGGCCAACGATAACAACTTAAGTCTATTATTTGAATTAGAGTTTATGGCTTTATGCTACCTTTTGTAAGGCCAGATTCGAAACCGAGTTGAAACCTTAAGCATGAGCTCGGCTCAGGGTTTAATTGCGCAAATTCGGCTCGGCCCAGTTTTATAATAATCTGGCTCGGTTTGATTTTGCTCGATTTTACCCGGTTATATTATTAGAAATATGAAAATGGAAAATAGAAAACGTCTTGATATGAAATGATAAGGTTAATTCAATATATCTAGCAAGTGAACTAACTAGCATGCCACTCTTGGCTCGTGCACGACTCATTTACAAACCAAACCAATTTGAACGAGCTATTAGTGATCGAGCTACAAGCTTTTTAGACAGTCCTAAATTTTTGTTTGATTTTAAATGCTTTAACTTATTTTAATTTAAGGTAAACCTTAGATTTTTATACAACTAGGCTCTGAAAAACTCACGATTTGTAGAATAAAGATTTATGTTTTTAGTAGCATATTTTTTTATACAACTAGATATAAAAATGAGAAAGGGATTAAAAAAGTTAAACGAAATAATGAGAGAAATATACGGGGAAAATGGGGAAAAGTAAAGTGAAACTCAAGTCCCTTAGCAACGAATCTTTGGCATTAACCATAAACCACTAGGTTACGATTAATTGTTGCTTAAACATTTATATTTACACGGTGGTGGAGCTTGAACACTTCTGTAAGAGGATGCGAAGACGAAATTAATTTTTTTAGGATGGGCGAACTCGATATTTATATAACAATTTACACTAGCGGCCCCAATGATCCTCCGCCCATGCATTTATATAATATTATACATGTTGGGGATGAAACAAGAAAATTGCCTATCGTCCTTATTCTCTGAATTATATAGGATGGCAAGTGGATCGGACTTAAAAACCGAAAACTCGAAGCATTCGAGATGGCCGATGGGTGAGGGATGGGTATTCGGGTATGAGACCTAGTAAGTGGCTAGATTTAAATATTTTCACAAGTTTAAGACGGGTATGCATTAGGTAATATTTGTTAGATTACTCAAACTCGGTTACACGCATAAATACATAATATATTATATAATTTAAAAAAAGTGTGTAACTTTGTTATACATTTTAGATTAATAAATAGTATAATTAGTAAAAGTACAGTTAAACGTTTTACATTTTGAGTTGGTTTTTTTAGTTAAGTTTAAGATCGGATTTCAAGTATAAAGAATCCCAACGGTTAGATATTAATCACGTAAGATCATGAATGAGTATAATGGCGAACACAATGGGTATTACCTAACATGTAATTAATGGGTATGAACCCGGATATGGAATGATGGTTGTTTGATAATTTCTGAATGATTAAGTGCTGAACCAATAAGAGATTTGAACCATTAAGTGTTGAACCATTAAAAGGTCTGAATCATTAAGAGCTAGTATATCGTTTAACTATTCCAATGCAAATGTCTGACCAATTCAGATAATACGTCTTAACCATTCAGTATTAGACTTTTTAACCATTCAGCATTAGTATAATGCTTAACCATTCAGAAGCAAAGGTCTGAACCATTCAGACATTTACTCACGAAACAAACAGTCTGAACAATTAAGTGCTGAACCATTCAGACATTTGAACCATTAAAAGTCTGATTAAGAGGCTACCAAACAGCCCCAAAAAATATACATACATATAAATAATTTGGATTACCAATACACATCTCGTATTCTAACGTAGACATCCCTAAAAATATAGGCCTATCCTCGATAAAATCATCATGAAACTATCATGAAAGCCAAAGAGGCTTTGGGTTAGTGATATCAAAATCATTGAAAAATATGTCCCTTCTTATCAGGAATGTGTAGATTTAAAAATATAATTTAAATTACTTGTGAAGTTTCCTTTGTATACAAACTATCATGAAATCATCAGACTTCACGAGCCTCCTTAGACAACCAACAAAAACATGAATATTGAAAATAATCAGGAAAAACGACCATATCGTAAAAGATCAGAAAGATAAAGTAAGATAATAAATGTTGATCTTTTTACAGAACTTTTTAGTTAAAAAATTGAAACTTTATATTAAAAGAATTCATCATTAACTTTATTTCATAGATATTCCCTCATTTCCATCATGATGGTTTCACAAGGCTTTCATGATGATCCATGAGCTTTTCACACGAATTGTTTTCTTTTTGTTGTTAATCATAACCGCTTGAGTAATTGAGAGAATAAAGGGTTACAATAATATTATTCTTTTTTACAAAACAAACGATGATCATATTTGTTTTACTATGAAACAAAGACATGATTGAGTAATGGATCTTAAATTTCTATACGTCACATGACGCACTTGAAGAATTATGCATTTTTTTTTTACTTTGAGTCATATGGCGCATAGTATGCGGCGTACGACACAATCATACAAACATGGGAAATTTTGTGCCAATGGTACAACCAGCCCGTTATCCCACTTTCTACGGTTTGCTCGCATGATGAACATTTGGTTTATGAATATGTGAAAGATTTTACCTTTTGGCTTGCCTTCAAGGATTGTACATTGCCCTACAAAACAGTCATGTTCACCAAGTAACTCCATTTCAACTTCATTTTTTTCGTAATTCAGAATTAACCCTAATTTTAGTTCAATTCGTTACATAACAAAGACAAGTCTCCAATACAAGAATCTTATATGAAAAGTGCAAAAATTAAGCTTTCTGATGCTAAGAAAGTAGTATGCCATTTAGCTTTAAAGATCAAAGAAACAAGTTTGAGGTCCAAATGTTCACATAGAAAACCAAAACGGAACCAATAAGAAGACCTAAAAACATCAGCGAAAAAGGAAAATACTTGATATGCATAAGTAACGAAGAAACTCAATCACATGAAGCAAGCGTTCTAATACTTAACATGACACTTAGTAGCACAAAACTAAAGATGTTTCAAACAATCGCTCTTTAATAGTTGAGCCTTCCACTCATTTATCTTCTTAGAGCATCTGCAATATGTGGTTGTTCAATCCCCGAACACCACATTGGAGATAGACCAAAACCCCCCATCAGTTTCAAAGTAAAAGTTTTTATATACAGACCATTTTTGAAAAAGTTCCATCAAATGCATTTAGCTTCATGGGATTTTCATCGAAAAATCCTATGTGGAGGTTCATGGCCTCCGGCCCTTTACAGTTCCCGACTCCTTTAACGTCATAAAATGTTCCGATAACAACATTCGTGACGATACGAAAAAAACATACAAAAAAACATAGCACCAATTTACTTACACAAACAAGGGATCACAATCATTAGCCAAATGATAGTCTACACAAACAAACTAGATAACAATAGACAGATTTTTTAGATTCTTGATTACATACACCACTCCTTTTTAAACTATAGTTTAGTTTACCTTTTTACAAAAATATACATGTATAAATCCGGAATCTTTTTTAATCAATCACATAACTGTTAACTTAACATACAATTAATTACTTTCAAAACCATATCCCAAATTTAATCCTCCAAATTTCTCAATCAACTGTTCTTCATTCAAAAGTAATCAACAAACAATCACAATAATCAAGCATTCTATCATATATTCATAATTTCATATCATCTTGTCCCAATATACCTGTGGTTAGTGAATCCATCAATCCAACACTTCAACAGCTTTCTTCACATCACCCTCACACCCATCCGGATGCTCCGAATCCGATTCGGGTTCGGGTCTCTTATTCAAGTCGGGTTTCTCTTCGACCCACCGGACCTTCACTTCAGAATTCAAACCCCTCGTTTCTGCATCCACCTTCGCTCCGACCTCCGTCGCCTTCTTCCGAATCGACGCGCGGCCGGCGACAGCTCATCCAAACCACCGTCAAACGCCAACAACTCCGGGAAGTTGAGCGGCGCCGACGGCCCACGGAGGTAGTACACGGCGGTGTCGTACGCCCTCGCCGCCGCGATCGGCGTCGAGTATGACCCGAGCCAGATTCTGGACCGTTTGTTGGGCTCACGAATCTCTGCAACCCACTTTCCCCACTTCCTCATACGAATTCCTTTGTACGGTCGTTCGTCGTTCTTCCTCTTTGATGAACAGCTGCATCGGTGGTTTGAATCGGCACCACTGATGCTATTGGTTCTTCCATCCATCGATCTGGATTGTAGAACGAAGGTTGATTGTGAAAGAGGTGAATTGAAATGGGTAATCGAATAGCTCCGACACCCTTTTCTTCGATTGATGGATTGATCGAAGGGTTTAATCGGATGATTTGATTGAGGGTTGATTATGGATAGTAATGTGTGTGAATTTCAGGTGGTGATATTGATGGATGATGAGATGAAGAATTCGGAGAGTTCAATGCTGAAAATCTTTTTAAAAGGAAAACTTTATTGTGTTTTGGTTATTTATGTTAAAAGGTTTCGGGTCATTTGTGTTTGTATTTGTTTTGTAGATTTTTTAAAAAGGGATTTGTTTAATCGGATTTTGATTAATACGTTTTTGTCATTTTGAAGCAAAGGAAAAGATAGTAAGTAGATAGAAGTCTCATGGGCGTTTTATGTCAAAGTGGTGTAGTAGTAATAAGATGGTTTTATTTCTGTAGGAGTGTAGGAGTGATTATGTTAAAAGTAAATAAATAGAAGGTTAAGTTAATGATTATTTATGAGGCCCATAACTCTTCATATAGATGAATAATAGGGGAATTACATACATTCTCATCTTCACCTAAAAATTACCTTTTTTTTAAAACATAAGTTTTCAATGCATAAGTATAATGCTTTTTAAACATGATTTGAGGAAATATGTAATTTTACAAGTTTAGATGGAGATATATACAATTACCCCATAATAATAACAATGATCTTTTAGTCTAATAGTTTAAAAGGGAGATGAGATGTTTTGTATCTTTTGAAAGTCGAGATTCAAACATTGACATTGGAAAATTGTTGTTATGATTCTAGTATTAAAACTTTATTAGTTCTTAGGAGTAGCGCCCTTAAGTAATGGGAGTTTCAAGTGGCAGCACCCTAAAAGCGAGGCTTAAGAAACGCCAAACCATGGAAGGTCTATAGGGCAGCCCATGAACAAAAATATATTGAATTTTCATGAAAGTTCACATGTGAAAATGACGCGTTTGTGAGACAACCTTTATTTCTAATATTAACTACCGTAGACAGTTTTATGTTCAGTTCTTTGCATATACTAATTATTTTTCTTTTTTCACTTCCTCAGGGAAAAATATCTAAGTGGAAGGATCTTGATGGATATGACTCAAAATCGTGTGATCAAAATGAAAAGACCTAACCTTGTAAGATATTTTGGTGTAAATGACTCATTTGTCTTTATATAAAGCGTGTTTAAGAACAAGTTCATTTTATTGACAAAACGAATAAAAGCAAAATATTTATTTATGTCTAAGTGTTTATATTCGTTTATTCGTTTGGATACGTTAAACAAACAAATATAAACATATATTCTATTTGTGTATACTCGTTTATTTATGTTTGTTAACATGCATTCTACATTCATTCTATTTATTACACATGTATTTATTCAAAAAAGCTTTATCCAGCCCGATTACAACCCTTTGTTTAGTCAACCATATCGTCGTCCATTTCTAAAATGTTATTTATATCTTTTAATTTTGATTTTGAAATTGTGCCAATTTGTTTTTGTTTTTATTTATTTGTGTTAATACATGTTTAATAGTGTTTATTTATGTTTCTTTGTATTTGTTTGTATTCATTTATTTACTATAGAATATTAACAAATAAACATAGACACACTCAATTTCTTAAAGATCAGACACAAACAAGAAAGTCAATTTGCTTAAGTGTTCATGTTTCATGTCTGTTCATTTTTCAATTAAAGTTATAAAAACACACAAACAAACCCTCATTCATGTTTATTCGATTTGTTTAAGCCTAATCAAATATGTTCCAAACACGCATATTTTTAAACAACTTGACACTTTGATGACTTTGCTATACATAATACATAGTTGATGATTTTATCTTTCAAGGATACGAGACAAAGTAATTCGCTATAATGACCGTCTAAACTAAGTAATAACAATTGTTAACCTTTCACTAGAACATTGTTTTGGTCAAAAATTGACAATAACCAAAGTAGTTAATGTGAGGTTAGATGCTTTAAGATTAATGAAGATAATTAATGAAAAATCACAAGAACACAAGGATTGGTCACGAGGGAAAAAGCCCTTGATCTCTAGAAGATCACCGGCATAAAAACCCCGAGTGGTGACAAATGTTCACCACTAGCTATGTTAACAAAAAAGAAGATTACAACTCGAGAACTATGGCAATGTTTACAATAATTGTGTGTGATTGCGTAGAATGACAGTAAGAGGGATGAACGAGTGCGTATGAATGTGTGTATGTGATTGCCATAGCCTCATTTTATGTTAAACTAAAATTCCTATTTCCAAGGGATTCTCCCTCAACGTCCACTTGACCGAATAATCAGCTGACTATGGTAGTCCACGTTCAAAATAAAGTTGAAATATTCATCTAGACGTTACCTGCAATTAATTAACAAAAAATAATAAAGAGAACAATTGTTAGTTATAAAAATATAGCCTCAGGATCCTTAACCCTTTCAAGACCTAAGATATCCTATTCAGGCAGCCAGGATACTCTGTATTTATTAAGAAAATATCCACCCTTAACTAACATATTTATATGGTCATTTTTATCTTGTTTTTTCTTTATGAGAAACTTTAAATTAATATCATTTCTTTCCTCTACGCGACTATATCTAAACTAGTATGTGCAAATTGGAGTACTGTGGAAATATTGATTTGGGAAAATATATAACCAAAAACAATTAGTGAAGGTTCGTGACTCGCATTGGATGGAATCAATGATGTTTGTTAATTATGAGGGTTGTAAAAGAAAGCTCGTGGCTGGAATCTCGTTTGAGAAAAACTCGTTTGAAATTGTCTTGTTTTTAAACGAGCCAAGCCAAGCTGGCTCAATTTTAAAACCAGTTGAGATGTCTCGATTTGTAAATGAACCGAGCTCAAGCCAAAGTAACTCGATTGACTCATTTAAATAAATCCTAAATTTTGATGTATAAAAGTAATAACCCTAATAGAAAGAATTATCTTAATCGTTATAAGCTCAAACTTTACACCAATCTAAGCATGTTGGTTCATATTGAATTTATTATTAATTTTTCACACATGTAGTAAAATACTACTTTTTGTTAAATTTGTATGCATGTTTAATATTATTATCAAATCAAAAATAACCCAACTAGATACGTGACTACTGAGTAGACCACAAAATACATAACAAATAATTTAGTCAAATATTTTATTACCAAAGAGAAAATGATTGACCTACTACAACCAAAGTTATAAGTTGGAGCAAAGTAAAAGTTAGCTCGACCAAATTTTTGTTTTTAATTACAGCTTGCTGCTTGAAGCCAATTTAAGTAATTTAAGTGAAGTTATAGCTTTTGACACATATAGCATATTAGAAATTTTCTTTTATCTCTTTGATGCTCTTCAAAAAGGATATATTGATCGGTAATTATATGTCTAACGTTAGACTTTAACTTCTTTTTCTTGAAGTTGAGACTCAAAGTTGAGTATATGATGTGATACATATTCAGAAACTAAACAACAAATTGTCGGTGTTTAGGTCTAGCAATAGATTCTCATAGGCTAAAAGATTCTACACCAGACAACTTTATATCGACTTTACACACTACATATTTTGTTTTTGTAGTTTTTTTGTTTTCTAAGAATTTAATTATCGAAATCAATTATTGGAAAAAAATCAAATCTACCACTGTCCAATGATGCTTTTTTGATAATATGAAACAAAAGATGTATATTTATATTTGGTTGTACAATCTATAGTGGAAACAAGAAAAAAAGAGTCAAAAGACATGACATATGACATTGGTTTCAAACAAAAAAGAATCCAAAGACCAAACTACTTCTAATAGAGATTGGTTGATCTAACAAGAAAATTTATCAATGGGTTTCCCACCATAAGTATTTCTAATGGCCAACTAGTCATATCCACACCATATATTTAAAGGATGATGTGTATGCTTGACTTTCATCTTCACCTCATTGATTCCTTTCAATAATGATATGATGATGAATTGATGATCAATTAGTTAAAAAATGATACTAGTCCCATGATGGCAATGACTGAATCTATCGAAGGTGTTATTGAACGACAAGCAACCAAAAGGCCACAAAGTGCTGTTCAAAATAAAAATAAAATATAAATAAAAATAAGAAAAAAAACTACAAAGCACAATAAAATACTCAAAATAGGATCTGATAATTTGTTGGCTGCCACGAAAGACTGCAAACCGATTTATAGTCCTAGGTTTCTCTAAAAATGGCTTCTTGTCAAAATAGTTTCAAAGTTTGGTGTGTGGTTTGGTTTTGGGATTTTAAGTTTGAAAAAAATTCATACTTAAGTTGACATCCTTTTAAATGTGTAGAGTCGGGTATTCTTTTCAAAACTAAGGGGTGTTTGGTTCGCGGAATTTGTTGGAATTAGAATTGGAATTGAAATTTGAATTTGAATTGGAATTCGAAGGAATTGTATTTAGAATTCAATATTTTCCATAGGATTTGGAATTCAAAGGAATTGAAATTTATAAATGGTATTTAAATTCCAAATGCATTTCTAGTGACAAAATACTTATAAAGGGATTGGAATTTATCACCCGTTACAAACCGGCACCACCTCAATGACCACCAATCATCACCGCTAGATACCACCGACCGCCACTAACAATCGACCGCGAACACCAACCGTGCCCGTTGCTGAAAACGAGCGTAACCCACTGCTGCCACCAACCGATAACGCCCGTTGTCGAGACATGGTTCGGCAACGGAGGTCGGTGACAGTCGACGGTTAAGGGTGGCAACAGACGGCGACGATTGGCGGATGACGGCGGCGGTCGGGGCCGGGCGGCGGTGGTCGGGGGCGTCGACGGTCGGTTAGCGGTGGGCAGGGTGGTAGGCGGCGGTCAGGGGCGGGCGACGGTGGTAGGCGGTGGTCGGGGCGGGCGGCAATGGTCAATGGTTAAGGATGGGCGGCGGTGGTCAGCGGTTGGGGTTGGCGGGGGGCGGCGCCAGTCGGGGTCGGCGGACAGGGTTGGCGGGGGGCGGCGGTCGGCGGTCAGTCGGTAGTGTCGGATGACAGTGGGCGGGGTGGTAGGTGGCGGTTGGTGGTGGAGGCGGGGGTCGGTGAAATTTGAAATCCTTTAATATTTGGAAGGATTTTGAAATCCTTTTTTTGAAAGAATTTTGGGGGAATTAATTCCAATTTCAATTCTTTTTTCAACCAAACACGTTCAGAATAAATTCAAGTTCCAATTCTAACAAATTATACTAACCAAACACAATGACCAATGGAATTCAGTTTTCAATTCCATTGAATTCCTGCATACCAAACGCCCTCTAATAGTATATTGGGAAATTGTGAGAACCATATTAAGCGTTATATTATTAATTATATAAATTGACTAAAATGTATTTTTATATTTATGATTTATTTTTAAAAAATGGTATTCATAGTTTTTCCTCCGTGCATGTTTTTATATTTTTTAAAATAAATTCAAAAGCAAAAATAATATCGAAGAAAGAGGGCAAAGAGAATAACCGATCCTTGTTTTACATTTTTACTAACAAATGGTTTCATTAAAAGTTAAGAATCGAAAAGTTAGGATTGTCGTTACCACTTACGAATCAAGTTATAAACAACAAAAAACATTTTTTTTTTGAAAATTTATGTTTTCATACTTTTAATTATAAGTTTTATATCGTTTTGTTATATTTTCATTCCTTATCTTTAAGCGGTAATATTATTTTCATACAGCTAACTAATTAAGTTTGATGTATATAAAATCTTACAAATATATTAAAACTAGTTAATCAACATTACTGGTTAAATTATAAATTCTAAAATATATTTAAAATACACATGTAGCCCACAGCTCACTCCTAGAAAATTAAGTGTTTTTGCTATCATCTCAACGGGCCTATAGCAGAATTGCATATCAATCAATCCATGTGACAAAATAACAAATGACAACTGGGTGATATCTACAAATGAAGCCCACTGGCTAGACAACCATCCATTCATGCCCACCAAATGAAGCCAAAATATTGGTCTTGGTCCGATCGGTTAACCTTAACCTAGAGGTGGGCAAAATGGGTTTTGGGCCGTACCCGAAACCGGCTACAAACCGGATTCGGCCTAACCGGTTTTTTTTCCCAGGTTGAGGCGAAATCGGATATGAACCCGGGTCGGGTTCACTTGCTTGAAAACCCTACCCGCTATACCCGGGTAGGGTAGGGTCGGGTCGGGTCCGGAATCGGGTCCAATACATGTTTAGTTTTTTTTTTCCTTCTTTCTTTTCTTTTGTGTGTGTCCAATACTGGGTTCAACGGGGCCGGATTTGGTCCGGGTTCACTAAAAAACTCAAAATCTAAAACCAGTTCCAACCCAGTTATACCTCCCATCGGGTCCGGGTCGGGTCCAAACTCGGTTTTTATGCCCACCTCTACCTTAACTCAATACCACGTGATGATAAGTCATTGCACTTGTGTAATGCTTCTAGTCCTTAGTTTCTGATCAGTTCGGTACGAGTTTAGACCATGATCACCCATTCATCCTGCACAGAACCACCAATATATTTTTATTTTTTACTTCAATAAATGTTATAAAGTTTAGGATGCAAACAATGTTCCAAAGAGAACTTGAAATCAACATAATGGGGCTCATTGTGGCCAGTAGTAGTTAGTATGATATTGTGAGGGCTCATTGTGATAGTATGAAATCAACACATGCTATTTTAAAAAAACTAGTTGTAAACCCCGACACGCGTTGCGCTTCTTATGGAAACGTCGAAACTGTGGCTCAGACATAGTTTTTTGCCGTCATAGCTAAAAGACAACTGTTAAAGCCAATAGCAAAGCAATTGTCAATACGGCTCAGAACACACAATCGGTCCCGGCTGCACACCGAAAATGGTTGCCACGCCAAAGAACCTGACATCGGTTTATACATATCATCATAGCCGTAAATCAATCAACCAAACCAAAGATCTCAGAAGAACACATAATGTAAGCATCATCACCGTTAACAGTATGTTGATTTGAGCAGAGCGCCCAATAAAACAAAACCATAAGGCTCAATGAATCATTGCACCAACATATGAACTTCCTTCACATAAACCTCAAAATCGAACATAAGGACAGGGGTCTCAGACGAACAGTCGTCGTCGTCATCGAAGCGTAGCACACACATATGAACCTCCTTCACGGCCAAGTTAAAGGCCACCGGCAACCATGTCGACACACAACCACCAACAAAAATCGGCAAAGACCAGAAAGAACAAAGATTTAACAGAGACCCGCACATGCAGTAGAAAGTAACAGCCAACACAATCAGCGGGCATACAAAGCATGAGTGGGTGGCATCAACGACAGATATCGGGGCTCGAATGTGGCGGTGTATACCAACACGGTACCGTCGGTGGTGAAGGAACCAGACTCACCGAGAAAACCCCAAAAAACACCATGGTGATTTAGTCCGATTTCCCACCACAAAGCCCTAAAAACCTCCTCATCGCCTCAGATACCGCCACAACACTGACGACAACGGTGACGTTGATCGGCGACTGAGCCGTGGACAACCGCCGCCAGCCCCGCCTCAACCACAGAGGGGAGACGAAACGACAACAGAGCAGGGCACAAATCATCTGAGAACTTAAAAGGTATCGGGGAAAAATAACGGGCTCACCTTTGGTCAAGTACCGGCGGGGATATGGCGAAGGTGGCAACAACCACCGCCAGCGAGAGAACAACCTCACCACCATTATCACTACCTTCAACGAAGAAGGGCGGTAGGCAGAACGGATGCGACACCACGACGGTGAGAACCATCAATGACAAAGAACCATTGACATCAAGAGGACCCGTGAGGTACACCCTCTTACTAAAAAAGGTGCAAAGTGAACATGGAAAGTGGTTTTATAGACGTGTAGGGGCCAAACCGTAAAACTGCAATACAAATGTGGCTGATACCTAAGAAGCAAAACATGGCACTGTTTCTTTACTTTGCTTTTTAAATAGATAGGATAATGACAAGGGTATCTCGCCAACTAAATTTTGAGGCCCTCTAAGAAGATTAGCTGTAAAGTTTGATGAAGTCTCTTGTAAAATCAATCTCTTGGGCCCTAATATCAGTGTGGATAAAGATTATTTTAAGATTATAAGAAGTTCATATCTTTATTGCTTGATCATTCGCTGCTATGAGATGAAAATTTAATAAATTATCAGAAAATATTCATTAAATAATTTGTATCACATAAAATTCCATTTAATTCTTCTCTATCAAGAATGACAAAGGTTAGGCTTACTATGCAATAATTTGTATCACTTAAGATTTCATCCCTTGTGTTTATAAAATATCACTTCGAGTCATTCATCGAGGTTGTTACCATAGGCGGCTACTTGGTTAGAGGTGTTGCAATAATATTGGAACTACTGTGATGTTTCCCTTAAAGTTAAAGGGTTCGTGCTTGTATACGATAAGTTTATATCAATGATTGTGCCGTAGATTTAGAGTAAATTTAAAGTACGTATGAGTTCGCCATTTAAAAATATAGAACTTACACCCATATATACGTAGATACATACGTATAGATATATATTTCTTCATATATGCATAACATCAAGTTTAATTTGAAAGAAAATTTGACAACGGTCATATTCCAATCAATATTATTCAAATTCAAAAACTTATTGGTGCATAATTTTTTTTTAAATGAAAATACTACAGCATTTAAAGCCTAGTGAAAGTGATTGCATAGTTCACGAACCATGTCGTGCCTCTCCATTTGTCCCGTGACGTGAACGCTCACATAATCTCTTCACCAAAAACATAGCCTAATGATATTAAGATGTGTTACACGACCTCCCTTTTAAAATATTAAAGTTTAAATCTTTACCTAAACAAATGGTTAAACTCTACTAATAGATTTAGAATAATTGATTTTAAATAAATTAATTGTTAAAAATAAAAGAAATCTAAAATTCCCTTCTTTTAAAAAAAAAAAAAAACGTAGACAGCTAGATTTACTCCACCGTATGCTCCAAGAATCTACACCATGTCGGAAAACAAAACGCCGATCACCAACACATGATCTTCCACATCGGAATCCCCAAAAATAAAAAAAAACCACCGGAGTTCATCACCCGACAATTCTTCCTCTCGATCTCCACCCCACCATTCAACTTCAATTCACACATCAATTTCAATCCCATTAAACAATAATCAAACCCCATCAGATTCACAATCCCACCTTAGATTCAATTCAAAGCAATCTCCTTGATTCCTACATCACAACAACCGTGGTAGCTCAACCCACCTCCATCAATCCCTCAATCTGTCACCATCGTCTTCAACAACCCTCAGAATCACCCCTTCAAACTCCCACCATCGAACAACAATCTGCAATTCTACAATTTGATCACACTGCAATGAAGTTTCAGTTGTTGCAGCAGAGCCACCCCAACCGCTGCCGGAGCAGCGGCTACAGAGGCCCACCGCCGCTAGATTCCTCCGCCGACGCCGGCGGCGGTACGAAGTCTCCGGCGGCTGTGTTTTGGGTGGTAATCCACTGCTTATGCTGCCTGATTTCGCTTCTAATTGGGTTCAGATTCTCTCGTTTGGTCTTCTTCTTATTGTTCTCATCTTCCTCCACTAACAACACGTACACGACGACGTTAACGACGCCGTTTTCCGACGATATCGCCGGAACCCTAACTTTCACACACTTCTCTGAGAAACATTTCGCCGCCGGTGGTCGGTAAAACCGGCGGCGTTAGCGGCAGCAGAGTGGTTGTCGGCCGCCACGGGATCCGGATCCGACCGTGGCCCCACCCGAAACCGGAGGAGGTGATGAAAGCTCATAGGATTATAGAATCTGTTCAACGGGAACAAAGGGTTCAATATGGGATCAAAAACCCTAGAACTTTGATTGTTGTTACTCCAACTTATGTTCGAACTTTTCAAGCTTTGCATTTAACTGGATTGATGCATACATTGATGAATTTGCCCTATGAAGTTGTGTGGATCGTGGTGGAAGCTGGTGGTGCCACCAATGAGACTGCGGCATTGCTCGAGAGAACGAATTCGAAGTCGAATCTTCGTGTTAAGCATATCGGGTTCGAGAAGAAGATGCCGGTCTTCTGGAACGATCGGCACAAATTGGAGTCGGAGATGCGATTGCAGGCCTTGAGGTAAACTTATCTTGCAATTCAATTCAGATTGTTATAGTGAAATGATATTGATGAATGTGATTTGTGATGATTTAGAGTTGTGAGAGAGGAGAAGCTTGATGGGATTGTGATGTTTGCTGATGATAGTAATATGCATAGTTTAGAACTGTTTGATGAGGTCCAAAAAGTCGAATGGATCGGTGCTGTTTCAGTTGGGATTCTTGTGCATTCGAGTCGTTCTGATGAAGACCCTTTTGAGGTTCCAAAGAGCTTGGATGTAACAGGTGAGAAGGCATCACCATTGTCGGTACAGGGTCCGGTTTGCAACTCGTCTGATCAGTTAATCGGGTGGCACGCGTTTGATTCTACTGCATACCAACAAAAGAGCGCGAATTACATTGGTGATATGGCGTTTGTGTTGCCACGAAAGCTCGAGTGGTGTGGGTTTGTGATGAACTCGAGGTTGGTATGGGAGGAGTCTGAGTTTAGACCCGAGTGGATCAAGGATTTGGACATGGTGGTTGCTGGTGATGGAGGTGATGAGATTGAAAACCCTCTTTCTTTCGTTGAAGACACTTCTATGGTAGAGCCGCTTGGTGGTTGCGGGAAGAAGGTGATGTTGTGGTGGCTTCGAGCTGAGGCGCGTGCAGATAGCAAGTTTCCATCAGGGTTAGTGTTATGATTCAAGTTACATTGTTGCAGATCAAGATTTTAAATTTTTGATAATGTTTGTTAATTTTTTGGTGATTGTTGTTTTGGTTCAGATGGACAATTGACCCGCCGTTAGAGGTGACAGTGGCAGCGAAGCGAACACCATGGCCTGAGGTACCTCCTGAACTCGCGTCTAATACTGAGAAAGTGATCACTGGCATTCAAGAAAATGTGCGAAAGATCAGAACGAAAGCTAGAACAACGAGATCACGACGAGGTAAGAGGAAGCATGAAGCAAGAAACACGGATGCGCACGTCGTCGTGGCTACGAGTGTGAACTGAGTAGAGGTTTTGCAAGGAGATTTGTTGAGATATATAGTTATTGATTTGATACAGATTACAGAACATTTATGATGACAAGTGAACAGGTTGTTTTATAGAATTTTCTATTCAATTCATTCAATTTGTTGTTTTTTATATTTATAGGTTATTTTCAGCAATTTAAAGATTATGTGCGATCATGGATGATGGATCCCAGTTGGGAAAAGTTCAGTTTTCCTGGTTTTTTGGTTGTTTTTTTTTAATGTTTTTAAAACCGGACTAAATATTGAAAAATATATCAAGCCACTGGATGGATGGTTCTTGACTTCTTGGAACTGGGTTGCGTAAAAAGTAACTAAAATATATAAACTAAGAAGTTTGAAGTAGCAACAAACCAGTAAATGAGATCTTAAAACAAAAAGAAATTTTAAAAAGAAAAACGATAAAAAATATCGGAACCCATATCATGCGGGTACGATTCAACTATTACATCTAATAATTGACTCGTCAGATGAAAGCTATTCAAAGACACTTAACCGGACTGATTCTATGGCCGGTTCCTCCCTCAGCCGATCTAATCCCGTTAAAAGGTATTTTCAATATGTTAAATATTCCAAGCGTATAGCATGCAACTTAGTTTGGAGAAATATTTTAGGCGGAGCATGATATACCATAATATTTTGCATAGAAGTAAATTGGGTAGTTTTAATAAATGTTACGTTTATTAGTACGAGTTCATGGTTCCATTAAGTATCTAGGATTTACATTATATTTTCTATGCATTGTAATGAATTATTCATTAATAATCAATCAAGTCTTTTATTAACTAATATGATATCAGAGTCTTAAATTTCTATTCTAGTTACCATACGCAATACACATAAATAACAACCCTACACAAGGCAGTGTATCGCCACTGCCACTGCCACCGCCCTGTCCCACCTTCATTTTCTATTCCGTTTTTTCTCTCTATTTTCTAGTTGTCATTGAATAAATCTTCATGAACGGTTAAAGACTCAAACCTAGTATTCATTCTCTTAGTTCATTCATCAATATCTTAGTTTGTTCCCAAACACATACTTCTCTCTTTTTCATTTTTATACATCGATGTTTTAGCCACACCAAAGACTAAGTCCATGGCCACCAACCTCAAACCATGGTTTGTATTAGGTTTATCAATACGAGCCCATGGTCCTATTAGATATCTAGGGTTTGCATTCTACTCTCAATATAATGTATTGATTTATTCAGTATTCCATTATCTTTCAAATCCAACTATTACATCATACATGATCTTCATGAACAATTTGATAAACTCACAGGAGGATGTTGGGTACCTACATTACTGTGGGATTTTTGAACACTAGTTAGGGCGTGATCACGAGATGGCAGACCTCTTTTACAAGCTGTGTTCTGGAGCTCGTTTTTACACCAACAATCGTCAATTTTTTCAGGTTGTGGGAAGTAGTTAATTAACCACCGGTTGAATTCACAAAGTGACAAATTAATACATAATTATTTAGGTAATCTGTTGTCCCAACTTCTGCAGAGACATTATATAGTGTTTATGGGTACAACAGGTCAGCTTCATGATGTTCTTGACTGCACGTACATTTTTAATAACGTAACTACAAAGCATATGCGTCACTTGTAAGATCAGGCACAAACCAGTTTGATGCTAAATTGAATCGCCCTTTATAAGAAAAACCTTGAAGCTTCATTTGTCTATAACGTTATGACTAATAAAAAACCTGTACGAAATTATCTTCTAGACCGAACAAACCATCAAACCTAAAATGTGTGTCAGGGTAGTACAGGAAATAAAACTTACGAAACCTTTCAATCTTTCAGTCTCTGGGAAGAAGAGTTGAAGTTTCAGCTGGATTTGCCCTTTTTCCATCATACCTCTGTACAAAAAAACTACTTTTTGAATTGTTGTATAACAAAGAATCATGATGTTTAAATGAAATGGAGCTAATGGATTACCTGTTTTCCAAAGGAAAATGGGACATATTTGTATTTGACCATATGCAGTATTTGTTTCTTCATGGTGAGAGTGAATAATATGATCCAGTAAAAAAGAAGTATAGGCCAAAAAACAGGCACATCAAATGCACTGAAGAATGTCAACACGAAAGCAACACAGAAGGCTTTTGTTATGGAGTACCTATTATAAAAAGATTAAAAAAAATATCTTGATCATCAATTTGCATAAATCAATTGAAGCCCTTCATGGCATCAGGAACTAAAAATGTATTAACATATAAATCATATAAATCTTGTAAAGCTATCTAGCAAGAAAGCTGTTGTATACAAGTGGCAATTCTTCATGATCTCTAGAAAGTTAGGGAGAGAGAAGTTTGTGACTGCAAGAATAATACATTCGAGTTTCAAGAATGCATCTGATATATTATAGTAAAACCACTTACAATCATGACAATATAGACTAGAACCGACAATTGGTTATTGCAGAGTGCAGAGTGAGCAAGTAGGGCAGGTTGGATAACGAGTCAAAACCAGTTTTGGCGTTTCAGGTCAGAATGGGTTCATTCACTTCATTGTTAATATAGAGTGTAAAGTTGACCACCATTCCACCAATACTTTTGTGTTCCCTTTGTCTTGAACTTCGGAAATAAATAATGTATTGCATATGGTCAAATAGCTATATGATTGAGATTCCTTTTTGTTTTCTTCGAAAAAAATTATTTAAGAGAATGTTAGAGTTTAATTGCACTTCAGGTCACGTACAACCTGCTCAACCTATTTGTCATTTACATTTTTAACCAAGTTTTCAAATTTTAAACCTCTGAGCTTTAAGATATATAACATAACCCAAATCATCCCATTTCTATTAGAGTATCCGAGCACCAAATCCTACAATCTTGTAACCAGGTATGTTGTCATTGCCAATAATTTCTAATTGCTTATACTAATCAATCAAAACGTTAACAAATCAGTGAGTCAGTGACCAAAGTGTCAAAATTTCAGATAATCACATCCATTTGATCAGCAGCAACAGAATAAAACAACCGATGGCCTTCAAATTCATCATCAGTGATTAGGGCACAAATATACTCATTCCAAACCCTAATGATGCAATTAACAGACAATCTCATCATCATCATTTTCTGAGTGTTCGTTTTTTATTGAACTGTATGCTCCCTATGTTCAACATCATTTTCCTAAGATTGTAGTTGAAATCAGAGATCAAATAAAAAAACTATTCTACAGTAGCAATTTAATGTGCAATCGATTACCAAAACTTAAACTCCGGAAGACGACGAACAAAAGGGCGAAACTCATCAGTGCTTCGAGACGGAAGCGTAGGACCATCAGAAGCCTCTTGAAACTCGGGATCAACCTGAGGCGACAGAAACCCTATGAGGAGATTGAGGATGTATATCCCTAGAGCATACGACACCACATAAAACCCTTGCAGAAAGAACACGCGACCAGTGTAGATGATCGCGATGACGCAGAACACGATCCACCGGTAGAGCAAAAACGGTGTTGACTTGTCGAGCAGGTGTTGGTAGCGTTGCGACACCACAAACGCCCATCGGTGCACGGCGGCCGCCGGTGTGTCGGTTGAATGTAGGGCGCCGCCCGACGGTGCACCGTCGGTGGTCGGAGGGGCTGTGGTGGCGACGGCGCCGGGATCCATCGTATCTCCGTCGTCTCTGGTGTGTGAGGGAACCGATTTGGGGGTAGATGAAGGGAAATGGAATATGCTTGTGATTTTTCAAGGGTTATTGTTGTGTATTAATCTTCGAATCCTGTAAAATGTAAATTACAAAACTCTAATTAATTTTTTTGTTTTTTTTCTGGGATGTGAATAACTGAATCATGTATTTTGTTATCAATCTAGGAAAAATGTTATATATTTAGATAATTGGTATCTTTTTTATTGCTCGAGAACTATATCATATTTATTGTTGTGACGTGTGATATTGTGAAAATACGTTGTATGTTAGGTTTTTTTATATAACTAGTACTAAGCCTTCCTCGTTGCAGCGGGGGGCGTAAAACTCTGTTAAGTAGCACTAATGACACACCATCGTTAGTGACCACTCACACCGAACAAACTTGTATTAAAAAATAAATAAAAATAAAAAAAATAAACTGAACGAAAAGTATGCGTAAAAATATTAAACCACGTAGGCAAAACGTAAACATATAAAACAATAACTACGTTGATATAGAACCAGTGTGTCGCGACAGGGTCGTTAAACGGAAAAAAAAATAAGGGTAAAAACGTTGAACCACACACACACGCTGTAGTGAGTTAACTCGTAAAATTAGACCGAGACGTAAAAAAATTAGATATATAAAAAGTATAAGGAACAAAATTGAAATTAAAAGAATGATAGGGTTAAATTGAAAAATATAAAATTACTACTTAAAATTAAGAAATAAGATTAAGAAAAGACAAAAGTAGAGACAACCCACTAACCCAATATCACATCTTAAACATATTAAAGTTAGTAATTAATAATATATATAACCTTTTAGAGGATTCATACTGCGAATTTCCTCGGCAGAAAGAAAAAAATCAAAAAAAAAAGTAAAAAAAAAAGAAAAAAGAAAAAAAAAAAAAAAAAATATAAAACAAAATATTTAAAAAAAAAAAAAGTAAAAAATAAATATGTAATTTTATAAAAAAATTATAAAAAAAAAAAAAAAAACAATTTGTAACATCCTGTAATTTTCTGTCTTTATTTATTTATGTTTGCGCGTGGCCTCGTTAGTAAGGTTTAATTCATTAATAATGTAATAATAATAATAATAATAACGATTTTAATAACACTAATAATATAAATAATAATATAATAATAATAATAATAATAATAATATAATAATAATAATAAATAATAATAATAATAATATAATAATAATAATAATAATAATAACAATAATAATAATAATTATATAATTATAGTAATACTATATAATAATACAAAATAATAATAATTAAATAATTATAGTAATACTAATAATAATAATAACAATAATAATAGTATTAAAATAAAAATTCTTAAACCAAAGTTCAGGGGGGGTGTTCTGCCAAATTTCAAACTTAAATCAAGTAAATCGTTTTGACCAACAGCCCAAACCTCAGGGGCTGAATGTGTAACTTTCGATTTTTCTGGCCGCAGTTCCGGTGGCTTCGACCGGAGCTCCGGCCGAGCTCCGGCGAAGCTACAAACCTTCGATTCTTATTGTTTTGACCCAATCAAACCGCCCAAACCCCTCGGTTCAAGGTTTCGAACTCGAACCTCCCCCAATTTAAGTTTCCCGCTCGTTACAACTTTCCAAATCAAACCGAGGCTATCTATGTACAAATCCGAATCGAATCTCATCCAATTTCTTAATTGAACCAAATCAATCACACCTAAAGATAATACGCGGCAAATCATTAATCAATCAATTAATTTCGCAATTAACAGACCGAATCTCGCAATTTGGTAAACGAGAACGCGGTTTCAAAATCAAACGGTTATGCCCAAACCATGAATTCAAGTCTATAATTAGAGGCCTTTGATTCATTCTGAGGTTCCTAAACTCTCTAAACCCCAATTTCACCATAAAAGCTTCCGATCGAAAAGCCCCAAATCAAGAACATTCGAGCCTAAGTCGAGCTCGAAACCTTTCAGAACCTCAGCAATTCGGGTAATTAAAACATGCTTTCTGCTCGATTCGGTCCAAGGATCAAAAGCCCCATGATGATTCGAGTGATTAACATCGAATCGAGGGTTGATTTTGGATCAGATGAACCTAGGGTTCATCGGATTTGGGGGAAACGGGGAAGCCTTGTTTAAAATCAAAACAAACCAAAAGTGAACCAAGGCCATGGCCCTGGTTCACTGGTTCCCGCACCTTATCTCCCAAGGGAGGTCCCGGGTTCGACCCCGGCAACCCCCCTTCTTCCCTTTTCTTTTCTTTTATGTCTTATTTTCTTATTTGTTAATTATTTCTTTTGCTAAAAATTAATTCTGAAAATTTCTAAAATGATTTTATAAAATCAGAATTTATTTAGTTAATTATTCATTTTGTTTATCAAGGGTTTATTAATATGTTTAAATTTAAAATACATTTTTGGTATTTTCTTTCCTTAGTTTAAATTATTTAAAACAATGTTTTTGTGTGATTATTTAAAACATATGCATGTATATATATATGTATATATATACATGTAAATATTGGCAAACAATTTGAATAATTTACTTATACAATATTCTTATATATTCATATACATTATTCTTATATTGTAAAATATATTCATATATTCATATACATATATTTATATTCATATATATTGTAAAATATATATATACATCGTCAAACAATTAGAATGATTAATACTTACATATATTCTTTATTTATATAAACATATCAAAGTAAGTATACATACATATATATATATATTTATTCATTTCTTGATTTATTACAATCAATAGAACTTTCATAAATCGGTTTAACGTACGATTAATTTTCTTTATATTAGCCGTTCTCCTTCGCGCAATAAATCTAATTATCATCATTCCATTAACTCGATTCACCTTAATAACACGAAATAAATAGATGTCAATCTCTATTCAATCCGATATTAAGAACCTTATAACAAATAACTAATCATCAAACCGATTATAACGCGTTACCTTATTCTTATTTAGGTGCCTTGTGACGTTTGTGTTGAAAATCTTATTCGCGGTTATTCTTATTTCATCTTCAAGTCTTCTTATTATCATGTGAGTTCTTATGCCCCATTTTACATATATTTTACACCTTTCGGGGTGAAACATGTTGGTTATACAAACAAACTCATGCACGCTTTGATACTTATTACGCACGTGCAATTCTTTACATAGTCGTGGTTATTTGAATATGTTAAGTTGTATATGAGATGTGACATACGTGTGCAATCATTAACTATAACTAGCCTGGCGAAGTCTTAGATCTTTGGGCCTGACAAGCCTATTTGGTGCTAAAGCCGAGGGATTGCCGGCTCCTAGGAGCCGTATGCTTGTGCACTAGGGAACCAAATACACTTAGCTAATCATGCTTATTCATATTATTCAGTCAAGGTTTGATTGTAACTATGCATGTTCTATATACTTACTATCTTGTGACCATTGACTAGAATTGCCACATTCTTTCTCATGATATACTTATTGTATTTTAAAACCATGAGAACTCACCAACTTGTTAGTTGACTTTATTTTCAACATGTTTCAGGTAATGTGCAAGTTTAATGACTGAAGAAATGCTTAAGCTTAGGATATGGACCTAGACTTAAATGAACATTTGGATTCTTTTTCTTTGTTTATTTGTTTTCTTGTAAGACGTGGATGATTGTGATGTTTGAAAAAAATTGGTTAATGGCATTTATATTTTAACATAGTGTTATGTGGCTGTGAACAATCTTAACCCTCACACTTCGACGTTTCCGCCGTCATGGTTGGGGTGTGACAGATTGGTATCAGAGCCCATAACTATAGGGATTTAGGTTATTAGAAATGGTGACCTAGACTATAGTTTATGCATGATCCTTATAGAAAAGTATTCTTATGAATACATACATATTGTTTGCATGCTGCCTAACGCTATGCCTTATTATGTGCAATGTGATGCCTTAGCATAGATGCCTTTCTGCATGATTACATATTGTTACTCGTCTCCCTAGACTTATATTAAACATTGATTCTCCCCGACAATTGCTACTACTTAAATCCTTCCTCGTCTCTAAGTAGAACTTTTTGATAGAAAAATTTCTTAGACTCAAGGTCTAATCCTATAAATATCTCATCAAGATTTTTGATTCCATGAACCATAGAACTAGTGTGGTACATAGACACCTGTATCCTGGTTTTCCTGGCAAAAGGCCCTCGGGCTAAGGTAAGCATTTCGTATAAATCCTACGGGACCAGTCATGCTTACCTGGGGATTTCCGGGATGAGTGATAAACTATGGCCAACATACACCAGTTTCTGAGGCGAATGGGTCAATTCATCTTGACGTGTCAACGTTTCCAAATGATGATGCGTCATCAAATGGAATCACTCCGTACAACCCATGATTCTTACTTTAACTGTCCATCCTTATTACCCTTTTAACCGATCTTAATCCAATTTATATTTTCCAGCATGTCTCGTTACCAAGGAACCCGAGGAAGATCCGGCCGTAAGCTTGCCGCCCTAATTGCCCGAAATGGCTGCGGTCATCCCGACTATGGTGGCTGAACTCAGCAGCACCATGATCGCCAACGTCGCAAGCAACAGCAACGGCCAAGGCGAAAATAGTGCAAACCAAGGCCGTAACAACCAGAAGTGCACCTTCAAGCACTTTAGTTCATGCAAGCCTCCCAGTTTCAGTGGCAAGGAAGGCGCCACCGGTCTCCTAGAATGGTTTGAAGGGATGGAGAACACTTTCGTCAACTGTGAGTGCCCCGAAGCACTCAAAGTGAGGTATGCCACCAGTATGCTGCAGCAAAGGGCCTTAACGTGGTGGAACAGTGAAAAGAGAAACCGAGGCCCCGACGCGATCTTGGCCTTAACTTGGGAGGAATTCAAGAACATAGCCATTGCCAAGTTTTGCCCGAGAAGTGAAATTCAGAAATTGGAGGAGGAATTCTGGAACCTGAAACAGGATGGCGGGAACCATCTGGCATATTCTACCCGTCATCATGAACTGAGTATACTGCTGCCACACATGGTGGATACTGTTCACGGAATGTGGAAAAATTCATTAAGGGTGTGCCGCCCCAAATCCAGGATGTGGTGGTGGGTAGCCGACCCGCAACCCTGGAGGAAGCTATCACTATCACTGCACAGCTGACCGAGAATCACATCCGAGCAGGCACCATGTCTGCAAAGGGTGCCAAGAACTGAGAAGACGGTCCCTGAAGAGGTCAAGGAGGTTAAGGTTGATAACAAAAAGAGGAAGTTTGTACCGGCACGGAACTACGCCGTGGCCGCTCCTAAGCCACCCCAGAGACAGTGTTTCCCGGGACTGCACCGGCAGCACAAGTGCCCGTGGCAAGGGCTTATGCAGGCCCTCTACCTTTGTGCAACACATGTAAGTACCATCATCCGGGGAATCTCCCGTGTCGCATCTGCACACTATGTGGCAAATACGGGCATCTCGTGGCAACATGTCGCCGAGCAATGGGGAACGCAGTGACGGAACCAAACCGGGCCTGCTACAATTGCGGAGAACCGGGTCACTACCGACCCCAGTGCCCTCGTCTTGTGGGCAATGTTCCACAAGCTCGTGGACGTGCCTTCAACATCAACGCAAACCAAGCTCAGGCGAACAACGATGTAGTGAACGGTACGTAACTTTCAACCTTATCTCCGTAGAATTTCTCTAAAAATCCCTGGTTTATGCCTAAGTGCCTTTTAAACCTACACAGGTATGTTTCTTATTAATGATACCTATGCTTACGTACTATTTGATTCGGGTGCCGATAAGAGTTTCGTTTCCTTAGAATTCGAACCGATACTTGCTAAACCTCGTGCGAATTTGGGAAGACCTCTCACTGTTGAAGTTGCCGATGGGGAACCGATCACCGTCGACGTGGTCATCCGCGATTGTCTATTGTGTCTCGACGATCATAAATTTCTTATCGACCTCATTCCTATGAAGCTCGGGAGTTTCGACGTTATTATTGGCATGGATTGGTTATCGAAGAATCATGCTGAGATCGTTTGTTTTGAGAAGTGCATTCGCATACCCTTACCGTCCGGAGACACGTTGAAGGTGTTCGGTGAACGGTCTTCCAAAAGACTCAAGCTTATGTCATGCACTCAAGCTCGAAAGTGCCTGAGTAAGAGTTATCCAGCATTCTGGCTTACGTAGTCAACACCAAAGTCAAAGGGAAGGAACTCAAGGATGTTCCAGTTGTACGAGAATTCCCTGAAGTTTTTCCCGACGACCTTAGTGGGTTACCTCCTGTACGGGAAGTTGAATTCAAAATCGACTTGATCCCGGGAGCGAGCCCCGTGGCCAAATCACCTTACCGACTCGCACCATCTGAAATGCAAGAACTCTCTAGCCAACTCCAGGAATTATCCGAGAAGGGTTTTATCCGCCCTAGTTCTTCTCCTTGGGGTGCACCTGTCTTATTTGTGAAGAAGAAAGACGGGTCATTTCGTATGTGTATCGATTACCGGGAGCTCAACAAGTTAACCGTCAAGAACCGGTATCCCCTTCCTCGTATCGACGACCTCTTCGATCAACTCCAAGGAGCCGCAATCTTTTCAAAAATCGACTTGCGTTCGGGTTATCACCAACTGCGAGTCCACGACGACGACATCCCAAAGACTGCTTTCCGCACTCGGTACGGGCATTACGAGTTTATGGTTATGCCTTTCGGCTTAACCAATGCTCCTGCGGTCTTCATGGACCTTATGAACCGAGTGTGCAAGCCATACCTAGATAAATTTGTCATTGTGTTCATCGATGACATTCTTATCTATTCCAAGTCTCACTCTGATCATGAACTCCATCTTCGCCAAATCCTCAATCTGTTGAAGAAGGAACAACTGTACGCGAAGTTTTCGAAATGCGAATTTTGGCTGGAAGAAGTACAATTCTTAGGGCACGTTGTGAATAGTCAAGGAATTCACGTCGACCCTGCAAAGGTGGAAGCCGTGAAGAATTGGAGGGCTCCCACAACGCCGACGGAAGTTCGATCATTTCTTGGCCTAGCCGGGTATTATCGACGATTTATTGCCAATTTCTCAAAAATCGCAAGGCCACTCACGTTCTTGACCCAGAAGAACCAGCCGTTCGAGTGGAAAGCCGAACAAGAAGAGGCGTTTGAGACATTGAAGCACAAGTTATGCAATGCTCCTATTCTGGCCCTACCGGATGGGAATGACGACTTCACGGTATACTGCGATGCGTCGAAACAAGGCCTTGGTTGTGTTCTTATGCAACGAGGAAAGGTCATAGCTTATGCCTCGAGACAATTGAAGGTTCACGAGGTAAATTACACGACGCACGATCTCGAGCTCGGAGCGGTGGTCTTTGCCTTAAAAATCTGGAGACATTATCTATACGGCACGCAATGTATAGTGTACACGGACCACAAGAGCCTCCAGCATGTTTTCAATCAGAAGGATCTCAATATGAGGCAACGTCGCTGGGTGGAACTAATTAGTGACTACGACTGCGACATCCGATACCACCCCGGCAAGGCAAATGTCGTAGCTGATGCGTTGAGTAGGAAGACGCACCAAAAGATGGTCTCCGTTCAAGAGATTCGCGACCGTCGGCAGTGGTTCGATACATTGGGAGAGTTTGACACTGAAGTCCGACTTGATGTCCACAATACTACAGTGTTACTGCAAAATTTGAGGATCGAGTGTGACATCGAGTCAAGCATTCGAGAAGCCCAGCAGGCAGTGCAAGGCGAGGAGAGTATGAAAGATGAACTTGAGCCCAATCTTGTAGCCCAACTGGAAGCAAGAGCCAATGGGTTGATGTATTTCGCGAACCGAATCTGGATCCCCAAACACAATAACCTTCGAGCTTTTATCATGAATGAAGCACATCAGACTCGCTATTCTATCCACCCGGGCTCCGATAAGATGTATATGGACTTGCGGAGTCAATATTGGTGGCCCGGAATGAAACGGGACATAGCAACCTACGTTGCTAAGTGTCTTACATGCACGAAGGTTAAAGCGGAGCACCAACGTCCAAGTGGATTACTCGAACAACCCGAAATTCCCATGTGGAAATGGGAACAGATATCCATGGACTTCATAACCAAACTACCTCGGACACCTCGTGGGCACGATAGCATATGGGTAATCGTCGACCGATTGACCAAGTCGGCACATTTCATACCCATACGCGACACGTATAAGACATCAAGATTAGCTCGGATTTACATCGACGAATCGTAAGCCGTCACGGTGTGCCTCTTCATATCATATCCGACCGAGACGCTCGTTTCACTTCTCACTTCTGGTCTTCTATGCAAGAACTTTTGGGTACGCAATTGGATTTAAGTACGGCTTACCATCCCCAAACCGATGGTCAAACCGAGCGGACGATCCAAACTCTGGAAGACCTGTTGCGTCTCTGTGTTCTCGATTTTGGTGGTGACTGGGATACACACCTACCACTCGCGGAGTTCTCCTACAATAATAGTTACCATTCAAGCATCCAAATGGCACCATTTGAGGCACTTTATGGTCGTAAATGTCGTTCACCGATTTGCTGGACCGACATGGGCGAAAATCTTATCACCGGTCCCGAACTCATACAAGAGACGACCGATAAGGTTGCTATCATCCGCAAGAACTTGGAAACGGCTAGGAGTCGACAGAAGAGCTATGCCGATAAACGTCGCAAGCCACTAGAATTCCAAGTTGGGGAGATGGTCCTTCTCAAGGTCTCGCCGTGGAAGGGTGTGGTTCGTTTTGGAAGGAAAGGTAAGTTAGCTCCGAGGTTTGTAGGACCTTTCAAGGTTCTGAAAAGAATCGGGAGAGTGGCCTACAAACTAGAACTACCCTCCGACCTTAGTGGAATTCACCCGGTCTTCCACGTCTCGAACCTGAGGAAGTGTTTGGCCGACGATAACTTGTATGTGCCATTGGAAGACATCCAGATCAACGAGTCCCTACATTTCGTTGAGAAACCCGTCGAAATCATGGATCGCATTATGAAGAAGACTAGGACCTCTACGACCCCAATAGTAAAGGTTCGGTGGGAAAACACGGGGAGCGGAATTCACTTGGGAGCGTGAAGATCATATGAGGAAGACTTACCCTGATTTATTTTTGTAACCTTCGTATTTTTAATTTCGGGACGAAATTAATTTAAGTTGGGGAGACTGTAACATCCTGTAATTTTCTGTCTTTATTTATTTATGTTTGCGCGTGGCCTCGTTAGTAAAGTTTAATTCATTATAATAGTAATATAATAATAATAAATAATAAACAATAATAATAATAATAATATAATAATAATATAATATAATAATAATAATATAATAATAATAATATAATAATAATAATAATATAATAATAATAATAATATAATAATATAATAATAACAATAATAATAATATTATAATAATTATGTAATACTAATAATAACAATAATAATAATAATTAATAATTATAATACTAATAATAATAATAACAATAAATAGTATTAAAATAAAATTCTTAAACCAAAGTTCAGGGGGGTGTTCTGCCAAATTTTAAACTTAAAATCAAAGTAAATCGTTTTGACCAACAGCCCAAACCTCAGGGGCTGAATGTGTAACTTCGATTTTTCTTGGCCGCAGTTCGGTGGCTTCGACCGGAGCTCCGGCCGAGCTCCGGCGAAGCTACAAACCTTCGATTCTTATTGTTTTGACCCAATCAAACCGCCCAAACCCTCGGTTCAAGGTTTCGAACTCGAACCTCCACCCAATTTAAGTTTCCCGCTCGTTACAATCTTTCCAAATCAAACCGAGGCTATCTATGTACAAATCCGAATCGAATCTCATCAAATTTCTTAAATTGAACCAAATCAATCACACCTAAAGATAATACGCGGTCAAATTAATATCAATCAATTAATTTCGCTAATTAACATCGCGAATCTCGCAATTTGGTTATTCGAATTTAACGCGGTTTTCAATCAAACGGGTTATGCCCAAACCATGAAATCAAGTCTATAAATTAGAGCCTTTGATTCATTTGAGGTCCTAAACTCTCTAAACCCCCAATTTCACCAAAAGCTTCAGATCGAAAGCCCCAAATCAAGAACACCCGAGCTAAGTCGAGCTCGAAACCTTTCAGAACCTCAGCAATTCGGGTAATTAAAACATGCTTTATGCTCGATTCGGTCCAAGGATCAAAAGCCCCATGATGATTCGAGTGATTAACATCGAATCGAGGGTTGATTTTGGATCAGATGAACCTAGGGTTCATCGGATTTGGGGGAAACGGGAAGCCTTGTTTAAATCAAAACAAACCAAAGTGAACCAAGGCCATGGCCCTGGTTCACTGGTTCCCGCACCTTATCTCCCAAGGGAGGTCCCGGGTTCGACCCCGGCAACCCCCCTTCTTCCCTTTTCTTTTCTTTTTTGTCTTATTTCTTTTTGTTAATTATTTCTTTTGCTAAAAATTAATTCTGAAAATTTCTAAAATGATTTTATAAAATCAGAATTTATTTAGTTAATTATTCATTTTGTTTATCAAAGGTTTATTAATATGTTTAAATTTAAAATACATTTTGGTATTTTCTTCCCTTAGTTTAAATTATTTAAAACAATGTTGTTGTGTGATTATTTAAAACATATGCATGTATATATATTGTTATATATATATACATGTAAATATGGCAAACAATTTGAATAATTTACTTATACATATATTCTTATATATTCATATACATATATTCTTATATTGTAAAATATATTCATATATTCATATACATATATTTATATTCATATATTGTAAAATATATGTATATACATCGTCAAACAATAGAATGATTAATTACTTACATATATTCTTATATTTATATAACATATCAAAGTAAGTATACATACATATATATATATATTTATTCATTACTTGATTTATTACAATCAATAGAACTTTCATAAATCGGTTTAACGTACGATTAATTTTCTTTATATTAGCCGTTCTCCTTCGCGCAATAAATCTAATTATCATCATTCCATTAACTCGATTCACCTTAATAACACGAAATAAATAGATGTCAATCTCTATTCAATCCGATATTAAGAACCTTATAACAAAATCACTAATCATCAAACCGATTATAACGCGTTACCTTATTCTTATTTAGGTGCCTTGTGACGTTTGTGTTGGAAATCTTATTCGTGGTTATTCTTATTTCATCTTCAAGTCTTCTTATTATCATGTGAGTTCTTATGCCCCATTTTACATATATTTTACACCTTTCGGGGTGAAACATGTTGGTTATACAACCATACTCATACACGCTTTGATACTTATTACGCACGTGCAATTCTTTACATAGTCGTGGTTATTTGAATATGTTAAGTTGTATATGAGATGTGACATACGTGTGCAATCATTAACTATAACTAGCCTGGCGAAGTCTTAGATCTTTGGGCCTGACAAGCCTATTTGGTGCTAAAGCCGAGGGATTGCCGGCTCCTAGGAGCCGTATGCTTGTGCACTAGGGAACCAAATACACTTAGCTAATCATGCTTATTCATATTATTCAGTCAAGGTTTGATTGTAACTATGCATGTTCTATATACTTACTATCTTGTGACCATTGACTAGAATTGCCACATTCTTTCTCATGATATATACTTATTGTATTTAAAACCATGAGAACTCACCAACTTGTTAGTTGACTTTATTTTCAACATGTTTCAGGTAATGTGCAAGTTTAATGATGACTGAAGAAATGCTTAAGCTTAGGATATGGACCTAGACTTAAATGAACATTTGGATTCTTTTTCTTTGTTTATTGTTTTCTTGTAAGACGTGGATGATTGTGATGTTTGAAAACAATTGGTTAATGGCATTTATATTTTAACATAGTGTTATGTGGCTGTGAACAATCTTAACCCTCACACTTCGACGTTTCCGCCGTCATGGTTGGGGTGTGACAGATTGGTATCAGAGCCATACTATAGGGATTTAGTTATTGAAATGGTGACCTAGACTATAGTTTATGCATGATCCTTATAGAAGTATCTTATGATACAATACATACATATGTTTGCATGCTGCCTAACGCTATGCCTATAATGTGCAATGTGATGCCTTAGCATAGATGCCTTTCGCATGATTAATATTGTTACTCGTCTCCCCTAACTTATATTAACATTGATTCTCCCCGACAATTGCTATTACTTAAATCCTTCCTCGTCTCTAAGTGGAGCTTACTGATAGAAAAATTTCTTAGACTCAAGGTCAAATCCTATAAATATCTCATCAAGATTTTTGATTCCATGAACCATGAACTAGTGTGGTACATAGACACCTGTATCCTGGTTTTCCTGGCAAAAGGCCCTTGGCTAAGGTAAGCATTTCGTATAAATCCTACGGGACCAGTCATGCTTACCTGGGGATTCCTCGGGATGAGTGATAAACTATGGCCAACATACACCGTTTCTGAGGCGCGAATGGGTCAATTCATCTTGACGTGTCAACGTTTCCAAATGATGATGCGTCATCAAATGGAATCACTCCGTACAACCCATGATTCTACTTTAACTGTCCATCCTTATTACCCTTTTAACCGATCTTAATCCAATTTATATTTTTCCAGCATGTCTCGTTACCAAGGATCCCGAGGAAGATCCGGCCGTAAGCTTGTCCGCCCTGATTTGCCGACAAATGGCTGCGGTCATCCCGACTATGGTGGCTGAACTCAGCAGCACCATGATCGCCAACGTCGCAAGCAACAGCAACGGCCAAGGCGAAAATAGTGATGCAAACCAAGGCCGTAACAACCAGAAGTGCACCTTCAAGCACTTTAGTTCATGCAAGCCTCCCAGTTTCAGTGGCAAGGAAGGCGCCACCGGTCTCCTAGAATGGTTTGAAGGGATGGAGAACACTTTCGTCAACTGTGAGTGCCCCGAAGCACTCAAAGTGAGGTATGCCACCAGTATGCTGCAGCAAAGGGCCTTAACGTGGTGGAACAGTGAAAAGAGAAACCGAGGCCCCGACGCGATCTTGGCCTTAACTTGGGAGGAATTCAAGAACATAGCCATTGCCAAGTTTTGCCCGAGAAGTGAAATTCAGAAATTGGAGGAGGAATTCTGGAACCTGAAACAGGATGGCGGGAACCATCTGGCATATTCTACCCGTCATCATGAACTGAGTATACTGCTGCCACACATGGTGGATACTGTTCACGGAATGTGGAAAAATTCATTAAGGGTGTGCCGCCCCAAATCCAGGATGCCGTGGTGGGTAGCCGACCCGCAACCCTGGAGGAAGCTATCACTATCACTGCACAGCTGACCGAGAATCACATCCGAGCAGGCACCATGTCTGCAAAGGGTGCCAAGAAAACTGAGAAGACGGTCCCTGAAGAGGTCAAGGAGGTTAAGGTTGATAACAAAAAGAGGAAGTTTGTACCGGCACGGAACTACGCCGTGGCCGCTCCTAAGCCACCCCAGAGACAGTGTGTTCCCGGGACTGCACCGGCAGCACAAGTGCCCGTGGCAAGGGCTTATGCAGGCCCTCTACCTTTGTGCAACACATGTAAGTACCATCATCCGGGGAATCTCCCGTGTCGCATCTGCACACTATGTGGCAAATACGGGCATCTCGTGGCAACATGTCGCCGAGCAATGGGGAACGCAGTGACGGAACCAAACCGGGCCTGCTACAATTGCGGAGAACCGGGTCACTACCGACCCCAGTGCCCTCGTCTTGTGGGCAATGTTCCACAAGCTCGTGGACGTGCCTTCAACATCAACGCAAACCAAGCTCAGGCGAACAACGATGTAGTGAACGGTACGTAACTTTCAACCTTATCTCCGTAGAATTTCTCTAAAAATCCCTGGTTTATGCCTAAGTGCCTTTTAAACCTACACAGGTATGTTTCTTATTAATGATACCTATGCTTACGTACTATTTGATTCGGGTGCCGATAAGAGTTTCGTTTCCTTAGAATTCGAACCGATACTTGCTAAACCTCGTGCGAATTTGGGAAGACCTCTCACTGTTGAAGTTGCCGATGGGGAACCGATCACCGTCGACGTGGTCATCCGCGATTGTCTATTGTGTCTCGACGATCATAAATTTCTTATCGACCTCATTCCTATGAAGCTCGGGAGTTTCGACGTTATTATTGGCATGGATTGGTTATCGAAGAATCATGCTGAGATCGTTTGTTTTGAGAAGTGCATTCGCATACCCTTACCGTCCGGAGACACGTTGAAGGTGTTCGGTGAACGGTCTTCCAAAAGACTCAAGCTTATGTCATGCACTCAAGCTCGAAAGTGCCTGAGTAAGAGTTATCCAGCATTCTTGGCTTACGTAGTCAACACCAAAGTCAAAGGAAGGAACTCAAGGATGTTCCAGTTGTACGAGAATTCCCTGAAGTTTTTCCCGACGACCTTAGTGGGTTACCTCCTGTACGGGAAGTTGAATTCAAAATCGACTTGATCCCGGGAGCGAGCCCCGTGGCCAAATCACCTTACCGACTCGCACCATCTGAAATGCAAGAACTCTCTAGCCAACTCCAGGAATTATCCGAGAAGGGTTTTATCCGCCCTAGTTCTTCTCCTTGGGGTGCACCTGTCTTATTTGTGAAGAAGAAAGACGGGTCATTTCGTATGTGTATCGATTACCGGGAGCTCAACAAGTTAACCGTCAAGAACCGGTATCCCCTTCCTCGTATCGACGACCTCTTCGATCAACTCCAAGGAGCCGCAATCTTTTCAAAAATCGACTTGCGTTCGGGTTATCACCAACTGCGAGTCCACGACGACGACATCCCAAAGACTGCTTTCCGCACTCGGTACGGGCATTACGAGTTTATGGTTATGCCTTTCGGCTTAACCAATGCTCCTGCGGTCTTCATGGACCTTATGAACCGAGTGTGCAAGCCATACCTAGATAAATTTGTCATTGTGTTCATCGATGACATTCTTATCTATTCCAAGTCTCACTCTGATCATGAACTCCATCTTCGCCAAATCCTCAATCTGTTGAAGAAGGAACAACTGTACGCGAAGTTTTCGAAATGCGAATTTGGCTGGAAGAAGTACAATTCTTAGGGCACGTTGTGAATAGTCAAGGAATTCACGTCGACCCTGCAAAGGTGGAAGCCGTGAAGAATTGGAGGGCTCCCACAACGCCGACGGAAGTTCGATCATTTCTTGGCCTAGCCGGGTATTATCGACGATTTATTGCCAATTTCTCAAAAATCGCAAGGCCACTCACGTTCTTGACCCAGAAGAACCAGCCGTTCGAGTGGAAAGCCGAACAAGAAGAGGCGTTTGAGACATTGAAGCACAAGTTATGCAATGCTCCTATTCTGGCCCTACCGGATGGGAATGACGACTTCACGGTATACTGCGATGCGTCGAAACAAGGCCTTGGTTGTGTTCTTATGCAACGAGGAAAGGTCATAGCTTATGCCTCGAGACAATTGAAGGTTCACGAGGTAAATTACACGACGCACGATCTCGAGCTCGGAGCGGTGGTCTTTGCCTTAAAAATCTGGAGACATTATCTATACGGCACGCAATGTATAGTGTACACGGACCACAAGAGCCTCCAGCATGTTTTCAATCAGAAGGATCTCAATATGAGGCAACGTCGCTGGGTGGAACTAATTAGTGACTACGACTGCGACATCCGATACCACCCCGGCAAGGCAAATGTCGTAGCTGATGCGTTGAGTAGGAAGACGCACCAAAAGATGGTCTCCGTTCAAGAGATTCGCGACCGTCGGCAGTGGTTCGATACATTGGGAGAGTTTGACACTGAAGTCCGACTTGATGTCCACAATACTACAGTGTTACTGCAAAATTTGAGGATCGAGTGTGACATCGAGTCAAGCATTCGAGAAGCCCAGCAGGCAGTGCAAGGCGAGGAGAGTATGAAAGATGAACTTGAGCCCAATCTTGTAGCCCAACTGGAAGCAAGAGCCAATGGGTTGATGTATTTCGCGAACCGAATCTGGATCCCCAAACACAATAACCTTCGAGCTTTTATCATGAATGAAGCACATCAGACTCGCTATTCTATCCACCCGGGCTCCGATAAGATGTATATGGACTTGCGGAGTCAATATTGGTGGCCCGGAATGAAACGGGACATAGCAACCTACGTTGCTAAGTGTCTTACATGCACGAAGGTTAAAGCGGAGCACCAACGTCCAAGTGGATTACTCGAACAACCCGAAATTCCCATGTGGAAATGGGAACAGATATCCATGGACTTCATAACCAAACTACCTCGGACACCTCGTGGGCACGATAGCATATGGGTAATCGTCGACCGATTGACCAAGTCGGCACATTTCATACCCATACGCGACACGTATAAGACATCAAGATTAGCTCGGATTTACATCGACGAAATCGTAAGCCGTCACGGTGTGCCTCTTCATATCATATCCGACCGAGACGCTCGTTTCACTTCTCACTTCTGGTCTTCTATGCAAGAACTTTTGGGTACGCAATTGGATTTAAGTACGGCTTACCATCCCCAAACCGATGGTCAAACCGAGCGGACGATCCAAACTCTGGAAGACCTGTTGCGTCTCTGTGTTCTCGATTTTGGTGGTGACTGGGATACACACCTACCACTCGCGGAGTTCTCCTACAATAATAGTTACCATTCAAGCATCCAAATGGCACCATTTGAGGCACTTTATGGTCGTAAATGTCGTTCACCGATTTTTGCTGGACCGACATGGGCGAAAATCTTATCACCGGTCCCGAACTCATACAAGAGACGACCGATAAAGTTGCTATCATCCGCAAGAACTTGGAAACGGCTAGGAGTCGACAGAAGAGCTATGCCGATAAACGTCGCAAGCCACTAGAATTCCAAGTTGGGGAGATGGTCCTTCTCAAGGTCTCGCCGTGGAAGGGTGTGGTTCGTTTTGGAAGGAAAGGTAAGTTAGCTCCGAGGTTTGTAGGACCTTTCAAGGTTCTGAAAAGAATCGGGAGAGTGGCCTACAAACTAGAACTACCCTCCGACCTTAGTGGAATTCACCCGGTCTTCCACGTCTCGAACCTGAGGAAGTGTTTGGCCGACGATAACTTGTATGTGCCATTGGAAGACATCCAGATCAACGAGTCCCTACATTTCGTTGAGAAACCCGTCGAAATCATGGATCGCATTATGAAGAAGACTAGGACCTCTACGACCCCAATAGTAAAGGTTCGGTGGGAAAACAAGCGGGGAGCGGAATTCACTTGGGAGCGTGAAGATCATATGAGGAAGACTTACCCTGATTTATTTTTGTAACCTTCGTTATTTTTAATTTCGGGACGAAATTAATTTAAGTTGGGGAGACTGTAACATCCTGTAATTTTCTGTCTTTATTTATTTATGTGCGTGGCCTCGTTAGTAAAGGTTTAATTCATTAATAATAGTAATAATAATAATAATAATAACGATTTTAATAACAACAACAACATAATAATAATAATAATAATAATAATAATAATAATAATAATAATAATAATAATAATAATAATAACATAATAATAATAATTATAATAATTATAGTAATACTAATATAATAATAAAATAATAATAATAATTATAATAATTATAGTAATACTAATAATAATAATAACAATAATAATAGTATTAAAAATAAAAAATTCTTAAACCAAAGTTCAGGGGGGTGTTCTGCCAAATTTTAAACTTAAAATCAAAGTAAATCGTTTTGACCAACAGCCCAAACCTCAGGGGCTGAATGTGTAACTTTCGATTTTTCTTGGCCGCAGTTCCGGTGGCTTCGACCGGAGCTCCGGCCGAGCTCCGGCGAAGCTACAAACCTTCGATTCTTATTGTTTTGACCCAATCAAACCGCCCAAACCCCTCGGTTCAAGGTTTCGAACTCGAACCTCCACCCAATTTAAGTTTCCCGCTCGTTACAATCTTTCCAAATCAAACCGAGGCTATCTATGTACAAATCCGAATCGAATCTCATCAAATTTCTTAAATTGAACCAAATCAATCACACCTAAAGAAATACGCGGTCAAATTAATAATCAATCAATTAATTTCGCAATTAACAGACCGAATCTCGCAAATTTGGTAAACGAGAACGCGGTTTCAAAATCAAAGGGTTATGCCCAAAACCATGAAATCAAGTCTATAAATTAGAGGCCTTTGATTCATTCTGAGGTTCCTAAACTCTCTAAACCCCAATTTCACATAAAAGCTCCGATCGAAAAGCCCCAAATCAAGAACATCGAGCCTAAGTCGAGCTCGAAACCTTTCAGAACCTCAGCAATTCGGGTAATTAAAACATGCTTTACTCGATTCGGTCCAAGGATCAAAAGCCCCATGATGATTCGAGTGTTTAACATCGAATCGAGGGTTGATTTTGGATCAGATGAACCTAGGGTTCATCGGATTTGGGGGAAACGGGGAAGCCTTGTTTAAAATCAAAACAAACCAAAAGTGAACCAAGGCCATGGCCCTGGTTCACTGGTTCCCGCACCTTATCTCCCAAGGGAGGTCCCGGGTTCGACCCCGGCAACCCCCTTCTTCCCTTTTCTTCTTTTATGTCTTATTTTCTATTTGTTAATTATTTCTTTTGCTAAAAATTAATTCTGAAAATTTCTAAAATGATTTTATAAAATCAGAATTTATTTAGTTAATTATTCATTTTGTTTATCAAGGGTTTATTAATATGTTTAAATTTAAAAATACATTTTGGTATTTTCTTTCCCTTAGTTTAAATTATTTAAAACAATGTTGTTGTGTGATTATTTAAAACATATGCATGTAATATATATGTATATATATATATACATGTAAATATTGGCAAACAATTTGAATAATTTACTTATACATATATTCTTATATATTCATATACATATATTCTTATATTGTAAAATATATTCATATATTCATATACATTATATTATATCATATATATTGTAAAATATATGTATATAACGTCAAACAATTAGAATGATTAATTACTTACATATATTCATATTATATAAACATATCAAAGTCAAAGTAAGTATACTACATATATAATATATTATTCATTTCTTGATTTATTACAATCAATAGAACTTTCATAAATCGGTTTAACGTACGATTAATTCTTTATATTAGCCGTTCTCCTTCGCGCAATAAATCTAATTATCATCATTCCATTAACTCGATTCACCTTAATAACACGAAATAAATAGATGTCAATCTCTATTCAATCCGATATTAAGAACCTTATAACAAATAACTAATCATCAAACCGATTATAACGCGTTACCTTATTCTTATTTAGGTGCCTTGTGACGTTTGTGTTGGAAATCTTATTCGTGGTTATTCTTATTTCATCTTCAAGTCTTCTTATTAATGTGAGTTCTTATGCCCCATTTTACATATATTTTACACCTTTCGGGGTGAAACATGTTGGTTATACAACCATACTCATGCACGCTTTGATACTTATTACGCACGAGCAATTCTTTACATAGTCGTGGTTATTTGAATATGTTAAGTTGTATATGAGATGTGACATACGTGTGCAATCATTAACTATAACTAGCCTGGCGAAGTCTTAGATCTTTGGGCCTGACAAGCCTATTTGGTGCTAAAGCCGAGGGATTGCCGGCTCCTAGGAGCCGTATGCTTGTGCACTAGGGAACCAAATACACTTAGCTAATCATGCTTATTCATATTATTCAGTCAAGGTTTGATTGTAACTATGCATGTTCTATATACTTACTATCTTGTGACCATTGACTAGAATTGCCACATTCTTTCTCATGATATATACTTATTGTATTTTAAAACCATGAGAACTCACCAACTTGTTAGTTGACTTTATTTTCAACATGTTTCAGGTAATGTGCAAGTTTAATGATGACTGAAGAAATGCTTAAGCTTAGGATATGGACCTAGACTTAAATGAACATTTGGATTCTTTTTCTTTGTTTATTTGTTTTCTTGTAAGACGTGGATGATTGTGATGTTTGGAAAATAATTGGTTAATGGCATTTATATTTTAACATAGTGTTATGTGGCTGTGAACAATCTTAATCCTCACACACTTTGACGTTTCCGCCGTCATGGTTAGGGTGTGACACAAATGCTCTTGAAAACTTTCTATTTTTTAATTATATATATCTTTTCGCTTACAACCAACAAACAAATTATGAGTAAATGAGTAGTGAGTTTCTAAATATATTTTCTCTTTCTTCCATACAAATGACTTTTTTAAATATATAGAGTAAAATGTTATATTCATTCTTAACATTTCATTGAAACTGTAATTTTAATATAAACAACTAAACGGTGTAGTTTGCAAGATATTATTATTTTAATTCACTCAATTAAAACCGTTTAAAGCCTCCATTAAAATCTAGGGTATATTTGTTTTCTTCATCACCATAATTTCTCTCCGATTGAAGTTTTTTAACAATTAACTTAACATAAAAGGGTGGCATTCGTGTTATCTGTACTATTATATAATACATATTAAATGATAAAATGATAATTTCATTTAAAGTGTAAGAGACATTTATACAACATTTTAAACATAGAGTACAAGTGCTTTATGAAATAAAGCAGGTCCTTATGGATCAAACTATTTTTTACAATATTAAACAAAACCAGATTGTTCACATGTTCAAATATGTAAAACTGTTGAATCTTAAGATTGTTAAACAAACCGGAGTGTTGGCATATCTTGTGGAAGTTAACAAAAAATACCATAGCATTCATATGGATCAAATTGTGAGTAAAACCTCAAATAAACCAAAGTGTGAAAGCCCTATCTACCGCAACTGAACAACAACAATTGCATGCCTAATCAAAATATAAGATCGACTAAACATTAAACACAAAAGTGTAGAAATTGAAAAGCAATCAGAATGCGAATGATAATGCTTCATCGAACAACAAAGCAATCGCATCTTAACCGAACAATGGATCCAATGCCAACAACAACACTAATTGAACCGGTAATGATGTCAAAGTGTTGAAAACAAAGGTACTTGAAGTCTTGAACACAACATTTGCCTTGATTGAACCGGTAATGATGTCGAAGTGTTGAAATCGAACAAAGGCACTTGAACACAACAACAGCCTCCATTAAACACGTAACGACGTTTATGTATTAAAATCGAATAGATATACTCAAACACAATGACAACCCCGATCGAACATGTAAAGATGCTCGAACTTTGTTGAAACCGATGGCGTTTCCCTGTTCGCAGGTAGAAATCAAAGCTTTCTAAGATTGATTAGGTTAATCGGGTCGTCGTAGTCTCAGGTAAAAATCAAAGGATTTCGTATATTTAAATTGTGTTCATATTATCCAAATGTGTTTATTAATTTTACTTATATATAGCTGGTTCGTTAGTTAACTAGGATGTTAAGAAATACTAAATATTCTTAATTTTAAAGGAGATTTTAATGGCAATAGTGAAGTGAATAAAAATTTTAACAGTAACTAAAGTGTTAAAATGACAATTTAAAACCATGTGTAATGGTTTTAACTAATTGTTTAGATAAAATACTACTTAGGTATCATGTAGGCAAACATAAATTCAGTAAAGCCTCTCTTAAATAGAAAGTTATGGTTTTAACTAATTTAAAATTTTAACCAATCATTTTTTATTTATTATTTTATATGTACATAAACATAATAATATATAAAATAATTACTATTCTAAAATAACCACCCCATCCACTTCCATTGCGCCTCTTTTCCTTATCTTCTTCAGATCTAGAAATTTCAATATCTAAAAAGATAGAAAGCTTCATAACACATTCAACACTTTATCAATGGCATCTTGAGCAACCGTGAGATTACAAGACCTCACCTCGTTGGAGAAGAACCAAGAGATGTCGCGGCTGCTGTCATCGCTAGAACAGACGTCATCGTTGGATATTCATCCTCCGAACACGCCAAAGATAGAGTATTCGTCTGCTCCAGATGCCATTGATAAAGTGTGGAATGTGTCACAAAGCTTCTATCTTTTTAGATATAGAGAAATTTATAGATCTGAAGAAGATAAGAAAGAGATGCGTAATGGACGTGGGTGGGGTGGTTATTTTAGAATAAATAATTATTTTTATATATTATTATGTTTATGGAATAATAAAATAAATAAATAAAAACGATTGGTAACGATCTTAATATTAGTTAAAACCACAACTATTGATTTAAAAGAGGCTTTACTGAATTTATGTTTGCCTACATGGTACCTAAATGGTATTTTAACTAAACGATTACTTAAAACCATTACATATAGTCTAAACACATACATTCAATACTCATAAAAAACATATAGATTAAATTTTGTATATAGTAGGAGGGTACATTATCTATTACCTATAATAAAAAAAAGTTTTTTGATGACACATGTCTACATATTAAGCATTCTTATTTTTATTTTTCCGTATATTTGCTCATAAAAAATGATAAAAGTATATATGGTAATTATATTATTTAAAATTTTTTTGAAAAAAAAAAGTTTGATATTGTAACGAAAAATACACTCTAAAAATATGACATAAAAATTTTAAATACGAAGTATTTTAATACCATTTTTTCTAAGTTCCATAACATAATTATTATTTTCAAAATAAAATAAAAAACACCAGAATTTTTAAGAAAACAATTAAAAAACACAATCTTATAAAATAAAATTTTAAACTGATATTATTATTGTTTTTACTTGAACTACTTATTTATCTCTAACTCAATCATATCTTATTTACAAATATCATTTATAATTTTTAAATTTTTATTACAAATTATTTCATATATTATTTAATCAACTCGTGTATTACACGGGATACTATACTAGTATATTATATGAAAAAGCAACCTTAGTGTTATAGTGTTTCGGGGGTTTTAGCTTTTGGCCACACAATATTTTTTTTATGAAATGTTAGTTTTGATCCTCCATTTTCTATAAAATATAGAACAATAATAGATTTTATATGATTTTATAAATCTATTACATTTAGTCATTTTAGTTAAAATAAAGTTAAGCATTACTATCGTGACGAATAAACCGATTATAAGTGAAAACATCGTTGACGGAACCCGGTTTTGATATTCGTTTTATGTTTTTCAACGAGCCAAGAAGATAACAACGAAACTCACGCCGTGTAACTCATGTAAAGACGATCAAACTTCCGCTGCGTAGCGCGGGAAAAAAACTAGTTTTAAATAAATTACAAAATATGAGTTTCTTCTAATAAACTGGATCATCAAAAAAACATATGTTATTGTCTTTTAGGCATACCCTCACAATCTCTAATAACCATTATTCTGGAAATTTTCTTGTATTAGCTCAGTCAATTAACCTAAAATTTCATAACAATAAGTAATAGATCAAGCTGCACGCCAATTTTATATTTGGTATTCCTTCCTTTGATTGCTCAATTCGACAACAAAAACGCGTTGTCACTAAAAAACATTGCTCGTCCAACAAAACAAATCAAGAAAAGATAAGAGAGTTTGCATTATCAAGACATGAAGAAATACAGCAACATCTTAAGATGACCCATCAGTATGTCATAAGAGGTGACCCACTGCAGTGCACATCAGAAGCGTTAGAGACCCTTTGCTTTGGTGACAATGTGTCACTTGCTGCCACATCAACATCGACGTTAACAATATTTTTCCTCTTTTGATTCATAGGTTTCTCCTGGTTAATCATGGCTTGAGCTTCTTCCACTATTGATGCATCCTGTTCTGCAGCATACAAGATCCTTTTTATGGCATCTATTGCCTGAAATGAAAATAAACATAATTAGAAGAAAAAATAAAGCATTCTATTTACAAAAAATGTTAAAACTAAATTGCGATGAGACGTACGGGCAAGTTTGAGATATTGGGAGACTGGCACAGGATTTCAATGTCCCTCAGTTTTGCAAAGTAAAAGTCTCTCTCTTTCTCAAGACTGTCCATGGTTAGCTTCAACTCTGTGATCTGCATAACAATTGTAAGATTCACTAATTTACAACTCCTATTGTTGTATAACTTGGGTCGTTGTGTGTTTAGTTGTGTGTTTAAGTTTGGTACCTGTTTATCATATGCAGATACGTCTACAGTTGACGAGGGCTTGGCAGCTTTGGCAGATGGACCTGCCGGGTGGGTAGGAGGTGCATCACCTCTTCGGGTGGGGTGAGGTTTGAGTGCAGCTGTTGAGCCCCTGGTGGATTGTGGTGGTGCAGATTTCTTGCTTACATCTTTCCCACCTTTGCAAGCCTCTCTTCTTTCCATTGGATTGTAACTGTGATGTGAAATAGAATAAGCTAATTATCAACTTCTAATGACTATGTTAGGAGCTGAAAGTTATTCTGGCTATAAGAAAATGTAAGAAACTGTTGTGGTTTTGTTGGTTTTGGTTCATAATGAGCAACTCCGGTGATGTAAGAACAAACAAACAAGAATATGGAATAATGAAAACAAAGAGGCAATCAAAGAATTGAACAAGCCTTCTATTTGGTTACAATATTCAGCCACAAAAATACGGCAGATTATGTCTTGTTGTGCTAGCACTCTAATACAATTGTCAAACAAAATTAAAACAAAGTCATCATGTCAATCAAAACAAAATCCAAAATATTACTTCACCATACACTAATTACAGTCCCATCTATATAAAATGCAAGTACAGAAATCACTTGAAAAGGAGAAGACCCAATATGTCAAATGCAAAATTGAGACCAATATATTGATTAGTAGTGCTTAGCTGTAAATATTATGCAGTAAGCATGTTTTTTGAATGCTCAAATCATCTTACAATTGTTAAGTGGAAAATCCTTGAAAGACAACCAGAACCAAAATTGAACTCTCTCAAGGACTTCTATGACAGTTAAAAAGATGGAATAACAGTAAGTGCTTACTTGTGATGACCGCCACCGCTAACAGAATCACAGTATCTCTTCATCCACTGCATGAATTCAAGATTATCTAGTGGTCTCCCTTTCACCAACTTGTTCACCTCAATGTGCTGTTACAAAAAATTAAATATTTCTTGCATCACATGAACATAAATAAGGAATAGAAAATTCTGCTCAAATGCGCTTTTACCAAACTACTGTACATTTCAGTTTCTAAACACAATACAATCATCATATACACAGATTCAGAATCAGAAACAGGGATAAACCTTGGTGATTTTCAGTTTGTTGAAAACATCCTGAAGAACCTTATAGTTCTGGATCATATCATACTCTGACTTTGCATCGAAATTGACCTTATGCATAGGCACCATACCAGGATGTGCAGCATCCATTAGCTGACAGTGAACTGCTCCCGAACACGCCTACATCCAATCAGATCCATTCAAATTGCTAAAATATGGTCATTTCCATAAACACACAGGACAATCCAAACATGAACACATCGCTACCTTCTTTGTCTCGGTAATATAGATGAAAACATTCCAAAACACACTATACGTTAATCTAAGGTTAAAATTTGGGGAAAAACAGAAACCTATCGCTAGTATTTTGGCACAGTTACGCATTAAAGCATTCCAAAACACAAAATAAAACAATCTAGGGTTTGAGTTTGAGGAAAACATAAACCTATTACTTTTTGGCTCATCTACGGAGAAGAAAATGTTCCAAAACACAAAATTAGAATAATCTATGGTATGAAATTGGGAGAAAACAGAAAACTAACGCTAAATTTGTTAGCTCGGTGACGAATCAAAACATTCGAAAACACAAAAACAAACAATCTAGCGTTTAAATTTCGGTAAAAACATAAACCTAACGCTATTTTGTCTCAAAACACAAAATAAGACACTCTAGGGTTTGAATTTGAGAAAAAAACGTAAACCTATCACTCCATGACTCTTCGATGGAGAAGAAATCATTCCAAAACACAAAATAAAGCAACACAGGGTCCAAATATGGTTAAAAACATAATCCGATCGCTAGTATATTGCTCGGTGACGGATCAAAGCATTCCAAAACACAAAATCAAACAATCTAGCGTTTGAATTCCGATAAAAACATAAACCTACCGCATTACATCTCACCGATGGACAAGAAAACATTAAAAAACCACAAAATGAAACAATCTAGGGTTTGAGAAACCTCTTCGACTTTGGAGAGATTGAGTTGGAGAGTGGAGTTGATCCATGATAAGATCTCTGATCGGCCGACGAAGTAAGCAGCATCCATCATGCCGATGTTGGTCGCCATTTCTGATGCCTCTCTTTCTGACTGTTGTAGAGAGAGAGAGAGAGAGAGTACGCCAACGCTCCTATAGAGAGAGATAAAGTGATAACGGTCTGTGGGTTTGAAATGAGAGATGTGAAGGCGGGATTTATATTGCTTTAGGGGATTCGAAATGTGGGAGTTTATGGGCCTAACGGATCTAAAGAAGAGGTGAACCTTTAAGCCCAAACTAGGCTGCTGTAATGGAATTATTTTGGGCCAAGTTTGTCGAATACAAATTCATGTTTATGGGGTGTTTCTCCTAGTTTTTTTAACAAAGTTTATAGCTTTTTTACTTTTTTTTTTATAATAAGCTTAACTTGATGTTTGTTTTAGCTTATTTAACTTATGCTTATTAGCTTATATAAGCTAATTTGAAGAAGCTTATTAGAAGATGGTTTTTTAGTTTATTTCAGAAAGCTTGTTTGTGTAAGAGTGTAAGTTATGTGATAATATGTAACCATGTCCATTTTGATCATTTTATTAACATAAGCTAAATAAAAAAATAACACGAATACTTAAAAAGAGCTTATCAACTTGTAGAATATAAGCTAATTCAAACGCTTAAAAAGAGCTTATCAAATAATAAAAAATAAGCTATAAGCTACTTTAAAATATAAACATAAGTCAAAAAATAAAAACTAAGCAAAACATCCCCTTAAATGATCCCTTGAAAGTTGAAACAATCTGGTGTTTTTTTTTCTTCTAATATTGAAAGAGTTCAAAATTTTACGATATTAATGTATATAGTTAGTAAGAGTAGATTAGTAGTAGTTTTAAAAAGAATAGTCATATTTAATTGAACATGTGTACAGATGAGTTTTTTTTTTTAATTTGAAAAAGATCACCGTATTTTCTAAATAAAAGTCCATTTGTTTTTCCATTAAAAACAGAACAAAAGCTCAATCTGGTGTGATGTGAAAACCTTTAGAAAGGTTCATTCTCTGTTTAAATGTTTAATAAGGATACTTGGACGTGCTTTTGTATGTTATAATTAGTTATGTACGAAATTAATTAGTAACATATCTAATCATGAAATCATGTCTCATTTTCCATCTGATATCTGTAACATATGTGAATATCATTGATTTTTCCAGTTTAATCTCAAGGCATCGGACATACCCATTTATGTTCTTATATTGTCAAAAATTAACTGATGGGATGTTCTTTGCTTGAAACTTAGTTTTTAATTTGTCTTAAAAACTGGATTATATATATAAATAATCACCGCTAATAACTCTACACTTTCAATAATTTTCATTTCGAAAAAAATCTAATGTGTTATTTAGTATACTATGATTATACGGTATATTAGTATATTTGGTTCAACACAACCATGTAAGTATACGAGTTCAAGTAATCGATAAATAACAGGTTTCAGTTTTTTACACTTTCTATAAAATTGTTCAAATAATCAATCATTATTAGAGGGAAAAAATACTTGTAGCCAAATGATATTAATTTTTTATTAAAAAATCAATTCCCATAGAAATAACTGATTAGTATTAGGTTCAAATACAAAACCTTATAAAACTAAAATGTGTGATAAGTAATTTCAATCATACATCTTTTTAATCAATGATTGAGATCAACTTATAGAGAGAAGTTTGTTGGACAGTTATTTTAAAAATAATCACTTTTGTTAATTTTTTGTAATTTTCTTTATTTTTTAAACGTTCATAACTTTTGTACGGCATTATTTTTTTTTATAAAATCACACCATAAAAACGAGTGTTTTTTTAAACACTCATATCTCGTCATTGTGTTTTTAGTGCAGTTCATTGTATTTTTGTGTTAATCTGAATAATTTTGTATTTTTCTAAAATGGTAATTTTTAAAAAATAAAATGACGAAATAACATTATTGTATATCTCTAATAGTAAACAAATACAAATTAACCCTAATGATATAATAATTAAAACAATGACAAAATAACACAATGTTTAATTATGTATTTTGATCATCATTGTGTTATCTTAAATTGTATGAGTTTTGAAAAATACATTAGTGGAGCAACATTATTATGTACTTCTAATTATAAAACACAATGATTAATAACAAGTTTATATAATCTATTAAAAATGACAAAACAACACATTATGTTATTTTAAACACTATGAGTTTTGAAACGTATATCGGTGAAATTATATCATTGTGTCTTCTAGTTGTAAAACATAATGATGAATAACAAGTTTATACTCTATAAAAACAGTGATAAAAATAACACAAAATGATGTAAAATGTAAATCACAATTATTAATACACATAACAAATGTTAAAAAATATACGACAAGTAAACTAATATTTGACACAATAAACGTAAAATACACAATGAGCTGACATATTTAAATAATGACCAAAATACTTACACATTTAAAACAATAAAAATACACATATAAAACTAAAAAAATTTTAAAATATTTTAGATTAAACATAAATTTTACTATAATATAATAATATATTAAACCTCATACTTGGTGACGTAAAAATGAAAGAAAAAACATGTTAAAAAAAGATTACAATTGCTCGAGAAAAAAACCCTAGCTAAGCTTCTTCCTCATTCACTCTGTGGCCCTCTCTCCGTCTCACTGGTAAGTGTTATTTTCGATTTGGGGTCGCACATGTATTTTTCCTCATCGGACACCTGTTCGTGATTACCTTCTTTGTATTATTGGTGTGACAGTTTACGGAGTCAGCAGATCTTCGGCCTTTGCGTTACCCGTATTCAACCTTCGAGTTGGACCATAATCGAGACTCTTTTACGGATTTGTGGTACTATTATGGTTTTCCTTTTCATTTTAATTCCATATGCACCTTTTGATTTTGTGTTTCGTATTTGATTGATGAAATAGAACACATTTGTTGGTGTCATTAGCTTGAAGCCTGCCATTACTGATGGTAGATTAACATTAATTATTTCTTTTGATGTTGTTATTACTGCTGCAAATTGGTCATCAACTCATCATTAGAGCAAATTGGCTGGTTTGCTACATACTTCAGTTGGTGTACTTTTATTGATTTAGATGAAAATTTCATTTCTCTAGAGATGCATATTCTAGTTAGTAGTTATTGCCTGTGCAATTGTAGCTGAACTATGTTCTTGGATTTGGTTGCATTACGACACTATTCTTCACCGGGTAGTGAAATATAGTTCGGAAAATGTTGTTCTACTGTATATAGAGGTTGGAACAAGGACCAATGCTCATCTGCATTCATATGCACTCAAACTCTTTATTAGATTGTTAAATTGCAAGAATCCAAGTACGGAACTTGCCCCTAAAAATGGTACCTGGGCATGAGACGCATGACTTGATTGCTCCTTGTGTGCTATGAGAACTAAAATTAAGCAACGTGGTACTAGTAGATGGACAGGTGGGGTAACGTGTCAAAATGGGTCACATTTAGTACGTATCAGAACTGCTTGTGTTGACCCGTTAAGGTGTCTAACACTGTTGTATTTCGTGTACAACGTAGTTACCAATATTGTTACAAACTTTGCAGGAAAGTGACATGCCAATGAACTGCATCAGGTCGTTGAGATATCTTCCTGTTACCAGGGAATTAGGAGCTTGCAGAACATTTGCTGTTGGGGGTAAAGCCAAGAAAGGCAAAGGTGGGGCTGCAGCCGATGCTCCAAAACAGTCAACTTTAAGCAAAGAAGTCAAATCCACAACAGTTGTCGGGGCCAATATTCTTAAAGATGGAACCGACCCGAAAATACTACCTGATTCTGAATATCCTGAGTGGCTATGGCACCTTTTGGACAAGAAACCAGCTTTAAGTGAGCTTAGAAGAAAGAATATAGAAACTCTCCCTTATGAAGACCTAAAGCGTTTTGTGAAGCTAGACAATCGGGCAAGAATCAAAGAGAACAATAACACCAGGGCCAAGAACTGATTCCAATTAGAATCATCAAGAAGATTTCTTTGGCTGTTGCTTGTTTTAGGTATGCGATAGATTATCATGCTATAAACTTGGTACTTTTGTTCTTATTGTCCATCTTTCTTCGTTGTTTCATACGAGCACTTTGAATAATGATTGTGTATGGATATTTGTTTTCTTATTTTGGTAATTATCATGTTCTTTTGTCATCTTATCATATTTATCTTCAGCCAAGAACTCACGACTGCTTGCATTTCGTATCACGTTGACAATAAGTTCACGTGTGATGGTTTTTCTGACTGGAATTTGAAGAACGTCCACATTTCATCAACAGAAGCGAAAAGACCCCTATGAGAAGTTGAGAACAATGAAAATAAAAAAATCAAGCGGTGATAGTCCGCGCCAATCTGGCTTTAACTTGGCCCGAGCTTCTAATCATACGAGTCAGTGATTTTAAACATTGAAGTTCTTCCATTAAAAAAAAAATTAAGCTTCCAATCATCTCCATTAGAAAAAAATTTAAGCTTGTATTCAGCTCCATTAAAAAAATAAAGCTTGTATTCAGCTTGAGCTAACTAGTGGCTCAACATGTTCAGCTTGTTTTTCTTAAGAAAGATTTAATAGAGATTCAGGGGTTTTCTTCTCTAACAAGACCACAATGACAATTGACAAGGGATGGGTGAACGTGGTTGTTATCATTGTGGCAATTAACTTTGTGTATGCAGAATGTTTTTGGAAGGAAAACTCACTAATCTACAAATTGACGATGGAGAAGTGCATCTTAAACCATAATCTAATGATTTCAGACGTTGAAAGAAATATTTGACTTTGACTCCTCATTATCCTCCAAGTGTATTTGAGTGAGCCCTTTTCTGAATTATTTTAAGAAAGAAACTATCTAGCTTGTCCAGACTCGTCTCAACTTGTCTGCTTTACAGCCTTTGTCGTTCCGTGTAAGCGTAAGCCTAAGCCGCATTATATTCGTTTTTCAATAGCAACACCAAAAATTTTTAGAATAAAATTAGCATGTCCTACACTCTGTAATACTAAAACCCATGACCTAGTTGTTAACATCACTTACTAGTTCCCAATAATCCTTAGCTCAATTGGTTAATATAAAGTAACCAGAATCTCATAAAAATAGGTGAAACTTTTGGGTTTAATTCTCACCTGTGATAAAAATAAAAGAAGGTTTTCTCATCTAATAAGAGTTTTTTCTGGAATGTGATATCAGGTTTCATACTTAAGTAATAAACGTAATCGGGTTTGACAATAATACATCATCGAATTAGTCTTTAAAAAAATTAAATAACCATTTAACACGAGAATATCTCTTAAAAGACAACATTATTACATTTGTTAAAAGGGAGAACCAATTCCATAAATAATTACACCGTTACAGTGTGCAACAATAATATCAGAGTGCGTTTCAGTTTTCACGCAAACAGATACATTAGGGTCTAGACACAAGAAACCCTCATCTCCTCCAATTCACTCACAAATCACAATGGCAGAAGACGGAGCTCCGCCATTACACAACCTAACACTTTCCGACACCGTCGCAGAAGCCGATTTCTCACAGCGAGTTCTAATCCGATCAATTTTAAGCCGCCGCGACGCCGGCGCCGGTCTAGCCGGTCGGACCGTGAAGGTCGGTGGTTGGGTGAAGAAAGGGCGGAACAAGGTAAAGGCTCATTCGCTTTCCTTGAGCTTAACGACGGATCATGTCCGGCGAACTTGCAGCTCATTGTTCACGCCGATGTGGCGCCGCTGAGCCAGTTTACTCCCACGGGTACGTGTTTGCACGTTGAAGGTGTGCTTCAGATGCCTCCTGAGGATAAACAGGGGAAACAGGCGATTGAACTTAGGGTTTTGAAGGTTTTAGATGTTGGAACTGTGGATCCGGCGAAGTATCCGTTGCCTAAGACGCGATTGACGCTTGAGTTTCTTAGGGATTATGTTCATCTGCGTCCGAGAACCAATACTGTAAGTTTGTTATCTTATAATCTTTATATGAAATCACATATATATGTATGATATACGCTGGTCAATCTGTTTGTTTAAGCATTAAGTTTAGAAATGCTTGTTCATACGCATTAGTTTTATGCTTGTAATCACCTAGACGATATATGTGATATGTTGAAATTGGGCCTCCTGCTGTGCAACAGTGCAAATGTTATGTTTGTGCTATTTGTTAAGCTTCTTACTTTCTAGTTGCAATTCATATTCAGTTTGGCTAGGTTTAATTGAGAAATCTCTGATCATAACCTATGATGTTAACGTTTCAGATTTCTGCTATTGCGCGTATTCGTAATGCGCTGGCGTATGCGACTCACACATTTTTCCAAAAGCACGGGTTTCTTTATGTGCATACTCCGATTATCACGACTAGTGATTGTGAGGGTGCTGGAGAGATGTTTCAGGTGACAACACTGATAAACGATGCAGAGAAATTGGAAAAGGAGCTAATAAAGAATCCTCCTCCATCTCAAGAAGATGTGGATTTGGCCAGAAGTGTTGTGAAGGAGAAAGGTGAGATAGTTGCCAAATTGAAGTCTGATAAAGCTGGTAAACCGGAAATAACAGCTGCGGTTGCTGAACTTACGAAGGCCAAAGAGAATCTATCGAAGGTTGAAGAAAGATTTAAGCTGAAACCTGGTATTCCGAAGAAGGATGGGAAGGTTGACTATGGTCAAGATTTTTTTGCTCGCCAGGCCTTTTTAACTGTATCGGGTCAGCTTCAAGTTGAAACTTTTGCTTGTGCGCTTAGCAGTGTTTACACCTTTGGGCCAACGTTTCGAGCAGAACATTCGCATACATCACGGCATCTTGCTGAATTCTGGATGGTTGAACCTGAAATAGCATTTGCTGATATTGAGGTATAAAGTTTTATGTAATACTCTCCTTTGTGTAAGTTCAGAGACGATCTATTGATATATGATTATCAGTTAGGTATGAAAATAATGGGAACTCGCTTATAAAGATTTTAGAACTTGTTTGACCTTACTTAATACATATTTAAACACTCATGCAGGATGATATGAAGTGTGCAGAGGCATATGTTAGGTTTCTTTGTCAATGGTTACTTGACAACTGTCTTGATGATATGGAATTTATGGTTGAGAAGTTTGACAAAAAGGCTATTGAGAGGCTAAAAATGGTTGCTTCAACCAACTTTGTACGTCTTTCATACACAGAAGCAGTTAAAATTCTTGAAGAAGCTGTTTCTAAAGGCCATAAGTTTGAGAATAAAGTAGAATGGGGAATTGATTTGGCTTCTGAACACGAGAAGTACCGTTTTTGCTAATTTTGACACCATCGTGTATTTTCTTGTACCACTTAGCAATGTTCACTTCATGATTTTCAAATCTGCATTTTGCAGATACTTGACTGAGACAAAATTTGAGTCACCAGTGATTGTGTACAACTATCCTAAAGGGATTAAAGCATTTTACATGAAAGTCAACCCTGACAAGAAAACCGTAGCTGCCATGGATGTTCTTGTGCCAAAGGTAGTGTTGTCAAGTACAATGTACCAGTTATTGTGTACATATCTATTTGTTTCTGTCTAATCTTCTAGCAAAACTATGAACATTATGCAATATTGTGTATGTTAACTAACACTCTGTTATCTTTTCTATAGGTTGGTGAACTAATTGGAGGAAGCCAAAGAGAAGAGAATTATGAGGTCATCAAAGAAAGGTATGCGAAATTTTAAGCGGGTCAATTATGGTTGTGTTTCATTTGAAACAGGTTTACCAAAGAAAAGCTAAAAGGGCAATTAGACAATTGGTTAGAAAGCTGCTTAGCCTGTTCTTAATGCTACTACCTTTTTAGTTGGTTTATACAAAAAAATTAAACTTTTGTAAGTTTGTAACAATAATTAACCAGATAATCTGTTCTTAATGCTACTACCTTTTATGTTGGTTTATACAAAAAATTAAACTTTTGTAAGTTTGTAACAATAATTAACCAGATAGTTATAACTTTCTAAAAAATGGGTCATAAACTTTACGAGTCAACTCAACCCATCTGGCCTGTTTCAACTGGTACTAAAATGGCATTTTACCCGTCTTCAATTGGTACTAAAAATGCACCTCTATTTGACTGATATATGTCCTGGGAATGCAGGATTCTTGAGATGGGACTTCCGCTTGAGCCATATGAGTGGTACCTTGACCTACGTCGCTATGGGACTGTAAAACATAGCGGATTTGGTCTAGGGTTCGAGAGAATGATACTTTTTGCAACAGGGATTGACAACATTAGGGATGTAATCCCCTTTCCAAGGTATCCAGGAAGAGCTGACCTTTAATGATACACGGGACCATATAAATACACACCTTGCTATAGGTACTTGCTATCAACTTAGCATTTTTATTGCTAAAACCGATTTGAATACGCATCGTGGTTATATTTTGTCTCTACTTGGATTATTTATATATCAATTATCAATTGGTGATGTTAAACGCTTTTTTGTTCTAGAGTTGACGAAATTAGATACATCAAACATACATTGTTGGCATATATTAGGACTCACATTTAGGTTGTGTAAGAAATGTAGCAGGACTATTACAATTAAGACCAATGATGGAAGATTGAACATCTAACACAAGCTCACCCATGCCAGCACCAACGGCTGGACCTAATAGGATACCCCAGCAGCCAGCACCCATGATTGGCAGTTCATCGTTGGCGCATGGCATGTTATAAACTTATAAGCTTGCTCTGATTTGTTCTCACATTTGGAAAAGCTGTTAAAATCTTTTACTTGACCAAAATTTACAAATTAACAAACCTAGCTAGTATAATCCCACTCATGAAATATCTTGACGGAATTTCAGGAAATTATTTCTAATTAATATTTCAACCAGACACATTAATAGTGAAATTTAGATTCAAATTTCAACAAATTATATAAACCAAATACATTATAAAATGAAATTTAAATTTCAGTTTTATTGAACTTTGCGGATCAGACACTTGATGATTGATACATGATGGATGCATGCACGTATATGCATCGACCGTTGTCTTGCTGTATAGATTTTGGAGATGTTTTTTGCTTGATGGTTTGATGCAAGGATTCTATAGCGATATATATATGATCATCTAGTTAACCTTAAGTTGTATAACCTTCAGGTTGCTAAGCAGAATATTGTAGTTAGTTGTAGAATAGTAGGTGGTGGCGGACTTAATTTGGGTCTATGTATTGGTTAAGGAGTGTTGTTAAGAGTGGTGACGGCAAAGTGCCATTGAAGAGTTGTATAATATGTTTTTAAAAAAGCAGAAATATTGTAGTTAGTAGCAGAATAGAAGTGGTTGTGCTTGGATCTATGAGTGCATTTGAATGTTTTTCGACATTATGGCATTGTTGGTCGAGGCTAGCTGACAAAATGGACTTGAGTATATAGAACTAATGAAGGAGTGTGCAAGTGAGACATATTACAGTCCCTGCGACCACTTTATGAGTGAGAGATCAAGAGAAAGGTCCCTAACTATACCATAGGAGATGGTGCAGAGATTGTCCGACCATGTTTAAGTTCGGTCGAACTTTAAATAGGTTCGGTTGACGGTGTTCGAATACATGGACAAACCATAATCGTTAAATGAAAGTTTGGGCGAACTAATTAAGGGTCGGAGACGACTCTATTGAGTAAGAACATTTTTGGAGATGACTCGGTCAATATGACATTTCGAAGGAAAATTTTAGTTATAGGAACATTTTTCCCTAACCAAAAAGGTCTAGTTATGATTGCTCTTATAGCATGGAACGATTCATGGAGAAATATTCTCAAGAACTATTGTCCGCAATCCAATATATCATTACTAGGCCCAATACATGACTCAAATGTAAATCGTCACCCATTAGTCCTCACCACTCATCACTCACCAGGCTCTTTCCTTTATCAAATATTGTAATTGGGCTTGGTCTTTATTAGTTCTTGACTAAATCCTAATTCTAAACTTCTAAAGTGGGGATTTTAATAACAAGAGATAGAACGTATATGTATATCATTGCAAAAGAAAAATCAGTAAATTATGTTTTACCAATTTCGAGCATGGTAATTACTGGAGCACGTCATAAATAAATGTATTATACTTTTTGTTTGAAAGAAATAAATGTATTTCTCAAGTTTAATAAATAAACCATTTTCTACAATATAGTTGTCTAATGTATGACAAATTTTTAAGTCAAGAAATGCGAAAATCGCACAATCACTAAACCCTAAACCCTAAAACCAAGATCGGTGGGTTACCCAACGACATGCCATGTGTTGCAATGTAGTCATTTCGCAACAAATTTTTATTGTTTATTTATTTATTTATTGATTTATATTTTGCTTTTCTGGGTTCTTTTACATATTAAATAGGTTTATTTTATGATTAAATTTACAGTTGAAGCTTGAGGAGCTGGTCAAGCACATTTTCTTTGAGTTAGGTAATGCGGGTTCGAACCTTTCTGGTTTCATATATGTTTTTTTTTTGTTTTTTGGTTTTCAGTTTCCCTTCTCTTCTTGTAATCTATTTGTTTAATTATTTCTAATCTATTTCTTATAATCTTTAAATTGTTAGACAATAGCATACGAGATATAATATTGTTTTCTACTTATTTTAAATCTTCAAATTAGCTCAATAACTTCGTTCATGTTAATGTCATCATAACTACACACATTACTAACTTTGCAAACAGAGCGTGCGATGTTTAGTTTCTAGTTTTACTGATTCTAGAAGTATTTATTATATCTATTTCGAATAATACAAAACATTTTAAAAGATAACCCAAGTGTAAACATGTAAAGTAAAACGGAAAGTAAGATATATTAAAATGAATAATAATAAATTAGAAAGGAAGGTGGAGGGATGGTGCATAGCACGTGCAATGGGATGTTAGATCCCACCGTACTAGACAACCGTATAATCAAAGCATACATGATTCCTTCAATTTAATTAAAAATTAGTAAATTAATATATTATTATCCGTGTGATTAATCGACACGTGGATAACTAGATAAGGGTTAAAAGGGATTTTTAGATTTAAGTTGACGGTTAATTTTGACTGCAGTGCCACGTGATACGAGCCGCACGTGCGACTCACCCTCCACGTGATTATGTTCTTATCCCACATGCTCCGTAACGGTTCGACGCGTAAAAGGTACTACATGCCTTCGTAACAAGTTCTTCTCACTAGAATTATATTAAACTATTTTCTTAACTACGTTAATGTTAAACTATATTATAAACTATTAGTTTTATATTTAAATAATATTGCTTAGAAATAAGTTTTAACTCTTTACCATTTATATGAAATTAATAATAAAATGCCAATTTTGAAAAAAAAGATCAATTCTTTTAAAAGATTTATTTTAATTTTCTTTTATGTTGTTTGTTCTATTAAAATAAATTCAAATACAACATAATTAAAAATATGTGAAATAGATTCGAGTCTATAGTTATATGATTGAATACTATAAAATGGTTTTTATTTGCCCTCTCATTATGGATGTTATGTGCATTCGAGTATTCATATCTTAAACTTCTTGTTGCAAAAATATGTTTTCTTTTCTAGTCATAGCAAATAATATGTGAATTAGAAAAAAAAAGTATATATTTTTTATACTTGTGTATCATTGAAAATGCCTTTCTTTAGTCCTATAGATCATGATATGTGAATCAGGTTCTAGCATTCATTTTTTATATTTATGTAACTTGTGATTAACGTGTTACTAGCAGATCTAAAGGTGTCTCATTACCATATACATTGAAAAAAGGCGAGTTATAGTTTTTCATAGTTGGAAAATAAGTATAACCACAAAACCTTACTTATAAAAAAGTTACACCACCTTGATGTTTCGTCACTTACTTGCCCTTTTTGCAAAGAGGTTGATCGAGGATATTGATCACATTTCCTTTGTGTATTATTTTCTTATTTCCATATAGAATTGGTTTCAAACATCATGTACGTGCTCTCCTGCCCTTAGCTCCTTTAAATCCTTCAGACCTTGTAACTTGGTCAGATGTTCACTTGGAGTCCAAACAACGAACCAAGCTTAAACGAGTCTCGACATACATGGTTATTTGGTTGATTTGGAAAGTGAAGAACACGTTATGAAACATATTTTGAATTTTAACAACTATATTGTTATTCTTAGTTCATAGCTTAAAGGATTATATTGTCATGAAAATGTTGAACATATCATTATCAATTGCAAAAGAAATGAAAACATTTAAAGGGACAAAGTATGATAATGGTTGAAGTACGAGGGGACAATTAATTAATGGTGAATGACTAATTGGCAAAAGCGTGTGGAAACAATAACCGATCTCATGGTATCCAGTTATTGTATTCATTAAATAAACAAATTATTCTATACGTTGTTGCAAACCACCGACTAGAAGGTGGAGGTCAAATGTCAACGCAACATAATGAAACAAAAGAACACCAAACAAGTTCTATTGTTAAGGTTAATTAATTTAGTCTATATCTTCAATCGAACGGCAATTGAACCGTGGGAATCGGTTTATAGAGGATGTGAAGTATAAAACTCAATACAAGTGAACTTTCGAAGGTTAAGTCTTCTTCTTTCGAAGCTTAATATATTCTTCCGAAGCTAAGTTGATATCTTCCGAAGGTTATGTTTGCTTCGGAAGGGTGTTGTTGTGTACTTTGGATTTCTTCCGAAGTATACATATGTTTAGTAGGAAATCTTCCGAAGGGTTACTTCCGTTCGGAAGATATAGTGTAGGGTCCTTTATGTAAATTCTCAATATGTGTTGAGAGTTAGTTAGAGTTAGTTAGATACTATAAATAAGGACCTATTGTAATCAGTGAGGTGATCCGAAATCATTCAATCACTAATAGTCATTTAAAGTTTCTTGTTCACGTTTATTCTTTCTAAGATCATCTTTGTATTGATCGTTATTCCGCGTTCATATTCTCAATCGATTTTACAACAATTGGTATCAGAGCCTGGTTAGTGGCTCAATTGAGAATCAAGATTCAATTAAAGATCGATCGACGGCAACGATGGTGTCAACAAAGTTCGAAGTTGAGAAATTCGACGGGAAAAACGACTTTGGGTTATGGCGGTTGAAGATGAGGGCGTTGCTCGTTCACCAACGAGTGGTAGATGCCTTGGCCGGAGAATTCAAGTTGCCGGACACGTTGTCAGATAAGGAGAAGAAGGAGATGCTAGAACAGGCACACAGTTCAATCATCTTGAACTTGGGGGATCGAGTACTCAGAGAGGTCTCGAAGGAGAAGTCTGCTGCAGGGGTCTGGTCAAAATTGGAAAGTCTGTACATGACTAATTCTCTTGCGAACAGATTGTATCTCAAGAAACGGTTGTACACATTCCAAATGGCTCCTGGGAAGTCAATTGAAGATCATACTGATGAATTCAACAAATTGGTGTTAGATCTTGAGAACATCGAAGTTGTGTTGGAGGATTAAGACCGAGCAATTATATTCTTGACATCTCTGCCATCATCTTATAAGCACTTTGTGGATACTTTGATGTATGGTAGGGATACACTTACCATGGAAGAAGTGCTGGCAGCTCTCAATTCAAAGGAATTGAAGAAGAGAACTGATTATAAAGAAGATGGTGGAGAGGGCTTGGTAGTCAGGGGAAGATCTGATCAAAGAAACTTCAAGCAGAGATGTGTCTCAAAGTCCAGGTCCAAGTACAAGAAGAGGTGTTATGTGTGTGGATCAGAAAAGCATTTCAAGAAAGATTGTCCTGACTTGAAAAGAAAGAAGGGTGAATCAAGTGGATCAAAGACTAATTCCGGACACAATGCACATGATGATTCTTCTGATGGATATGAAAGTGAAGATGTGTTGGCTGTTACAAGCAATGGTAAGGAGGGTGAGTGGATTATGGATTCAGGGTGCTCATATCATATGTCACCTGTGAAGGAGTTCTTTAAAGAACTGAAGATTGAAGATCTTGGATCAGTGAAGCTAGGGGATGATAGACCTTGCAAGATTGTGGGTCATGGAACTGTGACTCTGAAATTGAAGAGTGGTATGGAAGTGGATCTTCATGATGTAAGGTATATTCCTAGTCTTAAAAGAAGCTTGTTGTCTTTAGGGCTATTGGAGAGTTCTGGTTACCATGTTAGTCTTAGAGATGGTAAGGCTAAGGTGATGAAAGGATCAATGGTAGTATTGTCTGGGAGTAGAAGGGAGAATAATATCTACTTGTTAGATAGTGCTGGTGTAGTAGAATCTCAGGTGGCATCTGCTTCAGGTGATAGTAGTTCTAAGGCTATGTTGTGGCATAGAAGGCTTGGTCACATCAGTCATCAGGGATTGGTGGAGTTGCATAAGCAGCAACTAATGACTGAGTTGAGCAGTTGTGATTTTGGTTTTTGTGAAACTTGTATTCTTGGTAAACACAAGAGAATAAAGTTTTCACAGGCCAGGCATATCACAAGTGGGATATTAGACTACATTCATTCTGATTTATGGGGTCCTGCTAAGGTTGATTCTTTGGGTGGTGCTAGATACTTTATGACCTTGATTGATGATTTCTCTAGGAGGGTTTGGGTTGTTGTACTGAAGAATAAGAGTGATGCTTTCAGTAAATTCAAGTAATGGAAAGTCCTTGTGGAAACTCAGACTGAGAGAAAAGTCAAGAAGTTAAGAACTGATAATAGGTTGGAGTTCTGCAGTCATGAGTTTAATCAGTTTTGTAAAACTCATGGTATTGCTAGACATAGAACTGTGCCAGGGACTCCTCAGCAGAATGGGTTGGCTGAGAGGATGAATAGAACTTTACTTGAAAAAGTAAGGTGTATGTTGGCTAGTTCTGGTTTGCCCAAGATGTTCTGGGCTGAAGCTGTTTCCACTGCAGCATATTTGATCAATAGGTCTCCATCAGCAGCTTTAGACATGAAGACACCTATGGAGACATGGTCAGGAAGAAAGGGTGACTATGGGGGACTTAAGGTATTTGGATCTTTGGCTTATGCTCATGTTAGCCAAGGGAAGTTGGAGCCTAGAGCTTGTAAATGTGTTTTTCTAGTATACCCTGAGGGTGTTAAAGGGTATAGGTTATGGAGGCTAGAAGGGGACAGGCCTAAGGTGATAGTGAGCAGAGATGTTGTTTTTCAAGAAAATGTTATGTACAAAGACTAACTAGAAAAAGGGAAGTCAAAGGTTGAAGATCAGAGTGGGGTTAAGATTGAGGTGGAGCAGCAGGGTGTGAGTGATCAAGGTATGGATCAAGGTACCTCTGGTAGCCAACGGATGGTTTGGATGATTACCAGTTGGCTAGGGATAGACAGAGGAGACAAGTGGTACCTCCACTCAGGTTTAGAGAGGGGATGGATTTGTCTGCATTAGCCTTTGTTGCTGCGGAAGAAGAAAGCATCTATGAACCATTGTCATACTCTGAGACAATTTCTGTAAAAGAAAGTGATAAATGGTGTAAGGCCATGGAGGAAGAGATGGAATCACTGTATAAAAATGACACATGGGAGCTGGTTGATAAACCTGAGGGTCACAAGCCTGTTTCATGTAAATGGCTATTCAAACTGAAAGATGGGTTTTCTGAAGGTGAACCACCTAGGTACAAGGCTAGACTAGTAGCTAAAGGGTTTACACAGAAACCAGGTGTGGATTATAATGAAATATTCTCACATGTGGTGAAACATTCATCTATCAGGGTTATGTTGTCGTTGACTGCTTCTATGAATATGAAGCTTCATCAGCTGGATGTAAAGACTGCATTTTTGCATGGGAAGCTGGATGAGACTATTTATATGAAGTAGCCAGAGGGGTTTGATGTGAAGGGGCAGGAAGAGAAGGTATGTCTCTTGAAGAAGTCTTTGTATGGGCTGAAGCAATCCCCTAGACAGTGGTATAAAAGATTTGATGAACACATGGTGACTAATGGGTTTAACGGGAGCAGCTATGATAGTTGTGTGTATTTTAAAGAATACAGTGAGAACAAATTTGTTTATTTGTTGATGTATGTTGATGACATGTTGGTGGCTTGTTCAGACTTGGAGGAAGTTGAAGCTACTAAGAGAATGTTGATGTCAGAGTTTGAGATGAAAGATCTAGGTGAAGCAAAGAAGATATTAGGCATGGAGATTACAATGGACAGAGAGAACAGGATGTTGAGACTGTCTCAAAAGTCTTACTTGGAGAAGGTGCTAAGTAACTATAGGATGGGTGATGTGAAGCTAGTGACAGTTCCTATAGGTTCTTATATTAAACTGTCAAGTTCTGATTGTCCTAAGTCAGATGAAGAAGTTGATTATATGGAGAAAGTACCTTATGCCAATGTTGTTGGGAGCTTGATGTACTTGATGGTTTGTACAAGGCCGGATATTGGGTATGCTGTGAGTTTAGTCAGCAGGTATTTGTCAAATCCGGGGAAAGCTCATTGGGTTGCTGTTAAATGGATCTTGAGATATCTCAGGGGTACTAAACACTATGGTTTAGTGTTTGGACATCATGAGCATGAGAAGGTTGACAGGATTGTTGGTTATGTGGATTCAGATTTTGCTAAGGACCTGAATAGAGGTAGATCTATTACAGGGTATGCATTTCAAATGCTGGGTAACTTGGTGAGTTGGAAAGCTCAGTTGCAGCATGTGGTGGCATTATCTACAACAGAGGCTGAGTATATAGCTTTGACTGAGGGAGTCAAGGAAGCTATGTGGCTGCATGGTTTTGTTTCTGAATTGGGAATCAAAGTGGCAGGCTCAGTGGTATTCTGTGATAACCAGGGTGCAGTTCAGTTGTCAAAGAACAACATGTTTCATGAGAGGACAAAGCACATTAATGTGAAGTTACACTTCATAAGGGATGTGGTGAATGTTGGGCAGGTGAAAGTGGAAGGTGTGTCTACTTTGGAGAATCCAGCGGATGTGTTTACAAAGTCTCTACCTGGTGGAAAGTTCAAGTTTTGCTTGGATGCATTGGGAGTTGGTTAAAATCTTGTATTGGATTTTAAGGTGGAGATTGTGAAGTATAAAACCCAATACAAGTGAACTTTCGAAGGTTAAGTCTTCTTCTTCCGAAGCTTAACATATTTCTCCGAAGCTAAGTTGATATCTTTCGAAGGTTATGTTTGCTTCGGAAGGGTATTGTTGTGTACTTTGGATTTCTTCCGAAGTATACATATGTTTAGTAGGAAATCTTCCGAAGGGTTACTTCCGTTCGAAAGATATAGTGTAGGGTCCTTTATGTAAATTCTCAATATGTGTTGAGAGTTAGTTAGAGTTAGTTAGATACTATAAATAAAGACCTATTGTAATCAGTGAGGTGATTCGAAATCATTCAATCACTAATAATCATTTAAAGTTTCTTGTTCACGTTTATTCTTTCTAAGATCATCTTTGTATTGATCGTTATTCCGCGTTCATATTCTCAATCGATTTTACAACAGAGGAAATTGTTCATTATTGATACGACTTTAATACATAAAGCAGTTAACAGAATGTAAAGATGAAACATGAACCGAAAACAATAAAATACAAATGAAAAATGTATTATTATTTTGAAGACAAACTTGTAAAAGTGAGGTTTTCACCTTTTATTTTCATTGATAATCAGTCATCTTCTCTTTTGAAAGAAGACGTGCTTCCGCAGTGGCGGAGCTTAACCAACTTGGTAGGGGGGCGGGGGCGAAATTATTTTTTTTAGGGGGGGCGAACTCCATATTTATATAAAAATTTACACTACCGGGCCAAAATTTACAATATCGGGCTAAAATTTAACACTACGGACGAAAAAATAGGGGGGGCGGCGGCCCCCCCCCCGGCCCCTTAAAACTTTCGCCCCTGTGCTTCCGGTTCTGTCGGTGCTTGAAGCAATTTTGTCTTTTCAATATTATTATGATTCTAGAGTCAATAATCTTATATGAGGAATTAGTAAACTCAATCACTTGATGGCGTTACTCTTCAGTTTCTTGTTGATATCTATCTTGTAGAGGTATTCAAATCGGTTCCGTGGTCGATTTCTAGGTTCCGTCGTAAACATAATCGGTTACTTCCAATTACGTAAATCAATAATTCAAACCGTAGGATCACTTACCTCGTGTAATTTATGATTTTGTATTTAAAACCTAGAAAATCTTCAACCGGACTAGAATGAGTGTAAAGAAAATGTTGTAGCTCGGGTTTGTGACCTCAAGTTTAGATGCATTACGTCCAAACCATGAGCTATTTGGTTTTAACTCTGATTTTATTATCTAGTCAAACGAGTTAGCGACTAATTAATTAGACTAAACACTAAAACTATAGTCAAAGCTAATAGTTTTGATTCGACGCATCAAATCCAGGGTCTTCAACTCTGATTACAATCCCTTTTCTTGTATCCTATAAAATCAAGTAAGACCAGCTGCATTATAAGAAAACGAGATAATGAACTCATTTTGGTTATGAAAAAAGAAAAATTTACAAATTTAATTTCAAATTGTTGTACTTCTAGGAAAAAGTATATTGTTAAAATTACGTTTGAATAACATTTCGATGCTATAGATGTACACATTTTCAGCTAGTACATCTTCGTTAAAATGATTTAAAACTTTGGTTGCTTGTTTTTAACCATCAATCGAGTCATATTCAATGAACCAAGCAAATTGTTACCAAACATCTTTTATGCATGCGTGCAAGCAAATGTAAATTCGTGTTATTAAAATAAAAGTGTAAGAAAATAAAATATTTCATGAAACAAAAAAAATAATGGTAATGTCAGTGGGTAGTAGGTAGTTAGTTAGGCACCTTAAAATTTATTATATGGTCCCTTTTCCACTTCAACTGTGGAGAGTTAGGCACTATTATTAATCTATGAATATAATTGGTTGGTTGAAGACCACACAATATGCTTGACAATAGAAGTTAAAACAAAAATCATGTAGATAAAATAGAATATTAGTCCTTTTGGTATGTTATTTTCCATAATGTCTTATATTCCCACTTTGGATATAAAAGATATTATACAACTTGCTTAATAAATAAATAACTAAATATAATATAATACTAATGACGTGGACACAAGTAACTAAGCATTGTGTTTCTGGACATTAATAGTACTCACTGCATAATTAAAGCAGAGCAAACACACAGTGGTGTGAGAATTCTGCATATAAAATAGAAATTATTGTTAGATTAGTATTAGACCTAGTTATAAAATATTGTACAAACATAAACATAAAATTTAAAGTTATAAAATTATGTTGTAAAGACGAGCATTGAGATTTTGGGTAATAGTAGATATTCTTTTTTTAGGGTCTTTATTGAAGCGAAAATATGTGTTGTTGGTTAAAAATTGTTGCATATGTATTTGTTAAAAAGTGTTTTTTAGAAAGATGCTAAATATGTACCTGGTGAACGGATGAGCAAATGTCGATTTAGAAAATATATTATATCAAAGAACAAGAATATATGAAAATTTAGTGTTATTAAGTACATATGAAATTTAAAAGGTTTAAAGATGAATATATAAATATCTTCTTTTTAAAAATAAGTTTTGTAGTTCGTTTAGCAACATAAAAATTGCAGCGTTAAAATATATTGTGATCACTTTGCTGCTATTTGAATTACTCGTTGAAGGTCACTATGCAATGAACTTAAACGTGTAGTGGAATAATCACCGGTGAAAATAGAAACTTTGACAAACACAATACAATCTATTATAATATATTATGAAGATAATAAAAAGCTAAAAACAATAATAAACAATGATTCGAACACATGATATAGAAATAAAAAAAATCGTATTCGGTTACTTAGTAAAGCGGCTGATACTGATACGTTGAATATAAAGGGTCGTTAGAAGTTTCAACAAATCAAGGAAAAAGATCTAAAACATACTATGGTGACGTTACTGAACCATATAACGAATGTTATCAGAAAACTGGTGACCGTCATGTATGATATTTTAACTTCTTAAAACCATAATAATACTTATTTTAGGATTATTATTTTTAGTTTTTAATTAATCAGTTTTATAATTATTTTACTTAATAATTCCTCTCAATTTTAGAACACGCGGAAACTATAACTAATTTACATAACTACCAAGTTAAATAACATTTATATAGATTATAAATTTAGGAATTCAAGTAATAATTCACCTTTTTCCGATTTTCATACATAAAATACAGTAAAAGAAGTAAGAAGTTTTTGTTTATCTCACTATAAAAATTTAAAAAAATTAAAAAAAATATATGTAAAAGTGTAATAAAAATTGTGTAAAATGTGATAAATGTAAAGTGCATAGTTGTAATTCTGTAGAATTTGGAAGGTAGGGTGAATAAAGACAAATGTGGTCGCTGAATCGGAGAACGAATCAATTCAACTACTTTAGTGTTTCTAGCCAGCCTGTATACCACCCACTCTTTATTCTTTCTATTTTTAACTTCTATTCTTACGTCATCCTAACAATATCTTTTATTTTTCTTACCCTATCCTCCAAATGCATGAATGCATCATAACAAATATAATTAAATAACACCAACATCAATATCAATGTGTGTTTGATTCCTAAATTACAAACGAAATTAGTTTTTGTTTCTCCGTGTGTTTGTTTTGTTGAACTTATTAAATTGAAACTTGAATTTAGTAGTAAAGTGTTTGGTTAAAATATAAACTAAAATCAATTCACTCAAATTCACTCATGTATATTTTTAAATTATAAAAGAATTCAACCAAAAATATTAGTACTTTTTTATCCTCGGTGAAATGGTTACATTTCATTATTACTATTGCATTCACCGCCCCATCCCTCGCTGCCCCATCTTGCCACTGGTCACCAGCACCACCATTTTTGTCATTGCTGCCATTTTAGCCACTGTCATTAACCCTCCCGCCCCCTCACAATCACCACCTTTGCCCCACATCGTTATTTCCACTGCCACACCCCCTCGCAATCACCACCATTACCCCCACACTGTTTTAGAATAGACTAGAAGTTGAAAACATTATAGCAGGAATTATTGGTCTCTAGCTAGTTTTTATTTTCAGAACTATCTACTATTTGCATATATAATCCATTTTTAGTTTTAAATACACATTACGTAAGACCTTATATATGTATGAGTTTAAACTTAATGAATATATAACATCACATAAGCATAACACATTCACCATAAGGTTGTTAATTCATTCATTATTGGCACGTAAAATCCTTCCCGAAAACCTGATCCTTATAATCTAGCTTGATAATTGGACATGGACCTGAAAGAGATACACAACAAAACAGTAAACAGGTTTAGTGAGTGGTTACGAACAAAAAATCCAACAAAACCTCTAAGAATGCAAAGAAACATTACCTGCGAAAGTAAATTAGCGTAGTCTACGCCCAATGAGAATAGCTATGCCAACTTGGTCATAAACGCAAATTTTATAAAATAAGAAAAAAATCACTTTATATAAAAAAACAAAACTAGTAATTATGACGACTTGTACGTTTGTGATTTGATTAAAATTTATATCAAAACATATGATATGACTGCTTAAAACATCATAATATTCTAAGCTTAATTAATGTTATGAGAAAAAGACTTTTGTAATAAATTTATGAAAAATAATAATTAAACTATTCATTATTTGAAAATATATTTAATAAAAAGGATTTTTACATATTTTCCTTTCTTAAGACCACAAATTACACATTTTTCCAATATATAAAATCAATTACATATTTCTCCTTCTTAATACATATATATTACATATTTATCCATTTTATAAAATTATCTAATCAAATGACTAACTAAGAGATTTTTATGACTAACTATATTACATATTTAATTATTAAATTATCTAATCAAATGACTAACTAAGAGATTTTTATGTATTTATGTTTTGTATTTGAAGTTGTAACTTTGATTATCGTGATTATATTTTTGAAATAAAATTTTAAACTTTTGTATTTGGAGTTGTAATTTACTTTTTTTTTATTTATATAAAAGATTTGAACTAGAGGAAATATATGATTGGATGTTCTTAGAAACGAAAAATATGTAAAAATAACTTAGTAAAATATGGATAGAATAGTTATTCAATAACTAAATTTAATAATCTGGGTATATATGTAATATATATGTTTTAGAAAGAAAAATATATGTAATTAATTTTTTAGTTTGGTAAATATGTAATTAATGAGTTTAGAAAGGAAAAATACGTAAGTGCCCCTTAATAAAATATGCGGCCAAAATTTATACTATAAAACTTTTATGGTTAATTAATGAAAAAAAATATTATATTATTCATAATGTCATATCAAGGTTAATTATCAAATGTTTTAGTGATTAGGGCTGATCTTTCGAGGTTTAGTAATTGCAAGGAAATTGATGTTATTATAATATATATTAAAATGTTTGGTCGGTAACTACATTGACTTTTGAAAGTTTTCTAAATTAACCATTAAACTATGATAATTTACAAAAAAGCCCCTACCACATTCAAAGCCACTTGTAACAGAGTTCTCTTCTTTCACTTCTTCTCATTAACACTACATGTTCACCTGTGCTTCTCCGTTGTTCCAACAGTAAAGAACATATGATGTACAACTACCTAAAGCACCTGCTAAACACTTGATTGGACCGGTTAATACCAAATATCCGATTAATGCAGTACACAAAATCAGCATATTGTGCCTCGTGAAAGCACCGTCCACCACGTTATGCCGACCATCGGCACGACTCTCTTCGTCAATTCTAAGCCAAATTCGTCATATCAACTGATGCAGTGTAAACATAACCATCTTCAGACAAATGATGGCGTTAATAGCCGCGTCCGCATGTGCTTTCCAAACCAATTCTAAGCCAAAGGAAGACAACTATGTCACTAATTCCGATCTTGAAAAATAGATCTGAAAGAACTAAGAATAAAAAGAGAGAACAAGGATATAAACAAACAAGGCTATGGGATTTTAATTTTCAAAGCAGACATGGAGCAGGGGACTAGGGTAAAGTGCTACAGTTAATAATTCCCATATAAGTGTTTATCTCATACATGCATTTATCTTTTTTTTCAACGCACGTTTGGAACTATCGCGATGCCCGATTGAGTCTTCTTGAGACGGTATTTTAATTGTTCATATTGATTTTGACGCTTCAAACCTGACTCACATAAAACTACATGAAGGAGAATACCCACTATTGTGAAAAAAAACCCATTGACTCAAGTTTTATATGTAATACCTAAAAGATCACAAACTCTAACCATCACTCCAATACTATTAAAGCAGAATACCAATGACATATTAGTATTTATCTAAAGGGGAGAAGCAAGGTAACTTAAAACTTCATTAAAATACATATGGTCTTAGGTTCAAGTCTCACCTGTAAAAAAAATCAAGTTGGGTTAAAAAGTTTTCTCAATTTCCTTAATCCTTCTGAGGGTGCTCTCAGCTTACATGCTCGAGTAATAAAGACGATTGGGTGGATCAGTGGCCCGTCAATGATTCAATTAGTCATTCAAAATAAAATTTAATATCATTATTTATTGATTTTTTTCTTATACATACTTTCTTTCACAATTTTTTTTAAAGTATAAATATGAAGCGGACAAACAGAGAATGCATATTATTATCGATGGTGGGGGTTATATATGTCTACTAGCAAATTAAATTAAGTAATAATGTATCACTATTGTTAACCAAAGATAAATTAAGTAATATTGTTAACGAAAGAGCCATTTGGTTTGGTGGTAAGAAGGTTGTGCTGCAAGTTAACATACTATGGTTTGAATCTAGTGAATAACATTTCTGTTGGCTATTCTTACTTTTTTCTTTTTTCCTTTTTATTTGATTTGTTTTGCTTCTTTTTTCCGGCTAAAGCATATAAATTTGAAAACATGATTATATAAGATTGAGTTGGGTTTGTTAGAGTTTAATTGGGTAACTTTTGTTTTTTATTTTGTGGTTTGTTTTGTGTTTTCATTATTTTTTTGTGGGATCAACAAAATGATTATGTCACTTTTACAAGGTAGTACGTTAATGTTTTACAGTAGAGTGGAAGTCGTAGTGATGTGTTTTTTCATTTTTAGATGCCAGAGGGTTTTACGTTGAAATGACAACAATTTGTAACGATAATCGTTGCAGCGTGTTTGACTTTGTGTTTTGATATTTGGGATCATAGTGTTAGTCCCGCGCAACGCGCGTGGGGAAATCTAGTTTGTGTATAAAGTTACAATTTTAGAATGTAGAAAACACCCCCGAGGGTCTGTGCTTCTACAAAGATAATAGTATGTTAGAATCGTGTTTTACCTACTAATTTAGGTGGTGTGTTTTGACATGTACACATAAATCCCTTTCCTAATTTTGGCTCTCTTGCTTTCATATCCTCTACTTTTGAGTTTAGATACGTAATAAATATCTACCTCATAGATTGTTTGGTTATGTTAGGATTTATATGTTCGTTCTTTTATAAAGAAAAAACATTAAGCTACAGAACATGAGACATACAATAATCTATCAAAAAAACCTAATCACATATCTCCCACTAGGGTCCATTTGTTAGAAATTAAGAAAAGATTAGCAAACTATACGTGTTGCTCGAGTTTTTACCTATAGAACATAAGATCTAGAACTCGTTGATGAATGGATGAGCGAATCTTTAGAGATTCCTCTATCATTATCCACTCACGAAGCAGCTCGACTCATGTAGGTTCTAGCCAAATCAACGCCTATTGTCAAAAATTAAAACTTTAATAAAACTTATTTGCTTGCATGGTTTGATTGAGAGGAGTGTAGGTCAAGTTATTGTTTGAAATAGGTCATGATTCTCTGATCCTACTTTAGTTAGAGACATCCGATGAACTATATATTCTAGTAACATTTTATATGGTGCATCTCATCCCATGTAGAAAATACTTAATTTCGAACCATATCTTGAGTGAAGATTGGGTATTCAAGATCATCTTGTTGCTGGTGGAACATGTTTTTTCTTTTATTAAAAAGAACAGGAATCAATAATAGTTTAAATCAAAAGCAAACTATATGAAGCAATCAATGTTGTGAGTTGTCACAATTTTTGGTTTGAAAAATCAATATAGTTTTCATGTGTTGTGCTCAGTAATTTCAATATAAACAATTGTAAACATCGTTCATTTTTCTATACGGGTTTAGAATATAAAAAAACAGTACGTAAACGAGTCGAGATGTTGGTAGGTTATTGAGACTGGTTTGTTAAAAACTTGAACTGAACCAAATTTAAATTAGCTCATAAGCTTATATTAAAACTCACTTAATAAACCATCTCGAGCCCAAACTTGAATATGTCCCCACGAGTCTAAACAAGCCAGTTATATAAATATATCTTATTAGATATAAAGAAGTAACTAAATATATAAATGTTAGAGTAAATTTTGCTTTTGCTTCATATGGTTTGGTTAAAGTAATATTTTACCTAAAGTAGTTTTAATTTCACTATTTTTCCTAGGGTACCCGAGAAATCAAGTAGGGATTTGATTTGGTCAATGTAAGGTTTTGATTAAGGTTTGTTTAGAGCTTCGATCAGGGTATGTGAATGAATTAAAGTTAATTGAGACAAACTAAAAACTATAGGGATTTAAAACCTAAAATTAAAACTTTTGGAGGAAAATTTAATTTTGACAAAACAGGGAACAAAAAAGAATTTTTAGTTAAAAAGTTAATTGTATAAAGTAATTAGAATTGATAAATAATAAATGAGTTGAATATGAGTTTGAAAAGAGAACAATAAGCCAACTCGGTCTTTACTTAAAATTCGAAACAAATCAAGTTTTTGTTCCATTAAGTTAAACTATAAGCATTCAAGTTCGACTCATTTACACCCAAACAAAAATGCAACTTACTTTCCCATTAAAGTTATAGATGACCAAATTAATGTTGTATGATCGAAACAGTCGTTGCTTGACTTTAACTTTGATTTAATAGGTTCACACAATAAAAATCCTTTGAAATCTTTTGACTTTATAACACACAAATATACTCAATATTACGAACTGATAGCGGTATTATAGTACTAATCGATAGTGACACTGAATAAGGATAATTATGATAATTAAATTAATTTCCGTTATTTACGATAATTAAATTTATTTCCGTTTTATTGCATACGAGTACCAATGATGAGAGCAATTGTGATGATAAGAACAGGACTTTGTACTTAAATATTTTCACGTCAGTTTTAAATATCAAAACAAATTTTTGTTTAGTTATTTATCCTTACAATCGTGCATAACGTCTATCTAAAATTATATTTAAATAAGGCAAGTAGTGGGGTCTACCTCTTCTGTCTTTGAGCATCTTTGGAGAAAGGATGAACTAAGCTACGAAAAAACGTTACCATTGAGAACTTCAAGCAAAACTAGAACAGAAATATTGTATTGTATTGATAAATTTTGTGTCTAATTAGGGTTACAAATAATGTCTTTATATATAAAGAGATAAACTAATAAAATTACGTAACTAGTCTAATAATCCATAACATATTAAATACAGAGAACGATTGTGTCTTGAGATTTAAGATAGATATACAAATCCAGAGGCATGTGGTGATGGTGGGTGTTGGACGTGGACCAAACATGAAGACATGTTTTTGCTCGATGTCATGAACTACCAATGGTAACTATTATATTGACCTTGCTTTCGTACGAAAGCTGCTACTTTCGCATAATTTTATTTTACCTTTCAGAAGCAAATAACTTTCGGATGACTCTTCGTCACGAACCATTGCCTTTCGTGCGAAACTTAAGGTTCCGAACAAACGAGCTACACAAAATCTATAATTTGTGGGATTGTATCTTTCACACAAATTGTGACTCGTGCATTCTTGAACAATTGTTGTTGTAGAATAGTAGAGCGGTGACGTGCCAAATACAGTTAAAAGGCTTGTTGTTTTTGCAAACCCAAGTGCGAGCAGGTTTGACAGCATGTGTTGGTGTCTAGAAGATGAGAGCATCGATTGCTTATGGTGACGGCACCATCATGTATAAAGTTTAATTAAATATTATTTACATATATTGTAAACGGCTATATAGTCATTGAAGCCCTTCAACGTGCAAATGGTAACCCTCACTAATAGCTTCTTTAACAGGTTAGACAAGTCAATCACACAACAAGAATCACATCATCGAAATGGAGGGGGAGGGTTCTCGTTGGTACCTCTATGATATGTAGGGGTTACCGCACCCATTACATTTCCCCTAGGAATATTCACAACTTAATCCTTATTCATGTCACATTTTTGTAATTTAAGAAAAGATTTAAAAAAATCATTTAAATTGTCACTCCATCTCATTCCTTAAAATATGAATCAAGTTTTGGACTTTAAGGAATTACTTTTCACTCTATATATTTACAAACTTATTATAACTTCATATATCTATTAGCTACAATTTTAATTTTTATGAGTGGTTGAGCGTATAAAGAAAATATAAAAAGGTTATAAAAATATAAATAATCATAATTAATTGAAAAAAACACGATATAAAGAACGAGATAAACAAACTTTAAGAATATATGTAAGTTTACTAAATTGTATAGATGAAAAAAGAAATGGATTTGAGTTCTATTGAACTCTTCTTTAACCCTCTTGGCATACACAAAACAAAAAGATTATTTTAGTTACTTCAACTTTTTTATACTAATTTAACTTATATAATACTTTACTTTATTTGAATTGCTTCTATTAAAAAAATTATTAACATAAATTATTTTTATGAAAAACTAAATTATAAGTTTATAACAATATATAGATGATAGTTTTTTAACATTTATTAAAGAAAGGAAAAAAATATTTTAACAAATAAACTAGAAGATGAAACTTTAAATTGTACTTAAAATCTTTTATAACAATATTTTATTCAAAATGTAACTAAAAAGCATAAATATCTCGTATCCGTAGTTCCGTATCACCAATTCCCTCTTCAAACCCCACAACACGACAAAACACGTGTAACACACGCACCATCCCGCGAGTGGCCCAAAAGCCAGCAGAAACAAAAGATTACGAAGATGAGAGTAAGTATCAGTGCAGTGGCCATGATGTGACGCGTGTCCGTTAGCCAGCTGTATTCCAAATTATACAAATCCAACCGCTTGCTAACCTCACAGCCCGTCACCCCACCCCATCACCCGCACCCTCTTCCTCACCGGCCCAACCGCTCACCCTCACCCCATATATACTCCACACTGTCGTATAAAGTCACCATTAACGTCTCACCCCCTCTCTAAAACCCCTACTTTCTCTCTCTAGAACATGTTGTAGATCACATATATTTCATGAATTGTAACTGAAAACCAAGAGATTTGACTTCTTTAAGGTGATAATTTGAAAAAAGATATGGATCGGATCAAGGGTCCATGGAGCCCCGATGAAGATGAAATGCTTCAACGTCTTGTTGAACAGCATGGCCCGAGAAATTGGTCGTTGATCAGCAAGTCGATACCGGGTAGATCCGGTAAATCTTGCCGGTTGCGGTGGTGCAACCAGCTGTCCCCGATGGTGGAGCATCGGGCGTTCACACCGGAGGAAGACGAGACTATCCTCCGGGCGCACGCCCGATTCGGGAACAAATGGGCGACTATCGCCCGTTTGTTGTCGGGTCGGACCGACAACGCGATTAAAAACCACTGGAACTCGACTTTGAAACGTAAATGCTCGTCCATGACGAATGAGGAGTTTAACGAGTTTGCGATCCAGCAACCGTTGCTGAAACGGTCGGTTAGTGCCGGCGAGCCTGGGATCGCTGGTGTTTTGTTGAACCCGGGGAGTCCCTCTGGTTCTGACACCAGCGATTCCAGCGTGCCGGCACTATACCGGCCGCTGGCTCGGCCCTTTTTCGGGCCGAGTGAAGTTGGAGGATCTACAGAAGATCCTCCAACTTATTTGAGCCTCTCGCTCCCTGGCGTCGACTCAAGGGCCGAGCCGACGCCTGCGGCAGAAATGCCTCAGGTGCCGACCTCCCCTGTTGTTCCGATATCAGCGATGCCACTGCAGCAAGTTCCCCCAAATTCAGATCAACAAAATAATAATATCAAAGAAGCAGATTTAATCTCTTCAATTCCGGCAACGGCGATATCGTCGGCGATGCAGCAGCTGCAGGTGTCGAAGCCGTTTACGACGTCGTTCAGTGAGGAGTTTTTGTCGGTGATGCAGGAGATGATAAGGAAGGAGGTGAGGAAGTACATGACGGGGGACGGCGGAATGTGCGGTGGTTTTAGGGGCGGAGGAGCGGTGGCGACGGCCACCGGAATAAATAAGATCGATTAGGGTTAGTTAATATTATCGCCGGAAACCATGGAGGTACGGCGGAGGAAGAAGAAGCATCTTTGTTTGATATCTCGTTGTTTTGATTTTATTAATATTAATTTAAAAGAAAAACGAACAGAATAAAATTGTACAAATTAGTATCTTTGCTTAATGTTTAATGAAACTATAAACGTCAGATTAGTTTTTTTTTGTGGGTCGTTAAAGAAATTAGAAGTGTTACATCTAATTGGACTTTGTTTGAATTAAGTTTAATATAAAAATGAATAGTGCGGTTGGTTGTTGATTTGGTTTTGGACCGGAATTTCTGGTTGGTCGGTTAGTTTGTTGGTAATTTGTATGCGTCTTTTAGTTAAAAAAAAGTATAAAAAATGAGAAGTTGGTTTTAGTTGGAAAGTGGAGTGAAATTGATGGATAGTGGAAACATTGAATTTGTAGTAGTAACCAATTATTTTTATGTTAAAAATATTCAACAATGGTTAGAAATACATCACTCAATCTTTTTCTATAACAACTAGAAGATATGGAATTTGTGTAATGTTAACGCATATAACGGATCGAATTGTGGTAGTTTGTGGAAGACTTATATTTAACATTTGACCTACTTGATCACAAGTTTATGCTAGTCAACTAGGTATCTAATTTGAATGTTCGGTAACTAAAGTGGTATAAGTATGGTAGGTGTCCTTCGCTACTGCGCTGGTGGTTCGGCTTCGTATATGGTTGGTAGGATCGTCTAAATCTAAATGTTTATATGTGTACAAATTTCTCATACCGATCTAAATACGCAAGAAACGACAAGTGCAGTAAAGTATGACGATAGTGACCCGACATGTCTGGCGCGAACTGATTTCTAGATTCCCGCTAGCCGACTAACATAATGATATACGACATGACATGATGAAAATGACGTGATGTAATGTCTCACAAGGGTTAAGATTTTGATTGACAAATAAGAAGATGAGATGTCCTATACGTGCTTAGATTTAAGTTTTCGCATGAATGATTTTTTTTCGACGTGTTAAGAATTATATATTTCTCTGTTAGAAATTAAAGATTTACTCTCAGTTATTTACTACCTTGTAAGGGATATGATTTTTAACATTAATTCTGTTAAAAAGAGTTGTTAGATGGATATAATCAGTTAAAAATATATGATTTAATCATGTAGTTTTTGACTATCAAATAAATAACTTAATTAAGATATATATTAACGAAATGGAGATACTTGTTGCATCATGTGCCAAACAAGGTATAACAAAGAAGATGGTATTTTTGGTTTCTCAAATGTGGTCATGGATTCTATATAGTGTGTTTAACCTGTGTGTTCTAATCGACATCTTCATTATCTTTTATTCCACGTCCATGATGCCACTATACATCTCTTATGAAATAGATGCCTCAACGAAAAAGACAATGATGAAGATTCTAGATCGACCGCGACAATGTATAGATATAAACCTAGACATGGGACTAATGCTTTAAGTTCCGATGGTCAAATTGAACTAGGATCACGTCAGATTTGAGATTGTGAAGTGACTTAGGAAAGGTGGAATGAGATGGGGTTGAAATGTGGTCAACGACGGGTTAGTAGAAAAGAGGGAGGAGTCATCACCATGTGACAAAGATTGTGATTGCGGAAGATAATTATATGATGTAGATGAATAATGAGCCTGGAGATTTGAGACGTGTATGTTCAAGTTTCATGTGTTTACGAAGGTGGATGGTGGTTTTGCTTTAACCATTGATGAATGTAACGTATAATCATATATAGAAACCGTAGAAGGCAAACTTTTTTATCACTAGAAAATCCACCTTAATATCTCCAATGATTACCACAAGTTTCATCATCATTTACATCCTTATCATATATTCTCTCATATCTCCACGACCATCCCCATTGTATGGGAATCCAATTCAGGCTAAAAGTATAATTTTGATAACTAAAAACAAAATCCAAAATCTAGAGGGACCTTTTATGTAATTTAGTACCATTCTCATTGCCTCATTGTACGGAATACCACTCAAGAAGTACCAAACAATTGAGGGTAAAAGTATAATTTTGATAACTAGGAACAAAATTCAAAATCTAGAGGGACCATGTATATAAATTAGTAGAATACATTTAACCGGAAGCTCATACCTTCTCAACTATTTAGTGCCCATGTATAATTTATTCAAGTTGTTTTCGATTATTCATAATAAATGTCACTCTTAAAAAAATATGTGCAAATTTCTTAACATTGTCATGTTACCTTAAATAAAATTTGTACTGAAGGCTATATTGATTTAGTTATTGTTTTTAATATTTTACGTTTCATGTGTGTGGTTTAATGTTTTTACGTCTACTTTCAGTTATGTTTATTTTTTAATAAAAGTTTTCTAGTGTTGGTGGTCGTTGACGGTAGTGTGACATTGATGTTATTTGGTATGGTTTAACGTCTCTCGTCGCAACGCGAGGGGCTTAATACTAGTTTTAAACTAAATGATAACATTTTATTAAAACTTTGTGGGAGCAAAATGGCCAATTTGACTAAATGATGGTAACAAGTGATGTGAACCGAACAAGCAAGGATGTGCTCAAAGTCTAGTCACACATGATTGATGACATCCCTAGAATATCGGTTAGGCCAAAAGCTACTTAAGTGTTTGGATGGAATACAATTATACAAATATATAATAACCATCGGATGATTGACTTAATTTTCAGCATGTTTCTTCAAGTATTTGGATAACTTTCGTATGAATACACATAATATCAAATATGATTGACTGAAGTATCAACATGTTTCTTCAAATATTCTCATAAAATAAAAGGTTTTATTTAGAGATCATCCTCAAGCATAATTAGGGTGGCTTAAGAGGGTCTAATGATCCTTTAGATACCAGAATTTGTTGGTTGTTCGTAAAATCTAAGTTTTTTTTAAGATAACATGATTTGAACCCGATAGTTGTGGTCAGTATGAGAAAAGAATCTTAAAATGACTAATAACTTCCGGTTCCACCACTGAGCGTAATGTATGAATGTTTGTAATATTTAAAGTTTTACTTGTAACAAATCTTTTCTTATTGCATTGTATGATTATTATCCTTGTTTAATCTACACAATTATAAGAAAAAAGGAAATCAATAGAAATAACACGATAATATTTAAAATTTAACAACATAATCAGTATTTAACATTTAAAAAAATATATTAATTATTTTGGAAGTATTTATGTTTTGCATTTATTGTAATGAATTTTTATTAAATGATATGGTTGGTTGATATTAGATTAATTTATTAATTTTGTATGTTGTTGGGCAACCATCAACCTTCGTTCCATCTAAGAAATTATGTTCACCAGAACAGATATTTAATGAAATTTGAATTAAAGGACAGATGTCTTCCACTAATAAACACAAGTACAAGCCACCCGTTCGGCCGTTCGTTATATTTATATTTATGTAGTAATATTTGACGTTATTTATTTTCCTCCAAACCAAAATTCCTTTTTCAATTCAATCAAGTTAGAACTACATGTTGATATGTTTTTATATTTTAAATATTATACTTCCATATATATTTTTAAAACCACTAAGTCACAATATTACAATATACTTTTAAATCTATACATTTTGTTTATCATGTGACTTGTAATCTTAATTATTTAGAAAGTCACATATTTTCTATATATGTATACACGGTATACACCATAACCCTTTGACACATATTTTCAGCTATTAGACTATTTTTCTTTTTAGGGATCGTATAATGATGAAGCATCTTAGAATAGGGCCATTCAAATACATTATAGAATAAACATTTATGTATTGTCTTGTAAACAATATGATGTATTTAATGATCATTTTATGGTTGGATTATTTAAGATTTAACAAAAAGAGATATTGTGCATATAAACAAAACATAACGCTAAAATGAGAAACGCAACAGGCCAACAGCAAATAGTACGCGTTTTGATTCAAAATATTTGAATTTGAATACTTAATATAGTAATAATCCTGAAAATTTCTCATAAACACATACCTTTTTAACGATTATGAACAGAGTTGAAGGATAGAAAAACTTGATAGTATACGTCATGTATATAAGTCATTTTGAATGGACGCAATATATACATTAATAATAAATTCATCTTAGATGTATGCAATCGAGTCTTGCGTTTACTTGACTTTGAAGAATAAGCTATTGTAAAAGAAGAAATTACTGAAAGACAATAAAGATATATTGGAAGAGATTATATATGTGTTTATTGACCAAAGAATGTAGAATCGTTATTTCTTGAAAGTTTATGATCAATAGTCTGACAAGATCGTCAACACACTTTAAATATTATTCAAGTTCAAAACTAGTATAAAATTTGTGAAAAAGATATATGAAGAGATTTCTTTCAACAAGTGAGATTGTTTCTAGTATATTTAAAGGCAAACTCTTGTGTATAAATTAACTGATTAAAGCATATTTCAAATGGATTATTAGTGTGCCAAACATCGTGGAAATTATCATAGATATATACAAATGCAAGACAAAACATCATATTCATCACGTCAGATAGATATTGATAGAGTATAATTTAATTAAATTAGAGACCATCATAAACAATAGTTTGGATATATTAATTATAACTAACATATGTTTTTCGTTAAAACAATGAAGTATAACATAAATTTATTACAACGAAAGAATGTATTGCAATTTGCAAATGGATTTGGAATGAATAGTAAGCGGCAAAACTTATAGATATAGACGAAGATGAAATGCTAAATTATAATGAAAATATAAATTGAAGTAAGATAGAAAATATAATAACCAAATTTAACATGAAAGTATGAGAACTAAGTAGACAATTATACACATCATATTATGATAATATATATTAATAAAAGGTTTTAGGAAAACATATTGGCTGTAATGATTGATGACGGGACAACGGTTGGCAATCATAAAGCATGATAGTTACATGTAACGAGTAACATCAAGACACTATTGGATACATATTTAAGTAGTTAAATATCTCATTTTGGTCACTCTCATACTAATTTTACCAACCCAACATCGTCTCCCTCTTTACTTTTAAATATTAGGCTTTATTATGATGTGTACCGTATTTAATAATATCACACTCGTAAAAGAAAGACTAACATTATTAAGTGCATTTTTTGTAGATCTTATCAACCATAGTCCTAATATATTATGCTTAGCCACTAGTAATTTGAAATGGTTAAATATTAGTTAAAAGCCTTAATGGCAGTTATTTAGCCATAACCACCTTGAGATGGTTGATGGTTTATTTATAATGGGCGGTGAAAATTGTGTTTTTCGCTACAACCATCGTACTATTCACTTGTTAGAGTTATAGTTCTATCTTGTTAAGATTTCATTCTTTATCGTTTTTTATAACATTAATTTCACCTCATTTTCCAGTTGTAAAGATTTTAACTTAAACTATTTTTATAAATGATACAAACCATACAACTAGATTATTAAGGTTAGTTTGGTAGCCTCTAAATGACTCCACTAAGAAGCTAACTCTGAATCGATCAGAGGTAAAGTGTGTTTGGTTTACTTATGAGTTAACTCTTAGTAGTTCATGTAGCCTTTTAATAGGTAAGTTTTTGAAACATGTTGAATGATTCAAAGTCTAACTCTTATACAACACAAGATTATCAAACGGCCCCTAAATTATTAGTTTATCGCTTTTATTTAACTTTCTTTTTGGCACTTGCGACTCTTAGTAGTTCATGTAGCCTTTTAATAGGTAAGTTTCTAAAACATATTGAATGATTTAAAATCTACAACACAAGATTATCCAACAGCCCCTAAATTATTAGTTTATTGCTTTTATTTAACTTTCTTTTTGGCTATTGCGACCCTTCCGATGAAAAGTAGGTGTGCCACTTTTCTTTTTGCCAGTTGCACAAGACGGGTCATTTTCGTCATCTAACACCTTGTGATTCTTCATGGGTTGACCTAACATATCCGTTGACCTTTCTAAGTTTTGACTAAAAGTAGGTCACATGGTAATGAGGTAAGTGCGAGTCATGTGATGGTACAAAGATTATGGTATCGTGGACAAATCTGTTCCTGATATTTTCCTGCACCTAAAGATTGTGTTGTTGAAAAAATTGTATAGGTAAACCCCAAACACATTTGTTCGTATGTATGACTAATTCCAAAGTTCCATTCAGATTTGTTTAATCATATATTCTTAAGGAAGCATGGTCTTGCTACTTCTTTATATTTTAAACTAGGAGTGACATCTTACGGGCAGACCTAAGAGATAACTGATAAACCGACTCAAACCAGCCCTAAATCAACCTGACAACTATTCATGATCACCTTAAGAGTAAGCATCTCACCGGCTGATTTGAGAAAACTAATGAACTGATCTGGAACACAACAGTCATAGTTTGGTCCTTGACCCATGATCTCTCCTATTTATACGGATAAGTCAAAAAGATACATGAATAATAAAAAAATATATTTAAGAGTAAGCACTATATAGATAAGACATAACTAATATGAGATCATTTGATAACTAAACGGGTCAAAATTGCCTCATCTGCTTGACATCAAGTTAAAGCTTACAAGGTCAGCTAAATGAGCATGTTCGCTGAACCGGGAAATAAAAGGAAAGAAAAAACTAAGTAAACCACCAAAATTACATGACATTTCATGTTTGTCCTATATTTTGAGAAAACTTTTGGTAATGCATAGCAACTATACAACACATGGCTATTAACCAGGGTTGATATGAGACTATAAGAAAGAAAAAGTTATGAGCTATAGCCACAGCAAAATTGGCACATGGAGTGTTTGTATTTGTAGATTGCGAAGGTATATAAGATAAAATGAGAAGGTGGAGTGATATTCCCAGTTTCACTCATCATATGAAGAAAGGAAGAAGGAGCTTTGTTTCTTTTGCAAAAACCTGCATAAACACAAAGTGCCAAAATGATAGATACTCAATACAATGGTTAGATATATGGTTATGTGTTTGGTAACATTGTGGAATTGGATTAGGGGAATGGGTAAGGGCATCTAAATCCTTACTTTTAGGTGAGTATGGAGCATTCCTGATTTTATGGGTATCTAACCAATTCCCGTAACCCATATATACCCAAACACTAGTAAATCCGATCCCTTATATCACATACAAGATTTAATTGAAGATGATAATTGGAATGAAGAATTGTACTTGAGAAAGTCAAGAAACTGTTGCTGCAAGCTCGTGAGAAGATCCTCTTCAATGTTCACGTACGGTAATAACTCAGGTAACTTAACTGCACGGCATAATATCACATTAAGTCACGCAGGCGGTCTAATCATAAACTGTCCACGGGTCCTATTTGGATGTAATTTTATCCATGATCTAATTTGTCAAGAAACGGAATCCTAATTTGACCCAAGCAATTTAATTACTTGTAATTGAAATCATTATAAAACAGGTAATCAACACATCTGGTGCTTCAGGTGAAGTGAGTTGTATTACAGAATTTTAGAAGGCAATGAATTACAAGACTTGCACATTAAAAGAGCAACAGTTATGGTAGTTGTGGTATAAGTTGTGTTAATACATGTCTGGACCAAAAAAAAGATAGAAAATTGAGGTGCCATGTTTCAGTGTCATTATGGTACAAATACAAGTATCATTGTATAATTAAAGTGGTACTATACAAGTACTTTAGTAAAAGACTAAAAGTGTCCGGTTTATCATAAATATAAGCAGAGTTGTTGAATTTGGAAGTACAATGCATTTCTAGTTTATATGGTACAAGTGCATTTGGAAAGATTGCCCTCCCTTTTCTTCTTTTATACGGGGTTTTTAAATTATTTTCTTGATTATTTATCATAAAAAGGAATGGTTAAAAAAGGAACACACCAAATAAGCGTAGTAGATGTTCAGCACCATATATGCTTGAAGGAGAAACATCATTTTTGATGTATTCGCGATATTGTGTGCGCTCTTTATCATATAAAAGAATAACAGGCAAGGCCCTGTCAAAGTAACATCTTAATCCCTTCAAAATCTCTCCAACTGAATCTGCTATCCTGTATTCAAGGCATTAATGTGGATTATACTCCAATAAGGGATTTGTTTAGGTCCCTTTAATCTGAGATTGAGTAAGAAGACCAGTAGATCTGTATTAATTTTCAATTAAGAAATTCAGTACTTACATGTCCTTCTTAGAGCTATATTCAAGGTACATTTTGAATATATCATCAATGTTTGGAGAACGAGGAAGTTTAACAAGCTGCAAGAAGAATTTATTTTTCAGAAACAGTTGGGTATCATATGCCTAATGATGATTGGGAAATAAAAGGAATACAAAGCATGTATTTACCTTATTCTGCTTGTTGACAAATCCCCAATCATCTACAAGTTGCTGCTTTAGAGTTTGTGGGATCTCAATGTCCATGAGTTTCTCAACTGACGCATTCTCCTTCTGTCCCCAAATATACACATCTTTATGACATAGGTTTTATAATTTGGAAGTTTAATGCATGTTGCAAAGTGGAACATTATACGAACACCGAAATGGGAACTAGAATCAAATACATTGTGGCACAAGAATCATACAGTTGAAGATACCTCATCACCTGATTCTTGCTTTCTCTTCTTCCCTTTTGCCCCTGCAATAACATTCAAATAACAGGCAATTAGACACTGGTTAAAAATGCATAGTTATGACATTAAAACATTTGCAAACAATTAGCAAAAGTAAATAAACTGAGAACCAGAAAACTCGAAAGAAAATGCATGGTAGTCTGTTATTAATTGCAAAATCAACAGTCTATTCGACAATCATCTACCTAGATAATGTTTATCAGACATGAATTTAATACCAAGTTATTAATCAGCTTCCAATGCAATCACTGCAAATATGTAGTCAAGGAGAAATGTCCAACATCCAAACTTGCAATGAAGTTGGTGTGAACATTTAAACTAAATGAAAAAGTATACAAATAATTAACTTAATTTTGAAAAAGATGAACACTGTCATTAACTATTATACTTTACTTTCGTGAAAAAAAAACGTAACAGGTTGAAAGGCAAAAGAACACAGATCCACAGTTAAAACATGAGCACTCGAGTTTAAAGGGTATAGTGATATACCATTGCTCTTCACCTTATCTTTATCGACCTTTGAATCTGTAAAATTTGACAACACATAAATTTTCGTTATCTTCATTGGAAAACATAAAAAGTGAGGAGTATATATATTACATTTTCTACTTTGATTCCAACCCAGAACTAATGGAAAGAAGAAAGTACAATTTTCTTGAATGGGAAAAAACTGATCAAGAAATATAAAAGTAAAGTGCCTAACTAAACCTGAACTGCCTACAAAAAGGGCTAGTTGACAGGATGAGAGAATACCATTAGACGTTTTTGTTTTCGTTTGATTTGTGCGTCCTGACTTAGGTTCCACACCCTGTTTTTTGTCAAGTGCTCGCTGTTTACGGATGTTTTCATCAGTGGTTTTCATCAGCCGCTCAGCACCCACCCATTCATCCCAACTGTCACCAAAATAACAAAATTTTAATGAACATTTTTGCAAAAAGGATTGGACACATGTCTATGGACGTGTCACACAATTCTATAGAGAATATGAGCATTATATATATACGCTCAATCATTTATTGAGCTACACTTGCTTAGAATACGAGCATTAAAAGATTGGTCATTCTTCAATATCAGATTTCTCTCATGAGACAAGTTAGGTCATGTATGCACCATTCTCATTTTAATGCACAATATGAACTTTGAAAATTTTTATATAGGCAATGGGTGGAAAAACAAAAGGTACTTACGTTTTACTCCAACCCTGCAAAACAAAAGGCACCAATCAGTTAGTATTGCAACATAAACACTAATAAACATTATGCGAATTGGTTAAACTAGCAGCATGCTACAGCATTTAAAAATAACAACTAAACTATAATATCATGCAAAGCAGAAGACACTTCTAAAACTTACTAGGTAATGAACGAAATATTTCCACTCATTCTTTCGAATCTCAGACTTCAGTACCTACAAGATCAAAGAAGGAAAACAGAACACATGAAGAGATCAGATGATAAGTCCTTGTATCATTTCAGTAAACTGATAGAAGAACAAACGTAAATAATTTTCAATGGTTTCACGTTTTGAGATAAAATTAAATTAGAATATGTGATTATGGATAAACAAAACTTTGCATACACAACTGTAGAACTGTTAAAAGACATGTATCATAAATCACATAGCAAAATGTGATATGTGATGCATGGCATAGGAGATAACGCCTATTTAGTAGGTGATCACGAATTAGAGTAAGCGTCATGATCATTGCACATAACACTGAACATTTACATCTGTCTTTAATTGCCAGATCACATCTGTCTGTCGTTACTATTCGGTATAATGTGATTTAATCCGACCAGGGCACTTTCTTGTTACCGAACGCAATTGCAGTGTCTTTACCTATTTTGAACGATGTCTTTAATGCTATTACAAATCATGATTATAGAAGGAACTCGTCACCATTTACATTGTCTGCACTACAACCACAATAATCCTTGTAAAATTTGCCCATTAATCTAATCATGAAATGGCATTTAACTACTATGGTAGCTATTATGGTAAGTTTATTACTCCCAGACGCACAATCCAACCTAGCAAACTAGAGACTTTTCATCATAATACTTCAAAAGAAAAAGAATTTGTAAGCAAAACTATATTTTAACCTCTGATCTCAAACTGTTAACTGGTTGAATCAGATCATAAATGGTAACACTAGTTCAGACTTTTTGTATAAGTACATTCACCCTCCCATATAATCATCATTGACATGTAAACATATCTAATCCCAATCACGTGTGAATCTTACAACATGGACACTTATGATGCCTTATTCTATTTCACAAATCATAGAAATTAGCACAAATTAATAAAGAAATATCTAGGTTGTTGTTTCACATAACCAATTATCATATTACCCCAAACATTACTAAACATAACCAAAGCAACGCTCTGGAAACAAACAAAACATAATGAGGCTTGAATTAGCTCTTCAAAAGTAAAATTTCAACGATGATTGACTATTTTTACTGAATGTACCTCCTCTACTAAATGAATCATTATATGTCTCTACTTTTACCCTACAGAGTACGTTTAGCCTATCCCGTCAATAATTCATGATTGAAACATTTCATTCCAATCACATACAATCCGCTATAGCACTGTATCCACCAAATTCAAGTCTCAGTTCAAGTAAATCATCATTCAAACTTGCAAACATCCGATACCGAAATCAGGAACCCTAGCAATCCAATCGAGCCAGTATAAATCAAACAACCAAATCCACCACAATTCCTTCAAAAAAAAACTAATTACACTCCTATTCCACAATCATCCTCATTACCTCGATTCGCTTCAAATCTCACACAAAATCAAACTAAAAGTCTAAAACCACAAGTTAACAAACAATAGCAACAGATCGAGTTAAAACAGACGAAAATAACGCACATGCCTTAGCTTCGTAGATACGAGGGCCATGGTAAGCGAGAACTTTCTCTCCGTCGTCGAAGAGCTTGGTGCTGGTGGTAGCACGGCGGCGATTGGCGGCAGAATTGTCGGCATCGGTGGCGGAATCGTCCTTTGAAGTCGCCATTAGCGAAGTGGTTCGGGGTAAACCCGCCTCTTTTTGATTTCGGGGGTTACGGTGGCGGTGTGTGTGCATTTTGTTCCTTGTGGTTGTTTTCTTCTTTAGGGGGGTCATTTTGTGATGGAAATAATAATAAGGGGTGTAGCATATGAATGTTACCGTTACATTTTATTACGTGATAGGGTAATAAGATATAACGAGATTACATGGTTTATTGTTGAAATAATATCTGATTAGGTTAGTATCCCGTGTATTACACGAGTTGAATAAATAAAATTTTAAACAGTTATTTATAAAAATTAATGAATTATAAAAAAATCTTCTGATATAAGATATGATTGACATTATGTACTAGTGATAAAAATGGTATCATTTTAATTTTTTTTCAAAAAAATATTTGTTTTTAAACAAATTGTTTCAAAACAAACCATTTTTTAAAAAATGTCATTTTTAATAATTTATTTATTATAACTTGAAAATTTTAAATACTTTTGTTTTATAAGAATTTTAGTTTTAAAAGCCACAGGTTTTAAAATATAATTTGTTTTTAAAAGTTAGAATTTTTTTTTTGAAAAAGTTTCTTGTTTTATAAAAAAAAATTCTTTACGAATTGCATTTGTAGAAAGATCTATTTTAAAAAAATTATATATTTAATATAAAAGAATTCGATCTATTTTAAAAAAGTTATATGTGTAATATGAAAAAAATTAAATAATATCATTTATAATTAATGTGTTATTTATTAAAAGAGAGAAACGAGGTAATAAAACTAAGTAGCTCTAAAATTGTGTCAAGTGTCATACAAAAACTTTCTTTTTTTAGTATTGATAGATTTGAGTTTTACAATTAGGGCATCTGAAATGGTATAGGCAAAATGTGACACTCAGATAAGAATGTCTTGTGATCGTATTCACACTCATTAAGGTGTGTAATGGTTTGTTTATGATAACCAATAAAGTAATAGTTACATGATGAATAATATTATTGTCAAAAAATTGTATAATAGTTTTTTATTTATCTTTTAACCTCTACAAAAAATATATATGTGTTGCTTTAGTCGCTAGAATGTAGATATGCATGGTTAACCAAACATGTTTTGAATGTGTCGTGCGTCTCTCTATCGTGGTTCATTGCACCACTGACTAGTCCCTCATGCTGGCTAAGCTGAATAGTAGATAGGTCGTCAATTCATAGTGTTGTCATATCATCTGTTTTTGTCCTTTATGTTCATGTTATGTAAAATAATACAAACATATATTGTGTTCGGATTTTTTTTTCTTTTCACAAACAGATGCCAGATTAGTAATGATTTGTCATTTTTTCTTGAGGGCCTTAAATGTGTGCGACATCCTTTGCTACCGTCTCTTGACCTTTTTTGAAGTGGCATCGTTTGAGATCGCTTTTGAGGCACGTGAATGAATTGACAAACGTGGCATAACGTAGAAAAATATCATATGTTATATAATAGTCATACTTGTACCCGTTCTCATTTACAATAAATTAAGAGGTCGGTCAATGATAAGGTAATTGAAAATGAAAGATATATCCAAAACATGTATATTGTTTTTTGACTCCACAACACCAAAAAATACATGCTAATTCCAAAAATCATGTTATGTTATGACCTCAAACATAATTCTCAGGCGTGGATAGTCATCTTGCTAGTGTTGACCTCGCCAAACAATGGGGCAATTTGCCCGCTCCCAATATCTGCAGTCGATGTTACTCAGCATCCCAGGAGAAACCGTATGTGACCTTGGGAGTCTCGTATATTTGTTGAATATCACACCATATCCATTTCCTTAAATACTTGCTACCATATAGTGGTATCACAACAGTCCAGAGACTAATTTTGGTCTTCTGAAAAACGTTAAACCCAACTAATGTACAACTAACAAGCGAACCCTTGGATACAAATAATTAATATAATATTTTATTAACTTACTATAAATAGGGAAAAAAACCTTCACAAAAATGGAAATAAACTATCCATCTATGTTTTTTCCAACATCTTCAAATACTCGTCTCAATGTCTCGTAAGTATCCACTAGTGTCATACCCAAGTTGACGAATAGTGAAGGCGGCCCTTTATGTCCATTTTTGTGTAAAATACTTTAAATATCGGTCCATATCCTTAACTAATTTATAAATATGTGCGAAACATCACAAATTTTGAAACAACTTTGTTTAAACTTTTACCAGATCTTAGTCGGGTATGACTTCATGTTGGTTCTCGTGTACGACTTCAGAATGGGATTGTATCTCGGGTATGGCATGATGGTAGTTTGATCTTTTAGCTAATGGTTAGTTTTTAATATCAAATCCTTGCTAAAAAATAAAAAATATAAAATGGACGGTGGAGATTTGTTTCATCGTTGAGGTGGAAAAAACAAAAGTAGAATGTTTACGTGGAGTTCTAGAAAGACACGGAAGGCTGGCCACGTGCATACTTCATCGTACGAAAGTAGATCCCAAAATCTTAGTTTACCAAATAAAATTTGTGCCTTGATTTGGATGGATAATATGCAAGTGTATTATAAAACATTAATTATACATTACCAATATAGTACTCTTGTTGCGTTTAATAATATGCAAGTGTATTTATGTATAATATCAATCATTAATTATAAAACAATTCCTTATTCATTGAATCATCTTTTAACAAATACGTGAAAGTAAAGTAACTCTTTTAGTTGTTGTGTTGCACTTATATGGGAACTAATTACAACTATAAGTTTTTGATTCCATTAACACACGTATAAAATCATATTAGACATGAAGAATTCTTATATCAACTTCTTTAGTTGCGTATCAGTAGCAAACCTACGTGACAAAATTCGTACAGTACTCACGCAAGTTGAGAACGTATAGAAGCATTGTAACTATAATAATTTAGTGACTTTTTAACTTTATTAATTTAGTAAACCGTAATTAATGGTACGTACATTGGTAAAGTGTTTAGTTCAAGTTGTTACCCATCAACACTCGGTAAAACATGAAAACTTTCAAGCCATGTTATCGTTCTTTGGTATACTGTACTAAGTGAAATTTGTTTTTATTTATTTCATTTTTACTTTTACTATTCATAATTTATATGATGGTTTTGTATCAACTTTATTCCATTCGGATCCATGTTATCACTTTCTTGTTTTTCTAGAACCAAAATGAGTGTGATATCGTATATAATTAATTGCAAGATAGATGATGATAAAATGCATTAACAATTCAAATAATTTTGATATATTTAATTTGCTAACAATTGGAGCAAATATAAATACAGATTTAACAAAAATGATATACTTATCAAACAACTAAGAAGTATTTTTAAACCATTATACATTATCCACCGATTATACACCAAAAATGAACCTCACATCCCTAAAAGCCCTTCACCGTCCTTTATTAATTCCCAATCCCTTTATATAACCATCAACAACAAGTATATTTTCTTCCTATAACAAACCACACACCATTGTTTTCCTCATTTCTCCTCCACCACCCCCTAATTCTCTCAATATACCTTTAATTCACACAAGAAGCACAATTGTATACACATAATAAACCCAGACCTACCATCAAATGGCAACTAAAACGCGCTTGTGTTCATGGGCGTTGGTGTTCATGATCATGGTGGCTTCTGCCAATTCGAGAAACATACCACCATCAACAACACTAGGTAAAACTACTACTAATAAGGTCGTCATGACAACAATGGATGTGGTAACAATAGAAACTCCAAATCAACATGTTGTAAGAAAAGTTCAAGAATATAACACTGCTTGTTCTGGCCCTAATCACGATGGAGTAGGTCATTAGTGGGTGTATATGGTGTAATAGGTTTCGTTTGTACTTGCTCTTCATAGTGCATAGTGCATGCACCTTTATAGTTGCATACATATTGTAGTGATATGATTGATATTTCAATTCTCTTTGTAAGTTGGCATCTACTTATAATGTTTTTTTTCGTTAGAATCCGATTTTTTATGTATATTTTTATAGATTACATTTTGATATGCTAACTCATGGTGTTTTTACCTTAGTATTGGACTAAAATTTAAATAATCATAGGATCACACATATATACGAAGGATTTAGTTTCATTATACGACTTGATTTAGTTTAGATATGAATTTAAACCGTTACCCTATACACACATATAATCATATGATTTGTATTGTTCTTATAAAATTATCATCAGATACATCCAAATCATTTAGAATATAGTTATAGAAAAAATAGAAAAATAGAATATTTACGACCTAACGTCAGTCGTAAAAACCATAGTGTTTGTGACCTTTATACGACCACTGGGTTTTTGCAAGCGAACTTCACGTCACGTGTGTAATCACCAGATTTAGAACCAATTTGCTAGTGATTTCTATCTAGATCACATCGTGTGTCTGTCTTACATAGGTAACATTAGATTATAATTAAACAAAAAGTAAATTACTATTTGCATATCTGGCATTTGTTAATTTTACCTACTTCAATCCGTAAAGTTTCAAATTTTCAATTCACCCCCTAACGTTTCATTATTGATTCTTTTCACTCATTTTGGAAGGTTAATTACATCAAAATCAGTTGTAGTTAATTGAAGAGATGGAGTTCCGACGAGAGCTCTGGCGAGATTGATTTTACTGATGTGATGGTGATAAAGGTAAAGCTGACCGGAGATCGAACTCCCACACACACTCCGCCCATTCGCCGCCACGTGTTTTCTCCCTCAATTCACACAATCCCCAACACCCAGATTGACTTCACGTTGTCCCAACCCTTTCGTTATGCTTGTTGAATCCTCCACACAATCCACTTAATGAAACAGTAAGTTGTTTGCTTTAGTTTATAGTGGAGGTGGGCGGCTGTGGTGGTGGCGGATGGGGATGTGGTAGTGGGGGTGGGCGGCTGTGGTGGTGGCGATGGGTGGTTGTGGTGGTGGTGGTGATGGAGAGAGAGAGAGAGAAAGAGAGTATGTGTGTGTATGTGAGCAGAAATAGGTAGTTTAGTATTTTGACAAAGGGTTTAACAAAAAATATTTAATGGCGTTAGGTTTTTGGACTAAAACGGAGACAAAAATAAAATGTTAGGATTGCGAACTGCAAATTTAAGACTTCAAGAATTCAAGTAGTTAAAATTGACAAACGTTAAGTATGCAAATAAAAATTTATTCTTAAACAAATATAATTAAAGACTAATATAGTTATAACTTTAGAAAACATAATAAACAATAAAGTAAATTAATATTATGGTCCCTGAGCTTTGGAATGTTTAATTATTTTAGTCAAAAAATGAATCTTTTAGCTGTTTTCATTTCTAAGGTGTGCATAGACAGTAACTATTTTGATTTTTATATTAGGTTGAAATGTTAGTGGACTATTTATGTATATATTTAAGGGGTATATCTTGTCTTCTTTTTTTTTTTTTTCTTTTTGTCAAATCAACTATTCTTAAACTATTTATAATTTTTTTCGCTTCATATATGAGAATAACTTGTTTTTGAAGATGATATTTTATGAACATTAAATGTTTTATGTTTATACTTTTCATGTATTTTTTTTTCTCTTGTGGGTCTTAAATTAGATTATATGGTCATTGAATAATAGTTGCATTCTTCTATAATACTTCATCATTGAATTTTTAATATTTTTTTCGTGTAAAACTAGTACAAATGTGCATCTAAAATCTTTGTAACCAAAGACAGATGATTCGTTCTGATTGTCAGTTTTCTTTCATTTTTTTGTTTATAAATATTTTATAAATACAAGACTTGTTAGATGAAATACACAAACAATTCTACACATGTTCATGTTGTTCCTAATATATTCAATGTTTATTTGCAGAATAAAAGAACAATTTTTAAGTTCTTGATATATTTTAACGATTACTATTTAATATAATAAATATATAAAGATTTTTAGATTACTAGTTTAGAGCTTAAATCACGTTTTCAAGAGGCAAAAGCCTTTACATCGTCTCTATAGTATTTTTTCTTTTTGTATCAAACTAGTATGAATACTCGCGCTACGCGGCGGGGCTAGCGTTTTTCAATACCTGTAATTGTAAAACGCCTTTGTGTGATTTAAAATGTGGATACATGGTTGTATGTTTGGTTTAGTTCGACTTAAACTTGATGAAGTTTTAATGTTGATTTAAGAGTTTAAACCATATTCATGAATGATACCTAAGAGATTAAAGTCAACTAATTCTATTAAAGATTCAAAAAAAGAGATTAAAAACCAGATTAAACACAAAGATGAACACGTGTGTATACCACCTTCATCTCTTAAAGGTCATTGTCGTCATCCTAGGGCTGAGCTGAGGAAAAGTGAAGCGATCACCATCTCCGGTTTCCCTTTCTTCTCTTGATTTTGTGAACTTAAGCCTCGCTACGTCTAAAAAGTCATGAAGTATGTTTGGATTCGAATTTAAACGAAAAATAAACCTGCATAAATCTACACCATAATATGAAGGGCATATTCAATGTTTTCTTTTTACAGTAATGATAAGGAGGAGTTGTATGATTCTTCTATCTATCTTTTACAAATCGAGGGTTAACTTTAGGTACTTGACAAGTACTCAACTAACAAAGCTGCATGAATTTTGGATTATGATAATTTGTGTCACGCAGTCATCATACAAATGTTGCATCCTCCCTTTAAGCATATCAAGCGGAAATCATAAATATATAAGATCGAATGTTGCATTGTACTAATATATAAACTATATCATCAATATTCTAACAACAAAGTCAAAATCGGTCATTTCCATTCTTCACATTCACACTCATTTGGACATAAATGTGATCACTCAAACATAATCGAATTACAAACGTCATAACCCAGGTCAATTATAAGATCGAAAAGCAAGCAATTATCGAACATCTAAATTCAAGCTTTTCTTTCTAAATAAATGGATTGATCATAAATTGATAATAGTGAACAAAAGTAAGAACTTAATCATCCTATATCAGTGGCCAGATTCACTATTTACATCAATTCAATAACCCCAATGAAACTTAAAATTAAGGCCCCCACGACTGAAATGTTCTGAAATTGTAAGATACATCCTTCTTAAAACTCTTCTATACTACTTTTTAGAGAGGTTTTCCAACATGGCAGACTATTCTCGGTATAAAAAAATTTACAAACAACGTTTGAAAAAGTAAAAAAAAATAAAATTAGAGTTCAAGAACACCTGTTTCATTGAGTAAACGTTGAGTTTCCAGCTATATCGAACATGATTATGCCCCTTTTGTTCTTTGCATTAGTACAGTCGCATCGCGGCCTTCTCAACCTACACAACCTGAAGCATGCGAATGAAGGAATTGAACTTGCATGTTAAATCGAGTCAATTAAGTGATGTAATCTAGCCAACTGATCATAATAATCGATGAAATCAAGAACAATCACTACGAAAAAATATGGCACCTACCTAGAAAGCTGACAACAACCAAAACAAATACATCGTGGACGGTTGGCGACGGAAGATGATCATCTTAAAAGAAATACCCAAAACAATGATGATGCAAGCTTAGTAAGGAAGGATGCTTCGCACGAGAGTGCTTTTACCTAAACCTGGGAGAGAAAAATTGAGCTCAAATTGCTGAATTTAGAGAGAGAAATCGATAAGTGAAGGGTAGCAAGAAACAAAGTTAAAGATGGAGAGAGACACGTGTAAAACCCTTCATTTGGTGGCAGGTACATTAGATGTACACGTAATGTTACAATGGGTCGGATTTAGAAGACACGTGGACCAATTAGATGAATTCACTGTTCATCCCGTTGGTTTTTGTTATGTTATATATAAATATTAACTATTTATATTTTTATTTATTTTATTATTTTAAGTTAATTAATTAAACAACCTTTTAAGTACTAAGCAATACATAAAAACCCGTTAAATATAAATTAATTGAAATATCATCTAACTTAACTGAAAAACTAACAGAGTTAATATCAAGGCCATTACCGTTACAAAATTCAAATCTTAAAAACCAAAAGAGTTAAAATGTTCCGTTTTGGAATAAAATGGTTAAATATACCAAACCCATGGACCAAAATAGTAATTTACTCTAAATGATATGTTATTAGGTTGGAAAAGTATATTTGTTAATTATATAGCTATGAGGGTAGTTGATATTTTTAATTGGATATTTAAGAACGTGGGACAGAGTTAATATTTAATCTGGTAGTTAATATTTTTATAATAAATCAGGATAAGATAAAGATTACAACAATATAAAAAACTATTTAATAAAAATTGAACGTTTTTTCAAAAGCTGTCTTGATGTAGGTTATTGCAGCCAATCGGGTGTTCTGAATAATAAACCTACACTCTCGCTAATGCCCATCTTGTTCATTAGTCAATCTTTTTTTATAATGCTACTCCTTTTCCTTTAAACTTCTTTTGAGTTTGAATCAGTACCTCCTCCTTCTCCTTTGCTCCTCCTCCGACAGAGCTAATGGGTTCTCACTTGAATTGGACACATCTTAATTTGATTGAGTATTTGTTTCAAAAGTTGCACAATTGTTGAATGTGTTATGATATTGAAAAGTGTATGTATTAGTTGTAGTAATAAAGATTGTAGGTTGTATTGAGGTTTTGGTTGCAATTGTAGACAATATCTCAAAGTCTCAAATGGGTTCATTTGTTGAGACAGTGAGTGTGATGATTGTTGGGTTTATTCAAGAGACTTTCAGTTTTAGCTTATTTTTTGGTGGAGCTAGCGAGATGATAATTTCATTTTCTTAACATAATTAGTAGAATTTAGTTTAGAGAGTAGAAATAAATTGTAAAAGCTAGTAGAACCGAGTGGTATTTAAAGGTTAGAAAATAATTTGACTAAAACACACGGATAGTCCCAGTGGGATGTTAAAATGATGGTTCTAGACCCCAAGTTCGAAAAACGATAAGAACAGCCCTAAATTATGCATAAATATAGCAAGTTTGTTTGAAGGTTGAATGGGCGATTAACTCTTTCTATTAACTTGTGCTAAATAACAAAATACCCTTACAAAAAAATATTTATTATTTTAAACCCGTATTTTTCTAATTATTATTATATATAAAACATACATATGAGTGGGACCTATCAGTGACCAACCCTAATCAAGCCCACATCCTTCCTTACTTTCCTTTAGAGTAGACACCACCACATCTAGGCACCACAGGGCATTACCCTCGCCTAAACCCGCCTCCAGTGCCGAGTAACACCATCATTCATCTTTATCTTCTTTCACAAAAACCACTCCCTTATCCCTATCAATATTTGATTTTCAAACCTCATTCGCTATATGTTTGACGCTGCCAAAGCTGTAACATCTCGTATTTCCGTTAATTAAAAGTTAATTTTGTTAATCCTCATATGGTTTATTTATGCAATTTATGAAACTTGGTGGTCTATTATTGTATGATCTTTGTTCAAAAACTAAGTAAATAATAATAATGATAACAATTATAATAATAACAATAATAATAATAATATTGATAATAATAATACTATTAATAATAATAATAATAATGATAATAATAATAATAATAATAATAATAATAATAATAATAATAATAATAATAATAGTAATAATAATAATATTGATAATAAAGTTAATAATAATAATATCATTAATAAACATGAGAATTTTAGGGGGCTAAGTTGTATTTTTTTAAACTTTAAATTAAAGTTTCATGCATAAAATGTTAACTACTTAAACAACAGGGACCATTAGTGTAAATTAATAAAAATCCAACCTCCCTTCTCTCCCTCTCACGCTTTTCCGGCCGCCGGCCGGCACAACTCCGGCGCGGCGCCGGTCAACTTGTTTTCGTTGTTTTTAGCTCGGTTTCGATTCAATTTAATGCCAGTCGACTCGGGAGGACCTCTCGGTCTCGAACCCATGATCTAATTGAACATTAATGCTCGATATTAGAGAGTCTCGAACCAAAACGCACATCTCGATCGGCTATAACCGTTCAACGTACAAAGATTGATGATTAATCAAATTAAACGTATATAAACGTTCGGATAATCATTGCTAAGCTTAATGCAGGGTTTAATTCGAGTTAAATCATCAATTAAATAGCTAATCATAACCAAAATGTTCAGATCGAAATCAAAACCCAACCGACATCTTAACGTACGAATTGGAACTATATAACTGAGGGCAAATGTTTCTTTTGATCCCTTTCAACTCTCTGTAACCTCAATTCCTTGAAAACTCCACTTAATCATTGATCTCAACAAGTTGTTCTTCGCGAAATTGACGAGGGCTAAACCAAGCGAATTCACTTCAATTTGTTTGTAATCAAGTAAGTATAAGATGCCCACACACTCGATTACACATAGGGATAAAAAGCCCCAAGTTTAATTTGATCATTGATCTCAATTTCAAGTAAAACCGGATTGAAAACGAGTCTAGGGTTCATGCGAATTGGGGGTGAATCAGCAGTTGGTGTTTTTAAACTTTAAAACCCATCTTTTAACACGGCCTTGGCCCTTAGCACACTGGTAAAGCGCATGCATCCTTTCCTGGAGGTCCCGGGTTCGAACCCGGGCAACCTCACACAATTTTTTTGGGCCTTTTTGGCCTTCAAATAAACATTAAAAAATTTCTAAAAATTATGGAAAATTATTTTATAAACCTAGTTTATTTTAAAATCAATTAATTAATTTTTTCTGTAATTATTTGATTAAAAATTTCCTTCATATATTTATTAAAAATTCTAAAGTTAATGCTATAGTTAACTTACTTTTATTAACAAAAAAAATTAGATTATTAAATAATAGTTTTTACTATTTCAAACTTTTCCTTTAATTTATTTAAAACGTGTCAATTTCATTTAGTTATAAAAACCTTATTTAAACTTACTATATAAATCTTATAAATTATTATAAATGTTTTGCTTCATATCGTTATATAAAATATACATATATTTTCTTAGCATTTATTTCAAGAAAATATTATTGATTTTCATTTGTTAAATATAAGTGTTTGACAAGACCCCAAATCCCATTTGAAACCCTAGTTCATGTTTTATTGTTAATCTTATTACCAAACCTAATCTTGGAATCTATACGTTTAAACAACTTGTAAAAGAAACCATTTGGAACCTCGTTTAAATTATTATCATCATCATTATAAACATAATTACTCATCAAAACCCTAATTCTTATTTAAACATTAATCAATATATTAACCTTAATCTTCATCTTGTAAATTATATATTTAGGTGCTTGTAATGGACACTTGGGATTTATCTTGTAATCTTTTATATCATCTTGAAATGCTTATTTCCATGTGAGTTTTCCTTGTCCCCTTTTTATAATTTCACACTTATTTGGGGTGAAACATGATGCTTATATTACATACACGTTTAAACATTTGAGACTTGTAATGCACATGCAATTCTACTTATTATTTGGTCATGGTTATTTGTGTATTGTAAGTGTTTATATGAGATACATAGTTTGTTTATAATCATTAACTATTGCTAGCCTGGCGACGTCTTAGTTCTTTGGGCCTGACAAGCCTATTTGGTGCTAAAGTCGAGGTATTGCCGACTCCTAGGGGCCGTACGCTTGTGCACTAGGGAACCAAATACACTTAGCCAATCTTTTATACTTGTAATCAAGTCGAGGTTTGGTTGTAACGATATGTGTTCTATAACCTTACTAGCTTATAACCTATGACATGAATTGCTACTTGTAACATTTTCATATTATGTATGAAAACCTTGGAAACTCACCAACTATTTATAGTTGACCTTTTATTTTATCATGTTTCAGGAAAACCCCCAAGTTTGAAGTGAACTTATGTTGCTGGCATATTCTAGGACTTGGACCTAGTTAATAAACAAAATAATTATGTTTGTTATTTCATGTTGAAACTTATTTCATTCTTGAGACTTATGCTTGTAATGAAATTTTGAAACTTATGAATAATATATTTGCAATTTAAATATAACGTTATGTGGCTGTGAACAATCTTAACCCTCACACCTCGACGTTTCCGCCGTCAAGGTTGGGGTGTGACAGATTGGTATCAGAGCCCATAACTATAGGGATTTAGGTTATTAGAAATGGTGACCTAGACTATAGTTGCATGAACCTCATAGAAAGATCCTTATACCTTTGTGCTTATATGTTGTTTGCATGCTACATAATGCTATGCCTTTTGTGCAACTTGATGCCTTAGCATAGGATTGCCTTATGTATGCTTAAACTTAGTTACTTGTCTCCCTAAACTTAACTTTGACTCTTTGACCCTCCCCGACAAATGAACTTCTTAAACTTATTCTTAACGACATGTGGAATCTACACTTATCATCTGGGTTTAATTCCTTAGACTCTATGTCTAATCTATGAAAATCTCATCAAGGTTTTGATTTCATAACCAAAGAAATTTGTTTGACACATAGACACCTGTATTCTGGATTTCCTGGCAAAAGGCCTTCGGGCTAAGGCAAGCATATCGTATAAATCTCATTGTGAGACCAGTTATGCTTACCTGGGGATTTCTGGGATGAGTGATAAACTATGGTCAACATACACAAGTCTCTATGGCAAATGGGTCAATTTACCTTGACGTGTCAACGATTCCAAATGGTAATGCGTTATCAAATGGAACCATCCTCTTTGTATCATAAAAATCTTTGATTCCTTGAACTGGTATCTCTTCATTCTTATCACACATAATGTTCCTGTTAATATTGAACCTAACCTACATTTCAACTCTTACGTTTAAACACCGTCATACATTGAGCGTTTCATGTAACTATTTGTATATCTTGACCAACGTGAACATGGAGCGTTTCATGTAACTATTTCTATATCTTGACCAACGTGAACATGGATCTTAATATACCCAAAGATATTGGGAATCTAAACCGAATGGTCATCAAAAACTTTAAACCGTTACTTATGGTTCTCAAGTCTTCTTAAGGATGTGTCCTATAACTAAAGACATGCAATGCTATAGGTGGAATTCTTACATCTCGGGATACTTTGTCTAGGCAAAGTGTGAATGGTGATTTGACTCGATCATTGAATCCATTTACTTGACTCGAAATCCTTGAGATGAGTGATCACTTATAAGTACGCGTGTCTTCAATAAGGCTATGGTTGACCTCATATCTTGAGAAGTCCATGTATTCCTTTCGAGTGAATATCGAATGTTCACATCTCATTGTGTTGTTGAATAATTTCCTGCCCTTTAATTTCGTTTTCCCGATTGAAACCATCCAAGATTTGAACACCACAACAACTTCTGCTATCTTGAACTTTGATCTTAAGCTTGTAAGCATGATTCGTCCTTTTGTTACATTGATGTAACTTGAAATTTTTCGAATTTCTAATTGATATTATTTTCCTTTTGTCGTTAAGTCAAACTCCGTACCGTCTGCACCGTGAGTGATGCAAGTGTTTGCAAGTCAACTTATGACTAAGAACATACGTATCTCCTAAATGATTCTAACTCATCAAAACAGGGGTGATTCCCTTACTTTGATGATTCTCTATTCGTTTCGATAAATGGTTTCCAATTATGATTTATAAAATTTCATCCTATGGGTTGGGGTGATTTCCTTATCCCGAGGATTGACTTCAATTATTTTCTTTGGAATGACATTTCACAAATGACATGATCTCATCAAAATAGGATTGAAACCCGTACTTTGGTGACAAATGTCAATCTTCGAGTGTTTTCTTGCTAATATGAAATTCAATCATCAAGATAGGCGTGAATTCCATACCTTGATGATAATATCATCTTTATGAATTGTATTTGTTCAAATGAGACGACTTCATCAAAGTAGGAGTGAATTCTGGATTTTGATGAAGAAGTTCATCTCGTTATATTTTGTTTTTGCAAAACTTCACCGTTAAGATAGGAGTGATTTCCCTTACCCTAATGGTGAGTTACCTCGTCTTGTTTCTGTGGATCCTCAACAAGGAGTTGGGATCGGACTTTTTAATTGGTAAGTTAGCGGTCATACCTTGGGAATACACCATCAAGTTAGGAGTGAAAACCGCACCTTGATGACTATTCTCATTTCTTGATCTCCAACTTACCAAGGTTTTAATCAAGTGACAAGGAACATGTAGTAACTTGAAGGGTGAACCAATGTCAGTGTTTGGACCTATCAAGCCAAAGCATGATTTCTGAACTTGAAAGGAGACCCGATCACTCTAGGTTAATTTTGATTCCGAGTTTGGAGCATTTAAATTGATTTCTTTCCCTTTATCCTTATGTTTTGATTTGATCTAGCTATATCGAACCATTTATTCCCTACTTATCAACTTTCATTTTGAGATATCATCAACACATGATTGTGTGATGGTAGTCTTCCTAAACAATCTTTCTGCTAAAGACGTTATCAACTTATGCTCATATGTTTTTAGTCATGCAAATGTTCTCGACTGTACTCATGGGTTTGATGAACTATGTATGAAAACTATACTTGGAAATTTGCTACCTTGCAAAATATAAGTACATTTCCTACCGTTCATGTCATTTCTTAAATCGTCTTTAATCCTTAACCATTGAAAATCATTAAAACACTATCTTGATTTCGATCAACGAGACTCGTGATTACTTACATTGTGACGCGGATATAAAGGTTCATAAACCTTCGTAACTTGTAGTCATGGGTTTGGCATAAAGGAAAAGACGTAACTTGGTATGTATCCAAGTGTCTTACCTTCACATATGACAAGACCTAACATGCGTGATCCTATGGATCTCCTGTTTAACTTTTCATTCTCTAAGTGTCTCTTATCTTAGCTGTCATGATGACAATTGGTGCATTATAGACCGATTGGTTAATTGCATATCAATTCATGTGGGATAACGGGTCGAGAAGTTGGCTTGTATCTATCTCAAATAGTCGTATACCGTGGTATGTCGTTAAACATCGATCATTAGTTTGGATGATCAATTTATTTTCTGCTTTTAATAATGTTCCTAACCATCGTTGTGAACTTACTCCAAAAACCTTCACATATCGTATTATTCCTAGGCCGATGATTGGTCAAAGGAGAGATACATATTCTCAAGATATGCGTTAAGATCGTTTCATATGGTGACGTTTGGGATTCTTAAATCCTGACGGTTAACCTTTCTTATAAATTGTTGGTCTTTTATTGATTTCTAGACATTATTATATTCAAGAAGTTGTGACTTATAAATCTAAGGTACCACGGTAACTCGTCATCGTTTTCCAACGTTTCATCTCAAAACGTCTCGCGTTTATTAAGCTGAGAATCTTGTAAGATTCCATAAGGTGAAGCGTTCCACCTGTAATCAAACGTCAAACACTGTTCGTTGAACACTCACCTTCATTACAATTCCTTCGTTCATTTAAGTTCATTTTTAATTTCGGGACGAAATTCTTTTAAGTTGGGGAGACTGTAACATCTCGTATTTCCGTTAATTAAAAGTTAATTTTGTTAATCCTCATATGGTTTATTTATGCAATTTATGAAACTTGGTGGTCTATTATTGTATGATCTTAATAATGATAACAATTATAATAATAACAATAATAATAATAATATTGATAATAATAATACTATTAATAATAATAATAATAATGATAATAATAATAATAATAATAATAATAATAATAATAATAATAATAATAATAATAATAATAATAATAATAATAATAATAATAGTAATAATAATAATATTGATAATAAAGTTAATAATAATAATATCATTAATAAACATGAGAATTTTAGGGGGCTAAGTTGTATTTTTTTAAACTTTAAATTAAAGTTTCATGCATAAAATGTTAACTACTTAAACAACAGGGACCATTAGTGTAAATTAATAAAAATCCAACCTCCCTTCTCTCCCTCTCACGCTTTTCCGGCCGCCGGCCGGCACAACTCCGGCGCGGCGCCGGTCAACTTGTTTTCGTTGTTTTTAGCTCGGTTTCGATTCAATTTAATGCCAGTCGACTCGGGAGGACCTCTCGGTCTCGAACCCATGATCTAATTGAACATTAATGCTCGATATTAGAGAGTCTCGAACCAAAACGCACATCTCGATCGGCTATAACCGTTCAACGTACAAAGATTGATGATTAATCAAATTAAACGTACATAAACGTTCGGATAATCATTGCTAAGCTTAACGCAGGGTTTAATTCGAGTTAAATCATCAATTAAATAGCTAATCATAACCGAAATGTTCAGATCGAAATCAAAACCCAACCGGCATCTTAACGTATGAATTGGAACTATATAACTGAGGGCAAATGTTTCTTTTGATCCCTTTCAACTCTCTGTAACCTCAATTCCTTGAAAACTCCACTTAATCATTGATCTCAACAAGTTGTTCTTCGCGAAATTGACGAGGGCTAAACCAAGCGAATTCACTTCAATTTGTTTGTAATCAAGTAAGTATAAGATGCCCACACACTCGATTACACATAGGGATAAAAAGCCCCAAGTTTAATTTGATCATTGATCTCAATTTCAAGTAAAACCGGATTGAATTCGAGTCTAGGGTTCATGCGAATTGGGGGTGAATCAACAGTTGGTGTTTTTAAACTTTAAAACCCATCTTTTAACACGGCCTTGGCCCTTAGCACACTGGTAAAGCGCATGCATCCCTTTCCTGGAGGTCCCGGGTTCGAACCCGGGCAACCTCACACAATTTTTTTGGGCCTTTTTGGCCTTCAAATAAACATTAAAAAATTGCTAAAAATTATGGAAAATTATTTTATAAACCTAGTTTATTTTAAAATCAATTAATTAATTTTTCTGTAATTATTTGATTAAAAATTTCCTTCATATATTTATTAAAAATTCTAAAGTTAATGCTATAGTTAACTTACTTTTATTAACAAAAAAAAATTAGATTATTAAATAATAGTTTTTACTATTTCAAACTTTTCCTTTAATTTATTTAAAACGTGTCAATTTCATTTAGTTATAAAAACCTTATTTAAACTTACTATATAAATCTTATAAATTATTATAAATGTTTTGCTTCATATCGTTATATAAAATATACATATATTTTCTTAGCATTTATTTCAAGAAAATATTATTGATTTTCATTTGTTAAATATAAGTGTTTGACAAGACCCCAAATCCCATTTGAAACCCTAGTTCATGTTTTATTGTTAATCTTATTACCAAACCTAATCTTGGAATCTATACGTTTAAACAACTTGTAAAAGAAACCATTTGGAACCTCGTTTAAATTATTATCATCATCATTATAAACATAATTACTCATCAAAACCCTAATTCTTATTTAAACATTAATCAATATATTAACCTTAATCTTCATCTTATAAATTATATATTTAGGTGCTTGTAATGGACACTTGGGATTTATCTTGTAATCTTTTATATCATCTTGAAATGCTTATTTCCATGTGAGTTTTCCTTGTCCCCTTTTTATAATTTCACACTTATTTGGGGTGAAACATGATGCTTATATTACATACACGTTTAAACATTTGAGACTTGTAATGCACATGCAATTCTACTTATTATTTGGTCATGGTTATTTGTGTATTGTAAGTGTTTATATGAGATACATAGTTTGTTTATAATCATTAACTATTGCTAGCCTGGCGACGTCTTAGATCTTTGGGCCTGACAAGCCTATTTGGTGCTAAAGTCGAGGTATTGCCGACTCCTAGGGGCCGTACGCTTGTGCACTAGGGAACCAAATACACTTAGCCAATCTTTTATACTTGTAATCAAGTCGAGGTTTGGTTGTAACGATATGTGTTCTATAACCTTACTAGCTTATAACCTATGACATGAATTGCTACTTGTAACATTTTCATATTATGTATGAAAACCTTGGAAACTCACCAACTATTTATAGTTGACCTTTTTATTTATCATGTTTCAGGAAAACCCCCAAGTTTGAAGTGAACTTATGTTGCTGGCATATTCTAGGACTTGGACCTAGTTAATAAACAAAATAATTATGTTTGTTATTTCATGTTGAAACTTATTTCATTATTGAGACTTATGCTTGTAATGAAATTTTGAAACTTATGAATAATATATTTGCAATTTAAATATAGCGTTATGTGGCTGTGAACAATCTTAACCCTCACACCTCGACGTTTCCGCCGTCAAGGTTGGGGTGTGACAGAAGCTACCACCAATCTCCTCCTACGATGTTGAGTCGTTGATAGAGCCACCAGCCTTTATCAGAAAAAAGTTACCAATGAGAACAACATGCACCATAACCATCACCATTATCATAATTGTTACTGACCAAGTCCATCTTCCTCTCCTTCTTATCAGTTCATTTGCAAACAACCATCAACGATGATGGTGGCAATTCTGATCATGGGTTCAACTGTGCTATTTTAGGTGCTAGTGTTTAGGATGAGACATCGATGGTGGTGACAATTTTAGGTAGATAGATGAAATAATTTTGGGTCGACTAGAGAGTTGTAAGTACTCAGCATAGGCGGAGAGTATTCGGACACAATAATTTATAAAGAAATTAATTTTCAAAAAAACATATGTATTTATATATATATATATATATATATATATATATATATATATATATGTATTAAATATCATAAGTTTACTTATATATCTATATCTATACTATTATATAATACATTTTAGAGGACAATATAATAATTTTACTCAAATTGTAAGACGCCTAACACAATATTTTAAGCATAGAGTACAAGTGCCCTATGCAATAGTTTCATTTTTACCCCTATTTAATAAACTCTTTCAACTAATATACTATTTAATACACATTATTAATACATTATTTATTAATATGATATTATTTAATTCAATACATTAAATATTATATTATTTGTAATACTTGAAAATGACATTGAAATTTATTAACTACTATTTAAATAATTAAATATAAAATTACTATCTTGTCCTTTTAAAATGCAATATAGTAGTATAGATACAACTAATATTTATAATTACTAATAGTTATATTTTCTAAGGGTATTTTGGGTAGTCGATAACTTTAGTATTTATGACTAATTTATTAGTAAATGACATATTATTTAATATGTTTAAAAATCTAATAATATTAATAGTAATGATTATTTTTATTAAAATATTAACAACAACAACAATATTGTGTTAGATTTAATATTGTGTTTTTTTGTTATATTATTGTATCTGTAACAATTTAATAATAACATATCATTAATCATGATACAATGTTCTATAATTTATGATAGTTTTTATTCAAATACTTTTAACATATTTGTTTTACTTGATATCCAATACTTATTAAATATCATATGTTCAATAACAGTATCATGACGATATAATAACAAATCACTAAAGCATATGTACATATCCATGGGAATCCAAGCGCTTATATCATTGAACTCGTTAAAATCATGATAATCTCAAAAACTATCATTGCGACGTTCACATGTACATTTAAAATCAAAGCGCAAGTGTCCACTGTACTACTATATAAAGCAAAACCTAGGATACAAATGTAATTTTACAAAAATAAAATAAATAAATTAAGACATACAACTTTTTAAGTATTAGTTATAAATATTTAATGCAATCATTCTTATTTTACCCCTTATTAATAAACTTCTTGTAATTATTACATTGATTAATACATTATTTAATATTGTAAGATTACTTAATTCACTACATTAGATATTATATAATTTTTAATATTATAAATTAACGTATAAATTTATAAATAAGTATTATCTTATTTGAATACTTAACTAAATACTTTTACTATAATAAAAATAAAATTTATAAATAAGTATTATTCTTTTTGAATACTTGACTATATAATTACTATATACTTTTATAATAACGATGATAATAATAATATATATCTATATCATCTATTATTTATTACTACCTATAATCTTTTTAAGACAAGATTGTAATTTTACAATAATTTTAGGATAATATATATAGGATTGTAAGCTTTAATTTTTAATATTATGAGAACTCTTCCTATTATACTCTCATTCTGCTTCAAATAAAATGCACCACATGGTTTTCTATTAATATATCTATATTTAATATCTAATGTCATAACAAATCTTTTTATTGTTGTATCAAAGCACTTCAACTTTACAATGTCGAATGTGAATTTTCTTGAGAATATTCGTTAAACTTTAATCATGTTCAACACTTACGTTACTTAAAAGTTGAGTCATTCAACTTTTCTTGTTAATGTTAATTAGTTTTGTAACAATGTGTTAGCTCTAACATATGATAATAATCATAAGCCGTATAAAAGATTTAAACCACAAAACAAAACAATTGATAAATTAAGTGAAATATAACAAGTATAGACTTGTAATTTGTTCACTCCATCGTAAACGCGCGGGTTACCCACTAGTTATAAAAAAATATGTGAATACCGATATAAATAAAAAATTTATGTGTGTTAAAATACCATAGTATTTCAAAATTTGATATTCATTCTTTAATATTATAGACATAATAATTATTTAATTCTCATTTTTAATCCATCTCTGAAAAACAATGAATATCCAACACGAAACGGTGAAACACAATTAAAATCAGAGTTGGATCGACTAGCTCCGATTTTGATCGAGTTTGGCCGATTTCAAGTTATTTTGTCGAGTTGTAAAAACTAAATCGATTCAAGAAATATTCGAGTCTCAAGTTTTGCAACACTGGTGGTGATGATTTTGAGTGGAAAGAGGTCGTCGGAGTTGGTTATAGGTAGGTTATGGGGGTGGTTCTGATGTGGTGGTGGGTCGTGGGTTCAAGTGTTAACAAGAGAAGAGAGTAAGGATTGAAGAAGTGGCGGGTCCCATTTAATTTAATTTACATTTAATATAAAGTGAGGCAAATATATATATATATATATATATATATATATATATATATATATATATATATATATATATATATATTTGTTTTTTTGTTTATTTTAATATAAGAATATTTTGGTTATTTTAAAAATATTTAACAGAAAAGTTAACATTTATCATTGTCAGAGATCAAACATATTACGTTTATACATAATTTGGGCTTGTGTTTTTAGTTTTTTAAAGTTGGGAACAAACTCTGTAAATTTGACATACCATAAGGTCCATCCATGTATTTACCTCAAGTTAATTATTTTCGTTTAAAAATAACGACCACGATGCCGTTGGTAACGGTCAAATTAAAAAAGCGAGGGAAACAAGCAAACTCCCACGGTCAAATCTGGACGAATAAAATATCGTAAATTTGATATACCATAGCGACCATCTTTGCACTTAACTCAAGCTATTTATTTTCTTTTAAACGTAACGACCACAAGACCGTTGATAACGGTCAAATTTAAACGAATAAAAAAACGAGGGAAACAGGGAAATTCCCTCGGTCCGAAAGAATTTTTAACCGAAAAAAAATCAAAGGTGGTGTTTCCACCCGAGAACTTTCTACGCCCGAACAAAAATTTTGTTTCCCGACTCCCACTCCGACACCTAATACAGAAAAACTTTTGTTTCCCGGCTCCCTCTCAGACACCAAATAAGAAATGAAATACATTTAATATTATGATGCAATAATAGTATAACCAACTGCAGTATTTATATACTACCATCACAAGGTTTTTGCAGGTCACCTTTGAAATCAAAAGAGGACCGAAACTCCGGACGACATCAACCTCTTGCAATTGAAGGCGACCACATATTCCGTCAAGAAAACGTTTCATTCACTCAATCTTGATAACATCGGTGATCTTGTTTGCATAAATCGATCCTTCGTTCATCCGATCGGCACCAAATTTCATCAGGAAACATGACCAACATTAACGCCACCGAGATGAACTACATCGTCTACCGTTACCTTATGGAATCAGGTAAATCGTACACGATTCTGCAGATATGTGTTTGTTTATGTTGATGAAGCACTGATTGTTCTACCATGCATGCGTTTCACCGATTTTTAGCGGTTGCGTGTTGAAATCGCCCTTTTACGTTTGAATATCTGTGATCTGTAGTTTTTGGGATCGTGTGGTTCTGGAATTTTTACGTTGAAGTTGTGGATTTTGTAGTTTTGGTTGATGGTTTTGTATCGGGGTTTTTGTTTAATTTTGTACGCTTAGTGTTGATTTTGTGTTTTCTTTGTGAAATAATTCTAGGGTTTGTAGGTGGTTGGTTGAGTTAAGCATTTTCTCGGTGTAATTTCAATTCAATTTCGGATTTGGGGATGAATAATCTTGAGATTGATTTTATTAGATGATCTGTTCTATTGGATTTATTGTGTTCTATTGAGAATGGTAGTTCACTAAGATACAGTTAAGTACAGAAGAAATGTGAATATTGGTCACTCTTGTACGTTGAGTTGTAGAGATCACGATTTATGGAGATGTTAAATTGATTTTAAAATTGAAGAATACAGCCTAATTTTCGACAATGTAATTGTACTTTCAGGTTTTGCGCATACAGCTTTTAATTTTCGACATGAGGGGCGTATCAACGAGGAAAATAGTATTGATGAACATTCGGTTCCACCTGGAGCCCTTGTAACTCTTGTACAAAGAGGACTTCAGTATCTTGAAATGGAAGCAAATCTGAATATTGTCAGCGTACTAAACTCATTCTCTAGTTCGATTTTTTTTAATAATGTTTTTTATTTGTTTATCTATTATGGCACTGATCATGTCTTTTCAAGATTTCCAGGGTGATACAGGTGTAACTGAAGATTTCTCGTTCATAAAACCATTTGACCTCCTCACTATGACTACCGATAAACTAAAACAAATTGTAGAAGAGAAGAAGAAACATCAGGCTGCAAAGGAACCTGAGAAAAAAAATAAGGGGAAAGAAATACAGGTGGATAACGTGCGAGTTACTAAGGATAAGCAAAAAGAAACTGAACATGACAAGGTTAACTATAAACTAAAAGAAAGTGCAACAGTTGGAGGTAAGTGTCTTGAATTTCTTCCTTGTGTTTGAGCAAAGTATAAGCATAAGAAACACGTCCATCGATTAAGAGTCCGCTTTTAGTTTAGAATTTGGAACATGGTATATTTCCAAATTCAAAAACTGAAATAGATGTTTAAATTTATATCCATAGAAGGTTGTATTGTAATCCATCATAGTTAGTTTAGATCTTTTCTACGCTGTGGGCGCTCTTATCCTCACGTTAACCTTTTGACAAACATGATCGTATTGAGCAATCCCAATTGTTAATGTATACATGGATGGAAACGTGCCAAGCATATGGAGTAACTTGTCATAAAACGAGAACATCATTAGTGTAGAAAATGGTTGAAATCCCATATGACCCAATATATCTGACAAGTCGCACTATATGTCAACCCAAGATGCATCTTCCTCTCCAGGACTTCGAAAAGGTGTTATTAGCTCAATGTCGCTGTCAAATCTTCCAAAAAGTTGGAATCAAGTAACACCCAGATGCAATATGTGAACAACTTTTTAGGAGGAGGAGGTATAATCTGGCAGGATAAAATTTTTTTCATGTCATGAAGATTCTTCGCGTAAAGCTTCTTCCACGTTTCCCTGACACGTCACCCTTTTAATTTTATACCAAATTACAGATTTTGACCTATGTAAGTTAGGAGGATTTTAAGTTAACCTGGGCTTGTTTTCAGAATTTTGAGTGCCATGGTGGTAGAAATCATATATTTCCACGGTCTCCCACGGTCTTACCTGTGTAATAATTAGGGCTTCAATTGTGATCCGAGCTTTGGATTGGGATAGAAAGAGAGACACGAACCAAAAATGATTCAAAACAGTTCGTTGATACGTCTTTCCACGGTTTCCACGGTCTGTCATCTTCTTTGTTATTTATTTATTTATTACGTATTACTATAGTTGCTTGCTTATCTTTTATTATGTCAACTACAGTAGCAATAATCCTTCTTTGGTTAAGCATGTGTGTCTCCTTAATTAGGAATTGTGTTTCTCCCAGTTTTGCACAATATATGAACTTAGTTGTGTACAAATAAGTTCTTAGTACAGAAATCTCTTGGGTGGTAAGATTTAGTATGCTTGGACTACAAGGGTTCACTTCTATTAATTTATTCAACAAACACACATGTACCAATACACAGTTTTGTTGGCTTTGACACACATGTAAAAAATGATAATTAAAAATATGTGAAACATTACCTTTTGTTGTGTGTGTGTTGGGTGGGTGGGTGTGTTGGGGTTTGGGGGGTTGATATATTAGAAGGATGAGCCATTGGCATAAAGAATGCACGAGATGCTTGTTGTAAGAACATGGCAACACTGGAAAACGATGAGCGTACTTAGATTTCTTTACCAAATAAGCACAATGAATATAAAATTTCATTGCTTTTTAGCATATATTAATGATACGTGCAAAGTATATAATCTTTTGGGGGGTATACTTTAGGATCTAGACCAGTGGATATGGCTACCTTTTCAACACCCCGAACGCGTGGGGTCCGTAGTTCAGAATTATTGACCCTGGTTGGACATACTGCTGAGGTTTGGCCATCTTCCTAGTGGTTATACCATATTGATTTTAAAATTATTTATTAATATTTCTAGCCCATTTTCTTTTTATGCTTAGGTTTACACTTGTGCTTGGAGCCCAGCAAGTTTACTTCTTGCATCAGGGTATGTTATCATAATATAAACCAAGTTCTATTTTGGATATATTATTGTTGTAAGAAAACATACAATAATAGCTCTTCATTTGATTTAATTTCTATCTTCATGCTTTAGGTCTGAAGATTCTACAGCTAGGATTTGGAGAATTGCAGATAAGACTAATAGCTCTAGTGCAATTAATAGGCTTGCTGATACGCATGTACTGAGGCATTCTAAAGCTAAAGCCAATGAGTATAGAACTCGTGTCGCAACACTTGATTGGAATGTGAGTTCCATTGCTTCTTTGGCAATTATTTTATCAATATTATCCATTTTTGTTAATTTATATAATCAAATTATGTGCAGTTGGATGGAACTCTTCTTGCCACCGGTTCAAATGATGGGTTAGCTAGAATATGGAATACAGATGGTGTGCTTTTTGCTATTTTTTAGTTGTTTGTTTCTAGGATCCTCAGGTTATTGTTTATTTGGCTGTTTGCTTATCCAGGTGAGCTGAAGAGTATTTTACGCAACCACCAGGGACCCATATATTCTGTTAAGTGGAATAAGATGGGTGATTACCTTCTCACTGGAAGCTTTGATGGAAGTATTATTGCCTGGGATTTGAACGCTAATGAAATGAGTCAACAATTTAAATTCCAATCAGGTGCTATTTTATTAATTATTTATCGTCACAAATATATTCCTTGTTTAAAGTCTAAAACTAACTGCCATGTGTCACAACATGGTAGGTCATCCTGTGGTTGTTGATTGGCGGACCAATCGCACATTTGCTGGCGCAGTTGATGCTATGATATATGTTTGCAAGATAGGAGATAAAGAACCAGTCAAAACGTTATCTGGGCATAAGGTTTGTAAGATTTTCTCAATAATGTTTACATGGTATTTTTTGGGGTTTATAGAAAATGTGATATGGCAACAGTCATTTGATGTATAGAATTTTATACGATTTCAGGATGAAATTAATTGTGTTCAATGGGATCCAAGTGGTTCACTATTGGCTTCCTGCTCTGATGATAGGACTGCAAAGGTTGTATTTACTTATTTTCATAATAACTGGAAAATAGCCTTCGACGTGTTGCTTTGTGATCTGACTTGGAACTAAAAATTGTTCAGGTCTGGAATTTGAAACAAGAAATACCCGTTTGGGATTTTCAAGATCATGCCAAGGTGAATCGTTGTTGTTATTGCTTCATTTGATTATTACATTGTCCGTTAAATAGGAATCTCAATTTCTAATTGTTGGCTCTAATTAATCACTTACAGGAGATATATACAATCAGATGGAGTCCCACTGGACTTGAAACAAACAATTCCCCTAACCATCTATTGTTGGCAAGGTACATTGCTCCTGAAACCTTGTTTGTCTCACCTTAATTAGGTTGAATTTTTGTGGCTTGGTTTTGAGTTATCACAACTCCTTACTTGTTGATAATTAATACTATTATGTTTTAGTTTTTGGGCTCTGTGCATAGTTGATTCTTTGAGTGCTTACAGATACTAATCAATGATTTAAGAATTAGAATCTATTGCATCATAATCAATATTTTCTTTTCCAGTGCTTCATCTGACTCTACCGTGAAACTATGGGATGTAGACTCTGGAAGACTCTTCTGCAGTTTGAATGGCCACAGGTGTGAACCTCACTATCCTTGCTATATTCTTCTCCTCATGAAACACAAAGTAAAGTAATAATTGTATTAGTAGTCAGTTCCTCATACAAAATGTACACAAATAGTTATAAATATAAAATCTTTTGGTGTTGGAAATGCAAACTGATATATGATTGAAAAGATGACAACAAATAGATAATGTATGGAGTATACTACTAGATGGGTCTTCAACATAGAACACAAATTTTATGTTCACTGTGAGGATACATAATGTTTTAAATGTAATACTTAAGGCGGTTATGGAACCACATAAGCGTCTCTCTTTCTCAATCCGACTACACCTGTCGGTGGTACGTATAAATGTTTGTGGTTTTCACAACACTACTTAAATTTGGTCATGTATTGAATGCGCCCCTATACTACTATATCTGTATCTATTTACCAATAGTTAGTATTTAATGACAAGTACACAATTCCAATGTATAATTTTACTTGATAATTTACAGGGATGCTGTGTATTGTCTGGCGTTTAGTCCAAACGGCAAGTATTTGGCAAGTGGTTCGCAGGACAAGGTGATGAACATATGGTCAGTAAAAGACGGGAAAATTGTGAAAACCTATTTTGGTAACGGGTGCATATCTGGAATCAGCTGGAACAAGAATGGTAACAAGATCGCTTACTGTACTCATAACAAAACTATTTGTGTTTCGGATGTCAGGGTGTAAATCGCCTTGTGGCTGCCTAGTAGTGTACAGACCACACAGAGATCAGCTTAATATGACTGATACCATGAACGTGGTTGCTTTGTTTTGTTGAATATATGGTCAAATTTGGATGGATGGTTTTTTTTATATTGTGTTTTGTGTTTTTGTTTTATGGTCATTTTGATTGATTACCTTTATGCAAAGGTTAATCATGTGTCTTTAATAAAGATGTGATAGGTGGGTTTTTCTTCCCTCTTCTTTATTTGGGCCATAGGCGGTTTAATGGTTTATATATTTATTTTGTACTTTTTTGTGCATATGCATATGCTGGTAATTCATTTTATTGATTGTTTTTTCAGCAATGACATAAATATTTTCATGCAAAAAAAGAATAAAAAAATTGTTCTATAAGTTATTTTAATATATCATAATTATGAGGTCTATGTTCATGAAAGTTTTTACATAACATTTCCTTTTTATAAAAGTATTATTGAACATCTTTCAAGAAATCTGCAAAATTGCATTACATGTTAGCAAGAAATGTATTTACATGTTAGAGTTTGTATTGTTTCTTCTTATTTAGCTTATACAAAATTGATGCCTTGCTTGAATCTCCTTTTCTACTTTCGTTGATAATGGTAGACAGTAAGAATAATCTTGAAAGTTTTAGGAGTAACATCTCAGTTAAATTACATCATTTGTGGAGAAAAAATATGTTAAATCATAAAAAATGAGAACCTAAAGTATCAATCAATGCGTTTTGGATTTTTTGGTGTAGATTAAAAACGAATTACCTTGTTAAAAATGCTTAGATGAGAGCAAGAGAGGTGAAAGATACAACATTGCCTCCAGCCTTTTAGGCTGTTAACTAATTTCAAAATTTATCAATCATCTATTAGAACCCTTAACTTCTCGCGATTAATAGAATCACGAAAGACCTTTATGTGAAAAGAAATGTGATAGATACAAACACTTTACATGAAAAGCAATTTAAAAATCTAATAAAGAAAAGTAAAAGTGATATTTAACATCAAAGTAATGATAAAAAAATAAAAACAATAATAATCTAACCTTTTAATATGTACTAAATATCAACTTTACAATACATTGATTGTTGTATCATTAGTTTTAATGATTGTATATATTTTTTTCTGTTAATTTTTTTTATTTTAAACCTAATATTTTTACATCTCTTATAATCTAACCTTTAAATTTTGTCACTCTCAGCTTTCTTCCCTTATACATTTCATATTTTTTAATTTTTTCGTTTTACAGTTCTGTCTAAATTTTAAGAGTCAACACGCTGTAACATGTGTGGTTCATCGTTGTTAAACCTTTTTTTCGGTTTAACGACCCCGTAGTAACGTGCGAGTACTAGATCCACTTAATTATTGTGTTTAATATTGTATGTTTTTACGTCTATTTTCCGTTTGGTTTTATTTATTTATTTTTTAATACGAGTTTTCCGTTGTTAGGGTGGTTACTTTGTACGATTTTACGCTCCACCCTTTCATACTAGTTTTGTCCAAGTATCACATTCTAATAAGAAGAAAAATTGTCGGTTTGGTTATTAACTTATTATTATTTGAAGGTCCCTCCAATGGCAGTTGGCATAAACCACCCTGCAACAACATCTTCTTCTACACCATCCCATTATCACCATGTTCACCTTCACCAAATCCAAAACCCTCAAACTCACAACCACAATCATCCACTCAATCCACTCCCAAATCACCTCACACCCACTAATCCCCCTCTTCATCTTCTCCATCTTCCTCATCAAACTCCTCCTCCTCTGCTCACACCCCCCACCACCGCCACTGCCACCGCCGGAGACACTCCCACCTCCGCCCAACGCCACCTGCAACGACGGCCACATCTTCGTCTACAATCTCCCACCCTTCTTCAACTCCGATCTAATCACCCCATGTGAACTTTCAGATTTAGACCCTTGGCATTGGCAGTGCGGCGTCGCCACCAACGCCGGCTACGGCGCCACCGCCGCCGCCGCCGACCTCGCCGGAATCGTGCCGGAGAATCTAACCCACCTCTGGCACCGTACGAACCAATTCTCATCGGAGATCATCTTCCATAACAGGATCATGAAGCATAAATGTAGAACAATGGAGCCAGAATCTGCTACGGTGTTCTACATACCCTTTTACGCTGGACTCGCGGTCGGAAAATATCTCTTCTCCGATAGTACTACAGAACAACGTGACTCTCATGCCGTGAAGTTAATTCAGTGGGTCCAAACACAACCCTACTGGCGGAGATCCAACGGCTCAGATCACGTGATCGTCCTGGGTCGGATCACGTGGGACTTCCGGAGGTTAACCGATCCGAATACCCGATGGGGCTCCAAGTTCCTAAACATGCCGGAGATGCAACACGTCACGAGGCTCACCATCGAAAGAGCTCCGGCGGACCACCGTGACGTCGGTATACCCTACCCCACCGGATTCCACCCCACCTCAATCTCCGACATCCGCACGTGGCAAAACTTCGTCCGAACGTACGACCGAACGTCACTCTTCACGTTCGTCGGAGCTGCACGTGACGACGTTGGTGACGACATCAGAGGACTGTTGTTAAAAACATGTCGTAACGAGTCAAAAACCGGTGTTTGCCGGTTGGTTGACTGTGCGTTGACTCCGTGTGCTAACGGGAGCTCGGAGATCATGAGGTCGTTGTTGGGGTCGGAGTTTTGTTTGCAGCCGAGAGGCGATAGTTTCACGAGGCGATCGGTTTTTGATTGTATGGTGGCCGGGGGGATTCCGGTTTTGTTCTGGAACCGTACGTTGTATGATCAGTATGAGTGGTATTTGCCCGCGGAGCCGGGGAGTTATTCGGTGTTTATTGATCATAATGAAGTTGCACAAGGGAAGAAGTCGATAAGGAAGGTGTTGGAGGGGTATAGTAGGGACGAGGTGAGGAAGATGAGGGAGAATGTTATTAAGATTATACCCAAGATTGTGTATGGTGGTGGTGGTGGTGGTGGTGATGGTGGGATGAAGGATGCTTTTGAGATTGCTGTGGAGGGGGTGATGAAGAGGTTTAAAGCAGAACGGGAGCAAGTACGGTGAGAATCCGTGGGAGAATGATTTTGGAAGGACGATACATGATACGTAAAATATTGTTGTGTGTCGGGTTTTGGTTTGGTATGGTATGATACGGTATTGTATTTTTGTATGATGTTCTATTAAAAGTTGAAGACGTTATGACATCTAGTGGGGGGAAATTTACTTTGAAATTGCATTTGGTAGTCATATGGATTATGGGACTGTAACATGTTATAAGGTTAGTATTTAATGGTTATTTGGTTGGATGTTGTACAAAAGGTGATGTTCAAAAAATTCACGGGGTTGATGTGAGGAGATTGTTTTTGTAGGAAGTCGTCTTTGTGATGTTGTGTTGTTTTTGTCTTATCAAGTCGGAACAGAGGTTGAAAACCATAAACAAGTTGTTAGAAGGTTCACGTGGACCGAAGTCATACGAACGGTTAAGTCAGTATATTTATATAGATGCTTATGTAGTCACAAGTATATAGAGGGAATATGTGAAAAAGAGAAATTATAGCGCTAGAGAAGGGGATATAGGAGAAACCATTTATCTAGTACTTGTTAGATGTAAATGTTCGGTTAATATGTGACAATGCCATCAATTATGTTTGATTTAAAGGGTCACAACAAGCAACAACTGTGCTAGATTGTAAATTTCGGTCTTTGTGTTCCCATCAAGAGGATTTTATTGGGCTTGGCCACTGAAATTTATATGGTATATGATGTCAAGTTAGGAAAGAAAGTATTGGTCGCATACTTGATATTAGAAATTGTGGTGTACGAATAACAGGCAATTAACTACTCCAAATAGAGACTAAAAGGCCTCTACTTTCTGTGGGATCCTCTAACAGTAAACAATGGTTTAGTATTTGTAGGCAAATGATAGTTGGCCAGACCCTGACGTCGACGCTGACCTGGCAAAAGACCCATGAAACTCAAAGTTTGTTATACGAAAAGAGACACGTGCCGATCATCTAAAGTGGGTAAAAGCTCTCACCGATCTAGTCCGTCTAATAACAACATGAATTTGGGGTTTTGGGGGGGGGGGGGGTCACAATGCATGTACGGAGATGAGACCAATCCATGACATCATGCATATAGATCATACACATCTCATTCACGAAAGACATATATCGCATACATTTATCTATCTCTCATCTCTCTCTCTCTCTTATCATCTTTCTAGACACATTTTTCTCGTCACACCAGAGGGTTGTTATAAGGAGACTTTCCTTATCATGACATTCTAATACTGGTGTTTCGAGTGTGTAGATTGGGATAGCTCCAAGCCAATTGGATCGAGGGGTGAACTGATACGTGCGAAGACTATCTTCGACATCTACAAGTTTGATTGAGATTTGTTTTTACAGTAGTAAAGTAGATTTCCTAGAAAAAGTCGAACTCACTAAGTTCGACAACCCTTGTAGGGAAAAAAATTTCAAGCCAATTATGAATGGGTATTAACATCATTTCTACAAAAGATTCTAATTAAATAATATTCAGAATTTATCGTATATAAAATCAATATATAATTTTGAATGAAGAAAGAGACCCATTGGTTGATTTCCATAAACCCATCAATAGTAGTCCAATTCACTGTTGTTGAATGAAGAAAGAGACCCAATATCAGATAAAGTGATGGGCCGTAAAGTTGACCCAAAGGTTACCACTATAGACGTCTATAGTTGCGACCCATACATTTTTAAGCCCATATGTAATGCGGCTTAATTTCGTAAACCGCAAGTTTCGCACAATTCGTCGATGGTGAAACCAAATAAATGACCGATTTGACCGGTTTTATGGTTACACGTAAGCAAAACAAACAAATTTATCGATTTCAAGTTGTCAAGACTTTGTTGAAGGGTTCTTTGAGAAAAACTAAAATGTGTAAAATATTGTTGGGGGACTTTTATGTGAAAAACAGAAGTATATTATTTTTCATCATATTTACCCCTTTTTAACATATTTTGAAAATTAAAATTTTATATTTTTTGTCTGAGTGTAACATCTGATAAGAAAAATCAAAGAACGCTCCACCAGCATATAATTTTCTTAAACAACTAATTGAATCACTGACGGGCTACTGACATACCCGATCATCTTTGTTACTTGAGAGTATGTTACCTTGGATCGACATCTAATTATGATAAGTAACTTGCAACCAAATATGCAATTTAAAAAACAACGTTATAAATTCAATGCACCTCCTAAAATTCTATTATTAAGAAAAGAAACAATGTCGATGGTGTGAGTAAAAGTAGTCTCATTGATCAATGTCCTTAAGCATGAGACAACCTCATTAAACATGACTTTGTTAAACTTACATTATGTCACTCATGAAGTTATAATGTAACTCTCTTAACTTTAAGTACACTTAATACTTTTTTATTTGTTTTTTAATTTCTTTTGCACAACTAGAATTTGATCAGTGGCTAACTCATAATTTTATGTTTTTTTATTTATTTTTTCTTATATAACTTTTAGATATATTTATAAAACTTCGAATGTAACGTTGTGAGGTGTTTGTTTTATCTATGTTTTGATATAAATTTTATTAAAAAACCAATTTGCTCATGATAATTTATAAGTTATCGAAGTATAAACGTACAAGTCGTAAAACGGTTTCAAGGATTCGTTCTATTACAAAAAATTTTTTGCCACAACCTTTAACATATGTTATTTTTCAAAATTTTATATCAATTATTGACATGTTTATTTTTATTAGCACTTTGACGTGAGTTTTTATAGTTGAGTAAATATTAATGTCTAAGTCGTCATAGACAAGCATTACAAATTTTAACACCCCAGGCGCAACTCACTAAGTTTTGTTCCCTCGTTTTATACATTCAAGATTTGTAAACAAAATTCGAACAATTGAGCTATGTTTATTATATGTGGTAATATGTAAGTAAAGATGTAAGATGAGAGTCTCATAACTGAGAGGCTGCGATGGTGGTATCTAATCTCACCCAAGTTGATATAAATAAAAAGTCGTTCAAGCAAAAAGTAAAAATGTGATTACCACATATTAATGTATCTGAGTACGAGATTAGATGTTTTACATAATTACAAGCTCATTATATATCTACTATTATCACATGTTGCAAGAAGATAACCACTAGCTGTAATTGGATAATTATTTGATTTTGATGATTTAATACATGATTATCTAATAGTAATTACATATTCTAGTCACAAACAACCTCATAGTGTAGTCACATAAAAAGTAATCAGTGTAAAGTAATTAATCGAAAACAAATGATATAATTATCATCAAAAATATTTTATATGAAATATTAACCAACTAATCATGTATCGTAATTTGTTCATTGATTACTACCTTTGGATAGATATTATTTAATTATCTGGGAAAACTTCACATAATAGTAAGCAAGTTTTAACAGCATTTTAATTTGCTCACTCATATTTTTATTTGTTCTAATCAGGTTACTAAAGTTTTAAAAGTGTTTCAATTGGGTCATTAATACTTTTATTTGTTCTAATCAGGTCATTAATATTTTAGGAGTGTTACAATCAGGTCACTCGTATTTTTTTCATTGTTTTAAATAATTCACAATTTTTTGAAATAATTCATCAGTTTTTCTATAAATATTGTTAATTTTTTTTAAAAAAACTTTAATTTTTTAAAATTTTTTGCAACTTATAAATGACTTAATTAGAACAATTCTGAAACTTTAGTGATCTGATTGGGACAATACTTTTTCAAATGACTTGATTGGAACAAAAAACTTTATGAGTGACCTAATTAGAACAATTTTAAAACTTGATTACTAATTTACAAAGTTACCCCTATTTATTATGTTTACTTTTAACACCAAACGTGCACACACTCTTAATATACCCTTAAATTTGTATCATATATTATTGTTTACAATGTGATCCGATTTGAACCCTTAACCTCTTGAGGAGGGACACTATGCAACACACATTAATAGTTAGGTACCATTAAGCCAAAGACGTAATTATTTATTACAATGATTAGTGAATTGTCATATATGATAGCATGTCGATAATCAGATTATCGGGTAGCAAACATCATACGTTCAGGAATGATAATATTATTTAGAACAAAATCATGCATGTTTTGAATAATGTTCTGATGTGCCGGAAATAGTGAGAGGTCTTTTAAGGTTGTTCTTTGCAATAATGCAAAAGCATGTCGTTCGATTTAGGCATTAATTTGTCTTGAAGATGAAAGGAGGCAAATGATGATGATACGATGGTTTAGACCGACAAAATTGTGTTGTCTTCTTTTTGCATGCATGCGATTTATTCTTTCTCTATCGGTGTTCAGTTATTTGTCTCAATTGTTTTCTCTTTACCACATGGATAAGTACAACCAATTTTGGAGTTTAATTTGGCCCTTTTATTCTCCTTGAATACTTTGAGAGTAATGTTCTTGTTGTAATTTAATTACATATGCAATTTAAAGTTGGCAATAGTAATTAAACTGTATCCATCAAGGTATATGGTCTAACGGTACCAAGATATTTAAAATGTAAATGTTGTTCTTTTCTAAGAGTTTGAAGGTCCATGTCTGCGATTGAAAATAGTGTAGAATCGAGAGTAGATTAGTTTTTTGCTAATTTTTTTTTTAAATTGTATGCAATTGGGCTAGGTTCTTTGTATCAGACTTTTCTCTCAAATCTTCAAAGCATTGATTTTGAAACATATGTTATTTATTAGGCAATGATAACACGGTTTGTAACATGTGTCCCTAGCCAACCAGTTGATGGTTCAAGTATTGTCATAAACAAATGACGTGGGTTTCGCAAAATATTTGACCAAATTTTATTTGTTTATTTTTATGTGCCTATTTTCTAAATTTAGAACTTTTTTTTCATTTATTTGTTTAATTTCTTTTAAAGTAAGTTAGTTTTAGACATTTCAAAATATATGTCAATTGTACTGGAGTTAAAATTAAAATAGATATGTGAAATGATTTCGGGTATGTTATATAACTATATAGGTATAAACTTGCTTGGCATGTTAAATGAACATAATTCGTTAAAAACAACTATTTTCATTATTTTCTTGTTAGGCACTTCATTATTTTTGTCTCTTGATACTAATGAATAATGATACATAAAAATATAGTAGTTTAAAACATCCTATCGTTACAATATACATACTCTAAGCACAAATCTAACAAAATAAGCCAAGGAATTTCATGATATATTGATATATATGTCACAACTTCTACGTGCTCGACGGTAATTAATGGTTGGCTTTAAGTTTTTTCACCCGCATTCATAATCACGAAAAATCACCTTTTACATCTAAACTATGAGCTTATTTGATAATTTTTTTCTAGACCTTTTAAGCGTGCTTTTCGACATCTCAACAAAAATTATAATTGTTTAAGACGTTACTCAGAAGATCACGTATTCTATTGAGTGATAGTGAGATTTCATTCACTGTCACGAAGGCATCACACATGATGATAAGATATCACTCACTCACTCATATAAGAGAGAAATGATGAGTGAGATTTCACTCATCACGGGGGTTGCAATACTCCGTTAAAGAGTTTGTTGTTGAAAAAAAAGTATTAAAAATTAGATAAAACATATCATCACAATCTAAAAAAACAAAAGTAGTACAATATTTGATGTTAGGTATGGTTTTATCTTTGAAGATTTTTCAAACAAGCCATCAAGTCATGAGAAAAAATAATAACTAGATCACATTTTTTATATTTCCATTGATATATTAATATATTTGTACCCACATTGTATATGCCTTTTTCTTTGTTTTTCTATAAACGGATGATGATAATGGCATCTAGCTAGCGATGGTGGAGGTGGCGTTCGTGTTAACACATCCGGATGCATGCTAAGTTACTATGTTTTGAAATAGTAACTTATTTTGACTAATTGTATAACTTAAGTATATACAGTATATAATAAACCTATATACCAAACAAACAAAATGATGCAAACCATTCTATATTTATTTAAAAAAAACAAGTCATGTGTTAACGTATTATACATGCCTTAAACACATAGTTTAACCATGTATAATTGTATATAGTTGCTATAATATGATATACTCCACCTATACACTTAGTTGGCTAAATAGTTGGGTACCATTGCTGAAAAAAAGGTTACATGAAGATTTGGTAGGCCTAGGTATCTTCAATAATTCTTAGGTACTACTTAGTCTACCTTAAAATATTCAAAAAATCAACACCCTTTTTATCCCATTAAGAATCCAATGCCCCAAATGGTACCAACAAGTTGCAATATCTCCACTATATCCTAGACCATCTTACTGTTTTTACTCTTTTTAGTATCATGCACTCATAATAGTTGAACTTTCATGGTTTCCAAGTTATATATAAAGATCATGTAATCATAATGAATGTTCTATTTATATTAAATTACTATTCAAATCAATATGTTGTAGGCAAATTATAATAGAACATAAGCAACTTTGTTCTAAACTCACTTGGCTTTGCCAAACATGAAACATTATGATCTTAAATGTCTTGCAACTATTTATGTTTATTATTTTACGCTAACATGGGCTAACATGATTGTCCAAAATATGTTATGCCAACGTGGTTTGAACGTAAACCCTCCTACGCCTAACACCTAACTAGGAGATAGCCACAAATGAAGCTGCCTTTTTTGTATCGTCTGGGTCAAGCTAATTAATGCTTCACGGGTATACCAGATAGGATAGAATTATTTTTCAATTATAAGGACATTCAATACGCAATGTCGCCTTATATACAGTACCAGACAACATTTTAACCGCGTTGATGTATTTTATAAAAATAAGTAAAAAGTCACATTAGAATGTGTTGTTAAGTTGTAGGCATCAAAATTTTACTTAGCATCTACAAATAGGAGACAAGACATGTTAAAAGTCCATAGTAGACATGTAAGAGAATATGTATAGGGTTGTTCCTCTTTCAATGGGGGTTTCAGAATAGAGAACAAGGCCTCACGAGAAGGAATAAACTGACATGACTTGTAGCATTTGCTCAACATAGGCACTACAATCTTATACATAGGTTGGAAAATCCAAACAAGACAATCATGTATTATATGTTTATCGAATAATATTAAAAACCGATAATCCTTATAATCTTGTCATGTTTTGATGCCAAAAGTAGGTCCATCATGGGCCATTTTCATTTGCATATCGATGACTTATGCATCTATAACATCATTAAAACCTAAACTCTAAATCCTTAAATGTTAAGTATCATGTTGGTGTTTGATACCAGAGTAACTATACTATATGATGTTGTTATCATTCTGGATTTATAAATTTGCATATGAATCCAACCATGATTAGCACGAATGAATTAATTAGTGTTAAATGCCAGAACTAAGACAGCTACAAGTGTTGACGAAAGTCAAAATGATTTCTTGGCATCATCTTCACACACCATGTTATTCCCATGCTACAATTTTTTAAATACACTCCCCTCAATTAAATTGAGGTGTTCAAACTTGACCTACAATTCCAAAACATGGAACCATGTCTATTGGAAAAGCTTCACCATTCATATAACATTGTACAAAGTGAAGATTATTTGTTTTTGGTTATATCTTATATGATTATTTTATTAAAAAGTGTATCACGTATTTGGTCAATATATCATATAGGTTGACTTTTGTGATCTATGGTTAAGAGAAGTTATGAAATTAATTTTAAGACTGCTTGTAGTAGTCTTGGATTGGGAGTTGGGACGCCATCTTTGAAGAACTGGATATAATTGAAGCGTTAAAGTCACTGCATAGTGTTGAAAGGGGGTGCCAAAGTGGAGTGGCGCCAAGGCCTTCACAGACATCAAACATGAACCCTTGACTGATGAGGGGTTTAGTTAGTCGATTGATTTAGTTAAAAACACTACATTAAAATTAAATAGGCTTTAGTAATTAAACTTTATTTTGCCTATGTGACGCCTACATATCGTTTTAACTAAAAAAATTAACCAAAACAACTACATATAATTTGAATGTTTGGCATTCTATAACGTGTTTAGCATTGTAGTCTTAATTAATGATATAATGATTGTAAAGTTGATGCAATATAACTTTTAATATTTTTCATGAAGAAATAAACAACTATTTAAATAAATCAAACAAAACCTCCTTGTCCCACTATTCATATATTCAATAAGATAAACATAAAACGTTAATAAAAAATATAGTAATCATATTTGATCTAGAAGTATGTATGGTTTTTTCAAATATAAGTTCTTTTATATTAAAAAAACCTTTAATACACATTATTAATATGACGTTTTCTCTTAGAAACATAAAAATTACACTTGTATAGTGCTTATAATAAATATACTTTATTATCTTTTTTCTAGATAATTCTAAACACATATCCTTATAGTGCAAGCTAAATAAACCCTTACATAATTCTTTGCATTTAAATATATACAACGTTCCTGCGTGTGCTTACTAACCAGGGGACAGTATCTCAACTCAAATATGTATTATATTGCCCCTTCGTGCTATGAAATTAAATCATTTTCACTAAGTTATATGTAATGGGTGTGATGCAAGAGGTTTGATTGTCACGTCAGCCCGGTCATGAAATGAGACCCCGCCCCGGAGAGGAGGGGATGGGAGATTCTTACTCACTTGAGGCGATGGATAAAGGATAGAGCCGTTGACCAAGCCCAAAAAATAAAAAAACTGTAGCGCACGTTTCATTTTTTGATGTTTTATAGCGTTATCTTAATCATATATTTACTTTTATTTTTCTATATTTGTTTTCAAGGCTATGTTTTTTTAAAGTACGTATGTATCATTGTGGCATTGTCATTTTTATCTATATCTCCATATAAATTTTATAACGTTTGCACACCACAAAAGGCAGGTAAAATCTGCTCGTTTTTAGAACAAAATAATGACTTTTATAAAAAGGGAAGTTTCTGAATGAAAGATAAAATTATTCTTATAAATATCATTTTATAGTAAAAATAGAAAAAGAAACTTTTTTAGGTCATCCATAATAATTATGTGAATATGAAAATAAGTGTTGCTATGTAGCTATCACATAAACATTACACTCAGCAAGAGTTATGTGAATGTGGGTTAGTTTTCTAATTATTAACTAATCATTGTCACTAATTATTGTGTACATATTTTTGTTTTCAATCAATTATTTTTATACTTAATAGAATGATATCTATGTTGAAGTAAAAATGACATACATAGATGTCCACATAAATTGGCACATCATATTTCTTTATTTCTCTGTAGAATAACAACTTACATATCTATTTACTTTTAGTTAAAAACGATACAATTGTTAATTTATCTTATGTTAGTGTTTGAATCATAATTTTTTAATAAATTCTCTAACTCATTCTACTAAATTAGCAACCCAAGTGGCAAATGTTACGCTATTTGTATAGCTTTATATAAATCACTTGTCAGAACAAGATGTATACTTTAGACTTTAGTCACAGAAAAAAAATAAAGATTAATTAAAGGCTTGAATTGGTAAATTTCCATGCATACTCTAGCAAAGAAAGTTTTTGATGGGTATAATAATTATAATTTAAAAGATTATATGCAATGTGCATATTTGAAAGTCAGGTAACTAGATCAAGACATTGTCAAAGTCAATGAAGTTAAAGTAACGAGTTAAATTGTTAAGAAGCAACACAGATAAACTAAAAGTGCAGAATTTTCACATTGAAGAAATATTGTAACTTTGGTCTTAAGAAAAATTTGCCATCCAAGTACAAGTGTTCAAGCAAAAACATTCAAACTTTGACTTAAATTTTGTTTTCTTAAAAGTAATAACAAGCAGAAAATCAAATAATAAAGAAAATATCTTGTGCTTGATTTAGTTCTTGTTTTCCTCAAGTTCTAGAACATGGCAGAATTGTTTCACGATCTGATGTACACTCTTACTCTACACTTATGTAAATGTCTGTTTTTCACGACGTAAACTCGTGACCTCAAGTACACAAAACAACAACCTTACCAGTTACTTCAATACCATCATATGAAGAAAAAAAAAGTCAAACAACTGAATATTAATTAATATATAAAAATAGACTAGATTAATTAAATTAATATAGGAACTTAATTAATAGTATGGTTGTGATTTTTATATAACCAGTTGTTGTATGATTATGGTTTCTATATATTAATATTTAATAATCTAAATAGTAGAAAATAACCATTATCAATGCCTAACGTTTATGACTTTTATTTATATAAAATAAAATATTGTATTGGAGAATTCTCATAGAGAAATTGCTAGGATGTGCTTAGTTACGAGTAAAAGATATCACACAACAAAGTCTTCTATGATGGAGAATGGTAAGGCTTGTCGAAGCTTCTCTTATGGTAGCCCAAACTCCCGAAAGGCTTTTATGTTGAAAATTAAAAAAATATCCATTGAATAAAAGGGGAAAAAAAAAGCCAAATTCATGATACGAAAAAGCAAATTACTATTTTGACGAATGACGACGTAAGTAGGTTTATATGACATGACTACAACTTAACGTAGCCAACTATCTCTTTACCGTGATGAGGGTTGTGTTACTTGATCGCGTATAAGTTAATATGGCTAATTAACCAATTTTACCTTATCATTATTACCTTGCCATCATAGTGTTAGCAATTAAGAAAAATGTTACTCGTTGGGCAACACCAGTTTATAATTGTTAATATTATTAGGGTAAAGTAATTCTCTTTTTCATTCTTCATGATGAAGCATCATACGAAAGGATCCTACTAAGTCTGGTTCTTTCAGCCAACTTCTTGTTGTTTAAGTCTTGTCCTTTCATCCAACTTATTTTGAACTTATTATAGTTCATAGATCTATACACTTTTATATTGGTCATTCAGTTACGTATGCACTTATATTTATGATGACAGTATTCATAATAAAGTTTAGTATTTTAAATAATTACACTAATTACTGATAATATCATTTATTTATTTTAACTACAAATAGTTTTTTGATAAATTAAAAAAGAGATCTATTTATTAATGATTTATTTAAAGAATTAATTTTTATAAAATGTGACATCCGTCACCAAAAGGTCCGTCAATTAACGTGGATTTTCGTTAACTTTTCTTCGCTCGATCATTCCTCATCTTTATAAACTATTCGTGTGGATATTATACTTGCTTTATCATCTTTATGCTCGTGTTCTCATCATTAACGTATACTATCTTTAAAAACTTTTACAACTTTCATCATCGTTACCGTTAAATATACCATTTTTATATAATATTAACGTCACTAATAAAACCATTTTTAAGTTACAAATATCATTAAATACATTTTTATCATTAATATAACTAACCTAATAAAGTCGTTTTCAACCGAAACTAATTTGGGAAACTCGGGGGTTAAGTGCAGGGACTAAATGTGCCATTTTCCAAACTTGGGCTGGGTATATAAACCCATTTTCCCAGCCCTAGCCCCCATTCTTCATCTTCTTCTTCATTTCTTCTTCTTCACTTTTCTTCCTCCTCCTTGCACCAAAACCGCTCATTCTCGTCACGTTTTCATCGTCTAGACTTCGACTACAACCGAGTCTACTCCATTCTTGCAGGTAGACGACCTTGGTTGTCCCTTTTCTTGCTTATTCACGGCTGTCCATTTTAGGGTTTCGGGTGTTCGGGTTCAACCCGAACACATGAGGTCGTGTGGGTGCGTGTGATGTCTTTATGCGTGTTCTTCTTGTTTGTGTATGTTTGTAGTGTGTTTCTGGAAGTCCTTGTTGTGTAAAACCCGTGCACGGAGCAGCCGAAGGCTGCTCTGCACTTCAGCAGTCGCGATTCTGCTGTTCAGGCGACTGGGCCTGTCATGCGATTGAGTCGTGCGACTGGGTGAGTCGTGCGACTGAGTCATGCGTCTGAGTCAATCGTGCGACTGAGTTGTGCGACTGGGTGTGTCGTGCGACTGTGTGAATGTGTGCGATTGAGTCATGCGAGCGAATGAATGTGTGTGATTGAGTCAGGCGACCGAATGAATGTGTGCGATTGTGCGTGTATCGCACGATTGAATTCCAGTCGCACGAATGAAGGTTCAATCGTACGAATGAAGCTGATTCGTACAAATGAAGGTTGATTCGTGCGTATGGAGGTTGAGTCGTGCGATTGAGTGTTGTGTGGTACGACTGAATGCCAGTCGCACGAATGAAGGTTCAATCGTACGAATGAAGCTTATTCGTACGAATGAGGGTTGATTCGTGCGAATGGAGTGTTGAGTTGTGCGTCTGGTCCTGTCGTGCGATTGAAGTTGTTGTGTGTGAGTTTCTCCTTGTGTGTGGTGTGTGTATGTCGTGTGATGTTAAGGTGACATCGACACGGTTGCCATTGCTAATGACAAGATTAAAGTCAACGCTATCAAACTTACTAATATTATTCCAAATCAAATCAACTTAACATTTTACAAGTATCAATAACCGATTTGTAGCTATTAATATTTACCAAATACTTCTCTAATAACAATAGAACTTTTACTCAAACATCATCAGCAATGGCGACGATATCTAGTACTTGGATCTACATAAGATCTAATACGTGTGTCTGATTGTGTGGGTTACACGCGACCCAACCAATACAACCCGAATCGACCGAACATTATTATACACTTTATACATATCAATAATGCTTAACAATAACTGTCAATAGGTGTTTGACCGTGCATTTCATACGACATTTGGAAACTTTGATCATTCATACTTACCACCTAACAAGTGAGTTTCGTGGCCCCTTTTTATGCTTATACAACATTTCAATCGTTTACAAACATGGGGGAAAAGTATGCTCACCCATTTTCAATGTTGTACAATTTACATACAATTTACATACTTGGAATCAACGTGTTACTGTTTTGTGAGTACTTATCTGATACATGCTTGAGTTCGCTGTGTGGTACTTTCTTTGCAACTATTTAATTCCAGTGTGGGAACCGACGGATAGGTATTGGTAGTACTACTGGGTTGACACCCCCACCCTTGTTTGTTGGTATACTAGTTAGTACCAACAGTGGCCAGGAACGGGCCCTTGGGTGAGTATATTCCGACAAGATCTGTGACAACCCTAAAAAAAAATATAGGATTTCATACGTTAATATATTTTTAATAAACCATCATATTATTACCCTACATTTGGTTAACTCATATAAATCATATATGTTATATGAGTATATGTGTGATGTACGTAAGCATGTTTATATACATGTTTTACGTATGCATGTGCCATCTTTTGTTAAATACATATGTATCTTATATGTTTATGTGAATATATGTGTTACTCATCGCATGCATGCACGATCTTTTACATATGCATGTATCCATATTCATAACCTTTTGATACCAAACATTAAATGATCAAAGTACCACAACCACATAACACCAAACAAACACTAAGTGAACCAAAATATAATCCAACCAAACACCTCAATACAAAGGTAACATCAAGACAACTTGGCATCAAAACAAAACTAAGTAAACCTTAAACACTTAAACACTAACTCAAGCCTCAATCTCGGACCATTAAAGGATTAAACCACCGATTAAAACTCTAAGCTTGGTGATTAACAATAACCGGCCAAGGACACCTCACCACCCCATTAAACCGACACCTTGCATCTAAGGTTCCAAGAGTGTCACACCACGACCGACGGCGGAATCATCGGGGCGGACGAATGGGAGACGATTGCTCATAGCACATGGAACTAGATAAGTTGTAATAATATTAAATGTCATTATTCATTAAGCATTACAAGACAAATAAGTAAGTACAAAACAATCAAGATACAACTAGTAACATAAGACTTTCAATTAATCTATGTCCAAGTCCTATATGAGCATAAGAAGATCTTCAAGTAGGAAACCTGAAACATGTTAAAAATAAAGGGTCAACTATAAAGTTGGTGAGTTCTCATGGTTTAAACACACGCATAAATGTATATATATAAAAGGGTTACAAGTAGCAATTCATGTCCATGATTACAAGTTAGCAAGCTTATAGAACACATACAGTTACAACCAAACCTCGACTTGATTACAAGTATATAAGATTGGCTAAGTGTATTTGGTTCCCATGATGAACAAGCATACGTCATCAGGAGTCGGCAATACATCGACTTTAGCACCAAATAGGCTTGTCAGGCCCAAAGATATAAGATGTCGCCAGGCTAGCAATAGTTAATGATTGTAAACAAAATATGTATCTCATAAAAGACTTACAATAACACAAATAACCATGACAAAAAGTAAAGATGAATTGCATGTGCATTTACAAGTATCAAGACGTTTACAAGTATAAGTTTATAAGGTTAACATGTTTCACCCCAAAAGGTGTGAAATAAAGTAAATAGGGGCATGGAGAACTCACATGGAAAACTCACAATAATAGTGATGGTTGTAGAGTACATAAGAAAGCTTGGATGTTCAAGAGTCAAAGGTGATGTCCTAAATGATAAAAATAAACAATAACGTGAGGTTGGAATTCATTACAAGAAGTTAAGACGCTTAGGAAATGCTAAAAAGCGAAAGGTAGATTGAAAAAGGATTATTGCATCAATTTTAGATTCTGGACAGAATATTTGGTATGTGTTTGAACAGGTTTTAAAAATAGCAAACGGTTTCATAAAATTATAAAAATTTATATTTGACTAGTTCAAAGTCTCTCAAACAACTTTCATTCAGAAACATTTTTATGAAAAGATCTGTAAATAGGTCAAACAAGCAACACAAGACAGAAGGTGCTGAAATGCGCACTTATTTTGTGAAGGCTATTGTTGAGTTGTCCGATTGAGTTTGAAGACGTATAAACTGTCGTTGAAAAGGTAATTCAAGGAACTCAATATTGGAGTCTGATTTTACTCAAATTTAATTTATTATGATCAAGTTATGGTTGGTTGAAGTCAGGCCAGAATTGTAGTAGGGCACTTATGTGCACTTTTAAAATCGTTAAAGCATGAAACGGGTTAGTGTAAATTTATTATATTGATATATGATATATTAGTCTTTATTTGAGTTATAAGAATATTCTAAGTCTTTGGCATAGCCATCATTTAGAAAAATAATCTTGTGGAATAACCGAATGCGGCGGCATAGCTGTCCATATGCAAACGGGATTCTTTGTTTATGTTAGTGTGTTGTTAGCTTGATTTAGGAATGTTAGTGATTGTTATAAGATTAGTGAATGTTAGAAGGTTAATGATCAAATGATAATGATTAAAATTAAAAGAGATTTAGTAGAAGAAAGAATAAAAGTAAGAACATAAAGTTATGAGATTAGTTGGATGTTGGGATGATTAAACAATATAGAAATGTATAATATAAAAGCAATATAAGATTACCTTAGTATTAGAAGATTCTTGAATCTATTTGTAAAAGAAAATTCGTAAAATTGATTATAACCAAAGGATGATGAAAGGTTTGTGTGAGAGATTTTTAGAGAATGAGCAAATGAAAAGTGAGGCCTAAGCCTTGCTTTTATACTTGAGGTTAGGAGGAGGTTATGAATGGTGTTAATGGTGATTTATAAGTCTTTTAAAAGGGGGTTATGATTGGAATTTGAAATAAATATAAAATTAAATAATTTAAATAAATAAAAGAATAATTATAATTTAAAATTTAAATTCTTGAAGACTCTAATTTTAATAACTTTTTTTTATAAAATATTTATAGACTTTATAAAATCAATTTGAATAATCAATCAAATTATTTATTTGTTAATCTTTATAACTTTTATAAAACTTATAAACTTTATAATTTGATTATTTATTTTCAGTATTTAAAATTCATAATTACTAATAAAACTTTATAAGTTTATTAAAATTCATTTTATAACTTTATAAGTTTTAATAAGTCTTTTCCATCTAGTTATTTGTTGTAACATGATTAATAAACTTTATAATTTTATGAAAAAGAATTATTTATCAATCAATAAGTTGATTACATATTTAATGTATTTGATCCAATTATTAAGAAAACTAATAATGGAAGCTCAAAATGAGTTCGGGTTTAGGTTTTAATTTGGAAAAATGGCGGATGTTACAAAGAGCTTGACACCTAGATGACCTACACATAGCTTATTCATCAAGGCTAGGAGTAGCCATCATGATTATGCCCATTGAAGGCAATCGGCGAGACCCCCATTAAAACACAATACGGTTACCTCCATTTCACCACAACCGAATACCACCTTCACATCTTCAAACCACACACCATCACACTCTCTACTCTCGGTCACTTCACAAATCGCACACCACCACCCCATACTCCCTCAAAAACTCTCGGACATCCCATACCCGAAGATCACCATCACCTTTACACCATACCATCTCAATTCTCCCGGTCACCATCTCTTTAAACATCATCATCTTCACCTCACGGTCACCTCTACATCATTTCTTTTTCTTTAAAGCTCTCGGTTACTACCTTAAAGTCACCACAACCAAGCATCATCATCTTCCAATTAACCATTGCAAGAAGGACAAGACCTTGGAGCTCAAAGACAATCACTCAACTCGGTCCATCGAAGAAAGAAGCTACCATCAGCTATCATCACCCTCTCCCTCTGTCAAAATCAAGGTTCTAATCTCTAAACCATAACTAGTTAAGATTACAAAGACTACACATGTGTTTAAACAAACACATATGACTAACCCTTGTGATTAAACATACAAGTTCTTTACAAAATCTTAGAAACATGTAAACTTATTCAAAAAGAATTAAGGAGACTTTTATGAATCTGAAGTAAATAAAGTAAATCTTGATAAACAAAATTTATATAAAGAAAATTATCAACAAAGGGTTAAAAAATTAGGTATAATTTGTTAAATTCAGTTTATTATGTTAATGACTATGATTGTGGGAACAAACATTGAAAATATGTTTAGAATATTAAGAAATATAGTTCTGTAAATTTTGATGTCATTTCTATAAGTAAAATAATTTATATAAATTATCTAAGTATTTAAAAGGAAAAATCATGCTGGAAGAACCGACCCTGAAAAATGTGTGGAAAAATTATATATTGATTATTACAATTTATAGGACTTACTGAAAATGTTTCGTGACCTAACTCAAAGATATGTTCAAGTTATGAATTTTTAAATGTTCTGCTAACTAAAAATCGGGAAAAATACTTAAACTGTGAAATAAATTATGGGAAATTTACAGAAAATATGAAAATTAGAATAGAACAGTCTGTGTAAAAATAAGAATTTTTGGACATATTCTGATATTTTTACTAAATATTGGTAAAATGAGAAAAATCGTGAAAATTGACTCTGCTATGATTTGGGATATAAGAAAATTTTAGGAAACTGTAAAAATTATGACAAGTATTTTGACCAAGTTTGAATATTTTTAGAGGCCCGAAGGTATTTCTGATAAATTATCCGAATAATATAAGAATTATAGAAAATAAACTATCAATAATGAGAAAATGAAATTTTACTATATTATGCCTAATTTTAGAACCCACCTACTGTAAAAATTTCATGGTGTATGCATAAATATAATTTCTGAAATAAATTTTATAGTTTGAGGTACTAAAAATATTAAAGAAAATACATTTTTTCTAAACTATAAATATTTTTGTTTATAAGTTATCATTGGGAGTAAGAAGTGAGATTCATAGCCCCATTTTGATTTTTTATAAACTTTTGGGGGAAAAAGCATACTATTGATTTTTATGATTGATGTAATATTTTTGAGATACACTGTCATGTATGTTACAACCATTAATTCGGATGTGGAACCGTTACATAATATTAGTAGCGTTACTTAGGAAAATATTTCTTGCACCAACAGGATGAGTGTTGTGATGCTATATTATCTGATTTATGAATTATATTATGACATTTATGAATGATCTGATTATTAAGTAAGGTTTGGTTGTATCTGATGCATCAATAATATATTGTTTAAGATAAACCTGTGAACTCACAAACTTTGTGTTGATTATTTTGAGTATGCTTTTTCAGGAGTTCATCATGACTAACAGCTTAATGTTCTCTTTTGATGTGTATAATGGCTGGGAGAGAGATAATGGGGAAAGTTTGTGTGAATCTGACAGTTAACCTCTATGACCTCAGTGTATCGGTGGATGCTTATTTCCATTGTCTCTGAAGATGTAGCTGTTAGATCTTTATGATGTAATAGGATTATGTTATTTCAAATTTTGACTATTATGATTTAATGTAATCCTAACTTCAATATTATGCTATGAATTATGTTATGTTTATGTGCTATCTGTTTAAAATTTGTGGATCAATGAGTTCTGAACAAACAAGTCACACCCTAAGCATTTCACGCTTCCGCCGGGATGTGACAAGATCTTTGTGTACGTCATTAGGTTTGGTTGCAAAGCTCATTGTCATGTGATTTTACTTACTTATAACTGTATTCATGGTATTCCACATCACTTACTATACAACATCAATTACTTATTTACTATTTAAACCTGCAAGCTCACCAACAATTTGTTGACCATTTTGAGCATATCTTTTCAGGTGATCATGCTAATTGAGGATCTAGGTGTGCTGCCTTAGTGGAGACCCTAGGATGCATTTTTGGGACTAAACATAATTGACAAACAATCATTTTGAATCAATGTTGTAGTCTGATTAAACAATTACATTCTTTTGATACTTGTTCCCGGGTTGTGGGAATTTACATTACAATGTTATCTTCATTTGATTATGTGAATCGTTTAACATGTTTATGCTTATGGCTATGTTGTCGTGAATATTGACTAAACACGACACAAGTCTCCATTTGTGTCGGGTGTCGTCATGACACGCTTTATCATCATTTACTATATTGCATCTCTATTGTTTACCATGTGTTATGACGATCCCGATCTCGTTACATCCCCGTGTTTCCGCTTTTAGCGGGGGTGTGACATAAAATAAGTAATTTTATAAAACATCAAACTTTTATTAACATACGAAACATTTTAAAATTGATTTTTTTAAAAAGTAGAACTTTTATAAACAAAAATAATTAAATATGGGAGTTATATACTAAGGAAATTTCTAAAAATGTATTTTTAAGAAAATGGCTTGTTTTGAAGCAACATATTTTTTAAAAAGAACATAAGAAGTTTAATAAGTTAATATCATTGTTTTATTATTTATAGTATTCGCTCATACATATTTAATCATATTTTATCTTAGAATATCATTTTATAATTAATGAACTTTTATTTTATTTAATATTTATTTATTCAATAAATGTAATACACGAATTATTAAAGCTAATGATTACATAAAAGAGTAATCTATTCCTCATACCTTTTGAGTACTCAATTTTAGAATTTGTACTTACAAAAAATGCAATTCTTTCAAAATACTAAAGGGTTGTTTGGTAGTCTTTTAATAATAATTAAGAGACTATTTTTAATGATTCATAGTCTTTTAATGAGTAATAGATAGCCTTAATGCTGAATAGTCAAAATGTTACATCTTAACCACTCAAACTTAAGATTACCTCTTAATTATTAAGAAGCTATGAACGACTAAAAAATAACATTTTAATGACTATTAAAAACCTACAAAACAACCCTTAACTTAAGATGTTTCACATCCATCCCAGTATCTTCGAAGCATATTATAACACATACATACCTAAGTATACAATGTGCGTACGTACATACATATGTTATTTATATAATCAATTTATTTAATGTTATTTAATTTAATCAATTTTATTAAAGTAAGAAGATTAGGAGAAGATATCTAAGTATGTAGGTATATACATGAAATTCTCTTTTATAGTATTTTCTTCGCTTTGAGACATCCGTCATTAAGAAAATAAATGATGAGTAACACCACATTGTGTATAAATATTAGATAGCGTTTTATCATGATCTACTATCAGAATACGTAATAACATTTAAAATGTTTAATGATAAGAGGATTAGATTAAACAAAACATAAACATCTACGATGACATGTATGACCTATAATAAAATTTTACATGTCTATTCAACAGTCGACCAGAACATAAACAAAATGACATAAGGATAGAAACAGAACAATTAATAAAAAGGTCGTGAGAATATAGTTAATTAAATACAAATTAAGAATGGTAAACTGCATAGATATGACAACACCGAAGATGACCACGTGAATGCTAAATTGCCATAATCTTAAATATACTAATTAACTAATTAATTGGCACTAATCGAGCTTTGTTTATGATAATCTTGTTAATTTCACGTTGTCAATCACTTCATGTCCATTTTTAACTTTAATTTACTGTATTCTTAAATAAAGTTATCTTTATTTTTTTGCTTATTATTACCACCTTGAATATAAAATATATACATCATCCTTTCTAATTTAATCATTTATAGCATAGGATGAGTTTAATTTTAAAACACTAAATTATTACAAGACTAACAGTAACAAACCTAAATTGTTTAATTTATTTTATTTATTTTCTATCATAAAACTTTTAGTTTTACATACAAATATGTATAGTTTGTAATATAAAAAACCATTAAACTAATTTCTTAATATGTATTTTTAAATTTTAAATATTACCTACACGTGTGTAAATTATATTAACATTATATAACATACAATGCAAACGTGTGTAGGCTTAATAATGATACAAAACTAGAAATAAGCTCCCCTCATTGCAGCGGAGGCCGTAAAATAATGTCAAGTAATATTAATTTCACACTATCATAACAACCATCAACACCGAAAAAACTTATATAAAAAATAAATAAAAACGGGAAAAATAAAACCGAATGAAAAGTAGAGGTAAAAACGTTGAACCCCACACGTAATCGTAGAATATTAAAACCAACTAAGTCGATCTAGAAACGTGCGTTGTGACGGAGCCCTTGATTGGAAAAAATAGGCGTAAAAACATTGAACCACACGCGCACATTGCGGCGTGTTAAATCGTAAAATTTAAACCGAAACGTAAAACAAAAGTTTTGTAAAAGATGAAAACTATATGCAACCAAAGTTGAAATTGAAAAATTGTAGGGGTTTAGTTATAAAATAAGTAAAAGTATTGGGGTTAAAAGTAAAAAAATTAAAAGAAACAAAAATGGATACAACCTATTAAACCTAAAGTACAACTCATAATGCACAAAGCACTTAATAATTAGTATTATATATAATTTGTTCATATTTTTGTTTAAATTTCAATTACAAATGAATAACTTTTTGTATCAATTATTTTCTTATCTTTTAATAAAAATTTAGATTATAAAAAAATATAATAAATTAATTTTCTCTTCACTTTTATCATAGGAATTAGGGGAGCAAATGAGCCGAATCGCTCGTGAGTCGCTCGAGATTGGATCGATAAAAAGCTTGAAACGAGCCGAGCTTTATCGAGCCCAAACGCGAGCTTCATGTATCTGGGCCGATCCGTCTCGTGAGCCTAAACGAGCTTTTTTATTTATATATTTTTATTTAATTTATTAAATATATTATATAAATCATATTTGTTATATATAAAGTTATGATAAAAACAATTAAATAATATGTATAATGTTATATATAAATTATATAATTATAAATATATACAAAATTAAATAAAAAAATATTAAAAATAATATTAAAGAAATAAACGAGCCGATCTCGAGCTTTAAACATAAAACTTGAAACCAGCCGAGCTCGAGTTCTCTTAAGTCATCACGAGCCGAGCTCGAGCCTATACGAGCTAGGGCTCAGCTTGGCTCATTTACACCCCCAATAAAAATTTGTGTTCTCCACAAATATATTAAATTCAATTTATTTATAAATTTTCCTACGGGTCTAGAGCAGCAAATAGTTGGTAACTACATAAAACAATAATAATAATGTATAGGCTATGAATTTATATCCCCCTATACTTTGACATTGTTTCAAAAAATCATTAAAATATTTATCATGGAAAATCATCTTAATCTTGAGAGTGAAAACCATGTGTTTTTTATGTTTACATGATTTACATGAAATATTAAAATAATAAATATAATGATGTGATATTTCTTAAGATAACTATAGTAATTTTTAATAACATTTTTTTACTCGTATATATGATATGTACTTGTAAAAATTTAAACATACATCACATTTGTAAGAGAAAACTATCCATAACACTAGACTAAAAGGTTATGTAAAATATTATAATAATTGATGATTCTTTTTCTATGAGTACTCGCATGTAGTGATATTTGATGGCGAGTTTGGTTTCCTTTTTACTTAGTATTATATATTTTTCGGATGTAACTTTTCTATAGATTACATCTTCCACAATAATATCGAAGTTTAGATTTATATGCATGTAATGATATTTAAATAAAATATGCAGATTCTACTTGATATAAAAGTCTATAACAACTAAAGCACATATCGTATGTTCAAATGAGTATCGGCTTGACAAAATTGACCAACACGTTTCTATAGGGATGAATACAATTAACACTGTCAGCCTTGTCATGGGAAGGGAGATCTTCCTATGATCAACCTCTCCATGAAAATGAGTGAATGAATTCAAACGAAGAAATACAAGTGTGTATGAGATGGGGCAACTTAATCGGTGGGAGAGAGCCTTGCTGTTGTCACTATATTGTCGAATGCAAATATAACACATAAAATTTGCAAATATAATATATAAAATTTAATGGTGTCAAGCAATGGTGTAAAAGTCGCTAGGCGTTGCCAGGTCGGTCGACTGGGGAGTTGCGAGTACTCGTTCTAGGCGGGGAGTGCTCGGGGAGTACTCGGATATGATAAATTATGAAGAAATTTAATTTTAAGAAATTATACATATATCAAATAGCGTAAGTTTATTAATATTTATTACAATATATGTGAATATCAATATAAATTAGAAGAATACATGTTCCAAATACGAAAATAATTCAAAAATTATATTTATTCTATAATATTATAGACATGGTAATCATTTAATAGTCGTCTTCTAATGTATATACATGAAAAACAACAAAAATTCAACAAAAATCGATGAAAACTAGCGGAAATTGACGAAAAACAGTGAAAATCCGAGTTTTCCGACTTGGGCCGAGTTGGGCCGCCTAGCTCCGAGTAGGGCCGAGTTGGGCCGCCTAGCTCCGAGTAGGTCCGAGTAGGTCCGAGTTGGACCGCCTAGCTCCGAGTACTCCCCGATTTTGACCGAGGTTGACTGATTCCGAGTTATAGGACCGAGTTGAAGAAAGTCGCTTCAGTAAATGGCCGAGTTCCGAGTACTCCCCGAGTACTCGGCCGAGTTGGCCGAGTTTTACAACACTGGTGTCAAGTGACATTAATAATAATCCCCTAAACTTAACCCACCCTAGGACACACGATTTCTTATTTCTTTTCTATAGAAACACATTTTGACAGTCATTCATGTTTGGGTTTAATTTATAGAAAAAGAATTGTTAAATTGAATAAGCGTACATACATTAAATGATTGTAGAAAATTAGTAGATTGAAAAAGAAAATAACCAAATAAAATCAAGTGTGATATTTCCTATACCATAATTTATACAAGTCATTCCTCTAATTAAAAAAAATCATTCTTCTTTGGGTTTGGAAGCCACCTTGATCACGTAATTACTTTGAAATGTATTTTAATATCAACAGTACTACCAATGTAGTCATTCTTTTTCATTCTTATAGTTTAATATTTTCTATTATATGCTATCTACTTTTGTTTTTTTAAGTGACTTCTTTAAATATAATACACGAGCAATTTTTATGTGTATCTTTTTATATATCTTATCATCACATCAAATATGACATTACTTAAAGTAATTATCTTTGTATTCTTTTATAAATACTTGAATGTATTTCCGGTCTCACAACAAGCTTTCCTCTTAATACTTCTCTTCTTGATTTTCCATTATAGTTACTATATACGTAAAAAAATTTAGAATACAAATGTATATTTGTCAAAAGTGTACATAGTATATATGAGTCGTTTATCTAGTTAATCAATTGTTGATCTTAAATGATGAAATTTTCATGCATGAAACAAACGATTCTCATGCATGAAAATGGTCTACAATGGTAAAATTCGTATGGCTTATGATTGTTGCATTTTCTCAAATCTTTTCTTTAAATGCTCATAACTTTGGTATGCAACTTTATTTAAAAACGACACCATCAAAATCAAGTATTTTATTATTTAAATATGAGTATCGTATTTTTATGCTTTTTAAAAAACTTGATTTAAAAAAAAAGTTTACGTGTTACACGTATAACTTAGGTAATTATTACTCTGCGTAATCATAAACATAATTTGCGTAATTATAACATAAGTTACGAAAATATAAACATAACCTGCGTAATTGTTTTTACAGCTTAAGTAATTATGGTTGCATGTAATCATAAACATAAGTTGCATAATTATAAACATAACTTTTATAATTATCATGTAACATACAAATTTTTTTTATAATTTTTTTCATGTAATCATATACATAAGTTGCATAATTATAAACATAACTTCCGTAATTATCCTATAACTTATAACTTTTTTATAATTTTTTTTCATGTAATCATAAACATAAGTTACATAATTATGAATATCACATACGTAATTATCATATAACTTGAGTAATTATTTATATTATCAGAACATGCAAGATATATAAACCCAAAAAGATGGGTTTAGACTATTCATAAATAATAAAAAATTAATAAAAAAAGGACAAAATTGAATTAGCGGGTTGAGTTTGACCAATAGGAGGCCTTCACGTTCCTTCAAAGCATCATCGTTCTCGATATGTCATCATGTTACCGAACCAACAATGTTCATCTTTCAAGGGAGCCCGTAAAAGGATGCGACGGTGTTCTTGTCGGGTTAAGGGCCGGCACTGACCCTACCTTGAACCCACTCCGTTCACCCTTATGCGTGTATATAAAGTACTACATGGATGAGATTAAATTTGATGTGATGTATAAAAATCAAACATGCAATCTGATCAAACCATATAAATCATTCATGTAATTTTCTCTTCTTCATATTATTGATGATAAATGTAACTTTTCATATGTATAATTTGAGAATATTTTTCCCTTTTAACAATTATCGTTTGTTCCTCCAAGTATTACACAACATGTTTGGTATTATAATAACAGTAGACCGTTTCCATACGTATTAAACAGTGAGAAACTTTCCAATTCGCCGGCACGACGTCGTTTTCCGGCAGAACACTCTCACCATAAACAGCCATTTACTCCGGTAACCAGACAAATCCCCTCACCAGCCCCCTCTGACGTGTCCATACCCCGGTCCCCACCTTGCCACCCCTCTTCCCGACATCCTGACGTGTCCGGCCCCACTTGTCCCCCCTCCCCCATTCCCTACATTCCGACGTGGCGTCTGACGTGGCACACCAGACAAATCACCAACCTTATATATACCACCACCATTCACACCTCCAAACACACACCAAAAACACACACACACAAATTAAACAAAACTCACTCATCTCCGATCATTTCACCTACACACGATGGCTGTTGGTGCAGTGACGTCATCTCCGCTAGGGCCTCCGGCGACGGAGAAAGACGCTAAAGCTCTTCAGTTTATCGAAGAGATGACGAAGAACTGTGATGCCGTACAGGAGAACGTTTTGAGTGAGATTTTGACGCAAAATGCTGAAGCTGAGTATCTGCAACAATGGGGTCTCGCCGGAGCTACTGATCGGAAAAGTTTTAAGGCGAAAGTTCCGGTGGTGTCGTATGAAGATCTTCAGCCGTACATCCAACGGATTGCTAATGGAGATCGTTCTCCTATTCTCTCATCTCACCCCATTTCTGAATTCCTTACAAGGTGTTATATATTTCCATGTTTATTTATGAATCTTTAAACTAATAATCTTTAGTTCAACCGATTAAGATGAGGAGTTTATGGTTTGTAAATATTGGTAGATTATGGGTTCGAGTATCACTCTGATCAAAATGCTCAGAGTTAAGTAGGGGTCGGTTCAGTGGCTCGATTAAAATAACCCTTATCTTACAAAGTAGTGTCGTATATTTGTCATAAAAAAAATTATGAAATCTTTTAACATATTTATTAAAAGCTTTGGTTATTGATACATCTATATTAAAACACCCTTCTCTCTATCTCTTTCTATATATATAAAAGAGATATGCTATTGATACACTCAATTTATTTTTAACATTTTTATATCTTCTTATACATATATATATAAATACATGAAGATAGATATATAGAGACAATAAAGTGTCTTAATAACATAAATAAATGTTTATATAACACAACTCATATAAAAAGATAGAGAAGATAAGGATGTTTCAATAACCAATAGATATATCTATAACACGTCCTTTAATAAAAATATATATGTTTGGAGTTAATATTGTTGATGTAATATGTTTGAGGATTGCAGTTCTGGGACATCTGGTGGTGAAAGAAAGCTGATGCCAACAATTGCTGCAGAAATGGACCGTAGGCAGAAGCTGTATAGTCTTCTCATGCCTGTCATGAACCTGTACGTGGTTTTAGCCTTTCTCTCGTTATTAGTTTCTTTATTAATGTCTATGGGTGGGCTACAAGTTTAATAATTAATTAACAAAGAGATGTGTGCTCACTATGTTAATATAAACTGTAATGGTTGACTAGACTAGTTAACATGAACATTTTAATTAAATAACGTTATTGTGTTTGATTTTCCTGTATGATTGAATAATGAATAGTATATAGTCAATTATTTGACGGCCGAGACCTTTTTGATGCATATAAATTGTTCAAGTTTGTTAGAGCATGTAATTACTTAGAAACTTTCTATTATTTGCTAAAAAACAAGTGCCCAGAAAGATAAATATCCGAAAAAATATATATTTTTATAGTAGTAACTTTTTATTAAGATAAGGTGATTAATTCTAAATGATAGACGAAAATTTGGAGAAAAATCAATACATTAATCATTTTGTATTTGTATTATACTTTTATAGTTATAATGAAACAATTAATTTCACAGATCTAGAAATAAAAACATAAATAGTAATCTTCTATTTACTTTTAGTTGTCTAAACACTAAATTTTTTTGTTAACATAAAAAATACATACGTGTGTACGTAAAAACGTATATGTGACTCTGTTGATATCGTATGGTTAATCAGGTGATTATTTTTGTTTGGGTATAACTATTTAGTAATTTAGATATAACACTAAAAAAATAATATTTTCATGATTTTCTAAAGTAAATTGTGAACACACTAAGTTAAATAGAGGTTTAAAGATGTTTTGTTTATGCTAAATTCGATCACCTCATAATTAACAAATTATTTTGTTGGTGTTGCAGTTATGTGCCCGGTTTGGACAAAGGCAAAGGACTATACTTCCTTTTCATAAAAGCCGAGACCAAAACCCCGAGCGGGTTAGTAGCCCGACCCGTTCTCACCAGTTACTACAAAAGCCAACAATTCAAAACCCGACCCTACGACCCCTACAACGTCTACACCAGCCCCAACGAAACCATCCTCTGTGTCGATTCCTTCCAAAGCATGTACTCTCAAATGCTTTGTGGCCTCATTTACCATCAGGATGTCCTCCGTTGCGGGGCGGTTTTCGCTTCCGGTCTAGTTCGGGCCATCAAATTCCTCACATTGAACTGGAAACAACTCGCCCTCGATATCGAAACCGGGGTCTTGAACCCGAGTATAACGGACCCGGATATCCGGGCCTGCATGTCAGAAATTCTTAAGCCTGACCCGGGCCTTGCCCGGTTCATTACGGCCCAGTGTTGTGAAGGGAATTGGGAAGGAATAATAAAACGGATCTGGCCCAATACTAAGTACCTTGACGTCATCGTGACCGGAGCAATGGCCCAATATATACCCATTCTAGATTTTTACAGTGGTAATTTGCCTCAAACATGTACAATGTATGCTTCTTCAGAATGTTACTTTGGGTTAAATTTAACCCCTATGGTAAAACCATCTGAGGTCTCTTATACCATTATGCCAAACATGGGTTACTTTGAGTTCATCCCACATGACTCGGTCAACTCGGTCAACTCGGTGTCTAACTCGGATGACTCACCCCCTCAACTCATTGACCTTGCTGACCTTGAGCTCGGTAAGGAGTACGAGCTCGTGATCTCGACATACTCGGGTCTATGTCGTTATCGGGTGGGGGACATTCTTCGGGTCACGGGGTTCCACAATTCGGCCCCGCAGTTCAAGTTCATTAGAAGAAAGAATGTGTTGTTAAGCATTGATGCTGATAAAACCGATGAAACCGAGTTGCAAATGGCGATCGAAAAGGCTTCTGAGCTTTTGAAGGAGTTTAACACTGCTGTTGTTGAGTACACAAGCTATGCTGACATGAAAACCATACCGGGCCACTATGTTATTTACTGGGAGTTATTGGTCAAAGATCCGGGTCATGGGCCGGGTCAGGAGGTTTTGGACCGGTGTTGTTTGGCGATGGAGGAGTCTTTGAACTCGGTCTATCGACAGAGTCGGGTCGCGGATAACTCTATCGGGCCTTTGGAGATTCGGGTTGTGAGGAACGGTACGTTTGAGGAGTTAATGGACTATGCAATATCTCGTGGTGCGTCTATAAACCAGTACAAAGTCCCAAGGTGTGTTAGTTTCACACCTATTATGGAACTTCTAGATTCTCGGGTCGTGTCGACCCATTTTAGCCCAGGAGCGCCGCAGTGGGTCCCAGAACGACGCTTCTAGGCTACTAATGTTGTTAGCAACAAAAGCAAAATTGAAATTGGTTTGAAAGTGAGGGTGTAATGTGTTGGTTAAGAAAGTGATGGGTGTGATGTGTAGGCTACAAAAGTGAAGGGTGTGTTGTGATAGGTTTAGAAAGTATTGTAAGAATTTGTGATTGTTCAAATGTTGATTATTTGTATGATTTTCTTAGTAATTTTCTACGTGGGCTTTTATTGTAACTTTTTAATTGTAAAGGATGGCTGGGTATCTTTTAATGGTTAAAGATTTCTCCGTGATTTCTATATATTAGTAATATTATAAAGGTGAACTTTGTAAAATAGTAACTAACTTTCAAAAGTGTTTCAATTAAGTAACTCAAGTTGTAAAAGTGTTCCAATCATATCACTCACTTTTATATTTTATACAAATTAAAAGTCATAACATATTTTTTAACATGCTATGCTTTTGGATTCAATTAGAAAATATTTTTTTCTATCTTTTGATGCTGATATAGAACGTTGACGTAAATTTTAGGCACTTTTTTTATTTTTTTCATAATTAACATGTTTTTTTTAATATAATTTTATATATTAAAAATTCTAACTCCCATGTCTTTTCCATCATTACTTTCTTGCCATAATAGAATTTGGTAATGACTCGATTTGATCGTTTGGAGGTCCAATTTGAGAAAAATATGCACGAGTGACTAAATTAGAACACTTTTAAAACTTGGTTACTATTCTGTGACATTTTCCCTATTATAAAAGACTAAAATTTGATATCCTCAATGGTTTTATATATATAAATAAAGATTAAAAGTTAACAAATATAAACCAAAAGTAAAAAAGCTTTTGAATTTAAAAGAATGGGATGTATTATAATGCTTCTTTAACTTTACGTATGTTATCGTATGCATCATATTACGTACCTATTTTTTTTTCATTCCACCTCAATCTAAGAAAATAGTTTAACTTTTAACTTCATCTCATATCATATTAAAAACCTATGCATCTTCTATCCATATTCATTAGTAGAGTTTTAACGCCCATTAATGCCAGGGGAGGGGCAGTGTGCAACACCATTAGCGCCTCCATGTCGGAAAACGCCACTTGGATGTAAATATGACTTTTTTTATTTTTAGAAGTTGGTATTTTATTTTATAAATGTTATTGTTATTTTAATATCTAAAAAGTGTGTGTGTATATATATATCTTAAAGTTTTAATGTTATATTATACCATCACTATTAATATTAGGGTTTAACGGTAAAGAGAGACAAGAAAAAAGGGCGAGATGTACCAAAGAGTCATATGTATTCCTTTATTTTTTTTTTAGTTATAATGATTATTAACTCCTTTTTTTAATCTTGTTTTTTTCTTTATGGACTCCTGTTGTTTACTTGGTCAAACAGTAATGTGAGTGGCTAACAAGTGTCATTTGAATATTTTATCATAACATCTCAACTAAAATAATAAGATCATGAGTAATGGTTAATGTCCATTAAAAAGTATTTTCTAACATCAATGCCAAGTTACCATTAACTTTTTGTTAAAAACATAAGTAATGGTTGATGCCCCTATAACGCCCCTTCATCGTTATGAATTTGGTGATTTGGGGCGTTATAATAATAATGCCCCTTTAAATATAACGCCCCACCGTAGTGGTGATGGGGGCATTATGTGGCGTTATGTATGGGTTTAACGACCCATTACATATGGTCTAAATATTCAAGGTATTTTGGCATTTATTTGCTCATAATTCTTTCCACCTAAATTAATTACTCTAGTTCTAGGCTTCTAACATCATTTTCTCTTAAATTCAACAAACTGAAACTCCAACTAAGCTATGAAAAAGACTTAGTTAATTAATGCTTAATCATCATATATTAATATTAGTGTGGCGATATGTAAAGACGAATGTGGTTCTCAAGGGAATATCTTAATTGTAGATGACCTTCTTTTATATAAAAGATGACGGCTACCAATGATCCTTAGCCCAACTGGTTAAGGTGAGGTACTCATGACATGTAAATAAATGGGAGGTCATGGATTCAAGTCTTACTCTGGGCAAAAATGCTTAGAGTTGAGCCAGAGGGTTTTCTCAGCAATGAGTTTCCTCCTGAGGGGGTTGGGGGTGCGGTCCCGGCTGGGAAACAGATAGGTGGGCCCGATTAAGATAACACCTATCCTCCGAAGCAGGGTCGTACATTTGCCGTTCAAAAAAAAAAAAAAAAGATGATGGCTTAAATTTTACACTTGATGGTTAATAAGAGTAGATTAAAAACTGTTTTAAAATAAGATCTTAGTATTAAGTTTAGTTAATATTAGTATAAAGTAAAATAACTTCTTATAACTTAGCCTTAAAAGAAAGAACAAGATCCAAAGAAGTGATGTTTTCGTCTAAACTAAAAAGTAATCTCAAATAATTAATCATGTTTAAATTAATAGTCTTTTTAACAACATAAAAATGTAAAAAGATTTTTTTAACGTCAATTAACAACTAACGTTAAGAATGAAAGACGTTAGAATATCTTAGCATGTAATGCAGAATTGCATAGTATTCCCACACAGGTAGGCGATAGCACTATCATATCAAAATATCCAAGTGGATTCCATGGCTTGTACCCTATGTGGAGGTGCTCAAGAATCAACCTATCACTTTTTCTGTGCGTGTGAATAATTAACATCGCGGATCTGGAATTTCATAGCTTCTTGGTGTAAAATCCCCCAATCTAGACCTTTTGAGTTCGTTATCTTCTAATTTTGCATCAAAAGTCACCTATTGATTGCAACAACAAGAAGAAAGTTCTTCAAGGCATCGCGATGATAACATGTTGGTGCATTTAAAAAGCAAGGAATAAAACAGTATTCAATAATGAAACGACAACCACAACAAGTATCGGGGATAACATAATGTCAATTGGCTTTCTTTGGATCAAAAATAGGTCTCCTTTTAAAAGTATGTGTTGGAAAGATTGTTGTAACTTTGTGTTCTAAAAGTAGTACCTCATTCTAATCAGACTTTACTTTGTCAAGACCATTGAATACAACTACACTTTTTTTGCTTGTCGAGATAGACAATGAATTCTATCATTATTGTTATGCATAAATGCAAAAACTCAAAGAACAATTATTAAAGTAAAAAGAACTATCAGACTTTTGCTGGGAATTTGTATGCAAAAGTACTACGAGTAATGCTCTCTGTCTCTCTGTTATTAGAGAAACATTACAATACAAGTATCATTTTCAAACCGTCGTATTAATAGTTCTCTAACTCATATTACAGTACACTTTTTATTCTTCTATTTACGAGTTACAACGTAATTTTATAAAAAAATTATATCGTATATAAAATTTTTATAACTAATATGATGTAATTTTTATAATGTAATTTTATAAAAAAAATTATATCGTATATAAATTTTATGTACGTTTTAAAAAATTGAAGAACTTGAAAAAAGTCAACAAAAATGACATGTCTAAAATATCACTCTAACAAACTTTTTGTTTTACAATTTGATTTCAATTATTGATTAAGGATATGAATGATTGAGATTACTTCATATAATTTTAATTTTAAAAGTTTTTTTATTTGACCGTTTCCCTTATTATAATACTGTAATAGAAGATTTCATTCAATCATCCATGCGTATAATTTAATGATGAAATTTGAATTGTAAATTACCGAAGAAGCATAATAAATAATATTCCATTTGCATCATATCATAGCCACCTTTTGGCTACATTTTGGCAGTCTTTTAAGTTCTGAAGATTGGTTTGATATACTTTTATTATTATATTATATATGTGTAGTAAATGTTATTGATAGGATTCTGCATGTTTGGACACAAGCAGATGTGTTTCCCAAAATCAGTAGATGGGATGAAGCATGGGCGAGACATAGGTCGTTTACCCATGCTCATTTGTCACAACATAATATTCATTTACTTCAATGTCATACATATACACGCTTCCATACATACATGCATACATATATACACATGCGTGTATCATATTGATATGAACGAATAGTTAAACATATACAAACGAGTAACATAAACGCTAAATGAATCACTTTAGTAGGTTAAATCTTATTATTTCAGAAAACTTAAAAAAAAACGTAATGATATTCAAAAGAAATGTTATCAAGGGAATTAACTAGCTAATCCTAATCCGTAACTTGAGAAAGAAGATACATTCAGTCCAATGATAATTCGTTACTTCCCTTCGGAGAACCCACTTATGGGGTATATTCGCATGCTACATGTATTGAACGTTATTACAAATGATTTGTGTACTCTTTGCTTAGAAAGTTAAAACTCTTTAATCTTATTTGATTGTTCAAGTCCTTGAGCACTATATTGACCCGCAACATGAATTATATAGTCTATTCTTGTTCATTTTTTGTGTCCTCGGATTTTACCTAATTAATAAAATTTTGATATGTATACTCTTTTGAAAATATTCAAGTAGGATTTTATATGTAAGGAATGATGCTGATGTCCTCAATATATTGGTTAGATACATTTGAGTTACCGTAAGATGCTAGAACATCTAACACTGTCATCAAATTTCTATGTCTATCATCTATTTCAAACATGAGTTGTCGAAACTAGAGCAAATCATCGAAAACGAGCCTTACAAATTTAACAATTATATTGTAACATGCCGTAACACTTGAGTTCATCCACTAGTTATTTATAAAAAGGAAATATACGCAACAAGTACTTTAGTCTTGACCAAAGCCGGTGCCAAGGATTTAGGGACCAGAGGCGAGTTAGAATATTAAATTAATGAGCCTCAAACAAAAATAAATTCTCTTATCATTTTTGTTTTTAATGAGTTTTAAATTGTTTCTGTGTAATGGACTAATTAGATGGGTTAAATAGTTTACCCAAACTATGTTTGGGTAAAATGAACTAATTTAAAATATGTAATGAATCAATCTATAGAGATTTTTTTAATATACATGTGTATATAAGATATAAAATATTTTATAAAGAATTTATGCTCCGATTGGGCCAGCTTTGCTCTTAAGTCTTAACCACTAGTTTTCCCTTAACCACAAATCTTCAACTGAGACTTGAGAGTCCGACGAGGCCCATTGAATATTAAGAGTTATAAACTTATAACGAGTCTAGGCCCATTGTTTGATAAGGTCCAGCCTCCGTATTGTTGTCTGGCCCTTAAGATTATTTAGAGTAAATCTTTTTTTGGTTTAGAAAATTTTAATTTCGTTATATTGTATTGACTATGTTATATACTCGTGCGTTATACGGGTTGAAATAAACAATATATATAATAGATCATATAATATGTGTTTTAGATAACAAATCAGTGACATTATTATATACAACAAACATATTTAAGTAATAAACAATATTATAAAAATAAAAAAGATTTTATTATTAATAAATATCCATTAACCTCTTTATTTAAAGTATTTTAGTTTTAACAATGATTATTACAAATTAAACTATACTTTAACAAATTTTAGTCTCATTAAAGTATTTTTAATAAAATGTTATTTATTTTAGAAAGAAACTATATTAAAAGTATGATATTAGATGAGAGTTATTAGAAAAAACTTTTTTGAAAGTCAAGATTTTTACCAGAATTGTAATTTATTATGATATTGACACATAGACAATCGTAGGTGAAACATATGTGATAATAACATAGACATGCTAGAAAATAATCATGTGGCTAAAAGTTATTTTGATTTATTAGAATTGATAAGTGACATGTTATAAATATTATTTTATCTAGAAACAAAATCAAAATAATACGCTACCATGATGACCTAGTCCCCGCCCCATTGACTTAATCGATCGAGCCCATCCCTTGAAATCATACTCTCTACTAATGTGTCCGATTAGGATCCTAACATACTACCTGAATGATCGTTTGAAACTCTAGATGAAGTAGATGAATACTGTTTTTTCAATAGCTTATTTTATATTAGTTCAATCTCTGTTTGTTTCCAAACATTAGAAACAAAATGGCGCATACCATAGCGCTTCACCAAAGCTTACTAGCTTTTCCTCATGTAGAGGAGAATGATATATATTGTATTGTATTGTATTCTTTTTGGCTCATGTATGCATGAAATCCATACAATATGAGGGAGACATGGGGTGGTTTGCAACCCCTGCAAGTAGGTTGGGAGTTAGTTTCTCATGCAATAGTTATTCATTTTCTAGCTTAGTAGATTAGTTTTTTTAGGCGTTATAGAAGTAACGATTTATAGTAACCATTGCTTACAATCTTTGTAAGACTATAAATAGTCACAGTTATTTCATTAAACAATATAAATTAAATCCTAAGAAAGTAAGAATCTCTTATTTCATTAATCTCGTATATAATTTCTAAAAGATATTTTTCACGATTGCCTTCAATCTTGACCTTTAACACGCCTCTCCACCTCATCACACGTACGCTTCATAAACAACCTATTCAGATAATCTTAACCATTTAAATTAAATTCACAGTCCTTGTTAACTCTCATAGATATATTATTATGTTACCGTTTTCCACTTACTCTAATTTCAAAAACCATGAAATCACAATATTATAATTATTAACTAGGGCTGTAAATGAGCCGAGCCGAGCCGAGCCAGGATGGGTTCGAGCTCGAGCTCGGAGCTTATCGAGCTGAGCCGAGCCGGCTCGAAAATTTTAACGAGCTCAAAACACCGGCTCGAGTTCGGCTCGTGAAAAGCTCGAGCCAGCTCGTGGCTCGTTCGAGCCGGCTCGATTTAATATTTATTTTTGTATTTTTTCACATTAATTTATATGAAAACACAAAAAATATATATTAGGGCTTTTACTTTTGTTGGGTACTCCTTACTTAGGAGAACAAAGATTATTATTTTGAATATAAACAATTTACTATCAAGTTATTATGTTTTCTAAACAAAATACTTAATGTTTCTAAAAAAATCCATTTTTATTTTAAGAAGACCTTTATAAAATCCTAAATAATAATCATAATAATAGTAGTAGTAATAATTATTATTATTGTTATACTATATAAATATATATATATATATATATTATATGCACCGAGTCACGAGCCGAGCCAACGAACCGAGCCATGAGCCGAACCAACGAACCGAGCCATGAGCCGAGCTCGAACCGAGCTAACCCTGGCTCGAGTTCGGCTCCTTTAGAATTCGAGACGAGCCGAGCTTTTCCCGAATTTTTCTCGGGCGAACTTCAAGCCACGAACTTTTTGTAGAGCTCTATTATTAACAACACCACGTCATATATATTTTCCTTTAACTAATAAATAAAAGTAAAGTAACGTTAAGAATAAAAAGTTAGAAGCCATAACTTATAAGGCGAGTAGCAGAAAATAAGGCTTTATCGGACCTCTTTACCTTCTAGATCCGGTGATCGTCGTCTCCGGCGAAATCAAATGAAAACAAATAAGCTTTTCAACATCCATATAAACGTTGTTCACCGTCGCCGGTGATCTGATCGGAATTCCTACACAAACGAAACATTTCACACACATTCTCTCATAGATCGTTCTACTTCTAGAATTTTCTCGAAACAAATAAACAGTTCACAGGCAAAAGGTTAAATTTCTTTCTCATTCTCAATCGTCATACGTTTCTATTGGTGCGATCGATCGGTGATATCACAATAATGACACAATTCACGACCACTATTGCTACCGTGATCCTGTCGATTTTAGTGGTGTTTGATAATCTGTTACCGTCGATGTTTGTTTATGCGGTTGTTGATGATTCGAGTGCTGTTGTTATCCTTCCTCCGGATTCTGGTAGCAATCGTCACACGATGTTTGTACCTCTTTTTCCTTCTCATCCTAACTCCTCTCGTGCATCCTCGTTCTCCGGTGACGGGAGATATCGGCGTCACCTGCAGAAATCGGATGCTTCTCGCCCCAACGCGCGGATGGCTCTGCATGATGATCTCCTTCTCAACGGGTATCGTATCGTTTTTTCGATCTATTTTTGCGTATACGCAATGTTGTTATGGATATGTGCGGTTTTATTTGTGTTTTATGTGTGAATTTTGTGTTTATTGGGGTAATTAACGATCATTGTGTAGAACAATTGAATTCACTGTTATTGATTTGATTTTTTTTTTTCAAATTGTGGTCGGTTGCCGTCACATGTCATTTCAGAAGTGTTTAATTGTATCATGTGTTTTAGGTGAAGATTTCTAATTGAAATGAATTGTGATTATTAGGTATTACACGACGAGGCTGTGGGTTGGGTCTCCACCACAGAAGTTTGCACTTATAGTTGACACGGGGAGTACTGTTACTTATGTTCCATGCTCTACCTGTGAACAATGTGGCAAGCATCAGGTAGTTTCTTCTTTTGTGGTAAAGTAAATAAAGTTCATAAGAGTTGAAATGCGTTCACTGCTTACTTGTTTCTAAATTGAACAATTTATGTAACATTTTGTTCTCTTACTGATTTGATGTAATGGTTCAAGATTCTCCCTTTTAAGAGCTTCTATGTATTAATAGGATGGGATATATATAGGAATCACACTTACATTGTTGGAGAAACAAGTAGTCCTGCCACCTTCCTGTGATTATGTTCAGATATTCTATCATACTTATTTTCCAGGTTGTATCATGAACTTTTGAAAGTTAAGGAACATTTGATAATGTAGGAAATCTCACTAAAAGAATAACCTTTTATTTTGATTTGTAGAGGCTGCTTTAAAATTCAGATCAGACTCGCTATGTTATTGTCATTTTTTTAAGGAGAATGTGAAACTAGACATGTATCATAAATGGCAGAACTAGAGGAATAGTGCTAGCCTGCAAAATTTTTAACGAAATAGATTGCATACAGCTACGTGAGTTATTTAAAATAGTAAGCCAATCAGGTGCATGGGTTCTTATGCTCTTACCTTAGACATATCCTGGCTATGAGTGTATTTCATCCAAGTGTAAATCATCAGTGACAAAATTGTATGGATTTTAATGCACAGGTGATTTAGACATTCTTCTGTTTCTTCTTCTTAACTCTTTAAGGTCCTGAATATAAATTGTGGATCTCATCAGGACCCAAAGTTTGATCCAGATTCATCCAGCACGTATGAACCTGTGAAATGCAATACTGATTGCACGTGTGACAAGGACAAGAAGCAATGCGTATATGAAAGACAATATGCTGAAATGAGTTCTAGCAGTGGTGTCCTTGGTGAGGATATCATATCATTTGGCAACCAAAGTGAGCTGTCACCTCAACGGGCCACTTTTGGTTGCGAAAATTCGGAAACTGGCGATCTGTACAGTCAACATGCTGATGGAATAATGGGTTTAGGCCGTGGTGATTTAAGTCTAATTGACCAACTTGTTGACCGAGGTGTAATAAGCAATACGTTTTCTTTGTGTTATGGCGGAATGGATATTGGTGGGGGTGCCATGGTTCTTGGTGACATTTCTCCCCCCTCTGGGATGGTGTATGCCTACTCAGACCCTGTACGCAGGTATGTTTTGTATCTATCTTTCTTATAGATACAAAACTTCACTACTTTTGAACAAAATACATTTAATACATCTCACACATTTACTCTAGTCTCGGGGTGGCAACAGCCCATATTACAATATTGAGTTGAAGGAGTTATATGTTGCTGGAAAGAGGTTACCTTTAAGTTCAAGTGTTTTTGATGGAAAGCATGGAACAGTGCTAGACAGTGGAACAACATATGCATACCTACCTGAAGCTGCTTTTCATGCATTTAAGGGTGCTGTAAGATTCAGTAATCTTTAAGCTTATGTATTTTCTTTAGCTCATTATTGTGTTGCTTTGGGAAGATAAATGTTAATTTAGCAAAGTGATGTGGCAATTCAATGTGGATTTAAGTTGTGGAATAGACATTAAGCAACGGGTTATTTTTATATTTTCTGATTGCAGAATTTCTCATTTCTTAAAGTGAGTAAGCTCCATTAAGATTCTTCTTCCTCTTTATTCGTGTAAATCAATATTTATGTTTCTTGTGGTGATTCTTAATCACTTTTGTTGCATATTTCTGTGGCTTCTGTAAGTGATTTTCTTATTCTGTATTTTCTGCTGTTTACACCTCCATTGATGACTGCATCGTCTCATTTTGTAGTTGCTACTTCATTCTTTTGTCTGCTTTCAGATATTTACTTCTATTTGCAGGGACTCTTATTTTCTTGCTTACATTCATGTTCCATGTTGGGTGGTCTATAAGATGATGCCAGTTACATACCTAATTAGTTTCTTCTTCAACATCTGGGAAACATTTCTGTAAACTTTAATCTCCTACGTACAAGATAAACAAGTTAAAGGATTTTCGTTTATTGAAAAAAGATCTGTCAGAAGCCTTCTTTTGTTAATCATCAAGACTTGTTTTGAAGTGTTGTTCTAAAGGCAAATCAAATAAAAATTTATCTTGTAACTTTGATCAAAATGGGCAATCTTTGTATGGATGGACTATATATGTTCATTTTATATGCTAATTTAATGGAATAATATTCATTAGATGTTCTACACATGGGCTTTTTTTAATCTTCTTGGCACTATATTTCAATCGTTATTCTAATCTTGAATGCAGATCATGAAAGAACTCAATTCTTTGAAACAGATCAGAGGTCCTGATCCAAGTTATAAAGACATTTGCTTCTCTGGTGCTGGAAGGTATTGTTTGTGAACTATGGATATGTGGTAGTAATCACGTAAATTGATTACTCTGTTCAGATAGGAATTAACATTACATCTTTGTTATGTCAGTGATGTTTCGAAACTCTCAGAAACCTTCCCATCAGTTGATATGGTTTTCGGTGGAGGACATAAGCTGTCACTATCCCCTGAGAACTACTTGTTTAGGGTGGGCATTTATATCATTCCTTTCCATTATTCTTCAGTCATATCATATGATATCTTGAAAGTTTGCTGTTGTTATATTTTTATGCTCATTTGTTTCTTATATCAAAAGCACTCAAAGGTGCGTGGTGCATATTGCCTGGGGATTTTTCAGAATGGAAAGGATCCAACAACTCTTTTAGGAGGTACTTTAATTTCACCAGATGGGTTGTAGCTAGAGGTGAAAAATGGGTGGGTCACGGGTGAACATGTCTTTTGTGGTATGGGTTGATGCAGGTTGGGTTGACTTAAACCAATTATTTTCAATATTTCTAAAGGGTTTATAAGTCATTAGTATCAGGTATGATTACAAACATTACCTTTTTTTAATGACAATCAAATTCTTGAAATTAAAAAAAAAATTGATTGAGGATGTTATGTACTTTATGCATTAAAAATACACATTGGATATTTTCAACTTCTTTCCTTACAAGCTTTTATTTCCTCTTTTATCAATTTTACCAGTTACAGATAAACAGAACCCGAATCACCCATTCATAAGTAAATGGGATGAAATTTCTTATTACTTTACCTTTTACTTCCAAATTATTTACCCTTTTCTTATCAACATAATTGTTTGCGTGCAATTTTATGCTTGTTACAGGTATTGTTGTCCGCAATACTTTTGTTATGTATGACCGTGAACATCACAAGATTGGATTTTGGAAAACTAATTGTTCTGATCTATGGGCAAGACTTCATGACTCTAGTGTGCCTCCTTCATCGCCAGACTCAAGTCCTGAAGTATCTCCTTCTTCACCTCCAATTCGTCCCCCATATCATATTGCTCCAGGTACAATAAGCTTCTAACTTAAGTGCCATAAGTTCATAACTTGTCCCATATTTACTTTTATAGTATGCAAATAGGTTTGGTTGTTTACTGATTTGGTTTGATTGTTTAGTATTGCACAATATGCATTCAATATCACCCATCGGTATATTGCACAATGACGGTTTCATTAATATTTTACATGACACTGAATACTAGATACTCTTAAGTATTTTCATTGCCATGCAGGGTCAAAAGTTGGAAGCATAATATTTTACATGACACTGAATATTAGATACTCTAAGTTGGAACCCCGCATCAAAGAGCTTACTCAGTTAATCGCTGTGGAGTTAAATGTTAACAGTTCACAGGTATTTACAGTTTTGCACAATTAGCTCACATATGAAATCATAATTGACTTCAAATTATGGTTTCAGGTTGACTTGTTGGATTGTACATATGAGACAAATGGTTCCCTTACAATATGGTCCATCACTCCACCAAAACCTGCTGAATATATGTCCAAAGAGACTGCATCTGTGAGTTATTCATATAATACTGCGAATTTTATCATTATATACAAGTACGTTCCCGTTATTCTGTTAGTTATCTGTGGTGGCAGAATATTATTGCTCGAATAGCTAAAGATGAGATACACCTTCCTAAAATCTTTGGAAAACATCGTATATCCAACTGGTATATTGAGTCTGATCCAAACAGGTATACTGATTATGATATATGCTCTCCATACATGTCAGTTTAGAGTAAACCTACACTAAAATTACAAACAAAATGCAGAACATGGTGGCAGAATTACATAGCTGTGGTCATAACTTTCATTCTGATATTGGTTTTTGGATTTTCGGGTCTTATGACATGGCGGCTTCGTAGATACCGACACCAAACTAACATTCGCTACAAGCCTGTAGATTCAGCCATGCGTGAGCAAGAACTGCAGCCTCTATGACCTTAAACAAATCACATGCTAAAATCGTCTTAAAATACTGACATGTGGTGGTGGATGGATTCCCAGTATCACTGCCAACAAGGGACTAAAGTTTCGCATATTATACCGATGCATATAGTAAAAAACAATCATGTTTTCAATAACTTTCTTAAAACTAGTATTTAAAGACATGCTTAATGTGTATAACTTTATAGTTTCAATGATGAAGTAAAATAATTCACAGGCTTTTCTTTCTTGTTTTATTTGGTTTTTTAAAGTATTTTTTGAACGATCATCTTTATGTTTAATGTCTTGATGTTTTAACTATTTGTCAATCATTGTACCTTGACAGGGTGTGTTAGCTTTATGTAGTTGAGCGAATACAAAAACAGTAGTGGCTGGCAATAATTATTTAAATGGATGAAGATTTAATCGGTTGGTTAGTTATTTAAGCTACATGGATCCATAATGATTAATTATTATATGGCTTGTCAACCATGATGTTTTTTTATGTGTTTAGAATCACAATCCCATGATTACTTAAAGATGTCAAGTACAAGTACAATGGTTGCACAACCCATTGATGATTTTAGCTTTGTGTACACTGGCTCATTGAAACACACAAACTATATATGGTAATAAAGTTAACAATTTGTATCTTAATCGATGATTTCAGGACCAGATCGAACATTAAATAGGATCGGACAATGAACCGGACGTCTTACTGGTCCGCGGGTCGGACCGATTCGATTCGACCAGTCGGACGGATATGAGAATTGGATAAATTATAATTATTTTGATGAAATTGTGTAAAAATATCCTAAATTTTTAGAAATATATATATGAAAAATCGGTTCCCGGTCCGACCGCCGGTTCAAGCGGGCCAATTGGTCCAACCACCGATTTAACGCCAAACCGATTTTAAACATCGAACCGAACTGGATTGGGGTCTGATTTCCAGTCTGACTGGTCCGATCAATTGGTCTAGTTTTGATATTAACCTGTCTCCCTCTCTCTTTTCCTTTAATAACCTCCCCTACCCACTATCCCTAAATATTTGCGGTCTTTGAGACTCATGTATTTGTATTGTTTTAGTTTATTGTAATCACAATACGATTACAAATTTATTAAATTCCCTATTGAACAAAACTTTTTCCACACACAAACACATATATTAGCCACTTGGGTTGGTGGCCTCTACTAAGAGTTAAGGATTCTTTAAAAACTACTTACGTTTAAACCTAGCTAGTTGTAATTTAGAGACTCTAAAAATAAAATATTATTATTAAAAAGAAAAACAAACACATACACTATACACCATTTGTGGATGTATTATATGTTTTAGTGGCTGGAACTTGTTTCGGCCTTTATTAGACATCTACACAAAAATTTAATTTTGAGATTTTTTTATAAAAGAATTTTTAACATAAGAAAGAGGCTTGGACCAATAAACATAAACTAACTACTTATTATTATTACTTATATTAAAAAGAAACTTACATGCTAGAGTAATATTTCTGTTGTTTAGCTTTTGGCCACCAGTTTTTTTTTGGGGGTTTCTTTTTTTAAATTTAGTTTATAATTGACAGAATTAAACATAAACAAATAAGTATATCAACTTAACCTTATGGGATTTTTTTAAAAAATTTCAATAAAATTTCCTATAATATATTTTTATAATCGAAGAAATATATAATAATCTTGTGACATTGTGGATTTTAATTGAGAAAAAATCTTTTTTGAGCTTTAGGAGGCTCCAAAACTAGTCCATCTTGTATGGATTTTGCCTTCTCACAATCAAAACCAACTTTAAAAACACATACGATCTTTCTTCCTCACTCGCTTCTTCGCCTCTCAAATTAGACGTTCGTGCACAAGAACTTCATCCTTTTCTTTCTCCTTCACATCATCATCTCACACTAAAGCAAGCTAAAACCTATTGTAACATGTGCTCTATGAGAGACAAGAAGGCATCTGAAGAGTTTGTAGCCGTGACGAACCACCAAATGAATATGCTGCTAAAAAAAACAGAAACACAAAAAAAAAACTACCAAAAATAAGAAAGAACCACATAAGGAGTACAAATGCAAGTTAACGAGTAATAAGCGTATGAGACATGTAAATATTTTGTTTCAGTATATGGACTATTCTTTATATATAATAATTATAACTATTAATTTTTTATAAGTCTTTCAAATTTAGACGGCTAGTTTCCCTTCTTTAATTTAGAAAAACATATGCAAATCACGTCACAATATCTATGAAAGAGACCGATGTTCACCAAGGATCTTCTCATCTTGCTATCTTGATATAGTAAAATACATAAAAGTCAAATAACTGAATAAAATATTGATATTGACATCCTTCATATACATAAAATGCAGAAAGAAAAAGAAAAATATTTCTGGTTTGTGATAAACGGTACACAAATAAAATACTAGAAAATGAATAAAACAATTATAGTTCGATAACAACACTTATTTTGTCTTCTCATAGGGGTTACACTATCAACTAAGTAAATTAAATAATATTGACCCATTCAAACATTTTTTTTCCTGGATGACTACCACTTTCATTCAAATTAGTCACTCAGATTTCATTAATGCATAAACTAAATAATTATAATAACAACGATAAAAACTTATAAACTTACATTTGTTTCCAATCGTATTAATAAACCAAACTTATCATAGATGAAGATGTCAAATTTTATGATTAGAAAACTTTTTACAAGTAGTCGTAATCGAGTAAAGCACTTTTGCAAGTTACAAGGTTTGAACGGGTCATTACACATTAGAAATTTTTTTATTTATATAAATAAACTCACAACGAGTGTTTTTTATTTGTACGGTCTTGATGACTGCTACATTTGTAAAAGTTATATAATAGCACTGTGTATTGTAAATAAGTTGAACTGCTTGTGATATGTTCGAAATTCTTTTACTACAAATTTAAATCGAGTTGACTTAAAAGAGCTTGTGCTTAATTAGAGCTTATTTAATAAATGAGTTTGAGCCCGAGCTTAATCAGACTTTCGATCTAAGAACAAGCTTATTATCAATATAAAATTTAAGTTGTTTTAATATAATATATAATAACAATAAAACAACAAAATAATGTTAATATGTGTGTATGTAATTGCATAATTGATAAATAAAAAACGAGCGAAACTCGAGTTTGAAGAATCACCCATGAGCCAGACTTCGCTTTTATATATAAACTCAAAATCAAGATAGGCTCATGCTTAGATAAGCTCGAGTTAGTTCGAGCCGATTTATTAAAACCCTACCTATATCCATCAATACAGGGGGTACATATGAATAGACTTAGTTCAGTTTGGTTATGAGCTAAAACTTGATCTATAGTCAATGTTTCATGACTATAATTTCTATAACTAGTTGGGTTCGGTAAAAATGATACGATTATAGACTGATACAAATATATGGCCAATGGTTAGTTTTATATTTTTATAACTGATTTGTCATGCTTATAAGTGGCTTAATTAATTAAATTGTTGGAAAAGATGATTCGGTTATCCATCGATTTTTTAACATCGGCAGGGTCAACCTAATTTAATTAAATAATCCAATAATATTTTAAAGTCAAATCAAATATTACTAAAACTTTTAATTTATCAATAAGAATAAATCACAAACTAACATGCTGTTCATAAAAAAATTACGAACTTTTTAGTTATTTGTTTATTAATTTAGTTATTTTACACACATACGACGATAACGTAGCCATAAAAATTGATTACGTTTTCAAATGATTCGGAATTTTCCAGTTCAGCTATTTCAACTATTCGGTTTTTTGCTTCATTAATTTAGTTATTTTACACACATACAACGATAGCTTTTTCTACTGAAATATACAATTTTGTAACAGAAATACAATGAAAGTCATCTATGAATCTATCAAGTAAATAAATTTCATCAACATTGTATATCAAACACCCTCAAGGAGTCAAGTTCATTGTGTGTACGTGGGGTGGTGTGAATTTAGGCAACCATGTATTAAAAATGGGTATGTTATTGATACATCCAATTTATTTTATTATTTTTATATCTTTCTATGCATACATATAGATACATGAAGAGAGATAGAAACAATAGAATGTCTCAATAACATAAATGTGTGTTTGTATAATCTAAAGCTTGTATAACCTAACCCATTAAAAAACTAATTAAATAGTCATTAATAGTTGAAGAACAGTAGTCGAATGATGACGACGGAGAGACAGCAATATCGTCTCAGCGATCCAATCACAACATCTATATTCAATTCATCTGCTTACAAATTAAACCAACTAATTTCAAATTCACCTGAAATTCACCCCATATTCCTATGCAATTCTTCAGGTGAACTCCTACTCTCTTTATCTTCTGCTCATCTGATGCTTCTAGGGTTTCGTTTTCTTACTGTTTGGGGACTAATTCAACAGCTGTATTTGACGCGGTTTGAATTGATGGTTTGGTCAATTAAGACCTGTTATTGAAAGTTTCGTTGTTCTGTAGTAGGATTTAAGCCCTGATTCTAAGATTTTTCTAATTCAAGTCATAAAACGTAAGTCGAAATTGATCAATTCACTAATTCAGCGTTTGCTTGTATTGATTTTGGTTTATTTTACTGTTTGCCTGTTGATTGCTGATTGTTGTGGTAAGGATTTGTTGTTCCCCAAATGTATTGAATCACACATTTGATTTTATCTGTAAAGGTGTTCATGATCATAATTTATATGCATATCAATGGCATTTCTTTTCTTTTCTATTTTTTTTCTAGGGTTTTCTGTCAATGTCAAACGTATGGTTCAATAATATTGCATCCTGTAAAAGTGATGTAATCCCATGGTGTTTCATTGTTCTATTTTTAAGCTATAAATATGCTTTTCTTTCAGTTACATTCTACTGAAGTCGTGTCTATGCCTTTGCCTAAGGAGATCCAGGAGATACTCATCAGTGGAGGTCTTTAGGTGAACAAGTTCATATTAGTTTACAAATCAGGAGTTTGCAAAGATAGGTTAGTCATGTTTGTATAGTGATTTTTAGTTAAGATCAATATCATTGTAGTTGTGTGTAAAGAGTTGCTTATTTACACAGGTGAAATGGAGATATCACTATTGAAAGCACTTGTCAAAAACATTTCTACTTTTATTCATCTGTCATGCCAAGATAAGAAATGTTGTGAAATTGTTAAAAAGTATCTCATCAAGAGTGAAGAAGTGCTGAAGTTAATTAAGCCGGTACTCGAGTCTATTATCGATGTTGATTTGGCTTCAGATCAGTCATTACATAAGGAATTTGCAGGCTTGAGTCAGTCTGTTGATGAACTCAGGGAGGTTCTAGAAGATTCTCATCCATTTATGAGTAAAGTTTACTTTGTATGTTTTAAGCACCTGCACCTTGTAGTTTCAAAATAATGCTTTTCATGCAGAGGTTTTTGACTCATTTTTGTTATTAAAGGTTTTAAAGGTCGAATCATTGTTTACAAAAGTTCGAACTGATGGTTTAGACATCCTTGACCGGCTGCAATCATGTGAAGGACTGCCTGTTGAACTGAGTTCAGCATCACTCGAGGTACCTTCAAAATTTCTAGTTAGAACTTTTGATTCTTGACATAATTTGAAATCAATGATAATTTTTCTTTTTCTTTTTCTTACGTATAACATAATTGATTGCAGCACTGTGTGCAGAAAATTAAGAATATAGGGTATGAAAAGCCATCAGCAATCATCTCCGAAGCTATAAAAGATCTAGTGGAGGGCAATGAACCTAGCTCAGATATCAGGTCAAAAATTGCTGATTTGCTTAGCTTAAAGTCAAATCAAGAACTTTTAATTGAGTTGGTTGCCCTTGAAAACTTGAAGGAGAATGCCGAACAGTTAGAGAAGATTAGGGATGTTGAGTGTATTGAGGAAATGATTACTCTTGTTACGCACATGCATAATTGCTTTATTGAATTAAAACAATCGCAGAGCGCCAACACCATACCCATACCACCCGACTTTTGCTGCCCATTATCACTTGAACTCATGACTGACCCTGTAATTGTAGCTTCTGGACAAACGTATGAACGGGTGTATATCCGTAATTGGATTGATCTTGGTCTTACTGTTTGCCCGAAGACAATGCAAACCCTTGTCCACACTAATCTTATTCCTAATTACACTGTTAAGGCACTCATTGCAAGTTGGTGTGAATCCAACAATATTAACCTGCCAGACCCTGTGAAGTCCGTGATCCATCAGGAAGAAGCGTCTCTGGTGCATCATGTCTGTTCATCTTCAGAAGATTCCATGCCTGAGTTGGAAAATGAGGATGGTGAACTAACTGAATCTGGGGAAAGAATTGTGGATTCAGGTGGACCTTCCACCATATCACCGCCTAGAAAAGAATCTTCAGGTGGCGGCGGAGTGGATGAAGGGTCTTTGGAGCACTCTCATGGGTCGAATGAAGAGTCTTCACCACAGGAAGCAACAGGAAACAATAGTGATGCTTCAGTGGAGGTGACAGTAGAGCCTCAGCCTGCCATGGCCGCCTCAAGTGCCACCCCAACAGACCAGCATGAATACCAACCTCGGTTCAGAAACCGACCAAGAAGTCAAATATGGCGCAGATCATCTGAAAGATTTGGACCAAGAATCATTTCTTCTGTTCCTGAAACCCGGCCCGACCTCAGTGGAATTGAAACCCAGGTAAAAAAACTGATTGATGACTTGAGTAGCACTTCACTTGATACAGTAAAAAATGCTACTTTGGAACTCAGATTACTTGCCAGACACGATAAAGATATTCGAAATGTCATTGCCAACTGTGGGGCTATCGACTTATTAATCGGCCTGCTCTATTCACCCGACCAAACCATCCAAGAAAATTCTGTTACTGCTCTTTTGAACTTGTCTATAAACGACGTCAACAAAACCACAATCGGTAATTCCAATGCGATTGAACCATTAATTCATGTCCTTGAAACCGGGAGCTCAGAAGCTAAAGAAAATTCCGCTGCAACACTCTTTAGCCTCTCAGTAATTGAAGACAACAAAATAAAAATCGGGAGATCTGGAGCTATTGGGCCTCTGGTTGATTTATTAGGAAACGGGACCCCAAGAGGAAAGAAAGATGCAGCTACGGCTCTGTTTAACCTATCAACGTTTCATGAAAACAAATCCCGTATTGTGCAGGCAGGTGCTGTTAAGTTCCTAGTAGACTTAATGGACCCTGCAACTGGGCTGGTGGATAAGGCGGTTGCAGTTCTATCAAATCTAGCTACAATTCCCGAGGGTCGAGCTAGGATAGGTCAGGAGGGTGGGATACCTATGCTTGTTGAAGTGGTGGAATTGGGATCGGCACGAGGGAAAGAGAATGCTGCTGCAGCACTTTTACAGCTGTGTACTAATAGTAACAGATTCTGTAACATGGTACTTCATGCAGGAGCCATCCCACCGTTAGCGGCTCTGTCAAGTACGGGTACCCCGAGAGCCAGGGAAAAGGTGTGTTTTTGTTACTTTTCTCGATACCCTGTATTCGGATCAGTTTTGTTTTGATTTTTAAAATATGAATTCGGGTTGTTTTTGTTATCTTGCAGGCTCAATCGCTGTTGAGTTTCTTTAGAAACCAACGGCATGGCAATGGTGGGAGAAGATGAGGAAATTTGGGTTGGTTTTACAGGTAAGTTTTGTATACTAGTGTAAATTTAGTATTGATTTGTGACAGAAAAGATAAGGGTAGAGAGGATACATGATTTTTAGAGGTGAGTTGTCTCATGCATATTGTGAATTTTTTAAAGTTTATACCTGTTTCTGCATATGTTTATTGTAGTTTTGTGATTGTTCTTTGAATATTGATCTTTAGTATAGATGACATGTCTGACTTGTCATTTTCTGTTTGTTTCTACATGTAACTTCTGAAAAAATAACTCATTTCTGCTTAATTAAATACATTATCTTACAATAATGCTTATTTTGCTCTAGTGATTTAACTTTCAAAAGAACTCAATTCAGATTGTACAAAATTATAATATGATGGCTACATGCAAATACTGACCATGACCATTGTCTCAGTAGCCTTCATTGTTGTCACACGCACACACATCCTGGTCTCTATAGACGCCTGCAGACCCAGTGTCTCATGTTCAGTCCCCTAATCGACTTTCCCTTGTAACTGAATGCATCCAGAGATCCTGGTTTTAATGTTTTTAGTATTTAAAACTTATATGAGTGAATGATCATCATGTGTGCTGAGATCAACTGTTAAATTTCAACCTTTGTTGTCTCTTCATCTCAAGTATATAAGGGATTTGTTAACGAACATATCATCATGGCAGAGGTCAATACCTAAAACATCAAGATTGTACAATTATGTAGTCAAATTGGACTCGACACGCATTACTTTTCCTCTTAACATACGAAAGAAGATAGTTCAGTTGTCTAAGTTCAATTTTTATTATTATCTATTTAGACCTAAGCATTTCACTCTTTAAGGTTTAAGGTGTAATATTCATTATTTTTCTATGCATAGCAACCCTTGGGATTTTAGAATCTACTCATCTAGGATGGGTCATATCGTGTGTTTATCATTTTAAAATAATTATAGTTTATTTTTAAAAGGGTGATTGGAATTATACACCACTGACTAGTGACCAGGCATTCTATAGCACTGGTTTATTATAAACAGCCATTTACATTACAGGCCTGTACTGTAGTTTACTTATTGTCAATAACCGTTTTTAGTGTACCAGTGGCGTATATGATCTAGATTTTTTTTCAATTGTTGGATATTGTTAGAAAGATTTTCAAAATGATAAAAAAAAATGTGATTTTGGACTATAATTAATAATATAGTTTTGATAAAAATCATTTGTCCCAAACCAGAGCAAGATAAAACACATTACTCGATTGGTTGGTTTCGTGAAACACATTGGTTAATACTAGGTGTGGCCACACCTGGTTGTCAAAAGATAAAAGTTCAATGAATTAAATCAGTGTGACTCGTCAAAATTGTGCATGCTCGAAGTGGTTCCATCTTCAGAAATCATGAAGATGCTTATGTATAGTGACCAGAAAATCATTTATTTCTTGTTAGTTGAATTTCTTAAAACTCAGCAAGATCAATCGACTTATCACCATTCATACAATGTTCACCGGTGGTACACTGTTGATAAGACATTCGTTTCTTTTGCGAAATGATTTGTTACAAATCTAAAGCACATTGTTTAGCTGAAGGGTGGACTGAAGTTTCTTTCTGAGGATAGAAATCATGATTTAGTTTTAGTTGCCTTTTTGATTTACTTTATTTATTATTTATAATCATACAACCAACAAATTATAAAGTCTACTTTTCTTTATACGAGTATCCAACTAACTCATACTATATGTATACACAGGCGATTATATAATAAATATAATATCCAATGAAGATAAGTAGTGAATCACATCATATATCACATATATCTTGCACACAAAACTCACCCTAATGCTTAGATTAGAGTGTTTGTCGATGCTTAGAAAGTTGAATAATTGACACCGTTGATGTTTATACGAACCTATTAATCATATAGGATTACAAAATTGAGGAACTATATATGTTCAGTTCTGGGATTAAAAATACAAAAAGAACAAATATTAGTCATTTAATTCTCTGATAGTTGTTTATATTTCCTTACATTTTGTACTTCTTACATTTGTGTAAATAATGAATATAAAACTATTAAACTAATTTGTTCATATATTAATATAATTATATACTAGGCTAAAAACCCGTGTAACACACGGGTTCAATCTAAAAATATTATTGTTGTTTAAAAAGGTTTATAAGTTATAATGTTAACATATAATACTTTGTATATCAACTTTTATGTATATTTTTTAACATTAGCTACATCTAACATTAGTAGGTTTTCTCTATTAATGCCTATACATCTAAATAGTATATAATATGGAATGAAATGAACTTATAAATAAGAACTTTAAGTAATAGAAAAAATTAAATTGAATATGAAAAATAATACTTCAAATTCATTAACATCTAAAAGTTTCTTTGTATACAACATTTAATGTTCTGTTGGTGATTTTTTATCATTATCTAATATTAATAATTTTAATCTATATCTACTTTAACTCGAGATAATACAACATAGAGCTGATCATGTGTGAACGCTGTTTTTTTAAAACAACCCAACTTTGGATAGCGATTGTCCATGGCTCTTGTTTATTATCGTTCCAAAACATACTGCTAAAGGAAATTGTCTTCTTTGAAATTTAAAAGCAATCCTTTTATCTAAAGGTGTCAAAGTCAATCGTGGAATAAAAGTGCGATTTCCAATATTACTTCTAGATATTATTTCAGCTTCTATAACACGATTGCCAAAACTATTACTTGTAGTCTTGTTCCATTGCACAAACCACTTTTTTAATCAATGTTTCTTAACAATATTACTGAACACTAACTTTTAATATTAACTTATGGTTTTGGAGACCATATACTTTAAGTCCATTAAGAACATCATGTGAATATAACTTTCATCAAAGTTGTTAGAAAGATACTCTAAGTGACATAAGCTATCAGAACTAAAATATTCCTTTTCATCTCCGGGAAACATGAATAACAAATAATCATTTATTTTTTGAACAACTTCATTTGTCGGTGCAAGTATAGCTCTTTCTTGAAAAAAAATGATTATTGACATTATAAAGAATAGAAGGGTAGACAAAGTCAATTAAAATTATTATAGGATCAAACAAATTGGTAATAAGAAGATCATCCGGTATATCAATTATGGCATCTCCATCATTCGATCCATCTGTGTTTCCTTCTCCGACATCTAGAACCTATTTTGCAAATATCTTTGTTTGTTTCATATCAGATTGTTCACTTCCAACGGCTAACCTCATGTTTTCTGTTACTCTAAGAACCTTACAGTTTGCCCAAATGTATGAGGAACTTAAGGAGGCATTAACGATGTCATGTCCAGATCCATTAGGAATAACAAGAAGAATTTGTCTAAAATCTCCTACAAAAACAATTATTTTGCCTCCAAATGGTATATTGAAGTTGTTACAGTTATCATATGTGAGTATATCTTTTAAAGTTCTATCCGATGCTTCAAACGTATGCTTGTGAATCATAGGTGATTAGGTGTTTCATCCCAAATAATCAATGTTATTTTTTTAATAAACCTGCAATGTCACTGTGAGGTTTTATATGGCACAAAGAATGCTCGTTGAGATTTAAAGGAATTAGAAATCGAGAAGGTGCCATTCTACCACCGGTTAATAATAATGATGCAATTCACTCGAAGCAACGTTTAAAACAATCTCACCTTTCGACCTTATTGTTGTAGATAATGTCTTGCACAAAAATGTTTACCCTATTCACCATAACCATAAACAAAAAAGACGCTTCCTTCTTTATCGTCAACTGCTTTCATTATATCATAAAAACACCTCTCTGTTTATTTGTTAACAAAGATAAAAGACCATCACACTTCTTTGTCAAGGTTTCTCTATCATAAGATAGCTACTCAATAATAAAACGATTGTTTGAAGAAGAGACCGAGTCATGATCAGGATAAGGAATCATTGAAAAGTTTTATAGGGTCGAACTCTTACGAACTAACTTTTTTTTTCAATTTCAAAAACAGTCAAATTCTTAATTTGATCTGTATAAAGAGATAAACCAGAAATTTAATTAAAATATATTGAAATTAATAAATACATCAAAAAATGAAATGCAAATCACAAAATTATATTATTGTATTTTTGAATTTTTATAATAGAAAAATATTAATTTAACATCATTCTTCCTTCTAAATAAAAGAGTAACTATGGAAGCTATGTGTCAATATCATATTCATTCTCACAAAAATTTCCTGATTCTCTCTCTTATTAAATAATACCTTAATTACAAATAATATTATTTAACTATTTTTTAGATTAAAAATAGTTTTCTCATAAATAAGAAACTTATCTTTTTATTAATGTTATTTCTAAAGAAAAAAAATTTTAGAAAATAATTTTTTTAAAACATGAAACCTATTTAAAAATATTTAATATTTTAAATTTAGTGTTTTTAAAAAGTAAATTTTTTATAAACCAAAAATAATTAAAAATAAGAGTTATAATAAGGATATTTATAAAAAATGATAATTTTTTTAAACAAAATGTTTGATTTTTTTTTGTTTGAATTTTTTTAAAAAAAGTTGATATCGTTGTTTTATTACTTATAGTTTTTACTCCTACGTAATTTAAATCATATCATACCTTAAATGCCGTTTTATAATTAAGTAAACTTTTATTATTTTTAATATTTTATTTATTCAACCCGTGTAATATACGAGTTTACTAAAGCTAGTGTATATATATAGTAATAAGGATAAAAAAATTGATGCCTGAAGACTTTAGTAGATGTTGTTATTTAACCTGAAGACTTTTGTAAAGATCGGAATATAAACCGACCATTTTATAAAAACACACAATCAAGAAATTTATTACATAGATGAATAGAATCATAGATGATTTGTAGAGTTTTTGTTGATGAAATATTCAAATAAAGAAGAACCATGGGTGTTATGTTATTTCCATAAAAAGATGACTTGTAATTTAGGGTTAAATTCCCTAACTTCCCCCAATTAAGTGGGAAAATGAACCTAGACTAACATTTAGAACAGATACGTAATTAGGCGGGAAATAAAAAAATAGAGCCCTAAAAGAATGTCATGTGGCATTAAAGATAATGTTTTATTAATAAGTATAGATTGTTTATCTACACGTGTAAACGTGCACCCACGCTTCTAGAACTCTTTGTTCACATAGTTGGATCGTTTTCTTAATTTCTTAACGCTATATGAACAATTAAGTCAAGCCTTAGTGAATTAGCATAATAAGCTTCTAAACTTTCAATAATATAACTTATTTATATAATATTAATTATCAGCTTTGATATGTTTAGTGGGTAGTATTATGTGTTTAGTGAGTTGTACCAACCTTTGTCTTTTTCTTAAACTCTAACTTTTTATTATTATTTTAACATACTACTTTTACATCTTTTACAATTTAACCTTAAATTTTTTATTTTCCTCTTTGATCCCCCATACTTTCCATATCATATAATTTTTTTTGTTTTGCGTTTTCGGCTAAATTTTGCGAGTAACACACCACAACATGTGTGTGATTCAATATTTTTACGTCCCTCGTTACAACTCATGGGGCTTAATACTAGTAAAGTCTAATCAACAATTTGATATAGGTTTGAACTATAAAATCCATCATCGATTGATATATAAATTTCTTGTACATGTGATATGCAATTAAAGATTACAATCTAATGATCAATTCGGTATAAACTTAATTATGTTAAAATTATAGATGTTACAAATCAACTTTATATGTGGTGCTTAATTTTTCTTTAATTCCTTTTGTTGTTACTACTAAGATTAAATATCTATGGTAATTATATCAACTTTTTCTTCAAACTAAGAATATTTACATACTACTACTAACGTGATGTATTCTTCAATCCTATAAAATGAAAATGTGATGATATAAAAAAACACAATGTGTGTGTAAAAAATATTATATATGCTTATACAGAATTTCTTTTTCTTGCCACATGGAGAAAGTAGGCTCCTTTCCATGCCAGCTGTCATTTATTATTTTCCATGTTTTGTTTAAAAATTAATTTATTGCATATATAATATTTTATTAAAATTCCATTTCCAAATAAGAAATCTAATAAGCAAAAATATGAGATGTGGGTAATCTACGCAGATTTGAAATAAGCTTCACGTAATAAATATTCTTTTGTTTTATTTGAACTAAAAGTATTAAGTAAATTACTGTTTTAGTATCGAGGAACGGCGGAAATTACGGATTCAGTTCAATAATTTATTTATTATACTGACAGTCTAATAATTTTAAGGTTTGTTTCAATCTCAAGTCATATAACTAAAACTGTTAAATTTTCCTGTTAAGTTATTATGAAATGACAACTTTACTCTTATAATTAAAAGTTCAAAATAATAAAAGAAAACCCTACATTTAACCATAATTCCATTTTGTCGCCACCTACACCTCCACCCCTTACTCTGAGAGCTTCCTTCACTGCCACCTCCGCCCTCCACCACCAAACTACAACCTTCTCTCTCTCTCTCTCTCTCTCTCTCTCTCACACATACACACTTTTTTTCTCTTTCTCTCTCTTTATCTATCTCTCTATCTGTCTTTTACTCTTTTTCATCTCAAGAACCACCAACTACCTTTGGCCTCTCTCTTCGGCCGCCACTTCGGCCTCCACCCCTAACCACTGCCTTCCGCACTCCATTACTCAAACCACCGCCTCCTGCACTCTATTCCACCCCAAACCGGATCTACTCTTACAACTAAGATATGATATGTTAGAAACGTATTTGAGAATCATTGTTTAACGGAACAAACACTAACGTTGTTAACGGTTTGAGTGAAATTGAAACAAACCTTTAAACTATTGGACTGTTAGTGTAATAAATAAACTATTTGACTAGAATTGTAATTATCAAACCTTAGGAACGAAAATAGTAATATACTCTATAATATGTAATAGATGTCCACAAATTGAAATTGTTGTATAAATATAATTAACATGTTATAAAATACATAATTTGATGTAACAAGCTTTGGCAATCAATAACTAATCCAAACATGATGTTCGATATACAGGCAATAATCTCATATAAAGATATGAGTAAATTACGCTTTTAGTCCCTGGAGTTTGACGAAAATTACTATTTCAGTCCAATAATTTATTTATTACGCTGACAGTCCTATAGTTTTAGAGTTTGTTTCAATTTCACCCGAACCATTAATACCGTTAGAGTTTATTCTGTTAAATGATGTAAAAAGACATTTTTGCCCTCAATTTTAATAAAAAAAACCCATCCCCATACCACCCAACCCATATCCCTCTCTCTCTCTAACCTCTCTTTCTTTCTCTTCTCTCTCTCTATTCTTTCTCTCTCTCTCTCTCTCTCTCTCTCTCTCTCTCTCTCTCTCTCTCTCTCCTCTCTCTTTCTCTTCTTGCTGGTAAAGTGTATGCAGACCAAACTCAAAGAGGTTACCATCACGTACAGGCACCACCTATAGCCCACCGACCCCACAAAATCTGGCCACTGCCAACCACCATTAACGACTAAGGTGCTATCTCTTCCTCTCCATCTCTTGATTACACAACCACCCTTGAACCACAACCATTCATGTCTCACCTTCATCATCAAACACAAATCAAAACCCCTACTGGTTTTACCTAATTCAAGAATACCAAACCTAGAAACCTAATTGAAGAACCCCAAACCTAATCGACGACCAAGCTGCTCTTGAGATGATATTTTGGTGGAGCGACGTCCGGTGATGGGGTTGCAGCCACCAAAGGCGGCGTATAGTGATGGGGTTGCAGCCACCAAAAACTAAAACTATTGGATTGTCAGCGTAATAAATGAACTATTGGACTGAAACAGTAATTTTCGTCAAACCCCAGGGACTAAAAGTGTAATTTACTCTAAAGATATACTATAATAACTAACCTACATAGGTTGTAAATTAGGTTGGAATTGTTTAGTTGTTAGTTGTAAACAGTATATCTTAAGTTATTTACACTTGATAACTGTGCTTATACTATCCTCCGTAATAATTTGTGACCTATAATGACACTTCTCTATTTTCCTTCTCTCTTCAATCCTGTTATCGACTATTTCTAGACCTGTACCTTAAGTTTTCGTCTAACATTCTAGGACCAGGGGTTGTATTAACTATTGTTTTTTTACTACTTTCATTCTCTGGACACAGAGTTTTTTTATGATTATTAATGCAAAAATGACCATCAAAATGTTTATCAAAATGTTATCTAATAAGGTTTGAATGTGCGTCTTGGGTATTTCAACAAATTAACATATTTTCTAATGATAAATAATTCATCTAATCAGCTTTGGATATTTAATACTCACTTATAAAAATACTTTAATACATAGGAGTCGGGAGAGACATATGTACAATGCATGCCAATAATCACATACCAACCTTTTATATATAGCAAAGTTTGTAATTGCAACTTTTTTGGTTTCATGAATTCGAACTTTCAGAATCAATTTTAATATACTTGCAGTTATCAAATTAATTACATGTAATAAACTTTCAAACTTATATTTAATACAATAAACATTAATTTGAATACTTTATATAACCACAACCTCATAAAAAGATATGTTATCAACTACAAAAGAATAAGAATTCTCATGTTCATACCCATTACATACATGACACCATTCATCAAAGCGCCATAGTCATTACTATAAGCAAGCCAAAAGTTCTTGTTTATTTAAGTTTTAACACTAGAAATGATGGTAGAGCCTAGAGGTAGATCGATCTTTGTAGTTTGTACTCTAACTTATAAATAATATAAACGAAATAGAAGAACCAGAGAAATAAAATTTAAAGTTAAGGGCACTTGTCCTTGCCCTTCGAGTTCTTTAAGTCGCGGTAGCAAGGACACTCTGCCTTGTCTGCATAGGGACTCGAAGCACCACCCCCCACATTTCTCACAACAGATCCCGCAGTATTTCAAACAACGTTCCTTGTAACCCGCATTCGCGCACCTTTTCCCACACTTTCCATCACATCCAAGCGCACCTTTTAAGTTAAAATCAAATCAAACAACTACTTTAATATCTACTAGAACTTTTAAAGAACATGGATGAATATAACTACCTAGGACCGGCGAAGGGGCGGGAGAGACTGGGGCGGGGGCGGTGGCGGAGTCCGCGGCGGCGATGGCGGAGGTGAAGAGGAGGAGGGTGTTGATGAACAGAACAGAAAACGATGGTGGTTCATTTTGTTGGATTATGGTGTGATGAGAGTGTTAAGTGTTGGATTTTATAGTGGTAATATGAAGGCATGTTGGTTGAGTAAACGTCAATTTTCACATGGATGTTATTAACAACGTACGATTCGACAACCCACGTGTCCCTTTGGTTTTCACTCGATCTACAATAATTTTTGAGTAAATTGCTTTACTTTCGTTTGGAATATCTGAACATGAAATTCTGTCCTAAGAGAAATATAAATATAAATTTTTTTAGTATTGCTTTTACTTTTGTTTTGCTAAAAAGAATGTTTATAAATGAAATGAAATTTTGGTTAAAAGATAAGAACGATATACTAAGCTTGTAATGAGGTAAATTGCACGAGTTCATGGCCTAGTGGTGTGTTTAAATATTTTTAAGTGTAAGTTAGATTGTATTTAGGAGTAAAATAAGTTGTTAAAGAAAGGTGAATTGTGACCTTTTAAATATAGATTAAGAGTTTTTATAAATTCAAGTATTGTAGCTAAATTTTTAAAATTCTTAGAGATAACATAGTGGAACCCTGGAAGAGTAGGTGGCAACCTGGCCACGAGCGAGAATACCAGCTCTCGGTTCTAGTGACCAAATATAACCCACAACCTTGATTTGGTGATTATGCGAGTTGTATTGTGTCATACATACATATAGGACAACACTCTCCAAACTAGAAAAACGTAAAAACAATGGATGAAAGTTGATATAACGCTTATGTGTCACACGAGGAAAACCGAAACAATTTCCTCTCTCTTTATTGGATTACTTATCCGAACATATAGATAAAATGTTACATTTTTATAGATATCGAAGTTGAAGATAGTAACCACCATCATCATCTCAATCTGAAACCTTCAACCACATGTGAATAGGCTCTTTTTCCAAATACCTTGGTGCCAGTAGAGCAACAACGCTTTTATTTCCGGTTATGTAATAATCAAACATGTGATAGTTTATTTTTACTCAATAGCCAGTTATTTGGTTTGTAAGGTTGGGTTTATTCTGGTATGTTAGGCAACTTTTTATGGTTTAGTTTATTTGAGCTTTTTTTATAAGTATTTTTTTTCTATACAAAGACACATTTTTGGTGGTTTTACCTATAGATTATATAAATAAATTATCCAAATGCATTTACATCCAATAAAAAGTAAAATGAAAAAAATGACGGATAAGTTAATATTTAGTGATTAAATCTTCACCGAGAATGTAGCGGACTTATCACTTAATTATTCTTTTCAGATCATACTATGTTCGCTTACATATTTTCTTTATATTTATATAATTTTAATCGTTTAAAAAGATTTTATGTTATATAGCACCCCTTATAAACAAGTTAATTGTCGTTTACATGACTATAAACTAAATTTTATTACGTAAATTACAGTTTACACTTTGTTAGATATACCCATTCTGTTTAAATTAAAATTTCTTAAAAATGAGAATCACATTCAGTGTTGTCTAAATAAAACAATGTTTAACCTTGACGCATGATCAAATAAATTATTTAGCGTTAAATTAAATATATAAAATCTAAAACGCCAAGACAAAATAAAATAGAGAGGATTAACATCATAACACGTTAACGACAAGTGATGGATGGTTAATCGTTAATCCATAAAGTGTGATCTATAAAACGATTTAACCATTTATATTCTTTCAGTTAATACCTCACCTCAAATCCATTAACTATGATCTATAAAACGGTTATTTAACATATTTACATTCTTTCTTTTAATACCTCACCTCAAATCCATTAATTGTGATCTATAATATGGTTATTTAACCATTTACATTCTTTCAGTCAATATCTCACCTCCAAGAAACCAAAGTGGCATGTACCAAAAGTGTTAATGTTAGCATTAAAAACTAAACATATAATATTCAAAAATTTGAGATAAAAACCGTAACATAGTCGGGCCATTCCTATGATATGTAATTATTTCATTTAATAATTTATATCCAAACATTACAGCCTGGTCTGTGTGGCTGCATCTTCAAACTTTGCATACTTTAATTATTAATACTTTTGGGAACTTGTGTTACCTAAAACTTGTACTATAACACACCCTTTTTGGGTATAATTACAAAATCTTCACTGGCATCATAATAACCAAGCAATTAAAATTGTACGCTGCCATAATAATAATTAAAACTTGTACTCTTCCTCATGTGCTTCTCATTTCCGCTTCTAGATCTTTCTTAAGATAGCCAATAATCGGAGTGGATATAATAAACACAACACTTAGTCGTTTTCATACATACTAAACAATGAAATATAACCCTTGGATCATATCGCCATTGTAAGTAAACACGCATAACATACATAGATACACTGCATCATATTAGGGGTGTAAACGAGTCGAATAGTTCGTGAGCTACTCGAAAGTAGTTGACTAAAGTTCGAATCGAGTCAAGCCTAAATGATCCCAAGCCCGAGCCCAATCTTGAACCCAAAGATTGCTATTCGTTTATTGGTTTGAACAATGTTAAATTTGTTAATCAGGTTTAATGGTTTATTTTAGATTTTTAGCTACATCTTAGTGTGTCAAAACAACATTCATATATAGCTTTCAGTTTATCTATAAGGCCTACTTCAAGATTTACTTTTTCATTGACAACTTTGTGTTTCTAATTTAATTTTATTAGATATTAGTTAAAATATTCTACAAGTTCAAATAATAACCATACAATGTCGTCTTATCATATAGTAGGGGTGTGTGCGGTGCGGTTCGGTGCGGTCAAGAGCATTTACAAAACCGAAACCGCAACTGAGGTTAATACCATTTTCAAAACCGAAATCACAACCGATAATTCGGTTAACCACCCTTTGGTTAACCGCCGGTTGTGGTTAACTTTGGTTAATTTCAGTTAATTACCAATCTATTTAACGTATGCTTTTAAATTAAAATTTTAACTAAAAAATTATTATCAGATTATGTTTATACCAACTTTTATAATGTTCATGACAAGGTTTGTTTTTAAGGTCCCACCAAAACTTGAATCGAAGTCAGAGTGTGCATATAACAATGCGTGTACGCATCTTGCATTACTTTTACTTATTTAGGGGTTCATTCTATACATAATGGAATCCTATTATGTTAATATATCTTTTAAAAATGTAAATTAATAAGGTTAACATATGAAATTCTAGTAAAATCATGAGGAGTATTCTAAAATTTTTGCACATTATTGTCATTCGATTCGGTTTGGTTAATTCGGTTAATTTGTACACCAAAACCGAAACCGAACCACAATGTGCGGTTAATTGGTATGCCTTAACCGAACCGTCGGTTAATTGTTCGGTTTTGATTAATTCGGTTCAGTTAATGCGGTTAATTTGATTATGGTTCGGTTAAATCGGTTAAGTGCTCACCCCTATGATATAGTAGTATTGCAGTATTGCACTAAAGATGAAAATAATAATAAGCATGACCGACACGGGCCAAATCATTTGAGCCTTAAAAGTTCTAACACTCTTTTTAGGCCCAACTCTTGTAGATTATTTAGGTCTGCTTCTTTTGGGCCGCTCTGGCCCAGATTTATGTGATTGAAAGATTATCATTGGTACCAACTAAAAAAACTAACACCTACATAAAATTTCTACCTAAAAGTCTAATCAAACTCAATCATAATAAAACACAAACAAATTGTTGTATCAATACTTCTTGAAAGCTTATTGAACTTGTGTTATGAGCATCTTCACATCTAACATTAAAATGAAAATATATGTTAGGATTGTAAAAGCGAATAAACGACACAATAACTAAAGCTAAAGCATGTTATGACATTTGTTTTAGTATGTTAATTAGACTTGTAAGAAACTTATGACTTATATAAGCAACCACCATGTCTAGGTCTAGCGGTGTCAAGATGACACAACAACCAAAAGGTTGTGGGGTGAGTGTAACAGTCCAAGTAAAACGTATCAAAATATTGTCTAATTTGTCTTTGATGAGTTATCCATTTAAGAACTCACGGATTTTTTTTCACCTCACGAGTTGTTTGTCCAGGCAAAACGGGTCTTAGTAGAAAATGTTTCCACCCCCTTATCACAAGTACCACATCGGTTGAGAGGGAGAACGAAACCTTCTATATAAAGGGGTGGAAACATTTTCTATCGACTATCAATACGCCTTTTACCTGAGCGAGCAACTCGTCAAGTAAAGATAAAACCATGAGTTTTTAGATGGGTAACCTATGAGGTTATATATTTATTCATGTCCACGACATCAACTTTAATCTTGACACACATAAATGTATCTAACCTGCAAAACTACCCGTGTTATCATTTATTTAAGCAAATCAAATAGGTTAGCTGAGTTGTAAATGTGCTGTAACCAATGGGTTAAATAGGTCCTAAATGGTTGGTGGGTTGACCTTTAAAGTATATTTTTCCTTGTTCTAATTTTCAAGTTGAGTGGGTGACAATTTTAATAAATGAGTTTTTAATATGTCAACATAACAATACGAATACATAACATTCTAAACATTACAATACATAACATTCTAAACATTACGAATACATAACATTCTAAACATCGTTATTTTCGTGTAGTGTAAGAAATTACCAATTGATGAAAGTTCATATCATTTGAGATACGAGTGTATTATATTGTCTATATACATAGTTGCACACACATATCAAATGACTTATCATCAATTAATTTTATTTACACATAGTCGTACGCTAACATGTTAGATAACTTTTATCTTTTATATCTTATTCTCTTTATATTCCTTACTTATTATCTTACCTTTATGTTAAAGGTAAATCCCATTGGCAGTTGGCCTTTCATTTGTTGTCCAAACAAAATACAAAGCTTAGGCTATATAAACATGTAAAATGCATGAATATGTATATACTTTGATATTATTATATGCAATGGACTGTAGGAGTCACTTGGTTGTGTGTAAACAACCTTTAAAACTTATATAATGATATACATTAAATAACAAGATACACTTTCATATACATAATTTTAAAAGATTAATTCAAAATTTAACACATATAATAATATTATTATTATGTCAAGTTGAATACACGAGTATAAATTTAAAAGTAGATCTACGGGTCTAAAATAATGTAACAATTAAAAAATAGTAAAGCAAATTAAGATCCGAGAGGGGACCATATCCAAACGTGCAAACATACAGATCGGGCCTCGAGTTTTATATAAATGTATTAAACAATATATAAATTAGAAAGAAAAAAAAAAGAACAAAATAGACACTAGAATAAAACAAATAAATGAGATAAAATAAATAAAAGAAACAATAAACAAGGTGGGTCTAGAGCCAGCTGAAGATAGCTAATCCCAATACCAAGCTCCCGACCACCATCTGTACCCCCTTCAATTTCTCTGCTCCACTCTGTCGTATAGTACAATTTTATAAACACAATTAGTTTTAAAACACACTATCTAATGTCAAATTAATAACAATGTATCATATACTAAGATCATGTGTAGTGGAGCGTTAAGCCCACACATAACGTCACATAATATCCTCATGGGACGTTATGTTTAAAGAAAGCGTACAAACGTTATTATTATAACGTCACAAATCACCAAATCCATAACGATGAAGGAATATTATAGGCGCATCAACCATTACTTATATTTTTAACAAAAAAGTAATGGTGTCTTGATGCTGATAGTGACAGAAAATACCGCTTAATGAGCATAACTCGTGGTCTAACAGACTTAAACTTTTTATTTAATATAATAAGTAACAAGTCACGCCCTTTTAAGTTCAAGATCATGTAATCAAGCACTTCAGATAATCACGGCACCCCGATATCTTATTCAGCTGTTTGTGTAACTTCTTAATGCGATTCTTTGGGATAAGAATCAATTTATTAATTTTAATTTCTTTTTTAACACTCACAACTCTAATCCTACTTAAATCTAAATTATCAAAAGATTTAAACTGTCAACATATAGGAGGCACACGTTTCTTAATTCTTACACACCTTGATGTTCATTATGTTTGGTTATTAAAAGGATATACTAAATGTACCCCTATTGAGTAAACCGTACCACTAATTGAGTAAAGTAGAGATATAAACTAACTGATCTAGTAGATGATGAGTGCATTTAGTAAAAATAATAGAGGTGATTCGTTATTTGTGATTTTGATTTATGACATAAAATGCTTAGATCTATATGATATTTGCACAATGACGCCTAAATTGATTAATAGAAATAAATTACGAACTAAAAGTAGGTTAGTGGTTAGTTATACGTTATTAACATTAGATCGAGTTAGTAGTAAGTGTATGAATCGTTCTTAAAATACTTTTATCATTTTAATTAAGAAACGCAACAAAATAAAGAGAAATCTTACGTCATCAGCAATGGCAGCAGAGGGACCAGGAGACATAGAGTCATCGCTAGGTCCCGGAGCTTCACTAGGAGGCGCCGGTGGCCCCATCATCTCCGGCGCCGGCGCCGGCGACGACGCACCATGCTTCTTCTTCTTCTTGCTAGGCGCCGGAGCGGGAACTTCCGCCGGCGGCGCCTCCACCGGAGCCGCAGTAGGCTCCGGAACCGGCGGCGATTCAACCACCGTAGGCGGAGGAGCACTCACCGGCACCGGAGCAGGCGGCGGCGAACTCACCGGCGTTTTCGCCGGAGGAGGAACAGACACCGTCGGTGGAGATACAACAGGAGCGGTTTCAGGAGCAGCGGTTACCGGTGGTTTGGCCGGAGTGGTCGGTTTGGAGGGTGAAGCGGCGGGAGGAGTGGCGGTGGACGGTGGTGGTAGCGTCGGAGAAGCTGCCGGAGATTGGGCGGCGACGGCGGCGACGACGATGAGGGATATTAGGGGTAGAAGAAGGGTGAGTTTTGAGTCCATTGTGATTTGTGATTTGTGAGTGAAAATGAGAGTGATGAGATGAAGGTGGAGATGTTGAGTATAAGTAGCCGTTAGAGTTAAAGGGGATTATTATTATTATTATTATTATATTATTATTATTATTATTATTATTATTATTATTATTATTATTATTATTATTATTTATGCGGGACCCACGGGACGTATAGAAACAAACTATTATGAAATGGACCCCTTTCAGCATGTGAAATCGGGAGGTTAGGTTTTTTCATCCGTGACAATTATCGAATAATAATATTGTTGTTGGTTATGTGTTTAATTGTCTTGTTGTAATTGGAGTATTAAAATATAAATTTATATGTGTTTTGAGATAAAGATCTTTTATTAGTAATGTGCGAAAAAAGAAGTAACGATATATTGAAAAATTTTAATACTTTGAGTTGTTTACCGTTAGAGTAACGTCTGTTGTATATATTTTACTCATTTGTAGATGTTTAATTTCTCTTGTCGACTTGATGGTGGTCTTTGAGGTGCTGACTTGACTAAATTCTTCTTAACAATGTCTACAGCTTGAAGCCTAGTTTGGGATAACAAAAAATACTTTTAATGTCATTTGGTTGACTGAATTTAATTGGAATTCAATAAAAATGAAATTATATTACATTTCTTTAATATGTTATAAAAACAAAAGATTTGATATTAGAAGTAATTCTAGTAAAATCTTGCACTAAATGGAATTCAAATTCAAGTTCTCCACTGTTTTATAGGATTTCGCATGAACAATTTTAAATGTTGTTAATAATCCTCACTTCTACCATATGTCGCCAATACTCATCGAGCTACTCAACAATATCACCTACCTACCATCCACGACCACCAGCAACAAATACAGTTACAACAAGTCACACCAGCCAGTGTCCACAAATACCATCTGCAACCAATCATCATCGCACTAATCGCCACTACCACCTGGCCACCAATCGATGTAGTTACCACAATGTCACCCACCACCAGTAGCAACCACCACGCGTTGCCGCAACCCTTCGCCTCCCGAGACACATCACCATTGAAGCTATTTACAAGCGCCTGTTATAGACGTCAACACCATTGATCATCACCAACCCCATCCCCGATTGTTGCCTCTGCCACCAGCACCCGCCACCAACCACCATTGATCTTCACCATGTCACCCCGCCAATGACTATCCCAAACACTCCTTGTAATTTAAGATTACTTAAATAACAAAATTTCAACTTTTTAAACCAAGAAGAAATCTTACATGTATCACATTTAAGTTGCATTTTAGATCAACAAATATGTAAAAATTAATTCCTATGTCATGTTACGGAATCATGAAAGTGACTTTTGACCTAGCAATAGTTGTTAATAAAGGGACCCCTTTAACATACACATGTATATATGTGTGAGTGAGAGAGAGATTATGAATATTTTGATATATAAAGATTTTTTCATAATAAAAACAAAATTGTTAATTATATGCCGCTTCTTGCGGGATGCTTCTTACAGCTGGCACCGACAGTTTCGAGTACTTGTTGGTATCTATGGCTATAATTGTGGGATTATTGGGACAATATTTACTATAAATTGCAAAAAGATCCTTGAGGTTTTCATAAGCTCGCAAACTAGACCTTTAAGTTTAATAACTAACCACAAGGTTTAGAATTTTGATTAGTGGGATTTGTTTGTATAGTATACTAGAGGTTTCGTTTTTTATTTTCTCAGTTTATGCTTTAGGAATCAAACTAAACTTTCATAATAATACAAGGAATAATGATGTTTGACGGGTTACTTATTGAAGTAAAAAATGAAAATTTTAAATTTAAATATAACATGTTATTTAACTTAAATAATGTCATGAATAATAAATAGGACCATACTTGTCAAGTTGTCAAACTGTGGGTTTCAATTGTAACTTTTAATAGTTGTTAACGCTAGTTCATTAGTTGTTAGAGTTCGTTATAAGTCGAGTATTGCTATAATGTCAAGCATCGATGAATTGAAGTGAACTTCCTTACTCTGTTCTTCTTCTTCTTTTTATCATAACAAATAATTAACAGGTGAGAATTTCTAAAGAATATAAAGATTTTTAAGAACTTACAAGAACCAATCACATTATTCATTTGTTGGAAGTTATAAGAAAAATGTATAATTATTACTGATGGTTTTATGTCTCTAATTAGTTAATTAGTTGAACTTCCATTCATCTCTTACTATTCGTAAAATTTTTTTACACATATGTAGACAATAGAATTATTATGAATTCTATGTGTATGTTATAAAATATGAATACACTAGCTTTAATAAACCCGTGTATTACACGGTTTAAATAAATAAAAATATTAATATAATAAATTTATTAATTAAACAATGATATTCTAAGATATGATATAACTGAAATAAAAGAACGATAATATCAACTTTTTAAGATTTTGTTTTTAAATTTCTTTTATTGAAAATAATATTTTGTATTAAAACAAATCGTATTAAAAACGTCATTTTCAAAAGTTTTCTTATTACAACTCTCAAATTTGATAATTTAAAAATAGTAATTTATTTAGATATAATCTTAATAAAAAGATTTCTTTGTTAATTTATTAATTATTAAAAAGTATTAAAATAATACTATTAGTAATTAAGGTAATTATTTAATAGGAGAGAGAGGCGGGAAAATTTTGATAAAAATGATTGTGGTGCTGACGTGTCATCCCAGTGATTGTGGTGCTGACACGTGGCACCCCATTTACCCTTTTATTAGAGTAGGAAGATATAGATGTTTTAAGTCAAGATATTCGCGTAGTTTTCATATTCAATAATATTTTCTTTATCTTAAAAAAACATAAAAAAATCAATATATACAAATTGTAAATCGTATATATCAAATTGAAATTTCCAACCTGTAGTTAAAGTAGGGATTTTGTTTAGTCTTACTTTACCTTTTGAAATAAACAAACAAATAAAATGTGATTGCGAAAGAAACAAAATAAAAGATATAGTCAGAAATCTTTGCAGCATAAAATTAATTAATTTATTTTTGTTTCCTAATAAGTGAAAATAATAATAATAATAATAATAATAATAATAATAATAATAAAAAACTTGGTAACAGCTGTGCATTTTGTTATGTTATTAGGCGTATTGGATGATTTTGTCCCGTGGCGCCTCTTCCACCGTCATAGTGGGGGTTGGAATGCTTGTCTTCTAAAACACTCACCATCCTCCTATCATTACATGATAAGGAAAATCATTGAATATATAACCTTCTAAAGTTTATTGGTTTAAAAAATTTAATGATATTAAAATATTATTTAATATTAAGTTAGATACTTGTGTGTTATACGAGTTTAAATAATGAATATGAAATTGTAAATATGAGATATTTGGGTAGTAAAACAAACCTAGATTTGAGAAGATTGAACCGTGATTTACATTGAAGCGAAGATGTTTTATAGTATTGCTAATTGTAATTGTGTGTGAATTCGTGAATCTTGATATTTTAAAATTGTTTTCTTAAAACATATGATGTTTAAAGTTTTTAATTTTAATAATGATTAGCTAGAAATTAGATTTAATTTTAACAAAATTAACTTTTATTAAAATTATCTTTATTGAAACATTTTATTTATCTTTAGAAAAATGTTAATTTGATTAACATAATAGTAAATGAGCATTTATTAAAAAGATTGTATTTATATATTAATTTTAAAGTTTTACTATAGTAAGAACATATGTACAAATCCTAAATGTAACCTACTTCTTCTCACTGAGTAGCCCCTAGACTTCTACTTCAGGTTCGGGGAGCTCTGGGAGGGGAACTTGAGTCTCAGCAGAACCTTCCCTTTTTTTATCTCTCCTTTCCCTTTTCTCCATTTAGCTCAGTTGGGGAGCGGAGGTACCCTCGAGCGGTTTTGCTATATTACTATAGATTTATGATTATTGTAAACACCGGAAAATCCAAAAAGTAAAGTTTTGAAAAATAAGTTTTTATAAAGATTGAGTGAATGAAATATAGATTAATTTGATTGGTGATTAATTTGATTGGTGATTGAGTGAATGAAATATGGGGTGGTAAACAACATTATTACATGAAGGTGTTCTTCGTTCAAACTTTCAAACATCTTCTACTCCAAGATCTCCTTCTCATGGTAAGTATTTATTGTTATTTTTAAAAGTGTAGACATCGATCTTATATTGTCATTAGGGAAAAACAAAAGAAAAGATAATAGAAAATCAATGTCTACTTGTTTTCATTTAAACCAATTATAACGTTTTGTGTACTACACTTTTGATTATCTCGGTAAAGGAGCTGCCCTCTGCATGTATGTAGATGACTCTTAAACGTTTTACTATAAGGTATAATGTAAATTAGGGGTATTGAGTGTAATTTGTTGGTGATTAAAGTGTCATCAAACTATTCTAGGTAATTGAGATTTATTTAATGACCAAATAATGATTATAATTAGATATCAAACAAGTTAATAGGTGTGAAGTGCAACGATTAAAGAACCACTACAAACGGGGTGGAGGATAGAGCTCTTGGCAGCAAGGTCTAAGGGGTGCGGGCCCATAGTGAAGTCCAGGACGGGGTCGAGCAAAAGTTGCTTGAAATACTAAAGATCACTAGCTAAAGTTGGTTATCACCAACTAAAACTTTGGTAACAAGACACTTTAGTAGCAACTTTCATTTCATCATCAATTGATCATCGGTAGTAACTTGGTCTTTGATAGCAAAACTGATTGGTAGAAAAATGCAGGAAAATGCTACTGATGTTGAATCTAGCAAGGTAACTACCAATAGTTATGATGATTATAAGCTCCAACAGTTATGTCATTAAACAGTTATGATGGTTAAAATGTTAAATACACACAGTTTAAACCCTTATATGAAGAAGACATTTTGGTCTTCTTTGAAGAATCATTTTACAATGATTTTTGGTATGAATTTCTTTGAAATTTCCATAGAGGGCAACTTTGTTTGGTTGCATCTTTGGAGGGATCGTTTGGAGTGTGAAGGCAAAGCTTAAACACATTTGATAGAGACCATTTCAAACCATCAAATAAAAAGATGGGCAAGCCCCGCAAGCTTATATCTTGTGGTTAAGTTGATAAACTCAAACTATTTGAACCACCAACGCTCGATGATGAGCCAGGTGAGTCATTGCCATCAATCGACCATCGTTGAATGGAACAAATATCATGGAACGCATCATGTCCATGAATCAAATTCCATGGCTTGGGTAACCATTTTACACACTAATCACAACCATAGACATGTTCCATGAAGATCTTTTTGTATGTATTATATAATGAAAGAAACACGAATTTTATCACAACTATAGTCCTAAAACAATTTTGTATACAAGGAAAAAAACCACAATCAGAAAAATAAGGGGAAAAAAACCTAGCAACAGCATTTCTAACTTACATGTATACAATAAAATTAATACAAATAGCTAAGAATACTTAAAAACACATTTAGTTAATTAAGCCTCAATTTCCTATCTGCTCTCGAAAATTGACGGCGCACGCTGATTCTGTTGTCAGGTCATCCTGCAGAAACCTATGACATTAGAAAAGGAACATAACATAAGAATGTTAGTTTATAAATATATGTACTTGCCTTTTGTTAGGGATGTATTTAACCCGAATAAGAGCTAAGGGCAGCTACAACTGATCCGGTGGTCTCTAGAGTCGAGGCTACATCTGGTATGTCTTTCAATGTAGGAGCGACCTTTAGAGATGGATACAACCAACTTTTAACAGAATCCATGAACGAATTTGGGTCCAAACTCAAAATGGCATCCCAGTCAACTTGACGCCCTTCTGGTATGCTCCCGGTGAACTCCATATTTGCAGCTAGAAGAAGTCCAAGCATGACTGAAAACCCCACAACAGCGGACCCTCTTGAAAGTGGCATGAAGTGGTACCTGAGATGAGAAGCACCATTTGTCAAATGATTTTAAATTTCAGATTCAGAAATTATACGAGTTCTCGTATTAAATTTTAGGAGAACAAGCCTTTACCAGTAATATGTCATCCTTAGGATTGCTTCTCTGACATTTTCAAGCGTACCGAAATCGTTTGAACCGTATGTCTCACCACAATAGGCATTACACAACACCTGTCATATGTGTTTTCATTAAATTAATATTCATAATATACATTATATAAAATTCAAGGGAGCTGTTACAAGGAATGCATATGATTTTACAGAAGTATAAACCATCTAATTTCACAGGATGCCGAAAATGTAAGACACAAAACTATTGTATTTCTGGTAATACATTTTTATAAAGAAGAGATGAAATTTTAAGGACTTGAACAATAAACTATTGGCTTGGTTAGTATATGAGGAATAAATTAACCATATAAATCTGACTGAAAACCACATGTGGTCAAGTTAAGTGAACTAATGCTTTAGCTGCTGTTGGTCCCTTGGGAAAGATTATATTGTTTTAAAGTTGTATTTTTAAGGAACTATAAATAAAGAACCAGGTATCACAATGAAGACACAAGAAAAACTCAATACTCACAACTCCAAACAAATGAACAAGACGATTGAAAAACAAGTACAAACAATATGATCCCTAATTACACACTTATACAGTTATACCAATTAGGGATCCCTAACTAACTTCTAACAACCATTTACATTTGTTTATTAAAAACTAACAACAATAACCCTCTAACTTTTCACAATTGCTAAAACAAACCCAGTAATATTACAAGTCCGAGAGATTCTGCTGAATTATTCCAACAATAAACACAAAAATTGTAAAAGCAAGAAACTAGTTCTACAAAATCAAGGTCAACGACAAGAGGGCAAAATGGGGCCAGGTTAGTGGGTTGGATAATGGGTCTAAATAAGTTTGGGTCAGACCAGGCAAGTTTTGGTGACTTTTGACCTGTTTCTTTTGGCAGGTTTTCCATGTTTTATGCATTTGACCAGTTATATGAAAGAAAATCCAAATCAAACCGGTCATGAGTTATCCATGAACAGGTCAGGATTGCCACCCCAACTGGCCCAAACAAATAAAAGCTGAAAAGAATATATTTCAGATCAGAGTGCATACTTCCCAAGATGATGTCATTTCTGCATCAAAATCATCCCATCTAGCTGGCGTACATGGTGTTCGAATTGCAAAGTCAAACCCACGTTCTCCCCTGAGGTGGCACACACAAAAATGTAAAACTTGGAATAAGCAAAATACACAAAGCTCACTGAATCGGCAACTTAGAGCAACTTACGTTTTAACTAGAGTGATCCTTGTTCCTTCCAGTCGTTTCCTGAAAAAAGTAAAAACAACGCAAAAATGAAAAAGACATAATAAAGCAATAAGAATAATGGATGTGGATGTAAACTTCATAAAATAACCGATCTAAACTCTGATATGTTCTTACCCCTCAAAAGCAGTACTATTGCACCAAGTAGCCAACCAGAAGTCTTCACCGACAACTTTGTAAAGATCAGCACATGACTGAGCTTTCAAAAACTGCACATTTGTTTAATTAAAAACCATCTAATAGTTTTAATGCTTGAGGATGAGAAAACCAAGATATATTTGGTAAATTAAAAAATATAAAACTCACCTCTTCCAGTTTTCCATCTTTTGATAAATCAATGGTGCCATCAGCCTTATTATACACGAATCCGTTTTCCTTCACTACTGTCTTTGCAACATCTAGTGTTCTGTAGAATTGCTAAACGATGAGCATGTTGTAAAGAGAATTCATGGATTATAAGCACAGTAATTATTAAACATCTATACCTTTGAAAATGTGGATAGTAACGGATGACTCTAGCTTGCCCAAGAATCAAAGGTGTGTGAGATCCAAATCCAGTATTGAACTCCTCACTTTGTTTGCAGAAAAAAGCAAGCAGCGTAAGTACTGGAAACAGGGAAATGTACATAACCAAGAAAAAATTGAAATACCTTAATTTGTTGACCCAAACAACAGGATCACAGGGTTCAGAAATCTGTCTCCATTTGACAGCCATTGAATAAAGATTAAGCCATGAGAAAACAGACTGTCCTGATGACTTCTCTTCCAATGCACTTGAAGTTGATGCTTCTGAGTTACTGCTAGTACTACAACCAGCTCCACCTCTATTCTGGCTGGGAATTATGATTTTCTCTTTTCTTCGGGGTCGCCTTCCACTTTTAGATGTATTTTTAGTAGAAAACCTCCATTCTGATTGTAGTGAGCGCCAAATCTTAGACACCTTTTGTGCAATCTCAATAGAAGCTAGTCCCGCCATGCGATGCTGAACACAAATGAGGATGCGTGTAAATATATTAATAACAAGATAATAAGAAATGAAACTGGATTTAAAGCAGCAGACGAGTCACATAAATTACCTGACGTCTATTAGGCAAGAAGCCTGGGCAGTGATATTGGATTGCTTTGCCAATACGATCGGCAGCAAGCAGGAGAGCAATCTTTGGTTTTGTTAAAGTAAAATCTTGTTTCTTCACTTTTGCTTTTCTTAGAGAAGGCTGTCTGAAAACTTTCTCGCAAACATTTTTGGGATGCAATCTTTTGCACCAGTATTCCTGTAAAGAGTAAGTATTAACTACACCCCTTGAACCACATTGCAAAATATTATGGCGAAAGACGAGAACAAGAACAGGGTAACTGGTTAATAAAGAAAAACAAATGAGTGATGGTATGCAAACCATTCACGCCTCATCTCCCTACTCAAATAAAAGGATAACTAGGAGAGACACGTGGCAGCACCACACTCCTCGTCAAATTTTTCCCGCTTCTCTCTCCTATTATATAATTACATTAATTACTAATAATATTATTTTTTAGATTAAAAATAGTTTTTTAACAAATTAAAAAAGATATCTTTTCATTAATGTTATATCTAGACAAACAAAATTTTATAACATAAGAATTTTTTTCAAAACATCAAACTTTTTTAAATATGAAATATTTTATAATTAGTGTTTTTAAAAAGTATAATTTTTATAAACTAAAAATAATTAAAATTTAGAGTTATAATAAGAAAATTTTAAGAAATAACATTTTTTAAAACGTTTATTTTGGAAGAAAATGTAAAACTTTTTTTGAAAAAAAAAGTTTAAAAAGTTGATATCGTTGTTTTATTACTTATTGTCCTTACTCATATGTAATTCAATACTATCTTATCCTAAAATATCTTATTATAATTAATAAATTGGCATTTTATTTAATAATTTACTTATTCAACCCGTGCAATACACGATTTACTAAAGCTAGGGAAAAACAAAAAGCATCTGGACTATAACATGTTCCTATGCTCAATGAGCGCCAAATTAGGACAGTGAAAAAGTAAAAGATGCCTTTCAAATACAAAAAGAGCAAGATATCATAGGAAATAGATTATTTGCGAAAAGGAAACAAATAAATTACATGTTAAAGCCAAAATGTTCACATGTACCTTAAATAGGGGATCGACGTCACCATCTATATCAAACCAGCAAAATTCGCTATTAATCTTCGCAGCAGTATACAAGGCAATTTCTTTCTGCATGAGAGTTCAGTAAAAATTAGTAATCATTACAGTCATCACAATCATAGTATCTAATTGTAATCTCTATGACTAAATCAACGTTTCACTTTTGTTATTTTCCAACTTTTCCAGACGCATAGTTGCACATGCTGTCTTGCCAAATAGTAAATGAGTAAACACAGAAAGCTAGCATGTAATATAAATTGAACTTAGCCGTTATCACTTTCATATTGCTTTCAGAGTTGAAACAACTGATGTGGAACCTTTATGAGAAAACGCCAACCAACTATCTTTTTTGCATCCGCAACATAACATAACAACTGTTGTATATATGTTCAGAGGATTTTAAGTTCTTAAAATTTAGTTAGTAATTCAACCACAAAAATCAACAAATCAAGATGTTTACTTGGTCCATGTTAGAATAAAAGAATGAAAGTAATTTCCTTGCAAAGAATCCTAGAAGTAAATCAATATCTTTAAGGAAAGACAGAGGCAAGCTTGTTGTGCAGAAACCAAAAACATGAAAAAGAGAACATCGAAAACCTGATAGAAGGCCATGCATTGAAGGACAAATTTGTCCATTGAATCTAGCTCCAAATCCAATGCAGCATCATAATCCTTTACCTGTTACATAAAGCAAAGATCATATGTTCATCATACAGTAGATATGCTACAAGGAATTATAAGACATTTGTACAACAAACTTCTCCGCGATAGGAAGCAAACAGTATATCATACAGCTTCTTTATATTCTCCAACAGCATGGTGGCAAGAAGCCCTTAGATACAGACACTCTATGTTTGAGCTCTCAATGTTTAGTCCAGTTGTTAAGTCTTTAATAGCATTCCTGCAACAAGAATTGAAAAAGATTAACTAAGGACGATTAGAGAAATAAACAATATGATTATAAAGTTAAAACCAAACAAACTCAAGAATAAAACCATATAGATCATATGATAGGATTTTATTTCTCAAAATAGAGACTCTGTGGCAAACATAAGTTCAGATAGGTTGGAGGGCATATTGAGAATGCTGGTGTGTGTGTGTGTGTGTGGAGGCGTGTCTATCCAGTGAGCACACCTGTGATCTCCCATAGCATGAAGTAGCAGTCCACGCAGATGATATCCTTTAGCAAACCTATTTAAGAATTCCAAAAAATTATATCATTAGGGAAAGCAATAAATCACTGAAGATTACAACATTCAACAGTATAATGACCACAGAAAGTGGGCAAATAAGACGGGTACATTGAAGTGGAATCTTTACCTTGCATCAATTTGCAAAACCTGCTTAAGGCAATCCAAAGCCTTTGTTGAATTTGCCAGGTCTTGATAAAACTGAAGAAAAAAAATATAAACATTCATTTCAGACACAGCCTACCTACTTACCCCTGTAAAGGGGAAAGAGTGAGAATCTAAACGGTATAGTATATTGGTATCTGCTATAACTTATTAATATAAATCATACAAAAACAGGAGAGGATTCCAGGCCCCCACCAAATTGTTAATTAGGCACAAAAAAATAAAGTGATGACGCATGTACACCTGAGCTAAATGACCCCATGCCTCAAGAAATTTTTCATCAATTTGAATTGCTTTCATATGCGCTTCCTCAGCTTTTTTGTATTCACCAATTGATGACAGTGCCAGACCCTATAAAACCGTGTCTTTCCATTCAGGATAACTGTAGTAACAATGTAAAAAAGTAATGCTTCACTTGCATGTACTAACCAAGTATGTGTAAGCTGATTTGTTATCCTTATCAAGTTTTACACAGGCAGACAGGTCCTCGGTAGCAGAATAGAAATCCTTGAGCTTAAAATTGACAATTCCTGCACAGATTCAATGTTCAAACCATGGAAATACTGTCAAAACAAGACACTATCTTTAAGCAGAAAGCAAATCTGCAGAAGATAAAAAATGAAAATATAGCAACTATGAACAGAATATCTTGAAAGAGGAAGGGTAAATTAACCCAAGTTAAGTAGCATACCCCTTTCATGCAATATATCTGCTGAGTCAGGCTCAAACTCTAAGGATTTGGTCAAATCTGCAATCGCCTGTACAATAACTATTATTAGACGCCAGAGGCATGCATGAAACAAAAATTAAAGGTATAAGCGTTATGTGACGGTGATACACAAAAACATTGGTCTACAATGTCTGGAAGATGCTCATTCAGAAAGCTATCAGAAACACTACTTGCTTTTATGACATTATGTTGGTTTCTACTTCTAAGCTCACTAGATGATTGAAGCAAGATGGGTATCAAGCAATGTTAACTAATTTACGGTACACATGGTCCCGTGGTCTACTTATAGTTGGTACACAATCTTACCCAATTTACATATTACAATGAACGTTGTGTATAATTGGTGGAATGGAATTTATGGGAAATGAGGCATCAATGCAGTAATAAGGTACATCTAGACTACAATAATATCAAACACCCTATAGTTTTTCATGTGTATCCACAATTGACTTCCTATTTCTCTATGATGTCTTAAAATATTTAATACTTCTACTTCCGGTACCTTCAAAAATTAAAATTGGGAACTTTATCCTTCAAATGCATTGTACAATAGTTAAAATTACTACCAAGTGTTCTATTTTCTTTTTTCATTTTCTTTGTTTTTCGCTCTTTAACTCTGAAAGAGCAAATACAAAAGATCATCAAACGATATATACATAACATGTATTTCTGTATATATACTGCTGGATTTTTAATAAAATTACCCACACAACTAAGTATGCTTCTCATGCTCCCCTCCTTTTCTCTGGTTCACTCCTTTCATTCTCAAAGAACACCAAGAAGAAGTGAAGAACAATGACGGCAACCACAAACTTCAAATCGATTGACAATACCATGCAGGATTACAAAATCACACAATTTGAGTCCCTGATAAATGTGAAATGCGAACCTTTCCTTTATAAAATGGCAAGACCCAATTTTTTTGGTACCGTAGCTGGTTATTGAAACTGGTCTGGCTGGTTTAACCGGAAATCGCTGGTGCTGCCAGTTCAGTTGTGCCCCTGTGAACCAGAGAAGTGGTGCCACACACAACATGAAGGTGCTGAGGGGTTATGAACAAACTATTAATCCTAAAACATAAGCATCTATTAAGCTTGTGTGCTTCCAGATATGCTTTTTTCAAGACCATGTGCATTTAGTGTCCATATACCCAAAACTTGAGGATCAATGTTTAGACCTACTCATGATATTAGAATGAGTCAGATGACAAGAAGGCATCAAACCTAATTACAAGGGATGGCGGCAGAAGACATTTTAGAATAGCTGACAAGTACAGACAATAAATGCAAAAATAAAGGATGTCAAAGGCTTTCTTGTGCATTACATTAATACTTTATAAAATTAGCCTATATAGAGATGTCAAACAGATGTGGTTGAGGTTTGAGGCTAGAGGAGAGACATATTGCAAGTGGTACAAGACAGCTAGCTACCGCAGTTCTAAGAGTAGACAGAAGCTTAAATACACACACTAACATGGGGATGATATCAAGGTTAAATATTTAACAACTAAAAAGGATAATGACGATAAGGAAAGAAGCTACTATATTGAACACCAAACCATAATCACAATAGCTAGGAAAGAATCAATTGATAATCAACACTTAACAGAATAACGGTATCTAGGCCAACAAACTGAGTAGAATGAGACCCTGACCTCACTAGATTCTCCTAAAGCAGCCCGGGCCTGCCCTCTTCGTTTCCATGCCTCACCAGCCGATGGATTTGATTGTATAGCCTATAAAAAGATAACGTAAGAGAAAAGATAATTAAATAGCATATGCTATGTATCTTAAGCTTTGGTTACCTTTGTAAAATCAGCAATGGCTGAATCAAGTTCCCTTTTAAATGCATAGGCTGTTCCCCTTCCTATTAGTGCTTCAGGGTAAGTAGGATCTTCTCTCAAAATCTGTAAGTATATAACAAAAGAGAAAAAGGGGGGAGGCGAGACCTTGATCAAGGATGGAGATGAAGCGAGCACATTGTTATTATATCATAAAAAATAACATAATTCTTCAAAAGAAGTTTAACCTGGTCGAAGATGGATATGGCACGAGCATATTGTCCTTCGTTCACCTACAATAACAGAATGCTCAATTCAAACCAGACCCTTCAAACAAATTTAAGGAAAATAAAGAAGAAAGAAGGAAAAATGCAGAAAAAAATTAGGTAGTACAAGACGGTAAATGTTAACACATTCTCGTGCCCAGACTCCACTATCCAGAGTACTGGAACAAAAGTAATGGTTTGCCAGAACTCAGCACTGCACTTAGGTTTCTAGTGTACATAAACATGCAAAAGCTAATAGCTCAATATGGAAACAGTTATGGTGGCCTTATACTACTATGGACATACTTTAAACCAGAAAACAAGAGTAATTTCTTTAAGATCACCCATGTACCAACTAACAATTATGTCCTTTAAAAAAATTTTCATGAATGAATGAAAGATGTAAGGTAAAAGTTAATACATCAGAGAACCTTCTTGTAGCCAATCTTTGTAGGAAACCATAAATTAATCATAAACCTAAAAAAAAAGAAGGAAAGATGGACTCAACACACCTGAGCGATTCCTCGTGATAATCGGAAATCAACATTTATGGACTTGGCCTTTGAAATTCTAGTAACAGAAAACTTTTTATTCCCCTTAGCATCATTACTTGGTTCACTGGGCAGGTCAGCTATATCACTTGATTTACTGGGAAGTAACGAAATTTTAGTGATCTGATCAGATTTATTGCCGTTATCACTTGTACTGCTACGTGCTTCAGACCTGGCACCAAAGTCGACGGATATGTTGCAGGTTCCATTTTGTATTGTTTCATGATTTCCATTAGGACCCATGTGAAAACTATTAGAACCCTCAACTTTTTCTTTCTTAATAGACCCATTGGGTATGTAAGACATCTCATTTGGCTTGCTTTCCGTCTGCAACACTTTCCTTGAAGCACCACAAGATTCAGAACCAAGACTTGAAGTTGTAAAAGTTTCATTTGATTTGCCAGAACTAGTATGTTCAGATTTGGATACAGACCATTCAGATAACTGTTTATCATCTTTATCATTGGAAGCAGCCATGCTCTTTTTTACAGCTGTCAAAAGCTCTTCCAGCTCAAGCAGCTGCTTCAAATCGGTAGACTGACGAACAGCATGTTCATAACCTTGCTCCCAAACCAGTACAGCATCAACGTTCTTTCCTAATGCAGAATATGCACGTCCTAGAAAAAGAATTATCAATACAGCTTTAAGTAGAAGGATGTATAACTTGATTAAGGTCCCAAAGGGAATTTTGAAACAGGTAAGACAAATTGCACACAAGTATTAAAAGTGATGAAACATAAATAGCATCAAAAGCATAAAGATCAGTTTAATATCACAATAAACTTAGGCCTCAGTATATATAATATATTACACTGGCATTATAAAAATTCCATGACCAAATGACATCCTATATTTTAGAGCTAAAGGGACACAAGCCTGTGTTAGGAATCACTTAATGTCTAAGAAATAGAAGTACAACCAATCTACTGGTGTTTTAATATATAATTGTTGCAAGAATCCTGAGAAAAGGCTCTAATTGTGTAGCTTCTGCCTCCGTTAGCAAGAGGTTCAGTTTGTGATAAATAGACATTCCATCAAGTTGCCGCATCTTTTTAAGTTACAATTAATATAACATAAATAAACTTACCACGGTCATCCACCGTCAGATCATTTATCCATATCATGTATTGTTGCTTGTTAGATAACAAAAAGGTTATTAAATATTTTTAATCCACAATGGGGCATACACTCAACACAAACTCTCTATGGCACACAACAATATCAATTGTCTTGATGGCATTAGGTAGATATTGTCTTTGTCAAAAGTTGTATAGGATCTCTCATGGTACACAAATGAACAAACATATAGATATATTACATTTTTAGCATTTCTTCTTTTCCTTTGTTTGGTGTGCCTCTATGCGACAGTGTGAGAGGTATGCAGTTAATGAGTTGTCTTTTCTTTATCAGGATCTTTGTGTAGTCAACTATCAGGCTTAAGCTATTCTAGAATACTTGAAGGCCATCATTATCACCTACTATTAACATATGTGCTTGATTACACCTTAAAGTAAGAAAAATTGAAAGAAACCAAAGATGTAGGAGAGAAATCAAACATGACAATGTGCAAGAGAGATTGTTGGGGTGTGAAGGCTTTGCGAGAAGGGTTGGCCAGCCAGCCCTAACCTCTTGTGCAGAATTTTTGGAATGTCTCCATAATTAAGTTTTCTTGTTAATATAGATTGTAGTCTAGTTGTAACTCTATAAATATAGTATTAGCAAACTGTAATCCTCTTAAGCACCTAAAAAAGAATTATAACTGCTAGTTGCAACTATGGACGCAGGTCACACCGGCCAAACCACATAAATCTTGTGTTTCGTTTCTCCGTTTGATTTCTGTTTTGTGCGTGTGAATCCTTAGTTGTGATTTGCAATCCAAGGATACCAAATAGAGATTTTAAGCTTTTGTCAAGGATTTTAACTATCATCACCAAGATCGTTCTATCTATTGTAAAATTTCCAGCCTTAAGAAATTCATATATACAAAGACACATTTATTCCAAATTAGACCGGATAGACTTTGGAAGAAAAAAAGAATATATAGCAGTGAAACCCAAAAACAGAACATGTGGAATTGAGTTTTCCTATTACTAATCCTCCAGGGGGTTTCTGGACATGGATAGCATCTTTTCATGCTCTCCTAAACCAATTTAACTCCTTTGGTCTACACTACTCATGATAAGAATGAGGAAAATCATGAGGCCTAACAAACAAGTGTATGTGCATCTAAATAACCAAGTCTACACAAAACAGAAGTAAATAAAAGTGGATACACTTAGCAAGGTTAGATATTGCACACATAAACAGAAGTTGTACAATGTATGATAAGGAGTTGAAAATGCAAGCATTCCAGAGTAGATAAACAACTTGTCACAAGGCGAGCGCCTACCTAGGCCCACACGTGCAGTCTAGCTCAGCCTTGTTGGCTCGCTTTAAAAACCCCATTTTCAGGCTCTAAGGCACATTTTTAGGCCATGTTCAGGCCAAAATCGTCTAAACAAGTCTAAAACAACTACACTAGCCCTAAATAAACCTGGGATCAGCCTAGAACAGCCTAAACTAGCCCAAAATAAGCCTAAACATGTCTAGAACCCCCAAAATGGTATTTTTATACTATGTATCCCACTTACAAAAAGCCCCTCTCTTTTTAAGTGCCTTGCTCCTAGGCCCAAGGCTCACCCTTTACGCCTTGAGTGCGCCTTGCAAAGTTGCACCTTCAACAATTATGATTGCTGGATCATCATGTAATTGCTAGTATTTGTATCTCTGCTTAGAGTCACGTACGATGATATGAATTTGGTATGATGCATGCAAGTTAGAAACATCGGTGTATAGAAAGTGCATCAAAAGAATGCAAGTTGTGTAGAATGATAAATTATTGCTACCTCTTGCAATGTCATTAACTCTTTCAACAACTTGATTTACAACAAAAGACAATGCCTATCCGTATAGCCATGTCAAAACAACAAATGGGAGTGGAAATCAAAGGTCAGAATCGTATTGATCAAATAGGAACGTAAATCTAACATCTTAACTTAACTATATGTTCAGCAAATCATAGCATAGTATTGTCATATGAAACTAGGGATTCACTAGCATGATTATTAACTACTAAATCTACAAGTGGGTACAATCGCTTCAATAACTGGAGATCAGAAACTACATACACATAACATAACAAAGTTTGGACGCCAAAACTAGTAAACATTAAACAATGAATTACGAATAGTCTGCCAATCCTGGAGACTGAAGTTCAACACCTGTCTAAAATGACAATCAGATACACTTATGGCCAAACACACAGTAGTAAACTAAAAAGATCCAAGAAAAAGTAACTGATCATTCAAAACATGCTAAACATTACCTTAAACAAATTAGGTTACAACGATTCATCCGCTTAATATTACACATACCGAGTAACTTGCGCCAATTAACTTGAACTAACAATCCAAACATCATGAAGTAAAGGGAAGAAAAAAAAACCTTTTAGGATATAAGCTTGAAGAAGAGTAGGATCAAGCTGAAGAGCCCTATCGCAATCCTTAATCACATGTTTGTGAAGCTCCAATTGACTATAACAATACGCCCGATTACTAAACAAACAAACAACAATCGTCACCACTCATTAATCAGAAATCAACTCAACAAACTAAAAACACAATCAACAACCAAACCACACACCATATATCCTGAATAACGCATGATTGCGAGAGTAGTGAATCCAAAACACGAATAGCCTTGGACCAATCGCGTGAAGTGCAAAACTTAGCGAGTTGAGCTCGCTGAGTCGCCGTTGAAGCCATCGGCGACTAGTGATCAACAGATCGGAGTGAAGGTGTGTTTGAATCGTGATTTGTGTAGTGTATGTTGTTGATTTTGTTGTTGTTGTTGTTGTTGAGTGAGAATCAACAGGATAGTGTTGAAGTCGTAGGGAACGGCGGGCGTTGAAGGAATCGGACGGTACGGTGAGGAGAGAGGACACGTGGCGGAAGGAGGAGATAGGGTGAATGTGATGGTTTACTTTGATGGTAACGCCGTTAACGGTTTGTTTTGGGTTCCGTCAAGGTGCAGCGGAGGCGCACGTGCATGCGCGTGACTCGGCACGTGCGACGTAAAGTTTGTTCACACTGTGTTTCTGAAATTTTTGAATGGTAGAGCTTTTTTTTTTCTTTGTTTTATGATGATAATAGGACTCGACGTAAGGTTAAATGGTTTAGTGTTTTAGGTAATCGAATTTGATGATAATTGAATCGACAGGATTAAAAACATGTATAAACAGTTTTAACTCGGTTAACCTGTTAATAACAAATATAGCATGTTTAACACTATCATGTTAATAAGTTAATAGGTTAATATGATGTGTTTATGACCGCTTCTCAGCTTATCAACCATGTTCATGTTAGTCTTTATGAAAGTATCATGTTTAAATGTTTGATCAAACATGACGTGTTCAACAAGTTTAATACAATATGATACATTTTCTTTGCTCTTTTAAAGTACATATGTGAGTAGATGTAAAATGGAAAATCTTTGTCTAACTAGGTTTATGTATTACACTATTGCGTCACATCTATTACAAATATTATATAACACGAAGTCACATTTATAAACGGTAACATATATTGTATACGTGATATGTTAATATAAAAATGCTTTTTGTAGTCAAAAGAAACCTTTCCTTTCAAAATCTTTTTAACGAGGAGAAGATGTTATCCCATAAATATTGAAGTTTTATAACACATTGACAAAAAAAAGTCTTAGAGCTCTAATAAGAATAACTTTATAAATGAATTTTTCAATATACCACTAATGTTACTAGATTCATAATCAAACATGTGACCTTTGTTTGAAAAGAAATTGTTTAGATATCTTTCTGAGCTTACAACCACTTGTATAACCTTTTCACATGATTTAGTATGAATTTCTTCCGCCAAGAAAAGCATTAATTTTCAATGCTTAAGCGCCCCATGGCCCGCTCATTCTAAATGATGATGGTACATTTTCAAATGTAGATGAAATCAATACATATGTTATTCACAAATGCAACTTTTACCAATACATTTTCATCCTAAGTGATGTGCCAGAGGTTTCTAGGTAAGACGTGACCTACTAAAAACGTAAAAGATATAATTGTATTAAAAGTTAGATTTACTATTTTTAGAGAATGATACAACAATCACTCAAAGTAACATTAAAAACAATAAATGGAGATGTACAACGAACGTAATATATAAAATAAATCCATGGCATTGGCCACAAACCATTGAGCAAATTATTTTCTGATGAATCAAACTGCAATCATAACAATTGTGAGTTTAGTCAAAATCATAAAAATAAATGTGTAAAACCAACAAAACTATGTATATAATACGCATGTTAACAAAAACAAATTAAGTTTTCAACCAATGCTAAAAAATACATATTAGATGAATACCGAGTCTTTCATAAAGTAAATCAGAGTAAAATAAATTTGACATCTCCAAGACACTTTAGTTTATTCGAACATAAACGCAGTAGATTGGTAGTAAGAGCGATATGACCAACATAACAGCATGGGTTTTAATTAGGGAAATTAAGCGAAAAAACGACACAATACGAGTCTTATTTTTTTAGGGTCATTAAACACAAACAAGTGTATTGAAGTCGTTCACCAACATGTGTCTATGCCCGATTACTGTGTCCTCATCCTGCTGTTTTCAGCAGCCCTCACTTGCATGAAATAAGGGTGTGCCTGTTGCAAAAACATCGGACAATAACATCAACAGGCTAAATTAACTATTTTATAACCTAGAACATTGATTAATTGATTAAGTAATTCATGAATATATTAAGCATCTATCTAGTGTATTGGTAATACTAAAATTAATTACCATTGCTTCTTTTGCTGTGAGCCTATCCTGATGATCATAGCGAAGAAGTTTGTCCAGAAAGTCAATGGCCTGTAATAAGTGTTTTAGTAACAACTCTAATTACCATCAAACTAATATTTTACATTATTCCAATATCAGATTTAATTACCTCTGGAGATACTAAATGCTGATTATCTGCATTCATGAATTTGGACCATGGTTTCCTGCTGTGCCTGCGCACACACAAACAATATGTATTTTACCTTTTTTTGGTCACCGTAAGAAACCACTACCATAAATCTCAAGGAACCCTGCCAACCAACAGGACAAATAAAACGCAGCTTACGCTAGGCAGGTGGTCTTCAAGCGCTTACCATTGTGCCACCCTCTTGAAGGTTAAATGTAATTTTACTTGCACATAAGAATTAACAAAGACTTCCATACGTCTTTTCGATCATTTAAACGGGCAAACAAAGCATTCATTATCAATCAAATTTAAGCATAACTCTTCTTGAAACATAGGTTTATTACCTTCCAACAAGAGCTTCAAGTTGAGGTTCGAGCTCTAGCTGATATTTGTTCAAATATGCATTTAACTCATCAGTCCCAAGCACCTGCAGTCACAATTTTAGATCATTAAACCAACCTACTTAGTATCTCAAGTCTACTATAATTTGTTTCACATATGCATTACCCTGGCAATTTTGACAAGCTGATCCTGGTTATCATGGCCATAAAAGAAAGGTTCCTTACGAAATATCTGCATTAAACATTAGCACAATTATAAGAATAAAGCCCCAGTCAAAGCAAGCACTCAATAACATTGAAATAATAAACACTTAAAATCATCTCACCATGCCAGCAAACATGCAACCAAGGCTCCACATGTCTAAGGAATAGTCGTAGTCTTGCAGATCAACTAGAAGCTCAGGCCCTTTAAAGTATCTATTATGTTGTGAGAAGAAAACAAACATCAATAAATACCAGGTTAAATGAGTGAAAATTTTCAAAATCTGAAATCAGAAAGAACATTGATAATGATACCTTGAAGCTACACGAACATTGTACTCTTTTCCAGGATGGTAAAATTCAGCAAGGCCCCAATCTATGAGTCTGAGTTTTCTCAACTCATGGTCTATCATCACATTATGAGGCTTAACATCCCTGTGCATTATTCCTTGCGAGTGACAATAATCCAAAGCCTGCAACCCCACCCATACAACACTAGTACTAACTTCAGCAATTCTCCAAATTGGTTATACATATAAAAAATAGAGGTGAAATAATGCTACATAGATTCATACAACCACCAGACACGCATAATCTAACACCAAAACTTAACCCAAAAAAGGAAGAAATATTTACCTTGAGAAGCTCATATATGTAATAACGTATATCATAGTCTGTCAATGTTGGATACAAGACCTTAAAATCTGTGCTGTTCACATACTCAAATATCAAGCTTGGAGTTTTTGAGTGCTGGTCCCTGACTATATCCAAAAGTTTAATAACATTTGGGCCTCCACAAAGATTCTGAAGAATTTTTATCTCTCTTTTTATCTACACACAAACAATTGAAAGAACAATAAATATATTAATTGGCACAGTAATCTATTACAGACTATTTCCACATTAGCAACTTGCTTCCTGTAGAATTTCCTACTCATATGGTATTATGAAAAAAGAATTTACTTTCTTTTTCTTCACAGGCTTGAGAATCTTGATTACACACTTCTCATTGCTGTTTACATTTATCCCTTCAAAAACTTCACTATATTTTCCCCTTCCAACCTTCCGAACAACTTCATAGTCATCCTGATCACTGAAAACCCACATAAAACTAAATCTAAGCTGAATGGCAACATATACAATGTAAAATGACACTGCATAAAGTCGGAAACAAAATCTAACAACTCAAATTACATGTCCAAGTTCAGAACCAGGGAGGGAAGTATACTTCCACTAATATTAGAATTTAAAGATAATGACATGCTTAGATGATTACGTACACAGCCTTGCAGGCATAAACTAATAGAGGTGCTGCACACCTCCATTTACATTATCAGAACAACTTGTTTTATTAATAAAACCTAAAGAAGCTGTATGCAAGAATGTGTATAAAATCTGAATTAGAATAGCATGGTATGATTCTTTCCCTTTTCTAGGAGGGTCCTCTTTTATCATATGGAAGAGCTTCTTTATGCACTGGATTAATTATCATTTGTTCCCGAATTACTTGTTTCCCAAAGATAATTAATTATTTTGTTCCTAAAAATATACTAGCATACAACTTTAAGTTCTACAATACAGTTCTGATCATTCTTATGTATCAAACACTTGCAATCAATTAGCTGTGAAGATGTCTTACTAGACAAGTTAAGTAGTTAACCAACACGTCAATTGAAACTAGAAAAGAACCACTGTCCCATATATTACAATCTGGTTCGAGTCAGGTTAAATAGACTAAACACTAGACTCATTGCTTGGGTTAGATCTGTCTAAGTGCATTTGGTTTAAACATTCTGTCTGATTCTAGGAAAAGAAAAAAGAAAAAAAAAAGAATCCATTTCAAATTGAAGTAGGTGCTAACATCTACAGTTTAATTATTAGCTTTAAAAACTATTCTAGCTCATACTCTAAAAAACTCATGCAGCTATACCGCTTTTATCAAAGCTTTAGGTTAGAAACTATGAAAACCTCAGCTTTACAGAAGCGAACTCTGAAAAAGCTCCCTAAGAACCATAATATCACCATGGACGCCTTGCCCTCAAACAAGGGAATACTCAAAGATAAAGGAACATAAATAATGATAACTCAAATTCAATTACCAAATAAAACATAATCAAGTGGCACTGTGGCAGCCATAGTAAAGTGGGAAAAACTAAGATTAAGTACCAAACTAAATGTTTGAAGACCGTGCTGATAGTCTAATTGATGTAACGATTTGGACCCGCACCTTTTTGCTCGTAGATGTTAACTAGATGATTATAAGATTATTAAAAATAGCATTTAGGTGTTATTAAAAGGGAAGCAAGGTCAACCTACTCAGTCGTCCTTAAGCAATTCGAAAAAAAAAATCCATCTTCAAAAGTTCAAATGCATCAATACGTCACAAAACCATTCTTTCCTGGCCTTTCTAGGTCGGAAACCACAAGTATTCAAAGAGTTATACGTCATAGAACAATTCTTTCCTGGCCTTTCTAGGTCAAAAATCACAAGTATCCAAAGACACAGATGGATCCAGATTTACAGCCTTATCGCATAACAAACAAACAAACATATCTAGTAAAAATCATACTCATACAATGGGGTCCTGCGAGAGTGAGGTGAGAGCAAACCTTATCTCTATCCCATAAGATAAAGTGGCTGCTCCAATAGAGCCCCCCAACTTAGAGGAAAAAAAACCTCTTTATTGAAAATACATCAAATACAAGAAACATACTATAAAGCCATAAGTATCATAACATAACATAGCATCATAATAGAGTTTTTAGTACCTAATAAATGGACAAACATGAAATGCATACAATCCCTAAGAGGAAAAGTATCTTAGATATGAAGCACACCTAAGATTAAAGACACACTCAAATAGTGATGGCACGCCTAAAGGACATATACAAAAACTAAAGACACACCTAAATCTAAAAGCAGTCCTAAACTAAAGGCACACATAAGAGTACAAGCACACCTGACACACCTAAAACTATAGACACACCTACATGTAAAGGCGAACCTAAATGGCTAAAACTAAGTTTCTAACAACACCTCCTACAACTTAAGGTAAGCTAAGTAAAGTACAACCCATATACCAAGACCCGACGAGAACCAAAAGTTTAAACTCACCCTTAAAACCTCTAATCTTAAAAACCTCCTACAACTAAAGGTCAGCTAAGTAAACACACCTTAAAAACCTCTAACCTTTAACTAGCGTCTCCAAGAACTCCTATCACCTATCATGTCTTTAAAGAAGTGCAAATCTAACAAATCTTGCCGCTCATCCCATGTCAATCTTGGTCTGTCTCTGCTCTTCTTCCTCTCAATTTTTAAGGTTTCTACGCTCTGTACAGGTGTTTCCATCTATCTCCACACATGCCTGAACCATCTCAATCTCCTTTCCCTTATCTTATCTGAAATACATGCTTCCCCTAGTCTAGCCATAAAAACTTCCATCTTTCGCGCTTGCGTCTTCTTAATTACCCAACAATCTATTTTGTATAGTATAGACGGTTGAAATACAACTCTATAGAATTTCCATTATAGTTTCTTTGGAAACCTCTTACCACACATAAACGCGGTGGGCTACATCACAGCCCATGTGGTTGCCCTTCACTTGCATAAACCTGTCTAAACGTGGTACACTACATCACAATCCATATCCCGTCACTCTGAACGAATGATCCTAAGATACTTATGTTAATGATGAACCCATATCTACATGTTAATATGATATAGTTCAAACTAATAGAAGCGCTCCACAACGACATGTACATATTCATAACAATTTGCTTATTTAATTAAACATACGCAAGTTGCATGCAAGACAGCATATGAAGTCTCATTGGAATAACATGCTAGGATTCTTTCCCTTTTCTAAAAGCATTCAACAAGTAAAATAGGACCCTTTTATCATCTGAAGGAGCTTCATTTTGAACAGGATTAATAGTCATTTGTTGCTCAATTTCTTGTTTTCAAATATTTAATCATTCAGGAAAAGGATCTAATAATTATTATGTATCAACTATCAAGCACTTACAATCAATTAGCAGTGAAGATATCTTACTAGATAAGTTAACAAAATCCTTAACTTAAACTAAAAATGAACCATTGTCCCAACTCCAAGTATTACAATATGGTTAATAGAGGGTTAGATATACTTTCTAAAATGCAATATGCTCCTTGCTCAGGCTAGATCTCTCCAAATGCATTTGGTGTAAACATTCTATCTGATTCTAAGGTAAAAATGGATTTATTTTCGAATTCAAGTAGGTGCTAACTTAGCTCCTACACAAAAAAGTAAGAACTCATCCAGCTTGACCAGTTTTAACCAGACCTTTGGTGAGTTGGTCTAGAAACTATGAAGACCTCAGTGTTATAGGTGTGAACTCCGAAAAAGCTTTCGAGTACATAATACTTCCCAACTCAAATTCAATTACCAAATAACCCTGATCTAGTGGCAACAATAGTAAAGTGAAAGAACAGAGACAGGATACCAAACTAGATGTTTTAAGATTGTATTGACAGTCCAATTGCTGTAACAATTTGGACCCATCACCTTTTTGCTTGTAAAGGTTAACTGAATCAATATAGGATTATAGGAATTAGGAAGTGTGCATTAGAGTGTAGTTGAAAGGAGTCCAAGGTCAACCTACTCGCCTGGTCCTTAAGCAATTGAAAAGACAATTCAACTTTCAAACATTCAAATGCATCAATACATTGTAGAACTATTCTTTACTCGGTCTTTCTACATCAAAAACCACAAGAATCCTTGAGAGTTATCTGGATCCTTAATTTACACCTTTACCACATACTTCTGTTCATGATGAACCCCTAACCGTCTGTCTTAGTCCAAAAGATTCTCTCCAAATTAACACGCTACATAAATTCACAATCAAAATGAAATATCAAGCAATCCCCCACGAAAAACAGCATCATATACATTTCAAACATATAGCGTAAGCAAAACAAAACCTCAATCAAATCTCAACCCTAGCCCCAAAGGCCCAAATCAAACAAATCCCGTATCAACCTAAACCAGATACCAACACACAAATCAACCAATCACACTTCACCCAAATCACAAACCAAACTAAAAAAAAAAAAAAAGAGAAAAAAAACTAGGGTTTAGTTGAATCAATCAGATTACCCCCACTGAACAGTAAGCGCTTCGTAATCCCAATACTCCCTTGGGCGAACAACGTTGACATCAGCATAAACTCGAGATTTGGACATGTTCGTTAGAGACGTTGAGCCGTTAATGGTGTCGTAGAGGCCGTGATCGGCGATCTGTCGGAAGGATGCGGCGGAGAAGTCGGCGGTTGTGACTGAATTGGGGAATAAGGGAGGGCACGGCGGAGCGACGGCGGTGGTGGCGACGGCGACGGCGATCGCCGGCGAGGGGAGGAGGAGGAGGAGAAAGGGTGTGGAGATGAGAAAAAGGAAAAGGAAAGAGTGAGCTAAGGGGGTGAAAAGGTGTGGTGAGTCATGGGACATGTGATGTGGTGCCACCGCCAAATCGCACCATTCGATCAATCCACTAAAGCCCAATTCATCAACAATTGATTCGTTTACCGGTTTTCCACTTCTTTTCTTTTCATATTTTAATTTATTTATGATTTTTAAAAATATATAGATGACTATTATTAAGGACTTTGCGTAACGACGGCGGACGTAAAATTATATCAAGTAGTATCACTGTCAATCTATTGCCAGCAACCAGCCGACCACCAATATAGGAAAAACTTGTATAAGAAAAAAAATTAGAAACGAACAAAATAAAACCAAACGGAAATTAACGTAAAAACATTGAACCACGCACATAAAACGTAAAAATGTTTAACCACGTGTTCACGTTGCTACGTGTTAACTCGTAAAATTTAAACCGAAACGTAAAACGAAAAAATTGTAAAAATTAAAAAGTGTAGGGGATTCAAATTGAAAGTGAAATTTGTAGAGGTTAAATTGTAAAAGATGTAAAAATATCGGGCTAGAAAGATAAAAATTAAAAAAACCCAAAAAATAAGTACAACCTACTAAAGCTAAAGTACAACATATTGATGCACAAAAAAATAATAATTAGTAATATTTCAATTAGAATAAAAAGAATGAGGTACGTCCCAACTGAAAAACTAATAAATCTGGCCTGATTAATATAGCATTTATCTTTCGAAATATGATTGTACAATCGCTTTTTTGTTGTTGGTTTCCAAAAAATAATTTGTTATGGTTTCATAGAAAGTAATGTGTTATGGTATCATAAACATTTTTTTTTTCAGTTTTACCTTTTTGTTGAGCACTATACACACTTGTTCATGCCGTTTTCATATAATATAATATTGATTCTGAAATAAGCGCATTTACTTGTGTGTACATTCCAAACTAAACCTAGAGCAACAATGAACAAAAAAGTGCCTTTTAAAAATTCAATATTTTTTATCCATTATGATTCCTCAAGTGTCCTTCAAGTATTTTCAAAAACCTCATCTAATACCTGCTGTTGACCCAAACCAAGAGTCTTTTTCCCTAGTTATACAATCCCATATAACTATGTATCTTGTCCATCAAAGATAAACAAATGTTACATTAATCTACATTTAACAACCAACAACTAACACCCAAACCAAGATTTAACCCGGTCAGGCCACGGGTCATACGGCTTTAGGTTGAGTTTGCTCAAAGTCAAAAACCTCAAACATGAGCCGCCTAACATCAGGCTTGCCATAGACAGTGTACGAAAGCCCATGAATGGCTTGTTGGACCGAGGTGGTAGCTGGGTTCCTGAGCCTGCGGTTTTGCTCATATGAATCTTGTACTTCCTCACTATAAATAATGAACCGATGAAGGTGTTTTTCCCTCAAATATTTGCCACAAAATTTGTTCATAAGAAGTCTTCGGTGTTTTTCCTGTAACCATGTTCCTGGTGCGTCTATATGCTTTATAAGCAGCCTCTCGGCCATTACAAGATCCTGTAAAGTTGATTGAAAATGAATATTCACAACTGATTATATGAACAGCAGATAACCATATTAACATAATCAGAATCACTTTATCCAAACACTAAAAACTTATTATTTGATCATTAGGACCTATATTAGTACCGACAATACATTTCGTCTTAAAGCTTAAAATAACTGCAAAAAAAGTTTACCTGTATCTTTTGGCCAACATATTCTAGCCGTTCAAAGCAAAACCGAGGGTGCTCAAACTTATACTTTGATGGATGCAAGAAAGCAAGCTGCATCTCAAAGAAGCATCCCGAGATGAGTTAAATCATAGGACATTTAACGCAACAAAGAAAAATAAAAAGTAGTTAACCTGTAACCCAAGGCCGAGTTCTATGTTTCTGGCGTTCGTAATTTCTGGGATTCTATCTTTAACTTGTAATGGATATCCTAATGTATTCATAACTTGAGGTCTAGAGTCATAATCCCATATATTTCCTCTGAATCTATGCATCCCTGGAGGAACACATGCCCTGAAAAGCCTTGGGTGAGCAAATAGGGCGTCTTCAGGAGGCTGCAAAATGAAAATAGAGGAAATGTGAGTTGACAACTCCTACTCGAACTTATAAAACAAAAAGATTCAAACTCATGGATGCCGCTGTGAAGTATTTTATCATTAAGCATACGATATCTTGGTCGTTATTAAGGGTGCATGAATATCTCTTCAGTCTTCACTGTGAAAATATGGATTAACAAGTCAATGGTTAAACGCTTAAACCAATTACATTTGAGGTCAAACCAATTATGTTAATATTTTCAAACACTGTATATTGTATATTATTCTAAGTTCCAACATCAACTTCAAATTGTAGCCTTGTATAAAGTCAAAATTATTTAGATCGTGTTTGTAGATTTAAAGAGATCATATGCCCATTTAAAGTTAAAAATTAGGCCATTTGACCAAAAGTCAAAGGCTACATCTTCTTCTCTTAACATAATATTATAAATTGGTAACTTGAGTTCAAACAACGCTAGAACAAAAAACCTGATTCCCTACATTCCAAAAGATGGTATTCTTTGACTTTTGAGGTTAACCAAGAATTTAAAAAGGTCACTTTTGATAAAGGTTTTAATTTAATTACAATGGCACCACCAACATCAAAAAGTAAGCTTTTTGTTAAGATGTTGCTGCGTTAGCATTTTATAAATCTAAAAACAATTAGCATCTTCCACAAAAACGTCAAAAAAATGCATTTTGTCTTAGCCACGAGAGTATATATCATTAACTATAGATGATATAATCATGAAGTTTAGTAGAGCGTGCCTTATAAGCAGCAACTTCTTGCCAACTGAGTTTTCTCCCTTCAAATTCTGCAGAAACATAGTCAACATCTTCAAGTTGTCTTCTTAATTTAGGCTGGCATTCTTCATCTTCAGGGTCCATTCCAAATACTTCAAAAAGTACACGATAAACTTCGGGCATACCAAAACACAGATATATTGCTCCAAACAAAGCCCAAAACACAGATCTGCACATAAAAATGTAATCTTTGATCTTATATGCAAATTTAGAGCTACGTCACTTAACAAGAGTAACATGGCCAGCGCTCTGTCCATAAAAAATGCAATTATACATGACATATGAGCAACACCAAAACAGACCTAAGAGGCTAAGATCTTTTCTTTCAAACAAATCCCATATAATGATTCGTAAGAAGGCGTCAAAGATAAACTTCTATAAAAGAATAAATGGTTGATTATTGTGTTCGTCACTACTCGCTACATCATTCCAAATGTGATTTTCATCTCAAAAGCCCCAGAGTCAAGGTTCAAAAAATCAGTAGGAGATTAATTGCAGATTCAAAGTTCTAAACTTCTCTGATATTTAAAACTAGATTAAGTGGCCATCAGGACAGTCTCAACAGGAATAATTAACTTCTGAAACACGTTTTTCAGCCAAAAGGTTAGATTCTCAAACGACTAACATAATATTCAAAGCTAGATAAAAGTGGAAATAAAGATGAAATCAATATGATCGAATTTTCAAATTTACCACTTTTTCCTATTAAAGATAAAGATTTACACACCAAAATGCAATCTTCAACTCATAAGCTTCTATCCGTATTTAAGTTAAATATGACAGATTCTACAACAATCTTTTCCAGCTTGAAGGCTAAATGTCCAATGATATCTTCATAATATTCAAAACTAGATCAAAGTGAAAATCAAGGTGAAATCAACATGATAACAACATTCAATTTTATAAGCAACCTTTTCCTATCCAAATATTTAATGTCTAAATGTGATCTTCATTTCAAAAGCACCAACAACAATTCAATTCAATAACAACTTCAAGCATAACATATTAACCTCAAATTCAAGAAAAACTTACTTCACAGGCGGTTCTCGTTCTTTTCTAACAAGCTTATCCATGTCATCATACTGGAAGATCAAGTTATGCAAGCTAGCAGCTTTAACCCACTTAGGCAAAAACCTCTTCCCAATCAAAGCATACACTCTTTCCCTCATAGGACCCGGCGATTCTCGCGGGTACCTCTGCAAGAAAAACTCACACAACGCCAATTCAAGAACATACTGACCCAAAAACCCCAATCTCGAATGCCCAGACCTCACATGCCTCGCATTCGTCCTCTCACAATGCGGATGCCCAAATGCCAAATACAACAATGTATCAAACTGTTTAGCAGGATTATCATCCCCATAATTCTCAGATGGCTCCAAAGGGTACCCAAGAGCCTGTTTCGCCTCAAGCAAATACTCATCAATCCAAGTTTTATCAGCATTGTTAAACTTCATAGAGGGTAAACAAGAGCTGAGTAAAGGAAATTGCTTTAGTGACAATTGAGGGCTGTTGAGAAATCTTTGAGCTAATCTCGCATCGTCTAACGGGGGCTTAAGAATGAATCTCTTTGGGGGTAATCTTTTGTTGGGAGATACGAACTTCTTGCGTTGAGATAACTCTTTGAGTAATCTCTGTGGGCTGTTCTGAGGGAGTTCTTGTTTCTCTTGGGAGTCAAGTGTGGATGAAATTGTGAGATTTGGTGAAATGGGTTTGCGGAATTTGAGGTTTTGGAAGTGGGTTTTGATCGGGAATGGTGAAATTGACGATGAGAAAGAGAGGTCATGAGTGCGATGAAATAGGTTTGAATTTGGGGGTTTTAATGGGGAAGAAAGCTCCATGGTGTAAGGTTAAGTTTTCGCTTTTCGATTAGGGTATGAGCGATTAAGATTGTGGAGATATTGAATGGGGAATTTTGGGGAACATGGTGGTCGATAATGGAGGTTTTCTTGGGGTTTTGAGGTGGATAAGGTTTTAATGTGTTGAACTGTTGAAGACGGTGAATGCAGTTGATTGAAGATGATGTTGCATATATGGACTGGGCTAGTTTTAGATTGTTGTATTTTCGGGCTTGCTTCAATCATCAAGCCCATAAAAATATTTATACTATAAAAAAAATATTTTAAGATACCATTAAATTAAGAATACTTATCTTATTAAATACATAATGTACAATTATTTTTAAGAGTATAATAGTATTTTTAACATTATTTACAGATTACCTTTTACAATTAGTTATATAATAACATTATACTTACTGTAAATTACATAAAATTTTACATTATATACCCATAAACAAAAAAAAACTTAATTTATTTATGTTATATCTTTTAATCTATCATGTTTAAAAACTTTTTGATACTACAATTGTAAAAGTGTATTTTTTAAATGTTTTGGTGTAAATTTTTTTGCTGAAGCGATCTGTATTTTGTAAGGTACAATAAGTTAATGCGTAAATGTACAAGTCGTCATGCAAAATCTATTTATTTGGTGTTTTAAATTTTAGCTTAGAAAAAATATAATACTTTTATAAAATTACTATAAGAATAACAAAAATTAAAAACACGTGTCGGATGTAAAATGTTGCTCCGCCGCATTGCGCGGGCACCCTTCTAGTATCTTTTAAACGAATTCACACACATCAAATACTCACTAAATGTCTAAATACACTCTTTATATTTACCATATGGTTTGACTTGAATTCTTACGATTTAAGACTTGAGAGAAACATCACAACACATTGGAATTATTAGGCTACATGTACTTTCGCATTTACTCATTTTCTTGATAGTCTTAGAAATATTTTCCAATAAATAATTTTTGATTAGCAATATTTAATTAATATGACAATCTAATAATAGGATGGTAGTTTATTAGATATGCCCAATGTTGTAACAATTGTATCGGGCCAACCAGTTGGGTCGAAAACCAACTACATTATTGGTCTAGTTGAAATATTATGTTTCTACTTAGGAAACTTAAATTGGATAATTCAAAGAGAGAACGAGAACAAATGTTACAAGATTTTATAAATATAGAATACTAGAATTCATGCATTGAAATACGACCAATATCATTTCTTGTAAAGGACGAACGATCATCACATTTTAGTTGACGGATATAATTATGAAAAGTTGGAAAATTATATAAGAAAAAAGAAAACTTCTAATAATTTAATGCCCCAAAATTTCATCGAACAAAATAAAAGTTAAGTTAGAGTTTAAAATGTCAAAGCATCAGAGTTAATGAATAAGGGAAGTGTTGCGGTGTTGTGACAACCCTACATTCTCATCTTATAAGTAAAACCCTTAGACGCCCTTTTTCCCCTTTACTTAATACTTAAGTTTTCTTAAAAAGAAGAGGTGGTATGTGGTTCTTATATATAGAAACAAAGTTGAGAGAGAAAGCTTAAGAATCAAGCAAATATGAGGTTTTTCATTATAATTTACGCTCCAAATTTTAGATTTAGGCATGATTCATTCTTAGAAGATTATCTAGTTTAGCTTGATGATAAAGTTTGAACTTTTATTTGTTATTGTTAAATTTCTCATAAAAAGACTAGAGATCTAATGTGTTTCTTCATAGATCTTCAAAGATGAGTTGTGGATCCTGTTGTTTTCAATATTTTCTTATTGTTTTGGGAATGATATGCATAATCAGCATGTTAAAAATCATAGATTTTGCATGTTTTACAACAAAGTTGATTACCTGATTCCAGTGTTTATGTTTATAACATTTTATCGCATGCATATTGTCTACTTTGAAACACTAAGATATAAGTGTTTTTATTCAATGAGTTACAATGATAATGATAAAAGACAAAATATGATATTCAAAGTAATTTCGCAAGTGACTTGTCTATCTCCGTAAGTAACTTTGTGCCTTCGTAGAAAAGCTGGTACGTCTTTAACCACTCTTACACCTCCGCAAGTGGGAATGAACCTTTGTAAGCGCCAAAGCTTCGTAACCAACTTTACATAGCCATTTCAGAAAAATTGTACTTCGTAAGTGATTTAGCACATCTGCAACTCCCGTTAGAATAATTCAATGCTTGCCTTGCAAGTGTCAAAGCCTTTGCATCTGTTTGTGGCTACAGTTAGTTAACATGACGTATGTTTTCGTGAGTAACATTACATTTGTATTGTAATTGAACCTCTCCTCCATAACTAGCTACACTTAGTCAAATAGACCAAGTGATCCCCCGTAAGTAATTAATGCCTCTGCAAACTAACTTTTGTATCATTGGAAGTAAATCCTCCGCATCAGTCAAGACCTGAACAACTTCACAGAAATAACATCAAAACCCCTGTAACTAAATCAAATCCTTCATATCTAAGTCAAACCCATCGTAATACCATAGTACCTACGCATCTCCTAACACTTCGAATAATTTCAAAAGGTCTTAGATTATGACTCATTGACCAAATTTTAAGCATTTGTATCTAATTGTACATATGTATAGTCATTGTCCCTTCAAGCTAGTTTCACCAATAAATAATAATGGTCATTATTATAGTAAGTCAAAGTATAATCAAAGTATGTCACTGAGTACTAGGTGTGAATGTGAATGTGTTGAATGTTATGGACCTAGTATAGGTTCATGCAATACTATGTACGTATGAACATGTTATGAAGGTTACCGGTATAGGCTGTCTGTCAGTCTTGTCACTAGATTCTTGCTTTTATGCAAGCATTGGATTGTTATGCCTCATGCATAACATAGTTACTAGAGTTTGTCTTATGCAAGCATGTCATTGGAGCCTCGCTTCGTGCAAGCATTAGATTGTTTTGTCTCACGCTAAAATCACGGATATTTAGTATACCATAGCCTTAGGTTACACCTAAAAAAATTAGAAATTATAATTGTTTTGTGTACAATGGACACAAACCAAATAGTATGATTGTACGTTTATAGGATTCTCATGAAGCAGATTATGACGAAAATATTTAAAATGATTGAATGATTTTTCTTGTCATATATAGTTTATACAATTATCATATATCGCCCTCTCTTTTCTTCCTACTATACACGCATGAAGATTATTGTATGTATGCTTGACTTTAAGTGTGGGTGGATATTTTTTTTTTCTAATTCAATTAAAAAAAGATAAAAACAAAAAATATATAGTGGTTCAAAGATTCAATAATTAGGTTTCCATAATAACCATTTATGATGTTTGGTGAAATGTTGACAAATATGGAAAAAATTAGGATTGATAGATATGATTTCTAGTTTAATGAAACACATTGGCCCCCCTTCTCTTACTTTCAAACTGTACGATCATTTTTCTTCGGTTAATTCAATTAAGGTTTCTAGTCTTTTTATTGTTTTACACTAAGATCATGAGTGATTTATATAAATCTATAGAGTTTAATGGGTTATCATTAAAAAACATTTTTACCTATATATTTCAACATCTACAAAGTATATAACCCTGCATTTTAATTGATTGGACACCCATTTCATTTTATTAAATTGAGGGGTTAAGAGAGGTTTAACCATATCCTTAGTATGAGATGAAATGAAAAAAAAAGTAAAATCTCCTTACTCTAATAAAAGAGTATCTAGAAGTGACACTTGTCAACACCTCATTTTTCTTTAGGGTGGTTTTATTTGGACACCCTATGATTTTAAATCAACACCCCTTTGACTCTATACGCCGCGTATGGGTCCATACGCGGCGTATAGGGTTGCGAAATATTCCCTATACGCCGCGTATGGGTCCATACGCGGCGTATAGGGTATATTCTGACAAGACACTGACAAGACGCGTGTCACACGAGTGTCGATGAGGCTATACGCCGCGTATGGGTCCATACGCGGCGTATAGGGTCAAACAATTTTTTCTGCAATATTTCTATGTATTTGTGAAGGGAGTATATCGCGTATGGGTTACTTTTGTCGTCTTTATTTTGTACGTTAAATTTGGTTGACACTTTGCGTATAAGTTATATTTTGTAACATATTAATCGATAATTTTTAATCTTAGTTAACAAATAAAACATATAAAACAAAACAAACATTAAATAACGAAGTTTTTAAATACATAACAAAAAAAGAACAATTAACAAAATAAACTACGGTGAATCTAGGTAATGTCGAGGCGGTGGCAAGTCTGGAGGATCAATACCAGCAGCACGGGCTCGTGCAATTTCAAGCTGAACGTGCCAATCCATAAGATCCTCAACTCGATCGAGGCGACGACCCTGATCCCGTAATCTCGTATTAATCTCCTGCATAAATGTCTCAATACGTGCAGGCACCCTTACATCTCTATAAATATGCCGAGGGAACTGTGGCTGAGGAGGCGGTTGGTCGTGCGGCGGCTGAAAATGCGGAATATGCTCCTGCTGCTGGTGTGGATGGTCATTGCCGACCTGCTGAACAGATGCAGGATGCCAGATCTCACCGGGTCGAAGAGAGAACCGTATGCCACCCGGAAACTGGCGTATAATACGCATGCCGTATAACGTACGACGATCTAATCTCTCCGGCTCGATCGGAGGGGATACGTCAGCAGTATGGGCAGGAAAATAACCAAGACAACGTGCAATCATCGTAATGTACGCGCCGCCATACACCGCTCCTCGCTCCTGACGATGATAATATGAAGCATAATACTCAGCTAAACATCTCACCAGGTTGCACCTGGTCCCCTGGTCCCCGTAAGCAAACAATAAAGGTAAAATAAGTCGGGAATGGTACACCACTCCCGACTCTTGCCACGTCCCGTGATGGATGTGGCGATCATCCGATGCAAGTAACGGATAAGAGGATCTCTAATGCCAGTGACCCTGCCCTTAGTCCTCTGAAACGGACCGCCGGCAATTTGAGGCCACCAATCTCTCAATCGGGTCTCCTCCATCTCATTAATTCCCTCTGTAAATAGAGGGGTAACGGTCTCCGGCTCATAATAAAGTCCCAAGAGAACGGCAAACTCCTCAATCGACATCTGATGAAATCGTCCACATAGCCGAAACGAAATCTCAGATCGCTCATCGTCCTCCACCATCTCATCAGGACGAACATAAATAAAGGTGGATAAAAACTCCACCGTCAGCTCTCGGTATGAAGGTAAGAACGCCAACTCAAATAATCGACTCCATGGCGTATTATCTCCAATAAACCCAACGAGTCTATCGCGCTCCCCAAGTTCGGCCATCACTTCCCAATCCACTGCCTTTTGATGACTGATCTTCATACGAATGAATTTTGAGCACTTTGCGTGCTCAATAGTACCGTGCTCAAACTGTAGCCATGGATGATTGGCAATAACATCAACCTCAACCTCAACGTCAGAATCGGAAGACATATCTGCAAAAGAAAACGAAAAATTTTTAAGACCGGGTATAGGGTACCTATACGCCGCGTATAGCCCTATACGCCGCGTATAGGGTTCCTACGTATGGGTATTGTGTGTCGTATGGGTCCTATACGCCGCGTATAGGTACCCACGTATGGTATTGTGTGTGTCGTATGGGTCCTAAACGCCGTGTATAGACCTATACGCCGCGTATAGGTACCCACCTACTGGTTTTCTTCAACCTATGAACTATACGCTGCGTATAGGCCTATACGCCGCGTATAGTTCCTCAAACAGTTTGCAAATCTATTTTTTTAGCGCATAAAACATCAGTTTAACGTTTAAATAAGCGTACGATTAACATAACAAAGGTATAAGAACAATAATACATACCTAAACTAGTGAATGTAGAGAAATCAACGAACAATACGTGTAGTATCGATATATACGAGAGAGTTTTTTGGTTTGGAAAAGTTTGGTGGGGTGAGTTTGTGAGGAGATGTCCCTTTAATGGGTCCGGGAGGCTATACGCCGCGTATGGGTCCATACGCGGCGTATAGGAATTTTTTTTTAAATAAATTTATATAAGTTGGGGGACCTCGGTTAGCTTCTATTATTGTATTGTATGCCGAGATACGACTCCTATACATAATCTCCCATTCTGCAGCACGTACGTTTCGGTTAAGAATCCAAAGATTACTTAATGTAGGCATCGGATAATCTCCTTCTAATTTAACGTGGACGAAATGATTATTGTTGACATGAACAATCGAAACGACATGATGAGGCATCATACTGTTCGGATCAGCCCATAAGGGGAAAAATGTTTGACAACCGTTATTGCTTAATAGATGAAGAATAACACCAAACCTTTGAGCAATTACTATTCCCGTATACGGCATTATCATCCAATGTTCTTCTGGCGCAGGTTCCACACGTTGCCAATCTATTGTGTGACGCAATTCATTATACTGTCCGGCGTACAAAGTATCGAAAACTTCTCTGTAACTCAATTCATATGTGTCCAACTCCTCTAAAAGTTGTTGACGCACATACATCCATTTATTTTCATTAAACCCCAACCCTAAAGCTATAGATCGAAAACCACAATTACCATCGGGTCGAACATCTCGTATACGTGAAATATACTGATGAAGGATTGAAGGAATCCAATTCTTTAACCTGTTTATATTGTGTAATTGCTGATCTCCGACAATCGATGAAAAGTCATTGGTACTTTGTGACACCTTAGACGATGTGGAACGACTACGTTGTATGACAGGCTTCTGAGACTTTACTGCTGAAGTTGTTCTTCCGGTAAATGAGCTATGTCTTGGTATGTCACACGTACTATGTTGAGTGTCTAGCTTTTGCTGTTGAACCTTTAACGTTGGACGACCACGAATATTTGTTTGAATAACAGGCGGTTTTTTGTTATTTTTCCATGGATACACAATTTTTTTTATTTTTTCCACCAAACTAAATTTTACAGGAGCGGGTTGTGACATTATTTGTTGTTTCACCCATTCCATTTCTTTTTCAAAATCGACTTCTTCATTCTCCATAAATGATAGTTTAATTGTATCAAGCTTCGTCCAAAACACGTCAATTGCATCTAATGGGATTTTAGTGCCTGCATTATAAATTATAAATCTATACAAAATCATTACTGTAACAAAAAAATGATAAATATGGAACGACTATTACTAGAATGTTCATATTTTTTCAGCCGACAAGCACAAGGCAACCCACAACTAGTGAAAAGTTGACAACCACACGTTGCATTTGCTGAGCGCATCACATGCAATTTAGTGTTTTCGGCAACTAATAAATCAAGAGCTTTGTGTGACACTTTGCCTCGTAGGTAATCAAACAACGGGAGATTATGATGAGTCATAATTTTAATTTTGCTTGTCTCAAAACTTTCTTTTAAATTTACCTCTTGTGCGTTCACCAATTGATCAACAAACTCCACAAGTCTATCCAGTGAGCTATTTGTTGATTTAAGATATCTTTTTAAATTTGCATGTTGACTCTCGACTCTGTTGTTGTGTGTTGGCCAAAATTGCGGTTTGAGTTAGTCCAGGCTGATACAAACACTTTCTTGTAATTCTCTAACCAGTTTTTGTTTATATATGACAATACTCCTGAAAATATATTAAAAAAATCAAATTAAATGTTATATTTAATAGTATTGTATGTATGTATGTATGTAATGAAAAACTTACTTTCTCGCTTCGCTTCAACTAGTTGTTCGTAAAGAAGGTTATAGTTATACTCGTAAATCTCCGTCGTGGGAGACTCACACAAACGTGCCCATGCATATTTAAACTTTCGCCAGTCATCTTTCGTAAAACTTGCTTTACAATGTTTCGTGATATTCTCATTAATATGCCACCTGCATAAATACTTTGAAGCATTTGGAAATACTTTAACACATGTGTTCATTAAAGCAAGATCTCTGTCTGTTATTATGACTCGCGGCTCCATACACCTGTTTAACGTATCTTTCAATCTATTAAGCACCCACTCAAAATTATCTTCTCGTTCTTTATTAATAAATGCATGAGCAACACAAAATGTCTTGTGTGTCGAGGTCACACCAACAATCTGAACAAACGGAAGTTTGTACATGTTTGTTTTATACGTCGCGTCTATCATCAGCACGTGCGGGAATGCACGCCAAGTGTCGTATGATTTTGGATGACAAAAAAATATATCTTCTACGGTATTTGTATCGCGATCTTCTCGGGTGTAATAAACATACCTTTTAGAAGATAAAAGGTTTTCTAAAACTTGCATTGGTGTTTCACCGACTTTCTTTTCACTTCTTATCTTATATTGAGCGTTGTATACGTCTCTGGTTATGGATGCGATATTTGGATTTTGCTTTTTCAAAGCTGATAAGATGTTACGAGGCTCCATGTTCTGATCGGTAAGTTGTTCCACCAAATTGAATTCGTTTTGAGAAAACCTTCTTACAAATTGGTGCCCCTCCATATGTTGAGCGGGATCATGGTTATGTTCGTCATTTCTCACCTCTAATTTCCACGAACGACGTTTGTTGTCGTATATCCCCACTAATTTAAAAGGACATCCGATTTTTTTGCTACCAGATCGTCTAATTGTTGCTTTACTTTTGTGCTCACCACCACGATCACAAATAAGCCACACCTTTACGACCCGACCTTCCTTTTTCTTCGATCTTCGTGTAATAATAACGTAACCATTATCACGTCCCCTATTAACAACCCAACAGACTAGCTCATCGAGTGATAAAAATTCTTGACATGTTTCAAACGATATTTTCGTGTTTTGATTTTCAACACTCGAGAGATAGTTTATATTACTTTGTTGCGGGTCATAACTTGATTCTCGGCAAAACTCGAACTCATCATCGGGAACATAAGGTTGGTTTAAATCTGGCAATTCGTAAGCAGATTAAACGTACGAATCATCTTGATTACTATCTGCCACGTACGAAACGCTTGAATATTCACCAAACAAATAGTTACTATCCCAAAACGACATAACGAAAGAATAATCTTGGATCACTTCAAATTCAACCGTGCTAAACGTTCCGTGGCAGCCCTATAAGACAAATGAGATTTTTTTAAGAAAATAGAGTTTTGTGGTTCAACTATTTCTTCAAAATAATAATTTTTCTCTAAAACTATAACTCTTATTTCTTTTATATACATACTTACGTACACATAAATGTCTTGATTACTTAATAATCATTTCAACTAACTCGGGTTCCACGATACTAGTCGGTTATGATAAAAAAAGCTTAAAATTTATTTAAGTTTACCGTAACCGACTAGCATCGATGGAACCCGAGTTAGTTGAAATGATTTTTTAAGTATGCAATTCAAATATATGTATATATGTATGCAAATACTTAATAAAATAAGAATCAAATGTTTACCGAGTAATTATGCTAATTTCCTTCAGTTAAGATCAAACGTTTCCATCTTCTACAACGAAATATGAACGCATTCGTTTGATATTCGATGCGTTTATATATCATCGAAAGAATCTTAAGTCGCGTCACTACAATTCGAAAAAAAAACCTATACGCCGCGTATGGGTCCATACGCGGCGTATAGGCTTTAGTCAAATCAGTCAAATCAGTCATTCAGCGGGACTATACGCCGCGTATGGACCCATACGCGGCGTATAGACCTGGGTCGTATAGGGTGGTACGCATCCCCACCGACACCTATACGCTGCGTATGGATCCATACGCAGCGTATAGGTGTCGGTGGAGATGCGTACCACACCATACGACCCAGGCCTATACGCCCCGTATGGGGCCATACGCGGCGTATAGACCTGACTGATTTGACTTCGCCAGTTTTGTCTCTGAAAAGCCTATACGCCGCGTATGATTCCATACGCGGCGTATAGACTCACTGATGTGACGTGAAATTCTTGGCATTAATTGGCATTAATGAGGGGGACCTATACGCCGCGTATGGACCCATACGCGACGTATAGGTGGGTGTCGATTTAAAACATGGGGTGTCCCTTTATTAGGACCCTTTCTTTATCAAGTTTTTTTGTTTCTCTCTCCTATTTAATGATCTCATTAATTACTAATAATATTATTTATTTTTTAATTATAATAGTTTTTTAATAAATTAAGAAAAGGGATATTTTTACTAATTTTATTTCTAAGGAAATTATTTTTATAAAATTAGAAAACTTTTAGAACATCAAACTTTTTTAAAAATACAAAATTTTTTATAATTGGTGTTTTATAAAGTAAAGTTTTTATAAACAAAAAATAATTAAAATTGAGAGTTATAATAAGAAAGTTTTTAAGTGTGACATTTTTTAAAACTTTTGTTTTGAAATAAAAAATTTTATTTTACTTATTATAATAAAAGATTTCAATCATATCTTATTTTAAAATATCGATTTATAATTAATAAATTTTTATTATATTTAATATTTTTATTTACACCGTGTAATACACGGCTTTACTAAATCTAATGAATAATATGACCCGTACGTGAAGTTAAGGGGCGTGAAATAATACCCTATAGCCGTAGTGGCTATTTATCACATACAATGCCTCCTGATTTGCAATAATGATGGTGTGTAATAGATGCTATGTTCACTACCATTATTCATGATCTAAAAACAAAAAAATATGAACATGAATCCCACGTGGCAATTATTTTTTAGATTCATAATAAATAAGGTGCATGAAGATGTTTTTTTAACCATGGGTTGACCGGCCAGCAAGGTTGACTGGATCAGTTTTAGATCCGATGAATATATTCTTAGGCCTTTGGAATTTTTTGATTGTGATGCACTCAATTTAAATAATTGTAATGTGTTTGAAATGTTTGTAAATAATCATACAATCAAATTATACATTTTTATATTACATAATAGCCCTAACAATAACAAGAAAACAAAACAATAACTAGGAGAAACACAAACAAACAAGTTTAAAACAAATTAACATTAACAAATAGGATCTAACTTTCAGTCGATTTCTTTTTAAAACAATAAGCATTTGATTTGATATGGCTAGACCTTATGTGTACGTTTTGGTAAGTTTTAACACATCAAAAGTGCGTTTTTCAATTAATTTATACGAGATATATCGTAAAGTCATGGAAGGATCAAGAGGGTCACCAGAATGTGTTTTTAAACTCGAGTGTTTTAAAGAAAAATATAAGTTTTTAGACCATTAGTTGTAGTCGATAGATAATAGAACCTCGGCATGACCTTACGACTAAGAAGTTCAGTACCCGTCACTGTATGTCGTTGTTTCACGATCAGATTAGGACTTGACTTAGCCATGGTGGCTCGTTGCGTCTCATATGTTCTTCTACTCTCAAAGCTCTTGAATTCTCTTCGGTGACTCGGCTTTTATGACTTGAATCTGTAGAAGAAGATGAAAAACTCGCCATAGAATCCGAATTTCGCTCTTGTATTGATGTTGGCTTGTTCTTCCTACGGGTGTAACTTGTCGGTCCCAATGTGAGCTCGATTTCACTCTCGTTAATGATCTCGGGGCTACCATTTTCGCCCATTGGATCTTGTTTTTGAGGATTGTTAAAAGTGTAGTTGTTTCTTAAGCTCCAAGATTCTTGATTGTGCATGCTTCTTTGCATGTTCTTCATCATCATCCTCTGGATTTGATATAGCCTATGAAGTTCATACACCTTAAGAAAACAAAATCAAAATGAATTCCATTAATAAAAGTTAAGTTACCCAAATATAAATAACATATAAAATAATAAAATCACCTGCTGTTTAAATGTTTCTTCGTGGTGTAACATGACCATCTTCATGTATTCTATATCATATGGTAGAACCACTTTCTCCATTGATGTCTTCTTTTTCTTCGATTTGAAAAAGATAAACGTAAATACTCTATGGAATTAGTGCTCAAGACATGTTTTTCTTAAAAAAACATAACTTTTTATTTTAAAAAAATAAATGAATTTCGGTAGTCGAAATTAGCAGATCCTTTTGACCCTCTCTTGGTTTCAGGTGAATATGCAGGTGATTTGACTACTAACAAGATTATAACCAGTGATAATATCATTAATTTATACTTTGGATACAGAAATTTATGAAATTGAATCTGAATTTGAAAAGGGTATTTGTTTGAATTTTTGAAGATGAAAAGTTTGAAACTTTTTGTTTATGATTGATGGAGTAGGAAGAGAAGCTTTTTGCTAACCTGTTATGGAAGTGTCATGTGAAGTGGAGTGAAGACGAAGATCGAAAGCATACATATCAGACTTAAATGGGTAGTGTTTTTATATCTCTCACGACAAATCAAGATTCTCACTATCTTATTTCTTTATGTTTATTTTATTTTATTTTATTTTATTTCTATCATATTTATTTCAACATTTAATAATTATAAATAATTCAACATTCAATAATTATTAAATTATATAAGACGATAAAGAAAACATTAATTGTTACTTAATGGTCAGTTGAATTGTATGACTGCCAAAGATACTGGTGAGTAGAGTGTGTACATCACCCAAGACGTGTAAATAAGAGATTATGATGGTTAGGTGGTATGTTTATAATTAAAAATTAAAACATTAAGAGTTTAAATTTAAGTTGTAATGTATTTACTTTAGAAAGTTTAGGTATTTTTTTAAAGAAAAAGAAAATAGAATGCTAAAAAAATCATTTTCTATCAATAGGTTATCTTAATTAGCTTGTGTTTTAAGAAAATTTATCAAACTAGTCTTGACTAAATTTGATCATATTAAACTTTATTAACTTGAAGTTTGAATATAAAGATATCCTGAAATTTCAAATGGATCGTATTTGAGTTAAAAAGGCAACAATCCAAGTAAACTTTTTAGTTCTCGTATTTATTGTCTTTTTTTTTCTATCTTATGTGAGATTTGATCATTTGTTGTTTTTAGTTTTTAGTTTTCAGTTTTTATGGATACCTGGTTACTTAATTCTTAACCTACAAGCTAAATATATAGAAATGTTTGTGTGATCGTGTCAGCTTAAATTGCTAAAAACCTTAGTTTTAGAATCATTCAATCAACATAGTAGAGAGCCAACATGTTGTCTTAAGAAAACACATTAATGTAGTTAACTCTACATTTGATAAACTCATGAGATCATAAAAGGGCTAGAAATGTTTATAAGGGAAAGCTTTGAAAGAAGCCAGATCGTTCGAATGAGTGAACACAATCTACCATTGGTAGGCTTCTTATGGTTTAATATTTCAATTGAAGCTTGAGATCTCATAATTGCTGAGATCAACAAGATAAATGAGTTGCTAGCGTCTAGTTCATTATGTGGCTGTCATTTTTCATAAGTTTTGGCTTGTTAGCAATAGTTGTAGAGTTTTTCTCGGAGGCTCGGGTAGAGAAGCACAAGGTTATGCTTTGGTAGTGGGGGGCGACTATTGGTGGGGGGCCTTTTACATACGAAGACCATGGTTAATAGTATCATAGACCCATTGCATCACTATCTAAATTAGGTGCTAACAAGGACTATCACGAGGAGAGATCAGTCTCAACAACAGATCATTAAAAAGGACTTCAAATCATCACCATATCGTTAGCCTTCAAATCATCAACAACTTTCATAACACCATATTTTTGTTAGACATTTAAAGCTCCTTCCATGAGTAGACGACGTGTTACAACATCATAGTCGTCATTTACAATGGTTGGACATTTCATGCATATATGAATGAGACTAGGGCTGCTAGTATCCATCTTCCTCCTTTATTGCCGCCCCAACATGTTCCAAATCATTAGGGCTCAGTTTTGTACGCCTAGTTTTTTCGTTACTTGTATTTTCTTGATTGTACAAACTAACTAAAACTAACCAATTAATGAACATGATTAAATCTTGATTGTACAAATGATAATCGATTTGTAGTTTGATTAATTATAAAAAAATGTAGTAATATAATTATAAACTTTTTTTAATAATAATACGTAAATATAGAAACAAGAGGGAGATATTTGAAGTATGGAATAGCATTGTGATCTAAGGATGGATTTTATTATTTTTAAAAAGAATGATAATAATAATGCAAATGATAATCATTTATTACTTCGATTAATTGAGGTGTTTTCATTATTTTTTTTGAACGGCTGGTTGGATCACCGACTGGCTACTGGTCCATCCGATCATCTCCATTATTCGAGTACGTAACCGGAAACCACTCTCCTGGAGGAAACTTATTATACGTGAGAGATAAAACCCTCTATTTTAATAAAGTATTGCAATACCCCACCTCAAACACTTAGTCTATAAATTATTGATAGGTGTTTCCATAGTTAATTATAAGTTTAAACACATAAATTTGTTGTTTAGGTGTTCTCACCGTTATTTATAAGTTAAAAAAACATATATTCAACTTTTATTTTTTAAAAAGTTATTTAGAAGTCTATATTGTCTTTTATAGAAAAAATAATGATACATTCTTGAGGTTTTTTCATCACTAATTATAAGTTTAAAAATATAAATTAGATTTAGAAAAAGTTATTAAAAATTCAATATAAGACGTTCATGTGTTTCAATCATTAATTTCAAGAAACTCGCATAGACTGGTTGTCAGACAATTCTTATATCATCAACGAGGATATATATTTTATAGTCTTATACAACTCATATAAAAGTCAATGGCAAGTGTATGATGTCTCCTTAAGACCACCAGGTACAGTACAACGCCCAGGGTGTCGAGGCTAAGTTGGCCTTAATGAGCATTGCTCACCACCCTCAGCCAACATGATGTGGTGTTAAAAGAGGTGAGTGTTGTATTGAGCATGCATAAGTCCCTCTAGAGACAAACAATGATTTTAAAATTATATTTAGAGTAAATTTAAGTTTTGATCCTTGAGGTTTGGTCATTTTAACTATTTTGGTCCAAAAATAAATCTTTTTTCATATCATATCCTATTGTTTTAATTTTGTAATGGTTTTTGTTCTTGATAGTAACTCTGTTAGTTTTGATAGAAAATTGTAAGTTTTTTTTGTCATTCTACATACAATGACTCTTTTATAAATTATTAAATTCACTTTAGAGAGTGTTTTGTAATACACATAAAATAATTAAAAATATAAAATCAATATATGTGTCTTCTTCCTCATCGACGGACACTCTGTACCATCACCAAATAACCACTGTTGTCAGACAACCATAATTGTCGATGTCATCTACCTCATCTGACTCTCTCCCTCTCAATTTCCGACACCACCATCATCGAATGTGTCTCTTTCCGTCTTTATTTCTAACAGCCACTAGTGTCACTCTTCTTCCTGATTTCAACTAGCCACCATCGCTAGATATTTCTCTATTCCTCTATGTTTTCGCCAACCACCACCACCGGATTTGTCTCTCTACATCTTGATTTTCAAAGAGTTGATTTGTGTCTATCTTGAAGCGGTGGTTGTTGACCAGACAAAGGGAGGGTTTTAGCCGGTGGATGTCGACCAGCCGAGTTCATATGATTAGTTTTGAGGTGGAAAATGACGGTTCCATGAACGAGGGGAAGAGGGGATGGTGACGAAGTGGTGTTGGTGTTTTGTTGGAGATTATCAGACGACAAAGAGGGGCGCGTATTGGTGGAGAATGGTGGTGGCATTGGTTGATAGAGGCGGTGGTGGTGTTTGGTGGGTGAGAGGTAGGGTTAGGTTAAAAAATATAACTTCTTTTTTAGTTTTGAGTTAAAATGAATGAAATGGTGGATATGACAAGGTGAAATGAAAATCAATGACGGGACGTCTTAAGAGTCAAGAGACATTAAATGATAAAATTTATTTTAGTTAAGACATGAAATTGTCCTCAAGAGAATACCTTGATGGTAAAATATGTGTTTTCCAACCAAATGGTAATGGGTTCAAATGCTATGTTTATAGGTTTGATGAATTTTCTGCTAATACGAATTGCTTTTAAAAAAGAAAAAGCTAAGACATGGAAATCAAGGAATTTGCAAGTTGTTTCTTGAAGCATTATTTTATTTTTATTCCAATCAAGTTCAAGTTTTGTGCAAGAAACAACCCCACACGCATCCATCATTGCGTTTTTCTTGAATAACTATAACTTTTGTGTTCTCTTATGGAGACATCTTTCATGATTTTTAAATCAAACTTTAACACATTAAAAAAACACTTTTTACGATCCACAATCACACATAAACCAAAAGTAAAAGATATCAGCTTTCTACCAATATTAGCTTTCTACCAATGATCTTTTGACCTAATGGTTAACGGGAAGGTGAGAGGTTTTGTCTTTTTTGAAGGTTAAAGGTTCAAATCTTGACATGAGAGAATATTACTAACTTGGTGATACTAACAACTAACCACTAACCTGCCGTTCAAAAAAAAAGATAGCAGCTTTCTAATTATATCTTAATTAATTATTTTATTTAAAACTATTTTTATAAGTTTAACTGTTAGTTTTCTTATTTTTCTTTCGGTTTGAATTATCAGTAAAGTAAAATGATATCCTTATTTGTAATTTGATATTGAAATAATGAGGAAAAAAATACTGATTATGATTTCTTAACAGCGATTAATGATAAAATAATTATATTTGAACATTTATTTTCTTAAAATATTGTAATTGTTTATCCATATAAATATAAGACACTGGCTTCCGTACACTCGATTCACGGAACACGCTTGAGTAGTAGATGGACCACCGGCCTGGTTTTCATACTCTTTTGAGTAATTTGTAATATTTTTATAGAAGTATTTATTTAACAGAAAATATAGTTTATAATTTGTACTATATAGCAATAGACGTTGTGCTTGTAAGAGGAGTGAACAATAACATGTCCTTCCAATAAGAACTTATTTCTTTTAGGTGAACATAGTGCCATAAATAGATTAAGAGACAAGCTAATAAACAAATGACGAGTTGGCTTAGGGAATGTTTGATAGTTTTTAATGGTTATCAATAGAATAAACATTAATGCTAAATGGTTAAAATGCAATCTTCTAATGTTATCATATAATCATTCGACATTAAGGTATTTCTTAACTGTTCAACAATAAAATTACCTTTTAACCATTAAATACTATAAACCATTAAAAAGTAAATTTTTAATAACCATTAAAAAACTTTCAAACAACCTCTTAGTAGTTGATGGTTTACCAATTGGTGTGGTGCGATGGTTCAAGTCTCCCTGGCGCATCCCTCACGATTAAAAAAAGAACAAACTCATTTTATTTATTAGGTGTGCTTTATTATTATTATTCTTATTATTATTACTACTATTTTTTCTTATTTTTCATTATTATATTTTCTTAATTTTTACCTAATTTTTTCTCCTTTTAATTGACTTATAAGTTTATAATTATTTTAATCACATTTTGTCTTATTTTAGTTTCTGAGGTGTATCGTGATGATTTGGATTTAAAGTTCGTTTTCGTATATCTTAACATACATTTTTACAACTTAACTTTTATTTATAGAAATATATCATCACAAGGTGTTCGTTTAATCTGTCTTTTGACATGTAAAAAACAACTAGGCACAATGTGTGGGTTAAACATTTCTGGTTAAAGTTAAATGGTGTTAAAAAAAATTTTTTGGACAGCCATCAATTTCATTAATAAAAACAGCCTAGCAAGAAGCTAGACATGAAAATTACAAATTACGATTATAAGAAAATCACATCATTTTTCCCAAACTAAGTTTGGCATATTCCTTTTAATTTTTAATCCATAAAAAGACGATAACTTGATCTCATCTAAGACCTCCTCCGGTCTCCTTCCTATACTATTAAATTACACCTTGTGTTAAATGGTCATCAAAACAACATCTTGGCTAGCCAAATTGTCACATGCATCCAAAGTATGTAGCTCTATTATACGTGGAATTGGCTTTTTTATTATTATGCAAAGACATCGTTTAAATATATTTTATGGTAGAGATAACTATATAAGTCATATAACAACAATTTTCTATCATCAACAATATTTACGAATATAATAAAAATCTTATTTGTATTTGGTTAGTATCCAACCCTTGTTATCATCAACAATATTTACGAATAATAATAAAAATCTTATTTATATTTGGTTAGTAATTAATACATAAAACTTTATATAAAAAGTTTTCATATCCAATCCTTGTTAACCGTATTAACTTTTGTTTGAAGAAGTTTCAAATTATATAAAAAATCATTTTACATCAGATTTATAAGTTAGTTGAGTTAAACCCATCAAATTATCTGAATTTGATAAATATGATAGTATTTGTTATAAATGGTTTGTACACTTTAATTTGTATCTCGAAACCATATACATTCACGTAAGTGGTTCGTACATAGCGGTGTTTCATCACATGAGTTTGAGGGTACACATCTTGCAATGAATAAATGGTATAGATTTAAAAGTAGGATTAGATGAGTATTGTGTGTGTGTGTTTTTTTTTCTCTAGATGTGGTTTAGATTGCATTGGAGATTTCAAAGGGACATATGTGAAACATTAGTGGAAGGCCTCTTTATTCCATATTTTTAATGGTGGTGAATGAGAGGAAGATCTTCTATAACATGGATTTTATGTGTATAAATATGGTCAGATCATGCATGCATCATGCATGCATCATGCATGCCATCTGCCACCCTATCAATGAATGCAAGGGTGTGCAGAACTTCATTGTAAAGTACATGTACCCTTTCATGTTCAAACCATTAAAATTTGATTGTGTTAAGTAACCACTTATGATATTTTTTTGATGCACACCTTCTTATAAGAGTCTCGAAAAGTAGTATATACAACCATATAAAAAGTTGAACTGGGGCTATGCGGACGTATAAAAGGGCTTATATGAGCATATAAATGTGCAATGGCGGATCCAGAAATTTTTTTTCATGAGGGAATGAAAAATTTTAAGAGTTGTTTGACTAACTGCATATAATAAAAAAAAATTCAACCCAGATCGAGTCTGATCATATTAAAAAAAAAGACAATTAAACAATTTCTTAAAAACAACAAAAGCACGTCAAGTGTCATTACAAAATACATGATGGAAGTAGTATATACGTAAAGTTATTCTGTGCGAGTTTTATTTTTTGAATTTTTTCCATAACAATGTTTAGAAAGACATTCCCAAGTACTTCTCCATAAAACAAATACAACTATCATTTAAATTCCCATCACTCATTTATTTACGCATAGTCATACTTTTTTAAACATTTATTGTGCAAACTATTAACCTCACATCAACATATTCGAGAGTTTTAGAGGATGATTCTCCAACTTCGCTCTTGAGGAATCGTCCCATTACGTTCTTATTTTTATGTACGCAACAGTGTAAATTCGAGTCCATCTAAATTTGGACGTAAATTTGGTTCGGGCACGAGCTAAGTCAAATATAAAACGCTTTCATGCCATATTTTATATACGATTTGAGTTGGTATACGTTTCAATGTATATTTTGACTAAGAACGAGTGATGTCAAATATAATATGTTTTCATTCAAATTCAAGTAACTACACGTTTCAATGTAAATTTAGTTCGAAGACGAGTTGATACCATTGTATTCTATATGTTATCACACCGCGTACGATGCCGACACGACACACAGATATATTTACTAGTTATCTCTATCTATGAATGAGAATAAAATCAGCACTTGATGATTATTATATGAAGGGAGGGGGGCATGGGAAGCACGCTTTGCCTGATGAATGGCAGTGCAGGGTTCGGGTCATGTGGGGTTGTGACTGAAAAGCCTGATCCACGCCGCTCGGACCATGTGTCCATTTTGGTCCCATATCACCTTCATACTCTTTTTTCCAAACTTTTTGTTGACCGCGCGTTTGGTTGGAAGGAATGGAATGGAATGGAATGAAATGAAATTGAGAGACTAGTATAATTTTCAAGTACAATTATGTTTGAGTGGGTAATGAAATGTAAACCCAATGGAATGTTTCACCTCAAACCCTTGGTTGTAGGATTTCAAAATCCTTTCACCTCAAATTCCCTTGGGTTTACATTTCATTACCCACTCAAACATAATTTTACTTGAAAATTATACTAGTTTTTCAATTACATTCCATTCCATTCTTCCAACCAAACGCTCCCTTAATTTCTTTTATATATGGTTCTCACATATCGATTCTTTTTAAATAACACTAACATCTAATTAGTGTTGGTATATGCAAGTTGGCTTGATATTATTAAAACGTCCGTTGTTTTATTGTTGTATGAGTCAAACTAGATTGGGTTTTTAAATGAAGTTGGATTGTCAATTTTTGCTTGCTTTGACATGTAGTGAAGGTCGAGTCTAATTCATCAGAGCTAGTTGAGGTAAGCTATTGAAGCGAGATTGAGTTTAGCCTAAGGTAATGAAGTCGAACTCGAGTCTATGTTGGATGGTTTTCACCCGTACATGTATCTGATTAGATTTGAGATTTGGTGAAGGTGATAGGCCCGTCGGTTTTACCCGTACCCGATTAACCCGCCCGACCTGATCTCACCCGTACCCGAAGAAACCCGACCCGAACAACCCGTTACCCGAACAACCCGAAAACCGATTAAACCGATTCTTATTCGGGTCGGGTTTCGGATAAACTTTCAAACCTCAAAAACCCGAATAACCCGAACCGATTAACCCGAAATCCGAATAACCCAATCGACCCATATTATTATTAAGTAAATTATATGTATACACTTGTTTAGAGTGTCAAATTAATCAAAATTTTGTATATAAATATATATTTAAGCACATTTTATAAATTATAGAAGTAAACTAATTTAAGTCCACTAGTTTTCTAAGATTTCAAATGAAAACTCACTAAAATATATTAAACTAAATCTATTGTTTAATACCCGAACAACCCGTAACCGATTAAACCGATTGTTATTCGGGTCGGGTTTCGGGTAGACTTTCAACGTTGAAAACCGAATAACCCGAACCGATTAAACCGAAACCCGATCAACACCCCTAGAAGACTTGGGAAACTAACATTATCTATTGAGTTCCAGTTTAAATATACAGGATCAGAAATGGATCGGGTTAAATACATATGTAAAGAACTAAAGATTTTGGACATATGGAGTATAATTATGATTTAGATATTCAGGAGCGGAAAAAATATCAATGTACGTTAATTATATTTGAGACGAGATGTTTCTTATCATCTAATTTTTTTTATTAGATCACACGGCATGGTGCCCTGGGGAGGGTTGGGAAAACCCGGCCCCGAGAGGAATATCACCTTCTGACCCGATGACACCAAAATTTCCAAAACTCGGTGAAGATTCACCGAGCATCACCGAAACTTATTTTTGTTGTTGCGGCCGTTGTGTAAGGGGAAAACAATGTAAAAGTGGGACAACACCCTGCTAATCAGAAAAAAATGAGAAAATATGATGTTGCAATGATATTGCGCTGATGTGTCGCTCGAAAAAAAACAAAAAAAAACTACAATAAATGACATTATTATATATATTAAATAGCAACCCATGTGTTACAATGAAATATTTGGTTTTTAAGAATTTACAAGAGACTTTACATTTCACTTTTAATTTTGAATTTTGGTCATATATGTTTCTTCTCTCTCTTTCTTTTTTTAGTTTTTGACATCTATTTATTGGTGAAATTCATTTTTGGTCCCCCTATTTTTTTATAAAATATAAAAACAATATTTGGTTCTATATAATTATATCCCATTATTGTTAACCACTTAATCACATTATCTTTTAAGCATTATCCTCATGACGTACCGAATCAAGCATGGGTGGAAAACATTGTTTTTGGTAATGTTATCCTTAACCGGTTTCAGTATTTATTTTTATGGTTTTTTGGAGAATCGATAAGGTAATGATCAAACTCACGCCGCATAGCTCGGGAAAAACGACCAAACTCACGCCGCGTAGTGCGAAAAAAAAACTAGTTATATGCAGTGGCGGAGCTTGAACATTCCCGTAGGGGGGCGGGGGCGAAATTAATATTTTTTAAGGGGGACGAACTCGATATTTATATTAAAATTTACACTACCGTGTCAAAAATTTACATTACCGAACTAAAATTTAACACTACTGACGAAAAAAAAGAGAGGGGGGGTATGGTTATATGTACAAAACATAATATGGTATGAGCTCTTTAATGCTTCACGCCTTCACAATAATTAAATCTATAATCTATAATAAAAAAAGTTTTCTTAAGACACGTTAGCATATCAAATGACACGTGTCATCATTCTAGCATATCAAAAAAATCATTTTCCCGCATCTCTCTCATAATAAATACAAAAGTTATAAAAACAATATTTGACTTTCCTTTTTAACTAAAATATGTTAAAACAAATATATCTATATTTATGTTTCTTGTCTATCTCATATTAAATGATAATTATTATAAATTAGTAAACTAAAATATTAAACATCTAAAATATAAATGTAGTTATTTTAATAATTTATTAATACATATTAAATATAGAGTAATAATTTTTAATTCATTATGTGTTATAACTTTTAAATATTCATTATATTTTTATTTCACCAATGGATAATAACATCTAGAAAATAAAATATTCATAAAACTAATGATTTTAATATGTTTTATTTATTCCACCGTAATACATTGTTCTAATATTTACAAAACAAATATTTGAGAAGGGCTTGTTGCAAAACCTTATACGGCAACTTTATTGGGCCTTTGAGACCGAAGGTCTTCCTCAAATTAACTCAACACCATTCGAATATTCCTTTTTTTTTCTTTTTCTTTTTTTTTTCTTTTTTGAAGTATCTTTCAAGTTTAAACAAAAACAATAGATGAACAATAAATTACTTAATGAAGTTTACCAACGTATGAATAGAGTATTTTTCATTCCTCTCGACACATCATGCTTAATATTACGTTACTTAATTGAAATATTAAATCAGTTTAAGCAATATTAGTGTTTTAGTGTTTAGCCCACTGGTTTTCTTTATTATGTTAAAAGAATAGGTGAAAGGTATAAAATTCATACCTTGGTCAAAGAGCTACTTATTGTTTTATTTTTCAATTTTGGTTATTTCACTTAAATGAATTACGAAACCAATTCAAACAAAATTAGGGTTTAGCCTATTGGTTCTCCTAACAAGTAACAATACTGAAGTTGCAAGTTAGGGTTCTAAACCTTGGCTTTGGTGGGTTTTTTTCTGGTAATTTTAATTTTGTTGTTGGTAGAAATAGTATTGTTATTAATCAATTTGTAGTTTTCTCTATAAATATTTTTTTGCCGGTTTATTTCCTGTTTATTAATTGAATATGTTGATAACAAGCAAGTGGTTATCGATCATATCATGTTAGAATGTTACTATGTGAGCTCATCCTTATTATATTGATAGCTTCTTTTTATATATAAAACGACATTTTTATTATGTAGATATAACATTTTTTCATAACCAGAAGATGAAAGCCTTAACTATCTTCTAATGGTCAATAAAATAAGAGATTTAACAACTATTTTTATAATAATATATATGGCAGATACTTTTTTTTAAGAGTATAGCATGAGTTACTTCAACGTCGTAGCATTTGGTACTCGAACATTGGTTCAAGCCATTTCTCTACCCCCTATTACCTTGAAAAAGCAAAGTCACCTTACGCCTTTGAACCGATAACCATCTTTTAGCTGACCTAGCCTCCTCCATCTCTCGGGACCAACAAGAGGTAGTACAGGAGTATTCACCTGTTGTTCGTCGACTATGCCTTTTGGCAAGATTTTAGGCCCTAACTCACCCTCCGTGGGCGAATCTTGTAGAGGAACCCTTAGGTTTTCGAGGTGTTGATTCTCACTAATGTTTGTGTTACTCAAGCCGACTATAACACTTCCGCTACCGCTCGCGCGGGTGCTTTAGTTTAAGGCGGAACACTCCCATACCAATGTATTTTTACATCCCACAACTTTGACAGATTGCTTAGAACTATTCATCTTCGGCACAAGAGCGCTCGATTAGTGAGCTATTACGCACTCATTCCAAGTTGGTTGCTTCTAGGCAAACCTTCTAGTTGTCTTAGCAACCCTACCTTTTTTAATGAACACTCATTTAGGGGCTTTAACAGGTGATGCGTGTTTTATTATTTGTATACACTTGATCAATCTGTCATTCGAAATATAATTGTATCAATACCAAAGAAATCATCTTTCATAAAGAAAATTATTACATTTACGATGAAAATATCAGTTTTAAAATGAAATTTAATTATCTAGCGTACAAACTTTGAAAGAAAAAAAAGTATGTTATAAAATACTTAATAATTACTAACTAGGTTTATTACCCGTCGCGCGTTGCCGCGGCGTTGTACGTGACGTGATAAAGTATAAATTACAATCGATCCGACTCGTTTTCGAACTAACTTTACGTCAATACATAGAGTAACTTGAATTTATACCATTGAACAAAAGCGTTTATTATTTGACCAAACTATTTTCCAAACAAAACTATTGTAGAAACATAGACTTACAATCGCTCCGACTGTTACCGAACTAAATTTACATTCAAATGTATAGTAAATGAAAACGTATTATTTTGCCCCGATGCGTTTCCAAATAAACCAATATCGAAACGTTGACCAACTCAAAACGTACATAAAAATAAGCACGAAATCGTTTTATATTTGACCCAACTCATTTCTCAACAAATATTACGTCAAAACATAATCGAAACGACAATTTTGTCAAATAAATTAGTAATAAAGAAAAGTAAATAGTTTAAAAAAACAAATATAATACGATAAATGCGACAAAATAATCAAAGAAAAAAAAAGAAAAAAAAAACACCGCAAGACTCGAACTCGGGTTTAGCATCTCAAAAGCGGAAAGCTCTAACCAACCTGCCAAAGTCAAATCTTAGTATTATTTTCAATGAATTGACATATATCTACAAACCAAAGTCGTGTGGCACAATTTAATTGGCCACCGACCTTGGTTTTTAAGTTATAGTAAATTGGTAGATAAATATAAACCAATCCGTTGTCCCACGTAACCCAATAAATATTCATATCCACCCCGTTACCAAATATTAATTTAATTATTCGTTAGGTATATTGTCACGTTTTTCAAATACTAAATAGCGAATGAGAAGAGTCGAGCGTTATCTTTACTCTTATATTATTTTTAAATTTATACATATCATCATTTGACATGATGTTGTTGAAAAATAAATATTTGTTTTGGGTTACATAAACTAAAGGTGCGCATGGTTTGGTTTGTTTCGTTTTAACCTAAAACCAACGCAAAAAATCGATATTTTGTTTTTAAGTTTTTAAAACCGTTCGGTTTTAGTTTGCAGTTTTTGGTTTTTGATTTTCACTTCGGTTTTAGTTTATTTTGGTTTTACTATTTGGGCTTCAAGTTAATTTAAAAAATAATGGTCCAGAGTAATGTTTAAATTAAAAACTTTAAGCTTGCATCATTTTGTTGATTTAAATATAATCTACACACTCTTATAAATTACTTGACATTAAAATTACTTGCAACTTATAAACAGAATAACAAAAAATTCAAACAAATAAGTTAAATATTAAATAAGTTTAAATAACAAAAAATTACTTGCAATTTAATCTATCAATTCAAACAAATAAGTTTAAATATTATTATTGAAACATGAATATTTAAAAAATTAGACAACATAAGTTAAATAAGTAACAAATACATTATCATGTTTATAAATATATGAATTCACCTCTAAATTATGGTGCTTTTGTGCTACTTACTTTTAAGATTTAGAGTTAATTACGCTAATGGTCCCTGTGATTTATTGAAAATAACATGTTTGGGTACTAAGAGTTTTTTGTAACGAGTTTGGGTATTGTGTTTTCAATTTGTAACGAGTTAACTAACAGACGTTAACTTTTCTGTTAAACCTAAGGGTATTTTTGTCTTTTCACTTTACATGGACTACTAATATACTTACAGAGACTATTTGTGTCATTTAGTATATGTAAGGGACTGGGTGTAATTTAATATACCTACATATATATACATATATATAAGTACTTAGGTTTCAGAATAATTTCCCACCACCACCACTAGCCCCCACCGCCGATCACCACCACTAACAGCCCCCACCACCGCCACCACAACCAACAGCCGCCACCGTCGACCGCCATCACCAACAGCTCTCACCGCCGACCACCACCCCCCACATCGTTCTTACCACCACCATTTTCTTCAACTCTTTAAATGAAACAACAACACCACCAACACCATCTTCATCGTGGTGTTGGGGGCTGGTAGCGGTTGGTCGCCAGCAGTAGGGGCGGCGAGGATGGTCGCTGGTGGTGGGGGCAGCGGGGTAGGTCGCGGGCGGCGAGGGCGATGGGGTAGGTCGTGACAGTGGGGGCGGCGTGAATGGTTGCAGGCGGTGGGGGCGGCGGGGATGGTCGCCGACGGTGGGGACGGCGGGGATGGTGGCGGGCGGCGGGGGCGGCAGGGTAGGTCGCGACAGTGGGGGCGGCGGGGATGGTCGCCGGCGGTGGGGGCGGCGGGGATGGTCGTCGGCGTTGGGGGCGGCGGGGATGGTCTCCGACGGTGAGGGCGGCGGGGATGGTGTTCGGTGGTGGTGGTGGTGAAATTAGTTTCAGAACATAAGAAAAGTGTGTGTGTGGGTGTGTGTGTGTGTCTATGTATTTATATATGTATATGCATATGTATATGTATATATAAAGTTACAGAAACAATCCTTTTATGTATTAATGACATAAATAGTCCCTGTAAGGTAAAAGTACGAAAATACCCTTAGATTTAACTGTAAAGTTAACGTCTGTTAGTGTTAATACCTTAACTCGTTACAAATTGAAAACACAATACCCATACTTGTTATAAAAAACCATTAGTACCCAAACCTGTTATTTTCAATCAACCACAGGGACCATTTGCGTAATTAACTCTAAGATTTATAGATATATAATTAATAATACATTATATATTTTGATTATTTCATACATATCTGGTTAATATTACACTCAGCATTTTGATCCAACGACCAGTCTATCGGGAAAATAGGCCCGTTGTTTGAGAGAGTATCGTGCTTTTGTGCTACCTACTTTGGTTTTCTTGTGATTGAATTTTGATGTGTGTACCAATCTTTACAAATCTACTATATATGTCACAAAACATTCTTATCCCCATAAATTAACTAAAACTGAACACCTCCCTTTTTTCCATTCTCATGCGCAAACAAACAAAGTATCTATTCCATCATACCAAACATCGAAGATATGTTTTATTTAATATTTTTAATTTGTTATCTTTAGTTTCAAAGAAAAAGACTTTCAAATAAACTAAAATACAAATTATGATTGAATGTTATTCCCATTTGTTAAACTCAATATCAAAAGTTCAAAACTGATGTGATATATAAACGGCCCACTATATTGAAGATAAGTTTATCCCACACGCAATAGTGACACATTTGAAATCAATAAATCTATAGTAATAAATCAAAATTTTTATAAGACACGTGTTATGTTTCTATACTATCCACCTAGGTTCCACCTATGATTTGTACACGTCTCGCTACTACAATAAAAGTTAACTATTTAACGTTAAATGCTAATGATTTTTTATATACTTTTCAAATTATAAAACGGATTTTTTGATATATTAAAAACATGTTATGTTTTTTTATTTAAAAAAACATAAATTTTTTAAAACCAAAAGGTTATGAAATATATAATTTCTTATAATACAAAAGACTTTTAAAAAAATTTGTTAATAAAATATTTTATTTAAAAAGTTGGAATATTAAAAGCAAATTTTTATAGTAAATGTTTTTTAAAGGTGGAAGTTTGGAAAATATTGCTATTGTTTTATTGCCTACATTAGTTAATCATAAGTAAATTCAATTATAAGTTATCTCAAAATTTATTTTATAATTTTTAAATATTAATAAATAACTATTAATTTAATATTTTTATTCAACACATGTAACATACGGGTTTATAAACCAGTAACTAATAATACTTCCAAATATAATAGCAAACAACAAATATCCTCAAAAGTATATGGTCATCGGTACATGGGTATTAGAAATCATTTTTAATGAATACAATGCTTAATTTATATATAATTAATAAATAGTAATTTTACCTTGCGCTATGTGGTGGAGATTTTTTTTCTTAACGTTAGCGTTTCTAATTGTGTTTTCTTTAACGTCCGTTGTATGTATTTATCAGGGGAACATGTTGTTCCTGTTACATACTTTTTATCAGTAAATCTTGATATGTGCTTAAGCAGATACAAAGATAAGTTAAATAGTATGTCCTAAAACTTTACACCTTTATGTCATGTAATTACAGCTATATTTGCACTCTCAATTAATATTGATGCTAACAAAGTTTTTATGTATTTAAACTTACATCAAATAATTCTATTCCATAGTTATGTAATTACAACTATGGTTAAAATTCTTTGCACACAACACATAATAAAAACAATATAATTTGCTTGAAGCTTTTCGTCTATGGCCTAGACATGGGCCCACTCAAGAGGCCTTATAGGACCGGACCAGTATTACTATCTACACCGAATAAAGCAAAGGTTACTATTTTGCATTAAAAAAACATAAACATAAAACTAAAAGTAATTGCAAAAATCACAACAATGGTTACAAAGAGCCATTAATCGATAAAACCTATTTCGCGACCATACGTACATAAACTATTTTAAAGACTTGTAAATTTGAAACTTAGATATAAAGCAGATTTAAAAATACAACACTTATAACACAGTAGAAATTGAAAATATAAAATGGTATTTCTTACAATGTTATGAAGAAAATTGTTTGTTGATTCAATACAAAGATGTCAACGCCGAATGTTCAAAGCCGCCCTGCAAATGATAACCACATTATGCAAAATCAATTATAAGGCACAAAAAGACTATGTTATGATGAGTTCTAATATTTAGGTCGAGGGAAAAATCAATTTATATATTAAATGAAAAAAGATTATAACACAAATACAGTTTCAAACTTATTAAATAATCAAACTCAATGAAATTCACCAACGAATACGCTAAAATATGTGAAACTATACACATATACTATTTCCATAAATGAGTAAATTATGTTTCAAATTACTCATAGTGTATTCAGTGAGGAATATACTAAATAAGAATGTTAAAATACACTAAAATACACTAACCATTCATGTATATTGTATTAAGTTAGTACCATACTTACTATTGAATAAAGTTACTCACGAAAATTTATTAATTATAAAACAATAGTTTTCTTACACACTGTAATACGACTAGGCGATTGGCTCTTTTGAGTGGATAAGATATGTAAAATACTTTAAATCAAACTTGGATAACCTGAGAGTCGTGAGGATCATTTTCAGATCGAAATTTTCGGTTGTTCACCCGAATAAATCAATCGGATATAACTAAGACGAGATTAAGAACTAGTATGTTTTGTTGTGTGAATTTCGTGAACCAGAAGAAGAATTAGAGAGAGAGTGACGAAAATGATGATCCATCTCGAATTTAGGAGAGTCTGGGAAAAAACTGTCGTTTGATAGTTTTGTTTTGAATTTAAATTGACAAGTAAAAATGCATATTTTTCACTCGAATTTCACATGTGAAATTCAGGAAAATTGATTCGAAATGGAATTTTAGCGAAACCATTTTTACCAAAATAAAAAATTTTGCAAGTTGACATGGCTGCTCGACTCTAGCCAGAGGCTCTGCCCCTTGGACCCTGCTACTAAGGGCATTGCTCCCGGACCCTCGCTAAAGGAGCGTTACCCCCTTGAAACCCCAATTACTTAGGGGTTTTGCCCCTAATGAGGTTTTTAATATCGAAGAACATAATAAACTCAAACAAACGTGCACTTCACACCCTCCTAACTTGTTTGATAGATATTATGATCACATTGGTTATCAGTCAATCCAATTACATTAAAAATCTAACAAGATATTATGTTTTTTTTTTTGTAAATGGCACATAAGATATGACTTACCAATTGTTTTTCTGTATCCATAAAGTAGATAACTAATGACAAAAGTTGATTAAGAGTTTGTTATAACACAATTATTAAAAGTTGAAAACATACATGAGTTAATCCTTTAATTTACCTGCAAACAAATGGCAGGCGGCCGGCGTTGACTTAGTCATCGATGCACATGTCTGTTTCTATAACAACATCTTATGAAATAATAATCGAAGCCTTGTTGCCGATTATTGGTTTCATTTCTAGCGTCACATTTTTCTTGACGTGACTTTTACGATTAAAATTTTGGACCCTCCCCAATATTAATCGATATGTAACATTCACTCATCCAATGCTCCCTTAAGTCAACATCAAAATACTTTAAACTTTGGTTCAAGTCTTCTCCAACTAACACGCTATAATCGACTACACATTTTGTAAAATAATATTTTGCTTTATTATGATACATCATATTTGATGTAATACTAACTATTGAATTTTTTTAATTTTAACTCTTTGGAGTTACGTTCTTTTGTTTTACACCCTTATCATATCATAATTATTTACGTAAGTGTTAAATAATCAATAGAGAAATAGAAGTGGATTTATAAAACATATAGCTTTGAGACGATCCTATGAAATGAGTAAATAATTAAATTTTGTATTATTCAAATATATTTATTTCTTTGAAGTTGATTATAATACATTACATAATTCAAACTTTAACAAAGTTAAGAACCATAAATATCGACTATGACGAGAGTAATAATTATTTTGGTTTACTTTTTCTAATATAAATAAATAAAACCATTGATTTATCTTAACAAACTAATTGTCTTCTGGCCTAGTGACATCTAATGTTTATATTTATCAAACTGGTACGGATTCGTGTCCTACCAAATGAACAATTGACTGATTTTACGTGTAAATTTTAAGAACTATGCGTTCGCTAATAATTTTTTATTTTCTTTGATTTCAGCAAGAAATTTCATGCTAGCCCACAACTTTGATATATTTCCACCATTTTAATTAACAGCTTAATTATCCCCTTGTATTAATTTCCTTATTCTTGTCAGAAACTTATACCAACAAATAAAATATTAAATTTAATTTTTATACCAAATTTGACCATTTGGAACTTGTTATCAAATGACCGAATTTAAATACAAAACGATACCATTAAACTGAAGAACACAAATAATATTCCAAAGCTAAACAGCTGGCTTAGTGAGTGAAGACAATTTCGCTTTGCCTTTGCCTTCTTTATTAATAAAGCTTCTTATATTACTACTATCATCCCCAACAAAACACATACACCTTCATCATGGGTCGGGTCACTTTTATTCAAGTATTTGCTCTCTGTTCACTTCTCATCTTCTCAAACTTTGCTTTTGCTCAACTCAAACGAAACTACTACGCAAACGTCTGCCCGAACGTCGAAACCATCGTCCGCAACGCTGTTGCAGCCAAGGTTCAACAGACCTTTGTCACCATCCCGGGGACTCTTCGTTTGTTCTTCCACGATTGTTTCGTTCAGGTTAAGTGGTTGATGACTTGATGTTGATGTTGTTAATGAACAGAATGGTTGAATTAACATGTTAAGGTTATAATGTGTTGTTCAGGGGTGTGATGCTTCAGTTATGATAGCATCAAGTGGTTCCAACACTGCAGAGAAAGACCATGAGGATAACCTGTCATTGGCTGGGGACGGGTTTGACACGGTTATCAAAGCGAAAGCAGCGGTTGATGCGGTCCCGGGGTGCAGAAATAAGGTGTCGTGTGCGGATATTCTCACCATGGCTACACGAGATGTTGTTGTGATGGTACTGTTTGATGTTTTTTACATGCGAGTTTATAGCACTTCATGTGTTTGCAGATGTTTGAAGTGGGTTAAGTTTGATGTGTATGGATTGATGGTGGTTACAGGCGGGTGGACCTTCGTATGCGGTGGAGCTGGGGAGGTTAGACGGGCTGAGTTCGACGGCGGCTAGTGTTGGTGGGAAGCTTCCAAAACCAAACATGAAGTTGGATCAACTTAATGCCATGTTTGCTGCTCATGGTTTGACCCAAACCGACATGATTGCGCTATCAGGTAACAAATTATTGCAGAAAAACTGGAAAATAACTTTTTTGAAAATTGTTCTGGATGTAGAAGTGCTATCAGGTAACAAATTATTGTTCTAACAGGTTTCTTGATTTATGAATCACTTATTACATTTAACACCACTGACACACGATGAATTGTAGTATTTACATTTGTAAACAGTTTACAATGTTATAAACTTCAGTTTACAAGTCAAGTGGTGTATGTAATCTAAGAACATTTTTATGCATAAAAGTATAGAACCTCATAATTCTATAAGTTGTATAATTATATACACCACAATAATTATATATGGGTATTAATTTGAGTACAAAATGTGTTTCGGGTCATCCATAATCTTTTTGGACCTTTTTTTATATTCATAAAGTATCATAAGGTATTTTTATGGTTTCTTGAGAATTTTTATAAAAAAATGCTATAATAATCACCATGTTCAGGTGCACATACCCTTGGATTCTCGCATTGCGACCAATTCTCAAACAGGATATACAATTTCAGCAAGCAGAACCCAGTTGATCCAACTCTAAACCCAACTTATGCAACCCAATTGCAGCAACAGTGTCCAAAGAATGTTGACCCGAGGATAGCGGTCAACATGGATCCAAACACACCGAGAACATTTGACAATGTGTACTTTAAGAATCTGCAGCGAGGACAAGGATTGTTTACTTCTGATCAGGTTCTGTTCACTGACTCGAGGTCAAAACGGACTGTGAACTCATGGGCCTCCAGCTCGCAGGCTTTTAATAAAGCATTTGTTTCAGCTATGACTAAACTGGGTCGGGTTGGAGTCAAGACGGGCCGAAATGGGAATATCAGGCGAGATTGTGGTGCATTTAACTGACATTATACTTGAATACCACTGAGCTACACATGAATCTCGTTACAAGAATGAAATGATATAAAAGCATACAGGATGTACTTTCTCTGTTTCGCATGATGGGCTTCCCATTTATTTCTTTCATTAGACCATAAGTGTTGCCATCGAAAAAAACACTAGAAAATTTGAAGTGTATTTACTTATTAAATGATTTGTCTATGTGGACCCATAAGAACAAAAAACCATGCAGGCAAAGGAGAAACCGAAATGTGACATAATGAAGTTCACCTGTACATATGAATCGTGCATACTCACATGAGAACCTGGAAGAATGTTACAAGGAAACAAAGAAATGGTTGACTAACACAAGTCAAAAGCATTAATTAGTAAGTGCCTATGTCGGGCCAACGATGATTAATCAATGAAACGAGGAAAAACTGTAATCACTGATACTTGTCAAAATAACTAAACAAAACACAAGTAAATAATACTTGCTGAATATGCAAAAGAATTTTAGAACAAAATCATTAAAAAGGGAAACATTTCAAGATTACCAAAATCTTCTGTTCATATGTGTGCCTGTGCATGCCCTCAATCGGTATTGCAAGACCTAAGCTTTTTCTTGATTTGAAGTCTTGAAAAGCTGCAATTTTTGTCAATCTTTTGCAAGACCCGAGCTTTTTCTTGATATGAAGGCAAGCTACTGAATGTTTTTAGCTTAATTATATTCATTATAATGTGAGATGAGTATAAAGTAAGCAGTTACGTTTGAAATTTATATTCGGGAATGTTCTACCATAATTAAGGAGGAAGGGTTTAAGTCACGTATGGATATTATTCATGTTACAATAAAACAGTGAAACAAAGGGTGTTGATCAGAAAAGAGATAAGATATGGATATATATAATATAATTAGCTTGCTCAACTCAAGAATACAAGATTCATCAACAGATAGTAATTATTAGTAAACAGGTAGGTAATAATTAAAGAAGACCAATAGAATATTTGAAGTGGACCGAAATCTTACAAAGTATTCATAACATTATACTTCAATGGACAGCAGTCCTGTCCCGAAGAATCAGCAGTGAGATGTATGTACAGCCTAAATCATTTTTATCCAAAACTTTTGTGGTTTCCTACGATTCCCCACGCATGACGTGTAGTTTAGCTTCTAGAATCCAACAACTTATTATTCACTCTCAAATCTAGCCGACCGTTCAGAAGCAGACAAACAAATCTTCTCGAGGTGTATGGACCAATCTTCTCCAAGAATCTTGGGGTTGGTCATTGTTGCCATCTGGAAATCTAACAAAGATATCGTACACTTTTTCCCAGGCTCGTGTGAGGACCTTGAGCTAGCCAACTCCAAACTTGGTTTTATTACCCTCTTTAAATAAGAATTCAAACCATTATTCAATAGGTTGACACAGTCCATAGAGATATCCAACCCCTCCATTTTATGCTTCTGCTTCAATCTGTTCTCCAAAGAACTAGTACTTTGAAGTTGACCACTGTAATGACAAGTCTCCGTGTAATAAGAAGAGCCTGCATCATTATGAGACACTTTATGTGTTCTGTTCGAGTGTATATTAACGCCAAATGGTGCAGATATAGGGCTTCTTCTATAACTAGCTAGATTCGATCCATCCTGCTCATAACTAACTTCAATCGGTGCCTTGTTACTTAAAGAAAGTAGTTGTTCTTGACGCCTTGTTGCAGCTACATCTTCAGGAGTATGATTCTTCTCACTCAGACCAAGAGGACTTGGTCTGTCTTTAAACTTCCTTTCACGAAGATTTGGAGTTCTTCCTTTTCTGGGAGACTGAGGGAACGCGTCTCTGCAGATAGACTGAAGGCCGCCGTTTGGTTCTTTAAAAGTCAACAAAGTGTCATGTTTGACTTGCTTCGAAGGAGGCGTATTGCAGACAGTTGCATTTCTCAAAATCGCCCTGATAAGTTCATTATGAAGCCGTATATTCTCTCGACCAATCAAACAGATGCAAAGTTTATCAAATTCTGATTTCCCAAGCTTAAGACTCAGATATCTAGTCAGAAGATTGAAATACTTGTCAGATTTTTGTGCACCAATTCTCCTTTCCATCTCAACTTTCAGCTCAAAAGTGTCAACTCTAGCACAATGCCGAACCGCAGGCATTTTTTCTGTTCACACAATACTCAATTTCTCACAATCATCAAAACTTTTGAGTCTGCACTTTGACTTCAGTAAGCAAAAGTCAACTGTACATACGGATTCAAATCCCAATTCCCACCTACGAAATTCTGCAAGAAACAAGAAACCCACATAACAATCAACTCAAACAAAGCTCCTGGTTACTTAATTCAATCAAATTCAACTTCCAATCCATCAATCGACAATCGTACCACAATACAACTCGAACACAGATTCACACAATTGGAGCATCAGATTCAATCAATTTAAACTCAACAAAGAGGCAAAGATACAATCAAAGTACCAGAACAACAAACAAGTAACAATTACAGTAAAACACATAAACATGGTGATCTAATGGCGTTCGACAAACAGTAATTGAATCGAGCAATGGAATAGAAGTAAAGATTCGGAATTGGAAAGGGGGAAAGTGAGGTAACCTGATTAATGAAACGAAGGAGTTGACTTTGGAGTTGAATTTTAGTGAAATTGAATCAGATGAGATGAGGGTGTGTGTGATTGATCAAGCGACAGAGGTTAGTAAGCAGGCGAAAGTGGTTAGGGCTCGTAAGTGTGTTTGGGTTTTTTGGAAGCTTCTTTTGGATGAAAGGGGGGAGGGTCGAAGTCACGTGTGGCTTCTTATACGTGTGAAGGTGTAAGTGGGCGTGTGCTTCTTGTTAAGGTTTGGAAAACAACACTCGTTCGAACAACATGTTTTGTGACGGGTCGGTTTTAAATAAAATTTGAATGAGAACATGTATGTGTCACGTGACGATATGTTTAGAATTTAAGATAAAATTGCGTTGTTTCGAACATTAATGTTGACAAACACAAATGTGAAATTAGGAAAAAAAAATTATAAATATGTTATATTTAACTTGTGGCGGTTTAGATTAAAATTTATATCGGAATATAAGTAAGAATAGAGTAAATATATAAAAGAAAATGAGGTTTCGAACCGACGTCCCTTACATCGTAAAGCAAGCCACAAACATTATAGACAATATGATCCATACTATCTATGATATTCTAACATGAACTCTATTATGATTTAGTATTTTGGTATCGACTAATATTTTATCTATTGATTTATGTCTAGCATGTTCTTTGTTTATTTGTTTATCTTTTTATAGAAATATTCTACATACTTTCATATCTAAGATTTACATATACGATAATATTTACATATACAATATATATTACTTAGAGTATGAGGTTGTTTGGCAATTTCTGAATGATTAAGTGATGAACCGATAAGAGGTCTGAATCATTAAGTGTTGAACTATTAAGAGGTTTGAACCATTAAGAGCTAGTATATCGCTTAACTATTCAAATGCAAATGTCTGACCAATTCAGATAAGAGGTTTTAACCATTCAGAGGCAAATGTCTGAACCATTCAGACATTTGCTCACGATACAAACAGTCTGAACCATTAAATATTGAACCACTCAGACATCTGAATCATTAAGAAGCTTATTCAGATGTTACCAACACAGCCCCTGTGTATCATTATCAAGGGCTAATTTACTAGTAGGTGGATGATTTATAGGTATTTCAATAAAAGAAAAATAAAAGGAATTAGCCAGCACTAGAAAAAATCAAGAAAACAATTAAGGAATAAATCAAGAGTACACTCGTTTTTACTTTATGGGGTTTGACCAAAATAACGATTTCTCTTCAAGAGTTTCGATTTCAAGCTTTTTCTCTTCAAGAGTTTCGATTTCAAGCTTTTTCTCCTTATGATTTGCAATTTGTTACAATCAATTGCCTGGCCTTAATGCCATTCATTTTATCTGTTAGTCAACTCTACGTGCCCCTCATGGGCAAATATGTCATTTCATCTACGTCAACTCTACGTGCCCCTCATGGGCAAATATGTCATTTCATCTACCCTAAGCATGCCTTTTTTGCTTCTTTCGGATTTAAGAGGAAAGTCAAGAATGAAGAAGATAAAAAACCATCCTTTCAATTTTTTACACTTCCCTTGTTAAAAAAATCTACCACTTCCGTCCACTTCTTTCTTATATACATAGCGTAAAAGCGTTGCAAAATATATCAATCGAAAGATGGGGCGTAGCGGACTGTCCTTTACGTAGCTATGTGGTGCCCAAGGTATATGTGTTTCATATTTTAAGCCCCAACCCAAAAACAATAATATCCCAAGCTCAAGACCAAGCCTAAGCGTGCTTCAATCAGTTGTGAAGTTGTAATCGGTCCATTACTAATGTCTGCTGAAAATAATATGTGTTATTTTTTTTCAAATGCCATTCCATTATGTAACGGACTAATGGTGTATGGTACTGCTTTTAGCATAATATATTTATCTTTGAGTTAATTTCAATTTTACTACTTAAGGTTTAACAAAAGTAACTATTTTCTTTCAAAAGATTAAAAACATCAATGTAACTCTAAAAGTTTCATAAGTTGTTTTTTCAATCCACAAGTTTATTATTTTGGATTTAAGTTGAAACAATAAGAAAATTTTTGGACTGAAATTGAAACAATTTATAAAATTTTTGGAGGTAAATTGATGTTTTCTAATCTTATGGAGGAAAATGATTATTTTTGTTAAACCAAGGAGCAATACCGATCTTAACTCTTTATCTTTTAATCTTAATATATATTTGTTTTATAATTTCCCATTAAATATAATGTTATAACTAATTCTAGATATGAAACTGGTTGTAGTTTATCATCTTTCCTCTCTTTCTCCGCTTGTATACGAAGGTGTACATGTTACTCCTCATCATCATATGAAGGTAAAGATTAGTTTCGATGTATGTTCTTACAAGACAAATAGTGTTAAATTAATGGAAGTTTGAGTTTTAAATGTGAAACGTTTACAAAACACAACTAATGAAATTAGTAGATGTTTTGTTTCTAAAGGGATAGCTTGATGGTAAATTTATACTATATCCCAATTAAGTAGTTATGGGTTAAAATACTACAATGTATATGTTTGATTATTATTTTTCTGATAATACTAATTTATGCATTTAAGTTGAAAACCCAACATGAAAAATCAATTTCATGTATGGGTTATAGGTCGAAACTAAAAAGAGCTTTCACTCCAACGTTCTTGTTTTAATCTCCATCTTAAAATCAATTTCATGTATGGGTTATAGGTCGAAACTAAGAAGAGCTTTCACTCCAACGTTCTTGTTTTAATCTCCATCTTAAATTTAAGGGAAAGCCATAAAATAATTACAATTGTCTTTACATCATGTTCTTTATTTTTACATCATATTTTTTTAATCTTTATTTTTCAAACTTTAAATTTTATGAGATATGTACAGTACAACCCTAAATTTACGGTTTGAAAAATAAAGATTAAAAGAACATGATGTAAAAATAAAAAAACATTATTTTTGTGGTTATGACAAGCTTTAGACAAACTCTTGTCAATGATTAGTATGGTGATAACATCTTAATCAAATCTCATATCATAAAATATACTTGCATATATAAAATATAGAATATCCAATCTTTACGTCATCAATATGTTTTAAACATACTATGGCATCAACTACTTAAATGTTGTTTTGATATGTCAAACATGCATATACTAGAACTCTATACACCATTAAACTCTCATTTCATACATGACATTTTATTTACTTAAATATCGAAATAACATCTAAGTTCCCCTCCATCTTCTTTAAAAAGATTTAAGGGAAATTGTTGTTTTTTTTGTCGGTTTGTACCATAAAATACTTTTGTTACATCTGATCAAATATGTTGAAATCACTTCATGTTCTTCCAGTGTCGATAGAACCATAAACTAAAAACCATGCAACACATGTTTTAACGATTCTTTAAACAACATTTTAATATGATCCGTACATTACTTTTTTTCCGCCCTAAAACATAATTAACAAAATTTAAAACAATAGGATTTCTATATTCAATGTCAAAATACAAAATTTAGTCGTCGATAACATAACAAATTAAAAGTGAAAGTGCCTATATACCATTGTTATAGTATATAGGTTAAGGAAAAAGCAATTTTAAACCAAAATGCATACCCAAAAGACTCGTAATATAATATAATGGTATCAAGTTGTGAAAAAAATATATAATGGTATAAAGTTGTGGAAAAAATATAATGGGCTCAAATGCTCAAGTCTCGTAGTATTGGTTAATGATACAATGATTGACCGGTTGCAAAGCCTTATACGCACCATCTGTCACACTATGAGAACGTAGAATTAGAAGTTGAATTAGACAGTAAGTGAATTGATCGTTTTAAAAAACAAAAAATCTAATGAAGTCTTTAATATCATGTAAATTTAAAATTCTTAAAATGAAAAATATAAAAGACAGAAAATTATTTTATTTTCCGGTTACAATACTCTAGATAGCTACAAGAAAATGAACAGAAGATGAAAAAAGAATCACCGACGAACTTTCATTTTCCCCTTCTTAAGAGATGGCGGGAAATCCTGAGCCGGTGATCCACAAAAGTCGCCGGAATTTTAACTCCGGCGATCAAAACCGACGATCGATCTCAACATCTCATCATTTGAACAGATTCAACAGACACACCTCTCTTCCTTCTTCAGCACAACTATTATCCCTCAAACCACCATCCAAACACGTTGTAGTCACACAGGACTCATCAGAATTCATCGACGGACTCCCCCGCCGGAGTTTCTCCGGCAACTCTTTCACCGACGACAAACTCTGATCTACATCGAGATCCTTCGATTGCATCATGTTTAACGGTGGCTCACAGGCTCTCCGGCGCTTCAGCACCTTCGATCGCTGATGTATCACCGGATCCTGAACCCTAAGTGCATCGATTTCCGACGGATCACCGTGTTTAGGTATGATCGGAGGTCCGTCGATAAGCTCCGGGATCGGGCGTAACGCGCCGCCGCGAAGGACGGTGTCCACCGACGCCTGGCACACGCGCCAGTTCCCCGTCGATAGAAGTCCGACGGCTCCGTTCACCGGATCCACCGTCCGTCCGGCAGCTTCAAATAACAACGATTGAAATAAAGCTGCAATACATATACAAAGTAACAAAACAGTGAATCACCACACTTTTCAAGTTCAATCATAAGGTGCATCGATTACAATTTACAAACAGTTGAATCGTAAATTCATAATTGATTAATTGTTTGATTGATTGATTGAATATTTGACCTAGGTTTTGAGTGCGGTGGTTTACATTGACGTTGATTTTCCGGTACGGCGGAGATGAAGTTCATGAGTCCGGCACGGCCGAAGAATTTGGCGAGGAAGACGGTGGCGTGAGCTTGAGCTGCCGGAGTATCGATCCACTGCAAGCAGGGGCGGAGGGTGCAATTCTCACTGCATCCTTTTCTAAGAACTCGACATCCGTTGCAACTCATGGTGAAGCTGAAACGTGAGAGGTGGAACCCTAGGTGTGTGAGGTGGAACTCCGGCGAGATTTGGGTGGTGTTCCGGCGAGAATGTGAGGGTTAGAGGCGGAGGAGTGAAACCGCAGAGATGGGGGATTTGTAAAGGGAGGGTGGGGTTGGGTTAAGGAGTTAACTGTGGTTGAGTTAGAGAGTGGATTGGGTGTGGGTGGGTGTAGTGGTGGATTCCAAAGTATTGGGTGAGAGCGGCTGCGTGTTTTCGCGAATTTACGTGTTATTGCAGCTTTAGATTTTTATTTATTTTTATTTTTTTTTTTGACTATCATGAGTAGATAGAAACTTTGCTGGTGTGTTTAAAATGGATTATATGAGTGGTGTTGGGTACGACTCCGGGCCGGCTCTATGGTATTTTTTATGACACATTATGTTTGGGGCCCCTTGAAAATAAAGGTCCTCGTAAGTTATAGTGAGCTTTGGTATTATATGATCCAATGAAATTTTAAAACGAAAACAACACTTGAATTGAGTCCCGATGAAAATTTTGATAATTTGATCGGTTATTAAAAAAAAAACACAATTACACAATTCACAAAAAGGACGACCTTTCCTGAGTTCCTTTCTCTCTGATTGATTTGATTGACATCAGCTAGCTCTTGTTTTGCTTCTTTTTTGTTCAAAAAAATCAACTTTCAAGGACTAAGGTTAGTATATCAAATTTTCATTGATTTATTGTTTTTTTTTAAACTTGATTAGGTTGCTTTTTGATTTTGTTCCTATTGTTTAGATTGCGTTTTTGTAAAAGCCCCATTTTTTTACTTCGATTGGGGCCTAAAAAACGTTAAGCCGGTTATGGTCCGACTTATGTATATGTTATTATGTTTGTAGAAAAAATATATATACTAGGTTAGTTAAAAGTAATGATAATATTAAGACCGCATGTTGGTTAGTTTATAAATTTGATTAACTGTTTATGTATATAATTGAGTTTTTTTTTTGGGTGTAATTCATATTCTTGGAATAGTTACACCTTCAAGCCTACCTAGTACTGACTACTGACATGTTATTTTTTTGAAACCATTGACAGTACATTTTTTTTTTGGAACTGACATGCGAAATTTTGTAAAAACTAACTCCAGCAAAATGCTAGAGCCAAGAATTTCCACAATCCATGACCACACCATTGCACCCTGAGACTTTCCTCCTTCCCTCTCTCTCCTCTCTATCTCTACCTTGAACGAATATTCTTTCACGTATGAAGCATTGGAGAAGGTCAAGGGACTTAAATCCTCAAAATTTGAAAATATGGTAAGGAGTTCAAAACAATATTTTTTTTTACATGTAGGGGGTGTTTGGATCTATGGTTTGTAGTTTGTAAATCTATGAAAGCAATGAAACTAAAAAAATCAGTTTGTAATATAAGTTGTAAAATCAAGAATCATGCACATCAAATAAAATTGGGCGTCATTAGAGAGCTTTAAACTAAAAGTGTCAGTCATGTCGGGTCCATATAAAAAAATTCAACCATCATCTGAATCCATCTAAAATCATGTAACCCGAACCTGAACCGTTAGCCATTTTTCTTAAGACGTTAAAATAATCAATGGTAATTTACTATCGAAATTCTACTTTCAAATTTCATATAAAACGAGATGTTAGACGTTATGATTATAAGGTTCAAAATATATGTTTTAGGTAATAGATATTTTTTTTCTTTGAAAGACTTTAAAGTGAAATTTAAAACTTGAATTGAAAATTGAAATTCCAAACTTAAAAAAGACCACAAGGGTAATTTATTAATGAAAAATCTAAAAGATCTATAATAAGTTTTTAAAGCATATATTCTTGAAAACATGTTAACCGGTCAACTTGTTTTCAAGTGGGTTAATCCAAATCCAACCTATTTTTTAAATATATTGTATTCCCCAACTCAAAATTTATTTTTATTCATGTCTGGGTACGGTTCGTGCCAAGAATTACCACCCTAGTTTAAAGTTATTAACAACACGTGCACATTTTGATTTTTTATTGCAAATCAAATACAAAGCTAGCCACTTTTATAAATGAGTAAATTACACGGATGGTCCCTGTGGTTTGGTTAAAACTTTGGATTTGGTTCTTAAGGTTTTAAAATTAGTAATATAGTCCCTAATGTTATAGTTATCTTTTGTCAATGGTTCATACTCTGTTACTTCAGTTACTGATGTTAAATTTTTTGAATAACTATTTTATTTGTAAGAATCATCAATGTATTTCATTTTATTATAATCTTTTTATTATAAAGATATTTATTATTTAATACATAAAAAAATATTTTAAAAAAATGTCTTCTTTTAAATGTGATATATAAATTTTAAACCAATATGTGGGTTTTTTAAACCTTTATAAAATGTTTTCTTTTATAAAGACGTTTAAAACTGAATTATTTTTTAAAAATGTTTAAAAAACTAAGAATTTGTTTAAGAAATATGTTTTTAAAAATGAATGTTTTTTTAAAAAGAACTTTAGAAAACCAACCAGTTTAAAAAATCAAAAAGTTTTAGAATGACATATGAAAAACGAACGGTTAAAAACCGAACATTTTAAAAAATATGTTTTTAAAAAGTTTTTTATTTGTGTGTTTAAAACATATTTGATTAAATAATAATTTTATTAAATAATGAAATTATAAAAATAATATAAAAATAAAAAATTTTAAGAAATAAAAAAATATAAAATTTTCTTAAATAACAATAATACAATAGCTTAAAAGGTAAATTAAATAGATGGCTAATGCAAGTAAAATGCTAATTTTTACAATATTTAACATCACTAACGGTTAACTAATAAACCTAGGGACCATATATGAAAGAGAAAGAGATGTTATGGACTATATTCGAAGATTTTAAACTTAAAAGACCAAATTCAAAATTTCAACATAACCACAGGGACCATCCATGTAATTTACTCTTTTTAAATACTCTTGCCTTTTCTTCATTTTTTCCCCGAAAGATTTATGTATGTTACATTTTCATAATACTATCTGAACGCTGAATGATGCCCTTCCCACAAACACTACCAATCAGTATGTCATATCAGCTTTACACTAACTTTTAGTCTTTTATTATTCTTCTCACAATCAAAGTTTCATCCACAACACCATCATTCCCACAAGCAACCATTAAAAACTCATTAAAAACAAAACAATACACATTTTAATCATGTGGGCCCCACAAAATCCATCCATGGAGCACCCTTGGTGAAGGGCGGGTGAAGAATGGATGGGGCTACACAACGCAACCCTTCCGAAGGATGGCACGGGCAGGGCTATGGACGAGTGTTATGAAAGATCTAACAACCTTTTAAAACTAGATAATTAGTTTATTAAATACCTCAGGGTATGGCATACATTTCAATTAAGATAAATTGAGTTTATTGATGTTAACAGTTTGAACATAGTAAATAGGGGCATTTACGTATTTTTTTCTTCCTAAAATCATTAATTATATATTTACCCAAGTCAAAAAATTAATTACATAGTTTATCTTATTAAAACATATATATTATATATTTACCCATTTCATTAAAATTATTTATTGAATGATTATTTACTCGTATTTTCACTAAAGTATTTTTATAAATTTCATTTCCTAAAATTCAATTACATATCACGCAAGTTCGAGTCTTTTATATAGATGAAAACAACAAAATTCCATCTCGTTTAAAACTTTAGTTCAAAACAACAATAATCGATAATTAAAGTTATATCTTCAAATACGAAACATACTTGTCAAAAGTTTTAGACATTTATAATAATAAACATCAATATGCAAAAAATATATTGGTAAAAATAAGATAAAATATTTATTTAATAGGTTAATGTTAATGAAATAGATAAATTTGTAATATATATGTTTTAAGAAGGGGAAATATGTAATTGATTTTTCAACTTGAAAAATATATAATATATGATTTTAAAAAAATATATGTAAAAATCCCTTGTAAATAACACTAGTAGACTAGTAGAGTGATGTGTTCATCTAACACTAAACTATATGAAAAACAAGCTTCACATCACTTACTATTAAACTTGTTTATATAGTCAAGTATAAGGGCCATGCATTGTGGCACAGTGCCGTAGGCGTAGTGTATCAAGAGTAGCCTGTATTTTTTAGAACCCAAACCACTCACAACCTCGCTTCTTCAATAGTCAGCGAGGGATTATGGATTTTTCTCGCTCACGTGACGAGGAATGAACACGTGACTCGTTTTATTGGTTGTTCTTTTTCGTAAATTTATTTTTCAATGGTTATAATGGTACTTTAGTTTGATCAAATGTTTATTTTGGTATTTTCCCATAGTTTTTTAATAAATGTAAGTTATATGTATATAAGCATATAATATGTGTGCGCGTTTTTATCATGAGAAGTGTAGTAAGTGTAAGGGGCTGTTTGATTGCGCTGACTGAGTAAGATCTGACTGAGTCAGAAGCTGACTCAGTAAGAAGTTCTGACTGGGTCTGTATCTGACTGAAACTTGGCTGTTTGATTTAGTATCTGACTGATTCTGCTGAATGAAAAAAATAACCACTGGGCTGAAGAATAATAATAATAAATAATAAGAATAATGAGAATAATAATAATAATAGGATAATAATAATAATAATAATAATAAGATAATAATAAGAATAATCATAATAAGAAGAATAATAATATAATATAATATAATAATATAAAATAATAATAATAATAATATGATAATAACATATTAAACCCAACCCACCCACCCACATCCCCATCATTTCACTCCTTCCTCAACCCACCCAACCCATCTCCATCATTTTCTACCCAACCCACACACATATCTCCATCTCCATCGTCTTTTACATGAACGACCGTGCGACGGAGGGAGGGCAGCAGCGGCGGAGGGAGGGAGGGTAGTAACGGTGGTGAGCGGCTGGTTAAAGGAGCGCCGGAGGGGAGGGAGGCAGGGAGTTGCGGAGGGAGGGCAGGAGCAGCGGAGGGCGGGAGGGAATGAGTGGCGGAGGGACGGCAGGAGCGGCAGAAGGCGGGAGGGAAGGAGCGCCGGGTCAGTCGCCAACACCGGGTCAGCGATGCTGATTTTACGGTCTTGGTCAGACCTTAACGACCGGGTCAGTCACCAACACCGGACAAATCAAACACACTGACCGGCTGACTCGGCTGACCGAGTCAGCCAGTCAGTGGTCAGGCTTTGGTCAGCGGAAATCAAACACAGCCTAAGTGTACCCTTATTATGGCAAATCAATAACTAAAAAAATCAAAAAAAGTATTATAATTGTCTTATTTTTTATCTAATTTCATTATTTTGTTAAAGGGCGACCAATCTCTATATAATTAGTTGTTTTAAATAAAATCTTATATCATACAATTAAATATTTTTTTAATTTGATTATAACATTGTTATACAACTTGTTTAGAGCCCAAACTACACAGAACCTCACTCCTTCAATAGACTTGCATTAAAAAATGAAAATATAATTTATATGTGTGTATCGATGTAAGTATATGATTTTATCATAAAAAGTGTAGCAAGTGTAACTGTACCTTTGATTTTTATCATGGGAGGGTATGCTCTCTACTCTAGAAGATTTGTTCCTATACCTAAAAGAAAGTCACAATTGTTGACTTCATGACTTGTTATCTAATTTCTTTTTTTTTTAACGTAGAATAACATTTTATAAATCTTCATTTAAAATTAAATCAACCATACAATCAAACATCTTGTTCTAGTTAATTCGCTAATATAGCAGTTACATACTTAAGAAAGCAACTTAGAAAAACATTGGTTTTATTGCACATATTAATGCGTGTAATTACATATATAACCATGCTACATATAACAATGATTAATTATACACATAACTGCGTGTTATCAATTATCATATAAGTATGTTTATGTGATTGTCGTTATATCACGTGAACATAATTATAATTTATACAACACTTTATACGTTTGGCTCGTTAACTTTTTTTATTGTTCTACAAAAACCGTTCTATATATTATTACTAGGTTAGTAACCCGTGTATTACACAGATTGAATAAATAAAATATTAAATAGTTATTAAAAAAATTAATGAATTATAAAACGATCATTTGATATATTATATGATTGACATTACGTACGAGTGATAAAAAAACGATATCATATTTTAAACTTTTTTTTTATTTTTTTTGTTTTTTAAAAAAAGATTTGTTTTTGAAAAAATTGTTTCAAAACAAACCGTTTTAAAAAAGTGTCATTTTTAATAATTTATTTATTATAATTTGAAATTTAATTACTTTTGTTTTCCTAAGAATTTTATTTTTAAAGCCACAAGTTTTAAAATATATTGTGTTTTTTTAAAGTTTGAATTTTTATTTAAATTTTTTTCTTATTTTATAAAAGTATTATTTCTTTACGAATTGCATTTGTAGAAAAATCTCTTTTAAAATAATTATATATGTAATATAAAAAAACTTAAATAATTTTATTTGTAGTTAATGTGATATTTATTAGGAGAAAGAAGCGGAAAATAAAACTTAATAACTCTACAATTGTAACAAGTGACATATAAAAACCTTTTTTTATTTGTATTGATAGATTATTATTGTAAAAACTTAGAAGAAAATCTAGTAAGTATCCTGAAGATTCCTTTATGTGGATCCCAGTCTTAAGGATGAACATGAGCGCCTCCTTAATTTCCAACCATACCCTACCTCGATGTTGCCTTCGAGCCTTTTTGTTTGTTTGCTTTCATGAGATCTACACCAACATACTCGCGCACACGTGTCGCTCTCTCATTGGTTGTTTCGACACGATTTGTTCTTCCTACGTTTCCACAAGGGGCATCAACGTAATTTAATTATAGTTCGAGAGACGGTCAAAACATATCTAAGTGCGGTTGTAGATAAGAAGTCCATTTTTCTCCTTTATCAATACTTAAAAGTATTATTATTATTATTATTTTGAACGTACGGTAATACTTAAATAATTATTTGTCAATTTTCTTTGGTCACTAGTTTCATACTTTTATAGTTTTATTGGATTACATCTACAATATTTGTAATAGTAATCAATTAAGTATATTATTGTTTAAACTATGTTAACTTATCAAACACTAAGATCTTCATAAGTAAGACAAAGAGAGTGACCAGTTGCGAAAAGAAAAAAACAATTTGTCATGAACAAAAAAGTTTTTATGTTTATGAATAATATTTGGTTTTAAATAGTTAATGCGTTTTAGACGTGCCTGAATTTAAATAAGAGGGAAAAAAATCTACAGTTAAACAACGATATACAACGTGTTATAAAAACCACTTTTCTATATAGTTAGATGGTCCATATCGATTAATTGTCCTTTGTTTATTTCACTATACTATGAATGGACTGGTTGTGACTTGGGTGCTAATGACAGACAAGGGTTGAAAATGAAGGCTTATAAATATCTACTCAAGATATGCACATCTTTATCTTAAATAAGTTTAGTAAAAAATAACATTGGAAACCAGACTCAATCTTTTGTCACATAATGGCTCAACATGGTCCAAGACTGGTGGTGCCAATAGATGTAACCAAGAAGCCAAGGGAACAGAAGCTCCCCCTTCATAACCGGTGGCACCCCGATATACCGCCCGTTGCTGAGGTTCGCGTTGGAGAGGTTTTTCGGGTCGAGATGGTTGATTTTTCTGGTGGTGGTATCACTCGAGAGTACACTGCCCATGACATCAAATACTCTGATCAATCAGTTGTGAGTGTATTGTACATGTATTCATGTATTTATTTATATGTTTTAATTTACCTTTATGTGCATCATAGAAGGAATTATTCCTTATCTAATTTATCTAGATAATATATCAAGATGTCAGAATGTGAGATGTCATTTGAGTTGGTAGCCTAATAGTAAAAATAAAAAACTTTTTGAAGACCACCCACGTTTAAATTGGTTAGAAATAGTTTAGAGGAATAATGGGTCGGGTCAGATTGGTTCGCTAAATAACTTTTTAATTTTTTTTATTAAGCAGGCTCAAGTGATAAGAACCCAATTGTTTTAACTTTTAAGGTTCCAAACCGTGAATCAACTAAAATCAAAACCGATCTTTAGTGGAATAGGTTCGGGTTAAAAATTAGTTTTTGAGAGGGAAAAGATCGGTACTCTTTGGATTAATGGACCGGTTTGGGTCAAACGGGTTTGAACGAGGAAATTTACAAACATATTACAAACTTACCGTTTGGGTTCAATCCTAACCGGTTTTCGTTCGGGTCCGTTCGGGTCGGGTCGGTTCCTAAACCAGCTCCTCTGTACATCTCTAGAGTGAAAAGAATCTAATGGACAAAATTAAGCCGAATGAAAGAATTTATTTACAGATGCTTGTGTTAGATTCCTATAGATTCATACACACATCCCCCTGTTTCTCACACACACACACCACCACTTCATCTATGGCTCCATCAACACCAAAACTAGTAATACCAATCGACCTAAAGAAGAAGCCATGGGAACAAAAGCTACCCCTGCACAACCGGTGGCACCCCGACATACCACCGGTTGCAACCGTTCAAACCGGTCAGTTTTTCAGGATAGAAACGGTGGATTGGACCGGAGGTTCTATTAAAGATGATAATTCTGCTACTGATGTTAAACACTTAGACCTTTCAACTGTAAGTTTCAAGAATCAGTTTCAAGGTTCAGATGAATCAGATCATTAATTCAGTAGATGATAAGTCAACTCTCTGAAACTGTATAAAACTGTTATCTTGTATGTTGTTCTTTGTCTGATGAAATGGTTTTCAGGTGCATTATCTGAGTGGGCCGGTTCGAGTCGTTGATGACGATGGGCCGGCTCGACCGGGTGATCTTCTTGCAGTTGAAATATGCAATTTGGGTCCTCTTCCTGGTGATGAATGGGGGTTTACTGCTATTTTTGATAGAGAAAATGGTGGTGGTTTTCTTACTGATCATTTCCCTTGTGCTACAAAGGCAATATGGTATTTTGAAGGGATATATGCTTACTCTCCTCATATTCCAGGTAAAAAAGTAACTGTTTTTCACTAAAAGTGAACAATTTTATGAAGTAATATGTGTTAGAAGTTAGAGTTATATGCAAGTGTTTGATGTTGGATTATCAGGTGTACGGTTTCCGGGCTTAACGCACCCGGGGATAATCGGAACAGCACCTTCGATGGAACTCTTGAATATATGGAATGAAAGGGAGAGAGAGCTTGAAGAAAATGGTTTAAAGTCATTGAAGTTATGTGAAGTTTTGCATTCAAGACCTTTGGCAAACCTGCCTTCAACAAAAGGGTGTCTTCTTGGCCAGGTAAAACTTAAAAGTGTTTGCGCGTCAACCCAACCTGATATATTTGTTTCAGTCTGTACTAAAAGTGACAATTTTTAGACCAAACACATTTTGACGCGACCTACCTGCCCTCTTTTGTCACCTCTAATCATAAGTAGGAGTACAATGAGAATACTTAAAAAGAAAACTTATATCTTTTGGTTATGGTAAACATTTACTACAATAATATTTTAACTGATATATTCTATCTGATAGTAGATTCCTGAAGGAACTCCCGAATGGGAGAAGATGGCGCTCGAGGCTGCAAGAACGATTCCGGGAAGGGAAAATGGAGGGAATTGTGACATCAAGAATCTAAGTAGAGGTTCAAAAATATACCTTCCAGTATTTGTGGAAGGAGCTAACTTCAGTACAGGAGATATGCATTTCTCACAAGGAGATGGTGAAGTTTCGTTTTGCGGCGCGATTGAGATGAGTGGTTTCCTTGAGCTCAAGTACAGTTTTCTTGTGTCATTTACCAAAAACAGTTACATGTTCTAAACTGGTAGTTCAAGTCAACTGATTTTGTTTCAGTTTTAACCTGTTATTAGGTGTGAGATAATACGCGGTGGGATGAAAGAGTATTTAACTCCAATGGGACCTACTCGTCTTCATGTTAATCCTATATTTGAGATCGGTCCGGTAGAGCCCAGGTTCTCAGAATGGCTGGTGTTTGAGGGGATAAGTGTTGATGAGAGTGGAAGACAACATTACCTTGACGCTAGTGTTGCTTACAAACGCGCAGTCCTGAATGCAATCGACTACTTGTCGAAATTTGGGTACTCTAAAGAACAGGTTTGAGACATGTGTTTAAGGTTGTTGAAGATGTTGCATTAGTTGTGCTAATGATGTTTTGGATTGATGATGTTTGTTAGGTGTATCTTTTACTGTCATGTTGTCCTTGTGAAGGAAGGATTTCAGGGATTGTTGATGCTCCTAATGCTGTTGCAACACTTGCAATTCCAACTGCTATCTTTGATCAGGTATTTGATTGGTATCTGATCTTTAACTGAACCTAATAAGCAAATGGGACAATGGGGTAATTAGCCATCTTAACCAACAAACTTACCAAAATGAGCATTCATTTTCTTATTATGTATGTAAAAAATTCCTAACTATTTTCACATTACAAACATCTAGTATAAACATATGCATGACCCTCATATATCTCTCTTATGTTGCTTTTGACCTGTTGTTGCATGTTTTTTTTACACTTTGCTTAAATGCATGGATTTTATATGTGTCAAGTCGTAAGTGCATTGATTTCCTATACCATGTGGCATAAAAGTTGGCACGTGACATATTTTTACTTTATTAAGTTATTTGGAAAACAACAAAGTCAATAGTCGTGGTAATTAATTGCTCAACACGACTAATTTTGTGTTTTCCCCTAATCAAATCCTATCATTAGATCAAAAAAGTGACGAGAAAACTAAAAATATATTTTTTGTAGGATATTCGTCCGAAGCAGAACAAGGTACCGATAGGTCCTCGCGTGGTAAGAAATCCAGATATTCCAAGATGCAGTTATGATGGAAATTTACCAATCACTAAAAACCTTAGTGCAAACTAAGTTAACCACAAACGTGTTGAATACATGCCATTCTATTCTCTTTAATTCTCCGATCAAGACACTCAAGTTAGAAAATACGAGTTTCATACTTAACTATCTTTCATTTATTGAATGTATATCTATCACATGGATTCCGATCTTTCTGATCTCTATTGTAGTTTTACTATATGATATAAAGTAACAATACAAATAAGATGAATGAGAGACAACAAATACAAAGGAATAGATGTTTTAGTATTAAGCGGGTAAAGAGTAAAAAAGCAATTTTACATTATTTTGACAACAAATTACAGAAATAATATCATATATTTTCATGCAAAACACATCGACTGGTTCCTTAATAAAATATCACCAAATGACAATTTTACCCTTAAAATTATTATTTTTATGTATATTTTTTAAATTAAGGCTCGGGTGCTATCTTCTATAACCGTCAAAAACCTAAACTCGCTTATTGCTACTTCTTTTGATTTAAGATCTTCGTTCAATGCTTATGTATCTATCAGTAGTTAATGTTGTTTCTTATGCATAAATAGATCTTGTTGTTGCTTCTATTAATTTACGATGTGAGAGGAGGACTTTTAAGCAATTAATAAGGTTGTAGCTTTGTAAGCTTAAAGTATAATTATTTTAGAAATCAAATATCCAAAACACACCCAAATATAATAAAACAAAACATAGTGATAAAAGAGCAAACCAATCATAAAAAGTAGTTTATTCGTCAAAAATTTTTCATCCGTAACAAATAAGAGTCAAAATCTATTTTTAAATATTGCAAGTGTTATACTAAAAAACGTAACTAAAAATATATACACGTATACTCTATGTGTTTATTGTTTTCAAATTAACTTTACGTTCTCAGACATCAAATACTCTATGTGTTTATTATTTTTAAATTTAACTTCATGTTCTCAGATATCAAACCCGATTAACTAGTAGGTTCATCACACAATTTCAAATCAAGCTAAGACAATAACCTACTATGCAAAACTACACATGATTCATATATTCTAAAGTCTTGTAACTGAAAACACTAAAAAGATATCCTACATATATATCCAAACACATGATGTGTTTTATTTGACTCACGCTAACATATCCCTCATTTATAATTAAAGGGTTAGTGCAACTTATGTTAGTTTTAAACCAATTAAAGCTCTTCACTTCAAAACGATAGTTATTGTTTTTAATAACATTAATCATTACTATGGCCATGTTTGGGAAATGGTCCTAATATAGAGACACCCATCAGATAAATCGACACCCCCTTATACGCCGCGTATGGGTCCATACGCGGCGTATAGGGTCGAATACACGGAAAACGATGAAAATTCAGGGGGGCTGTCAGAGAGCTATACGCCCCATATAGCCCTATACGACCCCCGTATACGACACATATAGGGCTATACGACGCGTATAACAAATTTTGACACTAACTACGAAGAAAAATTCAGAGGGCTATACGACACATATAGCCCCATACGACACATATAGCCCTATACGACCCCCCTTATACGACGCGTATGAGCCTATACGACACGTATATAAATTTTGGGGTGTTGATTTAATTTATTGGGGTGTCTCTTTAACCAGACCCTTGGGAAAATGACAAAAGTAACTTTTTGACTTTTTGGAGGAGTAAAAAGACCAAAATACCTCTCCAAAAGTTACCAAAAGTTAAAATTTTTAATTTTTGGTGACTTTTGGAGGGGTATTTTGGTCTTTTTACCCCTCCAAAAAATCAAAAAATTACTTTTGCCTTTTTTCCAAACATACACTATAATAAACAAGGCAACATGAAGTTGGACTACAAAAGTTAAAACTTACATAATAAAGTTGTAACAGATTCAAGAGAACAAGAAAAAACACCTATACTAACAAAATCAACAACAGGCATAAAAACAATTTAAACTGAGAGATCACCATATCTCCCAATCAATCAAGTTCCACTTCAATATGTGTTTTACCCGTAAAAACAAATTAGTCTTAATGTCATCAAGGATCTTTGGTGGAGAATGTTTTCATTCTTTTGAAAACCATCTCATTCCAAGTTTTTCACAAAAACCAAAAGAAGCTACAAATGATGGTTTCTTTCCTAGTTTTTGTCACAACAGCACCTAAAATGGAGCCCCCAAGTGTCAAATTGAAGTCAAACCTGTAAAATCACTATCATATCAATGGACATTCAAAAAACAAGTGAATAGTTAATTCTGACATCAACAAGCATTAAGGGATCAAAGTGGATCTCACGAGAAGATGATGAAAACCCGGCCCTAACAAATTTACCACCCCTTAGTTCTGGTGACCAAAAAACCCTCTAATATAAGGAAAATACTCCCTTGTACTCACTAGTGGAATTTTAAACCTGTGACTTGTACCGTACCACATACATTTACACACAGAGGAAATGAAAAGAAAATAAAAAATAACGAAACAACACATCCTTCAAACTAAAAATAACAAAAAAAGTCTGATGTTGTACTAATGCATCATACAAAAAAACTGAAAAAAACATTACAACTCCCTCTCCCCTTGCATACATAGTTCGACCGGAAGACGAATGCCGGTAGATCTAACAAATATATCTTTTATTTACAAAATGCAGTGAAAAAAAAGAGACTACTAGAGAAGTCAAAAAAGATAAAAACAAAAAAAAAAAAAAAAAAAAAAAAAAAAAAAAAAAAAAAAAAGGGCGTATGCAGGAAAAGAAAAAGGCAGCGATCTGAGGTGGTGTTGTTGATTATAACACCCGTTTGATGGCCGTAAGGCCTTCTCTGCAATTCATCGCCTCCTCCATCCACACCCCCAAATCCCCCTCAACCCTACTCCTCCGCCGCATCTCCTCCGCCGCACCACCGCAACACCACCACCACCACCGCAAACACAAACACAAATACCCCCACCAAAACCAAACCATCTCTCACCCACCTCAATCACCCTCACCTCCATCCTACAGCCTCCGGCCGACCCTCTCTCTGCAGGAAACCCTGGCGCAAAAGATCGGCAAAGCTATCCGCCGCCCCGGCGCCCCCTCCAAAGCTAGGGTTTATACCGATGTCAATGTTATCCGCCCTAAGGAGTATTGGGATTACGAGTCGTTGACCGTTCAATGGGGGTTAGGGCTCGCATGTCATGTCACTTTTGTTTATATATCATTTTGTTGTTGATTGTTGATTTTTGAGTTTTGTTTGGTTTTGATTTTGTACAGGGAGCAGGATAATTATGAGGTGGTGAGGAAGGTTGGGAGGGGGAAATACAGCGAGGTGTTTGAGGGCTTTCACTGTGCTAATGATGAGAAGTGCATTATCAAGATACTTAAACCTGTTAAGAAGAAGAAGGTTAGGCTGTTTGTTGGTTGTGTGATTTTAACCCTGTTTTTTAGATGTAGATAGTGCAGATACGTGTTATGAAGTCGTTAGGTTATCTTTTGTTATGTAGGTGGATTGGGTTGGTTTTGGGTTGTTTAGTTTTTGATTGACTGTTGCTTGTGTTTTGAGTCTTGTCACTTGTGAGTGTATCGTGTATGAGGTATTAATGAGTCCAATTTGCTTATATTCTTGTTCACTTAGGTTAGGAAAAATCTGATTAATGAAAAAGCAATTTGGTAGCCACTTTAATGTGATTAGTCTTTTATGCTGGTTATACTGGTTTGGATTTGTACTGAATGTTGTTGTTGAAGCTGCATGGTGCATGAAGCGTGTAAAGAAACATTGTTGTTTTGGGTTGCAACATCTGCTCTTATGCTCTAATCAATCATTACTTTTACCTAATGTTAACTGGTAAGTGTGATATGTGTGTGTTAGTTTGAGGCTTAAGTTTTTTGTTGCATGGATATCTCTAGTAAGCATGTCTTATGTTTGGCTTGGCTGGCTAGTAGAATTGCTACTCTTTTGTATGAGTATCTTTGGGATTCCAGTAACTTTCTCTTTATGTAGTTAAAGGCGCCAAAGGCACGCGCCTAGGCACTAAGGCTAGGTTCGAGGAAACCGCTTACATGCAGCAAGGTACAGAGGCATAAAAAATTGAAAAAAATAGGCTTGAATCTGCAAAATACTTGCCTTAACTAGTTTTAAACAGTCTAAACTAGCCTAAAAACATGTCTAAAGCTGCTAAAAGGGCCTGTTTACACTGCGCGTCTTGCTTGTCTCGGGCCCTTGCTTTTTAAGCGCCTAGGCTCAAGGCTAACCCTTTGCACCTTGAGTGGCCTAGCACCTTCAACTACCTAGCTTTCTCTAGGTTTTATCACAACGCTGTTTGGTTGGACATAGATAAAAACTTGGATTGTGTGTATTACATTCTTCTAAAGTTAATTTTCTACCCAATAGTAGCCTTGAGTTGCATGAAATCCACCTTGGGAAAATTAGTCAAATCAGGTCATGCATACCTTGCAAGGGGTGCTGCCCTTTAACCCCACATGGGTTTGTATTCTGTAGCCCTGTTGACTCTTGCCATTTGTTGAAATCAAGATTAGATTAAATTATACAAGTTTGCACTTCGCACCTCCTAACCAATATTAGAGCTTAATTCAAAGTCCCTTTGGTCTCGTGTAAGTCTCAATTACATAAATTGATTGATGCCACTAAAGTTGCTAACCTTTTCAGCCCTAAGGTTTTGATCCCCTTTATTTCTTTCTTTTTCTTGACCACTATCTCGATTATTTTCAAAATACCCAATTTTGACATGGCATAATGCCGCAGATGCAAGTGGGTGTGGAGAGTTTAGAAATGCTAAACAACCTAGGTAACAAACAACAATGTTTTCACAACCTTTAACTTAAGTGGATTTAGAAGTTGAAGAAAAGGATGAGTCACATGGAGAAGATTCTAAACTGAAGTTTGAGGCACTCCTTCATGTGAATATGAGAATGAAAGCTTAGATAGTTTTGGTGATGTTGGTCGTGATTGACATTGACATTGATGTTGCTGCCTTTTTGTAACTGGTTGTTAGTTCTGGTATTGATTGGATGATTCTAATTGTTAATTCTGTTAGGTGCTTCATTATCTTTGTGAGATGGTATTTATTTATTTAACTTCATATATATGTATGTATGCATTCCATTGTTCTGATTTTGAGTTTTTTTTTTTGTCTTAGGCTTGCCTTGTTTTTTGCCTTGTCTCTAGGTGACAAGCGAGCCCTTTGCAACTTAAGTGCCTTGTGACTTTGACTACCAGGAAAAAAAGAATAAGAGTTTATGATGTCTTTATAGTTCCCAGAAAATAAAGAATGTATAGATATAGGAAAATTCACTTGGCTTCAGATTAAAAATAGAAAACATGTTCTTAGATTCTACTTAGAATGCTCTTTTGACTTTCTCACTCTTTTTAAATTGCATTGTCTAACTAACATGCATTTTATTTCATCTTTGAATTAATGATTCACATTTTCTTGAATGCAGATTAAGAGGGAGATCAAGATCCTACAAAACCTTTGTGGCGGGCCAAATATTGTGAAATTGTTGGATATCGTTAGAGATCAGCAATCAAAGACACCGAGTCTAATATTTGAATACGTGAACAACACAGATTTCAAAGTACTTTATCCGACACTTTCTGATATGGATATCCGCTATTATATATATGAACTTCTAAAGGTAAGCATCTCAAGACAATTATTTATTAACGGTGACACACATGGGCTCTTATATACATTCTCTTTTGTTGTCTGTATGATGTACCTTGTATTGATTGTGTTTAGGCCTTAGATTACTGTCACTCTCAAGGAATCATGCATAGAGACGTGAAGCCCCACAATGTGATGATTGATCATGAAAAGCGCAAGCTTCGTCTTATAGACTGGGGCCTTGCTGAATTTTATCATCCTGGGAAAGAGTATAATGTTCGTGTAGCATCTAGGTTTGTATATCAGATGAAATTCTCATTTTACCTGTTCTATGATATTCAGGGTAGCAATGAACTTATTCTTTACGTACTTCTCGCCTTTCAAATAAATCATCTTCATTCTCTCTAAGTGCAGATATTTCAAAGGTCCTGAACTCCTTGTCGATTTGCAAGATTATGATTACTCATTAGACTTATGGAGCCTTGGTTGTATGTTTGCTGGAATGGTGATTATATTTTTCCAATCTATGTTTATTTTTATTACATTCTTTAATGACTTTTCTGAGTTTAAACTATTTTTACTCTTTAAGATCTTAATAGATGTTTGTTCATTATATATTTACTCTAAGAAAGACATCTCAATATGCCTAGATAGCTTTATGAGCACTATAGCTTGATCTCTAACAATAGCATATTATTAAGTGATTCATTGTTTTAGTATGCTTAATGTAAAACTGCTGTGGTGTACAGATATTCCGTAAGGAACCATTTTTTTACGGACATGACAATTATGATCAGCTGGTCAAAATTGCCAAGGTATGCCTACCACTTCTTATGTGTATTCGTGAATGAATTACCATAAATTTCTGCAATAAGGTATTAATAATCGATATTAAAATCTTCTTTTGCTTTTTGGGATAGGTGTTAGGGACAGACGAACTAAATACCTATCTTCAGAGGTATCGCTTAGAGCTAGATCCACATCTAACCGCTTTAGTTGGGAGGTCAGTAACCTACGCTCATTTCACCAATAATCTCTTAAATCCATTAATTTAAAAATGTATATTTGGCTATTGATGCAGGCATAGCAGGAAACCATGGACAAAGTTCATCAACTCTGATAACCAACATTTAGCTGTTCCTGAGGTAAGGATGTATGATAAAATGTATAGTTATAACCAACTATTGTTCGGTCTGTGCTTATGTTTTTTCTTATACATCTGCTTGCTTGCTGAGTAGGCAATCGACTTCCTTGACAAGTTACTTCGATATGATCATCAAGAAAGGCCTACTGCTAAAGAAGCTATGGTAATTTCTATTCTTCATTTACAGTTTTACATACCTAAAATAGGTTTTAACCATTTGATTCATATTTATTTAATAATTTGATGTTAATTTTATTTATTGATAAAATGCAGGCACATCCATACTTTTACCCCATAAGAAATGCAGAAAGCAGCAGGACCCGTGCATAGTGGGGAAGAATGAAAAGCAAGTTGCACCTCTTTTTCTCAATGTTGTGACTCTCGATTGTTCGTACTTCATTTCTATTTTTTATCATGTCCCTTCTGTTTTTAATTTCATGAGTAAACATGTTGCGTGTTTGATTGTAAAACTGTATTATTATCATCTTTTTCTTTTTCAATTTCAGTTTTTAAAATGCTCCATGTTATGTGTAAAAACTGTGTTTTTGCTCAAATTTGTTTGAGTTAATTAGATCCAAATTAATGTAGTTTTGGTTAGAGGTGGGCATAAAAACCTGGGTACGGGTAGTATCCGATGGATGGTATACCTGGGTTGGACCCGTTTAAACCCGTAGGGTTGGAACCGATTTTAGATTTCGAGTTTTTTAGTGAACCTGGCCCGAACCTGAAATGAACCCGGCCCGATTGAACCTGATTTGAACCCGACATTGGACACATACAATAAAAGAAAATAAGAAAAAAAAAACTAAACATGGTTTCGGACCCGGCTCTACCCTACCCGGGTATAGCGAGTAGGGTTTTTAAGCAAGTGAACCCGATCCGGGTTCATATCCGGTTTCGCCTCAACCCGGGTACAAAAAAACCTAGTTGGGCCGAACCCGGTTTGTACCCGGTTTTGGGTATGGCTCAAAACCCGTTTTGCCCACCTCTAGTTTTGGTTAAAGTGGTAAGTTTGGCATGACTTGAAATATGGTAGGAATGAAATTTGGTTTTTGAGTTGTATCTAACGTGTTTAGTAAATGCCACTCTGGTCAACCAACCAACTTGTTTGAGTTAAATTGTTTGATTCTTTTATAACACGTTAACCTATTTAGATGAGTATGATAGACAGGTTGTGTTTGAGCTATTTGATTTAAAAAAATTCGTATTAGAGTTGATATCTCTGGGACTCTGACATGATTTTAAATGTTTTCTGTTCACATAATACACATCTTATTTATACTTGTTTTGTTGGACATAAAATTTAGAGTTAATTACATGGATCAAAAAATTACAGGTTTAGTCCTAAAGTTTGAAAAAAAGTAACACATTTCGTCCTCGAGTCAAATGGTTGTTAATTTATTTCGTTAAGTACCTATAAAATAATCATTTTACCCTTCTTCTTCATCGATCCAGTCTTAACCATCACCGCCACCACTCTACCACTTCTCGCCACCACCATTAAACACCCCCATCTTCGCCACCACACATCACCCCATCCCTACCACTACTCCACCACCCCACCACCACCACCTCATCTCCACCACTTCAACTAATCTTCGGCGACTCATCGCCGTCAAGAAACACCATATTTGACGACTTATTTGGACTTCTTTTGTAATGGATGGTTGATGATGTGATTAATATGCATTATAATAAAAACCCACTTACAAAACCTGCTTCTCTGATAACTTTCGTGGTTTTTTGACGACGGTGAGGTTTCCAGTGAAAACTCTCCGAAGTAGAAGACGAAGACGGAGGTAAACTATAGTGGTTGAGATGGGGTGGTGGTGGTGTGGTAAAGCAGTGGAGATGGGGGTGTGTTGTGGTGGTGGTAAGGAGTGGTGGTGTGGTGGTTGAGATTGGGTTGAATGAGAAAGAATAAGGGTAAAATGATCGTTTTCAATTACTTAATGGAATTATTTAACAGCCATCTGACCTAGACACAAGATGTGTTAATTTTTTTTTCAAATCGTAGAACTAAACCTGTAATTTTTCAATTCCGAAAACGAAAAGTAAAATTTTAAGCAAACATCAGGGACGATCTGTGTAATTTACTCTAAAATTTATTTAATTGGGACTATTGAGCTTGACACAAAACATGCAGTGGTCCAAACTGCCACCCAAATATTTCATATATTCATGTGTCATTTCATCTATTTGGTATTCGACAAGGTTGTCTCTCACAATCTTTCATTACCTTATCAATGTCTGAAAAACACAAGTTTATAAAAATGAAATAAAAAATAATCGGACCAAATTACAGAAAACGTTTTACCTTCGTTTTTGACGCAAAACACGACATGGTTGTGATTAAGAACAAACTATTTACTTTTGAGAGATTCAGATAAGTGGTTGTATGCATCCATACAAATGCATAATATGTCAGTGTTCATGTTAGTATAAAACTTTTATACTTTTTCCAAATACAATTTTACTTTACAAAATGTAAACAAAGATTTATTTGAATATAATGATTTAAAATTAGATGTAAAATTGTTTATTAAGTGACTAATGTATTTTTAAGAACAATCATTACATCCAACGAGTAACAACTACTTGTACGTACAGGTTGAAAGATGGTTACGAGAAGAAAAAGGAGTTTGAATTAGGTCAAAGGAGATGGCTCTCAAATCCTTCGATCTAATTTTCATGCACAATATTGGATAGTTGCACTTTTTTACCCAACTTTTGGCATTTTACGACATTATATATAACTAGAGATGATCGTGCGCGCGTTGCGGGTAATTGCATCACGAACTTGAATATGAAAACCATAATACAAAAAGTATAGTAACGATTATCACGCTGATTAAATAATGTCAACATAACAGAATAAACTTAACAAACGTGTCCATTTAACGCAAGTTTCACATATTTTATGATACAAATTAAATAAATAGGTATTTATTATAATTTTTAATTCTTAATAACTTGACAAATCAAAAAGTACCAAATATAAAAACCATAAAACTTTGATGGCCAAAACCCAAAAACTAAAAATTTCATGTAGCTAAGTGTTCAAAGTTATATAGATTGATAATACTAACAAATGATTTGTACATTATGGGTTGTATCTAAATTTTAATGGGTTGCATCCACTTTTGTTTTTGTTTTTTTTAATTTGTTTTATTTTATTACTGTTAACCCTAATACTTGTACATATTTTATAACTTAACCCGTATAAGTTTTACATACTTTTACTTATAATACTACTACTTTTACAACTTAACTCTTATGATCTTAAAAGCTAAACAATGGCTCAAATCTTAATACTATTCTACCAACGAGTGCTTATCAGACGAACCTTGCAGAGAAACCCTTAAGTTTTTGGGGCATTAGATTCTCATCAATTTTTTCTTCGCTGATATTCTCGGGTTTTGAATTTTTGATTGGTAAAATATCTTATATGATTGCATTGCTCATAACCACCATCACAAAATCCGGTTATCGTTGTTTTGTTCTGTTAAAGAAACTCCATTTTCATTACTTTATAATATTTAAAATAATTATTGTTGCCTATTTAATTTTTCAAGAGGTAGCAATGACATAATTTAATTAATACCGACATTCTAAAAAAACAATAATAACATATCTATACTAATTATAATATAATTTAAAAGAGTACGGACATATACAAACCCGCACATTACGTGTACGCCCCTATGTGGAACCATTTGGATAATTGTGACATTTGAACCATTCGATATTAAAGTCGCGAACAGAGGAATCATTTTATTCAAGTAGAATTTAAATTATAAATAAATTTAGTTTTCTTTTATTATTATATCAATTTTCTTATTGTTTACCTAACAATAATCGTCTGAATAGAATCGTCATCTGCGATGGCAATCAAACTGTTCATTACCTCATTCTTTTGTTCCTATTTGACCATTTATGGTCGTTATTTTAAACATATAAAAAGATATGTAATTAATATTATAATACAAGTGTATATATTATTGATGAATAGCTTCTTTAAAGTTTCAAGATACATTTAGTTATAATAATATTCTGATAAACTGATAATGTGGCCTCTTCAGAACCATTTAGAATATATTCATTACATATAAATTTGTTTCTTAAGATTATCTTTAGAGCTAAATGAAAGAAAATAATATTTGCAAGTGTTACACGTTTCTAGAAACCATATCCACGTTTCTAGAACATCTACTTTTGTGTTATTTTTAATCGAAATTGATGTTTGCATAAATTCACGCTTAAACCTCACATGTGAAGAGTAACATGTTCGTTTAAACACACCCAAACAATGTAAAAGACACAAATAAAACTTTCAAATGAATAAATGGCGTGTGTATGTACATGGTTAATCACGTAATGTAAGTGAGTTACATTAAAAATCCCGGTAAGCATATATAGTTCGTCTATAGATTTTGAATATATGTTTGATTGTAATTACAAGAGAGATAATTTTACGGTGACTGAGTTACGATGCATAACTTGGTTCTTAAGGTTGTGATCGATCTGGGTTGATAATTCACATGCATCGGACCATAATCTCATCGATCATATTTTGAGTTTTCCTGGATTCTCTGATGATCACGTGAAATTCGCTTTCAGATTGAATTATTTTATGAGTACTTAATATTTATTCGGATAAAAAATAAGAGATTCAAGAACGAAAATGTGTCTATTAAAAAAATTTCATACATTAATATAACCAATGATCCCCTTTTTGTATTAGGTGAATCGAAACTACCAACCGTAACTGGGATTTAAAATGGTTTGACAGTTAGTTTCAACCATTATAATTTTACAACTACTTCGGAAGTAAACACCTTCCTTTCAAAGAACATATTTACTTTCGAATAAACCTGCTTTCGAAGAACATATTTACTTTCGAAATACTGCTACTTTTAAAGCAAATTTTGCTTTGAAATACTAATTTAACCCCAGCCAGAGGCAACACCTCCTCGGACCCCACTAGGGGCTACCACCTTAGGGCCCTACTAATCAAGGGCGCAACCCCTGAACCTTTGTTATTCCGTGGGCTTTGCCTTCGTAATATCACAACGATTTTGTAACATTAGAAATCGTAAGATCATTTAACAAGTGTTTTGTACTCGACACTAACAACTTGTGTGATGTTTCATGATGCCTTCTCTTTTGTTCATAAAATAAAATTAATTTCACCAAAATAACTAAAATTACCAACCGTATACATAGAGACAAAATTATTATTTTGGTACAATTGCCTATCATGTCATTTTTAAAATATGATAAAGTAAAAATAAGAGCATTAACAAAAACAAATTAATACAAATTTTTAGCAATGATTGGTTATTATTGGTACATCTAAAGCATTAATTAACTCAAAAATTATATATCACACATTCACACGCATGTTATTATATTTTTTTCCTTCTTTATTTGTTTTGACGTTTATCTATTGTGACCCATTCCTCAATCGTTTTCACTATGTCAATAAAAAAATAAGGTATGGGAGGTATGTCGGGTCAACGTTAGGGTCTCGATAAAGACCTCACGATTTATCGACCTTGTTTTCTTCGGCCCATGATAACACAACAATAATGATGTTTGTTTCGATATAGTTGATGTTAGCTTGTGTGTGTTAATATAAACTAAAAAAATTAAGCTTCTACGATATGACATGTTGGGAACTATGTTATACAAGTTGTGACGGTGATATTAACATTGTTAAAATACATAAGAGAACATATGAATGTATGTTACCGTCAATCGATATAACTAACCATACCTAAAAATATATATTTTATTTTGAGTGTAGTTTTGTTTCAAACAAAAATTTTACTGGTACATAAAGAAAAAAAAGTAAACAAAATGGTTGGAAAAATTAACGAATGAAAGTTACTAAGAAAATCAAATTAGTAAAAGAATTAACGGTTAAAAAACGAATATGATATGTCTTACAGGGATAAACTTGAAACTTTATAAATTTTAGAGTTAAAGTTAAAGCATGTGTCAAAGTTATTTGATGGTTAAAATTAAAGGTGGAGTGGTGTTCGTTAGAATATGCCACCAACACGTATATTATTGTAAAAGAAATTAATTTTAGTTTGTTATTCTTTTCATGTTATTTTTCTACTTAAGAGGTTAAATTGCTTTTGATTTATCAAAAAAAAAAAAAAAACACGGTATCTGACATGACAAGTTTAACATGTCAGTTTAGAGATAGTAAATTGTGTTAAACAGGACATGTTCGCCACGACTAATTAATAAGACTAACTAAACCCGGCATGTTTCTCTATATGATATTTTGTTAAACACAAACATATGCATGTTTAATATATTCATTATATTTTTCTAACTTAATCATGATATAAATTAACGTGTTACAATTTAAATATGCAATTTTTAACTTAATCTTGACATGATATGATTCATAATTGTTAAACAAAATTTTTCGTTAGATGTGAGTAAAATAATATACTTTTTTTGTTTAATATGCATTTTGATGCATATGAGAATATTATTTTTTGAAGAGTTTGGTGTATTTAGTCCACAGATTTATTTTGATGGGGTCCATGACCATCACTCGATGTTTGTTTTTTTGTATCGAAGGTTAGGGTTCCTTGACAGCATAAGTAGCAGGTTAGATTTGTATGAGTATCTTGTGAATTATCACCTGACCCGTCATATTAAATAAATGATTGATATTGCTTCTGTTTTCTATATTTTATGTAAAGGTAGCTTTTATATTACCATAATATAATGTGAATACACTGCATAACTATATTTCAAATTAAGGTGAAGAGTTCTGATTGTAATTGGTTGGTTTTAGTGGTTTTGATACGTGACACATTGTTTTCGGACCAACCATTTTTTATGTCGTTTTTTGGGTTAGGTTGGGTTTTTAACGTATAAAAGATGTCTTAGAGAATTAAACAACAAAAGTGGCACCTAGTGGTAACACGAGTTGTTCTCTCTTTATCCCACTCAGATTCGAGCCCTATTACATCTTTTTTTAAAAAAAACTATTATATTTATTTTTCTTATAGTTTTATTGTTTTTTTCTGGTTCTAATTTGTTTTGTGTTTTGTTGATCCTTTTGATTCCGATTTTTACTCTTTTGATATTTCTTTTTGGGTTTTTAGTTTTCTTTCTCCTAATTTTTTAATTTTATTGTGGGTGCGACATGTGTTCTTTTATTGTTTTTAAACGAGAGATCATTTTAGTCATTGTGTCCTTCTATAAGTTAATTGTGTAATATATTTTACATCGTTTCTTATATGTATTTATCACTGTGTAAACGTTTTTATATCATTTTATGTTATTTTTGTCATTGTTTTTATAATATAAACTTATTATCTATCATCGTGTTTTACAATTAGAAGTACACAATGATATTTTTAATCAATGTATTTTTAAAACTTATAGTGTTTAAAATAACATAATAGAAAAAAAGGATCTAACCATCTTTTCTGACTCTTTTTCAAATTCAATAAATATTGGTTTATCGTATATTTAATTTGTTGTTATATATCATTATGTTTTACATTATGAAGCACAAAATGATGTTATTTTACGAATGTATTTTTCAAAATTTATAATGTTTTTTTTATTATACAATGACGATCAAAAAACATAATAAGATATTTTATCTTTGTGTTTAATATTTTATATCATTTTTTTATTTTATCATTTTTTAATATATTAGATTAATTATATGTTAATTTATTATTGTGTTCTACATACTAGAAATACAGTAATACACAACAATGTTATTTCACCATCATATATTTTTTAGAATTCGTCATTAAAAAAAAGATAATTAATAACAAAAAGACACAATGATTCGTAGAAATCATATGAGCTTAAAAAAGAAAAAAACTATTATTATTTTTTATATAACAACACTATAACCAGCCAATCATAAAGTTAAAAGAACGTTTGTTTTTATGGTCTATTTTTTATAAAAATATATAATGTTGTATATAAAAGTTATGAATATTTTAAAAAATATTAAATAACAATTAACAAAGTGACTATGACTAAAATACACCTCTATCAAACTTATTCCTTACAATTTAATCTCATCTATTAATTAAGATGGTTAAAATTACTTACTCTATTTAGATTAAAAACTCTTCCCTAATGTTTTATCTTTTAAGCTTTTTAAGAGATTTGAAGTAGTAAAAAACGCAAAACAGTTTTATGTTCTAGTATTTCCAAATGATGAAATTCAGGCAACTTGATAAAGCTACATATATAACCTGCATAATTTTTAATTTTATTTTTATTTTTTTATTTCACCTTTTAGAAAAAATTGTTTTGATGTGAGAGCTTAAACTTTTAAACGACATAATCGAGTTACTTTTTAAGGTTTTGTTTGTGTTCTTTCTTTTATATTAATTTTGATAATAGTTTCCAATTGCCACACAAGTAAATGATTTTAACTTTAAATAAAAGCTCTAGTTTTCCGCTTGAAACAAAAACTATAGTTTTGAACTTTTATGTGCAACTAGATTTATGAAACGTACCAATAATTAACACATATATATTTATTTCATATTACTGCAATAATTTAGTTAAAAAATACAACCTAAATATTGTAGAACCAAAAGGCCTTATTTTGAGTCTTGAGTGGGTCAAAACACTACTTTTAAAACCACTAACTAAAGGTTGGACAAGAATGAACAAGGAGTACTTAACTTTAGTCACATGCTACATTAATTCTCATATTGTGATGTTTTGTAGTTATCTTTTTAATATATAACGGGTGTGCCCATATACACACACACACACACACATATATATATATATATATATATATATATATATATATATATATATATATATATATATATATGTATATATATATATGTATGTATATATATATGTATATATGTATATATATATGTATATATGTATATATATATGTATATATATATATATATATATATATATATATATGTATATATATATATATATATATATATATATATATATATATATATATATATATATATATATATATGACATAGACCAAATGTTTTGTTTATTGCGATAACCCATTTACCCAACTAATGGTCTAGATCAGATCACGTCGTCACTGTAATTTAGAGTTACAGTGTTAAAACTAGCAATTCATAAAGAATGTAAAAATGTTTAAAAAGATATAGCAAGATTATAATTGAATTAAAAATATTAAAACGATCTTTTTAATAGCGTAATTTTCATAATATAATAACATCATACAACAAAATTAAGAAGGTTTTAAGAAAAGGTGAAGTTTATTTAAAATTGAGGAAAATTCCAAAAGTGGGGGGAAAATGGTTATATCAGTGGTGTAACACGGTATAAACGTTAGTTACACTGTATAATTATAGTGTAAGTATTCATTACTTTATGTTAAACGGTTATTGTAATAAACAAATATTAACATAGTAACTTTACCCTATTTATAATCACAAAATAGATCTATTGAGATCTACAATATATTAAAAATAACCATATTTTGGGATTTGATTATATGAAAAATATGAAAAAATAAAACGATAGATCGATAATGATTCATGAAATGACATGTAAACGATTTAGATCTCATGATATGACCTTTGAATTAGAAGTGATTCAATTATGTTTTTACTATTTATGGTTCTCATTTAACTTATTTCTATGATCACGTAATTTATTTACTTTATATGGAAAATTTTAATATCAAACCTTATAAAATGAAACTATTTATGGTTATGGTTCTCGTTAAACTTCCTTTATGATCATGTATTTATTTACTTTATAAGAAAGCAAATACATCGCACCTTATCAAGTGAAAGAGTACAACGAAAGATGACATAGACACAAACCCAAAAAGATTGAAAAAAAGTTAATTTACTGAAAGATATATGCACGTCTTGTAATAATAACATACTAAATCATGAAAATTTGATATTTTTTATGTTTAATTAGATCATTGATGGGTAACTAAATCATCCGATCATCTCTGTTACTCGAGTACGGAACCTTGGGCATTAGATTGACACGTCTCAAAAAAAAAGCTCGTACATCAGTGCTGCAGTGCATTCCCATCACTTCCGAATCTGAGACTCCCATCAGAAGAAAACTCACCTTAAGTGAGGAAACTCTCTATCCCAAACTGGAACTACCTTTTTTTTATCACATGTGAGATTTGAATAAAAAACATTCTTCTATTTTACTGAAGTCTTTGGTTAACTTACCTCAATCATTTTATCTGCTTTTATTATCTTTTATAATATAATCTTGAAATAAACCAATCTACATGAGTGTGTGTTATTTTCTAGTATCTAACTTAATCTGGTTAAAAAATCAATGACGATGGATATAGATCAAAAGTAATTTTCACTTGTATTTTAACTAAGATTTTGGGCAATCGATTTTACAACACAAATCGACAAATACTTCTCGTTTGCTAGGTAGATTATTATGAATTTTTTGGTATTTTTTAAGGTGTGATTTACTTTACTCTTTATTTTTTTAAGGTGTGATCTATTTTTTAAGGTCAATACATGAAGTCAATGCAAGCATTATGCTTGATCTACTTTACTCTTTATGTATTGCCAATCATATATAAAAGATGCATATCTTTTTGATCAAAGTATAAGTATATATCCAACTTATTTTGTGAACGCTTTAAGGATTTGGGTTATTACGTGAAATGCTTATTTAATTACTAGATCATTGGAGTTTCACTTTACTATGAACTAATTATGCGGATGATCTATGTGGTATCATTATATTGCGGTTGTGGTTATTAAGTTTCATTAGTTATAGTTTTAGTCTAGTATTTTGCAAAGAATTAAGAAGTTTGATCCTTAAAGTGAATGTCGGTTAACTTTTAAGTTAAAATTTATATGAAATTATCAAAATACTCTTTTACTATAAAAACTAAAGGTGGTGTGATTGGTAACTTCTTTTTAAAACTAATCAGAACTAAAATTAAAAGTTGTGTAACAACTAACATTTTTTTTAATAAGTCGATTATATAACGCGCCGTTATACATAAAGAAGTATTTTAAGAAATTGGTAGTATTCGAGTTGACATGTTTAATTAAATGGGTTTTGACTAAAATACCCTTGATGTAAGAAAGTTAATAAAAAAAGTTAACAATGTTATTTACGTGTATTTAAATGGATTCAAATGGCAATTTAAATAAAACCTTTGAATGAAAATGACAAAAAAAATTAAATTCAAATGATAATTTTTACGAAACTGAAAGGATGAAAAAAACAATTAAGTGAAACCGTAAAGTCTTTTTTAGACCTTCAAAAAAATTTAACTATCCTTTTTCTGAATTTCTCTTTTTTGTTTTACTGAAAGGATATTAAAATCCCCCAAGTTTATTAAGCATTTGATACCGATGCCAATTATTCTTATAACACAATATGACTACTTTGCATATATTAAAACATCAACGTATTAGTTTAAGGCTGGTTGAAAATGACAAAGTAGTAATTAATAACATCCCCGCCAGCTTAAGAAAAAAAATCTTTAGACATGCGAACATATTTTTGGAATATATATCATTAATTAAAATATAACAAATCTATCTACTTTAATAAAAAGGTATCTTAAGAGACACGTGACAGCACCAAATCATTAATATGTGATTTTAATGATTAATGTAATTTTAGTAAGTCTTCAAAATCATTAATTAATATGTGTATATGAGTTTAGGCGGGAAAACCGACCTTAGAATGTACAGAATCGTACCATGTGTCCAAAAAAACCTTGTTTATTAGAATAGATAGATCTAGAGTTAGCAACCTCAATTTTAGTTTATAGGTGTTTTTCTTATCTTTATAGGGTTTCGTTTAATTTTAAAATTTAACTTACAAGTTACAAATATAAACAAAAATTTTGATAATTTTTAAATCGAAAATTCTATCATTCAAAATCTCCGGATGGATTCTTTTTATGTGGGGAGAAACATTACATTATTTAACTAAACAGTTGTAACTGTTCAACTTACTGCTAAACGGTTGTGTCACATCCCGCCTCTCGTACCATCAATATTGTTCGCTTTACACACGAATAACTCACGAATTTGTTTTTGATTGCCTAGGCGAAAACATTCCAGGGAGGTCACACATCCATGTATTGTCATCAATTAAACACGTTTAACTCTGAATATCCACAACCAATGTGCCCAAAACACATTGGTGATTGATGATATTGAAGACAAGACATTTATTATGAACCAAGAATCTCTTCTTTGCATAGACGATATCGGATTTGACTAGGGTGTTACAGTTTGATGGTTAAAACCGTTTATAAATGCCTCGGTATATTCTACATTTGGTAGAAACCACCCCGGTCGTACTAAGTTACCACCAAACTATCTCCAATTATGAAGTTTTTACCGAACTTCAAGATTCTAATGCAATATAAACATGATAAAAAAAAATTTCAAGCTGACTTGGTAGCTCGTGCGAGCCAGACAACCATAGACTTTACCTTTATAAACCCCGCTAGAAGCTACCATCCATTGGACCTAGTTACCGGGGCACTAACCCGGACTTTCATAGTGTGGTGGTTCCATAATATATAACTTAAAACATAAATATTTGATTATGTTCTCCTATTTGGTCATTAAATAATTTCAATTAATTAAATTAGTTTTATGACATTAAAATCATCAACAGAAGTTCTTAATATTCTATCTGTATGTAAAGAGTGTCATTTCAGTATTCGTTATTTTGATCTACCTTTGAGGATTGTTAAAATAGATGCACAGTTACACACTTCAACTAGTTTTAACTCTAATATATTACAAGCGCTTTGATCGTGCTATGATACCAACACTATTTTGTTTAATTGACAACACACGTATTATTCTACTTAAGAAAACGAAATTAGAGAGTACGAGCAGTCTCCAATTTAAAAGTAAAATTTAGGGAGTCATATATAAAAAAAGGGTCATTTTCAAACTAGATAGTGATGGGCAGCTGAATAATATAAGTCTTAACATGCAATCATCAATAATAACATTATTAATGTTAATGTGGCCAGTAGTTATGAACTGATTATTTTATACAACAGTTTTCGATGGTTTCAATTATTGCCAAAATCACTTTTTTTTATTATTAAAAACAGGTGATAGTTCTATTTTTATCTTTATGTTAGGTAATAAAGTAATTGTATTTGTTCATCAAATAGTTTTCTTATTATAATCATGTAAACTAGCTTCGTATTTTTGACTTCTATGAATGCTATTGTTTTGTAGTAGATAATAGTTTTACGGGTGAAAATAGCATAGCTAGATATCTCTTGACATCATGTATTAATCACTTTTAAATTAAATTGTTTTGATAGTACTTCAAAATTTTAAACAGATAAATATAAGATAAACAAAAACACATATTTTTTTTACAAAAAACATGTACCCAAGCTGTAAAAAAATGTGTAAAACATACCAAAGACCATCTTCATATATGGGAGTCATCACAATAATTTAGTTGAAATGCCAAAAGTCTTAATAAAAGAGTAAGTTGGTTATCACTTTATAACCATGGACAATTATTTAGTTTCATTAACGATGACTTTCGTTAGCAGGAAAACTATTAGCACGTGTTCCTTCAACACTAACTCAATTACTACTTATGATTGATAGTCAATAGTAACTTGGTCACCAACTTGTTGCTAATATCAATGGTAACTGACAATCACTTACTACTAATAGTTGGTTACCACTACTCATAGCTAATAGTGCTTATAACTGTTCATGATTAGTTGCCCTCGATTCCAATTGCCACCGGTGAACCAAGTAGCTACTAATCTTGCTCATGATTAGTTGCCCCGATTTCAATAGCGTTATCCCCGTATTAAATAAACCCTTAAAGCCTGCTTGAGGTGCTGCCTCGAACCCCTATAGGGACCCTTGAACACCCATGGTCACTATGGGGCTTCGCCCCTTGAACAACCGGCTTCGTCCACAAGGTAATTAGACATGCAATTCATGATGAAGTTATGTGAAAAGTAAAATCGTGTCTCATACCAACGTAATACTCCTCTAGTATCGAGCACAACCACATGTATCGAGTATGTCTGTTATTAGTTAAAGAAATACCCGTTGGAATTTTCATGTGTATTTTCTTTTCTTATCATTATAATTTTTATATTTGTCGTTAACAACTATAACAAATTAAAATATGATAATTACATACACTCACCATCATTATAAATTGTTTCAAATGTCTAAAACATTACATTTCACGATAATAAAATTACTAAAGGTATATTAATTTCTTACTTCGTAGCATACAGTATATAAATAATAACATCAAATATAATTTTCAAAAGAAAAGCTTGGTTTACATAATTAAACTACTAGAATGAAGCATTACTAAACAAAATTAAGAAAAAATCTCTATCTGTACTATTATATAATACAAAACTCATCGGTAGATTGGTAATTTTCTATTTTTGTAAGACGTCTAGAACAAATATTTAAACATATCTTACAAGTGTTTTATGTAATTGTTCCTAAATTGTCCTTATATAATAACTCATTCTAATTAATACATGAGTTATGCATAGGGTTAAATTCACTATATAAGTATTACTTATTTATAATAATTTGACTTAACATTATATACCAAATTTATATTATTAACTAAATACTAGGAACCAAAGAGGGACAGAGGGAGATAGTCAGAATAAGAAGAATAATATAATAATAATAATAAGAAGAATAAGAATATAATAGCTAAGATAATAAGAATAATAAGAATAATAATCATAGAATAATATATAAGAATAATAATAATAATAATAATAAACTCCAATAAGAATACAAATAATAATAATCACTCCTAAGATAATAATAATAATAATAATATAAGACTATACTACTAATAATAATAAATACTAATCCAGAAATAAAAATAATAATAATAATGATCCTCCTCCTCTCCTCCTATAATCCTAACATATCCCCCTCCTAATAATACTAATCCTAATAACTCCTACTAATAATAACTCCTAATAATAATATAATAATAATAATAATACTAATAATACTATCTCCGTATTTAATGCTAGTAAAAAAAGAGACCTCGGTAGCACTCTTGTATCAGGCGAGCCAATTTATTATACATAACATATAAATAAAAATAAATAATATCTATATTATCTATAATATTTACAAAGCATTTTATTATGTCAAGAAAATAATTTTAGTTTAATTTTTTTAAATCCATATGAATTCATTAAATTTAATAACAATAACAACAACAATAATAATAAGAATAGTATTTAAAGTAACTATAATAGTTATTTACAAAATAAAATAGTAATAAGTTATAATGTGTAATAATATACAAGTAATGAAACTAAAAATATAAAAGTCGTCAGAATTGTTTCAAGGTTCTGAATCTTATGTCGTTTTTTTCTTATAATCATAAAAATATGATGGTTTATAAAATCTAAATTTATCGTGATGATGTGCTAAACTATATCAACGTTTCGAGATGATTTTTTTTCAAAAGAAAGTTGTCAATATATTTTTTATCCATGTCTACGGATTGAATACTAATGTACAAGTAATCAAAATCAAGTGTTATAAATTGTAACAAACCGTTGTAAAGCGCGGATTCACATACTAGTCAATATAAAAAAATCGGGTATGTTGTTCGGGTATGTGAATATGGTTTTCGGGTAAACAACGTAGGTATTACCTAAATATGCCTTTCCCATAGCCGAATATACTTAAAAACATTCCATACTCGAACATTTACATTTTTTAGGTTTATTGTTTACCCGTAGGGCTTGGGTTCATTTATCATCCTTCGTACAAACTCTTATATAAAAAGTACAACATTTAGCTGGACTTCATTATATTAAAGAGGAACCTGCATGTCACAACAATTTTATTTCAGACATTTTTCAAGATCCTTTGATTAAGATGTGAGTACTCCCAATATAAGCAATTGGATTTGTTTCTGAGAGAGCGAATCCAAGTAAAATAAGACTGAAACAGTGAAAGCAAATGTGACACTAACATTACGTGATTCTTTGATTCTCTAGTCAAAAGAGCAAAGCCAGACTAGGTGTTATGTACAAGGAATCCACGGTCTTCGTTTCCCTTATGAGCAAATCCATAGACTCAGTGGCGGAGCTTAGACACTTCCATAAGTGAGACGGGGGCGAAACTAATTTTTTTTAGGAAAATGAACTCGTTATATAAAAAAATATATACTATTGGATCAAAAATTAACAATACTGATGAAAAAAAGAGCGGGGGTGGTGACCCCCCGGTCCCTTTAATACTTCGCCCATGCATAGACTTCGCTACCCACATCGACATGTTCATTGACTCTGTCACCACACTGATATCAAACGTTCCAATACAAAAATCTCCTAATTCGCTTGTTCAAGAAACGAAACACCTAGAAACCAAAATGGATTAAATTTCACCTAGAAATATTAAAACCATAACCCACCTACAAATGCAAAAAAATTCCATATTCTAAAAAATAAATGTGAAAAGGATACCCCAAAAATCAGGTATATAAAGGCACCCATGATTGAACAACGGACCTCACCCATCAACCATTTGTTCTCCCACATAACCACTCAATCCATCAATTCATCTCACGATGGTGGTGGCGGACAACGACGGCGATACGGTGCTACTGATTCGAGAATTCAACCCGAAAACCGACCGCGAGAAGGTCGAACAGGTGGAGAGAAGCTGCGAGGTGGGCCCGAGTGGCGAATACTCGCTCCACACCGATCTCTTAGGTGACCCCGTCTGCAGAGTCCGCAACTCTCCCGCATATTTCATGCTGGTATATATGTGCACAATTCAACACTAAGTCATTTGTTTCAATAAGAAATTCATTAATATTATTTTTAACAAAGGTAAACGCGCAATAAGCTGCGCTGTCAGTACTGTATGTTTATTAAGTTAATGTTGAATAAATTATCAGGTGGCGGAGATGGTGGTGACCGCTGGCGGAGATGAGCGGAGAGAGATCGTCGGGATGATTCGGGGGTGCATCAAAACCGTTACTTGTGGTAGAAAACTTTGCCGGAAAAGTAATTTTCCGGCGGAACTCCGGCCAGTGTTTACTAAGCTTGCTTATATCTTAGGCCTTCGTGTCTCCCCGTATCACCGGTAAATTAAAATTTTATTTTTTCGTTAGAAATGTGTAATCATTAGTTAAAATTAGAAAGGTTTGTTATTTGATTATTTGTTAAATATTTTTTTTTAAGATTGTGTATATATAGAAAATTTAAGGATTTTAGATGGTACTCAAACATATGAAACTTTCTATAATTAGAAACGTGGTAAAACAAACTCCGGAGTCCCGCTTACGATCTTCCATACTGAATTTGGGGATTACTAAAATAGAATTACATTTTCCTTTTCAAATTTAAAAAAATAGAAACATATTTTGACATTAGAAAAAGGTTAAATGAGATCAACGAAATGAAATAAAAAAAGTAAATAAATAAATTTCCATATTTTAATTTATAAGCAATCATTTTCAATTCATCAACAAGTAATTTTCATTACCAAAAACAATAATTGACAAAACATTTATGAGTTACACAATAGTAAATATTCGAGTCACTCTGATATAACTAAAGATCAAATCCAACTTCTACTGGTTAGATGTTGTTTAACTTTTAAAAGTTAGTTGCCATAGTTATTACTGATTTCATCTTATATGACTCGTTTTTAAATCAAATTACAGGAGAATGAAAATAGGATTAAAACTAGTTTGTAGAATGGAAGATTGGTTTCGAGACAATGGCGCTGAATATTCATATATCGCAACTGACGCGACCAACAAAGCTTCCGTTAATCTCTTCACTGGAAAATGTGGATACTCAAAGTTCCGCAACCCTTCGGTTCTCGTCCACCCAGTATACGCACATCGGCTTCACATCAATCAACAAGTCACCATCATTAAACTCTCATGTTCCGATGCTGAAATAATCTATCGACATGCATTTTCTACTACCGAGTTTTTCCCACGTGACATTGACTCAGTACTTAAAAACAACCTTAACCTCGGCACGTTCCTAGCATTACCAAAAGATGACCCACATGCCATATTTTGGGGCGGCGCAGAAAGATTCCTTTCTGACCCACCTCACTCATGGGCCATCATGAGCGTGTGGAACTGTAATGATGTTTTTAAGTTACAAGTTAAAGGGGCGTCTTGGTTGAAAAAAGGGTTTGTTAAAACAACTCGCGTCTTGGACCAAGCCTTCCCTTTCTTGAACCTGCCTTCACCGCCCCAGGTGTTTAGCCCATTCGGGCTACATCTGCTATACGGGCTAGGTGGGGAAGGCCCATCTTATCTAAAGCTGGCTAAGGCCTTGTTCAGTTACGCTCACAACTTAGCCAAGAAGGGCAAGTGTGGTGTGGTCGCGACTGAGGTGTCGAATGAGGATCCACTCAAGACCGCGATCCCGCATTGGAAAGTGCTATCTTTCACGGACTTATGGTGCATCAAGAGGCTTGATGAAGACTATAGTGATGGGTATATTGGGGATTGGAGGAAGTCACAACCCGATGTATCTTTTTTTCTTGATCCTAGAGAATTTTGAACGAATATGATTATTCGTTGACTGTTATCAAAGTCAAAAGTCAAAGTTTGTAGCAAAGGTAATTAGTCACTTGTTTAGTTTAACTGTTGTTTGTAATGGGTGGATGGGAAAGTTGGCATAGATGTGATTTGGAAGGGGTATATATGCTAAAGTGGGACCTATGTATGTATTTTTATCTTTTGTGTAAATAAAATGTGATGCTTTTTCATCCAAACAATGCAAAGATCTTTTTAATTTCAAGATTTTGTCTAGATTCTTTTCTTTCGTGCTTTTGTTATCGAATGATCGTAAATTGTCATGTTTGTATTTTTTTATTAATTTATTTTTTTGACATATGTATGGATTTTCAGTATGCTGATGTTAGAATTTTTTAGCTTGAAGGTTATCGTAAAGTTTTTTACTCTATTTAGTACAACTAAAAAATTCAACTTATGTTTTTCTTGAAAATTTAGATTTTGTATAAGAATGATGAATTCTAGCGATTAGTAGTTCAAAGGACGCTTTTGACCCTCTTTTGGTTCGACCCCTAATTTTAAACTATGATAAATGTAGGTTTGCTAGGTAAATGTATTTTCTTCTTCTAATAGCATCTATACATATTTAAATATTGGTATAGTACATAAAGCTAGAACTTTTGTTACATATGATGAACGGTTAGTAGTAAAAGAGTAACCATATGAATATGTGGCATTTATGAAAAAGGAAGGTTAAGTTTTCGTTAATTAGGAATGATAGAAACACTCGGGCTTAAACTAGAAAATTCATATTTTGTAGTTATTACAAACTTAAAATTATTAAAACTATAGAATTATTAGGATTGTACTTAAATATCTCATATTCAAAGTCGAATTTTAAAGTGAACTTGAGATCTAGTTTTAGATAGTTGGAATTCCAACGGCTAGGTTTTAACTATTTTACTTCGTATAGAAGATCCTTGATACTCTTGGGGAAACCCCCATATACCTAATGGGTTTAAAACTTGATAGTAAGCAAACCTAGCATTGGATACAATTTAGCAATCGCATATGAGATTGAGATTACCAAACCCTGTTTCAAACCTAACGTATTGTTATCCTTATTTTTAAGAGAGAAGTCTCCATTTGCAAGAGCGAAGGGCAATGTGGCGGTGAGACAAGACGTAGACATTTCAAGCCCACTGTCACCCAAAAAATTTCAACCCCTCTCGTTGATATTGGATCCTTCGTCCAATCACCTTTTTCACACCTCCATTTTATTAGAAAGAATATATTTAATAGAATTGTTGTAATTATCTTTATCATAGTTATAAGATATTGTTTCATTAAGCTTTAAGCTTCCTCTATAATTATGCTTATTGCATTTCTCTATATAGTTTATTGGTAATACAAAACATAAGTTTTTAGCATCCTATACATGATCCTATACACTTGTATGATTGATTTTTGTGATTCTCCTATTTGCAATTGTTTATGTAGTGAACACCCTCAATTAAGTTAATAATATTTCATACCTTTGTTCGTCCTTTGAAGTAACATGTTCACTTGTTCCCCTCATTAATCTATGAGCACAAATATAAAATAAACAAGTTAATAAATAACGTGCTCTTATCACTTATGGAATATTGTAACCGTTGAAAAAAAGAAGATAATGGAGATCATTCCAAATTATATTTTTTATGACTTAAAACCAACCTTTTTGGAATTCTATAGGTTTCGTTGAACCCTAACCTTACAAATTCATTTTGATTAAATTATCACAGAATAAAAAAGCTTATAAGTACGATAAATATTGGTGGTAATGGGGAAATTTAATTGGGAATCTTATGGTCCTTTTCAGTTTTATTCACCAGAGATACATACGAATAAATTGGATATGATTCTCCCATTACTTAGCTTATATCTAGCTAACTTGACTCGTTTTATTTTTATAGTAATTTTAAATTTAAATAATGTGACTCATTGACACGAGGTCGGACTTGTCCGATCCATCCTAAATCGTTTTGTTTTCAAGGAACCGGCCGGTTTGAACCGTTTCGGTGGTCGGGCCGGATTTTTCAATTCTTTTATTTTTTATTTTTTCAATTCTTTTATTTTTTATTTTTAGTTGTTTTGGATTTTTTTAAGTTTAAAGGGTAGTTCAAACTATAAATTAAAGTGTTAAACATAATATTATTGTTGAGTTTTTATATATAACTATAAACTACACACATAAAATATTTATATTGAATTATATATATAACTATATATCTAATACACAAACACACACACACACACACACACACACACACACACACACATATATATATATATATATATATATATATATATATATATATATATATATATATAATTATGACATCATCCGGTTTTTAATTCTAATATGTCCAGTTCGACGAGTAAGGTGATCGGTTAGCCGTCCAATCTGATTATGAAAATATTGCTCTAAATAACTTCCAATATGGTTCAATAATATAATAATATATAGATATATGATGGATTGTATAACAATAGTATATTAGCAAAGTGCAGTTTTGTAGTTGTCCCTAATTCTCCTAAGACTATAATTACCACACACTTACGACAGTCTTGGATTTTAATTTTAACTTTTCATGTTTTAGGCATGTTATGATGTTGAGACTCTAAAATAAAACTTTTGTGGTACTTAATGGTATTTAACTAATTTATAATTGTAAGATTAAAACACCATAAAACTTAGGATTTTTACTTAGAATTAATACTAAAGAAGATAAATACTTAGAGGAACTGAATTGGGTTAAGGAAATCATCAATAACATTGGATCGAAGTGATTACTTGTGTTTCTTAATCTCATAATGCATGAGGCATATTTACATTAACTACTTGCACTCATTTGTGTTCTCATTAATCGTCATGTTTGGAATGTAAGTGCAAATAATGGTTGAATTGTTGATATATCATATAAACATCGATGTTTTGTTATTTGAAAGAGAATGTATCCTAATAATATCTTACATTTTTTGACACATGTCATTCTCACATTTACTCTCTCATTTATTTTTCCACCAAAATTATTTATTTCATTTTAAAAAATCAAACAACTAACTTTTAAATCTTTTTAGTTCTCTCTATATAATAAGCTAGGCTATAAGTATTACATGGATTGAATAATAAAAATACTAAATATTTATTAATGAAGAACAAAGAACTGTGAAATGTTATTTTGATATAAGATATGATTGAAGTTATGTATGAGTAAATATTTTTATTAGTTGATAAAAAAAATTATTATTTCTAAAACTTTTGTTTTAAAAAACTATTTTTTGAAAAAAAAATTATTTTTTATTAATATCTTGTTGGTTAAAAACTCCGGATTTGTTTTGTAAGATATGTTTTATATAAAACTATTATTTTTGGATAAAGAATGACTTTAAAATAATTTCATTATTTAAAAAAGTTTCGTCGTTTAAAAAAAATCATAGTTTTGAAAGTTTTGTTTTTGAAAAGTGTATTTTTTAAATAAAATACACGGGGTTATAACCTAGTTATATTAGAGCATTCATAATCCATCCCCATCCCCATTTCCATTCTTATAATTACACTAAAAACATCTATTTTTTTCTCTCTGCTTTTCAATTAAGTAATATTTTTTATACTGTTAACATTATTTTTTCTCTCTCATCCACTCACAACCACTTTTAAAATATTAAAACATTTATGGGGGTTGTACCGTGATTTCCCAAATATGAGGAATCACGGTACAGCCCCCATAAATTTTATTTCTTCTTCACTCACAATCACTCAAAATCATCCCCTGTAATATATTAATATAGGACACTCAATCACATAAAAATAAAGTACGAGATCTGAATGCTCTTATAAATCACAATTATTCATGTATAAGGTAAGTCCTATAGGTTTTTTTTAATAGTTTGACTTGTAAGAAAGAGGGCGTACATGTTTATGGTAAAACCCAAAAGTATTTAGCTTTAATTCGTAGATTAGAAGGAATTAAAATAGATAAAAGGTCATAAATCACGCCCTAAAGTAGAAGTCACAAACCGGGTTGAAACTTGAAATTGAGTCGGGTTTTGGTAAAAAATCCAAACCGGGTTTGAACGGTTTCTGGGTCGGGTCCAACCCGGTTTTAAGAGCGTAAAATGGTTTAAAAAAAAGGTTTATACCGGGTCGGGTGAGGAAAACCCAGGTTGAACCCGGGTTGGGGTGTGAAGGGGACAAACCGGTTTGAACCCTACGGTTTGGACCTGGGTTGGGGAGCTACCGCGTCGGGTTCGGGTTGGATGCGCACCTCTACGCTAAAGTTTTCACATCTCATATAACATAAAATAAACCGATTTTCTTAATTATTTGGGTTATTACTTATTACTGGTATCGTAAAATAATATCCTAAGGGCCCAATAAGAAACAAAACTTCATAAGTATAATAATCTGGAGGTGCACCGGGCCTCGCGGGAGAAGTTGGCCCAAATAGGCTCATAGTGTGGGGTGGGGTGGTTTAAGTGTTTAACACTTTCACTTCCATCATTTTCAATTTTTTAACTTACGACATAAACAGTTGGCCCTTATAGGCAGTTAAAAGTAGAGATGGGAAAAAAAACCGGTTCGGGAACCGGTTCGGCCAAAAAAACGGGAACCGGTTTGAGGCCCAAACCGGTTTCAAACCGGCCCCGAACCGCCGGTTCTTAAACGGTTTCACCTTTCCAACTTCAAACCGGTTTCAACCCGAACCGGTTTTCAAGCCGGTTCCAACCCGGTTCCAAACCGGTTTCCAAACCGGTTTTCAAACTGGTAGTTCAAACCGGTTTTCAAACCGGTTTAAACCCGGTTTTCAAACCGGTTACATTGTTTAAATGTTTTAAATTGTTTAAATGTTTTAAATGTTTATAAATGTTATAAATTGTTTAAATAATATAAATTGTTTTATTTATGTTATAAAATGTTATAAATTGTTTAAATTATATAAATTGTTTTAAATTCTATAAATTATATAAAATGTTATAAATTGTTTAAATTATATAAATGTTTATGTTTTAATTAAAAGTTTAAAATTTTATTTCAATATAACAAAAATCCAAATTTTCAAAAAAAAAAAAAAAAAACCGGTTTGGGCCGAACCGGTTTGGGCCCAAACCAGTTCCAAACCGACCCAAACCGGTTTGATAGGTTTGCGTTTTTAGGGATTGAAACCGGTTTGAACCCGAACCGGTTTGGGGCCAAACCGGTTTTGACCAAGTTTGACCAAACCGGTTTCGGTTTGGGCCCCCAAACCGGTTTGTACACCTCTAGTTAAAAGGCTGTAAGTTCGTCAGTTCCGTTTACACGGCCGGTTTCGTGTCGTTAACCCTTGGCCAAACTACTCGGTTTGAGCCGTAAACCATGGGCTGAACCATAATCCTAACTGGCTGAACCGGCTTATTTGATTCGATTGGAAAGACCTTCAACGGTTTATGAAAAACACACCGACAACCTTGGTGAAGCCAAATACTAGATGATTTAATCGACACAACAGACAACACGTATAAAACTTGAAGATATGTCTCATAGACCAACATCACATGAAAAACTTTGGCTACATTCTAAAATTCTACAAACTTAATGCATTTATGCCACCACAATTTACACACTAAGATGTAGAATGCCGCCTACTCCTCGAAGGCGTATTCGACTTCGTTTCGCGTGCGCTCGTGGAACAAGGGCTCTCTGATGTATCTGAACTCTCATTATCACTATCCTTATTGCCAGAAAACAATTTTGATAATATTCTTGTGGACATAAGATGCATACCCTTTGACTTTTGGGTGCTGTTCTTTCCACCTTCATTTATCTTTAAACTAGCTAATTCCCCTTTTAATGTCTTCAGTTCTTCACTTGTTGGCACTGAATCCCATTCTTCTTCTGTGTTTGTGGTCATTGATCTCGAGCTTCCGGTCGTGCTGGCGCGCATCTGCTCAAAGAAAAGGATCTGAACCACGATACGTAATGGGAGCCTTTCATTTTGGATTGCGTGCATACAAGCGTCTGCTGATAGTTTCCTACAATCCATTAATCTGCAGAGTCTTTTTCTTTCAATTTTGCTAATCCCCGGGTGTTCCTGCAGAATTCAAGATTGTGTTATTATCAGAAGTCGAAAGTAACATACAGATTTCTTTGAATTTACCTTAAGGTACATGTCAATTGCACGGTAAATTCCATCATGTGAAGGCCGAGATAGAGTTGACACCATATCTGCAAGATCAGTGAACTTTGATAACGGTAGATCGGGATTTCTAGCAATTTCAGCTAGGTAGCAATCGATAAGCTTAGCAACTTTGACTTTAGCTCCAGAGTCAACAAATTTGACTTCTAGAAAGTCATGTTCATCACCATGATCAGCAATCTGATCCTGCATCATGAAGATCTTAACGAGTTCTTGAACCAAATCAACATCAAGATTCACAAGATCAGCAACTGATGCATTCTGCAGCTGTTGACCAATCTGTTTGACCAAATCATCCTTATGTGTTTCCCCACAATCTAATCGAACACATTCTTGCAGCAACTGAATCAAAAGGTCACAAGAAACACTATTTCTTTCTGTTGGTAGTAAAGAGAGAATCGTATTAATCAACAAACGGTTTTTCACATCATCACCATGTGTTTTTCCACCTTTCTTTAACTTCCTATGCACATAAGCTTTTAAGGATTCACCAACAACATCAAGACTTACTTTTCCTTTCGCCTTGATCGTTAATATGACTCTTTTATACAAATCAATATGAAGATCACACAAATCTTCAACCCACCAATCTTTTGGAACCATTAGTTGTTTCCTAACACCATTATAAAGTGGTGATTCAGTACCGTTTTCATTCAATGATTTCTTTCTGTTGTAAGTATATGACCATTCAACTCTAGAAGGATCCATTGATGCCTTTGAAGATATTGACTCTAAACAACGATTAACAAGTTTTAATTCTTCAGACCATGGAAGAAAAGATTTTGTAGTTTGAAAAACAATAATCGAATCTTTCCACGTTTTGAAAATGCTTGAATCCAGAAAGACTTCAGTTTTGTAAACAAGATTTCCTTTTTCTACACTTTCATGCATTTCTAAATACTCTGCTGCACATCTAGCCGATACCACGTTGTAAGCGTTTAGCGTGACTGTCATACCGTAACAAAACTTTGCACATATTTCAAATGCACCAGGTCCTCCTGGTATATCATGGACTTCAAGTTCGTTAGTGTCTTCATCACTTGAATTCGCTAACATATTCTGTAAACGGGCGCTTTTTGACAAAAGGGGAAACTACATACAAGGTTTTTTTTATAGTATTAGTACACTTGCTTTCATATGTTAAGGAGTAATAAAAGTATTATGCAATTTGCATACCTTGTGCAGATAAAACTTAAAGTTTCCAACATTTACAACTATGTCAGGAGCGAGCTCAGCTGCTACATACCTAAAACATGAGCAAAAAACAACGTTTTAAAACAATTAAGATTAGGGATTTTGAAGTTCAATGATGAACATATAGATCATCATATGCTACTACATACATAAAGGATTTCAAACTCACCGCGTATTCTCCCCACTAGATTGAAACAAATCTGGCTTTGATCCAAGTTTCATAAACTTCATTTTGAACACCCAAGAAATGGCAACCAATTTCACCTCTAGGATCCCCGATTTAATCGAGCAAATTAACTGATTGAAGTGACTAGTATCACAGCCAAATCTAGTGCAAAATGGGTGTATTTGATATCTTAAGTAAACAACTCTAGGGTTTCAAGATTTCTTGAAATAAACAAGCTGAAATAAGTTAGAACCAAATTTCAAGATCTAAGCCCAACAATCCACAAAATCTTCAATTACCAATGAATGGGTACCTGTAAAAAGAGCCAAAAATTGATCTTGGTGTGAGTTCAAATGGACCACTATATCAGTAGGCAACAAACAAGCATAAACTTATATTTTATATTATTATTCTACAGGAATATACCACTATGCACACATTCAAATGTGGACTTGCATAGAAACCAATAACTTTGTTTCAAGATTGAGTGAACTCATAAAGAAAAGAGTAAACAAAGCATTAAGATTGAACAAACACAACAAACAAACCCTAAACCTCAACTCATATCAACAAACCATAAGTAACCCAATGTTCAGTTCAGTACCCAATAACAAGATTTGATCAAAGATTACTGGTGCATAAATCAAACCTTAATAATCTTGAAACCCCATTTGGGAACTTCAATTAAATGTAAAAAAGAAACCACCCAATTCAAGATATGGTCAAGAACAAAGAATCAAACAAATATGGAATCCAACAGTTGAACCAGAGGATAGCAGAAGATAAAGAGAACAGTGAAGGTACAGCAAGACTGAAAAAGAGGGAATACTTGATGATAATAAAAATAATAATAATAATAATAAAGGTTGAATCTTTTTGATGGGATGAAGGTGAGGTTTGATGGAGGATGTGAAAAATGGATGGCACGAATGAGGGGTAAGCTTAGCTAAAAGGGGAGAAAAAGAAAAGATGAAAAAGACGAGTGTTTGCCAGCCACTAAAGCAACAGTGTGTACTCGCAAAAGGTTAAAGGCCAATGCTTTATGCTTTTCTTTTCATCGGAATGTTGTCATGGTAAAACTTAAAAGTAAAACGGTTGGCTTGGCGCTTAGCTGTTCTTTAACATGTCACGTACATAACATACACCTTTAAAAAAATAGTATGTTATAGATACATCCTATTTATTTTTATCATCTCTATCTCTCTCTATATATACATATAGATACATGGAGAGAGATAGAGACAATAAAATGTCTAAATAACAAAAAGGGGTGTTTGTATAACACAACCCTTAAAAAAGTGAACAATAATATTTACTAAAAGACTAGTATTCTAATTGTGTCCGGTGAACTCAAGTCTTGTAACGAACAATATTGTAATATATGAAATGGGATTAAATTGGTGTGTGTTTTGCAATTCTTAAGAAACATATATATACTATATTACTATTTTTTTTCATATTTTGAGACTTTTAATGAATTGTTATGTAAAATTTTCTTTTTATTTATTTTGCTATTGATGTAAAGAGAACTAGTTAGTGAAAACTTAAGAGAACACAAAGATATTCAAGAGATGGCGGCTTTCAAGAGAGCCAAAAGACAAAATAATAAAACATATAAAAAATTGAAATGAAGATGAAAATAAAATAATAAAAATCTTTAAACACTTATTCTCCTTGAATGTTTAATTCTCCTTAATTACTTAAAAGTATTATAATTACGTGGCTGGTCAAAAGACAAAATACATCTTTATTTTGACATAACTTGACAAGAATCTAAACTAAGTTAGTTTTTGTAAATTTAGTTCCCCTCTGAATATTTTGAAGTGTCTTTATTGTTGTTGTCTGCTTATACATTTTTTCGGTTCGTCGTTATCTTTATGTTAAATGTTTTAAAACTGGTTATTTTATCGTTTGAGCATGCACATTTTGTTTTTGTTTTTTGTTTTCACACGTTTCGTTGTATAATTAGTTGGTAATCCCAAATCAAATCGAATTTGAACGTACCTTTAAACAAAGTCGTCAAATATAAATGGAACTCTAAGATATTAAAGGCCTTTGATCTTAAGACAAACAATAAAAGAAAGTGAGAGGGATCGAGGGGATAGGAGATGATGAGAGGTGACAAGAGTAGAGAATGCCAGCATAAAAAATGAAGTGAGGTTATTGTGTTGAGAAAGTGGTTGGATGATGTTATGGATAGGAGAGTAGGATGAAGTAAGGGGTTGATGCGTGAAGATTGAGGAGTGATGATGAAAGAACATGCTATAAGAAGATTATAGATGTTAGATTTTGAATAAATGAGTGAACATACACAATGAAACATTACAACTATTCATTTAAGAATATAATTGCTAGCGGTTATAATCATCATCAGCTAAAAGATACATTAATTAAAAACACGCAGTGGTAACTTACCATTGATCATCCAATTGTAACTGATAACTATGTTCCTACTAAAGACCAGTTGTTATGGGCCTTGGTTACCACTAGATCATCAGCCGCCATTGATCAACGATTGCTACCAAAGCTTTGTTTCCACCAACATTCATTTGTCGTTAATGAATTAAGTTGCTACTCATGATCGGTAACAACTTGTCATATATAATCAGTCGAGTAAATTGACATTTTCGTCCTTGTGGTTTGGTGAAAATTGCCACTTTCATCCAATAGTTTGTTTTTTCTCATTTGGGTCCATGTCGTTTACAAATCTTGTTATATTCATCCAGTCTGTTAACTTCATTTAACATTTTCTGTTAAATGAGGGGTATATTGGTCATTTTACATATATCTTTTATTTTTCTATTTTTTTTAAACCTGATTTAATATATCCCCTTTAAATAAATTGCTATTTTAGTCCCTATGGTTTTGGCATATTTGTCAATTCAGTCCAAAAAAACCCACCACCTTGTCATAAAACACCACATCACCGTCACTCGTGATGGAACCACCACACCACCACCATGTCACAAAACCACCATCCCACCATCACACCATCACTCCATCACAAGAACCACCAAACCATCACCACCACCCTATCATAAAAACCACCAACACCACACCAGACTGTCGCCACCTCCACACACTAGATCTCCGCCATCACCACACGCATTAGATCACCACCACCATGTGGACCCTAGAAACCAACCTTTAATCTCGAACTTGTAACAAACCCCTTCGAAAACGCATATGGAACCCTTGAAAACAAGTATTGTAGAGGTATTAGTAGGGTTTGATATGTGTTTTCGAAACGATATGTTACAAGTTCAATATTGACTATTGATTTCTAGGGTTTACATGGTAGCGACGATCCGGTGCGCGTGGTGGTGGTGGGCGCTCTGGTATGGCGTGTTGGCTTTGTGATGGGGTGGTGGCGGTGCTTTGGTGGTTCTTGTGACGGGTGGTGGTGTGGTGGTTTTTTTGGACTGAATTGGTAAATATGCCCAAACCACAGGGACTAAAATAACAATGTATTTAAAGAGGATATATTAAATCATGTTTAGAAAAAGAAAATTAAAAACATATATGTAAAAGGACTAATATACCCCTCATTTAACGAAAATTTTGGATGGAGTTAACAGACTGGATGAATATGACAAGATTTGTAAACGACAGAGACGCAGATGCAAAAAAACAAACTATTGGATGAAAGTGGTAATTTTCATCAAATCACAGAGACGAAAATGACAATTTAATCTAATAAGTCATTTTGAATATTAAATTTCCATGTAACTTTTTATCATTCATATTGATCCGGTACATTTTGAAGATCAAATTTTCACATAACTTTTCACCCGTCATAAAATATTTAAAATATAATACATATAATTGTCATAGCCTAATTATATAACCAATAAAGTTTTATTAGCATACCTAATAAAATCCATGAATATTTAGTCGTCATTTTATGTCTTGCTTTTTGAGAACCAAAATATAATGATAACGGTTGTTTAAATGTCACATGTAAACATTCTATATTTTTAAATATTTAAAGACATTTAATGAGGCTTTTAGGTTAGTTAATTCAGCAAAAAAATACATAAACTAATATTTATTAGATTTAGTGGGATATAGGTAAAATTTGAAGCTATTGCTTTTGTATGGGTATGTGGCAGAAAATAATAGCAGAGGGGAAAAGGTAAACACATTTTTAATCAACTAATCAAGTATTAAGTAACGAGAGTTTATTGAAAAATAAATTGTAAATTAGGATAAGGTACTTTAAACTAAAAAATATAATAAATAATCTCAATCATCACTTAGATTAATTAATGTTTGAGATCAAATTGTAAAAAAAATTTTTGTTAGAAAGGTATTTTAAAATAACAATTTAACTCTTTTGCAAGTTTCCCTATTTTTTTAAAAGTTCGTAACCTTTATGTACGACATTAATTTTTTATAAAATTTACACCATAAAAACGAGCATTTTTTTTAACTTTAAAACAAGTATAATATTGTTTGCTTAGTGCAGCACATTATGTCTTTTTGTTAATTATTATTTTTTAATACTATTGTATTTTCCAAAATTGTGGATTTTAAAACAATACATGACGGAAATCTAGTTTTTAATTAAGAATCTAGACTCTCTCTTCTAATATGAAAGCAATTGACTTTTCAAAAGTTCATAAAATCATGATACAAAATTTCCAGTAAGCAAGCGGATGATTTTCGAAGATTATAATTCTCAGAGCATTCACCATCCATCCCTTATTTTTATCTTTATAATTACATTAAAAACATCTATTTTTTCTCTATTTTTTCAATTAAATAATATTTTTTTCATACTTTTATCATTACTTTTTCACTCTTATCATTCACAACCACTTTTAAAAATATTAAAAAATTTATGGGGGTTGTACCGTAATTCCGCAAATATGAGGAGTTACGGTACAATCACCATAAATTTATTTCTTCTTCACTCACAACCATTTACAATCACCCCCTATAATATAGGGTACTCACTCACATAAAAATATGGTACGAACTGTGAATGCTCTCCTACCTTCAACCCATTTATATTGACATGGTTTATATATTCGATGTAGATCTATACTTTTTCAAAATTTACAAAAATTAAAAAATATCTAAAAAATATAAAAACAACATTCGTAATCTTAAAGCACTAATTATGTCCTCAAAATTGTATCAAAATGGTAAAAGAAATATTATTTGTTACCTGGTATTGAACAGATACTTTTTGTATTTACTGGTATCGGTACCGCCTAACACAGATACTGAAATTAGGCAAATTCGAGAACAATACCGGTACTATTTCTGTTCTTTCAGTACCGATTCAGTTCGGTACATGTATGGTATAGTATCGGTACGGTACCGTTTCTGTTCAGTCGGTACCAGTTTAGTACGGTTCGATGCCAAATTGTTAAAAGCATTTATGTACGTAAGAATACTTTAACAGGCCCTACACTTTTCTAACCATTTACTTTGTAGACTAGGTCACAACTATCATATGCTAAAAGTTGGTATGATCAATAATATAATAACCTTAAATGCATAGACGTTATTAAACTCAATTAGTGAGTTTGAATCAAGAGGTAGGTTTGGGTTAAAATTGAGCTAATAATAGCTGAAATCCACTTTTAGGTATGTAAAAATAGTAAAACTAGTCATGTAACTGCTGTAATTGATCATTAGGTAAATTGGTTGTAATTGAATTCAAAGAAGCATGCTAATTTGACTTTAAGCATGCTAACTTATGGTTTGATTTCTACTTACACCAAGTACTTTTCAAATGATTTGGAGTTTTTAAACTCATTTAGCTTTGTAAATTCTGTGAAGACTTCCGCTATGTAGTTGACATTAATAAATAAAAATTTTGGGGACCGTAATTTAGACTTCCACCATGTATGACAAACCATTTTGAATGCATATGTCAAGTTTCTGTATACTTTAAGTCTCTAAAATAATAAGTTCATAATATCATTGTTTTGTTATGCATTCCATATATATCTATATGGCTAATTATATAATCCTCATTTTTATTTGTTACATTTTATCAGATTTTTAACATTTGACTTGTAATACCCGAACTTGTAATACAAACGTTATGGTTTTGAAAATAATTATTAGGTAGCATATTCAAATTACCAGAAAACTGATTTGGAAAATAAAAATAAAAATAAAAATAAATAATCAAGTGTGCGTAATGATGAAATGGAAATTTGCAAACACGAGATCTTCATCTCATGATGCCATCATGTTCACGAATCACTTAACCCTTTTATTGGGACCAACGCATGCAATGAATCTCAAAGCATACTATATATTATATAATTTCTATTAATTATTTTTAAAGGCTTTTATATAAAACTTGTGTAAAATGCCTTTTTCTTTCTATCTAGTTCGGAGAAGTTGAGGTAAGTTTTCCGTTTATCATGATTTAGTTAACAACCGGAGGCGTAAAATCGTACCAGATAATACAAATGTCACACCACTGCTAACGATCACCAACACTCAAGTCGCACTGTGTTAATACGAAGAACTTAGACCAAAACGTAAAACACAGAAACATAAAACCAAATCGATCTAAGATCCGTGCGTTGTGACGAACCATTCAAAAGGAAAAATAGACGTAAAAAATCTTGAACCACACACGCACATTGTGTTTGGTTAACTTAGCAAATTTAGAGCGTAACGTAAAAATATTGAATCACACATGCATGTTGTGTTGTGTTAACTTGAAAAACTTAGAACAAAACGTAAGACGAAGATTTGCGAAATATGAAAATATAGTCGAACAAAGTTGAAAATATAAAAGTTGTGAGATTAAATTGAATAAGATGAAAAGTTTTTGGTTAAAAGTAAAGAAAGTCAAATTTGATAAATTTAATTGTAAAAAAATGAAAAACTTTGTGTTAAAAGTGAAAATTCAAATTTTTTTTTAAAACACTCTATGCATAAGATACAACACCATTATACATAGAATAATTGATAATCAGTATAATATAAATATATTTTCGCAAATACCGACTCTAATGGGTTCCAAATTCTAAAGGTAGATTGGTAGCTAATATAGTGGGCTTGAATTGATAGTAAGGCCCAACATAGCTAAATATAACGGGCTCAAGTTGAAGTGTACTATAGTACTATACGTAAGTTTAATCAAGAAAAAGGCCCAATAAAACTGAGGTACAAGGCCCTACAACTGGTATTAAACAACTAAAAATATCACCATAACACAACAAGATATCAATATAAAAGGCCCATAGGCTTACGTGGCCTGGGTGCAGTAGACACCAAATGTATTTTTGGAAACTTCGACAGGAGGATGCGACCAAAATTTATGTGGTACCGTTAAAATATGAACGTATATATGTTTATTTATTTATTTATTTATTATCAGTACAAATATCTATAAATTTAGTTATATTCAAGCATCCTATGATCATACCCTCATTTGGATAAAAGTAATTCTTATACTTCCTCAAACAACTCACGTGCATATAAGATTTTATGGCTAAAAGTAATAATAATTACACACATTTTGTTTTGTGAAGTCTCTTAGATATTTTGAAAATGTTATAAATCTTCATTTAGTTAGGATTTTGTTTTATAAGAATTTTATTTGTAAAACTTTTTTTAGACTTCATGAGACTTTGTTAAGTGATATCTAAACTTATATCCTAGTGGTTTATCACTTGATATTTCATGCTTCTTGGGTTGGGGTTTGTATAATTGTATATAGTTTGTAAACTCTTTTGAAACCATAATGCACTTGTAATGAACATTGAAAGCCAAAGAAAATGGAGGATCAACGAAAGACGCAAATGAATGAGAATGGTGATGGATGGCGAGGTTATCGACAAAATATGGTGGAGAGGGTGAGGCAGAGGAAGGTAAGCGAGAAGGCATTAGAGCTTTGAAAACAATCCCCGTAGTCATATGATGACAACGGCTCAGATATTAAACGGCTTTCATCGACAACAAATTCTTGCAAGCTCAAGTTGGTGTTTTGCCTTTCATGTAATTCATTCATTCACCATCTAATATGCAGTTTCTTGATTTTCTTATCTTAGAAAGAAAAATGCAATTAAAGTATAGTCTAATATTAATATCAAAGGATTGATTGAAATTAGTTTATCAGAACAACAAAAGTAAGAGGGCATAGTGATCACTGGTCACACAAAAAAAAAACAAGTAGGGCAAAAAATAAAATTTAAAATTTTTTAGATGTGGGGAAGTGCATCTTAGCTTGAAGGAACAAAGAATTAAATGTGTTTCATTGCTCTTTGTTTCAATATATTTTGAAGTCTTCTTAATGTTGTTTTTAACTATTTAGTTTAATATAAGTTTCTTTTATATGTAGCATTCAATAATAAACGAGGTACTTGTTTTATATATATTTTTTCTTTGACGTTTCTTTAATATATTTTTTCTATCATATTACAAGATTAGCTATTACAAGAGATTAGGTGGTGAAAGAGATCCTATAGATTAAATATCTACTTATTTACTTCTTTTTTAAACTATAAATATATATAACCAAGGACCACATTATTTTACAAACAAAAAACATATACTAACTTCTTATATATCTACCTTCTTTATACTAGTCAACACAAATCAAATGATTTAAGATAACATTTGATATTGCAAACTAATGATAATGAAGGGTAGTTCTTTATGCAGATGTTATTATAGAATTTGCTAACGAAAGACTACATTTAAGTCATAACCGGCAAGTTACAGTTACTTATATTATAAACATTAGTTAAACTCTACAGTAATCCAACATTCTAACAAAAGGAATCAAACTTATCAAACACATCAATATTTCAAAACTATACATGTTCAACGCTATCTAACGTTTCAATTGTAACAATGTATATCTTAAATTTGTACATGTTTACCAAAAAAAATGAAGTAGAGAACATGCTATATATTTTGGTGATTCTCAAAAGAGAGAAAACAAAAAAAATAGTTATTTCTTTAGAGAATTAAGCAGTAAAAGTACAAAGAAGAAAGTAGATTGGAGAAAAAGACATGCAAAAAGTTAAATTGAAGTTTTAAACTAGGTAATAGAACTCGACTGGTAACATATTTTGTCGAGAGGGTTTGTATAATTGCTAACTAAATAGGTGATATCTAAGGCTGAGGTGTGAGACTTTGCCTCTTTTGGAGGTCCAAGGTTCAAACCTTGGCATGAGTAGATATTACTAACTTGGTGATACGAACAACTAACAACTAACTAGCCGTTCAAAAAAAAAAAAAAATAGGTGATATCTAGGCGTATCAAAATTGTTGTTAAATTTATTTTTTTTAAAAGCTTCATAAGCATACAAATAGCTAAGCTAAAAGATTTACCTTTGTTCACATTCGCAATTGTTTAATTGTTTCCACTAAATTCTAACAGTGGGCATTCTTACGATGTTGACCATTGTATATTTGTATTATTGTCCATTACGTTCTTGTTGGGTTTTAAAAGGAATCCAAAGATGTCTATGTCAATGTAATCAATCAAATTTTAGAAAAGGGCCCATTAATGTACCAACGTTTCCTAATAAGACAACTTTCTTCTTATTTAGTTTTATATATTACACGTATTATTGATAATAATATTAATTTGAGCCTTTTGAATATAATACATATTTATTAGTGTTTATTATTGAAAAAAACTAATTAATATACTTTGTATGAGTTATGTGTGTGTGTGCATATGGTGTTGGTGCGGCATTGATTTTATGCTCAAGCAAAGTATGTACCTTACTTGTGATGGTGAAATTGGAATATCTTATTCACTTGCCAATGATTTTTCTATATTGTTTCATGTTTTCATTAAAAGATTTATTATTACATTTTCAAAGAAATTTTACATAACTTAAGTATTTAGAAAAACATAGTTAAAGTAGAAAAAAAGGCAATGATCATTCATGTTCAAATATTAATAAGTATATCATTTGTATAATGACGTAATACTGTAAAACCAAATATTATGACTCAAGTAAGATCTACCTTACTGTCTATTACTTTGGTGGGTTCTCATAAGCAAAAGCAGCAATTGGATTAAAGGGATGGGTAACACCTACTTTCGATTGTCTCTTGGCGATCACGTGTCAATATTTTAGTGTTAAATTGATCTATATGCTTGATTTTACATCGTGATTATTATGTAACAAGTTGATTTTGTTTATGTTTTGATTTATAGGTGTCTAATGACAAAAAATATTTACACCAACAAAGGTGGTGCGGGCGAAGTCCAACAAAAGAAATAAGATGTTAATTTATAAGTAGATTAAGAGTAAAGTGTATGCTCATAAATAAAAAAAAATAGATGTTAGGCCTACTCTAATATAGCAGTTGTCATTAATAAATGTGACAGTGATACTGTGATAGTATTAGAAGCATATTAAGATGATGTTAAGAAAACGTTTATAGTAAATAACATTTTAATTTATATAAAATATAATATTTATAAATCTTAGATTATCAATAATTATTATTTTTGTTTTAAAAAAGGACATTAGCAGACCAACTAATTAAGGTGAGGTACTTATGACGTAAATAAAGAGAGGAAATAGGTTCAAATCTCACTCTGAGCAAAATGCTCATAGTTGAGCCAGTGAGTTTTCTCAGTAATGAGTTTCCTACTACGTGGGTTGGAGGTGGGGTCCCGGCTAGAAAACAGATATGTGTACTCGATTAAGATAAAACATATCATCTGAAGCAGGGTCTTACATTTGTCGTTAAAAAAAATAAAATAATAAATAAATAAATAAAAGGCAGAATTATGAGGAGCAGGGGCCAGGGGGTATCCCGAGGGTAAGGAATTGGAAATGGGAAAGCAAAAACAAAACATGGAGGGGAGGGGTTGGCAAAGGAGAAAAGCAAAGGCAAGATGCTTCCTTCAAGTGACGTGGCCATGTACCCCAAAAGATCTAGTCGGTGCCTATTGCATCCCACGTGACACTTCACTTCCAAATCAATCTTTACTTATTTACCACTTTCACTTCTACAGTTTAACTCTTACCTTTTTTCTTTACATAAATAGTAGCCTTACGCATCTCAAGTGTTTATTAAAGTTACTCAATATTATATCACTTAACTTTCATTTAGTGATAAAAAGAGCTATAGTTAAATGTTATTTTCTTTATATTAAGCGGAAAAATAACAAAACATATATGAGTGTTGGTTAATACTTGATTGTTTTTTAATTTGACTTTAAATTAAATAATTATAAAATTGGTAATTATTTACTGAATTTTGTTTTTGTTTTTTTACCAATTATCTTCTATTTTAAATTCTAATTATTTTAAATAAACAGTAAATAAATAAGAACCAAGTCTCATATAGGTTTAATTTGTCCTTTTTACTTTATAAAAAATAAAATTTATATAGAAATTATACCAGATTAAAATATTTAATGAAATTTAGGAATTAAAACTTTAATTAACTTCAATAAAACACTCGAAAACTTTGCTACAATTCAATCAATTTTTCCCTTTATATAAGGTAAAAATAATGCTGTAGATTTTGTATGGGGTCGGGTCCAACACTACCTGCTTTTTTCTATTTAACATCTATAAACACAAAGTAAGAAAAAGAAGCAATTGTTGGTGACGTCACCCAAACACCATAACCATCTTCCTCCATAGGTTGAGATAGCATCCAGATCTTGCAGAATTGAGAAGCTTCACAAATCCTTCACCCTCTCACCCATTCTCTCTCTCTTTCACACCCACACAATTGCTAATCTTGATGACACCAGAACAGAAAACAACCCCAAACAACATGAATTCAGTCACCAAAACATCCCTACACAATCCTCATTAGCAACACAACAAACACTATGAGACTTCTTTTCATCTTATCCCTTTTAACTCTACTTTCTGCCCATCCCATTCCCACTAGAAGAATTCTTCACCAGCCCCTTTTTCCGGTGACTTCAGACCCACCACCACCGGACATCCAGCTCCCACCACCGTCACCGCCGGCAACCGCCACCCCCGACCGCCCTTTCTTCAATGAACAGAACCCAGATCAGACCCAATTGCAGCCCCCACCGACACAACTCGCACCGGTGGTCGTCGGAGCCGACACCAACACCAACAACAACAATAACAACAACAGCAACAGCTCACTGTCACACCCCATTGCCCCACAACCACCCACCAAACCATCAAAGAAAATAGCGGTTGCACTTTCAGTTGGGGTTGTGACTCTAGGTATGCTGTCAGCATTGGCGTTTTATGTCTATAAACATAAGTCTAAACACCCGAGTGAAAGGCAGAAGCTTGTGGGTGGACGTAATTCACACAGGAATGATGTTAATAATGATGATGATAACGTGCCACCCTCTACTTTTCTCTACATTGGCACCGTTGAGCCAACGAGATCCGTCAGTGAACCCACGAATGAGTCACCTTATCATAAACTGGGTACTGTAAAAGCATCAGAGGCTTACAGACCCAGTCCTGATCTTCAACCACTGCCACCGTTGAGTAAACCGCTGCCACCACCAGCCATCAGTTCGCCGCCGGCGATGTCGTCTTCTACATCAGATGAAGAAAGCAATGATTTTTATACCCCTCATGGATCAAATGCGAGCACTGAGGATGGGTATTCCAGTCGAAAATCGAAACGAAATAATCCAAAGAAGAATAATGGAAATGGTAATGATAATGGTTGTAGCTTGATGATCCAACAAAGAAGTGAAGCACGTTCCACTAGCCCCGTCCCTCATTCCAAAAGAACTTCACCAAGGTCCAGACTGTCGGTTTCTTCGTCCCCGGATACGAAGCTTACGACTACGACGCAGCGACCACCAGCTCCGCCGTCGGCTGACTGCAGTCAGCCATTAGCAATAACTTATGGTCCCAGAAGAATTGAGCTTGCAGCACCACCTCCACCAGATATGACACGGTTGCATACAGTAGATAAACAATCTCCACAAAAGCCTAAACTAGTTCCTCCACCTCCACCTCCACCTCCACCGCCACCAATGCCAACACAACAGAAGTTGGGAGTTTCGGTGATGAGACCGCCCTCCACTCGACAAGTGGCAATGTCGGAATCAAGGAGTCTTGATCCTAAAGTAACTCCTGCAACTGTTAAAGAAAAGCCATTGGAGGAAGTAAACAGCAATGGTGTTGAAGCTGATGATGCAGATGGGTTGAAGCCTAAGTTGAAGCCTCTACACTGGGACAAAGTGCGAGCAACTTCCGATCGAGCAACCGTGTGGGATCAGTTGAAATCAAGCTCCTTCCAGTAAGTATAAATACACTATATATGAATGCATACCAATTCAATTAAAAACTGGTGTTTGATAAATAATAAGTATGATATTCCCATTGTGGTGTAGATTAAACGAGGAGATGATGGAATCCCTTTTCGGATGTAAATCTGGTGGTCCGATGAAGAAAGAAGAGACCCCTAGATCAGTTCTACCTCCAGTTGTAAGGGAAAACAGAGTCTTGGATCCAAAAAAGTCACAAAACATAGCCATTCTACTAAGAGCACTAAATGTAACTAGGGATGAAGTCTCTGATGCACTTTTAGAGGGTAATTTATTTACAAATTTCATAAATATTAATAGATTTTTAGTTTTAGTTCAACAAGTGTATTGGGTCTGTAACAGGTAATCCAGAAGGGTTGGGTGCTGAGCTTTTAGAAACACTGGTAAAGATGGCTCCAACCAAAGAAGAAGAGATAAAACTTAGAGAATATAAAGGTGATGTCTCAAAATTAGGGTCTGCAGAGAGATTTCTAAAGGCGATACTTGATATACCATTTGCATTTAAGAGAGTTGAAGCCATGCTTTATAGAGCAAACTTTGAAACAGAAATCAAATACCTCAGGACTTCCTTTTTAACACTAGAGGTATTATGCTAACAGCCTAACATGCTCAAGACTTTAATGTTTTTAGTAATTTTTTGTTGCTAATTATGTACAATATCTATCAGGAAGCAAGTGAGGAGCTAAAGAACAGTCGTCTTTTCCTTAAACTTCTTGAAGCTGTTTTAAGAACGGGCAATCGAATGAATGATGGTACTAACCGTGGTGAAGCTACAGCTTTTAAACTTGACACTCTTTTAAAGCTAGTAGATATAAAAGGAACAGATGGCAAAACCACATTACTTCACTTTGTAGTTCAAGAGATTATCAGATCAGAAGGCTCAGATCATGATGGTAAAAGCAATGGTTTTAAGAATCAGGGGCTGCAAGTTGTCAGTGGGCTGAGTAGGGAGTTAAGTAATGTTAAGAAAGCAGCAGGAATGGATTCAGATGTTTTAAGTGGATATGTGGTAAAGCTTGAAATGGGACTTCAAAAGATTAGAATAACAGGTCATGAGAAGCCCGATATGCAAGGACGTTTCTTTGAGTCGATGAAAATGTTTTTGAAAGAAGCAGAAATAGAAATTGCAAAAATCAAGATTGATGAAAGAAAGGCGTTAGCATCTGTGAGAGATGTGACTGAGTATTTCCATGGTGACACTGCACGAGAAGGGGCCCAACCGTTCAGAATATTTATGATTGTAAGGGATTTTCTAGGAATATTGGACCGTGTTTGCAAGGAGGTTGGTCAAATGCAGGACAGAACTATGATGGGTTCAGCCAGATCATTCAGGATGGCTCCCACTGCATCTTTACCAGTTTTAGAGAGATATAATGTGCATCATACTATAAGTTCTGATGATGAAAGCTCATATTCTTCTCCATGAGAGTCTGATACGACTCAACTTTCTCAAGATCGAAATAGAAAATGCATCTTGTACAAAAATAGGTGCATGTTGCTATTTTGAGCATAAAACAGAGAGAAGATCATGAAACTAGAATCCAAATGGTCAACAAGATGGTGAAGTAAAGGATAACAACAATGGTAGTTATGTGGATTTTAGTGTTCAATAGACTACCAGAAGAAAGCAGGGAAAACTTGGCATCTTGTAGATCTTGTAACGCGGTATAGAATACATACTGATAATTGAAGTGATCTTATTTCCTTGTATACATTCTCAAAAGAAAATAAATGTTTATTAAGGGCATCATGTATAATTGAAGTTTAGTTGAGCATTATTTTTCTTCACATGGAAGTTTAAATTCATACTAATTTTTAAATCTCTTCGGAGGTCACTGTACCAAAACTCTATCTCTGAATCTTGTCCCTTTAAATAAAAAACATGCACTAAATAAAACTTCCACCAGTACCAAAATCAGGGCTGTAATTTAAAACAACTCTCATTGTAGTCTAAAGATTAAAGATTTCTTAAGTCTTATGTAACTATATATTAGCTGTATGGGATAGAGGTAAGTTGAAATCCTAAAAAGTTATATTACAGTACAAATGTAAAAGAAAATCTCTAACTTAGGACGAGTGTTTATCTTCTTCAAAGTGTCTAACACCCTCTGTTCATGTTATGACACTATTGTATCAAGAACCAAATGTGCAGGATTGAAGGGGGTGATCGAGATCACTTACCACACACCACTACACCAGGAGACTGATAATGCCACTATAATACCATCCATATAAGCTTCCTTGCAAGTTTCAAACGGTAAAGGAGCTCGAAGAACTTAGAAGAATGCTTAGATTTTCCCAGGTTCTTCGAAACCGAAAGGTGCAACTGCTTACCCATCGTCTTGTAGCAAGAAACTGTAGGGTTTATGCGAAGAAGCTGCTGTTCTTTTAGCCATAGCGTTTCAGGGGTTTCAACTTTCAAGTTTCAAACGGTACCTTCTACCCAGTCTTTGGACCTAGAGATGCACAAACGGGCCAGGCCCAAGGTCGAAAAAAACCCAGCCAGTCGTTGAGCAGACAGTTGCATAATATATGCTGCTATTATTTGCTAAAACATCCTAGAGGCAAGAAAAAAATCCAGTTCGGATCCAAAACTGGTTTATAAGGTGATAGAGAAACCTATAACCGAAACTGGTCCCAATCTAATCCGATCCGTCTGTTTGAAATTGGTTTAAAAATATATGATCATCCTAGGCCCTACTTTTTTAGCCCGCTATGTAAAATATGTAATGCTTGAATCAACTAGGTAAATATGTTCTCTTAAAAGTTAAAACCTACAAAACCGAAGCAAACGTGACGTATTAACAGTGTTCCGAGGCTCTTCGTACTTGCATTAATTAGATGTGTTCGACTTGCTCAATGTTTCGTCCTGATTCATGAAAGATTTCAGTGTACAACCAAACCAAGAACAAAAGATAAACCACACTCTTGTTCTTATGTATGATTATGGATACGAAACAAGTTACGACAATAGTTATGAATTTTATTCTATTACTATGGCTATATATGAAGTTGCTAACCCTCGTCCTCATGATGATGCCAACGTGAAATATGGAGCTCCAGTGATGCTCTTCGTTCTCATGATTTTCCTTGCCAATATTTTCCACTTCATCTCGTCCTTATTCTTTTTCTTCTTCCTGTTTTCTTTCTTGACCCTCTGCTTTAACTTCCTGTTTTCAGACAATTATCAAAATAAGTAAACGATTAGTTATACAAAGTATGGTACTTTATAAGTGAATAAAGATCATAACATGTTTTTCAACACGCACTTGCATAAGGGAACCCTGCAAACATCAGAATCAGCACAGATTCGAGAATGTAACTCCAACAGCTGCCTCATTCTTTTGCAATGAGAGCAGCCACCAGCTACTCTCACCTTGCATCCACAAAAATGCTGAAGAAGGGATTCAAGGCTTTTGCTAGCCTCATACCTGCAAGGCTCTTGATCCTGTTTCAATACCTTACTGTGTTCATCATTTGACCTACCACCATCTCTGCATATATGAACTAGTGCTTCCATGGCCTCGTATAGTTCTAGATAAACTTTCCTCTCATTTAGCTTTCGCATATTCTCTTTTTGTCTCTAAATGGCCAAAATTAGAGGTTAATCAAAACAAGAAATCGATCATGAATGTTATTGAATGTATATGCTTACATGGTCTTCAAACTTTAAAGATTCAAGAAGCTTCTTTTCAATATCTGGATGACTTGCTCTCATGGCTTTCCATCCTGCAGATGTAGATGCTGATTTGAAGCACATTAGAACAAACCGCTGACAAATGATGCTAAGTCTAGGAGCATCACACAGTACTGCTAGCTGAAATACATCCACTACATTTTCCATGTTCAGCAGTTTGTGTTCAAGTTGATACTCGCACTCTTGTTTCAGCTGAGGTATCGCGAAAGCATGAGAAAGCACCAAAAGTGATAGTACATGTTCCTCCATTTGTGCTTCTTCATAACTACACCAAGATAATGCGAGAAATATAAGACATACACAACAAATACAAGTTGCAATAGACATTTTAAAGAGTTGCGATATAGTATATACCATGAAGAGTACAAGAACCGGATAAATATGCGCACAGCCTCTGGCGGGACCCCATTAATCGAAATTTGATGTTTGCTTCTTGATTTCTTAAACATGCTTCTGAAAACAGGAGAGACGATACCCTGTAGTGTAAAGACTCTATCAAATCAATGTGAAATTAAACTATATATGAATGAGTAAACTTTATATAGAATGATTGTGCTTACAAGAATGCTAGCATGTGCATAGATAATGGCATCGCTATCGGTATGAATCTCAACATCAGCTCTGTAACCCTCATCAAAAAGACGGTCCCATGATTCCCTCGCTTGAGAGATTGAACAATTTCTTCTCATCAATGTTGACCTGTTTTTGTTCAAACTGCAGCATTTCCGATGATTGACGATTGTAGTTGATGGACCAGATAACGGAGGAGGTACCGGTTCTATTTTGTTAACGATCATCGGAATCTCTTCGCGGCTATTTTCCATAACGTGTTTTCCTCTTAATTCAATCGTTCCCCTGCCAAATTACCAATGCTTAACGACAAAACACAATTTCAATCATAAAATCCTACGTTCACAAATCACAAGCAGATAGAAATGAATCGAAGCGTATAGTTCGCCATTCGCCAATTCAATTCTTCACGATTTCCACGTTAACCTATATTAGTTGACGAATCAAAAAACTTACGCAATCGAAATGACATTTATGCACAGATCGGATTAATTTGGAATCCAATTCTAGATTCCGATTGCTAAAACACGTGAAGTGATAATCTAGCTTCTAATTCAATCTTAGAAAGGCGAAATTTACCTAATATTGAAGGTGAATTCGTTAGCGTAAATCGATTCCGCTGAAGCCTAAGCGAACATCAATCGATGCATGTGTTTCAACGATGCACCGATGGTAGGAAGGAAATCGAATTGAATATCTCGATATATCCACGTCGGCACCACCAGTTGAGCGGTGCCTGGGTGCTCCGGCCACCAATCACCGTCGTTAACCTGTAATGAGGGGTAGATTGGTGGTGGATTCCTAAGGCTAGTTTTAATGGAGGAGATGGAGGACGAAAGAGAAGAAAAAGATGGAACCATGGGAAACATTTGAAACCGTTTAAAGGACACAAATCGTGATTTACGATTGTGGTCCTTATAATATGGTTAAATAGCATTTTTGGTAGACTTTAAAAACGGACGAAAATAATGACTATCCCCGTGACATCCATCGATTATTAGTCGGTTGGACTATAATTGCAATAGGATCATTAGTAAATGATGAGATTATGAGAATCTGATGGTTTATCTATACTTTAAGATCAGGCATTTTGTTTTCTTGTTTTTTTTTTAAGTTTTCTCTTTAAGACGTATTATCAACTAAGGGGTTGTTTGGCAGCCTCTTAATCAGCCTCTTAATGGTTCAGATGTCTGAATGGTTCAGCACTTAATGGTTCAGACTGTTTGTTTCGCAAGCAGATGTCTGAATGATTCAGACATTTGCCTCTGAATGGTTAAGCATTATACTAGTGCTGAATGGTTAAGAGGTCTAATGCTGAATGGTTAAAACCTCTTATCTGAATTGGTCAGACATTTGTATTTGAATAGTTAAACGATATACTAGCTCTTAATGGTTCAGACCTCTTAATGGTTCAGCACTTAATGGTTCAGACCTCTTATTGATTCAACACTTAATCATTCAGAAGTTGCCAAACAGCCCCTAAGTCTCTTGTTCTTTTAAAACTTGAAAAATTATGTATTGTTTCTTTATTTATCTTATTTTCATGGTAAGTTTTTGCCAAACATCAAAGTTTTTATTTGAGTCAAGGTGAGCTACATCTTCTAACATCTTTTAGTTAGTTTATTATGATGTATGAGATTCGTGTTCTGTTCCTTCTATAATTAGTTTTAAATAATTTAGTATTTTTATTGATGATTACTCGTATGCAACTTGGCTTTAGTTTATGAGAATCTGTTTTACAGTAACTTTCTCATTTTTATTCCATGTATGTTGAAACTAAAACGCAATTTAATGTTTATATTCAAACATTATGTAGCGATAATGTAAATAAGTATCTGTTAGAGTCTTCATAGTTTTATTTACTTTAATTTAATATACTTCATAAGTTATTTACTATTCCTAAACCATTTTGGGTTGATGGACTTGATGCTAGCTCCACTATTTGTTTTCTCGTCAAGAGCATGTAGTCAATTGTCTTTGTGGAGAAATCCCGTTCTTCATTCTCTTTTCCTATAAAAGCTTTATATTCGATTCCCCTATGATATTTGGTAGTAGCTGTTTTGTCCATGATACACATCCTCGCATCTCTAGATTAAAACATAAGTCTCTCAAATATGTATTTTTTGTACTCTCGTCTCCTATAAAGGATATTGATGATTCCCCTGCTTTCTAGCGTTATATTGTATCTTCGGATGTTTGTTTCCATGAAGATGTTCCTTTTATATCTATCAAAGTGTGTTTAAATCTTGCAGAGTGCAGATGTAATGATTTTAGAGGTAAAGTAAGTGTAGAGCGGAAATGTTGTGTTCTTCGGTCAAAAAGAATAAAAACAAAAAAAAAGTGGTCATGAATGTCTTATAATTTAGAGATTTGTATGAAGAGGTTTATATGGAACAACCACATAGGTGATGGGAACATATTTGCGACACTGATTTTTTTTTGTTTAATTTTAGAACAACCTAGATAATCATTTATGAGTTTGTTTTCTAACATGTTAGAGTTTCATAAACGAACCAAAATCACGTCAAAATCGAAACTAATATGTTACATACAATAATTATTCCGTTTGTTAAAAATGAAGATTAAATTTCTGCAATAGAAATGTTCGATGGATTTAATAGTAGCTCAAGAGCCGTAAAATACATCAATTGAAGAATTATTTAAATATAACGAAAATAAAAGTAAAAAAACAAAGTAAGGAGCGCAAGGTGGTGTCCCATCGTGCCCCATTTTAGCACGTGAAAACGCTCCCATATTCATCATGTATCTCCTACTCACGTGATTCATAAAAAATTATATACTCATTCTCATTTAATATTTTAGAGTAAATTACTGTTTTCATCCCTGAAGTTTGACGAAAATCACGGGTTCAGTCTAATAGTTCATTTATTACACTGACGGTCCAATAGTTTTAAGATTTGTTTCAATTTCACCCAAGGTGTTAACACCGTTAGTATTTGGTCTGTTAAATCATGTAAAAAGACTTTAGTGCCCCTGAATATTAAAAACTCATCTCCATTCTCACCCCCCACCACTCATATCTCACACAGTAACACACACACTTTCTCTTATCTTCTCTTCTACTCTCTCTCTCTCTCTCTCATATTCATCATGTATCTCCTACTCACGTGATTCATAAAAAATTATATACTCATTGTCATTTAATATTTTAGAGTAAATTACTGTTTTCGTCCCTGAGGTTTGACGAAAATCACGGGTTCAGTCCAATAGTTCATTTATTACACTGATGGTCCAATAGTTTTAAGATTTGTTTCAATTTCACCCAAGGTGTTAACACCGTTAGTATTTGGTCTGCTAAATTATGTAAAAAAACTTTAGTGCCCCTGAATATTAAAAACTCATCCCCATCCTCACCCCCCACCACTCATATCTCACACAGTAACACACACACACACTCTCTCTTATCTTCTCTTCTACTCTCTCTCTCTTTCTCACTCTCTCTCCCCCCTCTTTCTCGACCACAACCACCACCATCACTCACCACCACCACCACCAAAAACCCGTCGGCCACACCACCACCACCTAGACCCGTCGACCACAACCACCACCATCGCTCACCACGGCCACCTAAAACCTGTCGGCCACACCACCACGACCTAGACCTGTCGACCACAATCACCACCATCACTCACCACCACCACCTAAAACCCGTCGGCGACACCACCACTACCCAAAACCTGTTGGCGACACCTTGATTTAGGGTTTCATCTCCATCTTCTTTGATTTGGGGGTTCCATCATCCAAACTTCTTTCGGCCAAAAAGGACTTTGTTACCACCTATGGCGCCTAGAATTCGAACAGAAAGAGAGGGAGGAGAGAGAGAGAGAAAGAGAGAGAGAGAGAGGGAGATGGAGATGTGCAGGTTGAGAGGTAGATTTAATAGGTCGGAACAATAAAGGGGTGTTATCCTATGAAGATCTGAAATCTGTGGAGGTGAGATTGTAGTGATCGTCTCTGAAACAGTGAGGTGTTCTTTGTTCGTCGGAAAACCGGCCACCACCCATTTCAAACGGTTCCGACGATTACTGGTATGGTGGGTGTGGTGAGCGATGGTGGTTCCGGTGAAAACGAGCCACCACCCATTTCAACAATTCTATATGTTGTAGTAGGAGGCGGTGAGCGATGGTGGTTTCGGTGAGTGGTTGCGGTGGTGAACGAGATATGTTGATTAGATGAGAACAAATGGGGATGATGGTAAGATGGGGATGAGGGTAAGATGATAATGATGGATGGAGGTGAAAGATTTTTTTTATTTTTTTAAATTTAATCAAAGGGGTAACATTGTCAATTTACACCAACTTAACGGAATTCTTTTAACAGTGTTAGTGATTTGGGTGAAATTGAAACTAGGTATAAAACTATTGGACCGTCAGTGTAATAAATGAACTATTGGACTGAACCCGTGATTTTCGCCAAACCTCAGGGACGAAAACGATAATTTTCTCAATATTTTATTAGTTTACATTATTCTATCGATTAACTTTTTGGGTAGATTACGAAAATGACCATTTGAGCAAATCGAATTACTTAAATAACCGGTCAAAAATGAAGTTTATTAAATAAAACAACCAATCTTATTCCTCCACGTGCCCATTCCTCGTTGACGTAGCGAGGGATTATGGGAATCCCTCGCCCAGAAAAAATTATATACTCATTCTCATTTAATATTTTATTAGTTTACATTATTCTATCGTCATTCATAAAAAAATATATACTCATTCTCATTTAATATACTCATTCTCATTTAATTTTAGCACGTGAAAACGCTCCCATATTCATCATGTATCTCCTACTCACGTGATTCATAAAAAAATATATATTCATTCTCATTTAATATTTATTACTTTACATTATTCTATCGATTAACTTTTTAGGTAGATTACAAAAATGACCATTTGACCAAATCGAATTACTTAAATAACCGGTCAAAAATGAAGTTTATTAAATAAAACAACCAATCTTATTCCTCCACGTGCCCATTCCTCGTTGACGTAGCGAGGGATTATGGGAATCCCTCATTCTCATTTAATATTTTATTAGTTTACATTATTCTATCGATTAACTTTTTGGGTAGATTACGGAAATGACCATTTGACCAAATCGAATTACTTAAATAACCGGTCAAAAATGAAGTTTATTAAATAAAACAACCAATCTTATTTCTCCACGTGCCCATTCCTCGCTAACGTAGCGAGGGATTATGGGAATCCCTCGCCCAGAAAAGCATGCCAACGAGGGATTATGTGTCACACCCCCGCTAAAAGCGGAAACACGGGGATGTAACGAGACCGGGATCGTCATAACACATGGTAAGCGATAGAGAGCAATATAAATAAATGATGACAAGCGTGTCATGACGACACCCGACAACAAGGGGACTTGTGTCGTGTTTAGTCAATGTTCACGACAACATAGCCATAAGCAACATGATAAAGATAACACATATACACATATGATGAAAATGTAAATGTAAATGTTAATTCCCACAACCCGGGAACAAGTTTCAAAAGTTGATAATTGTTTACATGCGTTCACTCTGTTCAAAATATTGTTTATCAAAATGAGCTAAGTCCCAAAAATGCATCCTAGGGTCTCCACTAAGGCAGCACACCTAGATTCCTGGACTTGCATGATCACCTGAAAAGATATGCTTAAAACGGTCAACATAATTGTTGGTGAGCTCGCAGGTTTATGTAATAAAAATGTAAGTGATGCTGTAAATAATAGCGCGTCGGAATACCGTGAATACAGTTATTACACAAGTAAATATCACATGACATGAGCTTTGCAACCAAACCTAGCGACGTACACAAAGAAATTGTCGGCATATATTCACCCAGGGCCCGTTCCTGGCCACTGATGGTACCAACTAGTATACCATCGAACGAGGGTGGGGGTGTCAACCCAGTAGTACTACCAATACCTAACCGTCGGTTCCCACACTGGAATTAAATAGTTGCAAAGATAGAACCACACAGCAGACCCAAGCATGTATCAAATAGTACTTGCAACACAGTATCACGTTGATTCCTTGTATGTAAAATATATGTAAGTTGTACAGCATAAAAATTGTGTAAGCATACTTTTCCCCCAATTTGTAAATGGTTGAAATATTGTATAAGCGTAAAAAGGGGTCACGAAACTCACTTGTTAGGTGGCAAGTATGTATGATCGATGTATCCCAAATGTTGAATGCAAATAAACAGTCAAACACCTATTGACAGTTATTGTATAGCATTAATGATATGATATATGTATAAGCGCGCAATAATGATGGGTCGGTTCGGGTCGTATCGGATGGGTCGCGCACAACACACACAGACTGACACCCGTACTAGATCCTATGTAGATCCAAGTACAAGACATTGTCGCCACTAATGATGATGTTTAAGTAAAAGTATTGTTGTTATTGGAGAAGCATTGAATAAGCGTCAATAGTTATAAGTCAATTTGGTCGTTGTAAGCGTTAGTTCAATTGTTCAAAATAGTTTCTGTGCCCTTTCTCGCGTTGACTTTAATATTTGTGGCCAGACAATGGCATTATTGTGTTAGTGTTACCTCGACACCACACGACATACTCACGCCACGCACAAGGGGTCAAACACAACAATTTCAGTCGCATAACAAGGTCAGACGCACGACTCAACCTCCATTCGTGCGAATCAACCCTCAATCGTGCGAATCAGCTTCATTCGTACGATTGAGCCTTCATTCGTATGATTGGCCTTCAGTCGTACCACACAACATCCAATCGCACGACTCAACTTCCATGCGCACGAATCAACCTTCAATCGTGCGAATTAGCTACTTTCGTACGACTGAACCTTCATTCGTGCGATTGGACTCCAGTCGTGTGAATCACATTCATTCGCACACATTCAGTCGGTCACCTGACTCAATCGCACACAAACACTCAATCGCATGACTCATTCGCATACACTCAATCGCACGCATGACTCAATTGCACACAGACACTCAGTCGCACAACTCAGTCGCACGACATGCCTAGTCGCACAACTCAGTCGCGCGATTGACTCAGACGCATGATCCAGTCGCACGACCCACTTAGTCGCACGGCTCAATCGCATGGATGACCCAGTCGCCTGATCTGCAGAATCGCGACTGTGGTCGGGAGGAGCAGCCCCCGAGCTGCTCTAAACACGGGTTTTTACACCACAAGGACCTCCAGAAACACTCAACAAACATACACAAGCATGAAACACAAGCAAAGAGACCTCACACGCACCCATACGACCTTGTGTGTTCGGGTTGAACCCGAACACCCGAAACCCTAGTTTGGACAGCCGTGAAAAGGCTAGAAAACGGGCAACCAAAGGCAACTACCTGCTAGAAAGGGGTAGTCTAGGCTGTAGACGGCGTCAAGACGAAGAAAACAAGACCTCTCGGGTCGGATTTGGTGCTAAGATGGTGTTTTTGTGTGTGAAGAAGATGAAGATGAAGAAGATTGTGAAATGGGGATTAGGGCTGGTATGAGGGTATTTATACCCAGCCCAAGTTTGCAAAATTACAAGTTTAGTCCCTGCACTTAACCCCCGAGTTTTCCCAAATTTTGTTCGGTTGAAAAACGACTTCGTTAGGTGTTTTATATTAATTGTAAAAGTTCATTTAATGTTGTCATGACTTAAGAAATGGTTATATTAAAACATTTATTATATTTATAAAATGATATATTTAACGTTTTCAAAAATGAAAGTTTTAAAGGTCTTTTTAAGGTCTTCACACGGTTATAACAATGCACACACAACGATAATATTGCACACATGATATCCACATAAAGAGTCAAATAATGAGGAATGACCAACATAGAATAGATGACGGACAAACACGTTAATTGATGGACCTTAAAGTGACGGATGTCACATTATGGAAATCCCTCGCCCATATGTACATCGCTCACTGACGTAGCTTTATCGCTCACTGACGTGGCTTTATCCCTCGCTGACTTAGCGAGGGATTATGGGAATACAGCGCCCAAAATTACGAAAGTGTCCCCCTCGCCCATAATTATATATATATATATATATATATATATATATATATATATATATATATATATATATATATTATTGTTTTTAACAAAAAATAAATCTATATTTTTAATTATTTATTGTTTTTAAATACATAAAAATTTAATTTTATTTTATTTTCACCTATATAATACAATGTTTACCCTTAACAAAGTTATCAAATCTTACATTCTTCTCAACCTTTTTGTTATTTTCTTAATTATCTAAAATCAGAAAATGTCAGTTAATATCATATTATATAGTGGTGGTAAATGTCATTTTCTAAACGGTGTTAAAGAGTATCTACCATTAAAAGGTAAATGTGTGGTAAATTGACATTAGTAGATACTCTTCAACACCGTTTACAAAATGTCATCTACCACCACTATATAATATGATATTAACTGACATTTTCTGATTTGAGAGAATTTTAATAAAAAAGTAACAACAAGGTTGAGAAAAATGTAAGATTTGATAATTTTGTTAAGGGTAAACATTGTATTATATAGGTGAAAAACATATATATATATATATATTTATTTTTTTTAATTATGGGTGAGGGGGGCATTTTTGTAATTTTGGGCGAGGGATTCCCATAATCCCTCGCTGAGTCAGCGATGGATAAAGCCACATCAGCGAGGGATGTACACGTGGGCGAGGGCTTCCCATAAAACCTCCCTGACACGCTTTTCTGGGCGAGGGATTCCCATAATCCCTCGCCACGTCAACGAGGAATGAACACGTGGAACGATAGGATTGACTGTTTTATTTAATAAACTTTATTTTTGACCGGTTATTTTAGTAATTCGATTTGGTCAAATGGTCATTTTCGTAATTTTTCCTTAACTTAAACTATTATTAAATTGTAAATGTAGCTTTCAGTGATCTATTGGTTGCCACTGATTTAAAGTTTTGTATGCACCGATTACCCGTCACTCACTCACTTGTGACTACACAGGTTATACATTTTTATTTATAACAATTTAAAACGTTACTATCAAAACGTACACTCATACCAAATCTTTATTGTCAAAGCATTAAGAAAAATAGAATAAAGCAACGCCACTTGTTATTCATCAAATATGGTAATCTAAATATATAAACATGGGTCTATAATATAAAATATGTAAAAGAGTTCACATATTATGCAGAAATACATAGGTTAGTTTAATCAAGTCTTACGCCGAGTTCAAGGGTGTGGATTTATTCATGATAGATGGTGCATATCTCCACCAGCAAAGAAGTTTAAACCATTGTTTTGAAAACCGGATAAGACCGGCTGGTCCGACTGGTTGGACCGGGAACCGGACTCCAATCCGGTCAGTTCAGTGCTTAAAACCGTTTTGGCATTGAACAGATGGTCGAACCGGTCGGACCAACGGCCGAACCGGGGGTCGAACCGGATGAACCGTGGGTTGGATAAATAAAATATATAAATTTTGATTACTATTTGTATTTCTTTTGTCTAGTTTAACTTAATTTCAAAAGTTTTGAAACTCTGTTATTATTTTTTTCACTATTACCTCTCAATTCAAATTAAGTATAAACTTTTTTTACTTTTTAGTAACCAAACATCATATATGTTTCATTTAACTAACAAATTTTTTAAAAGTTTTAAATATTTGTAATAGCATTACATTAATTTTGAACACATAATGAAAAATAAGTGATATTAGAGAGACAAGAAAACTTAACTTTATGAAACACTTGGGAATGTAAATAAACAATACACTAATCTTAAACCATACAAATAAAATAAAGCGAATTCATTATGTAAATCTTTAATAATGATTTGAAGTAAATGAGTGTGTTAACCATAAGACCTTTTTAAGCAAGCTTTTTACTTCTAGATACCACCTATCAATTTGTATTTATAATAATATAAGATCACACAACATGACAACATTAGTGAAAGACAATCTCAATGTCATTAGATTACCAGGGCACGAGCTGAGTAACTAATCAAGACTTTACACCGTACACTGTCGAGTTAATTGCAATTTTTTATACCGATTTTGGTTTAACGATAACATTTTTATCCTATAAATGGTAAAAATCGATAATAAACAAATGATTTATAAAAAAAAGGAAATGAAAATGATCATAGTTATCACATTGGTCAATCATTATAAACACGTTACAAACAATATATAAATTTTAACATTTAACATGTAACATTTTATGTGTTGGATTAAGAACAAGAAAGAAAGAAAAAGGGAACACTAGGGCCTGGCAATCTGGCATTGTATATAAAGGTTTGCAACGGAACACTGTTACGTCATATCTTTAATCCTATGACAAATTTATTCCCCCACCTTTTCTTTTCATGTTTCTTTTTATACTAACAGTTTTTTTTTTCTGGTTAATGTACCATCCTTTCGTCAATTATATTATGAATCTTATTTTGAAAAACGTAACACTCCTAAAAAAGTTATAATGGGACAACATGTACCCGGTTTTCTCTCTTGATGCATAGCGACCAGTGTTAGACAACTCTTACCGATCTTGTGAAGTATTAAAACCCAAAACAAGTGAACTTCCAAAGGGTAAGTCTTTTTCTTCCGAAGCTTAACATGTTCTTCCGAAGCTAAGTTGATATCTTCCGAAGGTTATGTTTGCTTCGGAAGGATGTTACTGTGTACTTTGGATTTCTTCCGAAGTATACATATGTTTAGTAGGAATCTTCCGAAGGGTTACTTCCGTTCGGAAGATATAGTGTGGGGTCTTTTATGTAAATTCTCAATCTGTGTTGAGAATTAGTTAGAGTTAGTTTCTTGTTATAAATAAGGACCTAATGTAATTGGTGATCGGATCCGAAATCTTTGTATTCTAATAATCATTTGAAAGTTTTGGTTCACGTTTATTCTTTCTAAGATCATCTTTGTATTGATCGTTATTCCGCGTGCATATTCTCAATCGATTTTATAACAATTGGTATCAGAGCCTGGTTAGTTGCTCAATTGAGAATCAAGATTCAATTAAAGATCGATCGGCGGCAACGATGGTGTCAACAAAGTTCGAAGTTGAGAAATTTGACGGGAAGAACGACTTTGGGTTATGGCGGTTGAAGATGAGGGCATTGCTCGTTCACCAACGAGTGGTAGATGCCTTGGCCGGAGAATCCAAGTTGCCGGATACGTTGTCGGACAAGGAGAAGAAGGAGATGCTAGAACAGGCACACAGTTCAATCATCTTGAACTTGGGGGATCGAGTACTCAGAGAGGTCTCGAAGGAGAAGTCTACTGCAGGGGTCTGGTCAAAATTGGAAAGTTTGTACATGACGTAGTCTCTTGCGAACAGATTGTATCTCAAGAAACGGTTGTACACATTCCAAATGGCTCCTGGGAAGTCAATTGAAGATCATACTGATGAATTCAACAATTGGTGTTAGATCATGAGAACATCGAAGTTGTGTTTGAGGATGAAGACCGAGCAATCATATTCTTGACATCTCTGCCATCATCTTATGAGCATTTTGTGGATACTTTGATGTATGGTAGGGACACACTTACCATAGAAGAAGTGCTGGCAGCTCTCAATTCAAAGGAATTGAAAAAGAGAACTGATTATAAAGAAGATGGTGGAGAGGGCTTGGTAGTCAGGGGAAGATCTGATCAAAGAAACTTCAAGCAGAGAAGTGTCTCGAAGTCCAGGTCCAAGTACAAGAGAAGGTGTTATGTGTGTGGATTAGAAAAACATTTCAAGAAAGATTGTCCTGACTTGAAAAGAAAGAAGGGTGAATCAAGTGGATCAAAGACTCATTCCGGGCACAATGCACATGATGATTCTTCTGATGGATATGAGAGTGCAGATGTGTTGGCTGTAACAAGCAGTGGTAAGGGGGATGAGTGGATTATGGATTCAGGGTGCTCATATCATATGACACCTGTGAAGGAGTTCTTTAAAGAACTGAAGATTGAAGATCTTGGATCAGTGAAGCTAGGAGATGATAGACCTTGCAAGATTGTGGGTCATGGTGTAGTGACTCTAAAGATGAAGAGTGGAATGGAAGTAGATCTTCATGATGTAAGGTATATTTCTAGTCTTAAAAGAAGTTTGTTGTCTTTAGGGCTATTGGAGAGTTCTGGTTATCATGTTAGTCTTAGGGATGGTAAGGCTAAGGTGATGAAAGGATCAATGGTAGTATTGTCTGGGAGTAGAAGGGAGAATTATATCTACTTGTTAGATAGTGCTGGTGTAGTAGAATCTCATGTAGCATCAGTCTCAGGTGATAGTAGTTCTAAGGCTGTGTTATGGCATAGGAGGCTTGGTCACATCAGTCATCAGGGACTGGTGGAGTTGCATAAGCAACAACTAATGACTGAGTTGAATAGTTGTGATTTTGGTTTTTATGAAACTTGTATTCTTGGTAAACACAAGAGAGTAAAGTTTTCACAGGCCAGGCATATCACAAGTGGGATATTAGACTACATTCATTCTGATTTATGGGGTCCTGCTAAGGTTGATTCTTTGGGTGGTGCTAGATACTTTATGACCTTGATTTATGATTTCTCTAGGAGAGTTTGGGTTGTTGTACTGAAGAATAAGAGTGATGCTTTCAGTAAATTCAAGGAATGGAAAGTCCTTGTGAAAACTCAAACTGAGAGGAAAGTCAAGAAGTTAAGAACAGATAATGGGTTGGAGTTCTGCAGTCATGAGTTTAATCAGTTTTGTAAAACTTATGGTATTGCTAGACATAGAACAGTGCCAGGGACTCCTCAGCAGAATGGGTTGGCTGAGAGGATGAATAGAACTTTACTTGAAAATGTAAGGTGTATGTTGGCTAGTTCTGGTTTACCCAAGATGTTCTGGGCTGAAGTTGTTTCCACTGCAGCATATTTGGTCAATAGGTCTCCATCAACAGCATTAGACATGAAGACACCTATGGAGACATGGTCAGGGAGAAGGGGTGACTATGGGGAACTTAAGGTGTTTAGGTCTTTGGCTTATGCTCATGTTAGCCAAGGGAAGTTGGAACATAGGGCTTGTAAATGTGTTTTTCTAGGATACCCTGAGGGTGTTAAAGGGTATAGATTATGGAGGCTAGAAGGGGACAGGCCCAAGGTGATAGTGAGCTGAGATGTTGTTTTTCAAGAGAATGTTATGTATAAAGACATTCTAGAAAAAGAGAAGTCAAAGGTTGAAGATCAGAGTGGGGTTCAGATTGAGGTGGAGCAGCAAGGTGTGAGTGATCAAGGTATGGATCAAGGTACCTCTGGTAGCCAAGGAGATGGTATGGATGATTATCAGTTGGCTAGGGATAGACAGAGGAGACAAGTGGTTCCTCCACTCAGGTATAGAGAGGGGAAGGATTTGTCAGCATTAGCCTTTGTTGCTGCGGAAGAAGAAAGCATCTATGAACCATTGTCGTACTCAGAGGTAATTTCTGTAAAAGAAAGTGATAAATGGTGTAAGGCCATGGAGGAAGAGATGGAATCTCTGTATAAAAATGGCACATGGGAGCTGGTTGATAAACCTGAGGGTCACAAGCCTGTTTCATGTAAATGGCTATTCAAACTGAAAGATGGGATTTCTGAGGATGAACCTCCTAGGTACATGTCACACCCCCGCTAAAAGCGGAAACACGGGGATGTAACGAGACCGGGATCGTCATAACACATGGTAAGCGATAGAGAGCAATATAAATAAATGATGACATGCGTGTCATGACGACACCCGACAACAAGGGGACTTGTGTCGTGTTTAGTCAATGTCCACAACACATAGCCATAAGCAACATGATAATGATAACACATATACACATATGATGAAAATGTAAATGTTAATTCCCACAACCCGGGAACAAGTTTCAAAAGTTGATAATTGTTTACATGCGATAACGTTGTTCAAAAAGATTGTTTAACAAACATGAGCTAAGTCCCAAAAATGCATCCTAGGGTCTCCACTAAGGCAGCACACCTAGATTCCTGGACTTGCATGATCACCTGAAAAGATATGCTTAAAACGGTCAACAAAATTGTTGGTGAGCTCGCAGGTTTATGTAATAAAAATGTAAGTGATGCTGTATATAATAGCGCGTCGGAATACCGTGAATACAGTTATTACACAAGTAAATATCACATGACATGAGCTTTGCAACCAAACCTAGCGACGTACACAAAGAAATTGTCGGCATATATTCACCCAAGGGCCCGTTCCTGGCCACTGATGGTACCAACTAGTATACCATCGAACGAGGGTGGGGGTGTCAACCCAGTAGTACTACCAATACCTAACCGTCGGTTCCCACACTGGAATTAAATAGTTGCAAAGATAGAACCACACAGCAGACCCAAGCATGTATCAAATAGTACTTGCAACACAGTATCACGTTGATTCCTTGTATGTAAAATGTATGTAAGTTGTACAGCATAAAAATTGTGTAAGCATACTTTTCCCCCAATTTGTAAATGATTGAAATATTGAATAAATGTGAAAAGGGGCCACGAAACTCACTTGTTAAGTGGTAAGTATGTATGAGCGATGTATCCCAAATGTTGAATGCAAATAAACAGTCAAACACCTATTGACAGTTATTGTATAGCATTAATGATATGATATATGTATAAGCGCGCAATAATGATGGGTCGGTTCGGGTCGTATCGGATGGGTCGCGTACAACACTCACAGACTGACACACGTACTAGATCTTATGTAGATCCTAGTACAAGACATTGTTGCCACTAATGATGATGTTTAAATAAAAGTCTCGTTGTTTATTGAAGAAGCATTGAATAAGTGTCAATAGTTATAAGTCGATTTGGTCGTTGTAAAAGCGTTAGTTTAATTTGCTCAAAATAGTTTCTGTGCCCTTTCTCGCGTTGACTTTAATTTTCGTGGCCAAACAATGGCATTATTGTGTTAGTGTTACCTCGACACCACACGACATACTCACGCCTCGCACAAAGGGTCAAACACAACAATTTCAGTCGCATACAAGGCCAGACGCACGACTCAATCTCCATTCGTGCGAATCAACCCTCAATCGTGCGAATCAGCTTCATTCGTACGATTGAGCCTTCATTCGTATGATTGGCCTTCAGTCGTACCACACAACACCCAAACGCACGACTCAACTTCCATGCGCACGAATCAACCTTCAATCGTGCGAATTAGCTACTTTCGTACGACTGAACCTTCATTCGTGCGATTGGACCCCAGTCGTGCGAATCACATTCATTCGCACACATTCAGTCGGTCACCTGACTCAATCGCACACAATCACTCAATCGCATGACTCATTCGCATACACTCAATCGCACGCATGACTCAATCGCACACAGACACTCAGTCGCACAACTCAGTCGCACGACATGCCTAGTCGCACAACTCAATCGCGCGATTGACTCAGACGCATGATCCAGTCGCACGACCCACTCAGTCGCACGGCTCAATCGCATGGATGACCCAGTCGCCTGATCTGCAGAATCGCGACTGTGGTCGGGAGGAGCAGCCCCCGAGCCGCTCTAAACACGGGTTTTACACCACAAAGACCTCCAGAAACACTCAACAAACATACACAAACATAAAACACAAGCAAAGAGACCTCACACGCACCCATACGACCTTGTGTGTTCGGGTTGAACCCGAACACCCGAAACCCTAGTTTGGACAGCCGTGAAAAGGCTCAAAAATGGACAACCAAAGACAACTACCTGCTAAAGAGGGGTAGTCTAAGCTGTGGATGATGTCAAGACGAAGAAAACGAGACCTCTCGGGTCGGATTTGGTGCAAAAATGGTGATTTAGTGTGTGAAGAGGAGATGAAGATGAAGAAGATGGTGATAATGAAGATTAGGGCTGGAAAAAGGGGTATTTATACCCAGCCCAAGTTTGCAAAATTACAAGTTTAGTCCCTGCACTTAACCCCCGAGTTTTCCCAAATTTTGTCCGGTTGAAAAAAACGACTTCGTTAGGTGTTTTATATTAATTGTAAAAGTATATTTAATGTTGTCATGACTTAAGAAATGGTTATATTAAAACATTTATTATATTTATAAAATGATATACTTAACGTTTTTCAAAATAATGAAAGTTTTAAGGGTCTTTTTAAGGTTCACACACGGTTTTAAACGAATGCACACACACGATAACATTGCACACATGATATCCACATAATGAGTCAAATAATGATGAGGAATGACCAAATATATAATAGATGACGGACAAACACGTCAATTGACGGACCTTAAGGTGACGGATGTCACAGTACAAGGCTAGGCTAGTAGCTAAGGGGTTTACACAGAAGCCAGGTGTGGATTATAATGAAATATTCTCACCTGTGGTGAAACATTCATCTATCAGGGTTATGCTGTCATTGACTGCTTCTATGGATATGGAGCTACATCAGCTGTATGTAAAGACTGCATTTTTGCATGGGAAGCTGGATGAGACTATCTATATGAAGCAGCCAGAGGGGTTTGAGGTAAAGAGGCTGGAAGAGAAGGTATGTCTCTTGAAGAAGTCTTTATATGGACTGAAGCAATCCCCTAAACAGTGGTATAAAAGATTTGATGAACACATGGTGACTAATGGGTTTAACAGGAGCAGCTATGATAGTTGTGTGTATTTTAAAGAATACAGTGCGAACAAATTTGTGTATTTGTTGCTGTATGTTGATGACATGTTGGTGGCTTGCTCAGACTTGGAGGAAGTTGAAGCTACTAAGAAAATGTTGATGTCAGAGTTTGAGATGAAAGATCTAGGTGAAGCAAAGAAGATATTGGGCATGGAGATTACAAGGGACAGAGAGCACAGAGTGTTGAGGTTGTCTCAAAAGTCTTACTTGGAGAAGGAGCTAAGTAACTATAGGATGGATGATGTGAAGCCAGTGACTGTTCCTATAGGTGCTCATATTAAACTGTCAAGTTCTGATTGTCCTAAGTCAGATGATGAAGTTGGATATATGGAGAAAGTACCTTATGCCAATGTTGTTGGGAGCTTGATGTATTTGATGGTTTGTACAAGGCCGGATATTGGGTATGCTGTGAGTTTAGTCAGCAGGTATTTGTCAAATCCGGGGAAAGCTCATTGGGTTGCTGTAAAATGGATCTTGAGATATCTCAGGGGTACTAAGCACTATGGTTTAGTGTTTGGGCATCATGAACATGAGAAGGTTGACAGGATTGTTGGTTATGTGGATTCAGATTTTGCCAAGGACCTAGATAGAGGTAGATCTATTACAGGGTATGCATTTCAAGTGTTGGGTAACTTAGTAAGTTGGAAAGCTCAGTTTGCAGCATGTGGTGGCATTATCTACAACAGAGGCTGAGTATATAGTTTTGACTGAGGGAGTCAAGGAAGCTATATGGCTGCATGGTTTTGTTTCTGAGTTGGATATCAAAGTGGCAGGCTCAGTGGTATTCTGTGATAACCAGGGTGCAGTTCAATTGTCAAAGAATAGCATGTTTCATGAGAGAACAAAGCACATTAATGTAAAGTTACACTTCATAAGGGATGTGGTGAATGCTGGGCAGGTGAAAGTGGAAGATGTGTCTACTTTGGAGAATCCAACGGATGTGTTTACAAAGTCACTACCTGGTGGAAAGTTCAAGTTTTGATTGGATGCATTGGGAGTTGGTTAAAATTTTGTTTTGGATTTTAAGGTGGAGATTGTGTAGTATTAAAACCCAAAACAAGTGAACTTCCGAAGGTTAAGTCTTCTTCTTTCGAAGCTTAACATATTCTTCCGAAGCTAAGTTGATATCTTCTGAAGGTTATGTTTGCTTCAGAAGGATGTTACTGTGTACTTTGGATTTCTTCCGAAGTATAAATATGTTTAGTAGGAATCTTCCAAAGGGTTACTTCCGTCCGGAAGATATAATGTAGGGTCCTTTATGTAAATTCTCAATCTGTGTTGAGAATTAGTTAGAGTTAATTTCTTGTTGTAAATAAGGACCTAATGTAATTGGTGATCGGATCCGAAATCTTTGTATTCTAATAATCATTTGAAAGTTCTGGTTCACGTTTATTATTTCTAAGATCATCTTTGTATTGATCGTTATTCCGCGTGCATATTCTCAATCGATTTTATAACAGATATAAAAGCACAAACATGAAAAGACGCTAAAAGAAGTAGGTGCAATGTTGTCAGCCATTGCAGCAGGTAAGTCTTATTCTCGACCACTGTCACTGCTCGTAACTAAGCACCGAACACCCTATAGTTAATATAATATTATTGTGTTTGAATTTGTCAGTGAAAAATAAAATAGTTTACAATTTATGTACATGTCATGTTATACTTTTGTAAACTTTACAAGTAATTAATTATGTCAACTTTATATGCATATGCTGTTGGAAATAGTTTGATCAAAATAAACAAACAAACATAACTAGTAAAATTCATTCATAGCAATAGCTTCATGTAGAAAGTGTGACAATGATAAACATTTTCTCTACCATAAGGGTTAAAAAGATAGCTCTCAATTGAGACGTCAAACCTCTAAGTGGTCATTTGGTTCGCAGAATGTTTAGCAAAGATGAGAGAACTATAGTACTAACAGGTAAAAGATCAAAGAAACACGAAATTATTTAAAATTAAGTATCTATACACTCCTTTGAGAAAATATACTACAAGACAAATCGAAGGCGAAATAAGAGAAGGTAAGATATACGCGAATAGTTTAGAAGAATAAAAAAAATAAATAACACGATAAAAATCCTTCGTGTAATAGACTAACTCATAACTTTTCACATTTCACTTGTTTTCACATAAGCGAGACATTATGCTCCACCCCTTCACCACTTTTTCATGGAGATTGTTTTCATTCCCGTTCTTCAATTCAACATTATATTTTATTTTACATCCTAATAATATTTTTAAAATTTTAACAATACACATATGAATAATATTATAATACAATATAATTAAAAAGGATACAAGTGTTAATAAAAAGTACATATATATCACTTCAAATTGAAAAAAAGCTAAAGTTTGGTTTTAAATCCTGGCACAAAAGTTTTTTCTATACACTTCGTTTTATTATTTTAATCTTTATCTTTCATACTATATATAATTTATGCTTTAAGTCTGTTTTGTTGTTTTTAATAATTTAGTTTTTCTGTAATATGTTTCATTTGTTAAATTTCTATAGGAAACAAAATGCGCAATTGCTTTAGTTTTTTTTGGTCAACGTTCTGATAACTTTATTCAAAATGAATTTGTAATCAAAATCAACTTTTTATTATGTTGTAGACTATAGTGAGCGAAATTACTATTGTAATACCATGACGAAGCCAAACGATTATGAGTGAAAAACATCATTGTTATTATTGGTATTATTGAAAGTAGTTTCGGCATTCGCTTTTATGATTTTCGTTGAGCCGATACGATAATAACCAAACTCACGCCATGTAGTTTGGGGAGTCTCATGCCGCGTAACGCGAGAAAAACAACAAAACTCCACCACGTAGCGGAACAAAAATTGGTTTTTATATCATTAATCATGATATATATTCTATGTTAGTTCTGTAAGTTTCATAAAACATATATTCTCAACTAACTAAGTTGTGTTATATTTGTGACTAGGCTAAAGTCCCGTGTAACACACGGATTCAATCAAAAAAATATTATTGTTGTTTAAAAAGTGGCGTAAGTTATAATGTTGTTGATATTAAATTGAACATGAAAAACAATATTTCAAATTCATAAACATCCGAAAATATATTTGTACACAACATTTGATGTTTTGTTGGTTATTTTTCCATCATTATCTAATATTAATAGTTATAACTTCTATCTACTTTTAACTCGAGATATGTAACATAGAGCTGAGCATGATCCCTATTTAAAAACAAATCAATTTTGGATAACAATTATCATTGGCTCTTGTTTATTGTCATTTCAAAACACACTGATAACAGAAACTGTCTTCTTTGAAATTTAAAAGAAATCCTTTTGTCTGAAGGTGTCAAAGCCAAACCGTGGAATAAAAGTATGGTTTTCAATATTACTTCAAGATACATCAAAACAATTTGTACATATCAAACGAATTCCAATCAGACATAATAATAATAATATGATAATACACATGAAAAAAAATAAAAAAAGTTTAAAAAGTAGAAACATGTAATACCTCTTTACAAATGAACTGTTAAAGTAGATCATCTTCAAAAAAAAATTAAAGTAAAATTATTAATCCAAAAACACAATTGTAGACAATGATAGGTTAAATCATAATCGCAGAGGATGAAAGCTCAAATAAAACAAAAAATAAATACCTATTGTTGAAGAAAACTTGATAAAAACGAAGCCAAAATGAGAACGTAAATGAAGTCCGTCGAAGGCGATATCATCAGACTTTATAAAGACAAATCGCGAGGGTCGTAAACCTGAGATGGTTGAAAAATATTTTAAAATCAGGTATGATTTCATTTCTAAAAAAAGATACCCATTAACTCCTTCAAACTGGAGAGGAGTCTATTAAAAAATCTCATAACTTTTGTCAAGATTTGAATATAAACCGAGTATTTAATGGAAAAACACAATCAAGGAATCGATTTCATAGATGAGAAAATAATAAATGATTTGTACAGTTTTTATTGATGAATTACTTGAAAAATAATATCAGGTATGATTTAATTTCAAAAAAAAAATGTGCTCTAGTTTAGGGTTAAATTTCTAAATTTTCCTTAAATATCTCTTGTATCAAAAGTTGACTTTATATCAAATGAACCTAGACTAACACTAAGAACAGATACATATTTAGGCGAGAATTAAAAAAAATAGAGGCTTAAGAGAATGCCACGTGGCACTAAAGTTATTGTTTTATTAATAAGTATAGATTAGAATGGTATTCATCATGCCCCAAGTATATAAATAAACGCCACGAGCCCATGAATGCGATAATCAATTATTAAATATAAGTTGTCTAAGGATCTCCCATGACCATTTCAAAATAAGCATGCAAAATAAGTTAACTTTTTCTAATGGTTAATAATTTAACCATGGGCTCAACAAACACTAATTTTATTACATTCTTATAGCTTTAGTAAACCCATATATTACACGAGTTATATAAATATATATTAATTAAAATAAAATTTTATTAATTATAAAACGATAATTAAAAATAAGATATGATTAAAAATTTTCTTATTATATATAGAATGAAAATTTTGTTAGAAAATAAACCTTTTAATAAAATGTCATTTTAAAAAAACTTTCTTATTATAACTCCCAATTTTAATTATCTTTTGTTTATAAAATTTTTATATTTAAAAACATCAATTTTAAAATATATTGTATTATTCAAAAATTTTGATGTTTTGAAAATTTTTCTTATTTTATACAAAATAGTTTCTTTATAAATAACATTAATAAAAAGATATATTTTTAATATATTAAAAACTATTTTAATCTAAAAAAGAATTAAAAATATCATTAGTAAGTAATATGATTACTTAATAGGAGAGAAGCAAAAAAAATTTGACGAAAGGGTTATGTTGTGTCACGAGTACCTTATAGTTACATTTTATTAAATTAGGGAGATCCAAATTTTGCAAAAGATAGTAATATTTAAATAAAATCTGCTCGTCTAGAACGAAAAGAAATAAAAGACACATTCAAACATTGTTGTGGTATATCTAATCTCTCAGTTTTTTTATTTCAAAACAGATCAACAACATATTGAAGACGACACAACAACAAACAACATAACAAATCCCGAGCCCTAATCACATCTTAGTTGATTTGATTTGTTTCATTTCAAGTTTGTAGTAACGACAATAACTTTTGTAAAACTTAAACCGTTAATACACGAACCTTAGTTTCAACCGCTTTTATCGTAACAAAATATAGTCTGATATTTCATATTAGGACGGTTCACAAATAATTCACTGAATCGATGAGTTCACAACTTTTCTGTAATAATATCTTATGGCCAAAATTTGGCGGCACAAAAATCACTACTACTCACCATCTCCCCCAATTTCGCGCCTTTTCTCCCTCTAGATTTCATCTATCCAACAAATTCATCAACAAATACTCCATTGATTCTGCTTCTGCATCTATAGATTTCCATAGAAATGGATTCGAACACTACATTTTCTCTACCAAATCTCTTGTGTGAAGAAGATGATTCATCTTTAAACGAAGTCAAAATCAAGGTTTCGCAACCAAGATCGGAACACGATCAGTACATACAATCTTTGATCGAAAGAGAAACCAAATCGAATGATTATGGGTGTGTTTGCGATGATGATAATAGTAAAAATTGGTTCAAATGTGCTCGATTAGATGCTGTGAATTGGATTTTCAGTGTATGTAATATGAATCTTTAATCTTTCTGCAGGTTTCACCCTTTTTTATCCCCAATTTTATGGTTTTTTGTTTGATGCAGACTAGTGAAATTTTGGGGTTTCATTTTCGTACAGCTTATCTCTCTTTGACATACTTTGATCGATTCAATTCGAAGCGAATTATCGATGTAAGTGATGTGCTGTAATTGTGTTGTTTGTTTGATTTGAAAAGCAAAGAATCAGAACCCATTAATCAAAATATGCAGAAATTTGTGGGATTAATTATGATTGATTATGTTTATAGAATGGGAAAGAATGGGCTATTCAATTGTTGGGCATTGCATGCTTATCTTTGGCTGCAAAAATGGAGGAACAATATGTACCATCATTGTCTCACTATAAAGCACAAGGGTACAACTTTGAAAGCAATGTGATTCAAAGAATGGAGTTGATGGTTTTGGCAACATTTGAATGGAGGATGTGTGGCATCACTCCCTTTGATTATCTTCATCATTTCTTCTCCAAGATTTGTGATGAATGTGAGTGTAATGAGTTTCTAGTGTCAAAAGCTATTGGATTCATTCTTGATTTCTCCAAAGGTATATTAAAGTTTTGATCTTTAAGATTGATTTGATATAGGTTTTAAGCTTGGGTTGTTTGTATTTATACAGAGGTTAATTTGATGGATCATAGGCCATCTGTTGTTGCAATAGCAGCAGTCTTGTTAGCTTGTGATGATCAATTAACAAGAAACACATTGGAGTGCAAGATTGGTGTTGTGTCATCAATTCACTCTCTTGAAAAAGCAAGTGCTTTTTTTTTCCTATCATTTTTCCCCAACATTAATCCCTATTGGTTTAATTTGACAGTTTGCTCATCTTTTACAAGCAGGAATGCATATATCAATGCTACAAACTTTTGAAGGAGATTAAGATTAAAAAGAACAACACCCCTGATTCAAATTCTTTAGATTTATTGAGAACTCATTGGTGCAGTTCTTCCAGCACTGGCATCAAGAGGAAGCTTACATACGACGATTTTGAACAAAAATGCCCATTGCAGAAGATTAGCAGGCAATGATAGTAGCATTTTGCCTAGATAGTACATTAATTCGTTGATTGGATTAGATCGGGTGATCATGACCGAATAAGATTTGAGTTTTGGGAATATTAATCTACCAACATATGGTAGATTTAAAGAGTACCATAAAGGATTTGAATATTAAATGACCATGAGAAGGTTTTGCTAGTGGAAACTAGTGAACAGAGGTGTGGGGTACATTACTGGAGTCTAGAGGATGGTGGATGGTGAAGTTTAACATATAGTGAAATGTCTGATTTAAAGATTGTTAAAATGTGAAGTTTTTCTTTACTTTTTCTTGAATTCAGTTGTCTTTTTCAATACCCTTTTAAGCTTTAGCTCAGGATGATAAAGATTGTACTGTTTTATATGTATATGTCATTGTGATGAAGCACTGAAGTTTCTTTAGCTCTTTATAGTCAATTGGATTTTAAAGCTACAAATATGATCCATTGACCGATAATAATTCATACTGCCTGTTTTGATCAATGAACCTTCTACCTTCACTTTTATTGTCAAGGAAATCACACTTGTTTATCATCATAGATTTTCATTTTTACTACATTTGATTTTTGCTTATAAGAAAAATACATTTCTCATTTAACTTATAATCATCATTATAAACAAAAACGAGTGAATATCAAGTGTAAATATGTGATGATTACATGAGTAGGATTGCCCCTCACAATGAAATCTAAAGTTACGAGTGTCATTTGTTAAATTGTCATTATGAATTATTATCAGTGATCAAGTTAAATTTGGATAATTGAAATCCAGTTTATGTTTTCTTATTGTTATATTAAACTTTTGAGGCTTGGGATGCTGACTTTCAAAAGGCTGAAAGCCATGAGGGGGAGGTTTGGGGAAATGTGGGGCAATATAGAGTCATCATTTGATATGATATGATTAGATGCATTTGTTGAGTGGCCAAGAATATTCAAATAATGAAGCATGAAAGTGAAATAGTTTTTGATCATTTACTGTTTGGTGCAATAGTTGAGTGGGTCATTATTATTTGATGTAACAAAGAAATGACAACAAGACTAAACAGTATTAATAATTGCTCATTGCTTCTTATAAAGTAAGTCACAAGTTAGATCGAATCTTGAAATTTCCATTTCGGGTCGATCTCATGACTAGAGTTTTAATCATGGGTGTATTCACGGTTTTCATTTCATAGAAAAGAACTTTACATGATAATCATGTAGAAAGCTAAAGTTCACATGGTAAATATACTTTACGACTAAGTTAACCTCATACGTAATCTGATTTGTTATGAAGATAGTACTTAAACATGGTATTTTTAAGTTAATTTTGCATTAACTCTACCCCTACCCCTACACTACCTTCTAACAAGCTACAAAATCATATTATTCTTTTCTAACAAGCTACAAAATCATATTATTCTATGTAACTGCATGCTTAAAAAAATAAGAATCTGATAAAAATGTTAAAACACCATTGCATGATTATTAGTGGTGATGTATTTGTATTTTTGTAAAGGTGATGTTGCTGATATTACACTTACAACACATCATTGTTCCATATTCTTACAATGTCTTTTTTTCCATTTCACTTGAGTTAATCTTACTAAAAAGCTGCAGAATAGAGTCAGTCATATATGAGTTCTTGATCACAGATTCTAATAAGAATGCTAACCTCACTCGAGGGTGTGTTTGGGTGAGCGTTTTGGAACTGCTTAAAGTTATATTAAGTAATCAAAATCGGATAGTCAACTTTGATAAATTAGAGTTGTAAGAGAAGATATTCGGATGGGCTTATGCTCTATAAAGTATTATTGATTATATGATTACATGGTCGGTCGGGAAATGCTAGTGCAACAGTTGTATTGATGCTTTGTTTGCCTTTTACTTTTAGACCTTTCGTGAGTTGAGATAGCGGAAGTGGATGATGTGGCAAAATGTTGCCTTTTACTTTTAGGCCTCTTGGGCAATCCTGCTATCTTAACCAGCAAAACACGCCTCCCCTTGGTCATGCACCGCCACATCACTACAAATCCTGCAACCTTTTGTCACGTTATTCACTTCCGCTATCTCAAGTAGGAAAAGTCCTAAAAGCCAAAAACAATTAAATATCAACCTAGAAACCACTTGAAAATGCAAAGTTAACCTAATTTAATAGAAATTTCGGTAACTATGAACATATTAATTATTTAAGAGTTAAATTTACAAACATTTTTTTTACCTTTTAGTCTTTGCTGTAGTCACTTAAGGGGTTGTTTGGGATTATCCAAAATATTATATATGATCATCCAAAACTAATTAATTTGACTCTATATTATCTGATTCTCAGAAGTGGAATCTGTTTATTGAACACATTAATATGAAGTTGCTAACTAAAACTACTCACTCAATTACTGCCTTTTGATGCAACAAATAATTAATTGAGTGTTTGTATGATGACAAACTGATCAAGTAACTTTCAAACTTTGATTCATTGTTGGATGTGGAGTCTTCAATTCATCATCTTGGGCCAAGCCCACATTAGGGCCCATTTGTGATATTTGACAAACTTGAAGAGGAAGAAAGGAAACCGTAGCTTAGATTTTTGCTATTTATATTGTAGTCATCATGTATTGTAATATCCTGAGCACCCAACCATAAAAATCACTCTTTACAGAATGTGGATGTGGTGAAGCTTGATGTAATGTGTGTGGGGTGAGGGGGAGTCATGGGACATATATTTTTTTTTTCATATTGCTATACTAGAGAGGCTGGATTCAATACGTATAAAATTTACAAACGAAATACGTATATATTTCTACTTCTGAGCGAAAAGCAAGGGGCCGTGCCCCTTAAAAACTCCGCCCATGTGGATCACACCGATCAGTCCATTATAAATCTTTGTGTTCATCTTTCTTTGATTCTTGCTTTCGTGTTTGCTGTCATGAGAATTAGGAGGTGTTTGTTTTTTTCAAAAAGTTCTTCTCCACATCTTCATCTGCGTGCACGCAGACGCGGGAAGACGTTTTGAGAGGGCAGACTGTTTGATTTCCGGAAGACCTTTCATTAAAAAAGGTCTTCCTCACCTCTTCTTGGGAAAACATTGCCCACTCTTTTCACAACTCTTCTAACCTCTTCCCCCACACAAAAAAAAACCCTAAAAACCATCAGACATCCTTTTCCTTCCAAGCCTCCTCTCCATTGTTCTCTTCCCTTCAACTCCTCGCCGTCAACACCTGACCTCCACCTCCTCCCTCGCTGCCGCCTCCCTCCTCCCTCCTCCCCTCTCAGCCGCCGCCTCCTCCCTCCCTCCTCCCCTCTCAGCCAACTCCCCTCCTCCATCCTCCCTTCTCAGCCGCCTCACTTCTCAGCCGCCTCCCTCCTCCCCTCTCAGCCACCGCCTCCTCCCTCCCTCCTCCCCTCAGCCGCGTCCCTCCTCCCCTATTAGCAGTCTGCAGCTGTTAAAAAACAAACAGTCTTATTCTTGCAGACTGCATATGTTTGATCCACCTCTTCTTCTGCAGATGTTTGCAGATGTGGTCCGCAGACTGCAAACATTTTGTTGCAGAAAAAACAACCAGCACCTTAAAGTGATTAGAGAGACCGCCGATTGTGCCTAACATTATCAATGGAGGTTGCATGCCCAGAAAGAAAATTTTGTCCGTAGAGACTTGATCTCCTATAGCAAGGCACGCGATATCACTAGAAACCCAGGAAGTAGCTCATATGTTGATAACTTTTGCATGTGTGCGTTTCTTGTTACTTGAATTTTGCTATCTTTTTCTTCTCTTTATCCAAGTCTTTAATCTGTAAAGTGTAAAGATTGACCATAATCACTTGTTGTTGTCGCAATAACAAGCAAGAAGATAGTAGCCACAATTTCAAGACCATCACGAGCTCCCTTGGGCCAGCCTTCTGTTGCTATCACAACAATCAAAGAGACAAAAGTGCACACACCATGGGCCATTAAGGTCATATCTTAAAGGGCTTTTCAAACAAACACCCAAAAGGTGTGTTGTGTGGTTTTAGTGAATTTGTTTATTTCAAAAAGTTCTCGTCTTCAGGTCAGTCCTATTGGAGACTAAGTTTATTATATATGCCAACATATTTGTAAATATTTATGCTGTCGAAAACAAATATAATTCGTGTTATTATTACCTTTTGGATAATCTTGACGGGTCAACGAGTATGGTTTTAAAGCTGAGTTTGTTGGTTTTATTTTATAGATCAAGTGGGGTAATGGGTTGAACCGATAAGATAGCACTTTAGTATGGTTTTATTTTATATCTCAAGAAGCCAAAAGAACCACAAATATCTTTTATATTTTTGGGTTTGAACCAACAATTGGTATCAAAGCCCTAGGCAAATATCGAGAGGGTTCGTGGGATTAGGTGAAGCGGAGATTCCATGTAACCAGATTGTGAAAAAGAAAGCAAGTAGTATGGGTGTTGATTGGTGAATTCCGGTCGATTAGTAGCATGTTGATTCAAGGCGTGACAAGGTAAAGGAGGAAGCGTAAAAAAAGCAAGTAATAAAAGAAGTAGATAGCAAGAGAGCATGATTCAATCAAATATTTAGCAAGAAATGATAGAAAATGCAAGAGTAGTAATGATACGAGAGCAAGGAAATATATTTATCTAATGCTCCAAATTGACCGAAACAAGCTACACGTTATGGGCAATCCTAATTAAAACAATACTTAAAGCATATAGTCTTTGGAAGGTGATAGACCCAATCACCATAGCAACAATGGAGGAAAAGAAGAATTATACAACAAAAGTTTTTATTATTCAACATATATTCTTTTGTAGGTTGCTATACATAAAAAATGCTAAAGACGTTTTAGAGTTGATCCGGATTCGGTACTTAGGAGTTGACCGAGTCCAAAAAGCACAATTGCAAACTCTTAGAATAAATTAGAAATGCTAAAACTGAAGAAGAACGAGACGATTAATAATTTTTCAGGTAAGATAGATAGTATTGTAGTAAAATTTGAAAGTCTCAATTCAAGTCTTGAAGAGGAAGTAATTGTGAGAAAGCTTATTAATCCAACTCGGAGGAAATACTTACCAATCGATGCTTTCATCGTGCAATACTCGACAATTATTTTAAGAAAGCGGTTGGAAGACTCAAAGCATATGAAGAGAGGCTCAAAAGTTATGATGAAGATGGTGAACATCAAGGGCCGCTTTTGTTGACTAACGACGAGCATGATGATAGGTAATATGGACGAAGAGGTCGAGAAAGAAGATATGGTAGAGGGGAATGAGGACATTAAAGGACACGGGTCAAGGAGATAAAATCGAGTTTTGGTGTTATGAGTGTGGAGCATTTAAACACTTTGCATATAAGTGCATAGAAGGGAAAGAAAACGAGAAAGAAGACAACTTGATTCAATTGTAGGAACCGACTCTACTTTGATACACAAGTCAGTTTCAAGATTAAGGGCCGAGTGTAAGGTAATTTTACAGGTCAACGGGTATATTTTGAAGTTGGTTTGTGAGTTTATTATGAGTCAATTTGTGTAATGGGTTGAACCGAAAGTAATTGTTTTCTCATTAATAAAATCCTTCCTAAAGTTCATTGCTTTTTGCAATCGTGTTCCTTAAAACCATCTAAAGTTTCAATTCTTGCTTTAAAAGTTCTTTCGTACGTTGTTTAAGTCTAAGTTGTTAAACATATTTCACTAGTTCTATGTGAATACGATCTTATTTACCTTGCACAATAAAGTTGGCTGAAACCGATTTATTAACTTATTTTTGATCAAGTCTCAAAACCAGATCATTTAGCTTTATCTATTGGAGAAAAGTTAAAAGATCATTATATGGAGTTGGCCTTCTTTAATACAAACAAATCAACACATGTTTTTTTTGGTGTGGTTTTTCATGAGAGAACAAAACATTAAGGGGCTGTTTGGCAGCCTCTTAATCAGCCTCTTAATCGTTCAGATGTCTGAATGGTTCAGCACTTAATGATTCAGACTGTTTGTTTCGCGAGCACATGTCTGAATGATTAAGAGATTTACCTCTGAATGGTTAAGCATTATATTGATGCTGAATGGTTAAGAGGTCTAATGCTGAATGGTTAAGACATATTATTTGAATTGATCAGACATTTGTCTTTGAATAGTTAAATTATATACTAGCTCTTAATGGTTCAGACCTCTTAATGATTCAGCACTTAATGATTCAGACCTCTTATTGGTTCAGCACTTAATCATTCAGATGTTGCCAAACAGCCCCTAAGACTTCTTTAATTCATCATTTGCAAGAGAAATAAAGGAAGAAAATTTTTGTAGGTGCTCTTTTCGTGACTTACAAAAGTACACGAGTTTATGAGTAATCTTTATTGGTGATTTCTTTTCCTCTTGTATTTTTATTTGATTTCTTTTGTTTGATGTTGATTTTAAGTATATGATATTTGTTGCATGTCTTAAGTATATCTAGAGAAGACGCAACACCTACACAATCTATTTAAAGAAAAAGAAAATCATTCGAGTCGTCAAGCAAAGGTTTTTGATCCAATACCTTTTCAACATACACATCAAAAAAGAAAGATTTTATAAAGGAGATGGTGGATTCGAGAAGAATAAAAGATGAAGAAGCTATAAATTTGTTGCAAAGCAACGAGAGGCTATCCAAGAGAAACGGTATGACCAAGATATGAAGATGTTTACTAATGTGCACGTCCATGTGAGCGGACCAATGTTGAAATAAATTTTGCCCCAAAACGTTCAATAGCATAAAAAATATAACTGGCCTTGTGATTTTAGATTTTAATTTTGTTTTCTTATTTTGATGTTTTTTAATTTTAGTTTTGTAATGTTTTATATTTAATACAATTTAGTTTTATTTGTGTTTTTAAGTATGCAATTTAATATATACTAATTACCAACTTGGATTATGCATTGAGGTTGTACTTCATGCTTAAGGTGTTTTTCAAAAAACGAATTGTTTTTTACTTTTAACCTAAAGCTTTTCTTATTTTGCAATGCTAACCTTATAAAATTTAATTTTTTACTTTTAACTCAAAACTTTGCATCTTTCCAATTTAACCTTACAACTTTTTTACTTTCAACTTTGGTCCTCTATACTTTTCATATTTTGAATATTTTCGTTCTACGTTTCATTTTAAATTTTAAAAATTAACACGGAGCAACATGCATGTGTGGTTCGACACTTTTGCATTTCGCTTTACGTTTCATTCAAAATTTTATGAGTTAAGGCCTAACGTGCGTGTGTGGTTTAACGTTTTTACGTTTATTTTTTTCCCGTTTTGATAGGCTCGTCACAACACTTGGTTCCTAAATTAAATTAGTTGTACTTTTCTATGTTTTTAATTTCTTCGTATTAACACACCACAACTTCAGTATTGGTTGTCGCTAACAGTGATATGGCATTGTACTATTTGAAACGATTTTACATCATCGCCGCAATACAGGGAGCTTAATTCTAGTTTATTTTAAATTAAAAAATGTACAAGGGTACTTGAGGGTACTAATGTCATCGTAATTTAAGATGAATAAAGGGTGCATTTAATATGACAAATATATCTCGGTGAATTTCAAGAAAATATGGAGGTGTTATTATAAAAAATTCAATGGTTAAGAAAATCCGTTGACACAACGATAAATAATTCAAACTTTAAATGATAGGACAATGATATTTTTAGTATTAACCACATTTTTAAGGTTGCAACTTTTTTTAAACGCTCGTAAATTTTACATACAACTTTATTTTTTAAAAAAACATTTCACCATAAAAACAAGCGTTTTATGATATTTAAAACGCCTATAATTTTGATATATAGTAAACGGAGTTTTTTTCATGTAATTTTAGCTCATTGTGTATTATTTATCAGCTTATTGTGTAATATCAGGATATTATGTAATATTCATCAGATCATTATGGCTAATGTTGATCATTTTGTTATGTATTGTGTTTATCAAAAATGATGATTTTCAAAATAAAACAATGCTTAATTTTTTTACGTTATTTAGTTTATTGTGAAATCCTTATCAACAGTTCATTGTGTCTATTGCTAATCATTATGTAATCCTTACCAACAGGTAGTCATTGTGTTTCCCAGTTTGTCGAATGTTAACCATTGTGTTTTTTAAAATGATGATTTTCAAATAACATAATTCTAAAAATATAACTTTTTTTACGTTTTTTCTAGTTTATTGTGTAATCCTTATCAAACAGCTCATTGTGTCTATTGCTAATTATCGAGTCTAGTATCGGTCGTTGTGTTACCCATTGTGTCTAATGTTTACTATTGTGTTACGTATTATGTTTTTTAAAATGATAATTTTCAAATAACACAATATTAAAAATGTAATTTTTTTATGTTTTTTGGTTCTTTATGTAATCTTAATCATGTCATTGTGTAATCCTCGTCAAGCAATTCATTGTGTCTATTGCTAATAATCGAGAATAGTATCAGTCATTGTGTTACACATTGTGTCTAATGTTAACCATTGTGTTATGCATTATGTTTTTTAAAATGTTGATTTTGAATAATACAATAATAAAAAATGTAATTTTTTTATGTTTTAAGTTCATTATGTATTCCTTATCAAATAATTATGTAATTCTCATCAATTCAGAAGATTACACAATAACCTAGTGAAATTACACAATGAGTTAGAAAAACTTTTTTTTATATCAACACGATACGCGTTTTAAAGATTAAAAAAATACTCGGTTCTTATGGTGTAATATTTTTAAAAAATAATATCATATGTAAAAGTTATGAACATTTAAAAAATGTGTAACTTAAGAAGTGGAAACATACACCCAACCTAATTTTGATCAAAAGAACACATGTTAACATTTAATACTTATTTCACCTTTTTAGTTTTGAAAAACTTTGTATTTAAACATTCTTATGCTTGATGTTAATTTTAAGTGTATGATGTTTGTTGTATGCCTTAAGTATATTTATAGAAGACGCTACACCTACACGATGCATTTAATTATTTAAAGAAAAACAAAATCATTTGAGTCCAATATCTTTACAACATACACATCGAAGAAGGAAGATCTTATGAAGGAGATGGTGGGTTCGAGAAAGATAAAAGATGAAGAAGCTATAAAATTGTAGGCAGAGCAACGAGAGGCTATTAGAAAAACGGTATGACCAAGATGTGAAGATGTTTACTTATGTGCACGTCTACGTGGGCGGACCGATGTTGAAAAGTTTACCCGAAAACGTTCAATAGCATAAAAATATAATTGGCGTTGTGATTTTTTTATTTTAATTTTGTTTTCTTAATTTGATGTTTTTCATTTCAATTATGTAATGTTTTATATTTAATACAATTTTAGTTTTATTTGTGTTTTTAAGTATGCAATTTATTCTAAAGTAAAAAATGTACGAGGGTATTTGAGGGTACTGATGTCACCGTAATTTAAGGTAAATAAAAGTGCATTTGATCGACAAATTATATATATACCAATTATTAACATTTTTATATATTATGGGTTGTACAACATGTTTTAAGGGTTGTACTTAACTTTTGTCTTATTTTTTTTAACCTTTAACTTTTTCATTTTAACCCAACACTTTTACATATTTTACAATTTAACCCAAATATTTTTTTACTTTTAATTTTGGTCCCTATACTTTTTATATTTAAAAAAAACTTTGTTTTACGTTTCGGTCTACATTTTGCGAGTTAACACAGCGCATTGTGTATGTGTAGTTCAACGTTTTACGCTTATTTGTTCCCCGTTTAGCGGTCTCATCGCAACGCGCTGGTCCAAGATCGACTTAGTTATTGTTTTATATGTTTTACGTTTCGCTTAATGATGGTGTATCCTTGGTCCTACGTTTCGGTTGGTGGTCGCTAACAATGGTGTGTCTTTGGTGCTACTTGACATAGTTTTACGCCCTCCCTGCGGCAACGCCTGGGGCTTAATACTAATATATGTTAAAAAATGAAAGAGTAGAGAGCATAAAACATAACATGTAATGTCCCTCACTTCCCTTGAGTTATATATATATAGGTATAGGCATAATTGTTCGGTTATTATTTACTTTCCACATTCTCATCTCTACAAATGAAAAGAAAAGAAAAGAAAAAAAAAAGGTAATATATGGTTGGTTAATAGTTAATAGAATCATCAAGATTCAAGAGTACCCCAACTGCTAGTACCACACTTGCATTGAATTTTTCTTTTCAGCTTAGCAAAAATCCTGTGAAAGTCTCCCCTAACATTTCATGTGATCACTTTAATAATGTGAAATATATTACTCTTTCATTTCCTTTGATCTGATGAGACATGAAAGACTTGTCCTTTTTCCTCCTCAAGAACTCACTCGTTTTCAAGATGAAAAAAGGCTTTACGAACCAGCCTGAATCAGTCAACCATCACCATCAGCAGCAGCAGCAGCAGCAGCCCACCTTGGAGGAGATGATCATGCAACTGGACTTAGAGGAAAAAAGACCAAGCCTTCAGCACCGCATGTCGTGTGTTAACAGTTCTGACATCTTACGGTCTGCTAGAAACGCCCTCAATCAGTACCCCCGGTTTTCGCTGGATGGAAAAGACGCAATGTATCGATCATCGTTTCGAAATTCTGATCATAGAAACCGAGGGTCAGTAGATCGTGGTCGTGGGTTATTGCACTTGCCTGCAAAAGTTGCAGGGGAAAGGGTGATCTGGTGCAAACCGGGTGTGGTGGGTAGGTTGATGGGGCTAGACGCGATGCCGATTCCCATAAGACTAAAGCACAAGATGAAGTCTTGCCTCAGGACAGTGGAAAATATGCGGTGACGGTCAAGGGGGAGGGTAGGTTTAAGCGACGGTTTTGATTAATTTGAACCAACATGAAGATTTTGTGGATCTTAATTTTCAATCAATTATTCAATGCTCTGACGTTCAATAAAAAAAAATTATTCAATGCACTGCATTGGAAGCTTCCTACTCTTATTCTAGAGTGATATATTAAATTAATAATCTTCTCTAATAGTTGTGATCAAAACACACAGACAAATAGATCTACCGAAGGGTCTAGACACCCACCCAGATAAATCGACACCCTCCTATACGTCGCGTATGGATCCATATGCGGCGTATGGGGTCGAATACATTGAAAACGAGAAAAATTCAGGTGGGTTGTCAGAGAGCTATACGCCCCATATAGCCATATATAATACATATATATATATATATATATATATATATATATATATATATATATATATATATATATATATATATATATATATATATATATATATTATATAATAACCAGCAATATGTAAGAACTGACTACAAAAGAAAAAAAATACAAGAAAAAGTTACACCGAGATCTCCTATCAATATACACCAATTTACCTTTATCTTTTATCTAGAGATACGATACAGTTTTGATTTCGTCCAATATTAGCGATGTTCAGTTTGCTGAAAATTCTTTTGTTTGTGTCCTTTCAAATGCACCCAATAGAAAATAGGGAAATTGTGTGAATCAAAATTTTTAACGCCATTAAGTCGAAGAAGCTCCTAAACAAATGACATCAGGTCTCTTGGAATGTTGCACCAATTAAACACATTATGTTGCGAGTTCACAATTAATGAGCTGGTTTCTAGATTCATCTTGATTGTTTCGGAGTTATTCTACCCTCAATTGATAAGGGGGTGGGGGCGCCCACGCCGTGAGGCCACAGTATGTAGCGGTGTCAAGCGGCAACACCATAGCCGCCCCCTCTACGCCGCATTTTTTTCAATTTCTCAGCATTTTGATGCGGTGAATTTTTGTGTGTGTGAAGGGCCTAGTGATGTGGTGTGGCATGATATGGCAACACCGTCGCCATCAAATTTGAGTTTGTAGTATAGTGTGACATGATAAAATATGATTGGTGGGTGTGTGGTGTGTATGGTGTGGGCACCCTTCCCACCATAAAGAGATGACTTTCCAAGAAGATAATTTGTTCTCAATATAATTAACGATTGACTCTAGTTACGAAAGATATTCATACTTGTTCACGTATGTAGACCAAGATACAAAAATGAGAATTCTCCCACTTGACAACGAGCCATCAAGCCATTTGGTCAACCACTTATGAATCAATGCGGACATCAAGAGCTTGCTTTTTCTGAGTTAATATTTAACCGAACGCACGGTCAAAACATCTATGAACGCGACTGGGTTTGCTAAGTTATGTTAATCAACTAATAGTATTTTGAAAGAAAAAAAAATTAAACTTTTGAACACGAATCTTATATGGTCGTTAAGAAGCTGCAATTATATTTTAACGAGTTCGAAGTTTAAACCATCTAATTAACTTCGAGGTTTTGTCATTTCCACATCCGCACACACGTTCTTTCATCTCGGATACGGGCGCGCGCATACCTCGTTCCTCGTCACAAACGTATTTGTTACTTCACAAACATCAAAGGACATGGAGCCATCCATCCAATACATACGTTCAACAAACACTGTAGCGTATTTACTCTCACCTAGCGACATCGAGCCCATTCAAAGGAGTGGGACTCTCTCCTTTGGAGCACTGATCGACACCCAAATCCTCAATACAAATTAATCCAAACCGTCGCTTAAACCTACCCACCCCCCTAGGTCGTCACTGCCTATTTGTCCTCTTTTTCCACCACATATTATTTTTATAAATACACCTCTGATTCTCATTCGAATCTCGTGCTAAATTCCATAGCTCCATTACCATTTCATTCAATTCACAATCATTTCATTCTTTCGCCCCATGGCTATACCAGCAAAAACCTCCTTCATTTTCACTTCTTCGCGAGGGGTCGACTCTGTTGACCCCCCGCTGGCGAAATTCGCCTGTTTTCCGGCGACATCGTTTGAATGTCGACGGAAAACGACGTTGGCTCTCAAAAACTTAACGACAGTTAGGTGTTCCAGAACGCCGGCGTATGTGGTCGACGTTGACGTGAAAACCAACGGGAGTGCGTTCACGGATGATTCCAATGGTAATTAAGAAACTTAAATTATAAGTTGCTATATTGTAACTTTGTAAGTGTGCTTTTAACTTTTTATATGTGCATTATGCAAAAGTCACAATTGGACATTTGGACTCGTTATCATACAGGGTCGATTGTTAACGGAACTTGTACTAACGGAAGTGAATCTACGAACATTGTATGGCATAAATGTTCCGTCGAGAAAATCGACCGTCAGGAGTTGCTTCAGCAAAGAGGTTGCGTTATTTGGATCACTGGCCTCAGTGGTTCGGGTTAGTTTCATCGGTTTCCTTTTAACTTTTTTGTTCATCTAGTCGTATCGATGGCGATTGCATCATAATTTGATTAATTGACTTGTTACTATAGTAGTATAACGACTATAAAAAGTTTTTAACTCTTATCATTACTTTCAGGAAAGAGCACTGTAGCTTGTGCGTTAACACGCGCGCTTCACGCGCGAGGGAAGCTGACATACATCCTTGATGGTGACAACGTTAGGCATGGTCTTAACCGTGACCTAACGTTTAAGGCGGAGGATCGTGCTGAGAATATTAGAAGAATTGGTAAGAAGTTTTTACTGGTTTTCGAGTGTAAATCGCGTAATTAATAATATGTTTATGTTCTAATGATACGATGTTATATGTTTTTTTAGGAGAAGTAGCTAAGCTATTTGCTGATGCTGGAGTTATTTGCATAGCTAGCGTTATATCTCCCTATAGAAAAGATCGTGATGCTTGTCGATCTATACTTCCAGAAGGGGATTTTATTGAGGTTTGTTTTATAATTGTCTTTATTAACATAACACATTTCTAATTGCCACTAGGGTAGTAGACCAGTGGTAAATTCAAGTTCAAACCTAACAGAAAGTAGATTCTAGTATAGTTTAAGAGTAGTGTAGATTTGCTGTTAAAACTTTAATATTTTAATTAATCGACAGGTATTCATGGACATCCCTTTACGTACGTGTGAGGCTAGGGACCCGAAAGGCCTATATAAACTTGCACGCGCTGGAAAGATTAAAGGTAAATCTAGCACTCGCCTTATGATTAGCACATTGTGAATAATTCAATTATTCATGTATAATCTTCACAGGTTTTACTGGGATTGATGACCCGTATGAGGCACCACTAAATTCAGAGGTATGTTTGCTAAGTATAAATTTTTAACGTGTAATTTAACAATATCCGAGACTAATAATCGAATATCTGAAATACTTGCTAATAATACAAACCTATGAAAATGTATTTGTGTAGATTGTTATACAACAAGGAGAGACCTGTCCTCCACCTGAGGTTATGGCGGATAAAGTAATCTCCTATTTGGAATCCAAAGGGTATCTACAGGCGTAGCGCGTTGAAATTGATCAACAAGACGTTGAAAGTGAAAAATTCATAGAAATTGATTGTTTCTCGGTTCAGATACGAGTCATGGGTGCAAATAATATGTTGATCAACTAGCATGTTGATTGTGTTTGATTGTTGTGTATTTGGAATTATAATAAAAATGAGTATTATTGATTAGGTATATATTGTAAAATATGTAGTGTGGCATGTGTAAAATGTGAATGGTGCTCTTCTGTCATATTGTAAATGAAGAGTCTTTTATTTATGAAGATATGTTATATAGTACAAATTGGACACAAATCGTAGATACTAACTTTACAGTTAGGTTTTATAAGATGCATCGAATCAAATCAGAGCTCGAAACCTACAATAAAGCATGGGAAAAAAAGGGTTTTTTGTCACTGAGCAACCTATTAAATTATTCTATAATAGTTACATATGAACTGATAAATAGACAAATTGACAAATAAATCTATTAAAAAAAATGCTAAAACAAAATCAATATTTGTCCAATTTATTGGTATTCAACTGAAAGGTACTTGTTACCAAACCATTGCGACAACAAATAATGCACGTGATATTCAGCTGTCAATTTAAATAATTATAACTTTTTTTATTGTTTTGAAATAATTTGAGAAGAATAAGACGTGGAGCGGTATTTTTAATTTTTCATAGAATGCAATATGGGTAATCATTTTTTTGGACTGCGGATAATCATTAACTTTTTTTTGGTAATCATTAACTAAGGAAGAAAAAACTATCAAACAAAAAGTTTTAGGGGCTGTTTGTTTGGTCTGACCTGGCTGATTCGGTCAGCCGATCAGCCGGTCACACCGTTTGATATGTTTGAAATCAGAGCTGACCGGGTCCTTTTGGTCTGACCCGGACCAGAATTTTAAACATGCTGACCGGGTCCTTTTCGTCTGACCAATACCGCGGTGATGCTGGAGGTGGTGGCGGTGATGCTGGAGGTGGTGGCGGTGATGCTGGAGGTGGTGGCGGTGGCGGTGATGGTGGTGGTGGCGATGATGCTGGAGGTGGTGGCGGTGATGCTGGAGGTGGTGGCGATGATGCTGGTGGTGGTGGCGGTGATTTGCAGAGACGGTTTTTGAGTCAGTCAGATACCGAATCAAACAATCAAGTTTCAGTCAGACGCATACCCAGTCAGAACATCTTACTGGGTCAGCTTCTGACTCAATCAGATCTTACTGAGTCAGTGTGATCAAACAGTCCCTTAATATAGAGACATCCACAAGATAAATTGACACACCACTATACGTCGCATATGGGTTCATACGCGGCATATAGGGTCGAATACACTAAAAACGAGGAAAATTAAGGGGGCTGTCAGAGAGCTATACGCCCCATATAACCTATACGACCCCCTTATACGACACATATAGGGCTGTACGACGCGTATAGCGAATTTCGACACTGACCACGAGGAAAAATTTAGGGGGCTGTCAGAGGGCTATACGACACATATAGCCCTATAACCCCCCCTCCCCATACGACGCGTATGGGGCTATACGACACGTACAAAAATTTTGTGGTGTTGATTTAAAATCATGGAGTGTCTATTTAACGAGTCCCAACAAAAATTGTCTATTTTTTTAACGACAAATGTACAAACCTAGTTCAGATGATAGGTGTTATCTTAATCGGTCTCATCTATCCGTTTTCCAGCCGGGACCGCACCCCTAACTCTATCAGGAGGAAACTCATTGTTGAGAAAAACCTCTGGCTCAACTCTAAGCATTTTTACTCAGAGTGAAACTTGAAACCATAACATCCTCTTTTATTACATATCATGAGTACTCCACCCTAAACAGTTAGTTTAAATATCATTGGTACAAAAATTGTCTCCTAATATGCTTTTAACTTGTCTAGAAAAAAGTGACGGATATGAAAATTCATTCAACGCTATTATTTGAGGGACTATGTCTTATTATCATATCATCAGGTAAAATCATATTTTTTTGAAGAACAATAAAAAAAAATTCATTAAAAAGCTAACGGAAAACTAGGGAAATTCAAACACCAATCACCAACTCAAGAGAGCATAAACGATACAAACTATAAGCAAAGCTGCATTAACATTTTAACAACACCCAATATTGATCAATACATCATATCTCCCATACACAAGTTATCTTCTTGTCTCTACATGTCACCCAAGAGTACATCAATGTTTTGATCTCATCCACTATCTTTTCAATGGAGTTCCTTAATTTCCTAATAAAAGATCCAATTATTACCGAGTTTTCCATAGTATTCAAATTGTCGCATAACTTACTAAGATCCTTATTTTATTTTCCAATTTTAAGCCATAAGACTCATTTAGGCCGTAAATCAACCTTATGATTGAATCCCTATTTGAGACATCATAATTCATCCACCACGAGATTCACCACCAAGTTTCTTGGGCAGTCGGGCACTTAACGAATAGGTGGTCCACGTCTTCTTCTTGTAGTAAACATAACGCGGACCAGCTAGGCCGTAACAACTGTGCTTCCAAAACAATGTGTTGGAACCATCCCGGCCACATGCCTTCTAATAACCGAGTTTAGCGTCTTCCTTGAATCATTAAGATATTTGCCGATCTTCCTTAAATCAGTAAGATATTTGTCAATGTTCATAATTTCAGGCTAAGTTCCTTTGGTATTTCTTTTTTCCAAATCATCAATTGCATTGAGAGACATATTATGAATAGATCTTATACAGTTGGCCAATAGGCACAGCCGGCCCTGAGGAGGGGCGGGCTAGACAACCGCCCAGGGCCCACTCGCTCAGGGGGCCCAAAAAATTTTAAAATTTTGTTTTATTTTTTATTTTTTTATTATTATATATGTTTTTTTAATAGTATTATCCCGTTTAACCCAATTAAAAAGTTTAACCTAAATATCTTTTAACCCAAATACAATTCTTAAGGCCTATTTTTATTAAATAAACTTGTTATTTATAACTAATTTTCATCAACCAAACTAGAAGTCTCTTTCCAAAAAAACCAAAATCTCAATTCTTGGCCAACTAGGGATAAAGAAAAAAAAATCCAATTTAGACAGACGCTAGCAACGAGGTTGAATAGAAAGATTTATGGGTTAGTTATTACGTTATGTCATTCTAATACTATGATCTTGTTACGTTTATTGCTAAAACGTTTATTTTCGTTTAAAAAAACTAGTTTATATAATTTAATTCGCTAGGGCGTAGGGGCCTTTTTTTCTCAGCCTGTCCAGGACACTAAAATTCTCAGGACCAGCCCTGCCAATAGGTTAGAAGGTTTTGTAACGGCTTGCCACTATTATTTGAATAATAAGGCCAAGTTTAGTGTACGTACATAACCTACCCCTAACCACCATTTTTCTTTGTTTTCATATTTTTTCCCATACAATCTGATCGATTTTTTTATTTAAGCATCCCAAAGGAATCTTCTTCTAATGGCTTTTAACTCATTGATATAAAAGCAAATGTAAAATAGCATTGATAACCTTTTCAACAAAGAAATTTTGACATTTATCTTCTTTTAATAGCTTCTAACTCATTGATACTCTTTTCAGGTGCCTTCAACATAGAAAAATAACACAAAGGTAAAATTAAATAAGATAAATATAGCATGATTTCTTTTAGTAGACTTGGGAATATTAGATCATTAATTACTTGTAAAGAATTATGCATTGGATAAAAAACAATAAGTATTAAAAATTTAATTCTGATCCTTATACTATAGCTTATGCATTAAACTCGGTTCTCTCTCATCGGTTCTCTCTCAGATGGATCTAAACAAAGGTGGTTTTTCATAGTGGTGGGTTTTCTTACTGATTTTATTTTTGGGTATAAAACAAACTATTAATTATTGGTCAATATTAATCTCATTTAAAAATTTGACCAGTATTAATCTTAACTTTCAAATCTATTACTAATAACAGCCCAGTCTGGTTGTTAGTTAACCTCGTTAGTTTTTTATGACGTATCATGTGATGTGTCATATAACACGGTTATACTTTAATAAATATATATTACTCAATTTTTATTATAAAATATTATTTTCTGATGTTATTTAACGTACCACTTTTGTTGTTAATTGAGTAGCTAGGAGAAAGGAACAAAATTTGAGTGATATATTTAAATTTTTTATTTTAATTATGTAATATGACATGTCACATGCCACGTCAAAAACAACATCGCGTGTCATGCCATAAAAAACTAACGGTGTTAACTAACAATTAGATTGATACTTTTATTGCTAACAAGAAAAAATTAAGATTAATATCAACTAATAGTCAATAGTTTGGATTATTAAAATTAATTTTTTCTATAAATTTACTATACTTAGAATATATAATTTTATCATAATTATCGTTATATTATTTTAGTTAGGTTTCCTTTGTAATTATCCTAGTTGTATGTTTATACTTAGTTGATAAATAAGGGTAGAGCTTTAATAATAAAAAAGTGTTTAATCTAAAAATTATTAAAATGATTATGAGTTTGACATGTATTTCTTTATTGTTTCTAAAAAAGATGACATTTTGATAATGTTGTCAAATACGTCAGGTCATTATGTCTAATATATCAGGTCATGGATTAAAAAATATCATTGTTTTTTTCATTATTTGTTATATGTATTTATCATTTTACGTTTCAAGTCGTTTCGTGTTATATTTGTCATTGATTTTTACATATTACATAAACTTATTGTTATTTTATCATTGTGTATAGTTATTAGTACACAATGATATTATCATCCATGTTATAATGTATAAAAAACACAATGAGATATTTTGTCATTGTGTTTTACGTTTTTACATAATTTTTATGTTATTGTTATTGTTTATAATGTATTAGATAAATTAGTTATTTTATTATTGTGTTTTACATAGTGAAATACTAATAGGTTTATTTTACCGTTAAATTTTTTTAAAATTTATCATTAATAAAAAAACGGTGTTCAAGAAAACACAATAACAATGAAAAGACATAATGAATTACAAAAAAAACACAATGACGAACGGAAGACATATGAGCTGAAACATAAACTGTTTTACTCGTTTTAAAGATAAAAACCACTTGTTTTTTGGTGTGATTTTTATAAAATATAATATATAAAAGATATAAAAGTTATGAATACTTAAAAAAATTAAGAAACTTTAAAAAAGTGAAAATGAAATGGGCATTGTTAAGTAACCTTCTAACTTTTTAATTAATATTTGATCATAATTATTGATTAAAAATTTCGACAGTTAGGATTGTTTTCTACACCTTTTAGATTAGAATTTCTTCCTATCTGAACCTTTACCGATAAATAATACACAATAACTTTAGTGTATTCATCATTTTATTCATTTGTTCGACAATTACAACATTTTGATTCGTTAATAGTTTAAACCTTACACTATGATCATCATGGTTTTAGTGGGATCGATGACCTCTATGACACACCAATAAATTCTATGGTACATCTGGATAAACCCTAATTTCCAATGAGTTTTATATCAACTGGTTTAGAAAAAGATACTCTATGATTTTTTAAAATGGAGGTCATGGGTTGAAGTCTTACTAGGTGCAATATGCTTCAGGTGGGCCAAAAGTTTTATCACAACAGACTTTTCGGTGGTGGGTTTCCCTTGGAATGGTGGACGAGCCGATCACCAGCGCTGTCTGTGTTCGCGGACGTAAATAACATTTCACCAATGGATTTACCCCGGATGACCAGAGTTAAAAATTATTCGTTGGCTGTTTAAAGAAAAGGAAAGTCTAACTTCTTAATGCATAGTTGAACATGATCTTGTAGTAATAATCGAATACTTGAAAGACTCATCGATAAATGTTTGGTTTCAATTGAAAATTGAATGCTATATTTACCAGACTAATACTATTGTTACAATTAATATACACGTGGTATCCAGCTGTCAATTAAATTACTTTGGATAAAGATTTTATTATTTGAGATAATTTTGAGAAATTTATATACATTAAAATATGAGGGGTACTTGTGTAGAAGCGGGGGGCCCACTTCGTAGTATATTCAGAGGTGGAAACAAAACAGAGGATAAAGTAATAAAACTGTAAGTAATTGTTTAGCACTTTTTGAATTTCAATTTCTTTGCTATATAAAATTTTTGGTTTACTCATAGTATTCACAACTTATTCTTCATCTTTATTTATATATTTATATTTAAAATTACTAGTTTTTCTTTTTTTTCAATTAAATAATACATTTTACATCTTTATCATTACTTTTTTTCTCTCCTTCACTCACAACCACTTAAAACATATTAAAAACATTATAGGATTTTGAATAGTGTTTTCCAAAAATACAGATTGAACAATAAATTTATCATATCTTTCATTCACAACCATTTATAACCATATCATATAATATAGGAAATACACTCACATAAATTTAAGAAACCGGTTGTGAATGCTTTTATGTATATTCAATTTATCTAATATGTCTCTACTCGAGCTTACATAATCGTATTGATGATGATTTCTTGAACACTTATGTAATTTGTGTCCTACGAGAAAATCAAACTTGTCAGCATTGGGAATAAATTGTATTAAATTAAGTCTAGTGTTTAAATTAAGTAAATTGTATTTATACACTTGTTTAGATTGTCCAAATTGATCAAATTGCTTGTATACAAATATATATTTAAGCACATTTTATAACTTATAGAAGTAAACTAATTTAAGTTCACTAATTTTGTAAATTTCAAATGAAACTCACTAAACTCTATTAAATTGAGTCTAGTGTTTAATACCCGAAACCGACCCGACCAACCCAAAACTGATTAAACCGATTGTTATTCGGGTTGGGTTTCGGGTAGATTTTTAACGTTAAAAAACCCGAATAACCAAACCGATTAACCCGAAACCCGATCAACACCCCTAACGCGTATAGCAAATTCCTACACCGACTACGAGGAAAAATTCAGGGGGCTGTCAGAGGAGTTATACGCCCTGTATAGGGCTATACAACCCCCTTATACAACGCGTATGGGGTTATATGACACGTATAGAAATTTGAGGTGTTAATTTATAATTTTTAAGTGTCTAATAATCACACTCTAATAAATATCCCATTAATAGCTTTAAATATTCAACTACAAATAGGGATTTATACGATGTTTATCCATGTCTTCTTTGAGGTCTCATCTTGTGTATTGTCGTGAAACTACTGATACATATACCTAATGATCATCATCTCTTAAAAAAAATAAAAAGAAAAATAATCCATGAGAAACATATGATCAATTTAATACTTCTTGTTCGATTACAAAATAAATTCAAAAGATTTGTAAGCAGTGAAAGTTGAACTATGAACATACTCACGTATTGTTAATCTAATGAAACCTTGGCCCAAATTATGCCCTACCACACGAATAATTTAACGGTGATTTGACACAAATTGGAGATTCACAATAATGTTGTCATAATTTTGAATTTCATACACGATGTACCAACTATAATTGACTATTCAATAGCAATAAATCAATATCAAATCGGCATTTTATTGTAACAAGTACAAGAAAGTTAATGAATTGAATAATTACAAAAGAGAATAAAACCTAGTCACAATGTGATTACATGAGCATGTTTATCAAAATATGGTATGTTGAGTAGATAGTGAGTATCATAAAGAGAATCCTTTTTAGACTTTAGCTATGTGTAATCGTTAGAATCAATTGGATCGAAATTGATAATCAGGGCCGGCTTTATGGCTTTGTGAGTGAAGCAAGGGGCTTGGGGCCCCCTAAAATACAAGGCCCTCATTTTTTAAGATATATATTGGTGTCATGTTTTTTTAGTGAGATTTCTTTGGGCCTATAAAAAAACAATTGAATAGATCAGAGAAACCGAAGCACCCTACGTTATTAAATGAATTATTCAAAGTTATTTGATCGTCTTCTTTGCCTCTTCAATAATTTTCTAATTGATTTACTATGCATTTAGTTGTACGGATTTAGGATTTTTTTTGTTATAGGGATTTAGATTTACTGTTTTGTGATTAATGATTTTAGTCCATTTTTAAATATTAACTTGCTAAAGTGTTAATTTATTTGATGGTGGCTTAAGTTAATGATTTCGTGATTACTATCGGTCTCAAACCCGAATGAAAAATAAAGTTTTTTACTTGAATTTTGAAAAAGGCCCCCGAGTTTTTTGTTCGCTTGGGGCCTTCAAATAGGTTGAGTCGGCCCTGTTGATAATGAACATAATGATTTTGTGAAACTCACGCAACCCTTTTAATATTATAAACTCAAACAAATACTTGAATCAAGAAATTACAATAGCCTAACCATCTATTTATATTAAAACAATAGCTAACACTTTTAGTTAGACTCAAACTAAGAAACCAACTGAAAACAAATTATAAAATATTCTAAACATTATCCTAATCAAATTAAACTAAAAATAACTAAACTAATATTTATCAAGATTAACTCATCAGTAATGAATTAAGGCACGTGTTGTCGGGCGCTAATGGGGGTGCAAGTCAAGTGTTTGCCACCTTGGTCGCGAACACCGCAACTAGGTGCCGCAAGTGGGGTCGCGATGGGTGGGGCGTGGGCAGGGTAGGTGGGTAGCGGAGGAAAAAAGCCGTTGGCTCCAAGGGTGGAGAGAAAAGAACCGTTAGGCTCAATTTAAGATATTTTTTTTAAAGTCGATTAAGGCAAAAACTCGTGGTTGCTGATCAAGGGAAAAACTTTTTACTGGAGAATGGTTTTAAATGGAATTGGCAATAGGGCTTCATTGGCTAAAAGGAGAATTATTTCTTTGCCTTTTGTGTTGTTCGCATGAAAAAAAATGTTCAACCCCTTTTTGCTCACTGTCCTTTTGAGAGAATCATATGGGCCCAACTGGGCTGTTGGTTGAAAACTGAAATGGCCCATTCTCCCTTCCACTTCTAGAAGGTTTTAAAGGACATTTCTAATCTTGGTCTAAAGATGGGTCCACAATAAAAGTTGGTGGATGCAATCCTTAAAAGTTAAAACGACGTTATGGCGTATATAAAATTTACAATAATTTTATGTAAAATACACTAATTTATCGTTTAATCATTCATTTTTACTCATTAAAATCTAAAAAACTAAAAAAAATCAAAAAACAAAATCTGGTCCGACCTTCACTGATTCGGGACGAACTGGCCGGTCGAACCCCTCCAAAACAAATTGATGCGAACCGGTTCGGCTACCGCTCCAATTCCCAGTCGGACTGGTTGGACCGGCCGGTCCGATCCAGTCTTCAAAAAAATGGAAATAAGAACGGGGTTTACGTTGCGTTTGCGAGTTTAATAAACGAAAGAAAAGAAAAGAAAACAAGTGAAAGGAAATTCGCGAGAGAAAAGCAATTAGCGGGAGGTGGGCGATGCGTCTAATGGACTTGGGTGGGTGGCGGTTTTAGGTCGGTGGAGGCGGTGGTCGGAAGCCGGTGGGGGCGGCGTTAAGAGGCCGGCGGTCGGAGGTCGGCAACAGGTGGGGGTGGCCGGTTGTGATTGGTAGTGGAGTCCGGGGGTCGGTGGAATTTGAAATCCTTTAAATTTTGAAAGGATTTTTGAAATCTTTCATTTGACAGAATTTGAGTGAATTCATTCCAAATCCAATTCCAATTTCTCAACCAAACACGCTAACAATAGAAATCAAATTCCAATATTTCACGAGTGTTTGTGATGATATGTGGGCGTTGCTGAGGAGGTATAAGGAAGGGTGGTCGATGTTGACGTCGGAAACAAGTGGTGGGGTGTACATAATCATTTTTTAGCAATATGTTTTTAAAACATGAATAAATTATTCTTTTCGAATTTGTACTTAATCATTTTCTTTCGTATTAGCTTTAATACTTGATCATTTCATTATTGAATATTTAAATTATTATCTAAATCAAATATATTAAACTATCAAAAAATAAGGTCGCAAAATATATCGACCAATCACCAATTTATTAATTTAATATCCACGAAATTGTTACTTGTCTAAAAATAATCATGGGCCGACGTATAGTACCTTTCAAGGCGCTAAATATGTAAAAAAGGTCAACCTATGGGCCTTATATTTGAAGATTTCGTTATTTGTGGGGCCATCAGCCATGGCCCATTGGGTAGTACTTAGTGGGCCTTTCAGCTAAAAGAAAATCTGAAAATGATCTATTAAATTTGTAAAGGGTAAGTTATTGATACACCCAATTTATTTTATCATTTATATATCTTTTTATATATACATATAGATACATGGAGAAAGATAAAGACAGTAAACTGTCTCAATAATATAAATTAGTGTTTGTATAACTCAACCCATTTGTAAACCTTTTCCGCAGTCCATAACTCCACATGGTAAAGTGTAACCGGACCAAAATATAATTATGGCTTTTACTTCATTTAATTAAGGATAATGCTTTTAGACGTATGTATTTTATTGTTTCATCACAATTTTTTTTCTTCTTATTTCATCTAACCTTATACTCACAATGATTGAACCCCACCACTTCTATGAGGGTAACGACAATAAAATTATTATTTTATTTTTGTATTTTATTTAAAACTAGTATTAAGCTCCCGCGTTGCAGCGGAAGGTGTAAAATCGTGCTAAGTAGCACCAATAATACACCATCGTCATTGATCTCCAACATTGAAAAATGTTGTATTAAAATAGAAATAAAAAGCGAAAAAACCATTTAAAAGTAGACGTAAAAATGTTAAACTATGCATCTGAAATGTAAAACATTTTAAACACACCAGAATAAATAGAGTTTTCCGAAAAAACCGACCAACGTGTGTGAAGGGACCCTTAAACGGTGGGAAAATAAGAGTAAAAACGTTGAACCACACACACTATCTACGACGTGTTAACTAGCAAAATTCAAACCGAAACGTAATTAAAAAAAATTCTAAAATCTGAAAAGTATATTGAGTAAAGTTGAAAATAATAAAATGTTGGGGCTAAATTATAAAAGGATGTAAAAGTATTGGTTTAAAATAAAAGAGTTAACATTAAGAAGAAGGCGGGTACAAACCATAAATGCATATGGTACAAACCGTAATGCATATCAAACTTAGTAATTAGTATATATATAATTACGCAATCAAATTTTTTACTGGCTTCACTTATATCAAATTCAATTGAAATTTTTTAATTTACACTCAAATACTCAATTTGTCTAACAAATGACTGAGAGGCTGTTTGGTAATTTTGATTAAGTGCTAAACCAATAAAAAGTTTGAACCATTAAGTGTTGAGCCATTAAAAGCTAGTATATCGCTTAACTATTTAAATGCAAATGTCAGACCAATTCAGATAAGTGGTTTTAACCATTCAGCATTAGATCTCTTAACCATTCAACATTAGTATAATGTTTAACCATTCAGAAGCAAATGTCTAAACTATTCAGACATTTGCTCCCGAAACAAACAGTCTGAACTAAACCATTCAGACATCTGAACCATTAAAATGTTGATTTAAATGTTGTCAAACAGCCCATAAGTTTTTATACATCAATGACCGAGTTTATCTCGCATGTTCCCTGAAAATGCAAGATACTAATGTAAAGTCTCATTCGGATCTGACGTTAAACTTTGAGATTTGCTCACGTAACATGAACTTAAATTTACTCATTTTAATCTGTGTGCCTAAAACTCAAGTCTAGCTATTGAGTAAATGAATAACGCAGCTTTAGCAACTTTATTTTTAACTTATAGATTCAGGTAAATCTTAACTTTGCAGCCTATGTCAAACTGTCAAAGCACAGGGTATCAAACTGTCATTAAACAAACCACAAGGTCAGATTAAACACATACACCAGAAACCATCATCTTCTTAAGATCTAAAACCCTAATTCGCACCAATCTGAATACACCAAAATGATCTCAAGAATCACCCCCAAATCCCTACCAATACTCCGATCTCTCAAATACAATTTCTGCACAATCACAGAAAACCGATCGGAAAAGCTCGAAAGAATCGCCGACGAGATCCTCAGCCTCACAAAACTCGAAAGAAATGATTACGCAGTCCTCTTACGCTACAAGATGGGCTTCAACAACTACGGCCCTTCCGTCGCCGGAATCGGGTCGCCGTCGTCCGCCGGCGTCGCCGGAGCGGCGGCGGAGACGAAGGCGGAGGAGAAGGTGATATTTGATGTGAAGATTGAGAAGTTCGATGCGGCGGCGAAGATCAAGATCATTAAGGAAGTTAGGGCGTTTACGGATTTGGGGTTGAAGGAAGCGAAGGATTTAGTGGAGAAAGTGCCGATTGTGGTGAAAAAAGGGATCACGAAGGATGAAGCTGAAGCGATTATGGCGAAGCTTAAGGATTTAGGGGCTACTGTATCGTTGGAATGAGGTTTGATCGTTCGATTGCTACTGATATTGTTATCAATAAGTTTTAGGAATCACAGGTGAATTTGATGTTAGACTGTGGTTACAAGTTACAACCTGTGTTCTTGTATTGCTATTTGTTTGCCAGAGGGTTGATCCTGAAAAGCTAAAGGCTGTATACCTAGAGATTTTGTTTAAAGTATTAGAGAAACATCGCAATTTAACCAATCAGTCTTTGTTACTGCTAATCTTGTTTTGTATGATTGTAATCTCGATGATTAGGTGATTAGGTGTATAGGGGTTTCAAGCTTGAATTGTTTTCAATGTCAAAAAGCATCCACCTTGGGTTGCAAGAGCTTGAACCAGAGCCTAGACATTACTCGAATTTTTGTATTGGTTTGCATACCATTTTGTGTTCATTTGGGAGGTTCTAATGAGTCGGGCCTCTGAAGCAACATCTCTATCTCACGATATAGAGGTTAGCTTTGCCCTCAGATTATCTTCCTAGACGCTAATTACGTTAATCAATTTTACGTTATCTGTCAAAGTCTTCAAGTTCCTAAATTAGAAAGAGCATTCCTGCAAATATAACATAGACACGCAGCACGCTTGGGCGTACCTCATTGTATCCTGCAATTGCAGCATGTCTAGAATGTGTGACAACCTTGTAGTAATATCCCGACGAGGGAACCACACTTGGTTGTTGTGCATAGTTGTTGAAGGCTCAAGGCGCATGGATTGCCATGAGGCGTTTTGCCTGCGCTTCATTTTGTTTGAGCGCGTAAGTTGCCAGTTGCCTATGACAACAATGGTTCCGCATGCATAGACTTATAACTAACATATTCTTTGGATATCAGATACGTTGTTTCTGTTATTGACTAGTAACAACAGCGTAGTAAATGAAAACAATGACCTTGGCACTAGGAATTACAATCTGCAACGGTCAAACTCTCCGAACTAATGTTGTGGAAGGATTTGGAATACGAAATTCATTTCATGTTCTTTTTTAGGAGTAATACAAGTAGATTCAGCCATGTCAATCAACTGTGTTTCTGAGTTTCTGTATTGTAAAAAATCGGGATTATTCGTTGATTAATTGCTAATCGTCGATTAATTGCTACCTCACCTAGTAATTTTGACCTAATAGGTCAAAAGTGGTCAAAATTGGACTTAGGCGGTTTTAGTCAGGAAAAAATTGGTGATTCCAGTTATATTCCGGCAAACTGTAAAAATTCCAGCAAATCTTGGAAATTCCGATCGAAACTTAGAAAATCCGGCCAAATATGTGTGCATTTATATAAAACTGAACATTTTTATAAAAAATTGATATAAAAATGTCTGTATTAAGATATAAAACTAAAATTTACATATAAAACTCCGATCTGATTAATTGATAGTCGTTACCTCACCGCTCGATTAGCGCGTAGAGATTTTCAAAAAACTGTTTAGTTTCCAAGTCTCTTTTGATATGGGTTTTATAAGCATGCCTAAGGCACACCTAGCATGAGACAACCTTAGGTGCAAGCTGGTTCGCTTCTGACTCCGTGAGGCACATGCGGTATGAAAAGCGCGCAAAACCTACTAGGTGGATAGAAGACTAGCATGAGGCATGATCTTGAATCAACCACTAGGGAATGATCAATGTAACCTAGTCAATGTTGTTGGTGCTTAGCTTAAGACTAGGATATGCACAAGTTTCACACTCATTCTGCATTCATGTGCAACAATGATTATAGCAATCGACAACAAACCCATACAAGAGAGCAAACATTATAAGCAGAATCGAACAATATCTGTTAATACACATACAACAGTTCTGTGCGATTATAGACGGGCAATTATGTCTGTTCATAGAAATCAGACTGATTGTTCCAGCGTGCGTTTAACCTGTTTCAAGCCCTGGAAGAAGGCTAAAAAAATCAACGGAACAAACCTACAAACTTAGAAAACTTTTGTTATTCGTTCTTACAATTAATGTCTATTTCTTTTTAATTTGCAAAACTGAATTTATTGCAGAGTCCTGAAAAGAGTGAAGTTTACATCCAAACCTTAAAATGCCATCCGTTTGCATAGTATCACAAAATCTAAGTTTGCACTTGAGTTAACAAAATTATGATGAAACATTAAACCATAAGAAAAGTAGCAATTCAAGATGCTAAACTAGGCACTTGGCTTGAATTCAGAAAACCAAAGTTGGATTATTTATTAAGGGGCATAAAAAAGATCACATCCCTCAAATATACATTTAGATTGGATCTACTAAATAACATGAAATCATATCCCATAATCTTAGCTCAAACATTAACTTACATTTGCCCCCAAAGCTTCCTAACAAGGCTTAATTTGGTTATGGCTAGGAAACAACACTCCTGATTAACACACACAAACTTATCAACATTCTCTTATTGATGAAATATCTAACCATTTGCTGCTTCAACCGAGCCTTGGCTACACTCTGATGGTCTTCGGCGCTATTAACCACATTAACTTAAGCAAACATACTATTAACACGAATACCACTTGTGTCCGGTAGCAGTTGCTTCATATAATACTTGGATCCACGGGACAGGTTTATCCTTTTTCTCCTTTCCACCGGTATATGATCGATTGAGCACTCTGTAAACCCACGCCTTACAAACCTATCAAAATGCCAAAGATTTATAGATAAGTTTACAAATTTGTTCATTACTAAAGTGTATAATGACATTGGAAGTAGAAATGTACCAGTCTGCTGTGCGAGTTGTCAGCAAAAAAAGCCTTTGCAGTCCTATGGAGGATGCTTTTTTCTCAATATAATCTGCAAATTTGCAATCACGGTTAATATTAATTTACCACATTAAAAGTTTTAGGCAAAAACTGAGAGCGTTCATATGCATGCTGTCATTATTGCCAAACAAGAATAACATTTGACACTAATTCTCTGATTGAAGTTAAAGAATTTTGACAGAAAGTGTTTCAAGTGAACCCAACTTGACCGGTATGCAAAGACGAGTTAAAAACTATACCAAGTAACTTGTCTCCTTGTCCTTGCCCTCGACAATCAGGAGAAACAGCAATTGCAGCAACCTCCCCACATTTGTATTCATAGAACGGAAACAAAGCAGCACATGCTATAATTTGCCCCTCTCTCTCCACAACGATGAAAGAATCCAATGCATTAAGTAGCTAACAACATAACATGATGATGAATCAAGTTATTGAGCAAAAAATTAATATAATCATAAAGAATTTAAGATTAACATATAATATAAACCTCCTCATCAGTCCGCTTGACCAAAGTTCCAGAATCTTCTAGCGGTTTAAATATCTGTCTTATTCCAGGAAGGTCATCCACCTTTGCCATCCTTGTACCTTCATATAGATCACTGCAAAGTACAAAATGAATATTTGCTTGATTTTTACATTTCTTGAAATTCTTTTAAATAATTATTATGATTATGCATACCTAGCAACCATAGTCCCTACTCCATCTCTTTGAAACAGCTCCTTCAATAGAACTCCAGCTATATTCCCATCTAGCAGATGAACTCTCTGGACGCCTCCCTGGTGACATACATTAGAATACAATTAGTGAAATGAATTAAATAGCAATCTTAATTACAATTAATTTGTTAATGACTTACTCTGCAAACAAAAGCAGCAGCTGCCAACTCTGATAAATATCCATTTGATCTGCTCAGCCTTTCTTGCCCTCCAATGGCAAACCCTTGTTCACTTGACCACAACCCATTTCCATTATCAAAACCAACACCATTTTGAAATGTTGCAGTAAACCTGTCACTAGATGTCATTCCAATCTTTGGGAGAACAGAATTAGATTCCTCCTCACCAATGGCTTTTACATAATTAGCAGCAATCTCACTCTGCTCAGCTCGTCTACGTATTAGCATGTCAGCATCTTCAAGAGTCAAAAATCTAATTAAACGGCCCCACTCATCCAAAATTGGACCATCTATAATGCAGATAAGCTTCTCTGCTCCAAGAGCCAAAGCACAAGCAGTAGCAACTTCATATGTGCTGCATTATTTTCCATAAGAAACATAATATTTCAAACATTTGCAATATAGTTACAGGACTTACAGCCTAACAGTTATTTGCTTATTAAGAGCATATGTATACTTTCTTTAATGGGATACCAGGGGTAAGTAGAATGCAAACCATAGTTGTTACAAGTCGACTGTGTACATGGGTCAACCTATGTCTAACAGCATAATCTTGGGTCACAAAAACCTATTTCTATTATTTGGGTCAAGAAACTTATGAGGCAGAGACTATAACTTTGTTATATTATATTCACTTAGATCATGGCACACAGTAACAAAAAATACCTATTAGTAAATCCATATACTACATAGCATACTTGCAATTCAGTACTTCTCCAGAGCTGGAGTATCCAAGGTTGCTTAAGATCACAATAGAATCATTATCCAGCCTCTCACGTATGCGATGAACATCCACTTTCTTCACTTCACCCGTTGCTTCATAATCAATGCCTTCAACAACTCCTCTTTTCTGTCAAAAGTTACAATCTGAGTGACAAGTATTGCTTCAATTATTGCATGAAAGAGAAAGAACATCACCTTGGCAGCAAGAAAATTACCACTTGCAACACTAACACTGTCATGCCACCGCCTGTTTTCTCCATGTCTACGGATACCACATAAAGATGGCCCTGGTGACAGCTTTGCCTCTATCATCAGACGGATTCTTCCGGCAGAATCCATTGCTGCCTTGAGAGAATCAGGGTCTGTGATTCTGTATCTCCCAACATATTTCGGTTCTCGTCCTGAAAATTATAGCAAATTATCTATATCTTCAAGAAAACTATACAGAATTTTTACTAAATCATAACTTAACGTGCCCAATTTCATAGAAGAACAATCTTTTATGCAAAAACTTGAAGCTGAAAATGAAAGAGACAGATTTCACTAACCCTTTTCAGCTAAAATCTGATCAATCTGCACATGTGTCCCAGGAACAAGAACAAATTTGATTCCCAAGCCATGAAGGAGAGAGATATCCTGCATGCAATTCAAATAATTTAGCTCTTAATACTACAAATCATCAGATCAAAAGACAAAAGTATTATAATTCAGTAAAATCACAGCACAAAATTGCACAAATTCAGGTGCGATATTCAATTAGCTATACCACACATCACAATCAGTCAATCACACAACATCAACCTGATATTTATAGAATGTTAAGTACAAACACTTGCCATTAAAATAGGATCCAAATGCGAGCTATCGAGAACTTCAGCAGAAAGAAGAACAACAAAGGTGCTGCCTCGATGAGCGGTGAAATACGGCCACGCTTCACGAAAAAACGTCACAAAAACATCGTCCTTAATACAATTAATACTCGATTCCTCACCTCCTTCGCTCTCATACTCTCCCAAAACATTACAAACGCTAAACGAAAGCTTCTTATTCCTCAAACTAACATCGGAACCGAACACCGGCGGTTTTACCGATCCAGTCATGAAGCATCGAGAAACAATTTCGCGTGAATGAGCGGATTGACGGCGTAGGGTTTTGAGAGATATGCAAGAGGTTGAAGATGAAACGGCCATAGTTGAGATGTGTTACAGTAATGGTGGTGGCGATAGGGTTGGTGAGTATAGGGTGAAAGAGATGAAGCGAAGTAACGATATTTTGGGGGTTGGTGTGACCCACGGGGGTAAAGAATGAGTCAATGAGACAATCTAGGGGGTCGAGAGGGCTACGAATTTTGGGTGAGACGTGGAGGGGTGAACTGGGGGACACGAACCAAATAGGCAAATACTACTATGATATTACGATACGATGGTGGTTTAGGTATGGGATATTTAAAATCGCGGGTTTAAACCTTCGAGGCCACGAGAACATATTACAATTTACGTCGGTAAAACAAGTATTATCGTGTTTTAAATGTTAGATATGACGCACGTAATGTACGTATTAAACATGAAAATAACTTGTTTAACTAACTATATATTAATATATTATGTTTATAGTTTTTTATATGATTTTACGAAAAAAAAAATTGAGAAATAATGGAGTATAGCCTCTTAATTTTATTTATTTTTAAAAATGTGTAAAACTAAATAATATATTTTCTGTTAACCAGTTTAAATCGTGTTATTAACAGATCTGAAATTGCCAGCCCTATCAAAATTGTATGGTCTAACGATTCTTAAACCATGAATATCCTTAACGTTTCGATTGTGTAGGGTTGAGAGATTTAAGTGTTTAAGCCGAACATGGCTCATATTTTATTTGTGTCAAAATATGAATTGTAACTTGTACACACTTAAATTCATGTGAATAGAACACAATCCGTTTAACTCATTTATTAATTCGCGTAAAACGGGTTGACGGGTAAAAGTCATTATAAATATGTTAATTGGGTTGGTGTGAAAGCGGATTAATTAGGTCATAAACGGGTTAAACATATTAACCCGAACATGACTCGTTTGTTAAAACAGATGAACCAAAATAAAACTCGTAGGTTAGATATGCCAACCCAGAATCTATTTCTTTTCATGTCGGGTTGGTGTTGTGTTTTCGGTTATATTAAAAATTGCACCCTTATAAACTTCCTTATCTGTTGTCATGATTCATGCTTTCCAGTTTTTCATCTTGATGAATTCATGCTTTTAAAATTTTAGATCATGTAAAATAATTTTGATAGTAATACTTTTCTAACCTTTAAAAAAACAAATCAAATACTCATAAATCTTGACACAAATCAAATTGTGCTTCGTTTAAGCTTTTCAAACATTAAATATCAAGCAATAATTCCTCAAGAATCGACTCTGAACCCCAAGTGGTCATGATGGCAATAAAGCAAAATTATGTCCCCACAAGAAATTGAGATTGAATACACATTCTTCTCATTTCCATCATGTAACAAGCAAATTCAGTGAAGGGTTTTCGACCATGAACCATCAAGGACCACAAAACTTATCTGGGAATGATTCCACATCTGATGTTATTGGTTATGTCGCATTAGAGAAATGTAGGTCGATTAGCAAAAGATGATTATGATTTTCTTTGTTTTTAAGGTTTGATGTTTTTCATTCATGTGGGTGATGAAGAATAATAATGGTTCTACGTAAGTGGGTCCAACCCCTATCAAGGATGACAATAATATTTCAACAATGTCATAATGACCATTTTATTTCAATCAAAGAACTTTATATGATTGATATGTTTGTGACTTTAGTGTCGTAAAAACCATTTTTGTTTCATTAAATTTACTTATGACAGAAAGAAAAATAACATTAATACAAGTTAGGGGTGAAGCTCATTTGGTAGAGGTTTCGAGACAGTGGTGCCCTTCACTGGTCCAAGGTACAGAGCCTCTAGCAGAGACGGAGTTGATGATTAATGGTAACAGATAAAAATTGCTTTGGATTTCCATTGATTGCTTGAATGTTACATGAAATAGTCCTTACTAGAAACTGATAATTGATGACAATAAAGATTAGTAGCAACTAATTATCATGACAACTTGGTCATCGGTGACAACCTGGTCCAGTAGTAACAAACGAGTTGTTAGTAGCAACCGGGAGCAATGGGAACTATTGCTTATCAACAATAACTTGCTTGTTAGATTTTAATGAGTTACTACTAGAACACTTAAAGGTTTTCCTACTAATATATACGAATAACTACCGACAGATATAACTGTGTACCATCAACTGAAACATTGTGATGATGAATGGGCACGTGAGGCCACCTATGTCCAATGTGGAAGAAATTAAAGATGAGAAAAAGGACGTGAAAGAGAGAGGGAGATAACGATGCTTGTTTGCAAAGGTGTGAGCATTCGTGTTTGGTGATATGTAAGAAAGGAGAGGAGGCGTCCGCCCATAAAGACGAAGAAAAAAGATCTCTAATATTATTCTTCATTATGATCCAAACACCGCCTACTCTAATATTATTTATAGTTTTCTTGTTTTTCTATTCTTCCAATGCTAGATGATCGAGTTAACTAAATTATTACCTCTAAAATGCCGTCAAGATTAGGGCCTTCAATCACTTCCGCACACACTACCACCACAAATATGCCACCTCGATGTACCCGGAAATATGGTTGACCCTCTCTCATCATGTCCACAAACACGTTATTAGATGTTTTTCCACCACCACTATTGCCACCGCTGCCGCCACTATATGCACTTCTACGACAACATCTACAACTTCCACTACCATCACATTTCATCGCAATACTAGACTCGACCTTCTTGATTCCAAAGTCTCTGGCGTCACAAACATAACTTTTCCACCAACACTTTTTTTTATCTTGTTGCATTTGAAAGTAGGGTGTAGGTGTTAATATACCCATGATAATGAATCGGAATCATAGAGGCATTGGTGTGTTTGTATGTATGTATGTGAGTATGTGAGTAACTATTATAAGGTGTTTGTTTTGTCATTATGGAAAAATGCAGCAAAACGTTTGTGCTAATGAAACAAACATATATGGGTCATAGCCCATAGGCAAATAGGTTTGCATCCGACCCGTTTTGCAGGTTAGATGCATACTGTATATCGTATATGGATAGTGGGGTACCCTTAAAGTCACTAGCATTGTACCATCACAAAGCTACAGGACAATGTTGTCATTGTGGCATGAACAAAGTAATCTGAAGTGATTGACGGTTCGTATGTGGCCCGTGTTAATCTTTCACAAGAAGTGATATGTGGTTAATAATTTAATATACGTGATTATAGTATTCACTCTTTAATTTTAAAACTATTTTACTTACAAGATTACCACAAAACTATTTTATGTGAAACTTAAAACCATGTCTTTTAAGGTTAAAGTTACAAAATTTTAAAAAAATTAAAAATAAAGTGAATTAAAAAGCACACAGCTGTTAAAAAAATATGAACGTTTGCTGAAATCATAGGTTATATACATGATATGATTAAAAATATTAATCGCTCAAATAAATCCTACTTATGGATACAAAATAGAAAGAGTACTGCATTTATATCGTGGAATGATGCTATATTCTTTACTTTGATTCCATGGCATATTACTAGCATCACAATGGTCCTTGTAAGAATGATACTAGATTTTGGTATATTATTCTTGCTTATTTTTACTAAGAAATGTATAAGTTGAATTCTTAGATATAGACACATATACGAATATAAACATACATACACACACATCTTTTATCTTCTTTTTAATGAATATTTTGTATGTCACATTACGTAATTATAGTCTTTCTCATACCTTTTCCTTTTAACAGCAAATTTTTATTAAGACAGTCTAGAAAGAAGCTAGAAGCAAAGAGACATACAATCATACATTAGAATTCCCATAACTCTAGATCTAGAACATTACGCCTCCATAACTCTAATCTAGAAAATTCAAACTTGCTCTACTTTTAATCCAAAGAAAGAATGTCAACTTGATTTCTTCAATAATCATAGATAATTGATCATCAATTCCATTAAATACCTTTTTATTTCCAGCCCTCCAGATGTGTCATTGAGTCATCATCACAATCGCCCGAATAACCTTGCATATATGGGTATCAATCCTAAGTCCGTGAATACTAGCAATGCATCTTTTACATAACCTCCTCTCTAATAACACTGCGTTCTCGAGTTTAATAAACGAAAGAAAAGAAAAGAAGTAAAAGGAAATTAGCGAAAGAAAAGAAATGAAGAGAAAGAAAATTAAGAAGAGAAAAGAAATGAAGAGAAAGAAAAATACATTTTAAATTTTCGTGTTTCACAATTTGAAGGAAGTGAAAATAAAGTAAGAATTTTGCATGGTCCATTTTTTCTATTTCCTTCCATTTTGAAAGGAAAGTTAAAAGGAAAAATTCTTGTAAATTTTTCTTTCATTTCTTTCTATTTTCTTCCTTTAGAAAACTCGAAAACACAAAGTTTTTTTTGTTTTCTTTCATTTCCCTCTTTAAAAAAAAAACTCAAGAACACAATTACTTTTCACTTTTCATTCATTTCCTTCCATTTCTTTGCTTAAATGAAAATCGGAAACATAGCGTAAGGCAACAACCCACACGAGATCCAAATGGTCTCTCATGTTTGTTCTACATATCTACCACATAGAGTAGATAAAAGAATGATTCCCCTTTTTTCCATGTTATCATTGATTCTTTGAATCAGAGTTTATTTAGAGTTGCCCTCCACCCAAAAAAAAAGTCTTATCTTTTTGGAATCCATTTAAGTCATTTATACCGGTAGTCTTCATGCTCTAGGATTTTTTTGCTCAATTTGATTATGAAGAGAACTAACTTTGAATTCGCCTTTGTCGTCTCGGACCACCAACACTTGTCTTTAGCTTGAGATTTAAGCTGCTCACTTATTAGGTTGTTTAGAGCCTACAAATGACCCTTCAAAACATGAGAAGATAAGGAGGTTTCCATGACGAATTACAAGCCAAAGAGGAGTCGGTCCTAAACATCGCAAATCTTGTCTTTCTCTTGTTCATATAGTAGACGGAACTTGAATTTAAAAGAAATATTACATGTCCATCGGTTATGCCAATACACAATTGAGTGTGCAAGTTTCAAGTCCCGGATTGGTAGTACAGGAACACGATATATGGATAACTCCCAAACAGTTTATTATTACCAAGAAAAACTTAACTCAATAACTTAGTTACAACTCATCTCAACATGAGTTATATAATCTAGCTTATACTTATCTATCTATGATTCTAAATATGATTTGAACTTTATCTAAAATAACAAACTATATTTATCTAAACAAATAGATAGAACAAACTAGATTTGAATTTTAAACCAATTTGACCAACTTATCAACTTAGGTCCCCGAACTTTACCAACTTGTGAAACGGATTTTAAAATTACCGTCAACAGAGTTACCAGCACCAATTTTCACTTGGATTTGGTCCCAGAAGAACACATTTATATTTTTCATCTCAGTGACCACCTTATTTATATGTTTCCATGGATCCAAAATAGTTTTTACATGGAATATAGTCTGATTTTCTGTTCTGTAATTGCAAAGCCTTAACACTTTATCTCCAAAGGCTAGAAAAATCAGTTTTGAAACGCCATAACCATTTATCAAGTAACATCATATTTGTAGCTTTTAAACTCCCAATTCCATAACCACCTTGATTGTTTTGGAAAAATGTTTTTTTCTCACGAGACCGCGGTATTTTTTTGTTTTGATCATCATCCCCTCATAGGAATCGTCTTCTAATGCTTTCAAGTTTTTTGAATAACTTTTATTTTAAGTTTTGGTGACAAGATCTTTTATTTTAATCTCATGTAAAAACATTCTGCTCAAAACTTCTAAGGATGTTGATTCTAATACCTCAAATTCAATACAAAATCAAGAATTTATAATTGTTTTCTCAACCAAAAAAGATTCAAAGCAATGGGGGTAGTGTTTCATTATATTGTTTACCTTTTTCAAAACGATTTTTAATAGTCATTGAAAATTATAACATTTCAACGTGCTAAAAATACCAAATGTTTTACATAGCGAACAGGATGACATAAATCATCCATGTAACTAGCTCTCGTTATTTTGTGTGATGCTACTTCAATTCACTAATGCCTTCAAAATAAAAATAAAAATTTGAAAATATGTAATACATAAAGTTGCATAATACACATCATCACTAACCACAACTAAATCTCCATCTTCACCACACTATTAACTACAAGTTTATGACAATAGATCGATGACAGGAATCGAAGCTGGAAACTTCTTCAATTTTCATATTCCGAAATACTCATGAGTTCCGGTTTCCATTGATGTTGATGGTGCTTCCTACCCCTCACCCTGCTCCGGTTTCGGTTTCTATTGCCGTTATTTCCACCATGCTGCACCATGTGGCTCTAAAAAGTACATACCACAAAAACAGTATAAAAATATAATCTTTTGATATTAAACAACAAGGTTTGATTTTTATTTATCATGATACTAATTACTAGAGATCGAGTGATGTATATGAAGTTGTAAACTTGTTATATTATTCGACATTATTGAATTTACACAAACATATCTGATAAAATCTCAAGTATGGTTTGGTTTGGGTGAATTATTAAAATTGAAAAGGGTAAAACTAGCTAGCAAAAAGGGAGTAAATGTTGTACTCTAAATGCAGCAATAATGTTTTCCAGCTTTTGATGCATGAACAGTCACGTACAAAATATAAATATGACTATTTTTTAGACAGGAAGGAAGAAGAAGCTTTCATGAATCTGGAAAAGGGTTAAAAGGAAAAAAGATTCTTTGGCCCATTGTGTGATCAATCACACAGATCAAAGATATGTATGTCATAAATTGTAATCTTGTACAAAATCTCAATTTTATAATAGAACTTTTGAATCTACTAAACTATCCCTTATGAACTAATGCAACTAAAAGCATCTACAATGCAAGGTTCTTTAAATGTAACAAGGGAGAGGTTAAATGCATTCCATCTTAATTTTCTATGTAATCCCCCTTACAATGTCAAATCAGAGGAATTGAAATAATATCTCTAACGTTTTTTGTTCGAGTGTTGTTTATGCATTTTTCACGAATATATGGTATGAAACGAACCTAGAGTTATACGATAGCAAAAATTACTTTCAGCCATTCGACGTAAAAGTTCTCTTACCTTTCTCGAAGACGCATTCGGTTCCTTTATCTGAGCACACACAACGCCTTTCGTCTCGCTTACGAGCACTCCTCTTTCCTTCAACAACTTCCCTAGCTTCACGCACTTCTTCGCCGCAAACTCCTTAAGTATATCTAAAAAAAATAACAACAAAACAAACATATTGAACGTGTTACATGTACACTACTAAACTATCCACTTTTAAAACATAATGTCATAAACATACACCTATATATAATTTCTTAATGCAGTAGTTGATTATTATTTACCTTCAAAACAGATGAGCCTGTAAACCTTACCAACAACCAACAAATCATCTGGCCGGAGAAGCTTCAGCTTTTTCACCGGCAGCCCATTCTCCGACCTCGCCCCCTTCGACGTGACGACAACAGCGACGTAATGTCCGGGGTGTGAATTCATGACACGACGAGCGGTAACCGACCAGTAAAGCCTCTCGATCTTGTTATCTGGATGCATAATCACCACCGTCGCCGTCTCCGCCTCCGCCGCCTGACAATTTCCCATAGCAATCCACTAAAAAGAGGAATTATGCATACGATTAAATGATAGTGTAACTCAAAAGTTTTGGTGGTGATTCTGCAATCAAATAGGGTTACCTATGGCTTACGTGTTACACTAGTTACATGTTCACTTATTGGTTACTGATGAATTGAATTAATGAATGGAAGAAATGGACAAGGAATATGGAGGTAGAGAGGGAATGTACGAAACTGTATAGAGTAGCAGAGGCAATAAATGGGGTGACGTGAGGTGAAGTAAGAACTCATAGGGTACTACAAACACTCCACGTTATACAGCGATACCCCTTTATACGTTTCGTATGGCACCATGCGCGACGTATAGGGTTGAATACAGTGAAAACGAGGAAAATTCAGGATGCTATCAGAGAGCTATACACCCCATATAGCCCTATACGACCCCACATGGCTATACGACACATATAAGGCTATACGATGCATATAATAAATTTCGACACTAACTACGAAGTAAAATTCTGGGGGCTATTAGAGGGGTTATACGCGTTGTATAGGGTTATACAACCCCCTATACGACGTGTATAGGGCTATACGACCGGTATAAAAATTTGAGATGTTGATTTAAAATTTGGTGCGTCTTAATATCCACACCCCTACTATATTGTTGTCTGTTTCATTATAAAGCATAGTCATGAGTGAAGTAGAGGAAAATGTTATTTTTTATTTGTATATTTGAGATGATAGTGTTAAGGAGAAAAAATTATAATGATAAATATTTGAAAAAAGAAATTTAATTGATAAAAAAACAGTAACTTTTACTATAATTGTAAGAATAAAAATAAGGAATTAAAACGTTTTAAGGTTTCATAAGTGAGTAATAGGTGAAAGAGGGTGTGGATGAATTGAATTATGGAAATGGAGAAGACGATGGGAGTGGGGCAGGTATGGAGGATTGTGATTCAAGTACGTAGTGTGTAATCAAAGCCACGTAAAATTCCATAGGTAACCGTAAGTCGGTGGGTGTACTAGAATAGGAGTAACTATGCACCATAACCATATGTATTTTTTTTATTGTTAAGAATATATTGTGATCACACAGATTTCATATTTGTTACTTTTAAATTTATCCAAATAAAAAGTTGGTCGGTTACATAGTTGCAACGAGGATAACTGGATAAGAAGTTGGACTTCTATAAACATACCAAAGATTATTTGTCGATATATAGTAGATAACTAGATATCCTTATTCTTTATAGTGTACACAATTTCGTTCATGTATCATACTATAATCTCATAGATACATGGTGTTTAATCATGCGTTACATGGATTAATTTTTTTTATGTTATACGTGAATGTGCCATCTCGTATCAGCTTCACTCGTGTATATGTTATAACTTTTTTTGTATAAGAATACTATTTTTCTTTGTAGTTTGTATTTGTAATGGTCTGATACATTTTTTCTCTCACATTCTTAATAAAGCTTGTATAACTTATTACTTAAATAAAACTGAATGGTTAATTAACTAAAACGCTGTAACATATTTTGTCTTAGAGTGAATTACATGAATGGCCCCTGATCGTCGGAATGTCCTAAAACCACCACATATTCATTCTTATAAATAAATTCTAACTAATAGATAATGGAGGGTTTTTTAGAAGGGGGTTGAATCTAGGGTTTTGTGGTGTTGAAGATGTGGTGATGGAAGGGCAGTTGTGGTGGTGGTGTGAGCAAACCCTGAGGACAAATCACCAATTTACTCTTAAGAAAATTATAAACTTTGAGGAAAAAACTGATGATGTTTTAGTAGTTAAAACTTAAAATACCTACTTCATGTATGTATTGTATTGTTAGGCAGAGCTCAATCATGTATGCATTTTATCTTTAAATATAAAGTAATAAATTTTAATTTCATAATTTGTTATAATTTTAGATATTTATTATATTTTTATTTCACCAATAACTAACAACATCTAGAAAATAAAATATTCATAAGATTAATAATTTTGACATGTTTTATTTATTCCACTCATGTAATACATTGGGTTTAACATAGTGGTACTATAATCCAATCTAAAAATTTATTGGACAAATAAACATAGAATAATATGTAGTCCAAAATCCTACGGACAAGTTCTTCTTAAAAAGTCATTAGATTAACTTCGTGTCAATTGTTTTTCATCCACTCCCACCACCATTGGTCAGGCATCTTTTAAGTTTTTTTAGGAATAAATCTGTGTCAACTGTTAATTGCTACTTTAATTGTGTAGCGTTTATTATTTTCATTTTTGTTGTTCTTAACAAATGATGTTAAACTAACAATAAAATAATTTGGTATCTAGCTAAAGACCACATTTCTATGTTATTTATGCACAAGAAAAATGATAAATACATATGGAACATTCCTATTATAACAAAATCACATGTCCTTGTAAAAAAAATCGTTTCTAACCATATAATAATTAAATAACAGAAAAATTATTCATCATACATGAACTCTTTTGCATTGCTAAATCATCTCCCTTATTAAAATAAAATACAGTATGTTTTTTATTCATTATATGCAATCATAAATGTTTATGGTAATTCATAACGGTCTCATCACCAATATGATTGCAGCACCGGAGAAAAACGTAGTGAAAGAAAAAAAAATAAATGCTCTCGTTGAGAGTCGAACTCAAGACCTCCCGCTTACTAAACGGGTGCTCTAACCAACTGAGCTACGAGAGCTACATGAACAATTAATATCATTTCCTTCTATAATCTGATAAACATAATAAAAATGAGAAGTCTATTGGGCCTTGTTGCTCGATATTAGTTAAATTGCTATTACTGGACGATGAACAAGTTGACCGAGCCCAGATCCATAACTGGACAAGTGGACTGTGACATTGGGCCAACATCAATTTAACCTATTCATTAAGGATACATACAATGCACACAAATTCAAAACATGCATCGATGATAGGATGTACTAATTTAAGTATGAAACCGTAATGACCGTATCAGAACCATGCCACCCACGTCAACCCTAGCACCACCATCGTCCTCATCCCCGCCACCTCCACCACCTCCTCTACCCACTGTCGCGAAAAAAGTATAGTACATGAACCTGAAATGACATGCTTTAACGAGTCCATTTTGGTCAGAATCTGTTTGATTCATGATTCATTTCATTCCCATGTTGGTGCATATGGTACGGTATTTTGTTTTACACAACTCAAAATTGGTATACGTATGGTAAGGTACGAGTTAAAGTCCCCAAAATCAAAATCCTATCATGAATACATTTCTTTTTGAATTAATTTCAATTTTGCTCCCTAAGGTTTGACTAAAATAACTATTTTCCAGCAAAACATTAAAAACATCAATTTACCTCCAAAGTTTCATATGTTGTTTCAATTTCACTCTAAAAGTTTCATCATTTTGGATAAAGTTGAAACAAGTAATGAAATTTTGAACTGAAATTGAAACAAATTATGAAACTTTTGGAGGTGAATTGATGTTTTTAATCTTTTGGAAGAAAATTGTTATTTTTAACAAACCTAAAGGAGCAAAATAGAACTTAACTTTTTCTTTATGCCCTGGAATTTTTTTCAATTAATGGTGTATATGCTAGATGTTTAATTTTTTTTTTAATATTTTATGTATCTTGAAATAATCACTACAAGGATTCTTACTATACAAAGTTCAGTTCATGCAAAAAGTGTATAATATAATTTGTGAAATTATCACACAATAAGGATTATGTTTTGTATAATTAAGGCATGTGTCATTAAAATCACGTAAAATATGATGAAAAAATCACGGAAAGATGTCACGCAAGTTTGTGATTATTTTGATTTCAATTAAACAAAAATAAGCCTTCTTCCTTTATAGTTTTAACTCTCATTTTGTAAGCAAAGTAAACTTTCTATTTAAAATTTCCACTAACTATTACTGCATCTTTGTTGAGAACATTATTGTTTCCGATTTCCAACCACTGGAAAGTTAACTCTGAAACCATAGTGATTGTAACAGTTAATTTATTAGATTTTTATCAGTGTTTTGTGACGAGTTACTAATAATTTTGAACTTCAATCTAAAACTTCAATCAACGACTTATTTTTAGACAACATGATTAGTTATAAAAAAAATATAAGAGTTAAGTTTCATTTTACTCCATGAGGTTTGTTAAAAATAACAATTTTCTTCTAAAAGATTAAAAACATCAATTTTACTCCAAAAGTTTCATAATTTGTTTCAATTTAATCCAAAGTTTCATTAGTTGCTTCAACTTTATCCAAAATAATAAAAATTTTGGAGTGAAGTTGAAACAACATATGAAATTTTTGGAGAAAAATAGTTATTTTTATCAAACCTTAGGGAACAAAATTGAAATTAACTCAAAAAATAAAAGTATTGAGATGTGGATGAGATAAAGAAAAGTAGTCAATACACAGATTGTGGATCTTATGAACTTACACGTAAAGTGCCCCTATTAAACTAAAATTATATTTAATCACAAGAATACTATTAATGATCCTGGCATGCATGCTTATGTTATTAAATTACGTTATCATCAAATGCCATTAGAAATTACTAACATGAACTATGAACAATAAACAAGTATAAAAATAATCAATCTTGTAACCTTGTTTAGTAAAGACGTACATATCTTACGCAGTATCCCAAAATTAATAGTATCTTGTAAAACACAAAACCTAAAAGACTATATCAACTCATTTCTAGTTAAGAGCTTGATTAAAAACCATGGAACCAGTTAAAGGTTTAAATTTAATAAGTGGAAAGTAAAACACAATTAAAAAAAAGTTTACCAACTCCTTTCATCCGAATACAAATAACTATGTTAGTTGAGCGAACTATATTTAAGAGTTTGATTAGAAACTATGAAACTAGTTAAGAGTTTAATTAGATATCAAACTATCACCTAAATATATATCAATTAATTAATAAGTTAAAAAGAAGAAGAGTGAGGATTCTTTATGGAGTCAAAATCAAGAAATGTGTCATGTGAATCTAGTCAAATGGCAGTTGGCAGCATCCCCAAATTAATTACAACTAGATTTGATCTCCTTTAATCGTTAATTAAATATTCCAAATGGACCCATTTTCCCGCTGTTCAGAAAAAAAGAATTTGACACCCACTCCCAACTGTTGATTATATATATCGTTTTTTCCATTTAAAAATATGTACATAATTATTTACGCCACCCTGAAAATTTAGTTTAATACATAAATAATTTCATTTTGTTTTTTTAGTAATGTAGCAAGTTAAAATGATAGATCATACACATATATTATTTATTTGGTTCAATTGATATATAAGTAAACATGACAAAGAATAAATATGAAAAATAAGAATAAGACTATGAATATGAAAATATATAAATGGAAAAATTTTTGTTTTGAGATAAGTGGTAAGTTTGCTTTGAGAGATTTTGTAAGGTATGTTTAGTCTAGTTTACGATTTACTTTTTATAAAACTAAAATAAGTAATAGATTATAATTAAAATAAAAAGTCGATGATAGAATAAGTAAAATAGTCCTTTTATCTATATTTTCAGTTTTTGTCATACAACTGATGGCATCTTAGACTGAGTGTTATAAGTAAACATGACAAAGAATAAATATGAAACATAAGAATAAGACTATGAATATGAAAATATATAAATGGTAAAAATTTAGCTTTGAGAGATGTTGTAAGGTATGTTTAGTCTAGTTTACAATTTACTTTTTATAGAACTAAAATAAGCAATAGATTATAATTAAAATGAAAAGTCGATTATAGAATAAGTAAAATAGTCCGTTTATCTATATTTTGGGTCTTTGTCGTACAACTGATGGTATCTTAGACTAAGTGTTATTAAAGAACCCCAAGGCGTTATCCTTTGTCACCTCAGACAAATCATGCCCCCACCGCCTTTACACATGGGGCTGGTCATGGCGCTAGGCTGGGCCTTGGGGCTGATCACATTGTTAGAGAAGAGTTGAGAGTTATTTAATATGTTATATTTTGGTTAAATAATGATTTTTCAATCACCAACCAAGTATCTTCCGTTACATTCCTTTTAAGCATTTTTGAATGAGAAAAAACTTATGTATATGTATCAGCCACATAACAATACTTTTTTCTCAACCAATCCTCTAACCGAGCCTATAACGCATAGCCTTGGTTATTTTGTATGGTAATTCACTAGTTGTTTTATTAGATTAAACCACTTTGTGTTTAGGATGAATGAAATATATTATTAGGTAAGGTGTCTACAAAATAAATGGATGAAAGTAGGGTGTGGACCGGGCATAAAACTTTTGGTCAAACAAAATAGATAGATATGACAGTCAAACCAACACACTGTCATGGTCAAGCTGTTTCCCTAATTTTTATATTTAAAATTTTTATTTTATTGCCCAAAAAGAAAGCAAACCCTGACCCACATGATTCCACTTCCACTTAATCAAACAAATTTCTTTAAAAAAATTTTTTGAACGGCAAACCTATGTTGGGACTTTGGAGTCACTTCACCGTGTAAATTAAGTGAACACATGACATAGTTTTATGGGCGTGAATTTGTATAAAAATCTTTCATTTTGAAATTGAAACTACTCGATGATATACTTAAAATTTCACACATACAAGACTTAGAGATGTTTTATAAGATCAATTATGTAACGTATGTGTTTTCGTTTCGTACCCAAACGGTGGCAAAAGTTTCTTTTCTGGTTTTTAAAGAAATAGTTATCATAGGTCGGGTTTGGATGGAAAAACAAAAAAGAGTTCTCAATTCAACATATGATTTTCATTTCAAATTTTAGAATCTATTAAAGCTGTTGAATTTTCAATAATAAGCATTTATCAAAATATTTTTTTAAGCTAAAAATATATTTTAAGCTAACCTATCTGCTCAACCTAGCTAGAGACTACCGCCTTCGGACCACCCTTCTACGAGAAGCTTCTCCTGGACCCCTGCCAAGTGGGTGGTGCCCTCCTGAAAGTTCCCAGAGCTTAAATACTTAGATTTAAAATAAACATAAACAAGTGTGCACGACGTACCTAATGACGTGTTTGATGTATCTTATAATTAACTTCAATTAACAGAGTTGATCTAGTTACAATTTAGTGATATTGATGACAATAAAATTACAAACATTTGATTGGTTGCGTATTCAAACTAACGGTTTGAAGATCACGATAGATTAAAATTTTACAAGAATTACTATCATTTAAAAAGAAGAGCTAAAAAAACGTTATTTGCATTATGTGGTTGGTTTCTAAAATTTCTAGATCATTTGCTAATGGTTTTAGATTTGTTTTTAGCGAGAAAAACCTTAAGATTAATTTTATTTGACTATTTAAGTGATTTTCAAAAACGATACTACATGCAACTTACTTATTACCTCTCATCTTCTTTAGAAGGTATGACACTTTCATTACACCGGTGTGAAAATTGCACATTTTGCAGTGTACTATGTTTAATGATATAATCGTCTTACCTATACAGACTTATTTTCAATATAACCTACGAGCTTTTATTTAAAAAAAAACACAGTTTGATCATTGATGGATAAGCTATGACTATAAAAAAGTATTAATTTGGATTTTAAGTGTGGTTTTACTAAAAATATATCGAATATATGGTTTGTTTAGTTAATCTTGGAATGATAATCATTGTTTCAACCAAGAAAATGGAATAAAATGATTCGTTAACATAAAATAACATTTTCAAATTTGGATTTATTTCATTACAACTATGAACACAATGATAAAAAGCTTAAGCATTAGACTATCATCATATATAGCGACAAATTCTAACAAATTCTTGAAATGGTGTCACGTTATGAAAATGTATAATAGATAGATATGTATAGAGTGTCAGTTAGACATAAATTACATAAAAGGCCATATATCAGATACTATATAACATATTTTAAAAAGAAGTACTAGTATTACGTGACATTGTTGGTTTTTTAGTAGGTAATCACCTGATTATATAAAGTGACAAAGATCTATCATGGTATTATTTTTGTTTGTTGAACTATGATTGAGATATATTAATTCGGCAAATGTATTCATCTGAACTTTTTAACAAACCAAAATATTCTTAAAGTTAAAAGTTAAAAATTTTCATTTGCTCTTCATGAGCTAAATAATGATATATTAAATAATGATATATGAATTACAACATGTGGATTTTCACACTTTGCTAAATCATATAAACTGTGCTAGAGCAACTCCAATGAGTAATCCTACGTATATTTGATAACAGACAAGTTACTCTCTGGTCTGTAAACATGTCATCTATCTCTTTTCTTCCTCTCTAACATCTCGTCCCACATCATCCAAAAAAACAAATCACACTCTTTGTCATCTGATCATAATTTACCACCTAACCGGCACATGATTCGTGACGTCCATTCCAGACACTCTTACACCCGTACCCGATACCAGTCACCACCTTTAATTCTCAACAAAAGGAAAACAACAAAGTCATGAATTTTGTGGTAGGTGTTTGATTTTCAAATTTTGTAAAGGGGACCTCCTTGTCTGTAAAAATAATGAAAGTTAAAGGGGGCACAGTGAAAGTGTTTTGTCGTAGCATTTTTAACCTTTGTTGGTGTTTCGAGATACGTTCACTTTTTTTATGGTCTTGGTTCGTGTGGTTTGGCTAACCCAAGTCCTCGTGCGGTGTTATTGTTGACGACTTGAACCGGGTTCCCACGTGTGGCAAATGCTATTACTAATTTACCCTTGTTTGTTAAGTGAAAACTTACACCCTCAATGTTTTTATAATTTCAAAATTGTTTAAATGAATATTATTGTGAAGTATAGAAATTCTGTTAAAACTTTAACCGATATTTTTCTTTTAGAAATGACAACTAATATGTTTATTTTAATTTACACATAATTTTATGAATCAACTAATTTACACCAATTTATCATTAATGGATTTGAATCAACTTGACCAATTTAGCTTCAAATAATTTTGTTCGTATTTGTTGGAACATACATTCTACTGTATACCTACTGTACTTCTACACACTCTACTGTATAACTACTTTATTTCTAAAATGAACGCACTTTCTAAAAGCATTCACAATCCATTCCCCATCCTCATTCTTATAACTATATTAAACATCACTATTTTCTCTATCTAATTTTCAATTAAATAATGTATTTTCATACTTTTATAATTACATTTTCACACTCATCCATTTACAACCACTTTAAAAAATATTAAAAAGTTTTATGGGATTGTAATGTGTTTCCCTAAATACGGAGAATCACGGTACAATCCCCATAAATTGTATAGCTCTTTTATTCACAATCACTCACGACCATCCCCCATAATATAGGACACACAATCATATATATATGGAGAACGCGCTATGAATGCTCTAAAAACATATAACTTTACAATCAGGATATCATTTCATGTAGGACCTACTCAATGTTTTTGGGGCCCCAATCGGACTAAAAAATGAGGTCATTTTAAACAAAAACACAATTTAGACAAAAGCAACATAATCGTATTTCTTTGAACAAAAGCAATAAATCACAGTAAATGTGGTATACTAAACTTGAGTATTTAATAGTTGATTTCTTTATAAAAAAAGCAAAAAAGGCTAGTCGATTAGATCAATCAAAGAGGAAAAAACTTAGGAAAAGTCGTTTGTTTTGTGAATTGTGTGATTCTGTTTCTTCAATAACCTATCAAATAATCAAAAATTTCATCGGGACTAAGTATCAAATATTATTCCTCTTTCAAAATCCATATAATAACAAAACCTACTATAATTTTTTTTATTAATTGGGGCCCTTATTTTTTGGGCCCCCCAAAGCTCGTGGCGTCACAAATTACATTTTAGAATCGACCTTGATTTCATGACACTAGTTGATAGATCATTTGGTGGTTTTGTTGTATTTTTATACTCTATGGCCTTTTAAATATTTTATAATGTGTTCATCAAACACGAATATACAAAATATTTCCTTTTTTATATTTATGCGAGTAGAAAGACTATTAATTTCTTTTATAAATTATAATATTAAACAAAAGCTATGATTTGCACAATAAAGCTATAAACATTATTATCTTCTTTTTATACTTTGTTTATATGAAGGCTCAAATCTACAAGTTCTTCCAAATTGGTCTCTTTCAACTCCATTATTTATTTAGAAATCCTCTTTTTCATTCTTTTATTTTTCACCACACTTTAATAAAGCATATGGATCTTTGTGTGGTCTCATTATTTTTTCATTGACTGTTCCTCTATTCGTTTGATGATTCATTTCAAACCTTTTAAAGCTTGAACACGACGTGAAACACTTTGATTTTAACGTAGAGGGTGTTCTTTATTATTATTATTATCATCATTTTTGTTTTGATGGTGATGAGTCTTTTGACCGAAGAAAAAGGGAACAAATCAGTTAAAGCGAATCACACACTGTTACAGGAAAGAGAAAGCAACAAGAAGAAAAAGAGTAAAAGACCCACGTTTCTTTGAGTGATTGTGAATGAAAGATGCAATTTCTTGATGTAATCTGCTGCAATTGAGGTCAAATCTTTTATCTTGAATCCATTTGCACACCAGGTGTTTGTGAAAATGCCTGTGTGTCCTTCACGAACAGATGGGGCTAATACACAGGTTCTAGATCTACAAACTGCTGTTAAAGATGGCGTTTTGGGCGGTGGAATCGGATTCGGTGGTGGGTTTGCTGAGAAATTCGATCTGAAGAAGATGATTGAGCAATTAGATGATTTGCATCTACATGATGTCCCATCGGTGTTCATTTGCCCTATTTCTCTTGAACCAATGCAAGACCCTGTGACCCTTTGTACGGGACAAACGTACGAGCGATCCAACATCTTGAAATGGTTCAGTTTGGGTCATTTCACATGCCCCACGACGATGCAAGAGCTTTGGGATGACTCTGTTACACCCAACAATACTCTTCATCAGTTGATTCACACATGGTTTTCTCAGAAGTATTTACAATTGAAGAAGAAATCTGAAGATGTACAAGGTTGTACATTGGAGATATTGGATGCACTCAAAAGGGTCAAAGGTCAAGCTCGTGTTCAGTCGTTGAAAGAGCTCCGGCGGATGGTTACGGCTCACGCCGCCGCGAGGACGACGGTGGTTGATAAAGGGGTGGATGTTCTTTCATCTTTGTTGGGTCCGTACACATCTCATGCTATTGGGTCTGAAGTGGTTTCAATTCTTGTTAATTTGAGTCTTAATTCGTCTTCAAAGTTGAATCTTATGCAGCCTGCAAAAGTGTCATTGGTTGTTGATATGTTGAATGAGGGGTCTATTGAAACAAAGATCAATTGCACCAAATTGATTCAAACATTGATGGAAGAAGATGATTTCGACATGGAAATCGTTTGCAGCCATAGTTTAATTGTTGGTTTGATGAGGATGGTTAAAGATAAACGACATTTGAGTGGAAATTTGCAGGGTTTAAAGCTGCTTAAATCGATATGCTCGCATAAACAAGTGAGAATCTTGATTGTTAGCATTGGGGCAGTTCCTCAATTGGTTGATTTACTGCCTGGAATGAATCCCGAATGTTTGGAATTGGCGTTGTTCGTTTTAGAAGCTGTTTCGACTGTAAAAGAGGGTAAATTGGCATTAAGCAGGTGTTCAAACACCATACCCAATATGGTTAGAATCTTGATGAGGGTATCTGAAAGCTGTACACAGCTTGCATTGTCAATTCTATGGTCAATTTGCAAGCTTTCGCCAGAAGAATACTCATCGATCGCTGTTGACGTAGGTCTTGCAGCTAAACTTTTACTTGTCATCCAAAGCGGTTGCGATCCATTGCTGAAACAAAGATCAGCTGAACTCTTGAAGCTATGCAGCTTGAATTACACAGATTCAATCTTTATTTCCAAATGCAAGCTTACAAGAACCATCAGGTGAAAACAGATGTTATTGAATCTTGATTAAACAAGAAAATTACCAAAAAGCCTTGAAGAATGATTGTATATAGTGGGCTTTGTGGAATTATTACCAATGGTAAAAAAAATCACTTTTTTGTCCATTTTTTCTCTTTAAGGTATCATTTAAGTTTTCAATTTTTGGAATATAAATATATTTCTTTGGTCTACTATTGAAATGGATATTGAGTTCTTGAGAGTTTTGGTGATGTGTGTTTTAATTGTTGACTCAAAATCTAGTGAATAATTGTGGTGTGTGTGGGTCAATCCTACTGGTGCTATATGTGCAATGAGCATGGAGGAAGAGGGCCATTGTGTTTTTGACAGTTAGTATACCAAGAATGATGATTGGACCCATAGAAGTCTCAATACTTCAAATCAATGATGTCTTCAAATGAAAAGATAACCGAGAGCACTTTCACTTAAACCGGATCATGTTCCAAAAATCTTGATGATTTCTACATAGTTCTAGATTCAAACAAGTTGCGAGCTTGACGGACGACAGATGTGAAAGAGAGAGGGAATGACACTACAAATGTGACGAGAAGAGAGAACCTCTGGTTTGTCGTGACAAACGGTCCATGGGATCAGAGGGCGGTATTTGACGAAAAAATCACTTCATAATCTCACTTGCATGAAACAGTTGAACTGCAATGTTACACTGCTCTAAAATTGGCAATTTTGATGTTAAATAAGTGGATAATCTAGGCAAATGTATGGTTTGATTAGACAGATTCACTTCTTATGCATCTGGATAACAAGAATATAATCAAACAAACTGCATAATATACTTGTATAGGTGTATTTGAAATTTTGAAGTAATTTTGTCAATAAAATAAAATGATGCAATTTACAAAGTCACAGTCAGATTGAGACCACACTTTTCGTCCAGAAGGGAGAGTGAGGCCAGCTTGTCGCCTATTCATTCAACAGTACACGTGAAAGTTCATTGCTTTACCAACGACCTTCATCTATTATATTATTATTACTTTTTTTAAAAAAAAATCTTATAGTATTGTATTATATTATACAATAGCTTTATAATTTAGATCTCAAAAATTCTACGCCAATGCATAAATCTATTAGAAACAAAAAGGCAATTATGCAATGTATATAGCTTACACAAAGTGTCTCGAAAATACACAAAAAGAAAACGTTAATAAATATTTCTTTCAACACAAAAAATTACAAAAAAAACATGTTACCCTCCTACAGTTAATTTTAAAGTAGTAAGAAAATAACTTGTTTTGAAATTTGAAGATCAAAAGCAAATGTTATATACTTATTCATACCTCTTAACATTAATAATTATCCCTAGAGGTGGGCATAAAAACCGGGTTCGGACCCGACCCGGACCCGATACCCGGGTTGGACCTGTTTAAACCGGTAGGGTTGGAACCAGTTTTAGATTTTGTGTTTTTTTAGCGAACCCGACCTGAACCTGGCCCCGTTGAACCCGAATTGAACTCGGTATTGGATCCGGTATTGGACGCACACACAAGAAAAGAAAAGAGAAAAAAAACTAAACCCGGTTCCGGACCCGACCCTACCCTACTCGGGTATAACGGGTAGGGTTTTCAAATAAGTGAACCCGACCCGGGTTCATACCCGGTTTCGACTCAACCCGAGTACAAAAAAATCAGGTTGGGCCAAACCCGGTTTGTACCCGGTTTTGGGTACGGCCCAAAACCCGTTTTGCCCACCTCTAATTATACCTAAAATAGAATAATAGATTGTTATCTATGTGGGCCGGGGAAGGCAGCAGGCCGGCTATTCTTAGATCTCGATTTTCTGGGCCTAAAAAGAAAATGCATAAGCAGGCTTGGGCCGGTGTCTGAAGCTTCTAGTATATAAATAAGATAAAACTTTTACAAGTTCTTATTAAACTTTCAAAAAATGACAATTTGGTTCCGGGTCCTACAAATTAAATGAAGTTCGTAAAGTTTCACATCCAAATATTTCTTTCACAATTAAAAAATTACAGGACAGTTATTTGGAATGTTAATTTTGTATCATTAATTGTTAGGAATCTACAAATAACTATTTGTGTGAAACTAAAAGCGCAATTTACTTGAAATTTATGAACCAACTCTATTTTGAGTGTGTATTTTAATTAAAACACTTGAAAGAGGTTTTTATACATTACTTTTGTTTTTATAACAATAAACATTCAAATTGTAAAGGATACCCTTAAACACATAATAATCCATATCCTAGCCCTCCTATGATGTCTATATAAAAAAGGTTACTCTCCACTTTGAGGGCATCCTTCTTGTACCATACATACATTTACATATTCATGTACATGTCGATTCTAATGAGATTGAAAAGTTGATTTGAGCACAAGAGGATTGTCATCATTGATGTTTACAAGAGCAATACAATATCAGAGAAGATGAATGGTATAAATAAGATCTTGGTGGAACCTTGTAACAACATTGTAAACACGTTAGAAGGATGGCGCCAATGATTTAACCTCCTTAATTTATGCATGGTAAGAATCCAAAATGTTGTTCTAACCTGTCTTCACAATTGATTGTTGATATAATTATTGAAGAATTCATTGACCTAACCCAAAATACCTAGTCGTGTGGATGAAATAATTAATATATTTTTAAATAAAGCCCAATTCTACATTTCTACCAATCTATTGTTGTTATCGGAAAAAAGTTAACAAAGTATCATATTTGATTAAAAATAGAAAACAAAAAATGCATTACTTTCTCAAAACGCGAATCTTTAAAACATCAAATACTTTTAGTTCTATTAACTTAGACTACCAGCATTAACGTTCATCTTCGTCAACGCATGTAATCATTACTAGAAAACCAGTCAATTGCAATCGTGTTTTACTAGAAAACAGTCAATTGCAATCGTGTTTTGACGTAAAACATCACAAAGTAAAAGACTGTTTTATGAAACTTGAAGCCTCATCAATAAACACCATCCATTTTACTATTATTGATATTGATAATTTTTCATGCTAGCAATACATACGACAATAATATTATTAACTTACGCATCAAACGACAAACGTATTATCATTCATGGTGATGTAATGAACCATATCTCTATCATCGTTGTGTTACGTGTTCATCGATTTTAGCAATTTATCATCTAATCGTCCTGCATGTATACATCGACTTTCGCATTTTATCTCTTTACACATGATTGCGATACAATTTACAAACCCTAGGTCAATAATCATCGAACACCACCGTTCTTTCTTGATTCACTAAAACCCACAAAACCCAAATCATCATACGAAGTATTCGATAACAGTGTTCAATGGATCTAAACACGATAAACAATGGTCTAGATTACGCTCTGAAACGAAAGAAATTGATTCTTCTTCTCGGAGCATTAGGGTTTTCAACTTACGGTGCTTACAGAGTTTATAATCTACCTTCAGTCGTTAAGAACAGAGAAAGAGCGATGAAGATCTTCTCAGCGTTAGCTTCAATCACCGAATTCGTTGGTGATTCCGCTGAAACATTAGGGGTAATTTCAAAGGATTTGAAGGGTTTCATACGATCAGACTCGGATCAAATCCCTAGTAGTTTGAAGCAAGTGTTCAAAATTACTAAATCCGATGAGTTTTCAGAATCGATTGTTAGGGTTACAAGGGCTTTAACATTGGGGATTTCACGTGGGTACCAAATTAGGTCTGCAAATGCCCATTCGGGTTCAAGTTTTCCGGATCGGGCTTTGGATAAACTGTTTTCTCCTGCGGGTTATGGTTTTGCTTCTGTTATTGTTGGAAGTTTTTCAAGAAACATGGTTATGGCGATATATGCTGATAGAGAGATCACTGCAGGGTCGGGTCACCCACCCGACCCGGTTCGGAAATGGGTCGATGTGTTATCAGATGATAAAGGTAGGAAATTGATTGGGGATTGTATACAGCAGTTTGTGACCACAATGGTGACGGTTTATCTTGACAAAACGATGGATATTAACACTTATGATGAGATATTATCGAGTTTGACCAATCCTGAACACGAAGAACAAGTGAGGAGTTTGTTGTCTTTGATTTGCAATGGTGCAGTAGAGACTCTTGTGAGGACTTCACATCAAGTTTTGACACGTTCAGGGTCAAATGGTGGTTCTGATTCGAATGCAACTTCGTATTTGATCAGGAGAGGTTCGTCGACGATTGGTAAAGTTTTCGATGGGCAAGAACTCGTGTTGAGTAAACTGACAGCAAGAAATATGCATACCAATTTGAGATTTGTTCTTGATATAACAAAAAGGGTGACACTTGCAACTGTTAAATCTTTTGTGGGTTGTTTGTTAAATCGGTTATACGCGGGCATTAGAACAAGATTTCTTGAAGCTTACAGGTATCTCAAGGCGAAATCTTTAGTTGTTATGACTGTATGCATTTCACTGTATTTGCACATGTTAACCGGACCCTGGAGTTTAATATCAGTCTAGCCTAAAGTTTTGATTTTGTGTTTGATGTACATATGTTATTAAGCTGTAACCGTTAAAGAATCTTGAAATAACAATATACATAAATAAAGATAGAAACTTTATCATGGGTTTTTGTTCTGTGTATAGATGTAGTCTGTATGAGCAACAAGTGTTCTTCTCATCAAGCACTCATCTTCACCAATCCCTTCACACCCTTCTTCAATCTCAGCAGTTACTGCACCACCCTACAAAGAAAATAATAATATTTTGAGATCATGAATCAGCATCAACTTACACATGAATTCAATGTTACCTTATGCTGATGTTTTGTCCCGTTGGCGGTGAGTGGGCGGGCGGCATAGGACGGGTTCGAGCAGAGGATAAGGGCTAGTATGAGCAAGAGGGTGGCTGCTCTAGACATGGTTATTGTTAAGGTGATTAGGCTGCATGGAGAGATGCAAGAAGATATGAATTTATAGAAAAGCAATAAGTTTGGTGTGAATGGGTGACTTTAGAATACAGATATTATTATAATGAAGTAAACCCGAATCTAGAATCATTAAATGCCTTTAAAACATGGGTGTGAACTGTGAAATGATTAGATTAAAGGAATAAATAAGACTTGTAATATGACCAAAAAGTTGGCTTGTAGACAAATTGATTAACCTGCAGAGGGTGCACCCGTGAAGGCTGTTATTCACCCGTGGTGCACTGATGACTGATGATGGTCAACCCATGGCATGTAGTATAGTGCACTAGTGGTTGGTTGTTGCGAGATGATTAGAAATTTGGCTAATATTCGGTGGTTGTGACATTTTGTCAAACACATGGTGTGCATACATCTAATTTCAAGTATTGGAATGATGTGTGTGGGAATTTTAGGTAATCATCAACTAACATTGGGTTGGTTCATGTAAATTCAGTGGTTAAACGTGTCTTTCTTATGTAGAAAAACATTTAGAAAGTTCGATTTGTTAATTTAAGGTTGAATATTCAATTGCAAAGAAAAACGCGTTGGCTGTGTGTTATTTAACATGTCGGCTAGCTAAGGGAATGTGCAAGTTGGGGGTTAGTGGATTATAAAAAATGTAATAGAAATGAATATATTCTTTATTGCTTTTGAATAGATAAAAAATATATGTATTTAGTGGTTATGAGTTTAAGTTTTGGAAAGAACATTGACATAAAACTATAATTGTTTATTAGTACTAATTATAAAATACTAACGGTTTATGTTTTTTGGTCTTTTTGTTAAATAAAATTTTACTCTTTAAGTATGTTAGAATATATAATTTTAAAATAGAAGTTATCATGTTAAATATTTAAGACAACTACTAATATGAGTAATTATTATTATTTGTTAACATAATCAACTTAATTAACTTGGAAAACATTTTATCGCTCTCTCACTTTTCTTTTAAAAACTTTCTCTTACTCACGGCTAGGCTCCGTGGTATCTTCATGCTTGCGTGTTCATGCATGGGGGTGGCTCGCTCTGTCCTCTTTCAAGCGTGTTAGCTTTTGAGTTCCCCTTTCACACGGGCCACTCGCCTTAAAACCCATTCCCTTCATCGTATAAAAGTGCACAAGGGTGCCTAGACGCCTTCCGGCCGATTTCCATTGACTTTATCTGATTTTTACTAACTTTCCTTTTCTCCCTCAAAGGGACATGGGCATAGACCCTTATGTGCCCTTTTTGCTCAAAGGGACGTCTGACAACTTCGTAAATTGTCCATGTTGAGTGTGTTATCATACTAACGATGTTAATTGAACTACATTTTCCATATTAATAGAACTTGTTCATTTTGAAATTTGACTCTTCAAACTTTTTATTTTGGTAAAACTTTGAAATTTTCGAATGTTTGATTTCAGAACTTCCTTTATAATCTTGTATTTTGTGTTTTAACTTGTGACAAACTTTGGGGCGATGAGATGATTTATGAAATTTATAATGGTAATCGAGAAGATGGAACTGGTCATAAGCTTGTGCCTGATTTGATTTGAAGGATGCTACACCAACCGAGGAACAACAAGACAAAAAAGACTATAGTCAAGAGTTGACGCAAGAGAGATCTAAACAAAGAGAAGAAAATAATATAAATCATACATGTGAAGATGATAATATGCGACAAAAAATGAATTACGCAAGAATAAGTCAAAGCATTTGAGTTCTTTTACGTCGGGTAGGTATTCCCATCTAGAAAACATACAACTAGGACACAATTATATCATTCGTCACGTATAAGCTGATTTAAATATTTTAAGATTTTAAAAAAATACACAGTTTCTCGATCAGTATTTTCTGTGTATTCATGTTGAAATAAAATAATTCGAGTTATATATCAACCCGATTTAATAGCCGTATTTTGAAAAAAACCATACAATGCTTTAACATAAGGATAAGGGTGGTGTCGCCGTGAAGATGCAGCAGGGACGCATCCCCTACGCCTCAACTTTTGACAAACGCACGACGAGTTTACTCCGAGCCACACCACCTCCAACGGTCATATTTTCGACCTTTACCCCCCCCCCCCAACCCGACTGGCCAACCGGCACGGTGGATCTCATTGTTAACTACGCCGGTGGTCTTCTTCGACTATGAATCTTTAAGGTTAAATACAATATCATTTACACCCCCTCTAAATATTAACTTTAACACATTTAAATTTTTGGTATAGTAAAGCCAACTAAAAATAGAGAAAGCTTAAAATAAAAAGGTTTATTAAAACTAAAAAGTGTAATAAGTAATATCAACTATCAATCCATTTAATCAATAATTGAGATCAAATTGTTGGAAAAAATTTGTTAGAGGTTCATTTTAGAAATAGCCATTTTTTCATAACTTTTTGTAAGTTCCCCTCATTTTTAAACGTTCATAACTTTTATTTGTGACATTAATTTTTTTTAATTACATCATAAATACTAGCGTTTTTTTCTCTTTAAAACGAATATAGTATTGTTATTAAAATAGATAATACATTTTTAACGTTTTTAAGCTCATATTTCGTTATTGTATCTTTAGTGCAGTTTATTGTGTATTTTTATTGGTTATTGTGTCTTCTTGAATACTATGTGTTTTTCGAAAATGATTAATTTAAGAAAAATATAATGGTGAAATAGCATCGTTGTATGTCTTTAACATGTATAACACAATAATAAATTAATAATGGATTAATCTAATATATTAAAAACAATGATCAAATAACACAATGTCTTATTATTTCTTTTAATCATTATTGTATTATCTTAAGTATTATGTGTTTTGAAAAATACATTAGTAAAATAACATCATTGTGTACTTTTAACTGTAAAACACATAATAGTGAACAAGTTTATATAAACTATAAAAACAATGACAAAAATAACAAATTATGCTAGCTTCAATACTATGAGTATTGAAAATAAATTGGTAAAATTATTTCATTGTGTATAAACACAAAAATAGATAACAAGTCTATATAATTTATAGAATCAATGACACAAATAACACAAAATGATTTATAAACGTAAAACACAATGATTAATATATTAAATGATGTAAAATATATGACACAATAAAATAATATTTGACACAATAAATGTATAATAAACAATGAATTGATTTATTTGACATAATGACCAAAATGCTCTTATATTTAAAATAATAGGAGGACACGTGTCAAAACTACAATACTTCTTAGATTTTTTAGATTAAATTTATTTTTAAGTATAACCTTACCCCTAAAAATAAGATAAAATAAAATAGATAGTTATAAAATAAAATAGATTTTTAAGTTATTTTTTAATGATGTATTTTTTTAATTTAAAAAAATTGTGGTGTGGTGTGAATACTCCCTCTCCTAAATTTGGTGTGATGTGATTTAGTGTGATGTGTCATTATTTGATTGTTGGGTGTGTGGTGTAGCGTGATGGGTGTGACATAAACACCTCCCCCACTCTAAGTCGCATATCATTAGAACCGGCATTTGTTATTCAAGGACACGAAATTATGGTAAAGACTAAAGAGCATCAATTAGATATAGTCATTTTAAGAAACACAATAAATAAATAATAAGAATGTATGCTAGGTTTGTTAGTAAGAACTCTGATCCAAATATGGAAGACTCAATCAAAATCAAACGTAATTTTATACTCGTGGTTTCGGCTGTAAACGAACCGAAAGAATACGAACGAGGCCTTGTTCATGTTCGTTCATTAATAAAATAACCTGTTCACGAACTCTTAACGAACATGATTTATTGTTCGTGTTCGTTAATTAAAGAAATGAATTTATTCATTAACTGTTAACAAACATAAACGAATGCAAATGAAGGCAAGCAAACGCACACATGAAATATTTAAGCACATAAATGAACACAAACAAATTTTCTAAAACAAACAAATACAAACCATCATATATTAATTTTATAATTAAAATCATAAGCATTATGTAATATCCATCAAATATAAATAAGTACTTAACATAATTATCTCAAACATAACTTTTAAAAGAATGAAACAAACGAACGTTAACAAACACATTATCGCACGTTCACAAACATAAATGAACGAATGCAACCTCTGTTCATGTTCATTCCTTTAACTAAACGAACAAAATTTTCTTATTCGTGTTTGTTCATTTATTAAACGAATGAACTTGCCGACGAACAGTTCATGAACTGTTCGCTAAACGTATAATTCATTTAAAGCCCTACTCGTGATTGGTTCGTAGTCATATCTATGGACCAACTACTTACGTGAATCATGGTCTGCCATGTTTTGAACTTATACATGATTTGAGCCCGACCAGTGGAACGGTAGCTATATATTTTTGCAACTCTTGGCTAAATGGGGAGCTCTGTGAACAATTTATTGTTTGTATTGTGAGGGTTGTGTGTCGTCTAAATGTGGGGCTTAAAAACCACACAATACAATTCTGGCATCGCTAAAACACACTAAAGTATTCACGGTAGCTTTTTGCAATGACATTACGTCACGTACTGTTGACGCTGAAATTGTTGACTTGTCGCTATAGGCTGTTGAAGTCGTCAAAATAGGTGTCATCATAAGTTCACTTTAAGCGACAACATATGACAACTAAATCAACAAGTTGAACCGCATGTTGTTAGTGCATGTGTTAAGCACACAACAATGATAGCATACCGATGGAAAATTAAAACGATGAAATATGAGTTTAATGAATATGTTTGCTTATTATGCGAAGAAATTAATGCTATTAATTACTCGATTGTTATTGACAACAAAGGAACTGTCATATCCCCAACAATGCATAGCGTTTTCTTCATAGTTTAAACTTACTCAAGTCAAGTAATTACTAACACAATTATCTTAATTGTTGATGATAGATAAACATAACTAAATTTGTAATAGATGATCAAATTAGCTTCTTTAACTTTAGTTGTGATCATTTACTATAACTCAATAATCAACGATAATGGCTTTTCACCGATAAAACTTTTAATTATACCCTTAAGTTTTTGAAATTTTAACTTGACCCCTTATACTAGATACATATAATATACATGTATTTAAACATGACCGTAAAACTAATTTTAGTATTGATTATATTTATATTTTATGTAAAATTATTTTCAAAAGCAACTTGGCAACTTTCATAGTACTCTTTTTTTACATAATGAATTTTGTTATGATTATAATTAACTAATTATAAGATGCAACAATTAAGGAACCAATTCCGTTAAACCACTAACTGCTTTAATGCTTTTTCTCCTCACCTTTAAAAAGCTAAGTCCCTATAACCCCTACTTCTTATTTATACATGCATGCATCACTTTATCGATTTCTTATATATAGTTTCGGACTTTCGGCTAACTTTCTCAAATATGCTCAAAGTATGTGTTTGTTAGTTTTATAACAAAATTATAAGATAAATTATTATGTGTGTGTAAATTATTATGTAAGTGTAAAATATTTGCTAAAACAAATTAAGTTTGCGTTATCATTGTCTTCTAAATTGCTCTCAACCACACACACATGGAAGACAATAACTTTGTAACTTTATCAACTCTTTAACATGTTGTCGGCCTCATGCTTCCAAGAATCGTGCTTAATTCTTTACAGATTTTTATTTTGTTCTTATAATGTTACTTTACTCTGGTTTTTAATATTATTCTCCTTATAGATCCACATGCATTTATAAATGTTTCACAATTGTTATATGTACACTTTTGTCTCTTTACTTATAAACGAAATATAATATGATTCATAAGTAAATTATATATCGGAAAAACAATAAGATACTAGTTACATATAAGCAGTAATTGCATAATAGCAATACATATTCATATTATATACTATATTTCAAGCAATGTACGTAAGGTACAACATCTCTGTCATCAGTCCTTGTATACACATATATGTACGTAGTCAATAACATGTTTTAGTGAATATATATTTGTAAACTTGAGTTATGTATATGTAAACAGATTTATCAATATTTTTTCATATATGTTTAAGTGTACATAAATTTGTAAACATGAGTTACAAAGCAAATCAATATGAATATATATAACTAATTAAGACTTACGTATATGTAACTATTAGTTATATATGTAAAACTATGAGTTCGCATACGTAAATCCTAAAAATTACATGTATGTGACTTAATCTCCCTTCGTCGTTTATGAATGGAAGGGTTTTAAATTAGAAATCTTATAATCAACTAAAAAAATGGGGCAAAAAAACTTTTAGATACATTTTTATACAATTTCAAAAAATAATAATTAAAAAATTACATGATTTGCTAAAATAAGCTTTTACATTTTTCTTATAAGTTGGTGATTTTTCTTGATCCCTCTACTAATATGCTAAGACAAAGAATTGCCTCTCATATTAAAATAAAATCGAAGAAAATAAAAATTATAAGTTTATAACCAACTACCATTCATATAAAACTAGAGATATTTGCAACCAACTTATATTCATCATAAATTTGGTGACAGAATTGAAAAGTTGGTAATTTTATCTATTAAAAATTAGGGATGATATTGTTATGCCAGACGTACGTTTACACTTACCGTGACTTACGCCTATTGATCCTATGTTATGTTAGAATTTTCATTTTCATCCCTAGGTACTACACAAACACGTATTAGCTACGCAGTTTTGCTATGAAAAGATCCATGCAACTTTATTAACATGAAATCAGTAGAACGACTTTATTTAAGAAATCATAGCTTAATTCTATCACATAATATGTGGCTAAAAGTTCATAGCAAAACATGTAGCTAGCTGAGAGCTATATAAATTTGTTTGTTAATAAATTCGTAGCAAGTTAGTTTTTAAAGCAAAAGTTCATAACAAAAAGCATTAGCCACGAGGATATTTGTTTCGGATCAAATTCGTACAAAAGGGTATATCCTTTGGATTTGCTACAGCCTTGAAAGTGTAGCAAATACTTGTTTTTGTGGTAGTGATATGAATCCTTATCGTTCGCTCCAGCTTTCTTACCATTTGTTTCTAGCATGAACACACGTCTATTTTTTGTGTTAAAATTTTTAAATAACATTTTATCTTCTTGTTGAGTTGTTGGATAAGAAAATCAATGTATCATTTATTTAGAAATTATAATAAATTAGTTAAAGATGTTATGTAATACAGGATTAGGAGCATAATGACCTTAGCTTTTGATGTAATACAAATGAACACTGATGAAGATGAAGACCGGTTATTGTTGATAGATATCACAAGTAAAAACTTGATAGATATAAATAATCATCGATAAAAAGTTGCTATTGATTGATCTTTGATGGTGATTAGAAAGCTACGTACACTTACCAATGACGAAGAACGGATGACAATTTCCAACAATAGTGTAAGTTACCCATGATAGTTAACACACTATTAATTAAAAAAGAGTGAAACTGATTGTTGGTTATAAGTTACCACTAAATAGTTGTCATCTCGAAATTTTTCACTGACAAAAGTATGATAGAGGTATATTACTAGCTACAAATGGCAAAAGCCATTGCTGGATGATTTACAAATGGCAAAAAATCCATCCAGTCACGCATAAGTGTGTGGTTCATCCTTGTCATGCTAGTGTCAAGATAACTCTATAAATACAAAGTTTTACCATAGACTCATGTAGATTGTCCAACGAGTTGAACTGCAAATCAACAATCACTCTCTTACATCGGAAATCACAATTTAAAGAGAGGAGAGATCAGAGATAGTATCCTCATAATTTTTTTTATAAATATGTAATCAATACATCTTTGTAATTATGTGGTGATGAATGATATTTAAAAATTTAGAGAAATTCATGTGTTCCTTATGACCTCTTTCTATGCTTCTTTTTAACGACGGTGGTAATTCGAATTCAGTGACATGCCTCCTCATAGCCCGAGTATTTCATACCTTAAATGAATTTTAAACTATTATCTCTACCCATTTACTTCTCTCCTTTTTTCCGATCACCATCTCTTAACGTAGTTAAAAGATCAATTTTGTTTTCAACAATAACTTTTAGGGGTTGTTTGTTTGTTTCGGTTAACCGGTCAGTCTGCTTGATGTGCTTAAAATCAAATCTGATCGGGTCCTTTTAGTCTGACCTAAACTTAGATTTTCAGCATTCTGACCAGCTGACCCACGCCTTCACTCCTACACACCGCCTCCTGCAATCCGCCTTCACCCATGCACACCGCCTCCTCCAGTCGGCGATCCCCTTCGCCGGTCCACCGTGACCGACCAGCTGACCCACGCTTGCTTCTGTTGGCCTGAGCTCTCGTGGTCAGGAGGGTGGTGTGGTTCCAGTAGGTTCTGAGGTGGTTCGGTGGGGGTGTGGTGATGGGGTTGGGGTTGGGAAGGAGAGGTGGTTCAGTGAGGGTGTGGTGTGTGGTGGGGCGATGTGTGTTGGGTTTGTTATTAGATGGAGATGTTGGGGGTTGTAAATGGGTTTGATGTGATCTTGTGAAGAAAATTGTTGGGGGTTGATAAACAAAACATATCCGGTAATTAAAAAGATGCGGTAAATTATGTTCTTTCTAAAAATTTGGTTATTTTAATCATTCAGCAGAGTCAGTCAGATGCTGAATCAAACAGTCAAGTTTCAGTCAAATGTAGATTCAATCAGAACTTGTAATTAGATCAGCTTATGACTCAGTCAGATCCTACTGAGTCAGCGGTAATCAAACAACCCTTAGATTTTTTTAAATAAACACAATAAACGCATCCCCTATAAAATTTAAACTTTTAATTTTTTGAGTATCTATAGTAAAACAAGTTACTTAACCATCAAGATGTATTACCGGATGTCAGTTTACGAACCGTTAAAAGACCAATTGGGATAAGGTCGATCACTTTGCTTGTTAAAGAGACCATTTTCTTAACTATTAAATGTAAATGTATGACTTTTCAAATTCATGAAGCCGTTAGTTTCGCTTGAGGCGTCGACTCAAAGCCGCGCCATCTACGTGTTCACACGTAAGCACCTCCATATCCTATTGGCTTCCATCATGTCACCCCATGGGGTTGTGACACCTGTCCAACAATCATTGGCACCTGTTTTGTTTCTTCGCTATTAAGCCAAAAACATCAACACAACAGGACCCACATTGCTGATGTCACCCCTTTAAAAAAGCCACGTTGGCCCATCTTAATTGAGTGCCACCTGACTCAAAAGCATTAACCATAGCTAACTACCATCCATTGCTCTCGCGCGCGGTTAAAACCAATGTTTTCGTAACTATATCGGACATTGAATTCAACATTTTACAGGTCTGCTGGTCAGACTTGTTTGACCGATCGAATCGGATATAAGAATCAGATAAAATAATAATTATTTTATAAGTATATGTAAAAAAAATACTGAAAAACTAAAAATAATATATATGTCTATAAATATATATATATATATATATATATATATATATATATATATATATATATGTATATATATATATATATGTATATATATATATCTATATGTATATATATATATATATATATATATATATATATATATATCTATATATATATATATATATATATATATATATATATATATATAACCGGTTAAACGTCAAAACGGTTTAAGCACCGAACTGAACAGGATTGGGGTCCAGTTCACGGTCTAACTAGCTGGTCCGGTCAGGTTTTCAAAACACTGATTAAAAATTAAAAATATTAAATATTACTAAATTCTAAAAAACCTTTTGGTTACATCTCATAAATTATAAACCCATAGATGTCACACCGTAATAAAATACTTACTTTATAAAAAAATACATTTTCTTAACAATAATGCTGTAAACATACCCCACCAACGTTGATGTTTTGCCTTTAAATACCAACTTCCACCCCATCGTTCATTCCCTTTCCCCCTCCGACCTTCCTCCGTCGTATAAAACCATCTCCGGCAATGTTTTCACCGGTGTTCCCCGCCGCGGTCGACCACATCCCCGCCGACGGTCTATTGTGGGACTCCGACACCCACGAAAATCCCATGGTTTACCCGACTCAAGAACCGGTGCTGTCATTTTCAGGTTCAGATGACTCCACCCCAAAAACCAACAGCTCGAGTTCAGGCTCCGATGGCGGGTCTCCGATGGTTGTTGACCCGATCGATGACCGAAAGAGGAGACGCATGATATCAAACCGCGAGTCAGCGCGTAGATCACGCATGAGAAAGCAAAAGCACTTGGAGAACCTTAGGAACCTGGTGAACCGGCATAAATCTGGGAACCGGGAGCTGATGAACCGGTTGCAGTTAGCAGTCCACCACGGGCGAATTCTCGGGCTAGAAAACGAGCGCCTTCGGTCTGAATCGGTGATGTTACGGCAAAAGTTATGGGATCTGCATCAAGTAATGCTCGTATGGCAGCTCCCCAAGGAGTTATTAATATAGTCTGCATGGGCATGCAATAATAACGTGAACTTCATCAATGATTAAAACCAACCATCTTTAATTACATAGAGTAATTAAGCTTTATATATCACTAAATTAAATCATAACTACGTGCATGTAAACATTAGCAATTAAGCAATTCTATAAGTTTGTTTTCTTTGTTGATTTTGGTAAATTAGAGCTTTTAGTAGAACGATGGGTGCTTTTGTCAAAACCCGAGTTGGCATTTTGTAAAGTTTCATTACGAAGTATTTGGATAATTAAATTATATGAAAAGCTAGTTTGTACACATGGCGTCATGTATTCTATAATTGCCTATTTCTTAAAATAGGTGTTATTTAAGAAATGTTAATTATATTCCAGTAATTTTATATTTAGCATGATATAGAGTCAATTTCAATCATTGTTTTATATGTATATTTTAGGGGTAATGGTGTATGCACCATGTTAAAGAAACAGATATGGATGAATGTTAGAGATGGAAGACAAATTAATATGTGTAATAAGACAGAGGTAGAGATAACAAAGAGTGCAAACAAATCTTATAATTTAAGTTAACTAGATTAGATGACATGACACATATATTTGAGATGCGATGTGTGTTGGTGATATGGCATATATTTTAGTGCCTATGCATTGTTACATCCGTTACATGCATATGCATTTTTAGTATGATGTATACATTGACACAAACATTATCTGTATTAATAATGACATTTTACCATTTTCACTGCCTATGCATTCTAATGTATGTATTGAATGCATAGGCTCTTTTATAGTGATATTATTTAGTAATTCATGCTTGATACATTGCGTATGCATTTTTAGTATAGTGTATATATATGTTGTTATATACACTACATGTTTTGCTCATAATTTATATAACATATGTATCGATTCATACATACGTTATGCATTTTCAGCATATTGTATACATTACTACGTACACTATACATGTTGTCTTCTAACATTTTTTTAAAGAAACTTGATATACATCTATAGAAGGAAAAAAACACTCCGTACTTATAAGAGTTGAGTATATAGTAGATACCAATCCTTATGACTAGTATTTTTAATATTTTTTTCATAGTTAAATAAAAGCCGTTAAAAATTAACCACAAAAGGCTGAATGATTTGCAACCACCCATCATTATTTGCTCAACTGGTGGTATATAATATATTTTTAATTTTGGCACAAGGTAATGCTTTTAAAATTCTTAAAATATCGTTATGAGGTGCTTATCTTTCTATACAACTTTTATTAAAAGTCGAGATGCTTGCAATACACAAATAACGAATACTAGTTAGTGTACAAAAGCAAAAACATACCATGGTATAAGAAAACACCACATGAAAACAAACATCTCCTAATGATTTTTTTTTTTAAAATTTCATCAACCATAATACTGCATCTCTTTTTCTTTTTCCATTTTTTTAAATTAAACTCGTATTCACACAATCATTCATTACATATCTCTATAGTAAATAATGATTGTTCGCGTGACAATACTTTTTCATCACTATCACACACTAGTACTACAGACAGTCTAACTCGATTATTGTCATATCGTTTAATTTAAAAAATCATCGAGTGCAAATAGGAATGCATTTTATAATGCATGCAACAAGCCACCTCCACCTCTTGTATATATTAAAATGCATGCAACAAGCCAACTCCACTCTTATTTTCTTCCTTTTAACTTGTTTTTATTTTTTTACGTCTCGTTTTGATTGTCGTTTGAGCTACATGAAGTGTCGTTTTTTATGGACTACATATTATAAATGGCTCTAATACAATTTTAACGTATCTACGTTCTAGATGGATCTTAAAACAAGTGCATGAATTTAAAACTTGATTGATGTGACCAACCCAAGTTCCTCTTGCTCCATCCTCAAATAAAAAATTATAGAAAAAAGAACATAGCAAAAGTAATACCAGATAACTGAGTATCACCGAAGGACGATTCTGTGGCTGAAAGTAGTTACCGATGTTAATCTTTCGGTGATGTTCCATGGCAAATCCGGTCTTGTATACTCATTTTGACAAAACGCAGACTGAATTTAGTTACTAATGTATTACTGAAGGAATTGCTAAAAAATTATTTCGACTTACTACCAACCGATTAGCGATGAACTATTTGTTGGATTAATTAGGCTCACTATCAAACTTCAAAAATAGGTCTAAGATTTTGCAGGAAACAAACTTGACTCTTTAGTAATAAGCAATCAAAATTCTAACACACACAAAACCATCGACCACATACCCCTATTTAAACTAAACATACAAAACCTTAACCTAATCAAACTCAATATACTTTCTAGACATTCAAATAACCAGATGAACTTGCAACAGAATTAAATCGTAAACCAATAACTTAAAACATTAAAATTAATATTAGTTACTATTTAATTAAACTAAGACTCTTAATCAAACTATAATACTTCTTAAAACTCCTCCATATAGCAACTGTTATAATTCTTTAAGAAAAATCAACTTTCAACTCTCTTTCAATTTAACACTTTAACTTTTTTTGATTTTTTATATTTGAGCAAATTAAGCTTAACTTTCAACATTTTTCACAACTGATTAATGACTGTCTTTTATCAACAAATACCCAGTGTTTATAAATGTATGTTAGGGATACTCATTTGTTTATTTAGTAGTGTAATTTGCATTTGTATTTGAGAAACTGCGATATAAGCCAATAGATATAGCATGACTAGTTAATTAAATAAACATTATAGTCGATTAAGGACACGTGCACCCTTTCAATATATGTTACGATTAGTAGAACTGTAATGGCGTTTCTTTTTATCCGTGTTTGTGATCTATAACGATCAAGATTACTTCTAATATTCTTTTGGGGTTTTAATAAGTTAAAAGATAATAATAGCAAGTTTAGAAATAATCCTTTTGTGATTCGATAAAAGCATTTTTCTTTTTTACATTTTCAAGTGACCAAACATATACTGTTAATTAAGCATTGACAGAAGTTGTAGTATAAAACATTTTACGGTCCTTTTAAATAAAATAAACGGACATCTATATATAGTATGATATTATTAAATTAACTAGAACAAAGGTGAGAATATGAGGTAATAGTGGTGTTTCCTTTGAGGTACTTAATTGTAAAGTTATAGTAAATAACACTTGTTAGATTAATAAAAATGTGTAACGATGGGTAAGACGTAATCTAATCAACTATTAACAAAAAGAATGTCTATACAATTTTACATCATCCCCAGCCACTTAATTAATCAATTGTGTTTACTCTTTTACTTGGTCATTAATATATTAATCAAGTGGGCAAAAAGTTAATTAAAACTTGAAACTACTTATCTATTATGTCACAATGGATATTCCTCGCATATTATTTTTAATTTTACTTTTCTAAAGCAACTAAAAATAAAATCAATTCTGTGCATTTATCTATCAATTAAATTGCTTTCTTTGTGCCTGATACTTTTGTTCAGCATGACACTTTTACTAAAGGAAAATATATAAACCAATTTCATTTTATCATATTTTCTAACATATATTACTTAAATTACATTAAGTATTAATAGAATTAAAGTTTATTACATAAGAATAAAAATAATAGTTTATTGCATATAATGTTAAATCAATTAAAAAATTATTACGAACCTTGATTTGAAAAGAAAAATCAACATCTTTTGGTACACTTTGTCTGTTAAAAGAAAAGGGTCATTATTTCTTAAAATAAAACGTACATATTTTCATTAAGTTTACCGGCAAAAAAACTAATTTAACACACAAATCTTGTCATTTTTTAATTGTATCATTAATAGGTGAATATTCAAAAGATTATTTAAAATAATATAAATCTTCTACACGATCAAAAAGGAAATTTTTTTTTATCTTTTTGTTAGTAGGACTAGTAATAACGATGGAAATATATATGTATAGCCTTATAGAAAAATTAAGAAATTTTTTTTTCTAAGTTTTAAACATTTGTTTACAATATATAGTATTTAGATGATAAAGTGGTTGATAACGTAATCAATTTCCAAATATCATAAAGTCGTTCTCACAAAAAAAAATGTGGCAAATTAGCACAGAGTAGGTATAGAAAAGGAATATATATTAGAAATAAGATAACAAGTTGCTTTTTCACATCTTTTAAATACTACCCACATCACTATTTATTTTCTTTTAAACCATGTTTAGCTGAAAATGCTTTCTTATCTTTTATTTTATTAATGATCGTGACATTATAAATTGATTAATTAGAATTCTTTTTCCATTAACTTTTCTTATAAGTTATTAAAAAAAACTTCTGTATATGTTTATATATCTTTTGATTTTTACTTGTTCACATCAAATAAAATCTTTTTCCTTGTGTAGTGAACATGTTACCGGTAGATTCAAAGGTTTAGTTAATACTCTACTAATAAATGATTATGGCAGAAAAACATAACATTTACGATTCTTCGTCTAGCCTTCGAGCAGAATATCCAACCTTTTTTTAGTAGTGAATAAGATGAAACAGTAATACCTAGAATCAACTATATGTGTGTGTGTGTTTTGTTCTTATAAACTAGAAAATCAGGTAAATAACAAATTATAAAAACTAAAAGTTTTATATATGCTGTTGTGATATGTCTAAAGACAGCTTTGATAAGTGATAAGTGTGATGAACTTTTGTTCTTTTCCTTCTTTGCAAGATATAAAGAGATTTGACCAACCCTCTTTATTTTCAAATAATTATAAATCACAAAAATAGATACGCCCATTATCGATCTAAGACTTCAATCATTCATGCATTTGTTAGTGGCATACAACTTCACAAAAACTTTCATCTTTTTCATTTTCCTTAATTTAAAAAAAAAATTGCCTTCATAATAACAATTTTATCATCTCTCAGTCTTGTGTTTTACGGTTATCACTGCTTCACGTCTTAAGAACCTTGTAGCTGCTATCTTGATTTGTTATACTATGTTAATTTCTCAAAATCTGTTGTAACTGCCATTGTTGCCTACACTTTCATCAATGTTTTATTCTTAGGTTTAGTTAGGTAAAAGATAATCAATTGCATATATAGATGCTAAGGTGCATGGTGTTGTGGTTTCTAGGGTGCCTTCATCTCCAATGACAGTATCATATGATGTTAGTTGCCTTGTGTTTTCCTATATTAGAAGCAACGCATGGTGATACCGTGGCTAAGCATAGGTGCCGATAGTGTTACGACGACAAGGATTCAGACGACAACGATGTTGATGGATATGGTGTTATGCGTCCTTGTTTTGCATAAGCATGATGAACGGCTAGAGGTTTTGGTAAAAAAATTCCAATAGCTAGTTATTTTTATTGTTTTTTTTTCGTTCTTTATGGAGAGGATTAGGTGTAAACCATTTTTTATCGTGCCTGAGACCATCTCAAATATAAAGTAAAAGGTTTATAGTTGACAGAGTAATTAAATTAAAATTTTAATAAATTTATACTTATAGTTTTGAGTTATGTGAAATAGATAAACAATCAACGGTATGTGTAAGAATATTTGATCTCTCCCAATAAAGAAGTCAAATAAATATTAATAATCTAATTAAGTATCTACCATCAATAATATATTATGTGAAGTAATTTTGGAAATTAAACAAAAATGATAAATATTAAAGTACCTTTTAAAAGAGGAGTATGTATACCGAAAAGAAAGTCTCTCACTCTAAATACTAAAGTTGCTACTATTTTGTAAGAAGTGAAGCAAAATGATCACACTAAGCAAAATAATAATAAAATTTATTGTTGAGTTCAAACTATGAGTTCAAGGTTGATACCAATTTGAGTGGTAGTCTTAGTTGCTGACTATACCAATTGAACAAGGTTGGCTTCTTTTAGAGTGCCAAATGTTGTGTTCACCAATTCCTATTAACGTGGCCTTAGTGAGGCTTCTAACAACATTTACAAAATTGAACAAGCCTTGTTAGCATTAAAAGTTCCCTTGAATAATATGATCATTGGTAAAGTTGGGGATGATCACAAAGTCTTAAGAATGTAGATTGATACATGGTTGGCAACTGAACCTTTTAGAACAAAGTTCCTTGCATTATATTAGTTGGAATTCTCTAAAGGATGTTACATTAATGAAAGTTACATAAGAATGCGAAATGCATGGTATAAAATGGAGATGAAATTGGTGTCGTGAGCTTTCTACAGTGAATGAAATAAACCGAGTGAATTACTTATTCTTTTGGCTCAAGTGCAAATCTCCGGGACGCAAGATTCATGGTACTGGCTAATGATACATCAAGTGGTTTCATTGTCAAGTCCATTCGTTTCATGTTACGCCAATTTGTTATCGGCAATAGCTATTGAGTTTCCAACTGGGATAAATGTTTACCAATTACCAATGAAAGTAAGGGCGGAAGTGGGACGAATCCTGACACTCCTAGAACTACATAAGAGATGGACAACCATTTCCTATGTTACTTGTCGGTTGTGTGGCGAAGGTGACGAATCAACAGACCATTTGTTTACTTGTTACATCGATACAGTGTTATGACAACACATTGGTCAGTGGGTTGGAGTTCTCCAATTCTTGCCTATTCGACCCCTGACCTATTAGATTTCCATAAATGATCCAAGCTATCATGGTAATCACATGTTGGTTGATTTCGAAAGCAACAAATGGTCTTCTTTTCTCCAACAAGGAGGGGCTCGTGGCAAGGTTATTTGAAGAAGTGAAGATAGTCGGGTTTCTATGGATCAAGAATCGAGTTAAGTTTTATTTTTTAGAGTAGTCAAATTGGACAACTTTAATATTACACTCACAAACACTTATTTTATTATATTTTTATTTTTTTTCATACACTCGCAATAATTATATAAAAGATAAATAGTAGCTCTCTAAATATAATAAAAATTAATGTAAAATCTATAAAACTCATCTATAAATTGAGTATAGAATGGGATGGAGATGTGAATTTGACCATTTCTTTTTATTTTTATCTAAAATAAAGAGATAAATCATTTATAGAGTATGGGATGTGAGTGGCCTAAGATGTCTTTTTTTGTCATGATTGTTTCTAAGTTAGAATCCGGTGATTAAGGGATATTAGAGCGTCTATACATTATACACTAGTTTTTCCATCCTTTACCATTATCTTTTAAATATAAAAAAAATTAAAAGCATTCACAATGAATTCTTTATAAATGTGTGAGTGTATTTTCTATATTTAGGGGATGGTTGTAAATAATTGTGAGTGAATAAAAGAGAAAATTTACTGTTTATTTGTATATTTAAGAAATCACTGTATAGTCCCTATAAATTTTTAAAAATTTTTTAAAAGTGGTTGTGAGTGAAAGAGAGATAAAAATATAATGATTAAAGTATATAAAAATATTATTTAATTAAAAAAAGAGAGAGAAAAAATAATAAATTTTAATATAATTTTATAGATAATAATAGAAAATTCACAGTGAATGCTTTAAAAAGCAAGTAATTTTAACTTCTATATTAGTTGCTACTTCCATATGTTCATCCCTTATATTGAAGAGAAACCAATGATTTCTCATATGTAAAGGTCACCATCCTTTTCTTATGTTTATTATTTTATATTTTTCATGAATAGTAGTGAATGGAAGAAAAAAAAAGAAAAAAAGTAACTATATGTTATTTATTTATATAGGATAATATGTGAAAGTTGATGTGTGAGACTTTTAAAAAACTGATTAATTTTTAAGAAATAATAGTTTTTTTTATTAAATTATAAGATGGGGAAGCTACAATGAACGTTATAATAGAATAGGGGACATGAATAAAATCTCTAGTCAACTGATATTTAATATTATTATATGTTTTGGTTGATTGAATAAATAACTAAATCAATGATATGATGATATGATATCATTCATTTTTCATTGTACTCTATTTCTTTGGTGTTTTAAGCAAATCAATAGTAGCTTCGATTTTAACGATTAATATCGGAGCTGATGGTTCGACTCAATTCTAAAAACGAAAAAAAAAAAACCCTATTTGGCTTAGGGGATGTGCGAGACAACTTGGGGGTAAAATTAAGGATGTTATGCTCTGCATTTATCTCGAAATCAATTGTGTCATGAAAAAACTAAAGATTATTAACAATGTGAGACTGAAATTTTGTCAGGGATATTATCAATTGTATCATGCAATATATTATTTGTATAATTGATGTCTTTATACATTTTTCAGTATGTTATTCATAATTCAAAAGTGTTGATAAGAAATCTGTTTTAAAAAAGAAAAAGTTACTGAAATGATTACAATTTCAGAAGGTAAAAAACAACTTTGTGGTTCGTGAGCAACATCCTCCAAAGAACCAGGATTCATGAATCTTTCTCTAGATCTCTTGGGCCCAGCCCAAAATTTGGTAAGATTTTCTTTGATAATTTATCATTATTAATTTTCATTTTTCAAGATGCTAACTATAATAATAAGAAATAACGAATCTACTGGGATTACTTGTATACTAAAGGCCGTGTAACTAACACTCGAGTAAGTATACAATTTGTTATGCAGAATCTTCTTTTTGTTTATTTTTTTCTTTCCATCTCCCTTATACAGTTATACACGTGTAGTTAGTTACATGTGTTTTCTCTACTATAATTTTTTAAAACTTTAAACACATCATATTACTATAACATGATTGTATGTTTATATTTCTTTAAATTTCAACCCACCGATTATTATATATAATTTACACTTTTAACTTATTAATGTTTTGTAATTTGTTTTTCTAATAGCTTTCATTTATTAACTTTTAAAAAAAATCTAAATATGTGGTTGTGTTTATTTATTTTTTCAAGATGACATGATATAAATTTGGTTAAATACACAGTTGTGTGTAAATAGAGTAATTTTTCGTATCTCAATTCTCAAGTTATGTCGACCGATGGTAACATGCTTTTACCGTGAAGAATGAAACCGAAACAAACTATAAAATATCGTAGTGCTATGTATTTATTTAAAAGGCAACGTTGGTTTCACTTGCATTAGATGCCATTCACATTTTTCACGTTTTTAAGATTTCGGTACGATACAGTTATGTTTGTTTTTTATATATCAAGTTAAGTATGATATGAACATCCCCTGTAACGTGTGAGTTCATTAAGACGTTAGACTGTTTCATGGTTTTGTGCCTTAACGAACGAACACGAACAAGGCATTGTTCGTGTTCGTTCGTTCGTTTGCAGCCCTAACACCAAGTATTAGTTGAGCCTAATAGCCATTAGCAAGGTGAGATTAGGTCCCGAAGGAGTTAATATTGTAGGGAATAATCAGGAAATATAGTGTGGTGCATGCCAATGGTCCACACCGAAACTTTTTTATACACGAAGGGGTCCACTTTTGGACTACAACAAGATGACGTGGAGACCACCCCGATATTCTCGTTACGCTCTTACGACCCTAATTTTCATGGGTCACCAGCGTTGTCTGTGTTCGCGGGCGTGGGTGGCCTTTCGCCATTGGGTTTACCCAGGTGACCGGGCTTAAAAATTATTCGTTGGACGTTAAAAAAAAACAATTGAAAATTGTAGTTGTGTGCAGGGCTTAACCTTGTAATACTTGTAATGATTTCTGGTTAATTTAAGGTACGTGGCTAAGCAGATCTAATCAACCTTGTTTTCATCGGTACATACGGCAAAAAAAATTCTGCTCTTTGATAGGTTTTTTAGAATTATTTTTTTTATGTTTTTAAAGAATATCAGTGCAACATAAATAATAGTGTGGGATATATTTTTAATGACAAATATAAATGTATATTTTTGGGTTGGATCTAGATCATGTGTGTTGGAATATTTATTATAATAAGACTTATACCATAAAGTATTATTATCTATGTCCCAAGTATTACAATTAGCTAGTTAAGTAGTTATTTACTTTAACACAGTTAGGTAGTTAATGGCGGTTAAAAAAGTTATGTTAGTTGTCATTATCAGAACAAATAGGCATAGAAGTATGGAACCATTTGTATATTACACAATTAAATCAATGTGTAATGTAAATTACTAAAATTCTTTGATTGTTATTGAATTGATAACCGATCTTGAGACTAGAATGTGCACATCCACGTCACGTGCGCGCGCGCACACACGAAACCCTTCTTGTCTGCAAGGAGGAAAAATCTAGACAGGTCTTAGCGAAGCGTCACGACGGGGGCCACCCCTCCAACCATTGTCTTGAAACCGGATTGGACTGGTTGAACCGGGGGTCGAACCTGATGAACCGGGGGTTGGACCGGTCGAACCGATTTTTCATATATATTTTTCATTTTTTAGTATTTTTTACTTATATATTTATAAAATAATTATAATTTTATCCGGTTCAACCAGTAAACTAGTAAGACGAGTGGTTCACTGTCCGATTCGGTTCTAAAAACATTGCTTTCAACTTCTCGTCAAAACAAAGGTAGGGTCAGACTAGTCCACAGTGTGTCCACTATGTAACTCATGCAGGCTTGATGTACCATTGTAGCCCACTCACTGTTGGGCTATTTGTTCAAAAGACCAACCATGGCCCTTCAGACTTTCTTAGATAGTTAGATCACACGCAATTCCCAAAGTGGTAGGATTAGAGGTGTAAATAATTCAGCCCAGCGAGTCAAGCTCAACTCATTTAATTTAACAGATCTCGAGTTTGAGGTCAACTTGTTTCGAGTTATATTTCTAAAGCGCTCTCTCTTTTCACGAGTAAATTTTCAAGCTTGATCTTAGGTTTGGTTTGTTCATTATTTATTAGTTACTTGATTGTTTTAACTATATACACTTATAGTTACTTATATATATAAATAATTCTTATATATAATATAATATATATTATTTAATTGAAGGGGAGATAACAAGATCTTTAACCCTCCTATGTTTCTAGCCCAGACTAAAATTATCTTGCTAGTAAATACGTTAGCGAGTTTGAGTGGGTGGCGGTTATAAGAGCCCGTCTATATGCATTCTTGACATGCTTAGTGAACCGTCTTAACTGTTCTTCGTCCATCCATTATTTGTTGAAACATCAACCTTTACATTGTAATTATGTATGTATAAAAAAGTAGGTAAAAATTTGAAGCATGAGATCTTAAAAAGATGGTTTACCAAAAATATAGGTTTCTCATTATTTAAGGAAGGGGATCTTGGTCACATTCATTTGGGTTTCGTTTATATTATCTTTAGGTCCTGTTTAGTTCAGGGAGATGGATTTTCAAAAATCAAAATCAAAACAACCAAAATCGAACTTACTTTATAAAGTTATCACTTGTAATCTTACAAAATCCAACTTACTTTATAAATTTACCAACCTTAAAAGAAAAAAAAACAAACCCAAAATTCATCACTTAACGTACACAATCGACCACCATTATCTTGTCATGACTATCGTGTACCTCTATTGTCTTTACTGTCGTTGTACCACTCATTCCAATATCTTACATATAATAAATGTCTTTTAGACATCAAAAACAAAAAATCTTGTTTGGAGAATCTTTTTGATGGATTCTAGACCACCCTGGTCGAGTGCCAAGGGGGCAAAAGAAAAGCATTTCTTTTTTAAACCATCCACATCATTCATTTAAAAAGATTGTTAGTGTACTCGATTTGTTATTTTCTATAAAGCACAACCATAAAACCGATAAGCCAACCCGAAACACATAAAATATGGCTTAGTTATCAGTCACTATTTTCACCTTATTTGTTTTTGTTTCCAATCTGGTTCGGTTGGGTCCAATTAACCCATGATCGCCCTAGATGTAAACATTTTGTGGGCTGACCTAAGAAAACCATTGAACCGAAACACATGAAATTGTTTGGTTTTAGTCCTCGGTCATTTTTCATCTTATTTGGTTTTAATCCCGCTCAGTTTAGTCCGGTTTGGACCAGTCCTTGACCCATGATCCCTATGCTATTTCAAAATTTATACATTTTTAATAATAACATATAATATTATTTTTTATTGATTGTAATAAAAATATAAGTCTGAAACAGTTTTTTCTCTTATTGTTTAACCACTTAATATCATATAGCCTACTTATGTTTATTATTTTCTCTTCTTTAATTCTATCACTAATCATACTGTTAGAATTTAGAAAGATAATAAAAACACCAAAGTTATAAGAAAAAAAATACCATTTGGTATTTATAATTGCATATAGAAGAAAACTCATATTATGGTTTAAAAAGGTTTAATAACTCTAGAATTCTTTGAAATAAGTCGGAAAAAGGTTTTGTTGAACTTTGTGCGATGTCGTTTTCCTTGACACCATGCTAATACAATTATAGAGGCACGCACGCTTGACTGATGCATACATTGTCGACCATATCCCCTCATCTTAGGCCCTTGATATTCACTGATATTAACATCTCCTTTTCATAATTTTCTCTTAATGTTACATACATAACTAGTTTTTCTTTCCGCGCTACGCGGCGGAGACCGTTTGATTTTTCCACACGCAGCCTATGTTACTTTGGTCATTATCAGCCCGGCTTGTCAAAAACTATAAATTCGAAGTTTGGTGGCTAAACTCAAAAATATTAAACTTTAGTGGCCAAAATCAAAAAAATAAAACTTTACTTTAAATAGTTTAGTGGCTAAACTCAAAATTATTAAACTTTAGTGGCCAAAGTCAAAAAAACAAATCGGTTACCCAAAATCTAAGATTCTAAAATCAGTGGCCAAACTATAAAATCCAAATTTTTAGTGGTCAAAGTCAAAAAACAAATCGGTGGCAAAAATATAAAATACTAAACTTTAGTGGTCAAACTTGAAAAAATAAAGCTTCACCGTAAATAATTTGGTAGCTACTAGCTAAACTCTAAAATCCAAAATTATAGTAGCCAAAGTAAAAAAAACAAAAATTATTGATAATATATGAAAACACTTAATGTGATTAAATTCACAAAAAATATAACACTACTCAATGTTTTTAATTATTGAGTAATCTCACAATATAATTACATACGAAAAAAAAAAACAAATCCATAATCACTGAAACAATATAATTATTAAAAATGAAACGATCAAATGGATACATGGATGTGGGTGAACGTAAAAACTGAATACATGCAAACACTTAACTAAAAATAAAAGAAACCCGTTGAGAAACTAGATGTTATGCCTTCATTTGTGATAACCAATCTTTACTCGATTAATATGGTTATATGTGTAAAAAAGAGTCAAAGATGAACTGACGATAAAACAAATTATATATCTTATATTCTTTTAAATAATATTATACGTGTTAGATAAAATTTGTAATAATTTCTTTATGAATAACATACCAGTTACTATATATTCACCTTTATAAATTAAAATGATTAATATTAATATTGTACTTTACTCAAAAAATAATTGGATTTATTAATTGAAATTAGCTTAAATTCACTCATGTTTAAGCCAACGTCTACAAAACGGTTAACCGAATTAATTGAACCATCTTTTTTAGTAACCGAATCAACCGAAACATTAATAAAGGAAACTGATCGGTTAATAAAAATCTAAAGCCTATTACATTAGTTATAATATTAGTTTTAGGATATAATTGAATCAAGACGACTCATGCAGACCCTGTATGAACGTATAACATTCAGTCATCTTCTATCCGGTTGTTGTAGCTTATAAAAATGGTTTGAAAGGTCAATGCATTATAGTAAATCAACTTTTTGGCCATCTTGAAAATTAACATGTAATCATTTGGTGTAATTACTAAATTATTTTCTAGGTTTACTACCATAGAACAGGACCACAACACCTACAAAGTGGTCCAGATCATCTATGATCCTTATGATAAATTGAAAAAAAAGCTTTATTGTAGGTTAGGAGATACACGTTCTATATCTAATGGACATGATATTTAATATGTTTGGTAGGCACTAGATCTGTTAGGTTTTTTCTTCATTATATGTGAATAAAACACAACCTTCATGACCATATTTTGGTTGGTTATCTTCATATGTTATTAGACATATTCTTATATTACTCACTAATTCTAGACCGGTTTCCAAATGGTGGAGATCAAGTGCATACCCGAAGCGAAGAAAAGAGTCTTGTTTTTGTTTGGTGAAAACCCGTGAAGGGTTCTTAGCAAACTCTATAATGCGACGTATGAAGCGACCAACAAGTCTTAAAGAGAAAATGACAAGAATAATATCATTGACATATAAAATAAAGATATACATTGTTATTGTCATGATGAAACGTGTAAATATAACTATCAAATTTGCTACTACTAAGCCTAAGGGAAGTGACATGGACATAAATTTGTTGACAGGGCTTTTTTAGTGGCTAAAGTGCATTTTTGATCTGACACACTTGACTATGATACACAACTAATATAACCAAGTGGTTGTTCCATATAAACCTCCTCGGTCAAGTCATCACTATAGAGCGTTTAACATAAATTAATTAGTTGACAATGCCCAAAATAGTGTGAATAGTAGTCGCGTTGGCAAAAAGACTAACATCTTACTGAAGGCCAACTTTGACAATATCTTACGTCATGGATAAAGCTCCATCAGAAAGTGAGCGTTCGATCTGTTAAGCACAAATGCAGGAGCCGTGCACAAATATTAGAGGCGAGTGTATGGGAGAGTTAGATGTTTACTTGAAACACCGAGTATGTAACATTCAACTCCTCATACCACCAATATTGTCCGATTTGCCCACGGTGAAGATTTTAGTTGTCCGGGTGAAAACTTCCCAGAGATGTCACCATCCCTGGATTGTTGCCACCTGAGTACGTTTAACTGTGGAATTCTCTTCTTATCCACAACCAATACGCCTAAAACGCGTTGTTGATATTAGATCCAGGACAGTCCTTATGAACCAGTAATCTCTCTTATACACGGCTGATATGAGATTTACCTAGAGTGTTACAAACACCCCCCTTTTAGACTATCGTCCTCAATGAGCTTTGCCCTAACATCTCATCTATAGATGTGAGATTTGCCTAATGTATCTCTCTAAACACCCCCGGGGACTCACCATTCTTGATGAGGTTTGCCCCACCATCTCAAACGACACAGGAGTGGCTCTGATATCATCAATGCGTTTTGGGCTTATTGGATGTGGATGAGATCAGGACTCTGCAGTTAAACATACTAAGGTGGTAGCAATCTAGAGATGGATAACTTCCCTGGGAAGTTTTCACCCGGACAACCAAAATCAAATCCGTGAGTTTCTCGTGGGTAAAGCAGACAATATTGGTAGTACGAGAGGTCGGGTGTTACAGAGTATGTTATCATTCTTAGAGATGATGTTGACATTTATGCGAGAAAGTCAAGGTTTATATCTTTTGCTCTCACGTGTTGGGCAAATGGGAATATTGTAACGGTTGAGTTGTCTAGTCTTGTTAGTTCATCTTCAATGCAATATGCTTCTTTTACTAGTGTCCCACTCGAGTCAGCTTCATTGGCTTAAAATGGATCGTTCATCTTGACGACATGTATCACATCAGTAAACAATTTTCTAAATTATACATAGTGCATTACCTACTAAAATCAATAAGCATGATGATAATATGACATGTCTTTCCTCTATTTGAAATATTATCCTTCTTCCACTATGATGGTAATTCTAACATAAAGATTACTTTAAAAATTGAAAAATACAACCTTCGGTTGTTTATTGCTTTCCCCTAGTCAAATGAGTTTTTTATTGTAGGATCCTCGTCTATTATTATAGGGATCTATACAAAATTGTATATTCAATATTAAATCTACACCATTGTTTATAACAACACTTGAACACTTATCACTTGGAAAGAAAAACCACAACAAGTTGTATCATAAGATTAAATGTCATTTGTTAAATTCTTTTAGTTTTTTTATTCTTTTAAAATGGCTTTTTATCTTGTCTTAATATACTCATATTAATCATATACACATTCTAAAATTTGAACATTATTTTAAATAAAAAAACATTTTACCATTAGAATAGCTTTTTAGAAAAAAAAAAAAGATTCAAATATACATTTAAAAATCTGAAAAGTGTAAGAAAGAGTCTCAACTATAATTTTTTTTAATTAATAGTTGAGATCAAATTGTAGAAAAAAGAATTTTGTTAGACGGATATTTTAGGCATAATTACTTTTGTTGATTTTTTGCAAGAAACTAACATGGATGATAGTATAGCAAGAAGGCAATTAATATCCATCGGGAAAAAAAAATAATTACAATTGGAATTTACTCTATTTATATCAATTTAAATGCTTAAGCTTTGACTTGCTTCTCACTAACAAGTAGCTAAGGCTTTTTAAATCTTCAAGTAGGGCCGAGAGAGAAAGTGGTGTGTTTTGAAAGACGTGCTTATTTCTCATCCTCCTACGCACCATATAACAGTAAGAACAAACACAAACATTTTTTGGTTTGCTACGAGATCTTTTGCTTCTTTTGTTTCTGACAGACCAACTAAGTTACGAACGAAGAAAGCATAAATGAGAGGAATGCAACACCACGTGCTTACACAGCTCCATAACATTGTAGCATAGTAAGAAGAGATAAATAGATGGTCTACCATTTTAGCATGTTGTTTGAAAAAGGGTAATATATAAATCCCACATTAACATTTCTTTTGAAAAGAGACTACCTAGTATGGATTTGATCTAGTTCAGATTGTCACGCCAATATATTGACCTTTTGAAAAAAACAACTTACACAAAGTAAAAGACGAAAGTTTGCGGGGAGGGTCTTGGCACTTCAAGCAACCCTCTTAAAGATTTAAAAAAAAACTGGGTCTATAATCTTTTTTTATCGTTTTTATTATAATACTCTTTTTTATTGTAACATGTAACCTTAAAATAATAAATACCTAGTTAAACCCAAAAATATATATATATTCCCAATAATTCCAATTTACTCATTCACCAAGTTTAAGTCATCTCTCCTCCCTTTCCACATGTCACCAAAAATTACCCTCTTCTTCTACTCAAATCAAATCAAGCTTTTCTAAACACTTACTCATTACCAATTTCACATGCGCACTCCCTACTCAAAACTCATCCCAATTTCACCTTTGCTTTCTTCATCCCCAATTCTCTCTCCCCCTTTTCCCATCAATCAATCTTCAATTCTGCAAATCATCTCACATGGTGATCTCCACATCAACAACCCTAATCCCAATCCTAATCCTAATGTCCACTTTCATACCCCCATCATCCCCAAATCCCGACGATCAATCTTGTTTATCCAACTTATACGATTCAATCGAAGACCCAAATCATAACTTGATGAACTGGACCAAACCCAACTTCGCAAACCCATGCTCCGGCTTCCTCTCGAATCTCGCCGGAGCCACCTGCAACAACGGCCGGATTTACAAGCTCTCACTCCCCAATTTCGCCCTTCGAGGCTCAATCTCACCCTTCATCTCCAATTGCACCAACCTCCAATCACTAGACCTCTCGAACAACTCCCTCACCGGACCAATTCCGACAGAGCTTCAGTACCTCGTCAACCTCGCCGTCCTCAAATTCGCCAACAATCGCCTCTCCGGCACCATCCCACAATCGCTCGCAATGTGCGCCTACCTCAACGTCATCGACCTACGCGATAACGAACTCACGGGCGCAATCCCACCTCAAATCGGGTCGTTGGTGCGGTTATCGGTGTTTGATGTGTCGAATAACAAGCTCTCCGGTCCGATTCCGGCCAGCCTCGGGAACCGGACCGGGAACCTGCCCCGGTTCAATGCGAGCTCGTATTCGGGTAATAAGGATCTTTATGGATACCCTTTGGGTCCGATGAAGAGTAAAGGGTTATCGGTGGTGGCGATTGTGGGTATTGGGTTGGGTAGTGGGTTGTTGAGTCTGCTGTTGAGCTTTACGGTGGTGTGTGTTTGGTTGAGAGTTACTGATCGGAAGATGGCTGCTGAACAAGAAGGGAAGATCACACAGTTGATGCCTGAATATTGATGATTTTGCTCGTGATTTTTGGGGGATTAATGGATAATCTCAGTGAAATTTGAAGGTTTGTGTGATTAAGGTGTAGGGTTTCTTGTTTTCTTCTGAAATTACCTAAAGTTTGCACATTTCTAGATTGTTATTATTGTTTTGTAAGATTTTCTTGATTTCATAGAATTCTTTTTTGTCAAGTTCAAGAAATTGTATGGATTAAGATGTGTAGAGAAGATGTTTTTTATCAAGTATAAAAGGTTGAATGTAGGAATGTATGAGTTAAGTGTTAACAGTTATTATAGAGAAAATGGTACTAGTGATGTGTGTGGTGTTGGTAGTGCAGGGAAGAGTCAAAAAAATGAATTTTGGAGGCTTTAGTTTTATGAAGTTGTGGGGTATGGGTGGGTTATATTATTAGAAATGCATTTTGATGTGACTAGTATCACTGTCATATATTCTACCACCTAAATTTTCAAAATAATTTACTTAGATTTTGTATTGGATAGATTGGTTTTCAATAGTGCTATTGACCTAAATCATCGAGGTTTGTAGTAGACATGTGGGTGATGTTAAATCACATGGCCGTAAATACTTACTGGTATGGTTGGCATATTGGGTTGGGTTGAAATTTGGATGTTTTAATAAAATGGATGATGAGGAGGTCAATATATGGCTTTATAACGTAAACTTTGAACGTGTTCATGTAAAATAAGGCCCCGTTAGTGCAATGGGTCGATGAGGGATTATTCAACCAATGGCGTAAAAGGGGAAGCCTATCGTACGTTTGTCTCGTCCCAAAATTATAACCACTAAGCATGATGGACTACTCGCTATTACTTATACTTATATTGACTTTTGTTCTAAATCCCAATGTTGTAAAAATGGACTAGTCGGCTGATTATCGGCTACTGGTCAGAGATCGGGACCTTCCCGCTTTGATTTGCCAAATCGGATCGCTAATCGATCAACAAACTGGTCCTAGTTGGCTCTTAATCGGCCCATAATTGGCGTTTTTTCAAATCCAATGGGATTCTTCCAAGATCGCCGAACTCAAAAAATCCAGCGAAAAATTGAAATTTCCTGCCACATATGTTTGTATATATATTAATCTAAACATTTTTATAAAAATCACATATAGAGATGTGTATGTATACATATAAAATTGAAAATTATATATAAAAATCCTAAATCGATTACTCCTGATAAATTGCTAGTCGGTACCCCACCGCCCGACTAGCGCTCCCTTCCAAAGCAAAAGCTTACTTTCACGTCGAAGGCTGGTCAAAGGTCACGACGACACCCACAGGGGTCCACTATGATGAGGCTAATAGTGGTCTTTCGTGTAGAAACGAGTACCGCCGGTGATTACCAAACTTAGCCAACGAAGCATCCATTTCTATCACCATCGTGCAAATATTGGCTTCGACGAGGCTTAACACGCAAATAAAGAATGAACACGTATTATGTCACGCTTAATTGGTTGCGATTTGTTGTTACTTTTTTTAAACGCTAAATGTACGACCCTGCTTCGGAGTATACTTATTTGGGTCCACCTATCCGTTTCTCAACCCAGACTACATATCACTCCCTCAAGAGGAAACCCACAACTAGGAAAACCTATGAATCAACCTTAAGTATTTTTTCTTAGTATAAGACTTGAACCCAATACCTTATCATATTTATAATTCTTAAGTATTCTATCTAACCACTTGAGCTAAAGATTAGTAATGGTTGTGATTTGTTGAGTTACGTACGGTACATCAAGTGTGATTTGTCGGGTTGCATACGGTACATGAAGGGCTGATTTCAAGTGAGTGGAATCATAGTTTGTGAATGTGATTCTCACACGTTTCACCAAATGAATTTTTGTAGTGTTGTTTGGTAGTAGGTCGTGCGAAATCTATTACATGTTTTTATTTTTTTTTGTTTTATTCTTCTTTAATTGTTAAGCAATGTGGTTTGCTACGGATGCTTGTTTTGCTATACTTCTTGGCGTATGGTACCAAAAAGAGTGTTTAATACACCATGAAATGAAAAAGAACATATATTCTTGTTTGAAAATGTTTTGAGGTCGCAAAGGCGAGTGGCAAAAATCAAGAACAACCTTATATATCATATTACAGGGTGAATTGGTTTAGCGTTTATAAAAATGTATGACGGCTATTTGGCAATTGGTATATGGTACCACATCGTTGGATGCATTTGACAAATCCTTAAGGATGTCCGAGCATACTTTGAGGTCTTGTAGTTCAATATATGCGTGGTAATCATCCACATGCTTCCATATGCTCGAGCCTATGGCATCTGCTAACTTGTTGACTTGTGGAGCCATGTAACACTATTCATTGCACTTACAGAAACAACGTATAATTTAGTCTACTATCTTGCCAATGTTATATACCTGAATATGTTGCAATAGTCAAAGCATTCAACACTCTAATCGGTGATAAACATGTCATATACGCATCTACTCACATGCCAACAAAAAAATATGTCAAAGGAGTCTTTGGTATTTTAAAGCAACGCTGATATATCATTAAACATCCAGCACGAGCTTGGCTGCCAGCAAAAATTGAGAGGGTAATGTACATGTGCATAATTTTACGTAATATGTTTGTAGAAGACGATGAGCAAACAATGTTAATACAATGAAGATGAAATGGACGTGGTGGTTAAAGAAGTTGACAAAGAACAACAAAAACAAAACCAATGTAACATACGAAACCCGTTCCGGTTGGACTTGGTCGATCATATTTTCGAATGTTCACTATATTGGTTTATTTTTGTTTTTTTAAGTAATGAAATGTTTTTTGTCTTTTCAGATTTTAATTAATAAAATGTGTTACTTTTGTTAATGTTCTTTATATGTTCTTCAAATTTTTACTAATATTTTACTTTCTATGATAGTAGTTATTATAGTAGTCTTTATATGTGGTTTCATTTATCTTATTTTCTAACGGAAATTTTTCTTATTATAAAGGGCCGAAACTAGAAAGATGGTAGAACCGAAAGAGTACAACTACACAAACATACTAAACATAATCGATTTTTCCAATCTATTTCGTGCCACTTGGCTCTATGTTTTACCCATAAAAAATTAGTCGCTTTTATGTCTTTATTTTTTTTTTCTCCATGAGTTTCTTCAAAATAGTCTTTTATTTCTAGCTTTTCATATACTTTATAATGCCCCCAAAATAATTAAGTGAATAGCTTTTTTAAACCTACCTTCTTATATTTTTGTCACTTCTTTCAACAAATCAATTGACCAAATGCCACATCTCTTTTGCATAGTTACATCCCAACAAAATATGATCAATGGATTCGATTTGGTTGCACGTTTGATGTTCAAATGGCAATACCTCTGTTGAGGAAACATATGTGATTGGTGATAGGCATGCACAAAATGTTGCATGTTAGCCCCGGTTCTTGCTCAATAGTCTCCAAATTGATGAAGCAAAAAGGCGTACAGGCATGGGGTGTGGAACCATATGATATCGAGGATGCTGATGTGGTGTGTAAACATCTTGTGAAGAAGAGTACCGTGTGTGTTGCGGCGGGGATGCAAAACCATGAAACACTAACTTTGACACGTTTGTTCGAAATTTTATAACCAATCATATATTAGTTGTTATAAGTGTGCTAAAAGACAAATAAATAAGTAAAAGTGTATGTATATATGGTTAAACTTAAAGGGTAAAAATATAACTTTTAAAAGACTTACATTTAGAAAAGAAAAGAAAAGAAAAGAAAAGAAAAACTTTCCATCTACATATGAAGTCATAAAACATTAAATGCACAAAATACAAATGAATAATGCATAAAAGTGTTAGTAATCAGAACTTAGGAAGTATATAGATAGTTATGGGTTTATGGATCGTATAAACTGAACATTGGGCCAAGAGAGAAGATAGATTGAAATATTAAATGGACACATTTTAGTTACTTTGTATGGACTTACAAACCCAACTAAACTAAAGGTTGCTTATTATTTGGGCCTCTTGTGGATGTGGACTATCGTTCTTGGGCTGTTCATGCCAATATATGTTAAAGCCCTATAAAAGTTGCAAAAGGGCAAACCCATGTTTCTGTTATGTATTGGTTAATCTTCGTTCGATATTTCATTATATTATTATTTTGATTATTAAAATATTTATATGGAACTAAAAAATCACTGGTCATAGAGTTATAGACATGTTAACAGAGGAAAGTAGATTTGCTAGAGAATTAAAATAAATCGGGTTGTTAGACATCTTACCTATTTATAATACTACCAGTGAACCCGTTATATGTACTTAAATCGTGTTTTAATAAATATGAGGTGATCGCTCAAATTTGGGCTTTGTAGACGTTGCCTTCACACGACACAAAATCAGTTGCATTTGAGTTATCGAGCCTTTACTATATTTCATGTTTCGTCTGAGATAAAAAGTTAATATTATCCTATTGATAAGAGTAGAGTACAATAATGATTAATAGTTAAATTTGACATGTAAGAGACAGATACTATGCCAAAGAATTCAAAGAGAGAATCGACTTTGATGAACATATTTTGTGAGTATTGAATAAATGAAAACCAGATATCTTTTTATAGATTACAATGAAAATAATAATGACATATAGTATTAATAACTATAGTAATATTTAAAGTAGATATAAAACAATGAGTGGTGACCAACAAAAAAAAACCTTAAAGATAACTAATAAATCAAATACTAATAACAATAATAGCTAACATGTCCATTCAAGCTGGATTATTTTTCTGCTTGCATTTTTGAATTTTGTATGGTTTTTAAAAATTAAATTCGGTGTATGATTTTGCCATTTCTTTGCTGCATTTGTTATTTCAATTTTTAAAATTCAAGGCCGATGCATGAATCTTGCATATCTTTGTTGCATTTGTTGTTTTGTTTTTAAAATTCAGGGTGGGGTCAACCCTGATTTATATTAAAGAATGAACTTAAATAAAAAAACAAAATGATTTGATTCTTAAAAGCAATACTTATATAATGAATGAAAGAACTTAAAACTTATAAAATAAATGAAAGAACTTACAGAGCAAATTGAAATGACACTGAGAATAATATTTTGTGTGTACTAAAAACTGAAAACCTGATTTCTTTATAAAAAAAAATTACGATGATAAGAATAATGATAAAATTAAGCAACTTATAATAATGAGAAAATATCTATAATCTATAATATATATCTATCTTTTTACAACCATTTTGTCACATGTCATATTCTTACAACTACTATAGCAAGTCAAACATTTAATGATAATATTAAACGCTAATAATTTTGTGTATTCTTTCTAAATTGTTAAACAAATATTTAATAAATAAAAAGACATATTTTCTTTTATTAAATATGCAATTTTTTTGAAACAAAATTTTATGAACAATGAAGTTTTTTATACAAAGAACTTTTCTTTAAATGATAGTTTTTAAAAATCATTTTAAATAATATTTTTATAAAGACGAAAGTTTAAAAAAATATTGTTATTTTTTTATTACTTGAGTTAATTAATTTTACAAATATTATCTTATCTCAAATAATAACATTATAGTATATAAATATTGATTAGTAGCTTTTAATTTATTATTTCTATTCAACTAGTATATAATAAACGAAGGTTTTAATGTGTCACGTGTCATTATATTAGGCTTTCTAATTTATATCTTTCATTTCTTTTCTAATAAATGATAATAGTATATAGTAATTATATTTTTAAAATATTTTCATATTAAAATGTAGATATCATAAATTAAAAACTAGTTTTTTTTTATTAGCAAATACACTTTAAAAAACTTGAAAGATACACAAATGTTCTCAAACAAAAAAAAAGCCATTCTAAATATAAAGACTATTTTAAAATCGTTTTTTTTATTTTGTAAGGATGATATTAAAAAATGAAATATTTAAAACCGTTTTTCTAAATTTTGTAAGGATGATATTATAAAAAATGAAATAATTTATAAAAAACAGTTAAAGAAACAATTTTATGAAATGAAAGTTTAAAATAATATTATTATTGTTATACTTTAAGTACTTACTTATACGTAACCCAATCAAATCTTATTTAAAAATATCGTTTTCTAGTTTTTAAAATTTAATTATAAATTATTTAATATTGTATTTATTTAACATGTGCAATACACAATGTACTAAACTATTATTCTACTATTCAAAATAGAGATAAAGTAATAATTAACAAACAAACTTGAAGGTAAATGATAAACCAAATAATAATAACTATAATAATAATGAGTGTTGTTGGACCAATTAATTGGCCAGACCGCCCCAACCCAAAACACAAGAGGCAATCCAACTGTACATCTTCAAGGCGGCAAGGTGCGGGATTCGAACTACTATCTCTACTTAACATTCGTGTATGCCATTTACTTAGGCCTCTAATGCTATTATCATCGCGCATAGGCTAGCCACCGGAAGGTCCCAGATAGGTTCGAACCTGAGTCTTCTAGAATACGTCCAAGTGATCCTGCCGTTGCACAATCTATAGTTAATAATAACTATAATAGATAACATTTTGAGCTAACACTATGAATAATTGATGGTCATATAAATTTATAAACCTAACCAAAAATGGTTGGTCTTGGGTGCAATAATGCCATACGAGTTTGCCACAAGTTGACTAGACAATGTGTTTCCCCTCTAATGGCGAACCATGTAAATTTAGCTCTCTTTCAACCAATCAATTTGTCACCACCATATGTGCTACTTTTGGTTTTAATTTATAATAATTTGCTAGTTCGGTATCCTATAATACTGTTTACTAATACACAGAAAGGATTAATTACTTGAAATATAATCGGAATATAGTAAAATTGTCTTTGACAATCTAATCTAACTATAAAATATATTAGTTTTTTATTGTATTAACAAGTTTATAAAAAAATTAAACTTCAATATTTTGTTAACACTTAGTTATTTTAAAGGTATTTAATATGTTTCTTAAGTGATGAAATTTGTTCAAAGAAAAATATTATATATTTATTACATGTACATACCGTTACACTATAACATGTCATTCTTGAAAGCTTTATAATATTTAATATTTTCCAAGAAACACAATGTTATATTTTACGTACTTAAGATAACTTAATAACGTGCATGCCAAATTGCTTGTTATATTTTGTTTTATTAAAAGGAGACAACTTAAAAAGAAATTGGATGTTATTCAAAAAAAAAGGAAAAGGAAAAGAGAAAAGAGAAGAAATCTTATCCTATGAATTCAAATCCACAATTATTGCCAACTTCTACGTACCATAATCCTCAACCCGCAATCTAATATCATCCAACCAATCATTGTGTTACCACCTTCCTATTTTTTTTATTTGAACTTTTGTTAAAAAGGGTTAACTCATAGATGCTCTGGTTCCATTCTTAAATATACATATGTGTTTATTGTGTGACTTGTTGTTCCTTTAAAAAAATTACAATGATAATTCAATCCTAATTATTTAAGGGTGAAAGATTGGATTTATGGCAAAATCATTTAAAGTTAGAACAGTAAACACTTATTAAAATTAAGAGTTCAAGCCCGTTTATGACATGTTGATATAAGTTAATTTTATGTACAATTAAAAATATGTTAAATGAGTGTGTGAGTAGTCGTTTTAAGAAAAAGAATAAAAGACTATAGTAGTGAGACTTCAACCATTCAACCTTAGTAATTTGAAGAAAATTAATTTTTAACACATCTTAATATTATTAGGTTACAAATCCTTTCTTGTGTTTTGTTATTTTAAATACTATTTGAAGAAAAATAGTATGCTTAATTTCACTATATACATATTTACTATATAAGGCATGGTAGCATGTTAGAAATATATTTTATTAGTAACTGAAAATAGAGTTAGATATAAATAATAGCTTAGAGACCATCACACTTTAAGTATTTGGAGTAGTAAAATAAGTTTTAATGCAAGGTATTGATGAATTGAGTTAGTAGTAGTCGTCGACTAAAACCATCAATGTCATGAAGAAGTGGTAGTCGGAATTAACGAGAAACAATATGCAAGGGTCCCTATAAATCATAATAAATAACACAAGAAGAAACATAAAAGGAATCAAGTAGATTTAAAAAGATCACATGTGTTACAATAATTTTACATTCATTTTAGTTATCCTTTTATAACTTTTAATATACCTAGATTTATAAATTTTGAATATATCATCAAATTATTTTATATAAATTCAATATAAATTTTATTCAAAACTAACCGTGTTTGCATATATTCTATACGCTGCTAGAAAATTGCTTATTTTCCGAAAATTGTTGGCAAAAACTAACACGTTTCGGACAACCTCGCTACAAATAATAAACCCTGAAATTTCTGCCAGATTTCCGAATATTAAGCGGCCACTTCCCGTCCATGTTCTTTGTTGAAAATTTGTCAGAGTTTTCCGTCAGTTTTCCGACAAAACTCTATTGATCTCGATTTATCTATATTATCTTTCTTTAATGATATTGTTATTCTCAAAAGTAAGAATATTACTTAATTTTTATGTAATGCTATTATTATTCATATTAGAAATATAAATAATGGCAATGTGAATTAAAGTTAAACAAAAAAATAAAATGGTTTTCAGCAAAGTGCTCGGAAATTTCCGATAACCATTTTCTAATTTATGTGTTAGATGAATCGTTTTGTGGCTTCGTCTTTTTCACAAGTCTATTACTTCCTTTTCACCAACTTATACATGTATATATGTTTATGGTGCATGTGAAAACACAATCCCATGTATTTAAACAATGTGAAAATGCTTGTTTTGACTATACGCTTTTGATGATATATCCACACGTATGTGTGTGTATATATATATGTATAAGTTGGTAAAATAAAAGTATATCTCTTATATATAGTTGGAATATCTTATACTATTGTTAATAGTATTTATTGTTTTCAACATATACGCAACTCCTGTACAACTGTATACAGGAAAGCACCACTGCAATACGTGGATAATCATGCTAACAATACATTAAAAGTAAACAAAGTTATCAAATTGATTTGGTTTTCATGCATGATTCGACCACTTAAGCCCAGACCACCGTTGATTTTATTATTCCAAAAATATATATATCCTATGTTTTATAAGTCAATATATCGAATTTTTTTTTAAAATAGTGTTTTTTAGAGTTGATATTGACAAGAGGGGTAAATCTTGTCGGGAGTTGACCTTAAGGGTTCCCGCCCTTGGCAGGGACGGGTTCTGCCACTCGAGACAGGTGTGTGTGCAGGTGTGTGTGCAGGTGTGTGCATTAAGAGAGACACCGCCATTGGGAAGGGCGGGTTCTCCATTAAATTTGGGCCGTCCGATCTACCAACACACATAACATCCACGGTTGACAAAATGCAGAAGAACACGCCCTTGGGAAGGGCGGCTTCTGACTTTTTGTCCGGTCCAAGCCCTTCCTCTATTTATTTACTTTACTTTGTTACTCATTTCTCACAATTCGTTTCAAAATCCAAATTCTCACTATTAAAACCTAATCTTTCTAGAATTTTATATTTCATTTCAAAAATAAAAAATGAGCTGGAGAATTACACCCGGTCCATTAAATAACGATTTGTTATTTTTAAGTGGTCAACATAGAGCTGATTATTATTTTCGAGATCCAGAAAGCGATGAAGGAATTTTACGTGCTAGACGAGGTGATAAAGCTTTTTGGGATTACATTGATGAAGTGCCTATCACTGAAAATGTTATGAGATACATAAGGTTGGCTGGTTTTGCGGGTGTGATCGAGTGTGGTTATCGAAAACTTGATCGTGCTCTTATTTCAGCTTTAGTGGAGAGATGGAGGCCAGAGACACACACATTTCATTTACCGGTTGGAGAGACCACAATAACCCTTCAAGATGTTCAAGTTTTATGGGGTTTGCCGGTTGAAGGTGATGTTGTTTCTGGCACTGATTATGCTATGAGTGCATCCGAAATTATAATAAGGTTTGAGTATTTAACCGGTTGTACACTCGCTACAAGCGCTGTAAGTGGTTATAAGTTAAACCTAAGGTTTATTTTAAATGATATAATAAAACCATTTTCTGATAATGCCACTGATTTTCAGTGTATTCAACGAGCTAGATTAATTTTATTTTTTATGATTGGTGCCACTTTATTTCCTGATACTTCTAGCAACTGGGTGCACGTAAATTATTTAAGTCATATTGAAAACTTAAATAACTGTGGTAGACTTAGTTGGGGAAGTGCAGTTTTAGCATTTTTGTATAGACAGTTATGTAAGGCAACGAGTGTCACAAATCGAGAAGTTGGTGGATCTTTATTCTTGTTGCAATTGTGGGCATGGGAAAGATTACCTAATATGTGTCCCAAGAATACGAGATCTATTGATTTCAGGTTACCATATGGTGCACGGTATGTTTAAAAAACTTATTTATTAACTATTTATCTGTAATCTTATATTTATTCTACTTAACCTGGTATATTTAAAAACTTGATTACAGATGGAATGGTGAACTTAGTTATGTAAACACCACTCCGCACTGTTTGAGTGCGTATCGATCTCAGCTGCATTCATTAAGCGAGGCCACGGTATTAATATTAATTTGATATTATTTTGTATATATTAACATTTTGTAAACATATTAATTCATATTTTTATATCAGTTTAATTGGAGGCCTTATGATAATATTATCCACCTTCTACCTGATATCTGCACAAGTGGACATCAAAGCTGGAGAAGTGACACATACCTTATATGTTGGGAAGTTGTTGAGCCTCACATTCCAAGTAGGGTTTTAAGACAGTTTGGAATGTTTCAACCAATCCCTACAAGTGTGTTACTAACCCGGGAGCAACATACAAATCTACATTCGACTGCTCGTAAAGGTGGTAGAAATAAAAACTGGTTACAACATCATAATATCTTTGTTCAAGCATGGGCGTCTCGGCTTAATTCAATTGCTAATGAAGCGTATACTGATTCGCCAATTGCTTCTGAAGCATACATGAGGTGGTATCTAGAACGTATTGTCGTGTATACAACAAACCCGGCTCATCAAGACACGAACCCTCATGGCTTCCAAAATGATGGACAAAGATTGAGAATGATGGTATTATTATTAATAATTTTATTATTATTATTGTTATTATTATTATTTTTAAATTAATCTTTCATAATGTTATTTATAGATGGATGGGATGAGTCAGTTTTATCAAAGACCAGGGGATGAAACGGGGAGGAATATGGCGAGCCGTTATATGGATTTGGCACATGCAAACCATATAAGTTATCTACCAACGCATGTGACACAGAATGTTGATGAAACTCAACTTCCTCCTGTCCCACAACGTTTACGCAGAAGGGGTAGAGGACGAGGGCGGGTTGGTAGACAGGTTGGTGATGATAATGTTGTTGTGCAACAGAATATGACAGGACAAAGGGATTTCACGGAACAACAATTTGACTCCCCCTTTTTTAGCCAAATGGGCAACCAAGATTTTTTTTATGGTGGTACCTCAAGTACTCAGTTTCCATATTTTAGTCAAATGGGGACCCAGAATTTCGAAGAAGGGGGGCCGTCAAATCCTTATCAAAGCCCTGATAATAGTTATCAACAATCATTTCACCATTCTTCCCCGTTACCTTATTACCCTCAATTTCAAGATACAGCTCAATCAGTTGACCGGTTTTTTAATCCATCTTCTTACCTTATCACGTGTGTTAAATAAACGCCATATACGAGGGGGTAACACGGTGTTACAGTTGGCTGCGATGTCAGTGTGCTTTTTGAACTGTTCGATTGTTTTCTCGAACGTACAATTAATAATAGCTTTTATTGGCATAAGCCTGACACCACGCAGCGTATTATTGAAGCTTTCTGAAATGTTCGTCGTCAGGTTACCCCACCGACGATGATTTTTATCATGTAGAAGCGTCCATTTACTCTCTTTAATAGTTTTTAAATATTCCCACGCTTCTAGATTGATGCTTGTCATTTGACTTACACAGTAGTTGTACTTCCTTTGTTGGGTGGTGCTTCCGATAGACCAACATAGCCTTTTTAAGCTAGAAACCTTGAACTTTTGCATGAGGTTACTTCGAACATGTCGGAGACAAAATCGATGCACAGCATTATTTTTCCACTCTTCAAGGGTATTCATTGCACGAATAATTCCTTTGTGCCTATCGGAAATAACACATAACTTTTTTTCCGAACCAATATAATTGTGGTGAACTGCAATGTGTGACCAGAATTGGTGGAAAAACCAACTCCAACTTTCTACCGTCTCTTCGTCTACAATTGCATAAGCTATCGGCATTACGTAGTTGTTTGCATTTTTTGCAACTGCAATTAACATTTTACCACGGTAAGAACCTTTTAAGAAAGTACCGTCAACAGATATCACAGGCTGACAATAGCTGAACGCTTTAATTATTGGACCGAATGCCCAAAACACATATTTAAATGTGTAATAACCAGATGTACCGGTCGGATGATGTAACCATTCCACGATAACATGGTTCTTCTCTTGTAATGCTTGATGTACGTAGGTAGTTCCTCAAAATTACTGTCCTAACTACCATAAATATTCTCAATAGCAGCTTTTCTAGCTCGCCGGGCTTTATTATATGAAACATCAACATTTAACGTGTCTTTCAAATGCGCTTGAATTTGCTTGATGGGAAAAGCAATATCTTGACGAATAAAATGGATGATACGGGTAACAATATCTCTGCATTTGAAACTTCTATTGTTGTTACCAACAACAGTACCAAAGCAGTTGTGGGAATTCACCCATCTTGAAATTCTCCACATGTGATGATCATGGTTCTTGGAAGCATAAACATACCATGAACATGGAGGACCACTATGAAGATTATTGTTGTAATTAGGGCTGGTGCTGTAGCACTTTGCTCTCCATCTTGTACGTTTACTTTCAACTACAACAGCCTCTCTGTTACGTGCAAGGTTCCATAACCGCACTGCATGCATCACTTCATCTTTCGATTTAAAATACATTCCAACACGAATTTCTTTTGACTCTTCATTCCATATATCCATATGGTCTTCATCGTCAAAATCAGCAGCTTCATAATCTCTTAACTCCTGAGGATCTTCAGAATAGTTCATCTCTCCGTAAGATCCTGGATTAACACCAGAATTATAATTGTTTGAAACTCCATAAGTGTTGTTATCATCATCACTGGATTCTTCATGTGATGGAATGAGTTCAGTATTTTCACTGCTGTTTGAACGACCATCATCCGACTTATCAAAACCTCCATTATCATCATCGACTTGATGATGAGAATTGGTTGACGGACCGACTTGATAATCATGCGATCTTACATTGCCTTGATGATAAGAATTGCTTGACGGATCAGGTGCTTGAGATACAGAGAAACCGCGTACGAGATCCATATAATTGGATTGTTGTACAGACAATTTTGGCTCAATGATAACATAAACATTTGCTCAAAAATTATCAACATTTTCTCCCAAATAATACAAAACATCTAGACTTGAGTCATTGAAAATTTCAGAACTTTGAGAGAAACCAGCATATGAGTAATATAATTTTAATTTCAAATTATAATACTCTTTTTGAATCTGAAGATGATTATAAATCAAATCTACAAACTTTTCGTATGAAACTCTATTACGAAGAATAATAGTTGAACTTCTAGTAGAAACATCACATATGATATTTTCATTTTCGAATGAAATATCACCACCCCAATATATTTGTAGAAAATAAGGCCGAGATATGATAATTATCAGTATTTTTTCAAGTGTAAAATTGATTTTGGTATGTAGATTTGAGTGAATTCGTTGGGTTATATATATAATCCGTAAGTGTGTAGTAGGTAAATTGTGTGGATGAGATTAGTTTGAGAACCCGCCCTTGCCAAGGGCGAGTTCTCTGGTCAACAGTCAAGCAAGCATCAGTCAAGCAAGCATCAGTCAGCATCAGTCCAGTCAAGTCAAAAGTAGCAGCAGTAGAATAAAGGCAGAACCCGCCCCTACCAGGGGCGGGAACCCTTAAAGTGGTTACCCGACAAAAACTTACCCTCTAGTCAACATCAAGTCTAAAAAACCCCTATTTTTAAAAAAATTCCAATATATCTGAACTCGAAGGTTCTACCTAATCATAATTTAGTGGACCACTTAAGTTCGTACTCTTACCCGAAACGAATGCACTAATTCTTTTAAACAGTAACGGATTTTGTGAGTTTATACAATTCAAATGCTTGTTTAAAATTTTGTGACCGTGATTAAATTGTGTAATAATTATGCACTTGGAGTTTTTATTTGATAAATAAATTATTAACACGAGTAAATTCGCTTCTCCTATTCTCGAAAGGATAAAAAAGCTTAATACTTGAAATTCTAAGAGCCAATTAAATTTTCAATACATATAAAAAAACCTTTAATGTTTAATAATAAACTAGTATTAAGCCCCTCGCGTTCCGTTGGGGGCGTAAAATCATGTCAAGTAGCAAAAATGTCATACTACCGTTAGCAATCACCAACACCCGAAAAACTCGTATTAAAAAGAAATAAAAACGAAAAATATAAAACCGTACAGAAAAGTAGACGTAAAACGTTAAACCACACACGTGAAACGTAAAACATTTAAAAAAATAACTATGTTAATCTAGTACTCGCGCGTTGTGACAGACCGTTAAAGGGGAAAAATAAGCGTAAACCTAAAATCACGCGCACACATTACAGTGTGTTAACCCGTAAAATTAGGCCGAAACGTAAAACGAAACACTTGTAAAAATATGAAAAGTATAAGAGTAAAGTGGAAAGTGAACATTTATAGGGGTTAAATTGTAAAAGATGTAAAAGTATTGAGGTTAAAACTAAAAAAAATTAAGGATTAAAAAACCCAAAAACGAATATAACCCACTAAGCTTAAGATACAAGCCTTCATGCATTACAAACTTGATAATTAATATATTATAAATTAGAGTTAAAAGGACGTACTAAAGTAGTTTAAATATGATATGCATAGTTGACAACATAAAGCGAGGTTTTCTAACACTAATAGATGCATGCTTGTGCACCACTAGTTTGCTATATATATTTTTATCATTACACTCTTTTTGTAAAATATTAGATTTATTATAAGATGAATATTTATTGTATTATATATTGAAGTATAATTAAAAAATAGTAGTAATATTAGTATAGGTAAAGAAACAGTTTAAAGAATTATGTGACCTAACTTTGTGATAACTTGAACATATATACGAGCCGACAATGCAATATTATTGGACATGGCCTTTATTATATGCATGAAACTTCAAACATTTAATCATGTAAGTTGGTCCCCTAAACACCTCATCAAACTTTCTATTTCAGCTCGATTTTGGCTTCTAATGGATCTCCAATCAAAATAGGCCACCTTAATTCATTTTCTTATTGTATATCTTTGTCATCATTTATATATTAAATGAAACTCTTTTTACTAGGAAGAATAAAAGTAGAGTTTAAATCCAAATCCGTAAATATTATTGATTACCGACAATATCTATCGTACACAAAACAATGATTGATCTGAATGAAAAGCCCGCTTAGAAGATACGGGGTGGTCACAAACCTCTACATCAAGTATGTAAGGAATACTGTCCCACAGACCGCTAAGGTCTCCCCTCCTAACATCCCGATAAGGTGCTCTGTCCATGACAGTTATGCCCATGGACCTTGTTTTATCTATCTTTTTCCCTCTCTTTTTCACCTACGCGTATATCATGAATGACTGAACGCTCTTAACTACACATCAAAATAATATTTTAGTGTGTGATTCTGAATCATTCCTTACCCCACATTCCCATATGTGTATCATCCTCAGTGCCTCTCAATTTATGTAAGCAAAAGATGCAATTATAAGATAACATGAAGACAATATCCGGAGTGTTGGACCAAGTATGTACAAAAGGGACCCTTCACGTGGTCTCACACTATTAGGAAATTCAATTTCAGTTTGCTTTTTATTTATAATAAATCTAGGGCAAATGAAATGTTACTTTCAATGTGTTATTAGATAACGATGGTTTTACTTTTAAATGCTCTATGAAATTATATAAGTTTTACTAATATTGATTAGCGTTATGGTTTTCTGATATATAAATATAGTAAGATCTATCTTTGGCATCGTCTATCCCCATTGACATAATACCAAAGATAGGTCTTAATTATAAACGAAGTAAAATATTGTATATGACTATACTATCTAATATTTATAGTGATCATGAGAGCAAAGGTTATGACAAACATCATAGAGATTGTTATAGTGTTTGCATGTTTCATTAGCATGTTTAAGGATAATTGAGACTTTGTATCTACAGGTCGTTTCTTAAAGATAGAGCTTGCGTCTTAGCTTGTTGTTTATCGTTTCATAAAAGAACTTAAAGGCTCATTTTCTTACATCGTCAATCTAGTATATATCATTTTGATTGTAGTCTTTGAACCTTGTAATCTTCATATACATAATAGCCTTCATGTGATGATTCTATTATGTCATCTTTTTCTTGTGAGCTTAAGTAAATATAGTTCACCTTGCTATGAATAAAAGATCATGATCCAATAAGTTTAGAACAAATATCCAAGTAGTCATTTTGATATTTATGTTATATGTTGACAGATGTACGTACATTAATAATGACAAACCAAATACATGGTTTCTTTCCAATCGACACAATCTTACAAAAGATGGATAAAAGATATTTCAATTGATCAAATCATACAAAAGCGTTTTATCCGTTGATGGGCATCTTTATTAACACCGAAATAACGTCGAAGCTTCCTCAACTATTCGTCATATTCACACAAGACATACATGGTTCTCAAATTAATTCCTACTAAGATCATACATCAATTTATCTAATTAATAAAACCATAACATCTTTCAAGGGAATGAATACATACATACATACATACGACATATATATATATGCATGTATATATGTAGATCATGTGTAATTTTGTCTTTTAAGGTAACTAATATACATACGTATGCATGTATGTATGTTTATGTACGTATGTATACACACTTCTACAAAGTTGTAGAGCAATGAGTTATGAGTGTATGAATATCATTAAAGTAAACATGACCTAATTAATGCGTATAGTAGAGAATTGTTTGATAATTACTTGATTAGTAATTATATATTTTTCGTTCACACACACACCATATTCGTCTTTCTACCATTCATATATTTTCTTATTAATAATCATAACCACCAATCATTTCTTATATTCTCTCATTTTTCTCCTTCATATCCTTCAAACCCCTAACATACTTCTTCAATACTCAATTCTCATATCTTTATTTCATATGGATTTCAACAGTGAACTTGCACTGGAACTACGCTTGAATCCAACACCATCTATGACCGAAAACATGACGAACCACAAGAAGAAACCGAACGCATGTTCTGATCATCCTCTGGAGCCGTCTCTAACCTTGGGTCTTTCGGGTGATTCATGTGGCGGTTCATCGTTCTCGAACGCTAGTGTGAAGAGGGAGAGAGATGTTGCGAGTGATGAATCGGAGAGAGGAGTGGAGAACACTAGTGGTGAAGAAGATGAAGATGGTGGTGGTGGTGTGAATTGTAAGAAGAAGCTCAGGTTAACTAAAGCTCAATCTGGATTGCTAGAGGAAGCCTTTAAACTTCACACAACTTTAAACCCTGTAATTATTATTATTTTTATTTTTATTAGTTATATACTTATACTTTCATAATCATAAGCTAACAGTGATTTTTGATATTAGCAGAAACAAAAGCAAGAACTTGCAAGGGACTTAAAGCTAAGGCCTAGACAAGTTGAAGTTTGGTTCCAAAACAGGAGGGCAAGGTTGTTTTTTTCTCCACTGTTAAATGTTTTATTTAGGGTCGGCTCAACTTTTTTTTTATTATAAAACTTATCTCGAGATTTAATGTAATTTTTGTAAAAACAAAATGTTCTTTTTCTTCGGAACCTATCATTTGAGAACACGATGACCAGATAGAGTTCATTTGAAAACCAATAGAAACTAAAAAACTTTTATATTAAATTTAAGCTTTTGATTTGATTAAAATTAAATATCTATAGTTCTAGATAATGTTAGAAAAGGTCCCACCCAAATACAAATATGTATTTTATTTTATTTAAAAATCCTAGAACCATAAATTTTAACCAAATCAAAGGCTTAGATTTAATTTAAAAGTTTTATTAATTTCTCTTTGTTAGTTCTATGATGACATATATTTTTTCTATACAATTTCTAAAACACACATATATAGAGTTAGAGTGGATTTTAATAAAAAAACTAATTTGTTACTCTTCTTTCAAAACTTAAAGATTAGCTTCCAAAGTTAAAAAACAAATAACATAAACATACTCTAACTCAACTTATATATCTACTGACTTATATCACATGAGATAAAAAAAACCGCTTCTAATCAAAGAGACTCTAACTCAAGATAAAACTTTTAAATGTTTTTTTCAAGAGTAGACTCTTTACTCCTATAATAATAGCAATAATAATGTTTTCTCTCATCTTAGAACCTAAAAACTAGACTTTAAATTGAGACCTCATCAAGCTTTAGCTTATTTTATTTATAGTCGAGCCGGTTATATCTACCTCAATATCCCTATACTCATGACTTGACAATAATCTAATTGTTGTTGTTGTTAATTTCATTGAAGAACAAAACTGAAGCAAACTGAAGTGGATTGCGAGTACTTAAAGAAATGCTGCAAGATACTAACGGAAGAGAACCAAAGACTCCGGCAAGAGGTTCAAGAACTGAAAGCACACAAAGTATCACCGCCTATGTGCATGCAGCTGCCGGCGGCCACCATCACCGTGTGTCCGTCGTGTGAACACATCGGAGACACCACTTCTGCCACCACCAAAAGCCCTTTAATTACAATGGCTCCTAAATCATACTTTTTTAATCCCTTTAGTAGTTCGTCGGCAGCTTGTTAATATGTTATATATTAATATCATGTATGGATTGTGTTGTGTTGATTGATTAATCATCCATGCACAGCCCCACCCTTTTTTAGAGTCAGGGGCTTATAATCTTGCAGATTAGTGGTTGAAAAATAATATTATACGTTATTGTAGAAAGATGTAGAATTCTCACTCATACTTTTTGTTTTTTAATTAAAAAGTGTAGTTATGTTTTCTTGTAGATTATCTCCTGCTTATAATATTAGATTATCCATAATCCATTGTGTTTAGCTTTCTCCCATTAATTATCAAGTTAATTACCTATATCATGTCAAATTGTTAATTATTGTCTTAAGGATAAAGGTTAAATAGTGTGCTTTACAATCAAGAAGTTAATAATCAAATCATTGCGATGGAAATCATGTATATATCCAAGCTAGAAAATCTAGACATTGTTAAAAGAAAATTTTGTTAAATATCTTTTATTTTTAATACAATAATATCATATCTTATCAATACATTTGTTTTCACACCTATCTTTGTAATTGAACCTTACCACGCATAGTATGAATTATTTATAAGGTTTGAGAGGAGTGGAGCGGTGACAAACCTTTCCTCTATTTCGAAAAATAAATAACGGCTTCCAATTAAGAGACTATTTTATTTAAAAAATTTTAACTTAAAATTAATAAAAATAACATAAGTAAGTTAAAATATTTTATTCTTATTTTTAAATGAAAGAGAAGTAGGTGTTCATCCCTGTGTCCATCGATCCTAAGAAAGAATCGTGAAACTCTTTGAAAAACAAACTCAAAAGTAATGATACATCATTTTTTTGTCCATCTTGTGCTTTCACAATGAAAAATCTCAAATGGTTTGATGTGGTTTGATATGATCAAACTTCACAGAAGCAAACTTTCACAATTTTCTAAATAATCTTCTGGAAACAGTCGATACTCTGGATTTCTAACAAATTGCCGACAACAATATTTTTTGTCAAATAACACCCCGTTGGAAACCATAGGTGTAACTTTTCGTAAAAATCTCCCAACAAATTTCTGACAAAAAAATTCAAAATAAAATAGCTTACCGACTTCCAACAAATTTTTGACAACTTTCTGTCAATTTTTCGGACATCTTTTCAACATATGTTTTCCAGTAACTTTTCATCAAAGGTTTTCCGACAAAAACTTTTCAACAAGTTTCTAATATTTTCTATCAGAGTTTACAGTCAAAGGAACGAAGAATTTCTAACAAAAGCTTGGATCTGTTTCGGACATCATTCCAACAAAATACTAATTCTATTTATATATAATTTTACAAAACGATATAAATCAAAAAACAAATTTGCCTAAAATGCATAAACTATTTCTTAAAACCCGGTTTATTATTTTAAGATAGTTCAATCCACTTAAATCCAAATGTAGGAATACCATAACATAGTTCAATTCGAATACATAAATGCCATTACCCTGAGTCAATCCAATACATGAATACCATTACATCATTCAGTGCAAGTACACATAATGTTTACTACATAATCCAACAAAAATAAAAACAACATTATGGTGAAGGATTACTCAGATTACCACCACATTTAATAAGAACAAGACCATTTATCTTTGAGTTCTGTACTACACATGGAAATTTCCAGAAAGATCAAGCCAGTAAAAGAGCAGATGTAATGAATGTGGACAAAGATGAAGATATATATAAGATAATGAAAATAAATAATATCAATATATAATACCTCATGTTGTGATTGTTGTTACTCATCTTGTAATAATCCTAACCCGAAAGATAAAGAACGTGTCTTGGCTATGACGAAATAAGAATCCAAATATCCTATCCTAAATGACTCACGACCTGGTTGCACACCAAGCCACTCATTGATATCACCCGATGTGTTCGGTCAAGACTCAAGACCCCTTTTTGTCAAGCAATCACCATTATCACTCGTACTTTACCAATTAACCACTTGAAAACGAGAATTGGTAACTTTATAAAATAGTTTTTAAGTTTAATTGGTGTTTCATTTAGGAATTTTTTATTTTTTTTTTATGCTGATGTGGAACGGTGATGTTAATTTTAGATATTGTTTTTAATATAATTAACAATTTTTCTGATTTTTTAAAATCAATTACTTTTTTCCTATACTTTCTTGAAAGAATTAAGTTTCACTTACATAAAAATAACATCGTCCTTCAAAAGATCAACAACATCAATTTACCTCCAAAAGTTTAATAATTTGTTTCAATTTCAGTCTAAAGTTTATGAATTGTTTCAACTTTATTCAAAATAATGAAACTTTTGGGGTGAAATTAAAATAACATGTAAACTTTTAAAGTTTAATTAATATTTATAATCTTTTAAAGAAAATTAATTATTTTATTCCAATTTCATAGAGTAAAATTGAAATTAACATATATATTATTGAAATTGCGTACTATACAATTTTATTCAAATAAGGTCCTCAAGTTCATAAACCTGTAGATTGTTAATCGAATCAACGAACCGACGAGCCTTCTGGTTCCGGCAACCGAGACTTGACGAACGCCTGCAGGGGACTTCCGGCGACCTTTCGAATTTCAGGTAACTGTAAGTAAATCGAAGTAACCCTTTTGGTTTTATGGTCTATAATGTCAGCATTTGAGATTGCACACCACCTGTTTGATATAAAGTTCACGTTTTTAATGGGTTGGAAACCCTGTGAAATCAATGTTCATGTGCTCTCTTTTGCTCTACTTATCGATTCAATGCATTTGGATATGTAAAACTTGTTGACTTATACATTGTGCTTTTGAGTTTGGACACTGTTATATGCATCAGTTAACAAAATTCAAGATTTGCCCACTTCAAAGTTCATAATTTTATGTAAAAGGGATTCTCTGTTGAAGGGTTTGTTGAAGTTTTGAAATCATTGTTGATGGCAGTATGAATATGGGTCTGTCATCATCTTTCTCTCGTGCCATTTACTCTGAGGTAAGCTGGTATTGCAGTATGTCTTACTATCATGGAGAAAGATGACTAATTGAACTTATATCCAATTGTATTTTTCTAACATTTATGGATAGCAAAGTAATGTGTTTGTATGATTTTATTTATCGATTCTTAACTTAGATTGAAGAGGTTGGATGGGAACATTTGGTAAGGTTGGCAGAAGATCTATCATTTGTTACATTTCGTGTTGTGTAAGATCCTCTAGCCGAATGATGACTCATTCACTACTGTTTAGCTTCTCTATTTTTGCTAACTTGTTTTGGAATTCTGTTAGTGACAAGAAGGAAAGAGTTCATGTGCTAGAAATTTTGTTGGATAAATCTTATCCTAACTGCCCACCATCAGTTTCAGCTGTTAGTTATCTACAGCCTCTTTAATCCTCTGTACTTTAAAGAATATATGTTCCAAGATTAATACATACCAATTCCTTATTTTCAGGATGTACCTTACTTATTCAATTTGGAATGGTCAGCAAATTCAAGACTTAACGATGTTGTAAAGCAGTTTAGACAGGTACAACCGAGTAAACGATGCATAATCTGTTATTATAAAATTTTGGAATTTGATTTATTCTAGGTAAACGATTTTATCTACTGGTTGATGATGTTAGCATCTGGAGAAGCTTCAACAGTTTTGGTCAGCAGTGGAAGATATTGACCGATCTCTTTGGGTTTCTGACTCAGCACAGTCGCATCGGGCCACATCATTTCGGCTTATTAATATTGGTAGCTTGTTTTCATTGAAAATTTACACCCTCTCATTCCTCTCTTGGTATGAGAAATAATTTTTCTTTTTGGATCTTTTTTCAGGGAATGATTGCCTTATAATATTATTTATATGTGCAAATGAGCCAAGATCTTTACCAGAGTAGGATTGAGTTCTATTGAGTAGACAGTTGTTACTTAAACCCTTTGTTTACAGTAACATGTTTTATATGGTGACAGATGCCGGTTTATGGGGTCAAACAAAGATGTAAACTTGCTAAGGGATAAATGGCGTAGGAATTGCAATAAATGGTATATGTTTAACACTGTTTGTGGATATTTTTCATTTCATATGTCTAACTCTAAGCCTAGTCATGGCTTCTTTCTAAATTTGTTTCAGTAACTGAAATACTTTAGGCATGTTTCAATACAATATGTTAAGAGATTTGTTCCTAACTTCTATGCTTCCTTTTTCTTAGCAATATCAGTGTTCAGCATCTTTGTGTGCCAAATTTGTTAAAACCCAAATGTGATTACCTGATGTGAAGTTGTGAACTAACCTTTTGCTTTAGCATGAATCTGTCTTTTAAGGTCAGCTTCTGTTTCACAACGACTGAACTCTATCCCATTTTAACAGAAAATAGGAATGGAAATAGGGAAGATGTTAAATTATACATATCAAACGGATACTTTTCTATAAAAGTGTTAGCTGTCAAATTTGATTGCTTAAACTAATATTACTTGAATAGTAATATGTACTTTTGAATAATTAACTTTAGAAGGTTTTATGCTTCAAAAATAAACGTTGTGTAACTTTCAACTTGTTCGACCCATTTGACCTGTTTCCTTCTAAGCTATATCTTTTATTACAAGATTGACTCGTTAGATATAGAATATAACCTGAATCAACCCATTTATAAGAAAATGTGTTCAGCGTTCTACATATTGTCTTTATCTAGCATCATTCATTCGACTAATAGAAAGTTACTTTGATGTGATGCATTTTCTTTTTGTTTAATTTCAATCCTCCCTTATTTTAGGTCAAAAGACAAAACATTTGCAGAAAATCTAGCAAACTTGTTGGAGTTTCAACTTCCAAGGCATCCAGGTGTTGAGAAAAATGATCAGCAAGTTGAATGTGGGATATGTTACTCACAATTCCTTCCAATAGGTATATGGGTCATTAATTCTTTGTTCTTTTATAAACTTATGCCAGCTGACTGTGTTTGTGTTATAGATGATGAACTTGGACCTAAAAGTGGAGGCAGAACTGATTATACATGTGAAAACAGCACCTGCAGCAAAGCTTTTCATAGTGTTTGCCTTGGGGATTGGCTTCGATCCATCACAACAACACGACAGTAAGTAATCACTAATCTTATTTAGCATATAAGTTCATTTATTCCCTTTTGGTCAATAGCATCATTGACACTTTAGTCTTGTGCATTGTCATTATGCAGGTCATTTGATGTGCTGTTTGGTAATTGTCCATATTGCTCCCAACCGGTTGCAGTCAAAATCAGCACAAGAAAATAGATCATATCTCGGTTAGATTTCTTCTTCAAGAAAGAGTTTGGAAAACATTAAATCATTGTGGAAATAGTTACCACCTTTAAACCTTATCAAGTTAAGAGAACCAAAATATGCATAAAGTTATAGGAATGGGGAAAAGTAAAAGCATTTACTCGCATAAAAGAAGTATATAGTACACATATCACATTTCCTTTCACAATTATGGCCCATACATTATTTATGTCCTCCAACAGTTTTTTAATAGAAAAAAGCCCATCAACAATCCACTTTCCTTACACCCTCCCAGTTATGATCTAAATTCCAGCCATACATTCCGGTGGGGCAACCGGATTCCGGCGTCTGTCTGTGCAATAATCGTAAACCATATGATTCACACGCACCCACCGGTACCGGTGGGCGGCAACTGAGTCCAGGTGTTGATAGGGGACACCCTCCCACCAGTTAGATGGGTTAGAGGTACATGTGGCGGGACCGGGGATGATGCAGCCTTCAATATCAAAGTCCTTGTAATATGCATAAAAGGGTGCTTTGCTCCAATCTATTTTCTCAAGCCCGCCTCTCGTCGCCCAGTCATCTGCTTCCCATAATGTTGAGTACACTCCCATTGGCTGCATTTTTGGGAATGGGACTCCTTTGGCTTCATTATTTTTGTATACCCTGATTGGCACTTCATCCACATAAAACCTATGCAGATAGAACAAATGCATCATTTTGTATTAACCATTGGATTGTAGTCATTACACTATGCAACTTACACCACATGTTGATGGTTCCATAGAATGGAGTAAGTATGGAAGTCAGCAGCAGGGTCAAACCACAAGTTGATCCTTTGTTCTCTATCACCTTTTCCATGAGCATAAACATTAGTTTGAACCGAGTACGGCTGCCCACTTCGGTTCCCTAAAAACTCAAAATCAAGCTCATCACGGATTTGATCAGTATCCGAGTTCATCTGCCATTAAAACCATAATTAAAAAAAATATTCAAATTCATGCAAGTATATAATAAGTTTATTATTATTTTTTCAGGTATAAAACATCAAGAATCTTACATAAAAGGCAGTGACCGTGCCAGCAGAATCTCCTGGAATAAGCTTAATCTTCATGCTCACACGTCCAAACAGGTATTTGTTTCTAGAAGCAAACCCACAACCTGCATCATACAATACAGTACAATACAATACTATCATCAAGGTTAAAAAAACTTCGTAACATTTTAATCAAGAGTTATCTTAGCTGAATACCTGAGTTTTGATCAAGGAGAAGTTGTATGGCTCTTCCACCATCGAGTTGCTTGATATGAGAATCTGACCATGTTATATGAAAATCCTGTAAAAATACAGCCGGTTTCGCGTTTGCAACAGAAAGTGTCACAATCCCAATTAGGAAAAGAGTGCAAACAAAATTATTACAAAATCTTGTGGATGAATATGTCATTTTGTATATGTTGGAAATAGGGTGGGGTTGTATATATATATAGGAGTAGGCTGAGAGTGTGTGGGGACTGATAGTGCTATTTCTCAAAAGGGGAGGGGTGTTTGTATAATTTGGTTTGCTTTTTAATTTTTATACAGTTAGGAAAGCAATCAATTAAGAACATAAGTGTTTCTTTTTGCCCCTTTTTAACAGTGAAATAAGAAAGTGATTGTTACAGGAAGCTAAAAAGTTGAAATTCTTTAACACTAACCAGTGCAAACACATGATGTATGTTTTCATAGATGACATATGAATGACCAGACATCATGATGTTTACAATGCGAGTGTAAATTCGTTACCGTAATTGGTATATAGGAATGACTCTTCGAACACTAGGGTATTCTAAACATAAATGTATTTTTCAAAAATGGTTGGTGTATTTTTTTTACCCGAGGATACACGTTTTTTACTTTACACCTACTCTACTCCTCATCACGTCTACACCTTATAGGATTTGAACCTACAATCTTCAATTAGTAAACCCACAACTTTTCATCAAAGAGTGGATCACTTTTCTATGCCCCTTAAAGAATATTCTTAGAAATAAAAAAACAAAATTGCATAGACTGGATGTTAGCAAAAGAGGGCATACGTTATTTATAAACTTGTCTCATATAGATGTCTGATGAAATAACAACAGGTTAATTAGTTATGATACCATGATTAATGATAGAGGGAGGATTCCTTTTCCAAAACACTAAACCTTTAAGCAACCTTATGCGTCATGGCGATGACTTTTTGATGGCAACCCTTGCCCAAGGACCGTATATGTGTCTTTCAATTGATATGTTCTCATGGTTTGATCATGGGTGACAACATGTTGGTTAGGGTAAGATCCCATAGATTCGGACTTTGGCTCATATACATTGGTAATCGATTGACTCGAGGGTGGCATTGGTCTGGCTTGCATCGTATGATGGGACATGATGGTTTTGGCTTGCATCGCATGATGGGACATGATGGTTTTGTGCCTCCGCTCGTAGTGGTGTCTATTTTCTTTTGAGGAGCAACATCTACAATGTTTAAAAATATATATTTTTGCATTGGGCAAAGGATCATTTATAACTTTTTCTCTTTTACTTTTAATTAGCATATAAGTTCTTCTATAATGACATATTATACATAATATTTTAAAATTTTAAATACATAAGTTCGTTAGTTTTGATATAGTTTAGTTTTTACTTAGTCAAAGTATTTTTAAGTCCTGTAATATTAAGAAATACTATATTGGATACATGTTGATTTAATTTGTACCAAACATGCTTAGTTTTTATGGAATTAAAAAATAAAGAAAAAAAAATTCATATTATAGATGTTGGGAGCTAAAGTTGTGCCGCACCCTCCTCTCCAAGTTGTTCAATATTATTACCCGCTTTAAAAAGAAATTCTAAATCAGTTGTAATTAGGCATCAACCACAGCAACGGTTCAAAGGTTAGTGACTATTAGGTATAAACGGTTATCAACGAAGTTCATGAGTTTCAATGAACCATCACACATTGCGTATATAAACCATGTCACTTGAGTGAATAATAAACTTTGAGGCCTCTCACATTTCTCCACTTCAAGGACTCAGAGTGAGAATTGGAGGCGGGAATACAAGCCCCGGGGCGAGAATACCACCTCCAAACCTAGTTACAAATAAACTCTCCCGACCCAATGAATATCTACCAACACTCACCGATCTAACTTTAACCTCATTATACCTTTACCTCATTTGCCGGTATTCACTAGGGTAAAATTGATACACACCATTCAAAATAGAGAAAATCCAAGAAAAACTTAGTTAAATAGAAAAAACTATATGTGATGATGTGTCACCAAAAAAACTAGAAAAAATTAAACCACTCCCTCCCCCTTAGAGGACATGGAGTGGGAACCAGGAAGGGGTAGAAAATACCCAACCACAAGTGAGAATAATACCACATATTCACCGGTACTAACCGATCTCATTTTTGCCCCATCTTAATGTTACCCCATTCACAAAGACTCATCGTGAAAAACTAGAATAAAATCCTTTAAAAGCAAAGAAAATCCGGGGAAAGCTGGATAAATTGAAAAAAAAACTGATATGACGTAATATATCTCCGGATAAAAACTGAGGAAACAGAACGGCTACCTCCTCCTTAGAGAACATGAGAACTAAGGAGGGTGAGGAATAGCTTAAAAAAACTATTTTTTGATTCTATGCTTAATTGTTGTAATGTCATAAAAAAGCTACTTACTACAACCAGTAGCATGATCAAGTGATAAAGGTGTAATCACTTATGATATATGGTCCGGTGATGAAGATGTAATCATTCACTCATAAGATGATGAATTCAATACTCACATAAGACATTTAGTAGATTAAAATTGTACGCAAGAGTATATTATGGTCGTTAAAAATCCACTTAGCTCAATATCTCTTTTCTCTTATTGATCCTAATCCTAAAAGGTCATCTTAAAACATAAACATGAGTTTTAGATACTTGAAATATATATCGACTCACTAGCTAAGTCAGCCAGCTCTCCCAACTGTTCATTCTCACTTCCCTATGCTTGATACTATGATGATTGTTGTAATGTCATAAGAAAGCCACTTGCTCAATGTCTTTCTCTTATTGACCCTTTCACATTGTGTGACGAAGAAAGGAAGAAGCGGTGTAGGCAGTAGGAGAGCAGCGTCACATGCTGATGTGGAGGCAGAGGGTATCAGGTTCGACGCCGATGCTGCAGTGATGGAGTGGCAGCGAGGATGGAGGGCGGTGGGCAGTGTGTTTACCTCAGTCTTAAGGTAACACCTGCCTCTTCTACCATAACATGTATTATAATGGGAATTTAAAAAGTTCATAGTATCCTGTATGCAGCCAACAGTAATACTCTTGACGCGTACAGCACTGTAAATCTATAGAACACCCTTCAGAAAATGTGTAATTGACCACAAACTCACACACTAAGCATGTCTTCTAGACGGTATGCTCACACTGAAGAATAGTGATGATAAACCAGAAGCTATTTGTATAGAGAGAAAGACGGGAAACACGAGCTTGACCCAGTGCAACTCATATTGTATATTTGTAGAATAGGATTACTAAACATGTATACAACACCAACACTATCATAACAGATAATTGTGACCCATGTGCGAGTCCAGTGAAGTTCGAGGAGATTTGCAACCCAACTCGTTTTAACAACAAACATTGACAACACCACAATACTCTGGGAGACAGCATATGTCGTTCAGAAGACATTATAATGAATTAGCTTGCATAAACACTCAAAAGCTAAATATGGAGCCGAAGTGTCATGCGCCTACCCCCACTCGCCATTTGAGCGAGTTGTGTGATCAATGTTCGGGGTTGGGGTTGAATATAGCCTCAGAACCATGATCCAAAATGCCCGGACATGAGTACATGACATAAAATGTGTCTTAATAATACATATGAGACTCACTATAGTCAACAATGCAGTTATTTATCACAAATTTAACATGTCTTTATAACCAAAAACATCATGCCTTTACAGATCCTTACCAGAACTCGCGAAATGTTCGTGTGGATGATCCATGTTTAACAGTTTGATTCAACCATTTGATCACCATTCCTTCAAAGTGTCAACTAGTAAGACATCAAACACAATGACTGTCAAACATATGCAAAATACAAACACAAATCTTTAATAAACTAGTAATCTATCAAGGTTTTATTCAGAGCATGAATGGGTCATTTTAAGGTATACCCTGTTTGTTTGTATAATCAAGCCAGCCTGCATTCATCTCCTCCGGTTAAACTAGTGTTGAGACCACTGTATACTCTTGATGTCGATCCCTTCCTTCACCATCTCATAAAGCGGGCTCATTTCTCGCAACTTCTCAACTTGATTAACCGTCAGTTCAATCGCCTTATCGATCTCTTCTTCAGTCGTAAACCTCCCAATCCCAAACCTGATCGACGTATGCGCCATATCCTCATCCACACCCAACGCCCTCAACACATACGAAGGCTCCAAACTAGCACTAGTACAAGCACTCCCACTCGACACAGCCACCTCTTTCAACCCCATCAACAAGCTTTCACCTTCGACATACGCAAACGACAAGTTCAAATTACCCGCATACCGACTCTCAGTACTCCCATTCACCACCACACCATCAAGCCTACTCCTAATCCCATTCAACAACCTATCTTTCAGTTTCATAACCCTCTTCTCATCATACTCCATCTCCTTCATCGCGATCTCGCACGCAGCCCCCATTCCAACTACCAACGGCGTCGGCACAGTCCCACTTCTGATCCCTCGCTCCTGCCCACCACCGTTCATCTGCGGCTCGACACGAATCCTCGGCCTACGCCTCATATACAACGCGCCAACGCCTTTCGGCCCGTAAACCTTATGCCCACTCAACGACATCAAGCTCACATTCCACTTATTCACATCAATCGGGATCTTCCCCAACGCCTGTGCAGCATCTGTATGAAACGGGACATTAAACTCCTTACAAATTCGCCCAATTTCCTCCATGGGTTGAATAACCCCAATCTCATTATTCACCGCCATCACCGACACAAGCCCTGTGTCACTCCGAATCGACGATCGAAGCTCGTTAACATCAATCAAACCATCGGATTTCACCGGAAGATACGTGACGTCAAACCCTTCTTGCTGCAAGTGCCGACACGAATCGAGCACACACTTGTGCTCCGTTTGCGTCGTGATTACGTGCTTCTTCTTCTCCTTATAGAAATGCATCACACCTTTAACCGATATGTTGTTGCACTCAGTGGCACCGGAGGTGAACACGATCTCCTTCGGCGATGCGTTGATGAGATTAGCGACTTGTGAACGTGCAGACTCGACGGCTTCGTCGGACTCCCAGCCGTAGAGGTGGGTGCGAGAGTGGGGGTTGCCGTAACGGGAGACGAAGAAGGGGAGCATGGCGTCGAGGACTCTGGGGTCAACGGGGGAGGTTGCTTGCATATCAAGGTAGAGGGGTCTGCCGGAGATCTTTACGCCTTTCATGGAGATGGCGGTGGCGTCGTCGAGGGGGTCGGAGACGGCCGCCGTGGCGGTGGAGATGGGGCGGAGGAGTGGTGGTGTTCGTGGGGATAAGGAGCGGCGGACGGTGGCTGAGATTATCCTTGAGGCCATTGTTGGGGTTTGGGTGGAATTCGATTGGGGGTGTGAAGGATGAATTGGTGGAGTTAGGGTTTACGGGGGTGATGAGGGTGGTGACTCACGGATGAGAGGTGTTGCACGTGGCACGTTTAGAGCCGTTCTTCACTGGAGAATAAACTATAAAGGGTTAAAGCATAGCGGTTCTCATTACTTTAACGTTAAGAAACTGGTAGTCTGTTAATTGTTTTAAGAAAAAATTATACTAATAAATAAAAATAAGTACAAAACTCTATAAAAGATCGTAATTTAGAAGGAAAAAAATCTTGAAGTAGTGTTGGATTGTATGTTTGTGCTTCGTTGAGCTGTACATTACATATCACAACTATGTTTTGAAAAAATCACGTTCAATCGTTGATAAGAATAAGCATGATAAACGGCATATGTGAAACTTTATAAGACGTCACGTTGTAAAAGTTACAATAGAAAACAAAAAGAGAACGGTAGAAATAAAATTTTGAAGAGTTTTTGCCAACTATAACCAACGAACTTCACAAAATAAGATCATATCATACTAAGTGCGCATAAGAGTTTTATTTTAGGTTAGGATAAATTTAATGAAGATTGCAAAATTTACAGTTTCACACATGTAATTTCATTTTTTTTTATGTAATCAATGCAGCGATCAGACATCCTAAAGATTAATCCGAAGTGTTTTGTGTACAAAGATTACCGATTCTATTTGCATCATTGCTTTACCATACGGATTCTGATCAATTAAAGCTCACGAATTTATTATCGTGATTGAATCGTCTTGATGTTAATGAATCTCTGCTTCAATCGGTCTAATTTCATCATTTGCTTTTGATTTATGGATTTGTTTTGGATAATTTTATGATTATTGCTGGTTAAATCTTAAGGAAACGATTAGTTCTCATAGTTTTCACCTAAGCTGATTGATAATGTGTTTTTCAATTTGAGACCTAAACCTGATTTCAATATAGTTTTCCGTTCAAAATCATACTATAACAAATTGGAATCAATATTAGAGTCATGTTCAAGTCGCCACGTAGGAATGGACGAAACAAAGAGTTAAGAATAAAGCAAGTTCTTCAAATATCTATGTTACTTGGTGTAAGCATATGGTTACTATACCAGATCCACCATCTGATGGCAAGAAGTCATCTGTCACAACAAAAATCTCACACAAGTTAAATGATAATGATAGTAGCAAGGGTATTTTCAAGTTGGGGAGAAAAGTTATTCGTCCGATATGAAGGAAACCAAAGAGCATCATCAAGCAAATGATGAACAAATCAATGAAGACAGTGTCTCAGAAGAGGTTATTGAGGATCATGAGAGATAAGAACATGAGGAAGTTGGAGAAAATGAGCGTGCAGATGGTAAAGATGATAGTGAGGGTCATGAAGAAAGTGTAAAGATTCAAATGGAACAAAGTGAAGAAATCAAAACAAAGTTGAATGAAAACACAAGTGATTTGCAATACCAAGTTAAGAAGAAAAGGAGTCCAGACCTGAAACAAGTTGAAATGTCAATTCCATCAGAGGATGATAATGACAATGATCAAAGTGTAAGAGGTGAAGTTGAGACTGAAAGTGTGGAAAATGATACGAGTAGCAGGAAACGACCAAGTGTGGATCATAACGAACATGATATGATGAAGCAAACCGCCCAACAAATGAATTATGCTCCAGATTCAGATTGCTATGAAACCAATACCGCAAACTGTATGATATCTACAGGAAATGACAAGAATATGAATTGTGAGTCTGAGCAGAAGATGAAGTGTTTAATACTAGAAGAGAAAGATGCTCTTACAGACCTAGAAACACTACCAGAGAGTGGAACAGTAGGGAGTATTACCCTTGAAAATGCAGCTACAGAGTAGACTAATAAAAAATTTTATTTTCATGTAAGATTGCAGGTTGACCAGTTCAGACTGAGAAATTGAACTTGAATATTACTGATATACTTATTCATATCAGAAACATCAAACCTAACCCGACATACTTAATGGCATGTAATTTAGCATGATTTACATAACCCCTTCATCTAAACAATCAAACAGGTTTTCCAATCAGAAGTACTTATATTGGTTAGAATGCTAGGAGGATGAAGAAGAATGACTAAAGACATTGACCTAACCAATCAGAAGTAACAAAAAAATATGCAGTTTTAAAACAAAACATCAAACGTAATACTTGCTGCTTTAACAATTGATATTTTAGAGCTTTATTTAGCTATCACTCAGGCCATTCAAAAATAAATAAAAAATTTAAATAAAACTAACTATTACTCATTATATGACCAGTTGTATATGATTATAAAGAACAAGTACTGTTATGTGAAAGTAGTTATACAGTGCATGAATGAGTTATCATTATTGAACCAATTAGTATCACAAACACTTATCTGCCTGTGAGAAGCGACGTAAAAAAGAAACAATCCCTTGCAGAGTAAAATACAAGGTACCAACTTGAACAAGAATGCAATCTGAATAACAACAATAAACCAAATGAAAACCAAACATGATCATTATTACGAACGTCCTCAACAATGTCAATCGAGGCTTCAATGGTGTTCCTTGATTTCAAAGAGGCCATCAGGTCCTGAAAAAATAACAGTAAAGATTAACGCCGCCGAAAAGTTTAAAAAATATCACAAATTTATAAAACAATCAAAAGACCAATAACATGTCATCCTTTATTCTCTAAACCGTGTCCTTATAAACTAGAGCCACAGCATGTTAACAGTTGTGAATCTAACTTGAGTCATTATGATTGCCACTTTAACTGCATATCACATTGATGAATCAGTTGATTCAGCTCTACAAGCCACTCTCAGATCAAAATAGTTACTAGTCATGTTAAGGTTTTGACCAATTATAAAACTGGCCAACAAATAAAAATATGATGTCGATTTAATTAACTCGCAAAAACACAAGTCACCCTGTGTCCACCGACTTTCTGCCTTTAACCCCCTCCCCCCTCTTTAAGGCTGTTGGTAAATACTAAATAGGGTATTGGTAGAGTCCCATGAGTTCTCATAGTTATCCACAAAAAAACACAAGTGTACACCAAGATACATGCATAAGTAACACATACAATAACATAAAAACAAGAGAAAAACAACCAAGACAATTTCAACCTATCCCTCAAAACACATACTGATTAATAAAGGTGTGGTAGTCAAAGACGAGCAACGCACGTGCCTAGGCACAGCCCAACACAGCAAAAGTGCCTTGCGTTTATCAAAGCTCACAAGCACATGTTCCGGCCAAATTCCATTCGAATTCCGGCCAAACTGGTCAAAAACATCATAAACTGGTCGGAAGCATCTAAAACTATCTTGGAACATGTCTAAACTAGCCTAGACCAACATAAAGCATTTCTAAAACTGCTAGAAGTGGCATGTTTATTCTATGCACCTGCTTAAAAAAACCCTCGCTTTTTAAGCGCTTTACACCTAGACTCAAGGCTCACCCTCTGCGGCTTGAGTGCGCCTAGCAGCTTCAACTACCTAGGATAAAGGTTCAACTATGTTGTCCAGAAGTCACTAAGGCCCAGGCTGCTTACAAGTTACAATGCATGATTCATAGTAGACAAGAAGAATCATTATAGAATACTTTACCAAAAGAAACTGAGTATGTAGATGACAACAACACCAAGTTACTAGAGTTAGGTTACGAAAAGCTTACCCCATGGAAACTCCTTGTTCCGAATGTGCAAGTATGGATACGCCTACACACATACACAGAACAGAAGATCTTATTAGAGAACAAAACCAAGGTCCAAGGCACTAACATTTCAATGAAATTAGTTGTCATATAGTTAAAAGATAACTAATTGTACCTAATATAATTTTATGGACCATTGCATTCACCTATTGTAGTGTAGTTCCTAACGATTATACAAATAAAATAGTAATTACAAAATATAAAGCTTACAGGGGGTTCTTCAAAATGAGGATGACCCTTGGAAAGGTTAACAAATGCAAGAATCGTGCAAGCAGCGATTCCTACATAAGTAATTTTCTCCCACTTCGATGCCTCACCTGTACACACACAAACAAATCACGAATCACCACTAGATCTCATAAAAAATTCAGTACAAATAAGCACATATTCAAACAAATTCAGCGCAAATTCAACTAATTTAAAAATCGAAACCCTAAAACGAATAACTGATAAACTGAAGCCCTAAATCTGACATTCAGATCGGAATACTATACGATTAGGATTCAGGCAACCACTAGATCTCATAAAAACTAAATCTTATACGATTATAGATGATTAAGAAGAAAATGAGAGCGTATATATTGTTTAAAGAGAGAAAGTTGCATACGAGCTTCTTCTTCAGCAGATGCACCGGAAGAGAATGACCTCTTAGGAGATTGATTGACACGTGCGCCACCTCGGAGGGCATTTCGAAGAGTAGATCTCACAATCGCCGACGCCATTTTTCTCTACTTGCAGTTGCAGATGAATTCTCCGATTGAGAATTCAATGGAGTTTTGTTGTTTGCAATCGGAGCCTCGAAGCCCAATAGTGGATTACGAATGGGCTTCTTGTCGGCAAATTGGATCCAGCAAAGTTCCTTTAACTGAGTGAGTTGAATACAAGTTAGCCCATCGGTATATATCCACTCTATCTTAACATGCTAACAAGTAACACCAAGGGTGTAAAATCCGACTTGGACCTACTAGGGACATAAGCATAGAGGTGGGCATAACGGGTTTTAGGTTGTACTCAAAACCCGATACAAACCGGGTTTGGCCCAACCGGGTTCTTTTAACCCGGGTGGAAGCGAAACCGGGTATGAACCCGAGTCAGGTTCACTTACTTTAAAACCCTACCCGCTATACCCGGGTAAGGTAGGGTTAGGTCGGGTTTGGAACCGGGTAGGGTTTAGTGTTTTCTTTCGTTCTTCTTTTCTTTTCTTGTGTGTGTGCCCAATACCGGGTCTAATATCGGGTTCAACCGGGTCGGGTTTGCTAAAAAAACTCAAATTTGAAATCGGTTCCAACCCTACGGGTTTAAACGGGTCCAACCCGGGTATACCTTCCATCGGGTACTACCCGTACCGGGGTCCGGGTCGGGTCCGAACCCGGTTTTTATGCCCACCTCTACATAAGCACCGCTTGGTGTGGTGTTATGGGACGTTAAAGGTCCTTCTCGTTAACGTGCTAATGAGCGTAAAGGAAGAGAAAGTGGATCTTAAGTGTGATGGTAAATTTGATATGTAATATAAAATTAGAAAAAAAGTTGATAAGAGAGTTAAACTATTTTCTTGGGACGTTATAAAGTAAAAAAGAAAAATAAAGTGTGTGATGTAACGTCTATTTAGTTAAAGTTCTTATGTTTGTATGTAATATTTTTTTATTAAATTTTGTTATATATATAATCAACTTTTATATATTTTTAAGGAACCTACATTAATTTTTTTAGAAACAAACATTAAATCGTCAGTAAAAGAATTATGGTGGTTGAAACAACTGGGTTTGAATTCCGAGGGTTTACATCGCTTCCACTCATCCTTCATCTTTTAAGTTTTAAGGGTGGCAATATGATGTTCAAATAACTTGCTTTGATAATGGTCATAAATGAAGACCTCGTTTCAAATCTAACCTTGGCCTTGTGGTGTTGGGAGCATTATGACTTTTGCATGGAAATGACGCCATGTAGTGAGTCGTCGCTAGGAAGACAATAGGTATTAGATAGGTGTTGGTAAATTTCATACTTAAGGGTTGTTTGATAATTTCTGAATGATTAAGTGTTAAACCAATAAAAGGTCTAAACCATTAAGTGCTAAACCATTAAAAGCTAGTTTATCACTTAACATTCAAAGGCAAATGTCTTACCAATTTAAATAAGATGTTTTAACCATTCAATATTAGACCTTATAACCATTCAGCATTAGTATAATGTTTAACCATTCAGAAGCAAATGTCTGAATCATTCAGACATTTGCTCGCGAAACAAATAGTCTGAACCATTAAGACATCTGAATCATTAAGAGGCTGATTCAGATGCTGTCAAACAGCCCCTTAATATCATATCTATCTAAGGGTGGAGGCATACTAATGACACACCCACCACACCACACCATAATACATCACATCACACCATTAATTATATCTTGTAATGTCACACTATAGCACACACATTAATTTGGTGGTGGCGGTGTCATCACACCACGTCACATGAAACTAGCCGTTGATCGAGGGATTTGTTGAAGAGAAGACACGGGGAGCGGGTGCAAGAAACATATGCCATACGCCGTGAAAAGGGGCGGCAGCATGGTACCGGGCGGCGCCAAGACATGTCGTTGCCTCACAACGTGCCCATCCCTCAGCCCTAAGGGCAGGCGGCGCAGACACTATGAGGCCACGACGAGTCTCGGCGCCGCCCAACACCACCGGCACCACCCCTCTTCTCACCGCAAATTTTCGTAGGAACAACAAGTTCTCGTCATGGTTTTTGTTTGTTGTTTGTGTGTGTGGTATATAGTGATGTAGTGTGGCATGGTATGATAACAATGTCGCCATCAAATTTGAGTATGTAGTGTAGTGTAGTGTAATGTAACGAATTGTGATTGTTGGGCATGCGGTGTGAATGCCCCAAGCACTCTAAAACCTGTAAATTTTCTGAAACAATCTTATAGGCATCCTAAATCTTTCTGGTACCATGGTGATTGTATGTTTTCCGCAGGGAATCTAAAGAGTTGTGCCTATTATTGATTTATACCACATTAGAGATTATCCCGTGACGATCTTGACGTTCAATAGTCACCTACACCTGACCTCTGACCTCTAAAGTACTTACAGTTGGTCCGGAACCTAGGTTGGTCAGGTCCCGAGCCTAGGTTTTGGTATGGGTGTGATTAGCATTCTTTTCAAAAACCAGTATGATATTTAAGTTTCTTGTTTTTTAATATTATATGTTTAAATGATGATTTTTCTAACTGTTTGCTAATGCAAAGTCCCATGTTGGATTCATTCTTCTCTTATCTTTTTAACTTGTAACTAAAACCAACATAGGGGTGGAAACGAGCCGAGCAGCTCGTGAGCTACTCGAGATCGGATTGATAAAAAGCTCGAAACGAGCTGAATTTTATCGAGCCCGAGCCAAGCTCGAGCTTGAAAGAAAACTCATTAAGTTTTCGAGCCCGAGCCCGAGTTTCATGTATCGAGCTCGAGCCGGCTCGCGAGCCTAAACGGGCTTTTTATTATATATTTCTTATTTAATTTATTAAGTATATTATATAAATACTATCTATTATATATAAAGTTATGATAAAAAACAATTAAATAATATGAATAATGTTATATATGAAATATATAATTATAAATATATATCAAAATTAAATTTAAAAATATTAAAAATAATATTTAAATAAATAAACGAGCCGAGTCCGACCCGAGCTCGAGCTTGAAAAGTATTTGTCGAGGCGAGCTCGAGCTTGAAAAATAAAGGTTGAAACGAGCCGAGCTCAAGCTCGAGCTCTCCTAAATCATCACGAGCCGAGCTCAAGCCCGTACGAGCTCGAGCTCGACTCGACTCGTTTGCACCCCTACTAAAACACAAGCATCACATTTTCCCTTATACATTTGACTGTAAATTTAGATGCGACTTTCATATGATATTTCATATTTGTGACACATTAGTGCAAAGCTGTCGCATGATGGATAGTGGTCATAAGAAATTAGAAATTCACATTAGATTTTCTATCCTTATTTTTGTCATTATATTTATACTAAAATACTATATTTTTATACTATATTTTTTCTTTGTTTATTTTAATTAAATAATATTTTTTATACTTTTATCATTATTTTTTCTTTTTTTTTCACTCACAAACATTTACAAATATTAAATAATTTATGAGGATGGTATTGTGTTTTCCAAAATATAAGGATGAATGATAATATTTTATCCCTCCTTCGCTTACAACCGACACAGTCATTCCTTATAATATAAGATACATATTCACATAGAAATAAAAATCTACTATGAATTCTCTAACATATCTTAAGAATGTCATCAAAAACACATAGGTTGTGAATGAAGAGATAATTTTATGCTTAAGCATGTTTAGAGTAGTCTAAGAACTTTACCATCTTATAATATCTTTTTAAATCCCTTTTGAATTTATAAAACAAAAGATAAAGAAAATGCGTCTCTATAAATATCAGGGTTTAAATATTAACATCCGTTAGATTACAAATTAATATAATTTAAAAGTAAAATAGATGGGTATATTAGTCATCGTTTTAAAATAAAACTAAAATATGCGTTTGATTTGCATGTCGCTTAATGTTAAGTCATAAATGAATGGTCAATAAGACAATGGGTTCCAAATAAGTACAACACTGATTTGTAACAAGTAAATATAAATGCAACACATGAGAACCCACATGGATCCATTTTTGGACTCTCTTTTTGTCTCCATTGTAGTCACTTCCTTTCAGACCAACCACCCCCACCACAAGTATACAATTCCCAAAATTTTATTTAAAAAAAAACACACAGTAACAGTTGAACTTTGTTTATAAATTGAGTTAATAATATGTTGCTTAAGTTTCACTTTAGACTATTTAAACAAGCCCTTTAAAAAGAAGGATCAGCGCGATTAAGCTATTAACTATTCTGAACATAATATTTTCGCAGAAAACAGGTCAGTCGAGATGATTATAATAAAACAGGTCAACCTAAATGACTTGCTATATACTGATAGAGTTGGCTTCATGCATTAAACAGATTAACACAACTGTAATGACCAAACACTTCAAACCAGAAGGATTACTGCTTAATTACTAAAAACCAATCCTACTATGTACAAATTACATTAAAAACAAGGCATAAGGAAAAACAAAAACAACAAACCGAACCAAGATTTGCAGAAAAGAAAAACTAACCCAACATTTTTATTTTTAGATGCTTAAAAGATCGCGCAGCTGGTTTTGTTCAGTGTTGCTGTTTGGAGCACTGATGGGTGATTCCATGGTGGCCACTGGCGGTGATGGTGATCTCAAAACAGGTGGATCTGCAGCTACACTGGTGGCAGCAACAGAATCTCCACCTTGTTTGGTGACTGGGGGTTTGGGAACCTCGGTTAAGATTTGAACAACTTCCCTCATTGTTGGGCGTTCCACTGCTTGTTCTTCAACGCATAGCATTGCTACATAGAAAACGTGCATCACCTCATGGATGGGTGCGGTTGGGAGTCTTGGATCCAATATCTTTTTAACGTGTTCTTTGTTGCCACCGGTCATCTTTCTCACCCATTGCACAATGTCTACACCATCTCCAAACTCCCCCACTGGTTTCCTGCCGGTCACTAGTTCTAACAGAACTACACCAAAACTATACACATCACTCTTCTCATCAACCTTTAGGGTGTATGCATATTCTGTAACCAAAAAGATACATTCTTGATCAGTGTAAAAACAATCCCATGTCAAAAGATAAATACTTTAGCGTGTATGAATATTCCACAACCAAAAGGATACATTTTTGATCAAACCAAATACAAACCCATGTGAAAAAACATAAACTTTGGTATGTATGTATATTTGTGACCAAAAAGATACATACTTGATCCATATAAAAGCAAATCAAAGTAAAAAGAACATAAATTTAGTGTTTACGCACAGTATGCAACCAAAAAGATACATTTTTTATCAATCTAAACCCAGGTCAAAAGGCATACACTTTAGTGGGTGCATAATTTGCAACCAAAAAGATACCCTATTTTATCATTCTAAAAACAAACCCAGGTCAAAAGGCATAGGCTTTAAACTTTAAAGTGTATGCATATACTGCAACCAAAAAGATATCTTTTTATCAATTTAAAAACAAACCCAGGTCAAAAAACATAAACTTTGGTGTGTATGCATATACTGCAACCAAAAAGATACTTTCTTGGTCAATCTGAACACAAACCCATGTAAAATCATACACTTGTTGCAACTTTTAGAAGCAGGAGTACATGATGATACCTGGTGCAATATACCCGTAAGAACCAGCAATGGCGGACATACATTCTGAGGTGCCTGAATCCTGCAAGAACTTAGCAAGACCGAAATCGGCCACATGGGCTTCAAAATTAGAATCCAAAAGGATATTATTGGATTTCACATCGCGGTGGAGGATCAACGGTGAACAATCATGGTGGAGATAGCAAAGTCCCTTAGCGGATTCAACAGCAATCTTGTACCTTGTATCCCAATACAAATGGCCACCCTTTTTCCCATGAAGCGTTTCTCCCAAGCTTCCGTTAGGCATATACTCATAAACCAGTAGATTCGTCTCGTGATTCGAACAGAATCCTAATAACCTCACAATATACCGGTGTCTAATCCTCCCTAGGGTTTGGATTTCAGCATTGAACCCGTGATCATGAGCTGAACCCCGGCTCATAACCGGTAACCTCTTGACCGCCACAAGCTCATTGTTTGGCATCACCCCTTTGTAAACAATCCCAGCTCCCCCTTTACCAATGATATTATCTTCTTTTAAACTATCAAGCACATTATCACAAGTAAAGTCTAATCTTTGAAAAGCCGTAAGCTTCCATGCTCGAGCCTCACTAGCTCGTTTAAAAGCCCGAGCCTTTATGATCGCTGCAACAGCAAACGCGATGGAGCACAGAAGCAGTCCAATAACAAGCAGAAGCTTCACCGAAGGAGAAAGTGACCCTTTCGAATGTCCTTGATGGGTGCCATTAGCAACACCATCTTTACATGGTCCTAAATATGGTCCACAGAGCTCAGGGTTCCCCAAAAATGATGTGTAATTGAAGTAACTAAACTGACCAGTGCCTGGAACCAAGCCCGAAAGATCATTATACGAAAAATCAACCGACGTCAAGCTCTGCATCGATGCAATATCAGCAGGAATGCTACCTATCAACTGATTATGCGACACATTCAAGTAATTCAGAATGTGCATATCTGTGATCTCAGTAGGAACCTCACCGGAGAGCTGGTTCCGGCTGAGGTCCACATACGTCAGCAGCCGACACCGGCTGATATTCGGTGTGATTCTACCGGAGAAATTGTTCCGGCTGAAATCAATCTTTGACAGCTGCTGCAACTTCCCTATTTCAGCAGGAACTGAACCAGTAAACTGGTTACCATCAAGCAAAAGCTTCTGCAGACCGGAGAAGTTGCTAATACTAGCAGGCAACCGGCCGGTGAGCCGGTTGTTCGACAAACTCAACTGACCAAGACTAACCGAAACAGCATCTGTCACCGGAAACTCACCGGTGAGGAGATTATCTTGAAGCTCAACCTGTGAAAGTTGAGGCAAACTCAACAACCCTTTAGGAATCGAACCATTGAGGTAATTCTCCCCCATTCGGATTCGATTCAACGATCGACACTCACCAAGAGACACCGGAATCGATCCGAACAAGAAATTCCCCAATGTGATTAGGGTTTGAAGCTGATTTCCGGTGCACAAACTTGAAGGAAGTGACCCCGTTAATTTGTTTGAAGATAAATCAAGAATCTGCAACTTACCATTCTTCCCAAGATTTTGCGGAATACTTCCGGTGAAATTGTTCTCCCACAGCTGTAAAACCTCCAACTCCGGCAACTCTGCGATGAACTCCGGTATCGACCCATGAAGCTTGTTACGAAATAAGTTGAGTAACGTGAGGTTCTGCAGGTGTTTGAACGAATCGGGTATTTCTCCGGTGAACATATTGTTCGAAAGATCCATTGATTTCAAGCTTTTTAGGGCTCCGAGCTCTTTCGTTAACGATCCCGTGAGCCCATTAACTTGTAGGAAAAGGGTATCAAGGTTTTGAAGTTTTCCGATTTCAGATGGAACTTCTCCGGTGAGCCCACAGTTAGCAGCATCAAAGCGAATAAGCTTTGATAGATTACCAATTTCCGGTGGAATCCCACCGGTGTAAATGTTATAGTACCCAAGGTACAGATGTTTAAGGTTCGTTATATTTCCGATCTCCGGCGGGATAGCTCCGGTGAGCTCGTTGCCGGAGACAGCAAGATACTCTAACGCAGCAAATTTACCGTACTCCACCGGAATCCCACCGGAGAAATAGTTTCCACCGAGGTGAAGATGAAGAAGATTGGGCATTTCCGACACCCCAACGGGCAAATCTCCGGTCAAATTGTTGTTGTAAAGATCAAGCACTTGAAGAAACTTCAAGTTCGTAAGCTCCGGTGGGAAGGTGTCACTGAACACGTTGTTTGAGAGGTTAAGAACACGAAGGCCGGAGATCAACGAAATCTCCGGCGGGATAGGTCCGGCGATGTTGTTAACAGCGACGGTGAAGTTAACAAGATTCCGGAGGCTTCCGACGTCGGGGGAAAGAGTTCCGGTGAGGTTGAATCCCGAAACATCTAAGGCGATCACATGGCGTTTGAAGTCGCAGGTAACACCGGCCCATTTGCAGTGACTTGTAGAGAGGTTCCATGAGGATAGAGATGATTGTGGGTCGTCGGAAATGGTGGATTTTAGGGATATTAGGGCTTTGTATTCCGGCAGAGTGGCGGTGGCGGCGGCGGAGGAAAAGGGTAGTGGTGGTAGGTGGAGGAGAAGGAGGAGGAGGAGACAAAAACCCATCTTGGGGGCTCTGCAACTCTTGGAATTGAAAATGGTGGTTCTTGATGAGTGAAGTGGAGAAGATGAAGAAGAAGAAGAAGAGTGGGGAAGATGAGTGGCGGAAGTGATGTACAAATGTTGTAGCATGGTGTACATGTTGTTAAAGCGTACTCGTTCTGGATTACTTTTTTTTATAGTTACTAGGTTTCTTTTTTGCTCTTTGAAATTATTTTGTCTTTTTCTTTTCGGTTTTCAAAATAATTATTGGTATTTATTATTTATGAAAATGAATAACAAAAGAACGGGAAGATTGTAAAAGATTGGGTTTTTATTGTTAAGATAGGAATATAAATTAGTAGTTCTCTGTTAGTGAGTAATAAAGAAGTGATGCATGTAGAATGAATAATTTTATAACATAAATGTTTACTCCTTCACACTTATTTTATATAATATATAAAACACATATTAGTACGAAAAATCTACCGAACTCTTTTATTCGTATGGTAAAGTGGGTGATTATAGCTGGTTAATGCCTAATGGTATGCTTAATGTTAAAAGATTAGATTTAGATTTTACAAAATGTAAGTTTTTAGTTATTTGTATAAAAAACTCAATTGATATTAAAAGAAACTTAAATTTGAACTTTTAAAAAATAATAAGGGGATTATACCATTTTGAAACAATTGAAAATGTACATTTTTAAGGAAAGTAAAGTAATTATTTTGGGAAAAAGCAGAAATTGTTGAACTCGATAATTGGTGGCCCTTTTTATGGGTAAATCTTTTGGAAAGGTGCAAGTGGGGTTAATAAAAGGTTTTCTTGTATTCCTCTTTTTATGACACCTTTCCCATTCATTTTTCTTTTGCTAGAAAGAAATGGGCTAAACATATTTCTTATTTGTTCAATGCATCTCCTAAAATGTTAAATCGAAGAATTTCTTTTTATTTCTTAGTGCCAAAATATTTTTTACTAATTTGACAACTTCAAAGTTACAAGTAACAAGATCCCTGTTATATATTCATATTTTAAATTAAATTTAAAACTTTGTGAAATTACAACTATAGTCTCACAAGGACCATCATGTAATTTACTCTTTTTTTGGAACAGCAAATCATTATTAATATATAAAAGCCATCAACAAGATGCTAGAGCCAAAGATACATAAATCACATATTACATTGGAAATCTATTAAATGAGAAATTACTATCATTTTTGCCACGCTAGGTCTTTAATTTTCACCCTATGCTTCAGCCATGAGAATGAAATATACTTTTTCTCATCAATCACCGTCGCTATGGGGACTAGCTTGGAGTTGAAAATCAAACCATTTCTAGCATTCCTTATACCCTAAAAGGTTGCCACAAAAATAACATAGATTGCCTTCTTTTTTATGTCACCACCCTTCATTACAAACGGGGTCTGAAGAACCTCTCGAATGGATGTAAATGACACCTCAGAAACACGGCACCATAACAACACTTGTAACCAAACCTGCTTTGCAAAGAGGCAAAACATAAGAATGTGCCGACGGATTCAACTATTTTAGTTAACAATAAAATAGAGCGGTAATTTAACAATAACCTTTTACTATTTTAGATTACCTGATTTTCTTTCTTTTTATTAAAATATTTCTAATGAATTTTATATTATTTTTACATTTTGTATTAGTTACATGTCATATACTTAATGCGTCCATTTTATATTAATAAACTTGTAATGCCGATTGTGGCAATCATCTATAGATAAGTGTTTCTATTATAATGTTGAAGAGAAATATAATATAAGATATTCTTGAAGGTATATCTAAGCGTTTATTATATGTTTTAATCTTTTTATTTTATTTTGTTTTATATTTATACTTTCATCCAAACTTATATAATATTAACTAGGTTTAAGGACAAAACCATGATGTTAAAGTGAAACTCTCCTTAAACACGAGTCTCATTCATAACATGTTAATATAAATCAACTCTGGTAAGTAAATTGAATAAGTTATTAATTTAAGTTTTACAACTTTTCGTTCGCAATTAGAAAATAAGTTTCTTTAATGAAATTGCATAACATTACGTAGGCCCAATAAGCATGCAAGTAGTGTGGGGGTGTGACCAGTGAACAAGCTACATCAATGATTTCACCTAATACCACTCTTCTAAAATGTTCCATTTTTGTACCCCTGTGTTTGTTTTTAAACTATATAACAGATAAAGAAAACATTATAGCTACCAAAAGAGAGTTCAGTATTTTATCAATAGAAATAAGTGTTTTGTTGATAGCAGTAGTAGAATCACAATCATTAAGGCCCCGTTTGGTTCACAAAATTTTCAAGAATTGGAATTAGAATTGGAAATTTTTCCATTCAAAATCATGTTTGGATGGTCAACCGATGGAATTGGAATTGGAAAATTTTCCGTCATTCATTGGAATTCACATTCCTTCCACTTACCCATGGAATGTTTAACAATCCAATGGAATTTTCAAAACTAAAATCCAATTTCACTCAAAATTGACCAACCAAACACGTTATCATTTTTAACAAGATTCCAATTCCAATTCCAATTTCATTTCCAATTCCTTTGCAAAATATTCTGCGAAGCAAACATCCGTAAAGGTATTAACACACAAAGAACAAAATAGAGTGTCGAATAACTTTTTAAGGAGATTCGGAGTCATCTTGATTTCTAAGTTTCTCTGTTCTCTTCAAAACGAAGGGTGATGTTTTTGGGTTAAAATTCCTGAACACCACTTATTTTTTTATTTTTATTTTTTTGTATTGCAGTCTCACCCAGTGAAATTTCACAGGTTTTCTCCACGATCATCATCTTCTCCATCAATCACAACCCTCCATATGATACTCATATTCTTTTTCATTTTCCTCCAATGGGAGGACCCCGAGTGACCTAAGATGTGTGAAAACATGCTTTTTTTTAAAAAAATTCCTCATGAAAACCCAACATACATATTAGGGACTTGAGAAATTAATTTAACACTTAAGATTACGCCAAATATTTCACGTGATAAGAGATATCTCTAATTAGAAATTAAATTATAAATCTTAAATAAAAAAAAAACAAATCTTAACTCGAACAAATTAAAGATTACATAAAAATCAGACGGATTACGATTTACTCCATTTTCTTCTTGAATTGCAAAAGACACTTGACTTTATTGTAATAATATCTTGTAAGTTGTGTCTCCTCTTTCAATCAACATTTTGATACCAAATGAGACAGGAACAAAAAAAAAACAAATTATATATATATATATATATATATATATATATATATATATATTCTAAAAGATCAATTGCAAATATCCTCTTGTAAATCTTGTTAATTGTATATTTATCCAACTCAAAACCAAAATGGCATATATCCCCTTCCCTAATCTACTTTATTGCGTATTTACCCAACTTAAAACTAAAATTGTATAGAGTAAATTACACGGATGGTCCCTGTGGTTTGGTTAAAATTTTTGGATTTGATCCCTAAAATTTAAAATTGTGAATATAGTCTTTAATATTATAGTTGTCTTTTATCAATGGTCAGTGCTCTATTAGTTCAGTTAGTGATGTTAAATTTATCAAAATAATTATTTTACTTGTAGGGATTATCAATGTAATTTATATTTTATTTTATTATAAATATGTTTATTACATAATACACAAATAAAAAAATGTTTTAAAAATGTCTTCTTTTAAATGTTTGGTTTATAAATTTTTTTAAAACCAATATGCGGATTTCTTTTAACCATTATAAAAATGTCTTCTTTTATAAAAACGTTTAAAACTGAATTGTTCTAAAAATTAAGAATTAGTTTAAGAAAAGATGATTTAAAAAATGAATGATTTAAAAAAAAGAACTTTAAAAACCAATCAGTTTAAAAAAGTTTAAATTATCAAATTGTTTTAGAATGACGTGTAGAAAACAAACGGTTTTAAACCGAACATTTAAAAAACATGTTTTAAAAAAAATTATTTTTGTATTTAAAACATATTTTATTAAATAATAATTTTATTAATAATGAAATTATAAAAATAAATAAGAATAAAAAGTTTTGAAAAACAAAATTATAAAATTTTCTTTAATAAGAAAATATTATAGTTTAAAAGGTAAATTAAATAGATGATTAATACGAGTAAAATTCTAATTTGTACGATAGTTAACATTACTAACTGCTGAGTTACAAACCTAAGGGCTATATATGAAAGAGAAGGAAATATTAAAAACTATATTCAAAGATTTTAAAATTCAAGCACCAAATTCAAAATTTCAACATAATCACATAGACCATCCATGTAATTTACTCAATTGTATATAATCCCTTCTTGATAAGAATGAAGGTACCGTTTGGTATTCAGTAATGACAGACGTGATGAAATGGACCATTGTAAGAAAATAAAAATAGAATTGTTTGATTTATCAATGGAATGGAGTTGTCGATTATGCAATGAATCCCATTTCCTCTAAACATCATAAAATCATTCCTTTGCTCACCCTTGTTTTTTCACATTCAATGCCCTCCCTCACCATTCAATCCCACCATCAGCATCGCTTAACACCACCACCAACACCATCAACAACAACCACCACCACCATGGGATTCTATTTTTTCATTTTTTTCATGCCTATAAAACATTACAAAGTAATAAATCATTTCATTCTCACATAGTAACCAACACAAGATAGTGGAATGCTAATGATCTATTTGATTCTTTTTTCTACTCTATTAGTTCTTCCATTCTATCCCCTCGTCATTCCATTACCAATGCTAAACAGACCCCTAGAGTGAGTATTGTGAAGCACTACCCCTGCCAAGTAGGCATGGGCATGATGGAGAACATAACAACACATGTGGCGTGGTGGCTATGAGGGGGGGTGTGCTGGTTGTGGCGCTTGTGAAAGAGAAAGAAGTAGCCATTGGGGCTGGTCAACATGCCCGTTGGATGGTCTATGGGTTCGTTTAAGGTTTATTTAAAAAAATACTTAACATCTAATCTAGATCTATATATACACATTTTTACTTAGACTAACTCAATAAAAAAAATTCCTCTCTACTCTTCTCACATAATGTGCCGAGGCACGAGAAAATTATCAAGCGCTACAATGTGCCGACACACACGGTATTATTCGCGCGGATTTGGCCGAGTATCTTTAAAGGTATCACCCACTTGATGATGATTAGTATCTATTTATATTATTTTTAAATTTTAAAATTTTGTATTTTTTATATTTTTATGTTTAGATGAAGTTAATTTTATTGTAGTTAGTTATTATAAAATTTAATGAACATTTAAATTATATTTTTATTATTAAAATGAATATAACATTAAATTTTAATTTTAACCTATTACTATCACTATCACGCCATCACAACACAACTTCTAATCACCATCACCCTCCCACATCACATTTTATGTGACGTCTAGTCATCTTCTATGTGGCACTATTTTTTTATATTTTTCTAATCACTATCACCATTAATTTCACAACACATGTCTTAAGGTGTGACTCCTACAAATTTGAATATTGGCAAAGCTAACTTGAAGTATCATTCACACTCCAAAGTTTGTGTGGAGTAATTATCCACTTATTAGCATTAGACCTCACAAAAAAGAAAACATATGAATAGTTGCAAACTATAAATATTCATCAGTGAATTAACGGACGACAAAGAAGACTTTCACCGATGAACATTATCTACGATTGTTGATCGTCATTAATTCTTGACAGATTACTGATACATTTACGTTGCAAAAATTAAAGATAATTCTTCACTAAAGATTTTGTCTATGCATTGTTAGGATTAATGGAATGCAATTCAACAGGCCTTCTATTGTTAATCTGCAACGAACCTAAAAGTAAGTTTCACATAAGGTTTTTTAGAAAAAAATCTCATATAGTGTTTCAGAGGTCTACAATGAGATTATATTTTTTACGGTTTATCATTGGTAATAAAAAAACAAAGAGATGTAATGCCTACACTTTAATGGCACATCTAAGTGAAGTTATTTAGGTCATCAATATCATTTTAGTTTAGTTGTACTTAGTTAAAATAACAATAATTAAAATAAACATTCAACAAATTAGGAGTACTCTATACACTTGTATAAAACTATTCTCATTTCTAGCACCTTTGAACTCGTGGCTTAAGGGGGCAAAGACCCATATGCTAGGGTGTTCTAGAGTAATATCGCCTTTGGCGAGGATTAGAGGGCAATGCCACGGGTGTGGTCCAAGTTGCCCATGGTGGGGGTCGGGTTGCCCATTTAGTGTGAAACTTTTTTATTTTGACATATAATTTATGCACAAGAAAATTATTCTTATCTATACGATTCATGAAAAGTTGCATGAAAAATGATTATGATTGTGGCACTGGATGATAAGTTATAACTCAATCATCGATAATGAGTGGTAACTCAATCATCAGTAGTAACTCTTGACTAGCTACTGCTAGAGTTTGTGCTAATATTTTTCAATGTTACAATTGCTTAACTACCAATAGTGATAACTATCAATTGACACCTTCTCATGAAAAGTTATATGGATTAAGCAAATCACTATGATGGTTCCTCTCTTAGAAAATATTGTAAGATATTTTAGTGTAATTAGATTGACTAATAACCAATGTGATCATAATATCCATCAAACAAGTTAAGAGGTGCGGAGTGCACGCTTGTGGGAGTGTATTATGATCTTCGATATTGAAAACCTTCTTAGAGGCGAAGCCCCCTAAACAATGGGGGTTCCAATGGGGCAACACCCCCTTGGAGGGGGTCCGGGGGTAGCGCCCCCGGTAGCGGGGTCCAAGGGGCGGCAACTCCTGATGGGGTCCAAGGGGCAGAGCCCCTGGCTGAGGTCGAGCTGCCAGGTCAGCTTGGAAATTTTTTATTTTGGTAAAAATGACTTCATTAAAAATGCATTCCGAATCGATTTTCCAGAATTTCACATGTGAAATTCGAGTGGAAAATACGTATTTATTTAATGATTATTTAAAATAAAAAATAAAAATCTTAAACCGCCAAATGACAGTTATCCTCGTTTTCTTTCCTTCCAAAAATCAAATTGGATGAAAAAAAATTGGTCACTTTTCTCTCGAATTGTTCTTCTTCTGGTTCATGAAAATTCAGACACACAACATACGAATTCTTAATCTCGTCTGAGTTGTATCCGATTGATTTATACGGGTGAACCACCGAATAATTTCGATCTGAAAGTGATCTTCACGACTTTCAGATTATCCAAGTTTGATTTCAAGTATTCTACAAATATGATATTTGTTTTATATTTGATATGATATTTGATAACAAAATTCATATACATATAGACGATGGTTTGAAAAACTAATGAAACATCAAAAGATATGATTGCATGAATAACTTAGGGTTTTTTAGCCGTTTGGTCCTTGTGATCTTAACTTTTCTATTAAGACTAGTCATCCAAAAAAACTGAAAATGCAAAATAGAATAAAAAAAATTAGATAGGCTTTCATGTTAGCTAGATTTGAATATTGATTCATTCCTAGTCTTTCAAAATAATCCATCGCATGGTAAATAAAATCACCTATTATTCTTTTTTTTCTTATACGTTACTGTCAAGCATAACCAAGTAATCAATAACCAAGTAATCAAATCAACTGGCCTTGATACACCATGACTCGAATAATCCATCTAGGATATAATTAAACTCCTAGCAGAACTCACCACACAACACTTCCCAAACATATGATCTATGATGCGATATCTCTAAAGTAAAGTGGGCACAAAATATCGGGGGACATCAATATCTTAATTTACTTCTTGTAGTCAACCGATTTAGGAAGAGTCACCATACAAAAATATTAACTTTTTTAGAATTCTAATTGTTCCACCAAGTAACCCATGAGACTTCAAGATGAATTTGTCTTGCTATTGACTTTATTACAATTTCTAAAAATCACTTTGGTCTTCAAAACCCCACCACAAGATGTCCCGTTAATAGACCAATACCGGCAACAACAACACAAAAGACCCTAAATGTCACCGCTAATGTTGTAAGCGGTGATCTTAACATCATTTTAAATTGCTGCACAGAGTTAGTCTTCTTACCTTCAGCTCGTCTTTGAATAATCCAAGTGACAGTTACACACATTATACTATTAAATATAAAAAAACACAGCACATAAGGTCTGTGAATATGTCAAAAGCAATGCCTATTATAAGTGGCATGTGGATTTTCTTTATGAAACAAGTACATAAAATGCAAGTAAATAAGATTATCAAGCTCCAATAATAACTGGTAAAAAAAGCAAATAATAAGATAATGAAATAAAGTTGCCTAAAAAACTATAATCAATATGCCAACAAACTCTTTATAGAAAGGAACTTATTTGTAATATCATGAAACACTAGGTCGTACCATGCCTAAAGTGTCTCTTCCATGCATTTTCTATCAGAAAGCAAAAACATACCATGTGAGGGGAACGAGACCAAACTACAAACAATGAAAATGCATATATTGAACTCATAATTAAAATACACACTTACATTGTAGCTGAAGTTTTATTGCCTTTCGTATTTAGCTCAAGCCATACATACTACTTTTAACATCTCAAGCATCAAACAATAAACAACAACTAAGATAGGCAATATCTAATGCTTCGCGTGAAAGTAATACTAGATACATTCAGCACTTGCCTAATGTGAAAAAGAGAGAGCTAAGAGGGAAAGGCAGACGAGGGATTGAAGGGAAGAATAATTTGTAACATTTTTATTAACTAGCAAGGTCCATGTATATGACTTACATATATGTAATTTGAGTTATATATATGTAACAATAGAGTAAATTACAAATTGTGTCCTTTATTAATACATGAAATTACACCGTGTGTCCTTTAGTTTTAATAATTACACCGTATGTCCTTTTTATATAAAATTTGCACATATATTGTCCTTTACACTAACGTTCGTTAAAATTTACAGTTAAGTCATGCATGTGCACCTCACATGAGAGGCATTTAAGTATTTTACATGTCTATAATGAGTCAAAAATATTTTTACGTCATTTCATTTCCGTTGCCTTCATGTTAGGTGTTCAAAGTTGGATGTCTGAAATTTTCGGATAGTAGAAATCACTATTAGTATTCGGATATCTGAAATTTCGGATATCTAAAAATCGAATATCTGAAATTTTGGATACGGATACGAATAATGATTCAAACAATTAAATTTCTTCTTTATTTTTTGAAATAATTAGATAATTGTAATTATAAAAATAATGTAAAAGCAACACATGTTAACAAAAGTTTTAATATACTGTAAAAAGTCTCAACCAAAATAAAAAACTTTTAACACTTTAAAAACTATAACAAAAGATATTTGTTAAATTATCCAAAAACTTAAAAAAAATTGTTATTTTTTAAAGTGTTAAACATTTTTTTTGGACTTGTTAGTGTATATTAGGAATTTTTTGTGTGTGTTATTTTTACATTATATTTATGATAACATATATCTAATTATTGCAAAAAAAAGAAGTTCAGATATTCAAATTGCTATCTGTTTCCATGTCCGAAATTTTGAATATCTAAATTTCAGATTTTCGAATATTGATAGTGATTTCTACTATCCAAAAATTTCAAACATCCAACTTTGAACACCTAACATGAAGACAACGGGAATGAAGCGACGTAAAAATATTTTTAACTCATTGTAGGCATGTAAAATACTTAAAAGCCCTTCATGTGAGGGCACATGCATGACTTAACTGTAAATTTTAACGAGTGTTAGTGTACAAGAAAATATGTGTGCAAACTTTATATAAAAAGGATACACAGTGTAATTATTGAAACTAAAGGACACACAATGTAATTTCATGTATTAATAAAGGATATAATTTGTAATTTACTCGTAACAATATATATAACACTATAATTTACATACATGTACACGTTATAACTTTAGTTTACTTATTTTTTATTTATGTTTTATCTCTTGTCATATCATTTATCCTTATATAAATATTATGTGGTATTTTCTTATTGGTTTTAGACCGTAAATTGAAAAAGAAGAGATGGTAGAGAGAATTTAAGGATTTTATATGTAGTTACTTAGAAGTTACGATTTTCAAATTGATTATTTTATTTTTTCCTAATTTACCCTTAATACTTTATCAAAAACTAATTATCTTTGATTTAATTATTAAAATGACACTTTTAATCTCAATCATATATTAAACCAAATTCAGGATCAAGATGATGTTTTTTGATTTCTCAAAACTAAGAGTTTTCTCAAAACTAAAGGTTTTCTCTTGACTACTATCATGTTTTCAATAATAAACCATAATTTTTTATCTTATTTTATTTTTAATTTTTGCTTTGTATATTGAGATGATGTGAGTTTTAATACGTAGTTTTAGGTCTTAATCATTTATCGAAAGAAATTTATCTGGTAATCATTCTTAACTAACGTATTATTTAAATGATATTCATACTTTTTTTTGAACGACAAATGCGCGACCTATCTTTGAAGAATATGTGGTATTTTAATTGGGCCCACCTATTCGTTTTCCAGCCGGGACCTTACCCTCAACCCCTTCAGGAGGAAACCTCTTACTGAAAAAACCTCCTGGCTCAAACTCTGAACAATTTCCTTAAAGTGAGACTTGAACCCATAACCTCTTAATATTTACATATCATGGATATTTCAACTTAAGTAGTTAGGCTAATAATTACTGGCAAATGATATTCATACTTATAAAACCAAACTCTAAGAACTCAAATCGAAAAGTTCAAATAAAAAATAAACAGGAAAATCGATTAAATCATACTTCTCGGTATGTCCAGATAATAATTAGGGCCACGAATCAATAACTAAATACTAATAATTAGGTTGCATGTGTGTAATGATTTAATATGCGTTATGAATGATTATAGCATGGATTGCTAGTGTCCATCTCTCATCTAACATTTCTCCTTATAATATATTCAAATTCTAGTAGAAACTATAATTTTTTAAGTATACTCCCCCTTCATATAGATAGATGTGAATTGTATATACATTTAGGGGATGAATACTTTGAAAACCATGTTATAAATAAAAACCATGAAAATCAGATGTTACTTATATGTAAATATGTGTTACGAAGTGTACAACTAGGAGTTACGTAACGTAACTAATACAAGTTACGTATATATAACTTTTTTCATCATCATTGTCGTTTCTTGCGGTTTAAATTAAAAGTTATATAATAATCTCAAAACATATGGTTGAAAATTACTCAAATACACTTTAAACAATTAAAAAATAATAATATATAAATTATGTGATTGGGTAGAGATGATTCATGATTTAAACTATAAACATGATTTTTATTTGATCAATCTCCTATACATATATGCTTTGTATATATGAATAACTGAGAGCATTCACAGTGGAATTCCTAAAAGTATGTGAATATGTTTGGTATATTATATAAAATGATTTTGAGTGGTTGTGAATTAAGGAGAGGTAAAATGTTATTGTTGATTGATATATTTGAAGAATTACTATTCAATCTCTATAAATTTTTTAATATTTTAGAAAGTGGTTGTGAGTGGAAGAGAGAGAAAAAAATAAAAATAAGTGTATTAAAAATATTATTTAATTGAAAAGAAGATGAAAAATATAATGATTTTTAGTGTAATTATATGAATAAAGATAAGGAATGACTGTGAATGCTCTGAATGAGTTATAATGAAAAGAATAAACACAAAAATACTGATGCGTCGTTTTTATACAAATGGTTCTCTTAAGGGTTATATATTAACCATAATCAACCATTAATTTATCTGGTGTTATTTATTAGCAGAGAGCTAACAAGGATTTATGAGCTCCTAATAAATGGTAACACCTTTGTTTAAAAATTAGAAAAATGATTAATTTTCACAAAATTTAGTGATGTTATGTCATGGAGTAATCGATCACACGACAAATGTGATATTTTACCCTGCATATTCTCTCTTTTCTTTTCATCGTCTTTTTAAAAAGTTAAATAAAGGGTTTGAGCTCTTAATTATTTACTGTGAAAATAAAAAGAATAAGGTGGTCAAACAAAGTTGACTGGCAATTGAAGGAACAAAATGAGCAGCTGGGCCCTTCGTCTGATTGGCTTGACCCTTCATCTTTTATCTTTTTTCTGTACCAACCCTTCATATATTATATTAGTCCACTTTCTATCCTTGTATATGTTTGCGAATATCTATGTTGCTGAAATAACATATTTATATTGATGAATTGATTTAGATGTTCTTATTTTGAGATGTTTGAATCTTGTGTTGCACGAAGAGTTCAACCATGATCCAAAAAATCAAATCGCGAATGCAACAACAATCATTCTATCGCGAAACTATAGAGCTTCAAGAAAGGCACAAAAAACACGCTATAATCGTTTTCATGTCGCCTTAAAACTGTAACATGTAATCCATGGTAAAGTGAGTGTTATTACACCATAAATCACCCAAAGTGCACTTTGTCAGAAAAGTCATAATTCATCGTTAATACGATTCATATAATAATAAATAAACTTAGTTTCATGGCCGGCTCTTATATGTTCATGGTGAAGTCTTTTGCTTGGGGCCCCAATTTTTGAAGGGCCCCAAATTTAAAGCTAGGGTTTTGTTTCGGAGTGTTCATTTTACAAGAAAACCATCTACGAAGTTTAAATCAACTTACTTTTTATAAGATTTGTTTTAATTCCGGTTCTAAAATCGTTGCATATAAAAAGTCCATGGTTTTCTACTTAATAATAGAGATACTAAAGGTATATAAACAAATGCCTTGCTCTGTTTCGTTGTTTGAAGGGGTTCTACGAGGGAGAAGACTAAATCTTAAAACTTAACTATCTACTAAAAATATGCTGACCAGCCTTCACAAGCTTACCAAACTTCACCTCCACAACCCTCAACCCATTCTCCCCTGCCTTCACCTCCGACATCGACATGGTCCAAACAACGACGGAGTCTTCCCGCCAAATCCAAAAAGGTCGTAATCTTATGGGACCTCGACAACAAACCGCCGCGAGGGCCACCGTACGCCGCCGCGAGGGCCACCGTACGCCGCCGCGATGGCCCTAAAATCCAGATCAACAAATCGGGGGGAAAGAACACGAAGCTTACAAAATCAACAGGGAGGAGACGGAGAGTCGTTCATCGATGTAGACGTTGGTGACATTGGGGAAGCGACGAGCGAGGAGGTGAACGAGGGCATCGGACTGCCGGAGGCACCGATGCGGATGTAGACGTTGGTGACATTGGCGGTTGACTATGGGGATGGGTTCAACAGAGGGGATAACTTGTATATTGGGGTGATTTGGATGAGAATGTGAATTAAATGTTGCTTTATACAAGTTAAAAGGTGGTTTTTCGTCGTTACTCGGGTGATCGGGTTTATAATATTTGTTGTCCGTTAAAAAATATAGAAATTAAACCCGCGTGATGCGGCGTGGTTGCGAATTACGTTATATGTGTTGCGACGATAACATAACGTGGTTAAAAACGTAAAAGAAACATATGAAGTTGTGGCGTTTTAGTTGTAGTCATCTTCTGACTCAGTCAGATGTTACTGAGTCAGTGTAATCAAACAGCCCCATAGACTCAGTCAGAACTTCTGACTGGGTCAGCTTCTGACTCAGTCAGATCTTACTGAGTCAGTTTTATCAAACAGCCCCTTAGAACAACAAGTATTTTTTTAATAATTTTAAATATTTTTATTTTGATACTTATTTATTAGTTTATTTACATATGACACGCAAGCTTAATGTGTATAAATATCTTATAAAAATGTCAAAAGATAACTAATCAAATTATGTCCTTGATTTTTCTTGAATGTTAACATCAAAACACCAAACTACTGCCGTCTTGGTTGGAAAAAGGAGTCACCAACTAAAAAATAAAACTAAAACATCAATTCATCGTTTAGTTTTTTTACAATAATTTTGATCACTTTGACTACTTAAAATTTAAACATCAATTATCATATCCGTAATAGAGTTTTCACTTTACAAATGACTCGTTAACATACACGACTCGACACAAATTTGGAGGGGTTAGTGTTTGGAGTAAACAGGTACGAGTCATAAACGAATTGATGCATGATTAGCACAAATAAAAAAAATGTCTGAATGGGCTCATCTCACTTATCCTTTTTATGACACACATAACACATTACGTTTAACTTATCATGTTAAACAATGCTAATAGGTACTAAACATGTTTATGCACATTTTTTGAAAAGACATAATTTTATAGCTAAAAAGTATAATCAAATATGAAGTGTAGTTTTTTTGTAACTTTAGTTTTAGCGTGTTAATTGTGTATTTTTATTTCGTAACTGTGTTTGGTAAGTTGTGTCAATAATAATACTAAACATATCATGCCATACGTATTTTGATATGTATACCCCATCACACACTTTGTGGTACATTTGGGTGGCAAACCTTATGTATAAAATTGATATGATATAATGATATTATATATATTATGTTTGAGCTATCTAGATATGATGTGTATTTTCTTATGTTTCACTTCTTAGATTTCATTCTTTGAACTTTGATGGTACTCTTATAGTCTTTTATATTTGTTATTCTTCTTGGCTATGTCTATGTTACTATTCTTGTTACACGTATCATGGGGTCCGATGAAATTAACGAGCTCTCTGCTGATTGTGTTACGAAGGAAAGGTTAATCATCAAGATAAGATTTTAGTAAGGTACTTACAGTTTTTAAAAACTTAAAATATTAACGGTTGTATTGTTTAAAGAATTATTAATTTGGATAAGTTTGAAATAACCTTTGTGATTATTATTAGTCTAGTGTCCCACCCTAATATATAAAGGCAAGACAATAAAGGTTCTTTCACTTTTGGGTGCACAATTCTTCTTTCTTTTTTAATGGACGTATATATCCATGCAATGGGCTTCTACCAACTGTCTCTTTCATTTTCTTATGGTCAAATTCAAATAATAATTCACCCTCTTTGATAGCAATTTTTATGAACATCTTTCAGTCTCTACTCAACTTTTTCAGTAAGGTATATTTTGATAATTGAAAGAGGGAATATTTTTAATATAACATGTTAAGTTTTTGTGTAGCAACTAGGATTGGAACCCCGCGCGTTGCCGCGGGGTCATTTTGTAAAGTCGTGGAAATCATATTAGCACAAAAGAGTAAGAAATAATCAACATATTTTCCGATATCAAAATGTTATAACTATGTTAAACACTTAAACATAAGAGTAAACCGATGTCACATATATAACCCGCACTCCTCGGCAGGCGGAAAAAATTAAAAAAATAACAAAATTTTAACCATATTAGCACAAAAGAATAAGAAATCATTAACATGTTTTCTGTATCAAAATGTTATAACTACGTTAAACACTTAAAGATATGAGTAAATTGATGTCACATATATAACCCGTGCTCTACGGCGGGCAGAAACAATTAGAAAAAATAACAAAAATGCTAAAAATTGTTTCTCAGCGGGGTTGCAATCCTTTTTAAATAACAAACGTACAGATCGTAATAATAATCTAAAAAAACGAATAACCAAAAGACAATCCGAAATTAGCATTTCAAACCCAGTTTGTTAAACATTGTAATTTTAAATGATTGTTGAGTTAACTAAAAAAATTGTTAAATTTTTTAAAAGCTATTTACTTAAAATGAAAATCAAAATTAAGCATTTTGGACCCTTCTTTTGAAAGGAGTGTGGGCTAGGACATTTAAGCAAATTAAGTAACTTTGGTGGTCAAAATTTGAAACTCTCTAAACTTCTTGTAGACACCGACTTCCATAAATAATATATATTATAATTACTATTCAAAGCTGTGCTAATCGCATACGACCTCTTCATTGATATATTATAATAAATTAATAACTGAACACATATATCTACTGTGTATATAATTAACAACACTTATTTGTAAACACTCCTGACCCAGCAAAGTTTTTTATTAAATATTTTATACAATGAAGTTAACAAAAATTTATTTTTTTGAATTCGTTTAATTGTATATATTAATTTAAAGAATGAAATCATATAACTTCCGTATTGCAGCTATCTATAAAGTTTATAGACACTAGACGTAACTAAACATGCTACAAGTATCAAACTTAATATTAACATGATGCTTACCAAAAGTTATAATGAGCGAATATTACATTAATGCTTTTTCTTTATATTATTACTAAACATGCAATTAATTATATGTATTTAAAACAATAAATATGATATACATAATATTAAACACATATAAACAATTAGTCACATTATACATCACATGAATATCAGCCTTAGAAGATAACACAAAACTTACCTCGTATATGTTTAGTTTAGGAAATTCGTTAACCCTTAGATAGTTGAATATGTACGTGTGATTTGTCGTGAACCTACTAATCGTAAACGCATATGATCTAGTCTTACTTAAAATGAGTGATTGAACTAAACATGAAGTACAATAACCTAAATAAACTAATAACTAACATTAATTAAACTAAAGACCTATTGTAATTTATATTATAGCTTCAAAAGATACAAGGAAAGCCCACAAAATGCCATTGAAAGACTAATAGACTATACATATAAGATGGGCTGTCAAATTGTGGGTCCAGCTTAATTGGGCCCCTTGATGGTGTTAACACAAAGAGCAAGCACAACAGTTGAACAACCTGATTAGTTTATGTAACGTTCTTATCAATCGCTTGTTGTTTGCAGGTTGCTCTTTGTCTCCTTCCAATAATCCAATGTCCTCACTAGTTATTTATCGTATATTTACCGTTTCATTCATCTTTCACACTTGCATTATATATGGAGAAAACAACACTTCCATTTAAAGATACGGAAGTAACTTATCCGCTAAATGAATATATATTTTAACTTGATAAACTAATAAAACATGAGACTAAAATAAATTCCTAATGACTTGAGTCATCCAAACAAAAACCACTAACTTAGCTCCATGAGACTTTTAACCCACCAGCAGATAGACCGTCATATGTGTGCCTTAATTCCCCTATTTTTGGATGGAGATTTTTCTACAACTTTAATGATATTGATTGTAAACATAGGCATGGATGGACCCAAGGGGACGTTATTGGGTTCACCCGTACCCAATGAAAATTTTATCTTTTAGACACATATACGATATAATTCCAATCAACTCCTAAAAGTTTTTGACACTAACCACCTTAAAATTTAACACCGACCAAAAGGAGTTTTGAAAACAACCAAGCAAGAAACTTTTGACACCGACACTCAACAATTTTACAAATACAAACTTATTATAAACTAAATAACTTGTATTTAAACAAAACCCTATACACTCATTAACTATATAAATATTTAAACCCATTACTCTATATATTTTTGTAAATCCAATTACCCAAATGTCTAATAACTATTTAAAAAAACTAAACTCATTACTTCATCATCCCAACCAATAAACAATTAATCTAATAAATGATAAACAATTCAATAATAATTATAGAATTAGTGGTAATTGAAGAGAAGATTAGTACGATCACAAATCTGATTCTAAACAGTGCGATCGTCGTTGTAGTTCTAAGCCCTCATCTGCTTCGTTCTTTGCCGGAACCTTGCCGTTAGAGCCACACACCAATGGCCTTCTCTGTGTCCATGGTTACGCCCATCCTCAATTTAGCTATTTCCTTTTTAGACGATTGGCATATTTATATTATTTGTTTGAAATTTAATTTTGTTTTATTTTTTTTGTCATGTGACCTGGCTCGAACCAAAACAAACTGAAAAATTTAATAATATTTAGCAATATAGATCTGGACCAAAAAATAAGTAAATAACTGAGATCCACTAACAAAATTCTTGAATACACCACTAAAAACATATGAATCTATCTTATTGATGATTCACATATCTATATATTCATTTAATTTCAAACTTTCGATTTGCATGTCAACTCAATTAATAAAACAAGAAATAAATTGTGAAATTGCTTTCTTTCTTATGTAGTTTGCCCTAAGGATTAATAAAGTAAGTAGTATGACCAAACATCATGACATCAATATGCAGTTGGTGCCTGGTGGCTAGGGGTGTTCAAAGTCGGATATTCGAAATTTCGGATATCCGAATTTCGGATATCCGAAAATTTCGGATAGTGGAAATCACTATCCGAATCTGTATCCGAAATTTCGGATATCCGAAATTCGGATATCCGAAATTTCGGATACGGATTCGGATAGTGATTCGGATATCCGAAAAACATTTTTTAATTTTTTGTTTTTTTATTTTTTAATTTTTTTTACAATAATTAGACATATAATATTATAAAAATAATATAAAAAACCAACTCATATCATAAAAATCACAATATACACTAAAAAAACTCAATCTAAAGTAAAAATATATCTAAAATTCAAAAAAATAAAAAAATATTTTTTAGTTTTCGGATAATCGGATATCCGAATATCCGAAACTTTTGAAAATCACTATCCGAATCCGAATCCGAATTTTCGGATATCCGAAAATTCGGATATTTCGGATTCGGATTTTCGGATCGGATTTTCGGATTCGGATATTTTTGAACACCCCTACTGGTGACAAGCCTTTTTTATTTGAAAACTTTTAACTATAAATCACATATCTATTAAATTTTACTCCTAAATTACATCTTTTTTGCTACAACAGACTTGAACCCTATCACTTGTGGGGGATATATACCACCATGCATGTAAACCATCTTGATACAATAGTCCCTTTAAAGACAACTTATAAAGATGGCACACAAATCAATTAATGGTCTTAACTTTTTATCTGGATCTAACATCAATTATTTGCATTGGATTTAAAGGCGTGGAAATCAAGTTTTTCTTCATTTCACACGGGCAAATTATTATATTTTCCTTATGAATTCCCCTTATAACGAACGTGGAGTTAAAAAAGGAGCTCATTTTACACACACCGAATATTAATACTTTTGATTGAATTAAGTACCAAAAAGAATAATATAAAGGGTAACATAAAAAGCGAAGATACATATATACAGACAAAGAAAGATTTATGTAAAAGCAAATAACTTTGTGGTTTTGCATAAAGGAATTAAGAAGAAGCCAAGAAGATGCATGTGAATTTATGGGGGATTTTGTTCTTCAATCACAACATGCATGCACGTTAAATATGCTCAGAATATCAGCCAAACTAACAGCTCATGAATTAGATAAAAGCTGCTAAGTTATTTGAAAGTGTTGGGATATATGAGATGTTGATAAATCGAAGAATAAGACAATAATGGTAGTCACCTCCTTTTCACTTTAGATTTGATTCTGATCATAATTCATAACAACCATTTCATCTTTTTGGTTATAGAAAAAAGATGTTTAGTCAATTTGACTAACAATGTTTGGTCAGATCATTCACTGCAAAACAAATCAGTACCATGGGGCTGTGGGTGATACTCCGTTGAAAAACGGAAACATAACAGTGGGTAAATTTGATTTTTGACGGATTAACGATAGATTAGGGAAAGGGAGTTTAGATAACTGAAATATGAAATATGGAAGTGAAAACACGTCTAATGATACTCAATTACAGTATTTGATTATAGAATCGATAGGTGAAGCATAGTTTATATGTTATATGTGATGTTGCAACAAATTACTGTGTGGGCTTGGGTCCAATAATAAAATTGTTTGAAGTTAGAGCGATAAAGCTTCCTTTAAGGCCAATTAATCAAGTGTTCAAGCTCCATTGATGACAAGTTGCTGGAGTTTGAGTTAAGTTAGGAGCTTTGTAGTATATGCTAAGTATAATATTTAGAGGGTCAGTTTGAGCATGGCTAGCTGGGGTGCTGGTGCTTTTTCTGTGTAGAATGTCGATCTTAAGGATCGATCTTTTGAGTGTTCAAAACAGAAAGAATGAGGCTTTGAGTTTTCATGTTTGAAATCTAGTAACTCCTTTTTGGGTAGTACCTCCCAACAAGATTGATCCCTTTGGATCTTGGACCATGATGGCCTTCCCTGCGTACTATACTTATATAATTCCAGTTTCAAGCCGGACATGAATAGGAATCTAGATTTTTTACTACGCTAAGAACTTCTTTTTAAGATTAGGTTTAGATGGAGATGAAACTGACCTGCCCTCATAGATCAGATGTGGTTTTTCAATATCAATAAAAATGTCGACTAATAATTAGTCATGAACCGTGTTATTTTGTGTTGTTTGATCCAAATTTCCAACACAAATTTGGTGAAGTAGGATACGTAGGGTAACATCTAGCTGTTAAAAAAACAAATGTTTGCTAGTGCTAGAAGACTTTATACAAACTACCAAGCAACTACTATGGACATGCAATCTCAAAAGCGACTGGGGTTGGTGATATAGTGATGAAGCCAAATCCTTTTAAAGCACCTAAGTTTGCAGGTATTAAGTTCAAATGTTACTGAAATAAAAATATTTGTCATTCTCATAATTCACTTTCGTGATTTTCATATTATTACGGCTTACTACGCATTTTTTAAAATATGGAGTTAGACTTTTGTTATTTCATAAGCTTATGAGTGTTAAGTTTTTATTAATTTATAACAATTAAAACTAAAAATAAATTGATGAAATTAATACAACAAAAAAGTTACTTTTATGTGGTTTCAACATGCATAAGAATTAGGGTGTTTCAACACCCGTTTTAAACCCATTAAACTGAAAACAATAACCGAACAAAACTATAACCGAACAAAACCGAGCCGAATTAATTATTCGGTTTTCTGTTTGGTAAGTAATCTAACCAAATTGCATTTTTCGATCCAAAAATATCAATTCAGTTCAAACCGAATAAAACAATTCATAGGTACCATTATTTTTAACCCATATTTTATATAGCCCAGTGCCAAATTCTATTGCAAGTAATTTTTAATTAGCGTAACAGATCAAATATCCATGTTTAGCCCAATACTCTAACACTATGAAACTCATTATCCCAAGTTTTTTTTACATTGTTTTCGGGTTTGTATGTTTATGATTTAGTTTTAGCTGTTTGGTTTTTATATATGTCACTGTAGCTTCTGCCCCGAAACGTAAATAAAAACTAGATTATTTTGTTCGACTAAATTTGATATTTTTAATTGAAATCAGAATCATGACCAAATTAAAATTCAGTTTTATATTCGGTTTTAAACTACCTAAATTCGGTTCGGTTTGATTTTTGGTTATTTAATAAAAAACGTAACCGCTAAACACCTATAATAAGAAATGTACTTGTTTATTGTAATAATGTAAAAATGGTCATTTCTAGGATTAGCATCCTTCTTAAACACTCTGCAGACAGTTTATATGACTTGAAGGCCTAGGGTCAGGGGCGGAACCAGAAATTTTTTCTTCGAGGTCAGTTTTTTTTTTCAAATTTCAAATAGATGTGTACATCTCAACTCAATGTTATACTTTTTTGTTTGGGTAGGGTCAGGTTACACAAACACAAATTACAATCACATTATAAGACATTTGACAAAGACATGATTTCATTAGAAAGTAAAACACATTAAATTTTATTGTTGTTGTTTATGTGTCTTCATTTTTTGAAAAATATCCACTAGATCATCAATCAAAACCTTCTTAAAAACGTCTTTCTCAATGTAGCAAATGCAAGTATTGTTTAAGGTAATCTTCTAAAAAAAATTAGAGATAATTAAGGAATGTTATTAGATTAATGAAATACGTGTTAGGTGTTTAGTTAACTAAATGAGCTTAGAGATTTTATACAAAATAAACATATTGGTGATTATTTAGATATTACTTTTCTTAACTAAGTGAGCTATTATTTTAATTTTTAGTGGGTTAAACATTCCAATAAAAATGGAGTTTAGGGGTCGTAAAATGTTCTATAGGGTTCAATATTAAAAAATACATAGGGTCAATAAAAAACCGTCAATACACGTTACACATAGGGGGAAAAATTGGCGGGGTCGATTGACCCCTCCCCACCCTTCTTAAGTCCGCCCATGCCTAGGGTGTCTAATTCGCAACCTGTTTGAACGAAGCTAGCCTTCTCAATAGGAAGCTCATGGTGACCAACTTACCTTTTGATGCCATTTAAAAAGGACATGCCTAGTAAGGGGAATTGTCTTAGTTAAATTGCAGCATTGGTATTTTACATGTTTGGTTTTTAGGTTTTGAAAATTATAAACTTAGTTCAACTTGTAGCAGATTGTTGCAATTTAGTCTTCACTGTTAATGTTCATTAGATTTAATTATCCAATAACTAAACTTGCAATATGATCAAATCATAGAGATCATTTGTGTAATTTTCTCTAAAATTGACAAAAAAATTTGAAAATTATAAAAATCAATTAAAAGTTAAAAATAATTAAATCAAATTTTAGAAATCAAATGAGTTAAAGTCAAAACTTCTATTGTTTTGTGTTGCATCACGCAAAGAGATATCCATAATTTACTAACAAATATGTACATCGAGTTTTTGCCCCCTTGATATCAATATATCCGCAATGAGCCAACCATATTTTGCCACATACACCTTGGCAGCTAAGACGGTATTGTGTAGCCTCCAAACCAATCAATTAAAAGTAGATCGAATAGGTCCACAAAGATACCCATTTATATCCTGTCACGTGTCACTTAACCATACATGCTAGCTTTTAGTCTATACGCTTGCCTCTTTCCTTTAAGGAATGGTCACTTAAGCTTTGGTTCTCTAACTCAGGTATGCATGAATCATATATATGGTTCATAGTATGGCTAACATTAATCAAATCAGTCAAGCGTCTAAGGATGTGCGTAAGAAAAACATACCTGAAGATGTTTTCTACATCATCAAGCTGGGAAGCATTCAAGCCTCTTGAACTCATTCACATCAATGTATGTGGACCCATGAGAACGTCATCTATAGGAGGATGCCGTTACTTCTTAATCTTCATTGACGACTTTATTAGGAAGGTTTTGATATATATTTCGTTATAGAAAAATATCAAGTACTTGAATGTTTTAAAAGCTTTAAATTATTTGTTGAAAACTAAATTAAATATATATTGAAAGTTTTGAGATCACACGATGGGAGAGAGTATAACTCATTACATTGAGGACTTCTTAAAAGAAAATAATATTAGAAATCAAACAACAACTTGATACACATTCTTAACAGTAAATTATTAAGCTTGCTAGAAGTATTTAAAAGATAAACAAGTATCAAACAAGTTTAGGGTGCAACATGTGTGATTAATATTTTAAACCGAGCCATAACACAGAGTAAAAGATACAACACCCCAATAAGCATGGAACGGTAATAAAACCATGTGTCTCACATAGAGTAAAAGATACAACACCCCAGTTTCATGACCTTTTTAAACTGAGGTACATGTGGTTGAAGTGTAAATATACGAAATATCTTGAATAATTGTGTTTGCTAGAAATCATAAAACAACTTATTGGTATATATACATATAATGTATATATGTATAACGGTAATGGTTATATTCATTATGGCACTTAACCAAAGATTTTTAGTATTATGGTGCGGCACATGTAAAACTATTAGTGGTGTATATATGCGCTCAAACGTAAACTATAAACTATTTGTTTTATGAACTCACTTGCATAAACTTGATGTGTGTTTCAGGTATAATCTCAAGAAAGATTATGGTCTCTAGTACCAAAGGAGAAGAGATAACGTGTTTGAAGACACATGCTCGCTATATGGTGAGATTAATGGTTCGTATAGCAGGAAACATCATACTAAACCTTAAGTAGTTTTCAGTAAAGATAAGAAGTATTTTGCATTCTTGATATCATTGTAAGACTTTTGTCGTGCCCGAAATAGAAGATGTCTTTTGGGTAAATCCAACACGCGTACTCGCGTGGCGCGTTAAAATTTTAAGTTGTGAAAATATAACTTTTAATTTATAGCGTTTATTATTTATACACACATGTGTCATTCTTTAGCATAGACATTTAGTTGGTATTCCGTTATCAACTTTATATCCTAAATAATTTGCCATTTTGAGAGTCAATGCACCAAAAATCTTGCTACATTTCACCAACTGCTAAATAATACAGAAAACCCATTACTAATTGAGACAATATTATATTTAACAAATGATACAAAGAAAAATGGAGGTTATATCATTACACCTTCACCTCCCCGAGATCTTTCTAACGTGAGTAAATATCAATGCATATCTCTAAGGGCTGATTGCAGGCAATTCACTAGATATTTCGCTGTTATGACCTTTTCATCAATCATCTGCACATAATACAAGAAAGTTATATATTATTGTAATTATTAACTTATTTTTGCCTACCTTAATCTTGTCATTGGTCTTAATAATTTACAAAATATATATGCTCGATTCATAGTCTTGTTGGTTTCGAGTTAAGTCATAATATTACACATACAGACGTATACTCTATGTAATTTATCCACCTCTCCGCTGGTTTTCTTTTAATAAACGATCTTTTTGGCCGTCGGCCGTTCAAAAAAAAAGTTTAATTCATAGTTTTTACGAGTATGATGAACTAATACAAGTCTTAATTTGTTTATATTTGAGACTGTGTTCTTCTCATTTTGTATCAGTCAAAAGATTTCTTGACTTATAAGGGGCAGCTATAGCCACATCATCTGAAATCTAATCCCACACCACATGTCCACATTCAAAAGGTCGTTTGAAAACATTCAAAACTTGTAGCCTATACGACTGTTTGACTTTTAAGTTATGTTAAATCTGATGACCCCCTTGTAATCAAATGACCTTTTGAGTTTGAGAGCGATGTATTTAAGTTTAGGGATGATATAGCTATAGCAGAAAGGCTTGTATTTCAAAAATATTCAATTCTCTATTTAAGTCTTATCCTTTTTTTTAAAGAAAACTTTCAACCATAAGCTAAGAAATTTAATTAGCAAAACTATATGAAACATGTTCATCTAAATCTATCACGTCTACTACATAGATTTTCTTGTAAAGAACTACTGACTCACATACCTGAGCAGTGATGGCAACTAGATGAGAGGTGCTGAACGGAAGAACGCTGCAACAAATTACGGTAATACGAAGTCTTGCCATCTCAGTTAAAGTTTTCAAAACCAATGAGGAACTTTTCATGGAGTAGATTCTCACTAGTATTTTGCTTCCTGAAATTCTTGCTTTGATCTCAGGACTACTAGTGCTGCTACTAGGTAAATATGTCGCTTCATCAGAAGACGACGCGACATCCTCGTGACGACCACCAAACTTGGATCTCCCAAGGGAAACAGCTGATTCCTGAATTATATCTTTTCCCTTGACACTAGTATCTTCTAGTTCCTTCACCCTTGTTTGAAGTTGTATAATGTAATTACATGCATCTTCTAACACAGTTGCCTTATCCATCTACAAATATAAATGATTCACAAATGTACAAACTAAGATTTGTCATTCTGAAGTTGAAAAATACAGATAGTTTTACCAAATACACCATGCCAAATTAGTGATCATCTAAGTGGTTTGATTTTTAACTGGATATAGGTGTAATATATTAGCATAATAAATTATATTGGGCTCGTTTTGTATTAAAGTTTTATAATTTAACCAACCCTAGATTGTTTTCCTATTTGTAGTCTTGGTTTTCTTTCTTTCTAATTCAGTTTTCTTCTGAGTTACAAAGGGTTCTTGTTTAAAACAAACTCTAATTGACCCTTTACCTTAGCATAAATGCTGTTTAATTGGACAAACATGACGCCAACCCTAGTTTTTTTAAATGGCTGTTTCGCATAATTATGCTCAAGCGGCTAGCAGACATCTCTCACAGATGACGTCAACCTTTATCTACAAACAACCGCTTGTAAATGTTAGCAAACGGTTGTTTACACGTGGCGTGATATTAAATTTTAGGTGGTGTGGTCGGGTATAGCTGGGCACGCCCTTAATAAAACCTTAGTTGTTTTCTTTTATAAGTTTGCGCATGCGTTGTTACTGTAGTAGAATCCTAGCTAGGATTTTTTTTACGATAGTTTTGAGATTTTGGACTCTTGATATCAGTTCTCTAGTCAATCTACAAAGTTTTAACTTGTTTAAACTATAGAGTGTAATATATGGTATCTTTGTACCTTTTTAAGACCTGGAAGGAGAGCAGACAAAGAAATAAAGCGTTCAGCCAACTTCTCCCTTCTCTTCCTTTCAGCTATAACATGCTCTTGAGCTTGTCTAAAATTTCTTCTCGTACTCCGAAACCTTGTGTTAGCATCAATCGATCCAAGAAATTCATTAAGGATTGTCTCTTCTTTAGGAATCACCGCATCTAGGTGCTTATGATCTGATCTTCCATAGAGTTGAAGTTGGTCGTGTGTCGATGTAGTGTTTCCAAAAGATATAGTGAAAGTATTATTGGATGATGAACCATGGCTCGGCGCAAAAGGGCTAATCTTTGTCGCCTTATGATCTTGTTGCTTGTTTATATCACCATTAGTTGTTGTTGCTAATTGAATAGGCTGGTTTACTCTGACCATATTTGGGTAACCTTTGAAGCTTTCAGAAGAAAATGAATCCATTGAGTTGCTATAATTAGGATGTGTTTGTTGAAGTTTCATGATGTGACAAGGCTCTTCCATTTCCTATCATATTAATTCGATATTAGTATATAATGTATATGTTTATGAAAAACATAAAAATCGTTCATAATGTTATAAGTTATGAGCAGTTCTATCTACTCCATCAGTTAGTTGGATGAACTTGTTAATAATGATAGTATTAGTTAGTTTATGATGCATGCACAAATCTAGTGTAATAGTCATCAAGCACTCATATCTACTTGATGCTGTTGTACCAACTAATCATGGCTCTCATGAGTTCAATTGCAAATACAAATTATAGAATCTGATCTTCTGGAAATTATGACTACTATGTGTAGTTTTTTTTTTCTAGCGGAATTTCATACAATTTCAATAATCTTTCTTGAGTTTTCTACTAAGGTAATTCAAAGTTATTTTGTTCCTCTTAGGTCGATTAACTTTCATTAGATTCCAATCTTTTATTTTTTATTTTTAAATTTAGTGATCCTAATTAGCATTTACTTATTATATTTTAAATTAACTTGAAGTGGCATGTAATAATGAAGACAAAAATCACTATAATTTCGTGATTTTCAATTTAAGTCAACTTTAAAACAAAATTAATCCCTAAATGATAACTACAATTCATGATTTTCCTTTTTTTCATGGAAGAAATTTTTATATTAATTTCATCATTAATATATTAAAATAGCTAGATAAACAATCTTATGCAGAACTCGTACTTAACAAAAATGCTCTACCATTAACTTGTAAAAAAGCTAATCAAATTAAAGACAAATGTATGCTGCTGACAAGGATATATATAAATTAAATGCAAAGTAATTTTGCTTTATGCAAGACGTGGGCATAGTAGTTTTTGTCAATAGCATAAAATCAGTTCTTATTGAGGATAACTCAACAGCTTTTACTTTTCCTTTCCTACTTTTTTGGGTAATTAATTGTTTATTTCCTCCTTTTTAAATGCCCAACATGATCTTTGTTTTGATCAAATGTTGTTTAGCAACTAAGATCTTTTTAGTTTTGAGGATCTTTTGTTTTGAGGATCTTTTGTGTATTTCAATGCAATATGTATATAGATTTATCTTTTTATATAATAGATTTGATGGCCATTTCTTTTTTACGTCATGTACTTCCAAAACAGTGGAACACCAGGAAGCATGGGACTTATCAGACTTGATGTTAGCAAAGATGGTACATATTAATGAAATACTAAATTTATGAAATTAATGGTGGATATTCGTTTTGCATGGGTATTCTCAGATTACAGTCATGTACTCGTGTGTATCCTAACTATTATTTTCATATCAATTAATAATGATATTGCATCTCTCTATTGCACACAAGTTTGTTCTCCTATAGGTTTATATTTCAGTTGATAATAAAAATCTTATATGACTCAAGAATCCTCACAGCAATGTCTCGCTAGCCAGCTTGATGACACTAAAATTACTAAGAAGTGATCAATGGATGATCCTCACCTTTTGGAATAATAGAATATCCACCTCTTTGCACTTGTGGTTAACTTATTTAACCCAGAAGTACTATGCTTTACTCATTAGCATAAAAAAAGGTACTGGGAATTGGTATATGATGCATATACATAATCATGTAGGGAAATCATACTAAACTACAAGTGCTTTGTGAAGGATAATATTATTACTAGTGATTTCAAAATCAAGAAGTAGCAATTCTTACCAGCTCTGGCAGCCATGCCATAGATGGGTTATCCATTATATAGCTGAGTTTGGCTTATCTTGCTCAACTTATATTATGTATATATGGCAATGCTTAAGGGCCTGCAACATAGTAAAATTAACTTTAAGAAAGGCATAGAGTAGAAATTTAACACATAGAGTTGTAATAGCATTTTATCATAGAATGATTACTCAAGAAGTGCGATTAGTCTAGAGTTATGCAATGCATATGAAAAAGTTGATGCATTTACTAAGGCATTGCCAGAAAGAAGAGTTTGTGTTCTTTAGACAAACTAGGAGTTAGAGTGCTCGGATATTAAGGGGAAATGAACGTGTTGGAAATAATTCAGACACAAATTGTTGAATGTAGGAGTTACTCATTAGGGTGTTACCTGGTAGGGGGTTACTCATTAGGGTATTACTCATAAGAGGGTTACCAAATATGTCTAATAGAGTATATGGTTAAGTCCTAAATATAACTGATTATAACCATATGTATATATAGTAAGTATATCCTATCTATAGAAAACCCATGACATGGTCGATCCACTGAGGGTGGGATATATGGATGTAGACAAACCTTATCACTATCGCACGAGACAGAGATGTAGCTTCTTACAAGACCAAGGCTCCAATGTTCACAATAGGATTAAATCACTCAGTAAGGAGAGAACGCAATGCTCAATAGGGAAATCAACATACAACAGACACAAGAAGCACAAACTAGTGGTACTCGATCACGCAACATATACTAAGAGTCGTATAATTGATCAATTAGTATAAATTTTCTTCTTAAATCACAGTGTCAGTTTTGTATTTGTGCCTGTATAAAAAGACATAAGTTTTTACAAAATAAACGTATTGTGAGTTGATCCACATTGATGTGAGCATTCTGATACCAACGTATGAGAGGGTGCTCAAGAATGTCATACTTGAAGCAAGCTAGGGTTGGGTTCCAAGATGTCATTACTATGGTAGACTCATAAAATGTCCAATCAGTATGTATGACAAGCTCAATAATTCTGGGTTGGACTAACCAAATTACAGTGCTTTGAATAAAGTAAGTTACCTTCACCAAAAATTAAATTAGCTTAAACTTCTCCAAAGCATTGAGCAACTAGGCATTTTAAGGAAACCCAAACCAATACATTTTCATTTGAAATTAAGAAATACAAACTACGCCTATGCTTTCTATTGAATTGGATGCGCGAATTTATTTCGATTTCCAGCATAAAATCATAGAGTTAAAATGCATCAAAAAAGGATTATGACTTGATCATTTTGCCAAAAGCAGTAGTTCACTTCCAAATGCAACGGCAAATGAAGTTCAAATAATGTAAAAGAACAATAATTAACAGATCATGCAGATAAAAAAACATATTTACTCAATCCAGTTTAAAACCTTATATTTGTTTTATGTAAAGCTCAGACATGGATCATCTGAGTTTATTAGGATATTGAACTAATAATACGATTCCAAAAGCAAACATATATATGCAGACAGTTTTGAATCCAATATGCATATATTTTGTTATGAAATTAAACTTTCATTTTCACTTTTCTTTGTTTAAACAAAAAGGGATAAGCTAGATTAAGGTCAAGCCTAGTACCTTTATGATACCAGCCTAATCACAGCAAATATTTCATAAATAATGTTCAAAACATGAAGGCAAGTTTCATCAAACATCTTTCCTTTTCCATAAATGTTCCTACTTTTAGATCTAATAAATCAAAATAAACTAATCTGTAGGCAAAATGGTGAGTCAATATACAAATTTTACAAATCTGATAACATAACTTTTGTTGCCCTATCACAACGCTCCCCAAGTCTAAAATCATGAAATTCAGCGAAAATAAAACAAAATTTATAAAATATAGTTAAAGCAATTAAAGGATGCAATACTTTTTGTCAAACAAAAGCTTTGAAAAGATAAAACCGGTTGGGAGTTACAAAACTAATTGTTCTATTTGATTTGAACGAGTTGAGGGTGAATTCAATCGGGTCTAATTACAGTATGATTAAAATTCTTTTGAAGAAATTAGGGTTTCTGTTTAAGGAAGAAATTAAAGTACTAAAAAGGAGATTAGATTACGTACCTGCTAATTAACTTTCTAGATCTCTTCCTAATCTGCCCACAGATTGCTTCTGACGTATAATTAAGGCTATTGTGATTCTAGGGTTCATGCATTTATATAAGTAACACAAAAGTCTTCAAGCAGCCAGAAGAACCGCGAGGCCCATCAGGTTTTGTATCTATCTTATTCATATTTTATTTGAAACTAATGTGATGTTTATCTATTTGAGAAATATTTTGTGCCTGATTCAGAAGATTCTCATGTGTGTTTACACCTTTTTCCCTGTACGTATATTCTCTTTTTAGTTTACCATTTATCACATAAAAAGTAGAAGAATATAACTTTTATATCTTTAGTTATACCTGATAGATAATCTGTCTATGATTACATTTACTAATGACAAGTTAACAACCATGTGACTTAATCTGATAAATTAACTATATATGTTTCAATTTCTCTTGATAAAGATTAGCCCAACAATCACCACCCTAAATTTTGATTTGGATTCGGTATTACTTAGATGCTCAATAGCTCTCTCATCTTTATGAACTTGACTCTTGGAAGTGCTTTGGCGAGAACGTCTCCTCATTGAAACTCATCAATCACGTGTTCCACTTTTATTTTTTTCAATTCAACACACTCACTTACAAAGTGATAATACTATATGTTGACATGTTTACTTCTTTCGTGAAATACTAGGTTTTACATGAGTGTAGTATGTATTTGATAAGTTATGTAACTTATGTAACTTTGAACGTCACTCCTTATCGATCATTCCAATTGGACATTTCTTCAAGTAGACCTCTTACCTTAGTGCTTGACGCACGACTATTATGGTTATTATACACTCAGCTTCACAAGATGATATGCCATTGTTTATTGCTTTGAGAGTTTCATGTGATCGATGCAATTTATTTATGCATTGATAAAGGAGGATGAAGATATTGTTAGATTTAGGGTTTGAAAATTTGAATTTTGGAATTTTTTATTTAATTCTAGTAATTGCATTAGTATTCCTTACTGTTAAACCTCTTTGTAATTTACATATATACCCTCTTACATGTGAAATGATTGTAATGTTTTTTTAACTTAAGATAAAGATATAATCGAGTTAGTGATAGAGACTAAAATTGTGATAAAATGCAAACGACACAACATAAAAGATTGGGATATACTTTTTGGAATTAAAAAGTTTAAGCATACCAAATAACTACCAAAAACACAATTTTGCAACGTACTATATCGTTTTCAAAAACTCATTACTCAATAGAATTTTACGTAAAGTTTCTTGATTCTATATAATAGATATAAATAAAGTAATGTTATGTTAGAATTTGTTAATTTCATAAAACCAAATACAATATACCAAAATGCAATCTCAGTTCCTAATACCAAATGCAATGCATGAAATACAATTCCAATACATAAAACCAAGATAGTTTTTGATATACCATAAATGTAATATGAAATGAAATTGATCATCTACTGTAATGATAAAAAAATATTTGTTAATACCATAGGAATAGAAGGAACATTTACTTAAAGAATGAATGATATTTTGAATTATTTCTCTTTTAATGATTTTCATTCGTTGGTAACGGGTGTTTTTTTTTATTTCTTCGACGAATTGAATGAATTTATTTAAATCATGACCTAAACCATGTATACACCCATAACCCGACCCACCACCACCAACAAACTACCAACACCACCATCACCAATGGTACCAACCAACCACTAATACCACCACCACCCACCACTATTCCAAAGCTATTAGTAGGACCTCTACATGTAATGGCGAAGCTTGGTAGGGGCCAGGGGCTCCCGCCTCTTTTTTTTCTTCAGCAGTGTAAAAATTTTAATATATATAGAGTTCATCCCTCTTAAAATAGTTTACATTCACCCCCGCCCTCATATGGTATGATTCAAGTTACGCCACTGTTTACACGAATAACCGTTGTGGTTGTAACAGTTGGGAGGTTACAATGGTGGCGGGGGCACTAGTGCGGCAATGAAAGTGTGGAGGGGTACTACGCATGGTGTAATTGCAGAGTCGTGAAGAGTGGCATGCAAAAAAAGAAAATCCATTCACTTAAGTTTATGTGATTATTCGTTTGTTCGACGAATATAAATAGGTCATGCTTATGTAGAGTGATCTGGTTACTTTAGTTTTAGTTGTATTATGTTTGTTTAGTATTTCATTTATTTTGAAATCATTTTTATAATTCTCTTTTGTTTTTACTTGTTTCTTTGTTATAAATTCTTATATTACCTTCTAGGCTTGTAGGGCTCTAGATTTATTTATATTATATGTTTAAGTACTAGTTCACGCAAATCTAATATGCAATTATGACTTCAATGATACTAAAAACTTAATTGTCCATATGTTTCTCCCAACCATTTCAAAATTATTCTGAACAGAAGTTTCATAGCAGCCATGTTGGTAAAACAGATTCTTTTTGCATTCAACAACTATTCTACATTCTTTTTGTGACCCATTTACCGAAATGGAGTGGTTACTCTCACTTTAATTTTCAAGTTACGAAGACAAATCATAAGACACAAATATCAAAAATGGTACGCAAAAAGCAAAATAAAGGATAAAGATCATGAAAAGCACTCAACATTGTTGTATTTGTCCTGAGAGAAAAAAAAAGCCAAGAACATGTGGTGAAATTCAGACGGTTTATTCTCCATTGCTAAGATTTTTATATGCTGCATATATGTTGATCTAACTTTACAGCATTTGAAAATTTGTCTGAAAAAGTGATTGTTGAAAACTTTTAGGATAATTAAGGCTGCCCGTTTCTTTGAAAGAATTAAATAATAAAAACACGCAGGTGGGATATGATGGAGGTCAATAAACTAGAATAGATGGTATTGGTTATCACACTTCCTTTTCACCTTAAGTAGATTAGATTTCTAAAACTAGTTTCAAAATGCCCTTTTTTTTCCTTCCTACCTTTTATTCACATCCTCCTTTTCCGACATCGAATTTGAAAAAGTTTAGTATCAATACATATTATGAATTTGAATTTAGGATTAGGCACGAATTTTACAAATATGAAAATTCATAAAACCATATGTTTTTCTTTGAATAACAAATTTTTTGATTCTAATACCATCTAACCTTACATTTGAGGATTTGAATATATAAATACCAATATCACTATACTACATGATCCAATGGCGGAGCATCATAAGGGTCGGGGGAGGGCTTTTTCGTTAATATTGTTAAATTTAAGTCTGATAATGTAGATTTTTGGCCCGGTAATGTAAATTTTTATATAAATATTGAGTTCGCCCCCTAAAAAAATTAATTTCGTTCCCAACCCTCCCCCCCTACGGAAGAGTTCAAGCTTCGCCACTGACAAGATCACACGTACATAAAATCATATATCACGTCAAGTTAATAATTTATAAATATCCCTATTTGTTTGATATATTTATATATGACATAATCACTTAATTAGTTCCGTTATAAATTTTAAAGCTATAGTTAAAAATATAAAAAAATTCACAACTTTTGTTTTTGAGATCAAGAAAATAAAAGCACTAAATTTGTAACCTTTTACTTGACGTGCATGCGTAATATTATGACAGTGTTAAAAACTTTAAAGATAAATGCATAGCACCATATGTTAAAGGGCATAGCAAATAGGAGTGACAGTAACTCCTGTCTCAAATACACTTGTACTTATTTATTAACTCACTCCAAAAACACAAGCCAAGAGTTATGTTTAAACATAAATCCGAACTGATACCTCAAAATTTGATTAGCATGTTACATATTCTTCTTAATTCACATGTCTTGACATGAGAAGAAATATCACATTAGAATCTCGGTGTAATCAGAGTATATTAGCAACGTGTATTTCTCTTTTTAATTAGTATATGATTATGACATAGTCAGAAAATTTCCCACTCGAGTTTGGGGTCAAATTAATGTCATGTCACTTTTTCTCATTTCAGCTACTTTTGATTTTTTATAGGTGGAAACGATCACATGATTCACGTTTTTTAAATAGTGATAATTAACCAAATTTAACAAGAAAAAAAATACTGATTGCTAAGTTGCTTAATTGTTTATTGGTTCACGTGATCTTATTTAATAACACTTGGGGAATTTGATGTTTGAACCACAACCCCTAATAAGACATACAATTATACATATATGTGTTTATATATGTATGTATATATGCATAAGGATAGGTTTTTCGTAATAACTACTATTTACTTAATATTATGAGAATGATTTTAACCATCTTAATATCGGCTTGAACGCACTTCAATTAAACTATTTCAATGATGTTGGAATCGACTCAACCTATAGTTAGATTTATTGTTGATGATAAATCAATCCCTCTAACTAAAAAAATCAAAATTTTCTAGTAAAGGCAAACAATAAAAATTCAAAAAAACAGTTTAAAATTCAATTAGAGAACACAAATTTCAATCGGACATCACAACTTTTTAAGACAAACAGTACGAAATTCAATTAGACAACAAAAATTATTTGTATGAACAATGAGCTCCACCTTTTATTTTATATCAATGCTTATTCTAATTTTTCATATGTTTTTAATAAATTTAATTTAATTATATTTAACTAATATTGATAGAACTAAAATTATCAATATTATAATCATAGTTGTAGGCGCTACAATTCCTCGTAGCCACGAAGCGTAACAACATCATAAATATAAAAAAAGCTTGACAAAAAATAACAAAAGACAAGATATTTGAAGACATTGAGATAGAGAAATGAAGGACTTCAAAATAACTACAAACAATGTTTGTTTTGCACTTTTGTGTTTAGCAAATTCAATTTCCATTAAATTGTAAAAAAAAATATCTTTAACTATAGACCGTGACTATTATTATAACAAAAAGAAATCGTAACTTCAACCCCATTTTACGCGCATTTCTTTTTTATTCACGGTAAAGAATATGTAAAGTAAAAACCGAAGAAACTAAGGAAAAAACTCATGAAGATTAACGTGAAAATAAAGAATGTATAAAACAAAAAACCAATCTTAAATTAAATACAACGAAGTGATGAGTTTTATAAATCATGTTTGATTAAATAATTCTATTTTACAAATAAGCTAGAAGTGAATACAATAGAATGAGTTTTACTCGCGAGAAAAAGACTAGTCAAATAAAATCTATGGAACATTGCATTCTTTGGCATCATGATCATTAACAAATATATGATTCAAAAGATTACATACACACCAGACTATATAACTTGTATATATAACATAGTGAATAAGCATATTAACTGTAGAAATAATAGAGAATCCACACCAAAGATTATAAAACAATCAACACTCATTTGAACATATTCAACAACATCAACTCAACTTGTTTACTATCAATTGTCAATTACAATGAAAAACAAAGAACTTTGACTCTCAAAAGTCAAAACTATAACTAACTTCTAAGAGTATTAACAAACTATTATATAATATTAACCAATATTCAATACGAACCCCTCAAATATAGAAAACTACATAACTAGTCCTTGTACTACTTATATCACAATCTCCACCTTAGTACAAGACTAGTAAACTTCATCCAATGCCTAGAATTCCCAAACACTTATTGAATTTAGAACCAGATACAACTTTAATCATAATGTCAGCTGTATTTTCCTCAGTGTCAACTCTATCAACTTTAACCTCATTAAATTGAATCACTTCTCTAATAAAATGTAACCGAACATTAATATGTTTAGTTCTTTCATGATAAACCTGATTCTTAGAGAGACAGATTGCTCCTTGATTATCACTCAAAACCAAAGCTTCAATCAAATCAACACCTAATTTTGTGACAAATCCTTTTAACCACAAGGCTTCCTTCACAGCTTATGTGAGTGCAATATACTTTGCCTCTGTTGTAGATAAGACAACTACATGCTACAATGTAGCTTTCCAGCTTACAAATCCTCCAAGAACTTTAAAAACATAACCAGTTATAGACCTTCCCTTATGTAAGTCTTTAGCAAAATAAGCTCTCTGCAATCTGAATCTTGATAATGACCAAAAACCAACCCCAAATTTCTGGTTCCATTGAGATAACGTAAAACCCATTTAACTGCACTCTAGTGCATGCATTTTATCAGGGTTTGCCAAATACCTGCTGAGTATACTTATAGCATAATTGATATTAGGTCTAGTGCATACCATCAAGTACATTAAACTCCCCACAACACTTGAATAAGGGACTCTCGTCATCTGTTCTATTTCATCATCTTCATGAGGTGAATCTTTGGATGAAAGCTTGAAATGTAGTGCCAAAGGTGTTTTGATAGGCTTGTTGTTAGTCATTGAAAATTTGAGTAAAACCTTAGATAGAGATGTATGTTGAGTCAAAAACAACCTTTTGATTATTCTGTCTCGGAAGATTTCCATTCCTAAGATCTTCTTAGCAGGTTCAAGATCTTTCATATTAACTCCTTCTTCAACATGAGCTTGGTTGACTCAATTTCCTTTGAATCATCATAACACACCAACATATCATCAACATATAATAACAAATAAACATATATGTTAGGCTTGTATTCTTTATAGTACACACAACTATCATAACTACTTCTTTTGAAAGTTTGACTTAACATGTAGTCATGAAATCGTTTATGCCAGCACCTAGGTGACTGCTTCAAACCATACAATGATCTCTTCAGTAAACACACCTTATCCTCCTTTCTTGATAGTTCAAACCAATTGGTTGCTTCATATATATGTTTTCCTCTAAAACACCATGCAGAAAAGCAATTCTAACATCTAATTGATCAAGCTCCATTCTTGTGAAGCAACCATAGAAAGTGCAACTCGGATGGAAGAATGTTTAACCACAGAAGAGAACACCTCATTATAGTCAACACCTGCTATTTGAGTAAACCCTCTAGCTACTAATCTAGCTTTAAATCTAGGAGGGTCAATATCAGTGGTACCTTCTTTTAGTTTATACAACCATTTGCAGTCTACCACCCTTTGATCCTTTGGTCTATCTACTAACACCCAAGTACCATTTTTATACAACGAGTCCATCTCTTATGTCATAGCCTGCAACCATTTGTCTTTATCAGCTGATTTCATAGCATCTTGATATGACAATGGTTCTAGGATGCTATCACTCTCAACTGCTGTGAAAACAAAAGCTGAAATGTCAGCATCAGCCCTATATCTAGCAGGCATAACTGTTTGTCTTCGACTTCTTTCCCTAGCCACACTATACTCAGTACTATTGTGTGAACAGTGCACTATAGACTGGGAGCTCTTACCAACTTTATCGGTTCTGTTAGATCTAGGTCCAATAGGTCTAGATTCAATGTATAGGCTTAGAACTTTAATCATGATTTTGTAATGAACTCTTGTACATCTTATTTATTTTCTATGTAATGAATGTATAACGGTTAACCCCATTATATATTGTTTTATGTGTGATTGCAGGTGCAATAGTATACTTAGTCAATTTCTAAATTGAGTAAGTGTAAGAACTATCTACGGATGAACAATTAGCATTTCCGTAGATGTTCTGAATCAACAACAAAGGATTTGAGCATCCTAGGATCATCTGCGAAAGAAAAATTAGCTACGGATGAAGTCAAGGGATTCCTACGGAAGACCAAAGATCTGCGGAAGAACAAATTTTTTACTGAAGAACCAAGTCCTATGGAAGGCCAAATACACTTGTATGTACATCACCAAGTACATCAAGTCAACATGCCAAACACTAAGTTACGTCATAAAGTCAACTGCTACGGACAGCATTAACTTAGTCAGAGAATATCACTTCATGAAATTCTCTGAGTAACTTTCTTACCACGATAAGAAAATTACTGTTACCCTAATAGTAAATAACTATGCCTATAAATACAAGATATGTTCACACTTTTAGTAACTGATCCATCATTACATTCATTAATATATCTATCAAACACACAAAACCCTAATTGCTAGTGATCATGACCCTAGTATCAAAACCTAGCAATATCATCAATATTTACACCAAATCATCAATAGAATCATGGAAATCAACCAACAAGCAATTGTTATTTGTTTCAATTGTAATCGTTAAATTGTTTTAATGAAATACTTTTGAATCAATCGTAATTGTTCATTTAATATGATTCATCTGTTCTGTTCTTCATTCATTGATATTAGAATTGTTATTTCATCTTCAATCAATTGAACATAGAGTAGTGATAATTCCACGATCACTATTCTACTCAATCTAACATGATAATTCCTGATTACGATCCTTGGATTCACATGTTCCATTATACATAGGTTGAGACTCCACCTCAATGTGAACTTGTTGATCACTGCTTTGATCAACACACTGCTTGACCTTATTAAACATATCATTTTACACCAGATCCTCCTGAAAATTTACATCTCTACTCACTATGATCTTGGGACTTACATCATCCACCCTCCATAGTCTGTAACCTTTAACTCCTTCAGGGTACCCCAACATAATACATTTTTGAGCTCTTGGATCAAGTTTGACTTGTTTTACATAAGCATAAGCAAGAGATTAAAGACTCTTAAATGAGCACAGTCAGGTTTAACACCTGTTTAGATCTCCATAGGGGTCTTCATGTTAATTGCTGATGAGGGAGATCTGTTTACAAGGTATGCAACTATGGTCATAGCTTCAGCCCAAAATGACTTTGAATCAGATAGTAAACACCTAACTTTGTTAAGAAGTGTTCTATTCATTCTTTCTGCCAATCTATTCTGTTGGAGGGGGGGGGGGGGGGGGGTCCCAAGGATAGTCAAGTGTCTACTAATACCATGTTGTTTGCAAAAATTATTAAACACACCACCACAAAACTCCATACCATTGTCAGTTCTCAACCTTTTTACCTTTTCCCTGTCTCTGTTTCTACCAGTCTTTTCCACTCCTTGAACTTGGTAAAGGTCCCATCCTTATGTTTGAGGATGAAGACCCACACCCTCCGGGAATAGTCATTAATGATGGACAAGAAGTATCTAACTCCACCTATTGAACTAGTTTGTGCAGGACCCCACAAATCCGCATGAACATATTCAAGCACTTCATTTATGCAATGCACACCCTTGCGAAACCTTACCCCGGTGGACTTACCAAGTACACAGTTTTCACAGAAACCAACGCTACAATCACTTACTTTCTCAATGATCTGTTGCCTTTTAAGTTCCATTAGACCTTAATCACTTATGTGACCAAACCGTTTATGCCACAATACTGCATAGGTCAAGACATGGTGTTCTATAACTGTAGCTGAGCCCACGACAACACTCCCATCTAACATATAGATGTTATTAATCTTCCTTGAGCCGGACAACATGACTAATGATCCTTTTATGACCTTACTTTTCTATTTTTCACACTAATAACATAACCTTTGCTTTTAAAGGTCCCAAAGGATATTAGATTCCTTTTAAGTTCAGGAATATAGCTCACTTGATCAAGAATTAACTCCACCCCATTTTCAAGTTTAAATGAGACAGAGCCAATACCTTAAATTGTGCATGGCCGATCATCCCCTAGTTGAACTGTGCCAAGGTCTGCATCTTAAGTCCTGTAAAGAACTCCTTGCATGGTGTCATGTGATACAAGCACCCTGAGTCCAATATCCATTCTTGAGTGGAACTCCTTGTGGACATAGTTAAGACCTCAACACTTTCATAACCATCAGTGCTTCCATCAATAGACATGTTACCTTGGTTTCTCTGCTGATGCACATCTTGTTGCCTCTTCCTTTTATCCGGACAATCCCTCTTAAGGTGCTTATCTGAATTGCAGATATAGCACCTTTGTTTGTACTTTGATTTTGACCTTACAGCTGTTTTGGATTTAGGTGTTATTGTCTCTGATCTCCCCCTTACAAAGAGGCCATCGCTAAACTCCTCTTTCACATCGGACCTTCGTTTTAATTCTTTTAAATTTACAGCTGCTATGACCTCCTTCATGGACAAGACTCCCTTCCATACATCAATATGTCTAAAAAGTGTTCGTAGGCTTGTGGAAGGGATGCCAAGAAGATGATTGCTTGATTTCATCTTCTAATTCGACCTTTATATTTTCAAGATCAAGGACCAGCTTATTGAATTCATCTACATGATCATCGATTGTTTTCCCAGATGCCATTTGGAAAGTATACAATCGTTTCTTGAGATAAATTCTATTTGCCAATGACTTTGTCATGTACAGACCTTTGAGTTTGGTCCAGACTCCTGCTGCAGTCGTTTCCTTAGAGACTTCCCTCAAGACTCGATCTCCTAGACTGAGGATTATCGCGCTATGAGCCTTCTCCAAGATATCTTTCTTCTCCTTGTCTGAGAGAGTTGCAGGTAGGCTACTTTCACCTTTGAGCGCATCCACCACACCTTGGTGTACTAACAATGCTCGCGTCTTAAGCCGCCACAACCCAAAATCATTTTTCCAATCAAACTTTTCGATTTCGAACTTTGGTGATCTCTTTCAATCTAATTGAAAATTCTGCCTGAATCTTTGCACCGCGAGCCGAACTAGGCTCTGATACCAATTGTAGAAATAATAGAGAATCCAACCAAAGATTATAGAACAATTAACACTCAATTGAACATATTCAACAACATCAACTCAACTCGTTCACAATCAATTGTCAATTACAAAGAAGAACAAGGAAGAACTTTGACTCTCAAAAGTCAAGACTGTAACTAACTTCTAAGAGTATTAACAAACTATTAATACTAACAAATATTCGATACGAAGCCACTAATATAAAAAAACTACATAACTAGTCCTTGTACTACTTATATCACATTAACCAGTCACTTTGGTGTATGAAGTACTTTTTCTAACATGGTTAAATGAAAAATAAAAGTAACTTAAAAGTAAGGCTGGCAATTGCCGACCTGTTTATAACACAACTAAACCTATTTAATAAAAAATATATTTTTTTATTTTTTATATTTTTAAAAATAATTAAAATCAAGATGCTAGACTTCATTGTTTCATATTATTGGTTCATAAAAACATAAAAAAACTATAGACATAATATATAGGAAGTTAAACAAGTTTTTTGCATGTTTGATAAGTGAGCTACGCGCGTCATATTTAACTTTTTAAACACGATAATATCTGTTTTACCAGCCCTACTTAAACAATAAAGAATGGTATTATCAGAAACAAATAATGTTATTGTATATTGAGATCATCTTGGATATACATAGAATTACAAAGACTAGATTATTGTGCGTCATCTTGAATAAAGAATGGTATTTATTGGTTAGGGGATTCAAGCCCATAGAGGGGTTCGTTTTAGCTATTTGACTGGTTTAGTGTGATGTTTGTGAGACCTTTTAATCACAAGCTATTTGAACACACTACTAGAAAATATACTTTTATTGACACGCAATTACGTATCATTAAAGGTTATAGATGACACTCAAAAGCGTGTTAAGGAAGCCCATGTTATAAAAGAAAATCACACGCATTTGTATGAAATCTGTTTATGACAAACATTCTTAACAAACGTTTATGACAAGCAATACGTGTCAAAAATTTTATATCATTAATAAATATGACATACATTTGTATGTCGTAAATTGCATGTCATTGTTTTAAAATTTTTACCGGTGGTGATTTTAAAAATGCAGTTACCCATTTGCGTGCTTGTCATAGCTGTTATACAACATAATACAAAATAAACTCCATATATTATAAAACTACATTGTTCCATATAATATTTTATAACACATAAGTAACATTTCAAAGTTAAAACATTCAATTATAAGTTTGATACAAATGTCAACGGAATATAAAGTTTGTAGCAAAAAATGATTGATTTCAAAAAATGATTGATTTCACTAGTATCAACATCTGTATATTCATCTTTTCTTCCCTTAACTTTAAAATTAGAAAAAAATAAAACCACACAAAATTAAAGATTCAAATGTCATTAAACATATGCATCAAATTAAATCAAAACAATATGAGATGATTAAAAACCAAGAAAGTTAGAATCACATTTGGGTTCATGAACAATATAATCATAAAAATCCACACATTGCACATATCAAAACAAAATACAAAGAATTGAATAGTAAGATTAATTACCTCCAAATCACATCTAGATTCAATGTACAATATAATCTTTTAAATAATCTCCTCAACACATCAAGAAAACTATATCCCAAATGAACACTATATCCCAAACTTACTGCATCACCATAAAAATCTAAACTAAACCGAATCAAAACACTCAACCAACAATCAACAGATAACCAAATCAAAGCAATATACAACAACATTTATACACAAAATCAAATTGAAGCAAGAAATCATTCTAACCTTTCACAACGTTTTAGGTGTCAGTCCGTCGTCCTTATAGGGGTTTCGGGTTCGATTCTGGTTTTGGGGTTTGGGGTTAAATATGTTTTTAGTAGCTGACAACTCGAAATATATATTCCAATATATTTGAAAAGCTAACAATATCCTTTTGCCTAATGTTGAAAAAGATATCCACTTCATGATGCGAACATGTTTAGAGTTAAATATATTTTTCATCGCTGAGATTTTATAAAAATTGTCATTTAAGTCCAAAAATGTAAACTTTGTAATGACAAAGTTTAAAATTTTAATTAACACCATTAACTTTTTCTGTTAAGTTTCCTACATTACGGGTATTTTTATCAAAATAACTACAATCACGATTGCGATTTGAATCAACCTATTACATTAGGGGTATTTTTATCAAAATAACTACGTGAGGGGTTTTATGCGTTCATTCTCGTTTAGCAATCACGATTGCGATTTGAATCAATCTATTACATAAAGTTAAATATAATGATAATCACCTAAAAGTGACTCATTTCAAACTTTATATATCATACAACATAAAAATAATAAACAAACAAGTCATATGACAAACCATTTGAATCATAACTATAAAAGACAAATAATCATAAAAGTATAAGGGTAGATGGGACACTCTTACCACAGACACCACACTACACTATAAACCCATTAATAAAAATTTTCACGTAACACCACACCACACCACACCACATCACACCACACCACACCACACCACACCACACCGCACCGCACCGCACCGCACCGCACCGCACCGCACCGCACCGCACCGCACCGCACCGCACCGCACCGCACCGCACCGCACCGCACCGCACTGATGTGTTGGTGTTAGGTTTGAGTTTTAGATGTTTAAAACATTGTTTTTGTAACGTTCCGTACTTTTACATTTATTTTTTTAATGTAATATTACTCCTCTTCAATCCTTGTAATCTCAAGACTTGATCATAGTGAAAATATCTTTTTATATAATTCTTGTTGATTATATGTTTGTGTAACACTTAAACAATTACAAATCGCATTTCAACACAAAACCGAATAACTTATCGGGACTTATATATTTTTTTTCAAAAAATTATTTATAAGTGTTATTTTTATGATTCATATATTAAAATACTCATTCTTAATTACTAGTTATGGTACAAATTAATAAATAAAATAAGTTAAGGGGTTAAAATTAAAAATTTATATTTTCCCTCCACTCATCTCCCCAACTACTTACATTAATGTCCAACCATAATTTTCATCTATAAATACTAACCCAAATCTCCCTCTAATCACTTTCATCACTCTAAACTCTCTAATCCATCCAAGAACTCCATCTTTTTTTTGCAAGAAATATTCAAGAACAACTTGTGAGTTTTATTTATTTATTTATTTATTTATACTTTTTTTTCTGTTACTTTCTTCTTCATTTTCTTTACCACTTGGAATAACCTCTAGGACATAACCACTTAGTCACCAAGGTGACACAAGTATGATAAACCCCCATTTTTGAGGTCCAAGCTGGAAATATTATACTTGATTCTTTCATACATATTTTCTTGTCTTATTTTTAAATCTTTTACATACTAAACCAAGTCACCAACAACTTCAGTGTTAGAAAGCTTGTGTTGAAGTTATATTTCTGAAATTTTAAGGCTTTTACACTCTATTCTTTTATCTTTACAAAACACTAAGTGATCTACAAATCAAGAAGTGGATGAAACCAAACCGAGCCTCCAATCAATGTTGAAAGGCTTGTGTTATGGTATGAAATGGTGATGTTGAACCTTGGTTCTACAACTAATTTATCCACCATACCCCACTTGAACACTTAGTCAAACTAGTTAATTTACTTTAGTAATTTTATTTATATACTCATGACCATCCGAATCACCCTTATGTGGAGATTTTGTGCAATGGTGACAATCTTGAGGTTTGTGGACATCCCTACCTCTAATACATGACTTATATGAATATAACACTTAAGGTTTGTGGATTACCCTACCTCTAATGCATGACTTATACTTATATCTACATAATACTTAGTCAAAACCAAACCATAATATCAATCAACCATGGTTGAATGTTATGTGTTAAGGTAGACATTATACTAATCTTATGATTCCTTATTTTGGACTTCCAATGAGTGACTAAAACTCATAAAGAACACACACAATACCTGGTGTCCAAATAAGTGTCTAAGTAGTATATAATTTCATGTACTTTCATATTTGTAATTTTCGTGTATTTTCCAATTGCTAAAATCTCAAACTTTGAATCCTAAACTTACACACTTTTGTTTACCTTTTAGGGTAAATTTGATGACTCTATTATTTGAATTCAATTATCTATTCTTGTGGATTCTAATTGCCAAACCGTGAGTCATATTTCACCCATTTTGCTTTAACACTATTTGGGTTGTAACATGTATCGATTATCAAATACACTCAATTATTCATTCAATCAAAATCATTGTAAAACTCAATTCATACAAACATGCTTACTTGTTACTATTTGTGACTACATTCTAGAATACATTATCTTGCAAGCAATCTAAACCTCCCTTAACATGTATAACGCTATAGGACTAGCACACCGCCGTATTATGATGGGTCTATGTTAAGTTATCAATCTTTACGGTCTTGCTCACTTTTGATGCTAAGATTACGTTAGTGGACACTTTGGTTTGATTATTGGCTTTGCATGCTAGCAATGTACAAACTTTAGTATACTTTACTCATGTTGAATTGAAATTTTATTCACTATTATACTATGTATTCAGACTTGTATGCTCACCAACATATTCATATGTTGACCAATATTTTATACATGTTGCAGGAAATGTTTGAAGCTTTATCAAGAAATTCAATTAGGTGGACTTAGAAACACACCAAATCTATCATTTTGTTATGCTTGTTTTAGACTTGTATTTCTCAAAAATTTTGTATGTTTATTTGAAACATTGTAACGTTATATTGATTAATGGAAATGAAATTTAATCTTAATTTATTGTCACTTTAGTTCTATGATGTCTTTGAACAATCTATCACTTCTCGCGCCCCGATGTTTCCGCCATCGATCGGGGTGTGACAGTTTTTAACCTAATTTTGATATCCAATATACTCACTTTGTTACGTGTTTGAAATATAGGTTAGATGAAGCTTAATGAATATTATTTGAGAAGGATACAAAGGATAGCAAGACTATGGCTTGAAAGGTGCTGAAAACAAAGAAAATTGTGAAAAACTGCAGGGAGGCCGTAAGCTACGGCCTGAGGCCGTAACTTACGGCCCTGTGCTGAGTCCGTCTGTGAACCCCGTAAGACAGAAGGTTTGGCTGTCTGGTTGAAGGTAGGCCGTTACCTACGGTCTATAGGTCGTAAGTTATGGTCTAACGCGATATTTCGAGGGTTATTTCAAATTTTAAATCCTAATTAACCCTAATCATTAGGGTTTTAAAAGAAACTTCTCCCATGCGAATTTTGGACATTTTCAAGGCGCTTTTAGAGTTCTTTTCACCATGGTTTCACCCAAATCAAGCATTAACAACGTCCAATCAAGCATTAAAGATCCAATTATGCTAATGAGCAGCTAATCTTGTTCGTAATCACTTTCGGGAGGAGAGTTCTTGTAAGTGAAGCACTAGGTTTAGTTTGAATTGATGTTTTGGGTTATGTTCTCTTGACATAAGACTATAATTTTTAGTTTGTTTAAAGTTTAAAGATTTGTTTATGTTTAAGTATTTGTGTGCTTTCATTCGCACTCGGTTTCCTTGGCATCGTGAGCAGTTTGTCATGTATGTAAATTCTTTGCATAAATGAGTTGGTAATTGTGTGAACAAGCGAGTCTTAAAAGTTTGTTTCATAACTATCACTTTAATCAAACGATTTTACAAAATCATGTCTATGTGATTCCCAATCAATTCTAATGAAATCAAGTGTGAATCTTTGAACTTGAATCTTGAAAGTGGTTGCATTTTTTCTTAGAAATTTCAAAACCCATTATCAAGTTTGTTGCTTTCTTAATTATTTTTATTTAATTTACCTTTCGCTTAAATAAAAACCAAAAAATATTTGGTTTTTAGTATTTTCGTTTCGTGTTTTAAGTTCCTAGGTATAAAGCTTTGAACTTTTCACAAATTCCTTGTGGAGACGACCTTACTTACCTTTGCACAATAAAGGTAGCTAAGAACGATAAATTAACTTGTTTTTGATCAAGTCTCGACAACCGGATCACACACCACACCACACCACACCACACCACACCACACCACACCACACCACACCACACCACACCACACCACACCACACCACACCACACCACACCACACCACACCACACCACACCACACCACACCACACCACACCACACCACACCACCACCACCACACCGCACCACACCGCACCACACCGCACCACACCGCACCACACCGCACCACACCGCACCACACCGCACCACACCGCACCACACCGCACCACACCGCACCACACCGCACCACACCACACCACACCACACCACACCACACCACACCACACCAATTTGATGGTGGTGGTGCTACCACACTAGACTACTACACCACACACACATATAACGGTCTCAACCTCACGACGAGAACATGTTGTGAAAAGGAATTTTGCGGCGTGGAGGGGGTGGTGGCGGTAGTGTCGGGCAACACTTTGGCTCGTCATGGCCTCATGGTGCATACACCCCATCCACCTTAAGAAAACAGTCCATGAATAATAATCATAAAATTTCAATTATCGTAACCATCATTAATAAGACAAAACAACAAAAAACTACAATGCAATCAAATCACAACTGGAATTATCAAAAGTCACTGAACGCGTAAAACCACTCACATAGAGTTGATTTTTATTTTGTAATTTTTTTGAAAAAAATACCGCTTATATAGGAAACTTAATGGATGGTAGTCACGATGAGTTCTTCACTCATCTACACAAATTACAATTTTGTGGAACACTTGGATGCAAATCTCAAAATTTAAACTTTTAGACTCAAATGACAATTTTTATAAAATCTCAAGAATAAAAAACACATTTATATCACATATTTATTTGCATCATGTTATATTTTACAAATAGTACAAATCAAAATGGAGACTAGGTGCATACATACCCTATTCCACTACCAAAATCTTTCGATTAAGTACATATCAAAAAAGATTCGAAAGAGATGATTGCAAGCATTTTACAACATCGATGGCAGTCACGACGAGTTCTTCACTTATCTACACAAAACAAGGATTAATATATGTTAAACTTTTAGCCAAAGTTTATGACAAAAGAAAGTAATTGAAACATGTTCATCATAAACTATCATTCCTAGTAAACATTTGTTCTTGTAGTCATCATATATATATATATATATATATATATATATATATATATATATATATATATATATATGTGTGTGTGTGTGTGTGTGTGTGTATGTGTATGAGTGTGTGCATGTGTATTCACATATACCTTAGCAGTTATGGTTATTAGAGCAGTAGTAGTAGAAATCGAAAGAGTGCTGTTACACATGATTGTAAAATGAAGTCTCTCCATTTCTGTGAGGACTTTTAATGCAAGCAACGAATTTCTCTGACAGTAAATTCTTACAAGTATGTTGCTTCCTGAAATATTTACTTTAATCTCAGGATTGTAATCGGTGTTATATGGTAATGAGTTCTTCTCATCAAAAGAAGATGCATCATGTTCATGACTACCAGGAAACTTGGATGTCCTCCTTGCAACAGATGATTTTTGGGTAGTATCTTTTTCATTTTTTGATACCTCTTCAAGTTCCTTCACTCGGTTTTGAAGGTGTTTGATGTACTTACTTGCATCTTCTAGCACTGTAGCCTTGTCCATCTATAATAGAAAATCATTAGAAATGTTCAAATTAAGATAATAATATTAGATTAATATTAAACAACAACTTTCCTCTATGAAATAAAGTTATTACGGCTATGCATACAAGTCATGGTGCCTATGGCTTTACTTTTTTGCATAATTGTTTTGTTCTTGCATCTAGTAGAGAGAAAGAGAGGGTGTATTTGTGTGTGTATCAAGCTATTATTGGTTCTTGTAGCCTCCTCTTCCTGCAGGTTGTCCTCGCCTCTATTATCAGTTGTGTTGATAGCTTTTGCTGGCCTTCTGTTCTCGCTAGATATCTCTGTCCCCATTATTCTTTTCTTCTTCTTCCTGCTATCGGCTGCTTTGGTGGTTGTTTTGGTCCCGCCCGTGGCATTGCCATGGAATTATATTGGTTCTAAGGATTGTGGATCTCCATCTCCACCAAATCTATGCTTACATGGCATGCCTTGGTGGCGGTAGCGGAGATATGGCTTCGTACCCTCCTTTTAGGGTTGTTGGTCTTGCCGTTAGGGAGCGGAATCTAACGAAGGATATCTTAGGTACCGTGGCCATCAACCACTTTAGGTTACAATGTTGATGCCAGTGGTCGCGTTGCTAGCCGCCAGTTTTTAGTTTTTCCCTGATGCCTCTGTCTTGGCCGTCTACTTATAGGGTTGTTGACCATCATGTTACAGTGGGGATGCCGGCTTTGGATGTCGACAATGGCAGTCAGTTACCATTTTAGAGGTATCTATTTTGGTGTTTGGATTACAATGGGGATGCTGACAGTGGATGTCATCTACAACCTTGCTAACGTTTTGTCGTGTCTTCAGTTGTTGGGTCGATTATGGTGGATCTAGGTTCATTTGAGAAATGTTGTTACACTTATTTTGATTTGAGTAAATCACACTTCTCTAGGCAAAACAACACCCACCATTTTCATCATCCCATCTCTACCATTCCTCTATCTTCTTTATCCGGTACCCACCACCGGCCATCATCTCCGGCGATCGATTCAACCACCACCACCGATCCATCTACCACAAAAGTAGATCCATAGCGGTACAAAACCCAAAAAGTTTGTGTTTTTCAAGGTTTAAGAGACGCGAAGCTATTTAGATCAAGAAGATGGAGGGTTTTTAGTTTTCTCCACAAAATTTAGGTTCAAAAAGCTTTAAAATTATTGGTTTCAATGGTTAACATTGTTGATTTTAAGTTTTCTTCATAAATTTCATCCACCCAATAACCCCTTAACTTCATCCATAACTTTAGTTCTAATGTTTTTTCACAAAACAACATATGCGAATATGATGGATCTAATAGGTTTAGTGATGGATCAAGTAGGTTTAGTAATGGATTCGATGGGTGAATTGATGGTGATGTGGTGTGTGTATTTGGCAATGGATCTGCGTAGAGAGAGAGAGAGAGAGAGAGAGAGAGAGAGAGAGAGAGAGTTGAGGGTGGTGTGGTGTGTGGATTTGAGAATCAATGGTGATAGATCTATGAAGAAGGGGTAGGGACAATGCGGTGTTGTGGTGTAGCGATGGTGGTATGGCTGAAGAAGAAAGGTGATGGATTTAGCGATGGATGATGGTGGATGACAATGGTGGTTGTGAATGATGAGGATGGATGATGAGGATCATTGTTGATGATAATAAAGATGGAATATGATGATAATGATATGAGAGGGTGGTTTTCTATTTAGTTTTATTTTAAATGTTTTAATATTTAAGAGGGTATAATGACCAATTTATCCTCACATGCAAAGCACATGATCAGAATTAAATGCCGAAATTAATGTCCGTTGGAGGAGAGGACGAAACGTGCAAACTTTTTTAAATGTAAAGGAGTTTACTATAATTTCCTTAGTTTAAGGACGAAACCTAAATATTTATTACAAAACTAAAGGACGAAAAGTGTAATTTACTCTTTTGGTGTTCTTACTACTAGTTTTGTGAATGTGCTTACTATAGCCATGTTAGCAACTTTTACACCCTGTGGCACCACCCTCTTTTGGTGCCATTCGATGATATTAAACATTGGTTCATATGAGACCACTCGGTGATGATCCAGTGTTGTTTGCTGATGATGATACAGTTCGGTCGATGATGGTTTACGTATGTGGGTCGATGATGTTGGACCTTGGTTCATGCGAGGCCACTCGATGATGCTTATGTGTTGTTTGTTGATGATTTGGTTAGTTCGATGATGACGTATGTACTTGCTTGCTCCTGAGACCACTTTAGATCACAAATCCCGCGGTAAAGCGCGGGGTGGATATCTAGATGCAATTTGAACCTAGAGCCTAGTTTATTTAATAAAATTGTTGAAATTTGAAAATTCAATATTTTGCATTACTCATGGGAATGATACACGCATCTTATAATTGGTTCATATTCTTATAAACAATTTAATCATCTTTCTTTTTTAATAACGACTCATATTTCTAAATTAAATACATGTTTTATTTAATTTTGATAGTTATAAAATACATATAGGTTATGCACATGAAAGATCATCAAGCTAACTTTTCAATATATATTTTTTTGATTAATATTTTACTGCTTATATACAAACTAGTATTAAGCCCAGCATTGCGACAAAAGTGTGCCAAGTAGCACCAGTGGCATACTACCATCAGTGACAACCAATACCGAAAAACCTCGTATCGAAAAATAAATAAAAGATGAAAAAATAAATTGAACGAAAGTAGACATAAAAACGTTGAACCACGCAGGGGAAACATAAAACATATAAAACAATAAGTAAGTCGACGTAGGACCAACGCGCTGTGACGGGACCGTTAAATGGGGAAAAAAATAAGCATACAAATGTCGAACCTCACACATACGTTACGGCGTGTGAACTCGCAACATTTAGAATGAAACGTAAAACACAAAATTTGTAAATATGAAAAGTATAGGTGATCAAATTTGAAAGTGAAAATTGTTGGGACTAAATTATCAAAGATGTAAAAGGTTAAAACGGAAAAGTTAAAGATTAGAAAAAACGAGTACAACCCACTTAAGCGTATTGTACCACCCATGATTCACACAAAAATTGATAATTAGTATATATAATGTGTAAGTAATATAAACAAAACATTACATAAACATTCACTTTATCCATTTCAATATCTGTCATCGAAGGAAAAAAGGCTAGCATCATTTCTCCATTGGGATATATAACACATGACCTAATATGTGTAGGTTATAAACATAAATGAAATTTATTGAGAGATGAACAAGCAACAATGAACATAAAATATATACTATTTTTTATATTTGAGTGTTTTAAGATTATAAAGTTTTAGTGATTTATTTTATTCTATTTGTTCATGTGTTTTGTAGTATTTTGCATAGATTTCTCCTTTATGCGTGTCTTCAAATGAAATATACTACATCAAGTGAAGATTAATAAACATGATATGTGTTAAATAGTACCTTTTTGACTTCAGGAAGAAGAGCAGACAAAGCAATGAAGCGTTGAGTCAACTTCTCTCTTCGCTTTCTTTCTGCCAAGATATGCTCTTGGGCTTGTCTATGGTTTCTTTTCGGGGTGGAAACTCTTTTAGGGAGTTTTATGGATCGAAGAAGATCATTCAGATTCATCTCCTCGGTAGATTTTATCGCATCATGGTACTCTCAATTTGTATCCTTCATAGTGCTCATTTTCAGTTGTAACTCTTGGCGAGGTGGAGTCTCCAAAAGATATTGTGAAAGTGTTGGGTGTGGATCCAAGAATAGGAGCAAAAGAGCCGGTTGTATTTGCCTTGGTACTTTCTTGTATGTCTAAATTTTTACTAACGCTAGGTGCAGTAACATGTTGGTTTCTTTTTACCAGATTTTGATAACCTTCGTAGTTTTGTAAAGAAAATGAATCCGCTAACTCACTATAAGAACATATTTGTTGCTGTTGATTCATGAGCTCACCGCGATCTTCCATATCCTGCCGCGTAGTTAAGCATCAAACAATGTAAAGCAAGAAACAATCACTAACAACTATTGTAGATAAAAATGTAGTGATTACCGGTTCAGGAAACCATGCCTCATATGGGATATCCATATGTGTAGCTTGGCTTTATCGATTAAGAACGAATAAGCACTTATTAGTAGCCTGCAACATAATTAAACTCATCTTTAGACAGAGATTCAGGATTGTGATATGATTGATATAAGCTCTTAACTTGTTCTTTTCTCATATGAAATGAATTGTATTTTTTTTCAATCCTTCCCGAAAAATGACTTGATCTAACGTTGCCAAACACTTAACCAATAGCACTCAAAACTGTGTTCATTGAATAACAAGTATCTACTGCCTCCATGGCCTTCAAGATCATACGGTCAAACCAAATATATTCATCAAACAATTTTTGTGCTCTCTAATGAACCAAAATAAAAATTTTATTCAGGTTCAATACATACAAATAGTAGATTCAGAATATCTTTAAACCTGTTCAAATCTAGTTGCAATACAACTACTTTCGATTATAAATTCTACTAGGAACTTCACGCATCCTCATGATGATAACAAACTTAAAATAATATTCATATAACTAGGATTACCAATGTAGAAAATCATATATTTACCTTATATAACTCTTTGGAAAATGTTATCCAAACTTTTGTGTGGGCAAAGAATTAAGATCACGGGTTCCAAGGCTTTCAAATTAAGTAATATATGAGTGGAATTTATCGGATACGTTTCTATATTAGTTTGTTATGTTTTAGTGAATGGACTTTAATTATGTAAAAATGAGGGAGCATTTGAATGTTTAAGCAAATAAAGTTTGTGAAAGCAAACTGAAAAGGTGGAAATGTCGAGAAATATGAAAATTTAAAAGGACCAATGAACAGTAAACACAAAGTATAAGCTCTACCATCAACGTAATCACAAATAGCAACTCTATAATAATCAAAATGATGGAAAGTTGGAGTTATCTGTTTCGAATCACATGTCTAGGTACTCATTTATCTACCAAATCTAAACATGAGAGCAAAACAATAAATAGTTAAAGATATTTATCAGATAATAGTTTTTTCCATTAAACCGAGTCAAAAGTTGGCACAATTTACAAAATGGATAGTAATTAATTTGTCATGTCCATGGTTTTAGATGGGGGCGTTTATGAATCATGATTCGTTAATATAGGAAGAGCCAAATCAAAACAAATGAAGTACATTAACAACAAACTAATTAGGGTCATTATCTTATTCGAGCCGTCTGAAAGATACAAATTACTGAAGTGAGAATTTTGGAACTTGATAAAAAATAAATGAGATTAAAAGTTACTGTATTTGGCCTAAGCTAAATCTAGAATTTGGATGCAACCATCTTAAGGAGGTTTAAATAGATGACTCAAGAATTTTCTAGCTAGAGGTGTTATATTCATTACTCTAATTTCAAAATACAGGTCCAGAATGAATGACCTATTAGCAATATATGGTGGAATTCTTTGGATCTGCTAAGGAAAGAAAAAAGAAGAAAACAGATTAGATAATTACCTTGGTAAAATACTTTAGACCTGTACGTACGTTTCTTGGATTCCCCAGTTTCTTCTTTCTTGTGAAAAATTTACATTGGAACCTCATCTACTTATAGATGACGAAGAATGCATCAAGAAAAGTAGTGTGTCCTATCCAATTAACTTTTTGATATATGTAGCTTCTGTTTAAAATCTTATTTAATTGGAATAATTATAACACTTTTCTTATATATTATTGTTTTAAGTAAGAGGAAGTAACTCAATTTTACTTGGATGACATATCAATATCACATTAGTTGTTTTTTTAAGTTCCCTTAAAAAAAATTTTCTACCTTGTATCGTCCTAATTTTTCCTTAATTTATCACCTTTACCAAATTAGTTTATTTTTAATATTTATATTTCATATTTTACAATTAAATTATATAAAAACATAAAAATAATAAAGAAAAAAGAACTACAACTAAAATACAAGACAACATTAATAATAAAGTAAACTAGTGGTTCATTTGTGGTTTCGATTAATACATATGCTCAAATGCTCAATAAGATCCGATTGAATGTTATGGTGGATTGTACATGATCGTAAACGTAAAATATACCGTGCTCCCCACCGATGTAATGTTTGAGGATCCTCTATATAATAAGAAGATATTGTTCCACCATTCTTTTTCAAAATTATATTTTATAGGATAATGCAAGCATACATAGTTTTTCTAATTTTTCGAGAATGTTGTTGTCTTACGGGTTGTTAAAGTATATGTCACTTACCTTTCAAGGACCCAAAAGCTCGTTCAATGTTCTTTATTGTAACTTTTTACGCTCTCTTGAAGCGTTGTTGTTTGAAATCGTTCTCAGGTAGGTAAGATAACAAATCCATTTTTATTTATATTTTCTTGAAATGAGAGTATAGAGTTTGGAGACATTTGAAAAATATTGGGTATCTAGATTGTATAACTTTAATTATGTGTATTAATTTATAGGGATAAAAGATTTAAATTTATTTATTCTTTTGTAACAATATTGTTGCCGGGTTGGGGTGAGGGGGAGGGGGGAGGGGGGGGGGGGGTCGGCCTAGGCCAGGTATCCTCTGCCACTCTCCGGTCCCAATCCGTGTCATCTTTTAATAGCAAAAGACAAACATACCCATTAAATATCACTCATAACTATCTTCTGCCAATTAAACCAAATACAAGACCCAATCGAACTAACCCCCAGCTCAAGCAAGTGTAACCCAAAATGTCCCACGTCTTCACTGGCCAAATTAGAAAATGGGCACATCACAGGACCACTGCCCACTTTTCTACATTAAAACGATTGACAACGTATTTCTCTAGAGTCGTCATAAATGATTAAAGTTAATTTTGATTGAAACAAGCCCATTCTATGAAGAAACTTGAGGTACAATGTATAAATTATATATACATATATATGTAATATGTATATATAGGTATATACATACAGATACACACACACACACACATATATATATATATATACATATATATATATACATATATATATATATATATATATATATATATATATATATATATATATATATATATATACACACATATATATATATATATATATACACACATATATATATATATAGATATATATATAGATATATATATATATATCTATATATCTATATATATCTCTATATATCTCTCTATATATCTATATCTATCTCTATCTATATCTCTATCTATCTCTATATCTCTCTATATATCTCTCTCTCTCTATCTATATATCTCTCTCTCTATCTATATATATATCTATATATATCTATCTATATATCTATATCTATAGGGAAGCATTCTATTGAGAACTATAAATATGTAAAAACTACTAAGAACCACATAAGCAATGGACATAACACCTCGATAAAATTAGTAATACTAAAAGATGATGGTTTGATTCTAAATTTTAATCGTTTATTTCATTTTAACACCTCTCTGTAAGGCCCCGTTCCCGGGACGCCTACAGTTGGTCACTCATCGCACATAAAACATATAATTACATTGAATTAAGAAAACATTGCAGCGCAAACATTCAAAAATGACATCACGTTTCATTATAATTACTTTTGCCAAATAATACACCATTATCCGGTTACAAAATTCATGTTTGCATTACATCACAAAAGCTATATAATTGGATGCCATCCCAAAAGAGCCGAGTAGCCTTGCCGTGCCATCCTCAGCAATCATTTACCTGCCAACTGGAAAATGTAATAAAAGTCAGCGTTGCTGAGTGAGTTCTAGTTTATAAAATAAATATACTTTACTTTCATTGAAAACCGTTCCTTTTATCATGCGATCATGCAACATACGTATACACAGATAATTTCATTATTATCTTTCATCTCATTCATTATCTTCCATTCTTTTCGTTCATTCTGTCTTCCGAGTCTTTTGCGACAACATGGTCGCTCACCTCAATGGCAATCTCAATGATTGCTCGCTATCCGAGTCTTTTGCACCCCTAAGGTTGCTCACCCCAATTGCCCATCACGATAGCAAGCTATCCGAGTCTTTTGCAACAACAAGGTTGCTCACCCCAGGCAACATTACGATAGCACTTTACTCGAGTCTTTTGCAACGACAAGGTTGCTCACCTCATAGGCAATCTAAATGATTGCACTTCATCCGAGTCTTTTGCAACACAAAGTCGCTCACCCCAATATATATGCTTGCAAGCCTTTCTTTCGTTCATTCATCTTTCATTAATGCATGCATTCTTACTTCATGTTCCTCTTTCATTATCTTTCGCTTTACATTACATAATACTTCATTCATTCATTCATTCATTCATTAGCATAACATGTAAAGCCACAAGAAAGATAAGCATACATCATAATAAGGAACATTCATACACATTCATCATCATACCGGGCAACATCATACACTCATAATATGCATAAACATGCAACATCCTCATCATCATGCCCTACATGCTCTCTACGGCCATAACCATCCTCTTACATGCTCATACGGGTTACCTTACGTTAACACTTACATCTGCACCTTTCCCCGAAGGCCAGAAGTCAAACTACACATTCCATCGAGTGCAACAGCCCTGTTCGGGCGTATGGACACTCTTCAGTCGCATGGCCTCCATGCGACTGAACATCATGCGACTGAACTCATGCGGATGAACATCTATGCGAATGAGCATCCAATCGTGCGTATGGACCTCGTGCGAATGGGATTACTGCGAATGGGCACCTATGCGACTAACCTCATGCGAATGGACTCATGCGACTAAGCATCTATGCGACTGAACCCTCAGTCGTACAACCCTCATGCGACTGGACTCCCAGTCGTGCGACTGAATCCCAATCGTGCGAATGACCTTCAATCGCCCTCATTCGGCCGTATGGCCTTCATTCGGTCGCCTAGCCCTAGCTGATGCAGAATGGAGTTCATCCCGAACCCAACCTGCCATTTTCGGCCTCCAAGCTCATCCAAACCCATTCTAAGCCTAAATCAACCCTCCTGGACCTTAGGAATGCATACCTTAACATCATACAAGCACACCCAAGCCCGAAAACATGCTCTAAACACATCATACACATCACACCCAAATGGGTCAAACACACACACACACATAAAAACGAGTTTTGCACATTTTCCAGCCCCAAAATCGGTTGAAAACAAGTAAAAGTGGGGTCCTAGAACTCACACAATCGAGCACAAAGACAAGAGCTTCGATTTGGCTTGCCACTCGACGGATTTGGACACCCGAATCACCCGAAACACCACTTTTCTCCCTTTTTCTCTTCTTTCTCTCTTCTCCTCCTCTCAAATCTGAAATATGTGAAGTGTGGGAGAGTGGGCTGCCCTCTCCCTACACATATCACCACATTACCCGACTTTTCTTCGTTGGCGAGTTTGGTCCCTCGACTTTGGACTTTATTTCTTTTCTTTCTTCGTCGGCTTCAAAATAATAAATTTTCGGGTGTTATACTCTCTCCTCAATTTTTTTAGAAAAACTTTAAAATGTTCATATATGCAATACAATGTGTGTGCATTAATGCACATTATCAAAAGACTATAAATATCGTGATTTTTAAAAATATATCTTAAAAGTAGTAAAATTACAAACATTTTGATATATTTATATAATAAATAATATAAGAATTTAAGTGGTTCTTTCTGGTTCTTTACAGATTTATGGTTCTCAATTGAATGTCATTCTATATATATATATATATATATATATATATATATATATATATATATATATATATATATATATATATATATATATATATATACACATACATATAGATATATACAGATATATATACATACATATATACATACATATATATATATATATATACATATATATATACATATATATATATATATATATATATATATATATATATACATATATGTATATATATATATATATATATGTATATATATAGGGAGGGATGCAATAAAACCATGTTTATAATTAAAAACTGTGAAAACTAGGGGTTACGTATATGTAATTACGTGTTAAAAAGTGTAGAACTAAGAACATACATGTATGGGTTATATGTAAGTACGTGTTATTAAGTGTACAACTAAGAGTTACGTACATGTAGCTTCTACAAGTTACGTATACGTAAATCGTTTTGTCATTATCGACGTTACTTGGAGTTTATATAAAAATATAATGACCTTGAAAAATATGGTTGGATTTTACTTAAATATAGTTTACACAATTAGAAAGTTAAATCAAGTATAAATTACGTGATTGGATAGTGGTGGTTTTCACGGTTTTTAATTATAAACATGGTTTTTATTTGATCTCTCATATATATATATATATATATATATATATATATATATATATATATATATTATATAATATATATATATATATATATAATATATATATATATATATATATATATATATATATATATATATATATTCTAATAAGAACAATGACAAGTTTAGCTTATTAAAGTTAGTTTGAAATAATAAGAGTTTTCTTAGACCATTTAGTTTTTTTGTTAGAGCTGAGCAAGGGGCAAATGCCAAAAATAATATTATAGAGCATTCGACACATGTAAGGATGTCCCCAATTAAGGGTTCCACTCAATTATTTTGCTAGCACTTTTATTCTTGATGAAAATATGCTAGTTGCAACAAATTTGTGACAACTATGTGTATTAGTATTTTTTTTTCCTACTAGTGACCACTATACGCAGGATCTAAAATAACCCAATTATAAATCTAACCGAGAAGTCAAACTGCGTTATATTTTGAAGGGTCAGAAAAGAAAGGTTATTTAAATGGAACTTTGGCGTAATTAAAAAGTACTTTCGAAAGAACTCATCACATAATTTATTATAACCATTAATTTAATGTAATCAATACCCATTTAAAACTTCTTCTAAGAGATTATGTTTTTATAAATACGTACATATGCTTATTATCCAAAGAATGAAAATTTTATATACTAACTAAGATTAAAGGCAACATGATTAAGGTTGAGAAAAGGGCTACGTACTTTGTTTTAATTTGTCCTCACATTTTAATAGCTTTATTGAAATTTCATTTGTCGATTTCCATATATAATATTTATTCGGCACATGCAAAAAGCTATATATATTTATTTTATTATTATTAACATAAGATATTATTTCCAACCTGCTAGAAGCTAGTACAAGAAGACAGGGGAAAGAGGCCTAAAACATCCAATTGAATCTAACTCAGATACATCTATTAATTTGACGCCTAAAGAAATAAATAAGCTGCATCCCACACTCCACATTTTAGTACTGTTTGTTAGTCACTGATAGTTCCACTACATGTTCCATAGTGATTCGGTCTATTACATTATGGTGTAGATGTATCTAAGAACAGGTGATACACTCATGTTCTTCACGAGAAGATGTATTGGTTTACAATTTTTCTATAAAAGTCGATCTCTTTATTTTTTCTTAACATAAATACTACTAAGGATACCTATCAAAATACACTATTAACTATAACTTTTGAATCTTCGGTTGCCTAAATCAGTGGCCACCATCACCACAGTAATACTTGCATATATGTAAAATTTGATTTGGTTATTTACACCAAATCTATGTTTGGCGCAATGATTAGATGGGTGGGCTTCCTCAACAAATATCTTTTAAAATTATGTTTTTTTCGTTTTAAAAATATTTCATTTTCGCCCCTTAAGTTTCTAAAGTTTTGATTTACTCATATATAAGTTTATCTAAAAATATATTTTTTTTTATGTTTGTATTTGTGCGTGTTGTTATAATTTCGAGTTTGTCTATGTTTAAATGCAATCGAAAACTACACTGAGCAAATAAAACACCTTTATGTATCTCTTTTTATATACGTCTTACTTAAAACTATTAATTTTCATGTTTTTAGTTGTTTATATTTTTAAATTCAAACCGAATTGACTCGGTTAAATATAAAAAACGTCTATGTGCCTATTCTTAAATAAATCTTTTCACTTTCACCCGCTAAAACCTTATAAAAACTATGTAAAATTTCACTTTAGAAATTTTCTTACATTCATATTTTTGTAGTCGGTATAAAATCAAGTTTATCTACATTTGTACAAAATTGAAAACGACTCAGGTATTGACGTAATTTAGTACATAAACAATTCGGGTCGATTACAGTCTATATTTTATCATGCTGCATACGATGTTCCTGCAACGCGTGGTCGGAACGAATAGTAGCTATCACTCATTTAGCAAGGTCGAGGGTGGGTCCACCGGCCTTGCCACGTGTCGACTTCTTATTGGATCACAAACTCCAACCTTTTTTGTTCGCGCCTAACTAATGTTAAATAATGTTTCTCTACCTAAAAACTAACACAAATACAAGACACGCCTACCTAATGTTAAATAATGTTTCTTTTATTTCACTACTACAAAAATAAGCATTTGTAACCGTCAAAATGGTCGCAAATGCCTTGTTGCGACCATTTTACGACCATTTTGGTTGGTTGGCTATACCCTGGTTGGTAATTTTGTTTTCGACCAATTCTTGCAACCAAAAAGTTATTGTGATTGATTTTGTGACCATATCATCCATCGTAAAATTAGCAACTGCATCTAATTGCGATGGAATTTGTGACCTATTTTTTTATTTTATTTTTAATTATGAGTAAAAAAGTAGCTAATGTATTTATGATCAAATAAATTATGATTGCTGTATTTGCGATCGTTTTTGCGACCAACTTAGAATTTAGTTTATTATTTTATTATTTAATGGAATTAACGACCGTATTGGTGACCAAAACAATTTTGGTTACAATATTTACCACCGTCTTGCGACAGAACTAAAATGGGTCGCTAATTTTGCGACCCCTTTTGTGTTAATCGCTAATATTGCTACTTGTTTTGGTTCGGTCGCTAATTTCACGACCCATTTTGTTTTGGTCACTAATTTTGCAACCAAGTTTGTTTCTATCACGAAACTTGCAACTACTTGATTTTGGTCGCTATACAGTCGCTAAATTTACAACTATTTTTACTGGTCATAAATTTTGGTTGGTTTTGCTCATTTCTATAGTAGTATTTTTGTAATTTTTTTTATCAAAATAAATTTGTTTCCTTTAATATTCTAATCATTATCATATATACTTTACTTTTATACATACATAACAAAGTTCGTATATGCGTTACAACGTGCTATTAACCACGTTAATGTCATTATACGATTCCGTGACATTGTGCGAGTCTTTATGGCGCAACGTACGATGCATAATATTATCTTAATATATTTTCTCTATATACTTAAGTTTATTAGTGTTCATATATACCTTAACGTATGTAGTAAAGTTTACAAATGCGATGCTATCGCAGTCACGTTTGTGCTTACTTTTATACATGCATGTCTTATTTTCAATTTGTAAACTTTCAAATGATAACACTTTTTAAAAACTTTATAAAATATCTTTCTAAAGTTCCGAATGTAATCCTGTACAATTCACTTAAAAGAATATTTTCTTACGTTAATATTTTTGTATACGTGTCGCCGGTATAAATTCGAGTAAGTCTATGTTTGGACGTAATCGAAAATGAGTCTGGTGTTGACATAACACTAGTTTGGAAAATCACGTTGCATACGAACCCACTGCAACGCACAACGGGTAAAAGAAATCGTTATTATAAATTAATGAATATTTCTTTCAAATCATCAAATGATTCTAAATCATACGGATTTTTTTCATATCAAATTTGGCGTCAAGCAACCAAATAGAACATGTTTAGTGAAAGAACAATGCTCTATTACATTAACTAATAATGGAGCTAATTGATGTCGGTCGGTCATTAGTGAACCTAGTATTGTGAATTGTGATCTAGGTATGACACGACAGAAGAAAAAGGGAACTTAAATCGTTGGGCATGCGATATTGTGACGCAGATGGTGAAAAGGGTTTGAAGATGGTGCCGATGGCAACGCTATTGAAGAAGGTGGTGGTGGAAGGTGTTCGCGGCTGGGGTTGTAAAGATCATGATAATCATCATATCTATAATTAGTTTTGTTTTATATTACATATAGATAAAGGTTGTTATCGTTGCTATACAACCTCATGTAATTATTATATTTCCTTAATATATTTTAGCATTATAACTGGCCACATGTTCTATAGTAATCATTGAACATTTTACATCAAAGTCTCCTGCTTGTATACATCAAAGCCACTTGCTTGTATAGGGGTTTCAACCTTCATGTGGGTGGTAGGTGTTACAGATGCTTTTAAAGTTGGAAAGAATCAGTAATCCATAAAAAGTAGAGAAGAAAGTATCACATTGGTTGCTAGAGAGAATGAATCATTTCATATAAGAAGGTCAAGAAATTTTCTACTAGGATGCGCTTTGTGCGGATAAGCAAATCGTTAGGTAAAAACAAAACTGCGAGTTCCTGTATACTAACACATTATAGGTTAAACTGATAATATCCTCACACAGTTTTACTAGGGATGTTATAGCGACCCACGCCAAATATGAACAAATTGACCTCTAAGTCCATCACGAACCTGTTTTCTTCTTGGTTTACCAAACATGTCATCGGCCTTGACCTCCACGGACACTCGTTTATCTCATGGTGAGTTCATTCCACTGCAAGCTCCTCTTTCACCGCACCGTAGTAGCTGGTGACCCCACCATTGCACTCTTTTTCAGTCACCTGAGTTCCGGCCAACCTCCCCCCAACATCACCATCTTTTTCAGTCATCAGTGCCCACCAATTACGTCAAAAAGCGGGTGAAAAAAGTCTATTTGAACCGCTCTATCCTGAAAAACACAAGCACTAGTTGGAATAACTAAGTCTGGTGCATAAATTGAACTGTATTTCAAATCATTTTTGGAGTAATCAGATTTGCATATTGTTAAAAGCGATCTAACTTCTTGCTGTTAATCAGATTGCATTTAGCTTCCTCATTTCCAATATTGCTCAATAATCAGGGATTCTAATTTAATAATTTGTACACCACACTCAATAATAGTTCCTATGATGATATGAACTCCCTGCAAAATACTCAGTGAGTGTTGCTCATAATACCAAGAAAAAAAAACAAAAATAATAAGTAACATCACATGTTTGTGGGTGTTTTTAATTACCTTTTGCATCGACACTTGATGGTGATGAAGGAGAGTTAATTCGTATGAAACACAATTTTAGATTTTTAATTTTTTTTAACATAGGTGTATATTAGATGTTTAGAAAAAAATTAACATCAAACTAAACGTCCATCTAACCTAGGGATACTTTTCTATTGAAATTTTTTTAAACTTTATGACCAAACATGTACTAAATGACATTTGAGGATCAAACTTGTAAAATAACCTAATCATATGAATAACTTTTGTAATCAACTCTAATAATGATATCGTAAAATAATAGAATCCAATGTGAAACTTCTAGGTTCCATTACTTTTTAAAGAACTAAAATAATTCAGACTAAAAAATGTTTAAAGCGTGGTAAAAGAACCCTTCATATGTTTCTATGCTCTTTTGTATAATAACATACATTTAGTTGTTTTAAGCCGCATGTCCATTGATGACACCTCCATCGATTTAAAATAAAATTCACAATTATATTTTATCATTAAAACAAGAACAACTAAGAATTTATTAACTTCATCCGATCTCTTATCTCAATAGGCGGGTTAGCATGTGAAGAAACAAGATGGACTACAAATGGAATAATGTATTATTAAAAACCACAAAGGAACTAGGATTTATGGACCTTAATGAACCCTGTCGATTGACCCTAACGGTCCACCACAATAGTTGCGGACCGGCATGGTAGGTCGCCAAGGAATGGGGACCGAGACTAGGGACTTTGGTTCCTTGGCAGACTGCCAAGGGTTCGAGGTGACGGTCCGCCATGGTGGTCGTGGACCGCCATGGTCAGGACTAACGTCTACGATGAATATTACTTTTCAAGATACGAATATTTCATTTGAAAGAAACGAATATGTCATTTTAAGTTGGCGGAGGACCGCGAAGCAGGGTTTAGCGGTCCGTGATGATGCCAGTTGGGAAGATTGGGTATAAAGACCCCAAAAACCCTATTTTCACCATTTTTACCCTCTCAACTCTCGTTCTACTCTCTTTAAACCCGACACACACACACACACACACACACTCTGTCTCTCTCTATTTTTGGCTCATTGGAAGGTTCATTTAGACGATACAAGCTTGTGGTTGTGTTTTTGAACATTGGTGTGCCTTGGAACTAACGTTTGGAGGCTTGTTTTCATTGGTAAGCCTCACTCCCTTCTAAATATGACTTATGGATGAATATGAACCTATGTATGACGTGTGAAACCCCGATATAGCATTGGATCACACGATAGTGGATTTGTGGACTTGAAGAAGATATCGTGAGCCTAGATCTGTGCGGTAAGGTTCTAAAACCTTCACATTACTCACCATCACAAGTTATTGGGTAAATCAAGGTTCTTGGAAGAAACCAAACCGATAGATAATGACTAGGATGCATATGATTGTTATGGTCTAGGAATGATCATGTTTGAATGAACAGATTTGTCATGGGATGAAGTCTGGATATACTAAGAAATGAACAATTAGTGCTGGTGTTGTAACCTCATGTTTAACACGAAGAATAAAACATGTAAAGGATTTTGTGTAATGAGAAGGTAAGTCCCTCTAGGTACTATGATAGGAGTATGTGTGAACCCTTTCGACATGTGTCCCTCATGAGTAGTGAAGGGGAATAACAATATGGGGTTGTGAAAACCCTAGTATAAGGTCACTACATGACTAGGACAGATTAAATAGATAAACTCGAGCGGGGAATCTTAAGGTATTGCACGTGTAAGTTATATCAACTTGACATGTGTGTGTTTATATGATATAGAATTAAAAAAGCTCAACAACCAGTGTGAAACGAACGCACTAGGGAAGCTCATCACTATGAGTCTGAACGTACCTTGTTTCCTTAAATGTTGGGTGCATTCAAGCTTGTAAATGTTTTTATATAAATATTTTTGGAAGTATGCGAAGAAGTAAAACAATCCGGAGACCTGGGTAGGCATGGTCTTATGTGCGTCTAGACCAATGGTGAGCATTAGGCATGGGCAAATCATTAATGTAAAGAGACGGTTACTAAAATATAATGCCTAACTCAAACCTCAGGGTATATGTGCACTTAATTGGATCCAATTGGGTAAGGAAGCCACACTCTATGGTGAATACTCAATTCAAGGCCACATCGAAGACTGTGGATAGGATTGGACTGATTTGAGGACACAATGGTGACTGCGGATAGGACTAGAAGATAATGATAGTTTAAGTCCACAGCGAGGATCTATAGATTGGACTAGAGCTAGCCTGAGGCAACAATGGATACTCTGGATAGGGTTGAGTGGTATTAATGACAAGGGATTCGGTCGGCCGTGTGTGCCTACAACCTACCTCTTTATATATATATATATATAATATATATATATATATATATATATATATATATATATAATATATATATATATATATTATATATATTATATATATCTATATATATATCTCTATATATATATCTATCTCTATCTCTATATCTATATATCTCTATCTATTATATATCTATATCTATATATATCTCTATATATATCTATATATCTATATATATATATATATTAAGCCTAGAGTCGCACATATGTAGTCAAAACTAATGCTCGCTATGGCGACCTCGGTATAGATTTAATTTGTTGATATTTACTTGCACATTTGTCGTGATTCTCTAAATACTTTAGAGTCATTGGTTATGACTCCCCAACAACATTGGTATAGACTTGATTTGTGATATATGGGTAGGAAATGAAAAAAAAAACAAAGAGTTAAGAATTTTATTTAAAGAACACAAGTTGATTTGAAGCTGTAATAACATTAGGGAAATCATTGTTATTAAACTAACATAAGGAAAATTATTTTAATAAAATGCTTACATAAAAAAAGTTACAAAATATCTACAAATTAACAAAGAACTCTATATATTATATGTGAAATGTATCTAAATTACGACTATGGTGGTTTGGATAGTACCTCTTCGTTAACAACAATCATTTAATGGAGAATGTTTGATTCGTGTTTTGTTTACTATGTTGTCTCCATAGCCTAATAACTTAAACCTAGATGGTAAATTCACAAACCTTCACATCCAAATCTTTCAGTAAAGTTATTTGATAGGAAACCATAAAACTGTAAAAAAGAAGAAGAAGAACGAGTTATGCAGATCAAATTAAACCAAGAAAATTTATGAAAAGCAATAAATCAAGTCTCTACTTTTGATGTAATATGATCGGTAGCTTATATTTTTTGAATAAACAATAGAAGCTTGTATTCTTGTGAAATCATGTGTACAAAAAGTTAATAAAAAATATAAGAAAACCAATTTCTATCCATTAATCTAGACTGATTAATGATTGTTAATTCATCAAAAAAAATTTGTAAGCATTTAACTGATAATGGATTTAATTAAATACTATAAATTAAATATTTTAATTAGTATTTGATTCTAATATCAATATATTTTTAGGTTGTTCAAGGGTTTATGTTTTAGTAACACGAAACATTTTTGTCATGAAATATATGTCACAAAATTATGTTTTAAGTACTATAAGTTTTTTTTATCATGTAATATATCTTGTTATAAATGAAAATTTTTAGTTTCTAATATTTATTTTTCTACATAATCGCGTGGCTAATTTACTAGTTTATTATTATTTTTAGAGGTAACTTTATAAAATAGTTATCAAGTTTTAAAATATTCTAGTTAGGTCACTTATAAATATTTTTTATATATTTTTTTTCTAGTTAGGCCAATAAAGTTTCAGGATTATTTTAATTAGGTCATTTATAAATTATAAAATATTTAAAAAAATAAAATATTTTTAAAAGATTAACATTTATTAGAAAAAAGAAGATTTGCGAGAAAAGCAGCTACAGATACAAGACAAAAGAAGGAGTGGCACACTTAAAGAGTAAAAAGTATATCGTAGCGCAAAAGAGCATCCCGCAGAAAGTTTTCACTTTTTGTCCAGCTGAAAAATGGAATGCAATAGTCTAAGATGCTTAATAGCTCAAACAAGCGCGAAAGCCATTGCTTCTTGCTTTCGAGTCCAAGCCTACATTTGCTTAGTAAGGTTGCTTCTTTTTGTATCTCCTCAAAAAAGTAAAGGCGTGTTCGTTTTTATTTTTATTTTGAAAGAAAGTATGTTCAAGGATCGAGCGAAAACTGCTTTTCTTAGGATGAGCTTTTAGGGAGAAGTAGAAAGAGCTTATTTATTCGTCGATACCAAGCCTTTACTTCAAAGAAAAAGGATTAGAAATTATTTTTAAAAAAATTAAAAATATGAATCATCTAATTGAAACACTTTTAAAACTTTAGTAACCTGATTGGAAAAAATAAAAATATTAATAACATAATTGGAATAAACAAAAATACGCGTGATTAAATTGGAATACTATTAAAACTTGCTTAACGTTCTTTGAAATTTTAAACTAACTACATTTAATAATTAAATAATTTCAATTTTTTAAACTCTTTTTCGTAATCTTGAGACTACTTCAAATATATTCTATTAGAGGTTTCTCTGTTAGAAGTAATATTAAGTTAAATCCTTAAGAAAATCTATGCTAATAAATTAAATTTTTTAGAAAGCACATGTCGTTTTCTTAGGTTGTACAACTAGGAATTGGACACATGTTATCACTACAATGAAGTTAGAAATTAGTATATAAATATACTTTCTTTAATAAATGGTCGTTAACTATTATATATGTTAATCAAATAAACCTTTTTCTAAAAATAAATAAAATGTTTCATTAAAAGTATTTTAATAATGAGTTAATTTTGTTAAAAATTAATTTAATTTCCAGATAATCATTATTAAAATTAAAATATTTTAAACATCGTATTTTTTTAAACAAACATTTTTAAAATATCAATATTCATGAAGTTAAACACAATTACAATTAGCAATTACTCAATATCTCCACTTCATTGTATCACGATACAATCTTCTCAATATAGGTATGTTTTACTAACTTACAATCTTATATCACAATTTCATATTTATTATTTCAATACGTGTAACATACGGATAGCTAACCTGGTATTTGATATAAAACATGTGGTTTGTTAGAATCAAGTTCTATTATTTTATGAGACCAGGTTGTCTAATCATTCTTTTTGAAATATTGCCCAGATGATTTCCTGGATTATATTAATCCTTAGTAAAAATGATCAAGATGAAGGGAATGATTGATGACGGTGTATGCATTTAATATTAATATCCGTCCGATGAATCTCGGCAATAAAAACTTAAGGCATATAACATCAATTTAATTTTATACTAGAAAAAGTTATACTGAACTTGACATACTATGTGTGACACCCCTTCCATAGCATAACAAGGGGAGATTGTTAACTATTTAGTCTAAACAGAGTTTAATAGTTGAAAACTTGTACATGCAATACATTTTGTATTTGTTTTAGATTTACTTGATATCTATATTTTATCAACAGCACGTTCTAGTAGTAATCAGTATATCTATACTAACATAATATAACATCAATGAAATTAATAGTCTCAACAAGATGTCACAATACTGCATGAGTTAAAAACTGCTAGTAAGATCAGATCAAATTAATGAAACTAACAACTGATCAGCATCATATACAGCAGATATAGATGAAGAACTAAACATCCACTAGTAGTACACATTAGGCTTTATATGTATTCTCTTTATTATTCATTTCTAGTCTCTTTGTTCCTTACTATAACTTGTGATTTTTGCCACCATTAATGGGGGGCATGGCTCTCCTTTTTAAGCCAAAACAAATGTGGCTCGTTTTGTTCCATTTGTGTGCCATGTGCCCTCTTCTTTTTGTTCACATGGAGTATATATTAGTTGTTTGCAATCATTTCTGTCAATTACTACAGTTGACTGTCTGTTCTGGAAGCTTGATTATCAATAATGGTTAATATTTATACCATAGCTACAAGCATTCAAAAATTTGTTAGCCATGATCTAAACATATATATGTAATATAACATTTAGTAACATAAACATATGAATTACTACAGAAAACCCAGCTAGCCAATATTTCATTATTAATAACAGATGAACCAACAAAACTTTTTGATGGACATTAAAATGTATGCTAAAACATCGTGCACGTCACATGTCTTTTGTGTTTTCTTTTCTTAATGAAAAACTCACACTACTAACAATTATACTCACGCTACTAGAAAACTGTATATTTGACAGACAAAGCCATCGGAAGATCAACAATAGAATCCATAAAGAAATATTGCCCGTTGTCCATCACAAGTTTATGGACACCTTAAATGACCGTCGATGATCAGAGGCCAATAAATCTATCGCAAAGCCCATTTAAAACATCAGTTATTTAATCGCTAATGTGCTCTATATATACCGATCCTAATTTGTTTCTAAAAATAACAAACACCTGCTTATTGTCTATAAATAGTCTATGTTATACCTGTTTGATCTCGCGAACATATAAATGCCAAATTTTTTGTAACATGGAATATCATTGCTTAATATAGTATGTACATAATCTATATAGGACATGTCAATGAGTTAATATTAAAGACCATTATTAGCTAGCTAGTTAGTTGGAACTAATGATCTCGTAATTTGTCATTCGTGTCTATTGTCGATGCGATATCAATGTGCTGAAATTGATGAGCTATGAATATGGAGTCAAGCCTGCGTTTGTCATTTCAAGCCATCAGATTATAATGGTGTGTAATTATTTTTAAATTTAACTCAACAAGTTATGTGTTTGTTTGATAACCAATATTAACTAGCATATCGTTGTAGCACAAGGAAAGGTGAGTGGAACCCTCGTTGGATGAGGTGTTCTTGAGGACCCACACCGTCCGATGATGGGTGAGCACTTGAAGCTTAATCTCACTGGATTTGACCCTATCGCGATGACAAATGTCGTCGCCATAGGTGCTAAAAGTCGTCGCCATAGCCTATCGCGACGACATGTCGTCGCCATAAGGTTAGTAGCCATAGTTTCGTCGCAATAGGTCAAAAACACATCGTCGCCATAGAATCCGTCGCCGTTGACCTCTATCGCGACGACAAGTCATCGCTAAAAATTGTCGTCGTTATTTTATTTTTAATTTTTTAAATCAAAATTAAAAATAAATATCCTATTTTACGACGACATGTGTCACATCCCGGCGAAAGCGTGAAATGCTTAGGGTGTGACTTGTTTGATCAGAACTCATTGATTCACAACTTTTAACAAATATCACATAAGCATAACATAATTCATTCATAACATATGTAACATCTCGTATTTTGTTAACTTAAAAAGTTAACTTCGTTAAGTTTTAAAAGGACCTTTTATGTCATTTTGAAACCTTGAGGACCTATTATGGTTGATAATTAATAATAATAGCATTAAAAGGGTTGTAATGTTATAACACTTAAAGTGATTTTAATCTTAAAAATAATAATTATTATTATTATAACAATAATAATAACAATAACAATAATAATCGTAATAAAAGTTGTAATAATAATAATAATAATAATAATAATAATAATAATAATAATAATAATAATAATAATAATAATAATAATTTTAAATAATTTATGAAAGTTAATAAGTGTTAAGTTATAAATATATATGTATACTAAAAAAATAAAATATTAAACTTAAAGTTTAATTAAGGAGACCTTTATGTTAAATTTAGAACTTAAAATGAAAGTTTTGAATATGAAATAATAAAACTTCAAAACTTCAGGGGTTAATTTGTAAATTATTAAAACTTAAGCAAACTTTAAAACTCAAGTGTCAACTCTTGGAAATCTCAGGGACCATTTGTGTAATTCGGAAAACCCAAACCAACTCCCTTTTCCCTCCCCCGCTTTTCCGGCAGCCACCCTCCGGCGGCTCCGGCGGCGCCGGTAACCCCCCAAAACCACTTGAAACGGCCGGTTTTTGAAGCCAAATCATCCTAAACCGCTTCGTGGACATGGTTCGAGTTTAAACACACACTTTAATTGTGTTAATCATCGGTTACAGCCCCATTCAGATGAATAACCGAAGCACCATAATCACTTAACCGTTTGAGCTTTAAAACACAATAATAATCCAATTAATTGAACCTAAATAATCGTTTAAGCATCTCTAATCGATTACCATTTCCAAATTCACCTGAAAACACACAAAACTTCGCATTTGATTCTTGTTTCATCGAGAACCTGTAGCATGATCGAACCCCACCTTCTATACAATTTCATTACAAATTGACAGAGGGCTTTCGTTCTACATCTTCTAAAGAAGCTAAATCTGCAAGTAATTGGATTATCATCAAATAAATCACCTTGGGGCAATTCTCCACAGTCGCGATTGTTCTTCGATCGTTCTCATCAATTGAAACTTCAATCAAGGTAATCTGTTATGCAAAAAGACTCGAAATCGTTTGGGGATCAAAAGCCCCAACATTGATTTCGCTATCTTAAACGAATTGAGGTTTAATTTGGGGATTTGTCAAATTAGGGTTCATAGGATTTGGGGGTGTTGCTTGGTTTATGTTTTTAAGAAATAAAAACGGAGATAAACCGCGGCTGTATGCCTTGGTTCACTGGTTCCCCACACACATTCTAACTTGGAGGTCCCGGGTTCGACCCCGGGCACCCCCATATTTTTTTAAAATGGCTTTTTAAGCCTTAAATCAACTTTAGAAAATTTCTAATAAATATAAAAAAATATTTTATAACCTTTAAATGTATTTTAAGTTGTCAAATAATTTTCAGTGATATTTTAAAATATTAAACAATTAAAAAAACCTTTGTAATAAAACATTTTAAAGGTTATGTTTGAATTATTAACATAGATTTTAAATAATTAACAAAATAGTAGTGATCCGAACTTTCCTTAGATTTTATCGTTTAAATCACGATATTTTAAATGGAGTTTTATTTTAAAAAGTTATAAATTCTTTTGTGTAATAAAACTTATTATGGTTCAAATTTTATTAAAACATTATAAATCTAAATGATAAATAATTATTCAAGTAGTTGTTAAAATGACTATTTGAATAATTTATTATTCATCAAATCATTTGAGCATGTTATACCATTTAATGAATTTAATCGTTAACTTTTGTTTAAATTATTGAAAATTATAAAACAATATAATTTGCTTTATTTTAAGGTCTTAAAAACCTTTATAATAAATCATTTTAATAAGCTTAAAACTTTATAATATGATTTTAATATGTAATATCCTTATCAACTTTTAAATAGTTAATTTTTAAATTAATTATTTCTTTTCACATATTATTGGTTTAATTGATTTACATCATCTTTATTAAACCTAAATGATTTATTATTTTACTTAATTACTTATTTAAACTTCCAAGTTCTATTGGAAACCCTAGTTCATGTCTAAAAATTGTAATCTTATTATTAAACCTAATCTTGAAATCTATACGTTTAAACAACTTGTAAAAGAAACCATTTGGAACCTCGTTTAAATTATTATCATCATCATTATAAACATAATTACTCATCAAAACCCTAAAACTATTGAAACCCTAATTCTTATTTAAACATTAATCAATATATTAACCTTAATCTTCATCTTGTAAATTATATATTTAGGTGCTTGTAATGGACACTTGGGATTTATCTTGTAATCTTTTATATCATCTTGAAATGCTTATTTCCATGTGAGTTTTCCTTGCCCCTTTTTCATATTTTCACACTAATTTGGGGTGAAACATGATAGCTTATACTTGATACACTTATACACGTTTGAGACTTGTAAATCACATGCAATTCAACTTATTATTTTGTCATGGTTATTTGTGTATTGTAAGTGTTTATATGAGATACATAGTTTGTTTACAATCATTAACTATTGCTAGCCTGGCGACGTCTTAGATCTTTGGGCCTGACAAGCCTATTTGGTGCTAAAGTCGAGGTATTGCCGACTCCTAGGGGCCGTACGCTTGTGCACTAGGGAACCAAATACACTTAGCCAATCTTTTATACTTGTAATCAAGTCGAGGTTTGGTTGTAACGATATGTGTTCTATAACCTTACTAGCTTATAACCTATGACATGAATTGCTACTTGTAACCTTTTCATATTATGTATGAAAACCTTGGAAACTCACCAACTATTTATAGTTGACCTTTTATTTTTATCATGTTTCAGGAAAACCCCCAAGTTTGAAGTGAACTTATGTGCTGGCATATTCTAGGACTTGGACCTAGATAATAAACAAAATGAATATGTTTGTTATTTCATGTTGAAACTTATTTCATTATTGAGACTTATGCTTGTAATGTAATTTTGAAACTTATGAATAATATATTTGGATTTAATAATAGCGTTATGTGGCTGTGAACAATCGTAACTCTCACATCTCGACGTTTCCGCCGTCAAGGTTGGGGTGTGACAGATTGGTATCAGAGCCCATAACTATAGGGATTTAGGTTATTAGAAATGGTGACCTAGACTATAGTTGCATGAATCTCATAGAAAGATCCTTATACCTTTGTACTTACATGTTGTTTGCATGCTACATAATGCTATGCCTTTTGTGCAACTTGATGCCTTAGCATAGGATTGCCTTATGTATGCTTAAACTTAGTTACTTGTCTCCCTAAACTTAACTTTGACTCTTTGACCCTCCCCGACAAATGAACTTCCTAAACCTATTCTCAACGACATGTGGAATCTACACTTATCATCTGGGTTCAATTCCTTAGACTCTATGTCTAATCTATGAAAATCTCATCAAGGTTTTGATTTCATAAACCAAAGAAATTTGTGTGGCACATAGACACCTGTATTCTGGATTTCCTGGCAAAAGGCCTTCGGGCTAAGGCAAGCATATCGTATAAATCTCATTTTGAGACCAGTTATGCTTACCTGGGGATTTCTAGGATGAGTGATAAACTATGGTCAACATACACAAGTCTCTAAGGCAAATGGGTCAATTTACCTTGACGTGTCAACGATTCCAAATGGTAATGCGTTACCAAATGGAACCATCCTCTTTGTGTCTTAAAAATCCTTGATTCTTTGATCTGGTTTATCACCAAAGTTTTAATATCTTCTCGTTCTTATCATACATAATGTTCGTGTTAATATTGAACCTAACCTACATTACAACTCTTACGTTTAAACACCGTTATACGTTGAGCGTTTTATGTATCTATTTCTATACCTTGACCAACGTGTGCATGAATCTTAATATATCCAATGATATTGGGAATCTAAAGCGAATGGTCTTCAAAACTTTAAATTATTACTTATGGTTTTCAAATCTTCTTAAAAATATGTCCCATAACTAAGAACATGCATTGCTATAGGTGGAATTCCTACATCTCGAGATACTTTGTCTAGGCAAAGTGTAAATGGTGATTTGACTCGATCATTGAATCCATTTACATGACTCGAAACCCTTGAGATGAATGATCACTTATAAGTACGTGTGTCTTCAATAAGACTATGGTTGACCTCATATCTTGAGAAGTCCGTGTATTCCTTTCGATTGTGAATTGAACGTTCACATCTCGTTGTGGCGTTGAATAATTTTCTGCCCTTAATTTCGTCTTCCCGATTGAAACCATCCAAGATTTGAACACCACAACAACTTCTGTTATCTTGAACTTTGATCTTAAGCTTGTAAGCATGATTTTTTTTCCTTTTGTTACATTGATGTAACTTGAAATTTTCCGAATTCCTAATTGATATTATTTTCCTTTCGTCGTTAAGTTAAACTCCGTACCACCGTGAGAGATGCAAGTGTTTGTAAGTCAACCTATGACTAAGAACACCCGTATCTTCTAAATGATTCTAACTCATCAAAACAGGGGTGATTCCCTTACTTTGATATTCTCTATTCGTTTCGATAAATGATTTCCAATCGCGTGTTTTATGAAATTTCATCCTCTGGATTGGGGTGATTACCTTATCTTGAGGATTGACTTCAATTATTTTCTTTGGAATGGCATTCCAAAATGACATGATCTCACCAAAATAGGATTGAAACCCGTACTTTGGTGACAAATGTCAATTTTTCGATTGTTTTCTTGCTTTTATGAAATTCAATCATCAAGATAGGCGTGAATTCCATACCTTGATGATAATATCATCTTTATGAATGGTATTTGCTCAAATGAGACGACTTCATCAAAGTAGGAGTGATTTCTGGATTTTGATGAAGAAGTTCATCTTGTTATATTTTGTTTTTGTAAAACTTCACCGTTAAGATAGGAGTGACTTCCCTTACCTTAATGGTGAGTTATCTCGTCTTATTTCTGTGGATCCTCAACAAGGAGTTGGGATCGAACTTTTTAATTGGTAAGTTAGCGGTCATACCTTGGGAATACACCATCAAGTTAGGAGTGAAAACCACACCTTGATGACTATTCTTATTTCTTGATCTCCAACTTACCAAGGTTTTAACCGAGTGACAAGAAACATGTAGTAACTTGAAGGGTGAACAAATGTTAGTGTTTGGACCTATCAAGCCAAAGCATGATTTCTGAACTTGAAAGGAGACCCGATCACTCTAGGTTGATTTTGATTCCGAGCTTGGAGCATTTGAATTCTTATCGATTTCTTTCCCTTTATCTTCATGTTTTGACTCGATCTAGCTACATCGAACCATTTATTTCTTACTTATCAACTTTCATTTGAGTTATCATCAACGCATGATTGTGTGATGGTAGCCTTCCTAAATAATTTTCTACTAAATAAAGACATTATCAACTTGTGGTTATGTCTTTCTAGTCATACGAATGTTCTCGACTGTACTTATGGGTTTGATGAATTACGTATGCAAACTATATTTGTAAATTTGTTACCTTGCAAAACATGGTTACAAATGCATGTCTTATTGTTTGCGTTACTTCTTGAATCGCTTTTGAATCCTTAACCTTGGAAATCTTTAAAACTTTATCTTGAATTCGATCTACGAGACTCGTTATTGCGACGCGGATATGGAGAATCATAAATTTTCGTAATTTGTACTCATGAGTTTGGCATGAAAGAAAAGACATAACTTGGTATATGTCCAAGTGTCTCACCTTCATATATGACAATACCTAACCTTCGTGTTCCTGTGAATCTCCTGTTTTTATTTCTCATCACCGAATGTCTCTTATTTTGGATGTCATACTGAAAATTGGTGCAATATAGACCAATTGACTAAACTCATATTGACTCATGTGAGGTAATGGGTCGATAAATTGGCCTGTATCTATCTCAAATAGTCGTATACCGTGGTATGTCGTTAAACATCGATCATCAATGTGGATGATCAATTCATTTTGTGTTTTTAATAATGTTCCTAACCATCGTCGTGAACTTATTCCAAAATCTTCGCACATCGTATTATTCTTAGACCGATGATTGGTCAAAGGAGAGATACATATTCACAAGATATGCGTTAAGATCGTTTCATATAGTGACGTTTGGGATTCTTAAATCATGACGGTTAACCTTTCTTACAATTGTGGTCTTTTATTGATTTCAACACATCGCTTTACTACGAGGTTATATCCTAGAAGTTGTGGCTTATAAGTCTAACATTCCACGGTAACTCGTCATCGTCTTTCAACATTTCATATGCCAAATTTCAAAGCGTCTCATAATTCACTGGAAGAATTCAAATTGACATGCATTATATCAAAAGACTTGTAAGATTCCATGAAATGGAACATCTCATCTGTAATCAAACGTCTATCACTGGCCATTGTACATTTACCTTTCATTATAATTTCTTTGTTCATCTAAGTTCATTTTTAATTTCGGGACGAAATTCTTTTAAGTTGGGGAGACTGTAACATCTCGTATTTTGTTAACTTAAAAGGTTAACTTCGTTAAGTTTTAAAAGGACCTTTTATGTCATTTTGAAACCTTGAGGACCTATTATGGTTGATAATTAATAACAATAGCATTAAAAGGGTTGTAATGTTATAACACTTAAAGTGATTTTAATCTTAAAAATAATAATTATTATTATTATAACAATAATAATAACAATAACAATAATAATCGTAATAAAAGTTGTAATAATAATAATAATAATAATAATAATAATAATAATAATAATAATAATAATAATAATAATAATAATAATAATAATAATAATAATAATAATAATTTAAATAATTTATGAAAGTTAAATAAGTGTTAAGTTATAAATATATATGTATACTAAAAAAATAAAATATTAAACTTAAAGTTTAATTAAGGAGGCCTTTATGTTAAATTTAGAACTTAAAATGAAAGTTTTGAACATGAAATAATAAAACTTCAAAACTTCAGGGGTTAATCTGTAAATTATTAAAACTTAAGCAAACTTTAAAACTCAAGTGTCAACTCTTGGAAATCTCAGGGACCATTTGTGTAATTCGGAAAACCCAAACCAACTCCCTTTTCCCTCCCCCGCTTTTCCGGCAGCCACCCTCCGGCGGCTCCGGCGGCGCCGGTAACCCCCCAAAACCACTTGAAACGGCCGGTTTTTGAAGCCAAATCATCCTAAACCGCTTCGTGGACATGTTTCGAGTTTAAACACACACTTTAATTGTGTTAATCATCGGTTACAGCCCCATTCAGATGAATAACCGAAGCACCATAATCACTTAACCGTTTGAGCTTTAAAACACAATAATAATCCAATTAATTGAACCTAAATAATCGTTTAAGCATCTCTAATCGATTACCATTTCCAAATTCACCTGAAAACACACAAAACTTCGCATTTGATTCTTGTTTCATCGAGAACCTGTAGCATGATCGAACCCACCTTCTATACAATTTCATTACAAATTGACAGAGGGCTTTCGTTCTACATCTTCTAAAGAAGCTAAATCTGCAAGTAATTGGATTATCATCAAATAAATCACCTTGGGGCAATTCTCCACAGTCGCGATTGTTCTTCGATCGTTCTCATCAATTGAAACTTCAATCAAGGTAATCTGTTATGCAAAAAGACTCGAAATCGTTTGGGGATCAAAAGCCCCAACATTGATTTCGCTATCTTAAACGAATTGAGGTTTAATTGGGGATTTGTCAAATTAGGGTTCATAGGATTTGGGGGTGTTGCTTGGTTTATGTTTTTAAGAAATAAAAACGGAGATAAACCGCGGCTGTATACCTTGGTTCACTGGTTCCCCACACATATTCTAACTTGGAGGTCCCGGGTTCGACCCCGGGCACCCCCATATTTTTTTAAAATGGCTTTTTAAGCCTTAAATCAACTTTAGAAAATTTCTAATAAATATAAAAAAATATTTTATAACCTTTAAATGTATTTTAAGTTGTCAAATAATTTTCAGTGATATTTTAAAATATTAAACAATTAAAAAAACCTTTGTAACAAAACATTTTAAAGGTTATGTTTGAATTATTAACATAGATTTTAAATAATTAACAAAATAGTAGTGATCCGAACTTTCCGTAGATTTTATCGTTTAAATCACGATATTTTAAATGGAGTTTTATTTTAAAAAGTTATAAATTCTTTTGTGTAATAAAACTTATTATGGTTCAAATTTTATTAAAACATTATAAATCTAAATGATAAATAATTATTCAAGTAGTTGTTAAAATGACTATTTGAATAATTTATTATTCATCAAATCATTTGAGCATGTTATACCATTTAATGAATTTAATCGTTAACTTTTGTTTAAATTCTTGAAAATTATAAAACAATATAATTTGCTTTATTTTAAGGTCTTAAAAACCTTTATAATAAATCATTTTAATAAGCTTAAAACTTTATAATATGATTTTAATATGTAATATCCTTATCAACTTTTAAATAGTTAATTTTTAAATTAATTATTTCTTTTCACATATTATTGGTTTAATTGATTTACATCATCTTTATTAAACCTAAATGATTTATTATTTTACTTAATTACTTATTTAAACTTCCAAGTTCTATTGGAACCCTAGTTCATGTCTAAAAATTGTAATCTTATTATTAAACCTAATCTTGAAATCTATACGTTTAAACAACTTGTAAAAGAAACCATTTGGAACCTCGTTTAAATTATTATCATCATCATTATAAACATAATTACTCATCAAAACCCTAAAACTATTGAAACCCTAATTCTTATTTAAACATTAATCAATATATTAACCTTAATCTTCATCTTGTAAATTATATATTTAGGTGCTTGTAATGGACACTTGGGATTTATCTTGTAATCTTTTATATCATCTTGCAAATGCTTATTTCCATGTGAGTTTTCGTTGCCCCTTTTTCATATTTTCACACTAATTTGGGGTGAAACATGATAGCTTATACTTGATACACTTATACACGTTTGAGACTTGTAAATCACATGCAATTCAACTTATTATTTTGTCATGGTTATTTGTGTATTGTAAGTGTTTATATGAGATACATAGTTTGTTTACAATCATTAACTATTGCTAGCCTGGCGACGTCTTAGATCTTTGGGCCTGACAAGCCTATTTGGTGCTAAAGTCGAGGTATTGCCGACTCCTAGGGGCCGTACGCTTGTGCACTAGGGAACCAAATACACTTAGCCAATCTTTTATACTTGTAATCAAGTCGAGGTTTGGTTGTAACGATATGTGTTCTATAACCTTACTAGCTTATAACCTATGACATGAATTGCTACTTGTAACCTTTTCATATTATGTATGAAAACCTTGGAAACTCACCAACTATTTATAGTTGACCTTTTATTTTTATCATGTTTCAGGAAAACCCCCAAGTTTGAAGTGAACTTATGTGCTGGCATATTCTAGGACTTGGACCTAGATAATAAACAAAATGAATATGTTTGTTATTTCATGTTGAAACTTATTTCATTATTGAGACTTATGCTTGTAATGTAATTTTTAAACTTATGAATAATATATTTGGATTTAATAATAGCGTTATGTGGCTGTGAACAATCGTAACTCTCACATCTCGACGTTTCCGCCGTCAAGGTTGGGGTGTGACAGATTGGTATCAGAGCCCATAACTATAGGGATTTAGGTTATTAGAAATGGTGACCTAGACTATAGTTGCATGAATCTCATAGAAAGATCCTTATACCTTTGTACTTACATGTTGTTTGCATGCTACATAATGCTATGCCTTTTGTGCAACTTGATGCCTTAGCATAGGATTGCCTTATGTATGCTTAAACTTAGTTACTTGTCTCCCTAAACTTAACTTTGACTCTTTGACCCTCCCCGACAAATGAACTTCCTAAACCTATTCTCAACGACATGTGGAATCTACACTTATCATCTGTGTTTAATTCCTTAGACTCTATGTCTAATCTATGAAAATCTCATCAAGGTTTTGATTTCATAAACCAAAGAAATTTGTGTGGCACATAGACACCTGTATTCTGGATCTCCTGGCAAAAGGCCTTCGGGCTAAGGCAAGCATATCGTATAAATCTCATTGTGAGACCAGTTATGCTTACCTGGGGATTTCTGGGATGAGTGATAAACTATGGTCAACATACACAAGTCTCTAAGGCAAATGGGTCAGTTTACCTTGACGTGTCAACGATTCCAAATGGTAATGCGTTACCAAATGGAACCATTCTCTTTGTGTCTTAAAAATCCTTGATTCTTTGATCTGGTTTATCACCAAAGTTTTAATATCTTCTCGTTCTTATCATACATAATGTTCCTGTTAATATTGAACCTAACCTACATTACAACTCTTACGTTTAAACACCGTTATACGTTGAGCGTTTCATGTATCTATTTCTATACCTTGACCAACGTGTGCATGACTCTTAATATATCCAATGATATTGGGAATCTAAAGCGAATGGTCTTCAAAACTTTAAATTATTACTTATGGTTTTCAATCCATAAAATCTCAGAAATCTTAATAATGTATCAATCCATAAAATATAGTATGCTTTTTCCCCCAAAGGTTTATAAAAATAAAAATGGGGCTATGAATCTCACCTTTTACTTCCAGTGATAACCTATAAACAAAGAAATATTTATAGTTTAGAAAAATGTATTTTCTTTAACATTTTTAGCACCTCAAACTATAAAATTTATTTTAAAAGTTATGCTTATGTATATATCACGAAATTTTCACAGTAGGTAGATTCTAATGTCAGACATAATGTACTAAAATTTTATTTCATTATTATTTTTTTCAGCTTATTTTCTATAGTTTTTACATTATGTAAATAATTCTTTAGAAATACCTTCGGGCCTCTAAAATTAGTCAAATTTAGTCAGAATATTTGTCATAATTCTTACAGTTTCTCAAAATTTTCTTACATCCTAAATCATAGCAAAATCAATTTTCACAATTTTTCTCATTTTACTAATATTTAGTAAAAATATCAGAACATGCTCAAAAATTCCCATTTTTACACAGACTGTTCCACTTTGATTTTTATATTTTTTATAAATTTCTCATAATTTATTTCATAATTTAAGTATTTTTCCTGATTTTCAGTTGACAGAATAATTAAAAATTCATATCTTGGGCATATTTTTGAGTTAGATCATGAAACTTTCTCAGTAAGTCCTATAAATTGTAATAGTCAATATATAATTTTTCCATATATTTGTCAGGGTCGGTTCTTCCAGCATGATTTTTCCTTTTAAATTCTTAGATATTTTATATAAATTAATTTATTTATAGAAATATCACCAAAATTTTCAGATCTCTATTTCCTAATATTCTAAACATATTTTCAATATTTGTTCCCACAATCATAATCATTAACATGAAGAACTGATTTTTAACAAGTTATATCTAGGTTTTTAACCCTTTTGTTGATAGTTTCTTTTATAAATTTGATTTTTAAGGTTTGTTTTGTTTATTTCAGATTCTTAAAAGCTTCTTTATAAGTTTGACTTTATATGTTTTTATAAAAATCTTGAGTGTTTAATCAAAAGGGTTGATCACATGTGTTTATTTAAACACATGTTTAACTTTTATAACCTTAATCAAGTAGGGTTTTAGAGGTTAGAACCTTGATTTTGACAGAGGGAGAGTATGAGAAGATGATGAAGATGGCCTAAGAATCCGCTTGGTTTTGGTGTTCTTGATAATCTTCGGGAGATGGTGTTTATACGAGGCTTGGATGTTGCTGCTATATAACCGAGAGATATGTAGGAAATAAGGATAAAAACGGTTTGTTATGGTGTTATGGTGGTGACCGAGAGTTGTGCGATTGAAAGGTGTTCGAGTGGAGGTGGGTATACGGTTTTGGATAGCCGAAGGTTTTGTGTGTTCCAAAGGTTCCTTCGGCCGAGCTCCTTCAAGTAGTGGAGTTAGTAATTATTAGGTCTACTCCCTAGAGTTGTGTGGTGTAACTAGGATTGCTTAGTTTGGTCTTTAGGGTGAGAGGTGGCGGTTTGTGGATGTGTCTAGGAGGAGCCGAGGAGGTGGCGGTGCAAGGAAAGAGTTGGTGTCCAAGTTGTGCAAGGTGGCACTTCAAGAGAGTTCATGACTCATCAAGTCATGATTACAAGGTTTAGTTCACTAATTGGGTGATGCTTAATGAGCCGATTTGTTTGATTGGTGTTTTGGTTTGAGTTTAAATGTAAGAGACTTGTTTTAGGTTTGTGTTGATGTTAAGTTTCTCTTGCGTTAACTTGTGTTTATGATGTTTGGTTGGGTTGTATTTGGTTTGTTTGTTGTTGTATTGTTGATGTATTTTGATCATATGTAGTTTTATATCAAAGAATCATATTCATGAATACATGCATACGTAAATTCTTGTATATGCATGCAAGCATGCAATGAATAACACATATGTTTATATAGACATGTGATATACATATGTATTTTAGCAAAAGATGGTACATGCATACGTAAAAGTATGTATGAAACATGCATATGTTCACGTATTTAAATATATATGGTTTTTATGTAGCATACTAATATGATGGTATGGAATCCTATACTTTAGGGTTGTCACATTCTCCCCCCGTAAAAATAATTTCGTCCCGAAATTTATTTGGATAGTAATACTTAAGTTTGAGATGAACTTATCTGACCATTGACTTAAAATAGATGGGGGTATTTCCTTCTGATTTCATCTTCTCTTTCCCACGTATATTCTGGTCCTCTCCTAGCGTTCCACTTAACTTTCACTATGGGAATTTTGCTCCTTCTTAGCTTTTTAACTTCTTTGTCTAATATGGCTATTGGTTCTTCCGTAAAATGAAGCTTCTTGTCTATCTTTATTTCTTGAACTGGAATTTTTAATGTCTCATCTGTTAAACATTTCTTCAGATTGGACACATGAAACGTGTTGTGTACTTCTCTTAATTCTTGGGGTAAATCTAACTTATATGCAACTGGACCAACTTTGTCAGTAACTTCAAATGGTCCAACATATCTAGGGTTTAACTTATTTCTCTTTCCAAATCGAAAGATTCCTTTGGTGGGTGATATTTTTAGATAGACCTTATCTCCAATTTGAAATTCTAGTGGCTTTCTCCTTTTATCAGCATAACTTTTCTGTCGATCCCGTGCTGTCTTTGTCTCTTTTTGATTTCCTTGATTTTGTCAGATGTTTCTTGAATTAGGTCAGGGCCTATAAGTTGTTTATCTCCTATTTCATTCCAACATAGTGGTGATCTGCATTTTCTTCCATACAAAGCTTCAAATGGGGTGGTTCTAATACTGGAATGATAGCTATTATTATAAGAAAACTCTATCAAAGGTAGATGTATATCCCAGTTGCCACCAAAGTCCAATGCACAAGCATGTAACATATCTTCTAATATTTGAATTGTCCTTTCACTTTGTCCATCTGTTTATGGATGGAAGGCTGTACTAAGGTTTATTTGGGTTCCCAGAGCTTTTTGTAAGGTTTGCCAAAACCTTGATATGAATCTACTGTCTCTGTCGGATATAATCGAGATGGGTATCCCATGTCTGGACACTATTTCCCGTATGTAAATTCTTGCTAATTTTTCTATTTTATAATCTTCTCTGATTGGCAAGAAATATGCTGATTTGGTTAATCTATCTATTATAACCCAAATTGTGTCATATCCACTTGAGGTTCTTGGTAGTTTGGTTACAAAATCCATGGTGATCTGGTCCCATTTTCATTCTGGAATCTCGAGTTGTTGTAGATATCCTGAAGGTTTTTGATGTTCTGCTTTAACTCTTGAACATGTATTGCACCTTTCTACAAATTCTCCGACTGATCTCTTCATGCCAGGCCACCAGTAATGGCTTTTCAAATCTTTATACATTTTGTTATTTCCTGGATGTACCGAATATTTTGACTTATGTGCCTCTTGTAGTATGATTCTTCTAAGCATAGCATCATCGGGTATCCATGTCCTTCCTTTGAACTTTAGAATTCCATTTGTATCCTCCTGCAAATCTTTTATTTGTCCTTTTATCTCTAATTTACCTTTTTGTTGGGCTTCCCGTATTTGTTTTAACAGGTCTGATTGCAGTTCCATTCTCATGGCCCGTACTCGTAATGGTTTAACCCTATCCTTTCTACTTAAAGCATCTGCTACTACATTTGCTTTACCCGGATGGTATTTGATTTCACAATCATAATCACTTAATAGTTCTATCCATCTCCTTTGTCTCATATTTAGCATTTTCTGATCAAATATATGTTGTAAACTCTTATGATCTGTGTATATTGTACATTTTGTTCCATACAGATAATGTCTCCAGATCTTAAGTGCAAATACTACTGCTCCTAATTCCAAATCATGAGTATTATAATTCTTTTCACTTCCCCTAAGTTGTCTGGAGGCATAGGCAATGACTCTGTTCCGTTGCATTAACACACATCCAAATCCTTGACGGGACGCGTCACAATATATCACAAAATCATCAGTCCCTTCTGGTAATGACAAAATAGGTGCACTACATAATTTACTTTTTAAGAGTTCGAATGCACCCTTTTGTTTTTCTCCCCAGACATATGGCTTGTCCTTTTGAGTTAATTCAGTCAAAGGTTGAGCTATCCTTGAAAAATTTTCTATGAATCTCCTATAATATCCTGCCAGTCCTAAGAATTGGCGTACTTCTGTCGGTGTCTTGGGGTCCTCCCATTTCTTAACAGCTTCTATTTTTGCTGGATCTACCTGTATACCTTCTTGATTGACTATGTGTCCAAGGAATTGCACCTCTCTTTTCCAGAATTCACATTTTGAGAATTTTGCATATAATTTTTTCATTTCTTAACAATTCCAATGTCAATCTTAAGTGTTGTTCATGACCCTCCTTATTTTTAGAATAGATTAGAATGTCATCTATAAAAACTATGACAAACTTATCTAAATAGGGTTTACATATCCTATTCATCAGATCCATAAATATGGCTGGAGCATTGGTTAATCCAAATGGCATTACCAGAAATTCATAATGTCCGTACCTTGTTCTGAATGCTGTCTTTGGTATATCCTCATCCTGTATTCTTAACTGATGATATCCCGATCTTAAGTCTATTTTTGAAAAGTAACTAGATCCTTGTAACTGATCAATTAGGTCATCTATTCTAGGTAAGGAATATCTATTCTTCACAGTTACCTTATTGAGCTCCCTATAGTCTATACACATTCTAAACGTTCCATCCTTCTTCTTAACAAATAAAACCGGTGCTCCCCAGGGTGATACACTAGGGCGTATAAATCCCTTATCCAGTAATTCTTGAAGTTGGCTCATTAATTCCTTCATTTCGGTAGGTGCTAAACGGTAGGGTGCCTTAGCAATAGGGGTTGTTCCTGGTATTAATTCAATTTTGAACTCTACTTGACGAGGGGGTGGTAAACCAGGTAATTCATCAGGAAATATATCAGAATATTCATTGACAATTGGAACATTTTCTAGGTTTACTTTGTCTATCTTGGTGTCAACAATATGGGCTAGGAAAGCTAAACATTTCTTCCTTAAACATTTTTGTGCGTTCTTGCAGGAAATTATCTTTATGACACCTCTAGGTTTTTCACCATATATACACAGTGTTCTATTTTCGTTAATCAGGGGAATCTTGGTCATTTTCTTACCACATACTATTTCAGCCTGATTTTTGCTTAACCAATCCATTCCCACAACAATATCAAATCCTCCTAAACCGATAGGGATCAGATCTATATTGAAATAGTTTTCATCTAGATTTATTGTGCAATTAGGAATGATTTCATAAGCTTCAATTATCTTACCATCAGCTAGTTCTATCATATATTTTTTATTTAACTTTTCTGAGGTTAGGTTAAGCAGTGGTCTAAACATGTTTGAAACAAAACTACGGGTTGCTCCAGTATCGAATAGTACAGTAGCGTACTGATTGTTTATAGGAAACGTACCCGTGATAACCTCTGGTTCGTGTCGAGCTTCTTCCGCTTGCATCACGAATGCTCTTCCCCGAGGGTTGTTCTGGTTGACCAGAGCCTTTCCCTTTAGTTGTGGACATTCGTTCCGATGATGGTTTTCATTTCCACATTGATAGCAGACTGGTTTTGGATTTGCGGGGTTTTTACAGTCTCGGGATATATGTCCCTTTTTCTTGCAGTTGTAACAGATTACCATTGCACAATTGCCTTGATGATATCTCTGGCAAGTACTGCACCATGGCTGGTTTTCTGCTTGTGGTTTCTTTTCCCGTGTCATTCCTAAGAAGTTCCGGGTGGGTTGTCGAACTATTCTTTTCTGAGGATTTCCTTTAAATCTTCCTCCTGGATTATCATCACTCCACTTTCTCTTTTCTCCGGTTCTAGGGTTACTTAATGATCCGTTTCTTATCATTTCATCTGTTAAGCTCCCTGATAGGCTTACGGCATCTTGAAAGGTTTTGGGCATAGCAGATTTTACTAGTCCCCTTATTTGTGGCACTAATCCCCAAATATATCTTCCTATCCTTTTTGATTCTGGGGCCACTAGATGTGGTACTAACCTTGAGAGTTCATTATACCTGTCGTTGTACTCCCGATGTGCTGCTCCTTTCATTTCTAGTGCTAAGAATTCGGTTTCTAATTTTTTATTTCATTATAGGGATAGTATTTTTCTATAACTAAACCCTTAATTCTTCCCAACTTAATTCATTCATAACATGCCTACCTTTAGTGAGCATCTCCATTTTCCACCAGGATTGCGCCTCCCCTTTTAATGAATGCGAAGCAAACAAGGTTTTGTTGTTATTGGCACATTTACTGATTTCTAGGGTTGATTCCATCTCATCTAACCAGCGTAGGGCTTGTACAGCTCCTCCTTACCATCAAATTCTCGGGGCCTACATGACATAAAAGTTTTGTAAGAACATCCTTTCTCAGTTATAGTTTCCTCTTCTGGTTGTTCTCTCATGGTATCATCCATGGGTATCTCGTTGCCTGGTGTTGTTGTCCCGAGGTTTAGGTTTTGTTGAAGCTGGGTTACTAGTATGGGTATGGCGGCCTCTAATTGCTGTGTCACTATCCGTGAGATCCTTTCATCTTCATTGGTGGTCGGGTTTATAGGAGTTTCTTCCCCAAGTCTGGTTCTAGGTCGTCCTACTCGCGCCGTTCTTCTTACGGGCTGTGTGTTCCTTCTTGGCGGCATGTCTTTCTATAGTTAATTTGTAGTCAATATTAAAAGAATTTTTAGATTCTTAATAATATTCTAGCTAGCACATAACAAATAGTAATTCAAATACAAAAATATATTTCATTCAAATTCTTATTAGGGATTTTCATATTTTAGGGTTAAAAGACAATTTCTAATTTCCCTGCATCCATTTCCATATTCTTGAAAAGATGTTTCTTTGGGTGCTTTCAGTTCTTTAACATCCTTCTGAATATTCTTGATTCCTCGTTGAATTTTCTTAAGCTGTTTAAGAGTTTGTTGAGCTGCTGCGATTTGGTCTTCATCCACCTTTTGTCTTTTAGCCTCTCTTTCTTCGTTCTTGGGGGAATCAATCTTTTGTATTTCCTCGTCCTCGTCTTGCTTAGCTTTGAACCTGTTTCGGGTCGTACCTTTTTCCTGGGAGTTTTAATGGTATACCCTCCTACTGTTACTGGTGCGCGACGGACATAAAATTTGGGCTTATGATTATTTTCAACTTTGGTTTGAGGAGGTTCTAAAATTTGTTGAGGTTCAGGTTCAGGTGTAAGTTCTTTATGATCGTTATAGTCCAAATATTCGGATGAGTCAGTCTCATAGAGATAGTTATCAGTACTCATGGCTGCAAAACAAATCCTTTCATAATTTGAACCAAAACAATTAGTTACCTATTTCCATATATTATAAATCCTTTGCCCTTAAATTTATTAAAGGAAAATGTTAGAATATTCATGAAATCACATCACACAAATTCATGTATACACATAATCATACTGATATGAGCTTATGGTTATAGTCTAGGCATTTTATGATACCTAATTCTCTATAACCAATGGCTCTGATACCAACCTGTCACATCCCGGCGGAAGCGTGAAATGCTTAGGGTGTGACTTGTTTGATCAGAACTCATTGATTCACAACTTTTTAACAAATATCACATAAGCATAACATAATTCATTCATAACATAGAGATTAGGATTACATTAATTATAATTGTCAAAAATTTAAATAATATAAACCCTATTACATCATTAAAGATCTAACAGCAACATCTTCAGAGACGATGGAAGTGAGCATCCACCGATACACTGAGGTCATACAGGTTAACTGTCAGATTTACACAAACTTTTCCCACTATCTCTCCCCAGCCATTATACACATCAAAAGAGAACATTAAGCTGTTAGTCATGATGAACTCCTGAAAAAGCATACTCAAAATAGTCAACATAAAGTTGGTGAGTTTCATAGGTTTATTATAAACAATTAGCATTGATGCATTAGATACAACCAAACCTTACTTAGCAATCAGATCATTCATATCTGTCATATCATAATTCATAAATCAGATAATATAGCATCACAACACTCATTCTGTTAATGCAGGAAATATTTCCTAAGTAGCGCTACCAATATTATCTAACGGTTCCACATCCGAATTAATGGTTGTAACATAAATCTCAGAAATCTTAATAATGCATCAATTCATAAAATATAGTATGCTTTTTCCCCCAAAGGTTTATAAAATAAAAATGGGGCTATGAATCTCACCTTTTACTTCCAATGATAACCTATAAACAAAAAAATATTTATAGTTTAGAAAAATGTATTTTCTTTAACATTTTTAGCACCTCAAACTATAAAATTTATTTTAGAAGTTATGCTTATGTATATATCACAAATTTTCACAGTAGGTAGATTCTAATTTAGACATAATATACTAAAATTTCATTTCATTATTATTTTCAGCCTATATTCTATAGTTTTTACATTATTTAAATAATTCTCTTAGAAATACCTTCGGGCCTCTAAAATTAGTCAAATTTAGTCAGAATATTTTCATAATTCTTACAGTTTCTCAAAATTTTCTTACATCCTAAATCATAGCAAAGTCAATTTTCATAATTTTTCTTATTTTACCAATATTTAGTAAAAATATTAGAACATGCTCAAAATTTCCCATTTTTACAAAGACTGTTCCACTTTGATTTTTATATTTTCTATAAATTTCTCATAATTTATTTCATAATTTAAGTATTTTTCCCAATTTCAGTTGACAGAATAATTAAAAATTCATATCTTGGGCATATTTTAAGTTAGATCATGAAACTTTCTCAGTAACTTCTATAAATTGTAGTAGTCAATATATAATTTTTCCATACATTTTTCAGGGTCGGTTCTTTCAGTATGATTTTTCCTTTTAAATTCTTAGATATATATATAAATTAATTTATTTATAGAAATATCACCAAAATTTTCAGATCTCTATTTTCTAATATTCTAAACATATTTTCAATGTTTGTTCCCACAATCATAATCATTAACATAAAGAACTGATTTTTAACAAGTTATATCTAAGTTTTTAACCCTTTTGTTGATAGTTTCTTTTATAAATTTGATTTTTGAGGTTTGTTTTGTTTATTTCAAATTCTTAAAAGCTTCTTTATTTGTCTGAAAAATAAGTTTGACTTTATATGTTTTTATAAAAATCTTGAGTGTTTAATCAAAAGGGTTGATCACATGTGTTTATTTAAACACATGTTTAACTTTATAACCTTAATCAAGTAGGGTTTTAGAGGTTAGAACCTTGATTTTGACAGAGAGAGAGTATGAGAAGATGATGAAGATGGCCTAAGAATCCGCTTGGTTTTGGTGTTCTTGATAATCTTCGAGAGATGGTGTTTATACGAGGCTTGGATGTTGCTGCTATATAACCGAGAGATATGTAAGAAATGAGGATAACAACGGTTTGTTATGGTGTTATGGTGGTGACCGAGAGTTGTGCGGTTGAAAGGTGTTCGAATGAAGGTGGGTATACGGTTTGGATAGCCGAAGTTTTTGTGTGTTCCAAAGGTTCCTTCGGTCGAGCTCCTTCAAGTAGTGGAGTTAGTAATTATTAGGTCTACTCCCTAGAGTTGTGTGGTGTAACTAGGATTGTTTAGTTTGGTCTTTAGGGTGAGAGGTGGCGGTTTGTGGATGTGTCTAGGAGGAGCCGAGGAGGTGGCGGTGCAAGGAAGGAGTTGGTGTCCAAGTTGTGCAAGGTGGCACTTCAAGAGAGTTCATGACTCATCAAGTCATGATTACAAGGTTTAGTTCACTAATTGGGTGATGCTTAATGAGTCGATTTGTTTAATTGGTGTTTTGGTTTGAGGTTTAAATGTAAGAGACTTGTTTTAGGTTTGTGTTGATGTAAAGTTTCTCTTGATGTTAACTTGTGTTTATGATGTTTGGTTGGGTTGTATTTGGTTTGTTTGTTGTTGTATTGTTGATGTATTTTGATCATATGTGGTCTTATATCAAAGAATCATATTCATGAATACATGCATACGTAATTCTTGTATATGCATGCAGCATGCAATGAATAACACATATGTTTATATAGACATGTGATATACATATGTATTTTAGCAAAAGATGGTACATGCATACGTAAAAGTATGTATGAAACATGCATATGTTCACGTATTTAAATATATATGGTTTTTATGTAGCATACTAATATGATGGTATGGAATCCTATACTTTAGGGTTGGCACAACATGTCATCGCCATAGGTATTTTAATATAATAAATAATAAAAATAAAAATATATTAAATTAATAAATTAATTTTTTAATTTGACCTATGGCGACGACATGTCGTCGCCATAGGGTCCCTGGTTAAAAATTTTATTTTTTAAATTTTATTTTTTTCCAGGTTTTTTTACCTATAATTTAATGTTTTTTAACACAAATCAGATACACAGAAATTAACTTCCTAATTGTCGAATACCTAAACGAAGATCAAACAATTCTAATTAATTACATAACAAACAAAACAAAAGTACCAAAGTAAACATATCTTAAGTTTTTATAACCCAAAAAAATTAACTTCCTAATTGTCGTCATCTTCGTCATCTTCATCGTTATTGGGATTATGCTTTCTTCTTTCAAATTCATTCATCCTTTCTTGCATTTCTCGCATTTGTTGCTTTATTGCTTCCATTTCTTCATTCCGATGTGATGATGACCCACTTGATGGTTCATAACGAGAGATATTTTTTTACTTTTCGTCCAACACCTCTCGTATGACCACGCCTTTGTCCTAATGCAAGCTCTAAACATTGCATCTCATTAACGGGCGACTCCTCCGCCTCCATTTGCATTTGAGTGTATTGATTTTCAATTTTTGCCTGTAACTTTAAAGAATCAAAATGAAAAGTATTAAGATTTTTATGAAATTTCAACAGCATAACTGTAACAAAATGAAAAAAAAACATACTAAGTCATAAGTACTTATAACATAAAATTCCCAACTTTCAACATATAAACACAACTTATCAAAACCAAACAATTCTCAAATTATCCATATAGACCATATTGTTTAATTATAAGCACATATAATATAAAATTCACAAGTTTCAACATATAAACTAACAACTTATCAAAACCAACAATTCACAAATATGTATAGCATATAGACTATATTGGGTCAAGATCACGAACACAATATATTAAATACATATGAACATATGATAATAGCATTCGTCATAAGAGCACGTATGTAATCAACCCTAATCGTCATAAGAGCACCTTTGAGTTGAACATAAACAATGATGTAATCAACCCTAATCGTCATAAGAGCACCTTTGAGTATGTAATCAACCCTAATCGTCATAAGAGCACGTATGTAATCAACCCTAATCGTCATAAGAGCACCTAATCGTCATAAGAGCACCTTTGATACTCATTAATGATAATTGAACATAAACAAACTTAATTTACATTAACGTGTATAATTCAACAATGATCTTTATAACTAGAGCATATGTAAATTTTAACCTATGTAATCAACCTAATCATCGTAACTAGACATATTGAATATTGTTTGACACTCACTGATAATAATTAAGTATAAACAAGCTTAACTTACTGTTAATAAGAATAATTTTCTTGTAAATTATCATCATAGTGTATAATTGAATACAAATGATAATAATTGGATAATAACTAACATATGACGAATATAATTAATGCTATTATCGTAACCAAACATATTTAGCATTGTTTGAAATTCATTGCTGATAATTAAGTAGAATTAAACTTAACCTATAGTTAATAAACTAATATTCCCACAAAGTACTATCAACGTATATAATTTAACATCGATATTCATAATTGGATTTAACTGATATAAGTTATCTATAATTATAATTAATAAAAAGATTCGTTAATATTATTGTTATGACTTATAATTATAATAATACTTATAATAATAGCAATGATATGTACATAAATTATTATTAATAATGAAATTATAATTATAATTATTATTTTTATTAATAATGAAATTCATAAAAGGCGGGCTTATTTCCCTCCAATTTATTTAGAGCAAAAAAAAGAAATAAATTGATTTGTACCTATCGCGACGACTTGTCGTCGCCATAGCTATTTCATAAAAGGCAGGCTTATTTGCTTCCAATTTATTTAGAGGGAAAAAAGAAAAAAATTGGTTTTTACCTATCGCGACGACATGTCGTCGCCATATCTATTTCATAAAAGGCGGGCTTATTTGCCTCCAATTTATTTAGAGGGAAAAAAAAGAAAAAAATTGGTTCTTACCTATCGCGACGACATGTCGTCGCCATAGGTAAAACTACATTTTTTTGTTATCTAAAATCAATTGAAATTAAAATAAAATTACCTATAGCGACTAACTGTGGCGACGACTTTCATGTCGTCGCGATAGGATTCACCCTAAGACGACAAAAGGTCGTCGCTATAGCTCTCCAGTAGCCAAAAATCAAATCGCGCCTATGCGACGACATGTCGTCGCGATAGGGTGACCTATAGCGATGAAATCATGTCGTCGCCATAGGTCTAGTCGCGATAGGGTCAAATTCTTGTAGTGTCTTAAGGCGCCTGAAGTTTATGTAAGTTTAATTTCTCTCTATTAAAATCTATTTCTATATAAATAGGTTTCCTTTTTTTTAAAATAAAACTAGCACTTATTTGGTTTCATAAATCATAGGAAATTTATCAATGATGTCACAAAGGTGCGTTATCTTTTGATATGACGCAGGTTGACCTAGACAGCCTGCCGGAGCATAGTAAGGGTTGTATCTTTGGATCAGTACCATCGTCGATGCCATTATACCCTTAAGGGTGAGCCCACGACCCCAGCACCGGGAGATTGTATATAGTACTTCATAAGTACAGGTAAGTATATTATAATCATTACTTTGTTTTATGTGTGTAGTGTGACGGACACAAGAACAAGATCACCAAGAACAAGGAATTTACGTCTTGTTTGATGGCTATAATAGTCCAACCCCCGTGGTTGACCCCCCGAACATGCCTCACAACATAATACGTCTTCTACTGATCTTCGTGATTAGGTATTCTTGTACATTTTTTATAAAAATAAACGTTGTACCCTATTTTTTTCTAAATAAATATTATTAAACTTATCACTTATTTGCTTTTTTATTTATTTATTTATTTTAAATTCCGGAAATAAATTGTAGAAATCATAGATCAAATCAAGATATCGGAGTCATATACATCACTTTTAGATTTAAGGAGCTTTATTGTTCACTAGAATCTATCAATCGAATAAAACTCAAACTTCATTGTCAAGAACAAGTATAAATCAGTATGAATTCGTAAACCAGTCATTTGATAAACTAGACAGAATTTAAATTAAATGGTAGGGTTAGAAAAACTACCTGATGGTAGTTATCAATTTCAAATTATAAAATTAGAGTTAATTTTCTAATACAAATTTCACATGGAAAATTTCAAGAAAATAAAATTCTAACAAACTTTTAATGAAACTAATCTTTATTATAATAAAAGATTTTTCAAGTCGCCAAGTGCTTCTTTCGCCCTAAAAGTTGAACAATTGCAACATATAGTAAACTTTCTAGAAAGTCATGGCGTCAGAATTTTTTGTTCACAATATATTATTCTAGAGGTCCGTCTATTCTATTTCTTGCTCTTCCAAATATTATTTATCTTTTCACGTTCGTAAATATAATATTTATAAGATCACTGAATAAGTGCACGTCTTTTGTCACCCTTTTGATATACAATTGTTCATGCACCTCAATCAAGAAGATATTATGCTCATGAAAAGTTTATTCGAAGTGATATAAACTATTTTTTACATGGAAAGTTGATCTGCTTTCTACAAATAGATTAGATATGTTTTTTACATAGATACTTGCCCTTTTGAACTATTATTAATTATAAAAAAATAAGTTAGTAAATACTCAAAAAAGTGGAATCTATCATCTATGACTGGCAAAAATGTTACTAACTTTTTGCCATTGTTTTTAGTGAGAAGAAATAAAGAAATTGTGAGGATTCCATTTTAGTTTCGGTGAAGAATGTTATAAACTTATATTGTATAAAAACATTTTTAAAAATTATAAATAAACAAATATATTATTGACACTATTTTAGTATAAAGCAAAATGACAAAAGTACAAAAACTAAGAAACGGTGTCAACGTACGGGAACAAGGCCATGCATGAATGCTTTATCTTTTTGTGAATTATAATGGTTATTCCTCCTATAATGCCAATGCATGGATACTTTATATTTTTATGATTGAAAATGGCTGTCTCCCCTATGAATACAACTTCTTTTTTTTCTGTCGCTGCTCGGCGGAGTTGTCATTTTTCTCGTTCATTACATGGTGTGAGTTTGTTCGTTATCAATTTGGATGTCAAAAACATAAAAGAAATAAAAAAACCGGTTTCAATAATATCTATACCATAATGTAACTGCATGTGTTATAGTTTATAATACCAAAAAATACTTGATTTTAAATAAACAAGTTTTTCAAGAAAATATATGTCAAACGTCGGAAAAAAAAACTAAAGGCAATCATTTCGTTTTCTTAAGAAAAGTTAACGAGCAAAAACTATTTAGACAACAACATTTTAGCGACCTAATTAATCGTCAGTGTTTCTCCAAACAATTCTTGATGGTAGAATGGAACAACAAGAATCATTCGATGGTAGAAATTGACAGTAAAACTGAACAACTAGAAAATTCTATTGCAAAATTGAACTGCAAAATCGTCCATTAAACAAGAATCAAACACCAAGTATTGAATGCCAGAATCGTCTAACGAATGAGAGAGGCCAATTGAAGTACCGATGGAAACTTGAATCGTTCACTTTGGATTTGAGAGGTCAATTGAAGATCGTTTCATTTTTTATTTACAAAATAAAAAGGTAGATTAATTTCAACTAAACTCTTTTGGTAAATAAATTTAGTAACACCTTCTTAGAAGAAAAAACCTCCAAAAAAATCTCTCAATTCATTTAAAAAACAACGTTAGAAACCATTAAATAATTTAAAGCTTACAAGTTTTTGAACACTCCAAATAAATTCTGGTTAGCTTTCTACATACTTTAGAAACTGTCGAACCATTTTTAATGGTTTCATCATATCACGCCACAATCAATTCAGTATCACATTACAATTCCCCTTACAACCACTTTAGTGGTTTCATGACACCAATCCTTTCTTTAGTCTTCTTTTCTTAGTTTTTTATCTTTTCTTTCCAAATAAATTCTTGTTAGCTTTCTACATACTTTAGAAAACTGTCAAACCATTTTTAATGGTTTCATCATATCACGCCACAATCAATTCAGTATCACATTACAATTCCCCTTTCAACCACTTTAGTGGTTTCATGACACCAATCCTTTCTTTAGTCTTTTTTTCTTAGTTTTTTATCTTTTTTTTCCTTGTATCTATTTTTAAATTTTTTAAAAACAATAACAATAATAATAATAATAATAATAATAATAATAATAATAATAATAATAATAATAATAATAATAATAATAATAATAATAATAATAATAAGAGTTAATTACGCAAATAGTCCCTGTGGTTTATTGAAAATAACAGGTTTGGGTACTAAGAGTTTTTTGTAACAAGTTTGGGTATTGTGTTTTCAATTTCTAACGAGTTAAGGTATCAACACTAACAGACGTTAACTTTTCTGTTAAATCTAAGGGTATTTTTGTCTTTTCACTTTACAAGGACTATTAATGTATTTATAGGGACTATTTGTGTCATTTAGTAGATATAAGGGACTGAGTGTAATTTAACACACACACACACACATATATATATATATATATATATATATATATATATATATATATATATATATATATATATATATATATATATATATATATATATATATATATATATTACTTAGGTTTCAGAATAGTGTCTTCACCACCACCGTTAGCCCCCCATCGCCGGCCACCACCACCGTTAGCCCCCCATCGCCGGCCACCACCACTAACAGCCCCACCGCCCGCCACCACCACCCCACCACCAATAGCCCCCACTGTAGGCCACCATCACCAACATCCCTCACCGCCGGTCACCACCCCCTCACATCGTTCTCACCACCACCATTTTCTTCATCTCTTTAAATGATACAACACCACCTTTAACATCATCTTCATTGTCGCATCATCGCCACCATCACACAATCCACGTTGCTTCATCTCCATTAAATTACCATATTTTCATACAAGCCCTAAAATCAAGAATCCCTAATTGGGTTTTAGGGTTTTGAGAAAAAGTTGAGGTGGGGGGAACCAACGGTGTAATTGCAACTGGTTATGGTGGTTTTGTTAGATGGGTGGGGCGGACGAAATGGTGTTGATGGTGACCGATGGTGGTGGCTAGATGGCGGTGGTTAGATGGCGGTGGTTTACCCTTTTGATGGTGACCGATGGTTGGCGTATTTCTTATGGGGCGATGATGGTGGATTTAATGGTGATATGGGGTCTGAACTGGGCATTGACCATGGTGGTGGTGGGCTGCAACAATGGTGGGTAACATGGTGGTGGATTCAGCGGTGGTGGTAACCTGATTTTGAAAAAAGATGTGGGTGGGGATTTTGGGTGAAGATTGGATCATTTTAACTTATAGATAATTACACATATGGTCCCTGAATAAAAGAGAATATCATCTAGGGGTATTTTAGTCATTTTTTATTAATTTAACAGAAAAACTAACGTCTGTTAGTCTTAATACCCAATCTTGTAACAAAATTGAAAACATAATACCTCAACCTGTTACAAAAAACCCTTAATACCAAAACCTGTTATTTTTCATAAACCACAGGGACCATATATGTAATTAACTCTAATAATAATAATAATAATAATAATAATAATAATAATAATAATAATAATAATAATAATAATAATAATAATAATAATAATAATAATAATAATAATAAAAGTAACATTCATTAATAAAAAATGAATATTAATAAAATAAACATAAAAACAACTTTACACAATAATTATAAAAAAATAAATATAAAAACTACATATAACATTTGGATATGTGTTTATACAGTTTGTCAGTGACAATTTATTCATATCCAGTTATGTGATCAATTAGGGTTGATTTATAGTGTTTTAACATCATCTCGCTTGTGCATCTCTTGCTTTCACAAAAAGGCGTTCTATTTGTATTTCATTGAACTTGTCTAATCGTCCAGCTATAACTATAACATTAACGTTTTTGGGTTCGGATGTGGTTGATGGTGAAGTCTGCTTGTCCTTTGATATATCCCTCCTGATTGGCTATATGGGAGATTTTTCGGGCCATGCTCCAAATTGTCATGGTTGTCAAGTCGAGTCCTTCTCGTACTATTATTGTTAGTCTCAGATGTTTTTGATCATTTAGAGGAGGAGTTGATGAGTGCGACCTACTTCGGTGAGTTTCGAGTGGTCTCCCAGCCTTGAATTGAACAAAATATTTGTAATAATTAATTATAAAATAAAGTTATTTATAACAATTATATAATTACTTTATTATTAAATGTTCTGAGAAATGAAGAGTATAATTTCAACTAGTTGCAAAACTACTACAATAGTCATTGTATTTATAAATTTATCATATAACTATAGGATTTACAAATGTAAATTTTGGCTATGTAAAGGGATTGCTTAATGACTTGGGCAAAATAGTTACATCTAATAAATCATTAGGTTTTTATCTTGTTTAATTTTTCAATAACTTTGTAAAAAAATTTTGTTCATCAACAATTTAAAAAAAGTAGAATATATGGTTGTTTTTAGTTTTTTGGTTATGATTCGATATATATATATATATATATATATATATATATATATATATATATATATATATATATATAATATATATATATATATATATATATATATATATCTATATATATATATATCTATATATATATATATATATATATATATATATATATATATATATATATATATATAGGGTTAGGATCATTACAGAACCACTTTTTATTTTTAGAACCAAACAACCATTGATTTACATAAATGTAAATTAAGTCTGGTGAAACTTGAACGGTTTTACATATGTGTATATCAAACATGAATAAAAAACTATGTAAAACAACTTAATATCATCAACCTTAACTTACATTTATGTAAATCAATGATTCGTAATATACATATATGTAAATCAATGGTTCTTTTGGTTCTGAAAATAAAAAATGGTTCTGTAATGATCCTGACCCTATATATATATATATATATATATATATATATATATATATATATATATATATATATATATATATATATATATATATACATATATATATATATATATATATATATATATATATATATATATATATATATATAGGAGGGATCAAATGAAAACCAAGATTATAAATGAAAACCATGAAAACCATCATCAACCAATCATATTTTTTCTAAAAATTTTGTTTTTATTTTAATTAAAAGGGTATTTTAGTAATTCTAGAAATTAGTTATTTATGATATATTCCACTAGGTTGACTAAATCCCTAATTTTTCTCTAAATCAATTCTTGAATTAATTAACTAGGAATTTTTATTCTTCTCCATCACAATCCCCTGCAATATATCATCATCATTCTCTAGGGTTTCATCATCATATAAATTTTATTGGGTTGTGTCCTTCTCCGTCGACATTAGAGGTGAAGGTAATGAGCGACCTGATTCAAGCATCTAGAGACGACGACGAACTTATCTTCTTCGTTTCAACCTATGTCGCCGATCGTTGACGGAACCGGAGGCATTTTGTCCTCCTCCGGTAAGAGCATCAACGACTATTCAAACGCCTCCATCGTTGATTCTAGTTTCTTCGAGGAGGAGTTCCAGATGCAGCTTGCTCTCGCTATTAGTGTTTCGTCGGGGCAACCTGACGCGTAAAAATGCTTAAGGCTGCTAAGTAGAGGAGCTTGGGGTGTTCTCCTGATGAATCGTTTGTTGAATTTCTTCGCTTTGATATTGGGTGATATATTTTTCTAGACAGGGGATATTTCTCAAATTCAATCACACAAGGGAAGATGCCATTATAGTGGACCTTCAAGCAATAACTGTTTTAGATAATGTTGACTATGAAGTAATTCTATTTTATCATAACCACATATATGTAACATTGTTGTTACATATACATAAATCTATTGTTACATATATGTACATCTATGTTGTTTTGTATATATAACTCTATTGTTTTAATGTTTATATAACTTTACTAGATGCATGTGTAAGTTTTCTGTTTACATATATGCACTTCTATTTGTTACGTATTCGTAAGTTGGACTTGTATTCACATACACATATATATACATTTTTTCAGGTTTTACAATGGTTTTGGTTGTTACTATATTTTATTACTATGTATTTAAGTGCTGGTACGTATATGTAACTCTACTGTTACATATATGTACTATAGAAATCGTTTTTAGCATTGAAAAATTTTTGATTTAAAATGTGTGTAACACATTCTGGATTTTCATATGGATTCGTTAACAATGATACACATATGTATGACAGTGTTACATATATATAACACACAATGTTACGCATACGTAACACATATTGTTACGCATACGTAACACGGTGTTACGAATGCATAAGTAGTCGTTTTCTTTAGTTTATTTGTTTTTAGAAGAAACATGATGATCTAATTTTTCAATCCAAAATAAAGAAAACATTACATTTGATTGTTTATAATAAAGATGTGAGAATAAAATGGAAGTATGGAGTAAATTTAGGAATTTTGTTAATTATACTTGGTAGTTACCAAATTAATTATTTTGTGTTGTTCCTATTTTGCCCTTAGTGCATATTTAAACACTCATAATCTTTTATTTAATTACTAAAATACCACTAATTAATCTCAACCATAGATCAAAAAGATCAATGGTAAATAAGTGGTTTTCTTGGTTTTTAATTATAATATGGTTTTCATTGGAACCCTCCCCTATATATATATATATATACATATATATATATAGAGATATAGATAGATAGAGGGATATAGAGAGAGAGAGAGAGAGAGAGAGAGAGAGAGAGAGAGAGAGGGATAGAGAGAGAGAGAGAGAGAGAGAGAGAGAGACATAGAGCATAGAGAGAGACAGAGAGAGAGAGACAGAGAGAGACAGAGAGAGAGAGAGAGAGAGAGAGAGAGAGAGAGAGAGAGAGAGAGAGAGAGAGAGAAGAGAGAGAGAGAGACTAGAGAGAGAGAGACAGAGAGAGAGACAGAGAGAGACAGAGAGAGACAGAGATACAGAGAGAGATATATAGAGAGAGATAGATATAGAGATATAGATATATGAGAGATATATATACATATCATATATATATATATACATATCTATCTATACATATATATATATATATCTATATATATATATATATATATATATATATATATATATATATATATATATGTATATATATGTGAAGGTTCCTAAGAAAACCAATAATTATGTGAAAACCACAGAAATCAATAACATAATTCATAAATTTTATGATATTTTAATTGTTAAAAGGGTATTTAAGTATTTGTTACATAAATGTTGAACATAAATACAGAACGAAGAGTTTTACGTATACGTAACACTATGTCAAATGAAAAATGGTTACGTATACGTAACCTATATGTGACGTATATGTAAAATCATGCTATGGTTTTTCATTTGACCCATACACTTATTTATACACACACACACTCACAAATATAAAGGATAGTGATAGAAAATTTATAAGTTATGTGACCGATTTGATTAGTTTTCTCTAGTTTCACATAACTTTATGGTTTTTTTAAGATCCCTCCTCTCTCTCTCTCTCTCTCTCTCTCTCTCTCTATATATATATATATATATATATAATATATATATATATATATATATATATATATATATATATATATATATATATATATGTATAATAAAGTTCTATTTAATATTCATCATAGTCTAAGCATAAAAATATATATCAAGTGAAAGAGCAGATGAATTGCTTTAAAGAAAGTTTTAAATTAAAAATGAACGTGTTGCTGCTATATGATATATGTTGGGTGGCATGAAACCTTATTAAACCTAAATATAGTTAGTGTTGTTTTGTCTCTTGTTAAGTAATAAAATAAAATGAGTAAATTACACGGATCGTCCTTTAGTTTTGTTCAAATTTCAACTTTTGTCTTTGAGATTGAAAAATTCAGGTTTAATTTTAAGGTTTGAAAAAATAACATATTTCGTCCCTGGGTCATATGAACGTTAAATTGTTCCATTAAATAATTGAATATTGACCATTTACCCTTGTTCTTCTTTATTCAACCTAATCTCAACCACCACCACTACACACCCCTATCTCCACTATTGCTCCACCACACCACCACCACCCCATCTCAACCACTATAGTTTATCTCCATCTTTATCTTCTTCTCCAACGAGTTATTATTGGAAGCCTCATCATCACTGGAAAACCATGAATATTATCATAATAACAGGTTATGTAGGTGTGTTCTTGTTATTAAACATATTAATCGCATTATCAACAATCTGTTACAAAACGAGTTGAAATAAGTCATCGAATCTAGTGTTTCTTGACGGTGGTGGGTCGCCGGAGATGTGTTGTAGTGGTGGAGATAGGGTGGTGGTGGTGTGATGGAGTAGCGGTGGAGATGGGGTGTGTCGTGTGGTGGTGGAGATGGGGGTGTGTAGTGGTGATGGCAAGGAGTGGTGGTGGTGGTTGAGATTGGGTTAAATGAGTAAGAAAAAGGATAAAATAGTCTTTAGAGTTATTTAACAGATAAATTACCGAGCATCTGACTCAGGGACAAAGCGCGTTATATTTTTTCAAACTTTAGGATTAAACTTGTAAAATTTTAAGTTCCAAAAACAAAAGATGAAATTTAAGCAAACCTCAGTGACGATCCGTGTAATTTACTCATATAAAATTATAAATCACAATTATATAACAAAAATATAAGATAAACGTATTAATAAGAATTATAATAAATACCAATTATTGGATCCTCTAAAACATCAACCCTTAAGTTAGATATTTTTATATCTGCAAAAAGACAAAAAAAAAATTTAACAAAAAATTTCAACAGTCACAAAAAAGGAAGTGTGGTGTGGAATGGTGAAGCACAGAAGCATCGCCATGCACTTCCGATCGTAGTCACGGCGAACCACGGTAACGGTGTTATTGCATCGCCATATCAAACCAAATTCTTGTGTAAATAGCAACAAATTAGAAGATACGTTATTTTTGTTTTACTTTTCCCTAAATGTCTTTTTAACATTAACTGCGAGTACCTTCCATTGACAGAGCTTAAACAAATATACAGGGGATGCCGAAAGTCACAAGACGCATAATTCTTTTTATCACTATATCAGAGGAGGCCGAACTACGTACGTTTAAAAAATACGTCTAAACTTATATTTTTGAGGAAAAAAACGGTGTGGGGACACTCACCCCCCCCCCCCCCCCCCCAAAAAAAAAAAAAAAAAACCCTTAAAAGCTCCGTCCAGATTACCATCATGCACAAAACACATTGAAAATATGCAATTATCCCATGATTGAAGCATATTCCACACTATGCATGGCTAATCTTTTTTTATATTAATTACTCCAGCCGTCCAACTCTTTTTGACTAAAGTAATCATGTGTTCATTCTCTTAATTGTCGGAATCCTAGGACACTCTTTGTTTTTTTAATCTCAACGTGCACTCATTTAACTAAGTGCAAACGTACATGCGCGAGATGATACATGATTACATTCATAGACAACAACAATTTCATCAAGACTACGTACTACTGGTGCAAAGCAAAGTAGATGCTAATCATGCATAGGTACTAGATTGTGAACATCATATCCTACAACAACTAAAAGTCGAAACCTATTAGCCAAAATTAATGTAACATACACATTCAGCCATCCCAACTGAAAATGCATTCAGATATTTGAAATGATGACAAAAAGAAGAAACTAGACTAGAAACATTCACACATGACACATCCAATTTCATTTACAATTACTGTTTATTTATCTACGTACATTAATGGTATTGAAACTAGTTCTCTTAGATTTATTAACCAACAATTAATAGAGAATTGATTGGTGGATTATTTAACCTAATTATGTTACGGTTGATTTAAAAGGTTTGCCTATCAAAATCGTCGTATGCTAATTTAGAGTATGCTTGGTGATAGTCGTTATTATATTTCTGATAAATTGAGATTTGTACCATCTCAGGTTTATAAAAATTGTTACATCATCATAAAGACATCCAACATATATAACTTTCTTCTCACATCCTCACACTTTTACAAGTATTTAAGATAAGCATCTCATGTGTGAACGGGACTTACGCAACATGTACATGAATAATAAACTTTATTCATGGTGAGATTTAACTACTTGAGAGTAACCTGCAAGACAAAAAACACCTAGTGTGACACGGCACAAAACTAAACTAAAATCTACAAAAAGTAACATTTTGCGACTGATTCCCCGGCAACGACGTCATTTTGATCGTGTTGTCGTGGTTGGATAATAAACAAATTAACTTTACAGACTTAACTACCTATAACTAGTATGGGTAAGTAAAGTGGCTTACACAAGGAATTAGTGAAAAGTGTAAAACTTTGTACCTAACTAACGATGTATGAAAACAATGATTGATTATAAGTTGGTTGTTAGAAAACTAATGCAAAGCAAGTAACTTGATTTAAATTTTGAAATCTATTAAGAGAAAAGCAATCACTTTTGCGATCCGGGTTCAAAGAATTATTAAAACTTGTTAACCTAGCTTGGTGAACACATAGACATTAACTTGTAACGATCTAGTTAAAGTAATAATCAATGATAAGTTTTTAACACTAACTCGTGCACCTAATTACCTAATCATATTACCAAACAGTTCACGATGCAAGGAAACCGAATGTAAGGCCCTGGTTCCAGGAAGCCTCAAAGTTGATCATTCACGGCATATCAAAGATTTAAATCATTTATTCAAGTAAACAATGCATCGAAAATTACTTTAATTCAAACTCGTCATTACATAATTCAAAGAAAACATTAACATTGTCTTAAATACATCAAACAAGTTTTAAAAGAGTGTGCATCTCGCCCTCAAAACATAGAAAACATGTAAATAAGGGGAACTAGAACTCACTTGGTCAGTAAGCAACTTCACGTTTAAGTTTTCGAAGCTAGGATCGTGGCACGTGGTTTGCATATAAGTCAATGCACAAACAGGTCATTTTCTACACAGTTTCGGCAGCAGTTTCACATCCAGTTTCGCTGGAAGTATAAAAATGACGAACTAGCTCGTTTTTAACCCAAAATCTCAACTTTTTTACGTTCAAACCCTTAGTTTTTCATCTATGAAACTATATCTAATATTTTTACATGATTTTATATGTAAAATATGACCTTTATGTGATTCTTTACAGTTTTTTAAAACTCAAAACCCTAGAATCCGAATATGTTGTAAAGAAGTGTTTGGATAGTGATTCTTACCTGGATTTCTTTCTCTTTCCTTTATGTTTGATTCACCAATACACATATCTTCAATCCTTGAGTCTATGAAACTTTAAATCTTTGATTTTTCTCTATTTTTTCTCTCTACTCTCTCTCTCTAGAATGTTAGTGGCTTGGGTTGCAAGAAGGGAAGAATGTGGCTGATTATGGGTGTTTAATTGGTGGTTATAGGCCCTTAAACCCATCAAACCCTTAGCCCATAAGGTAATTTGGCCCATAATATATTTATTTTTATATATATAACCCCTAACTTAACCTATTATTACTAAGTTGATCGCTTCGACATTCCGGGGCATTACACTGAAATCGAGTGATAATAAACGAATATTTGAAACATAAATATTTCATTTAAAAACCAAACCACAATTGAATTTGTTTATACACTATAAAATAATCCAATAAACAAAAGTTAAACAAGACAACTATGAGTGTAGGACCGGTGAAGGGTAGTCACTTACAACACAACAACACAAAGAGGAGATTAACCAAACTTTAATCAAACAGTAAACTGGATTAACCACAAGAATGATACTAAGAACACAAGTAATAAGTAAGAGACAGAACAAAAGAACACAAGAGATTGGGTTTCAAGGATGCAGTATATTGTTTTCTCAAGTTCTATTACAAGTGTTACAAAGCATAAAGAAAGATACAAGAATATGGAATACTTATACTACAACCTACAACCGGCTATACTTTGAAAGCCAGTTGGATACAATTGACTAGACATAAACAAAATCAATTGTAGAATCAAAAGGCATATCTGCCTTTTGACTTGTGACTATGACATGTCATAGCTCACATCCTAATATATTACAAAAAGGATAAAAGTACATAAAGTAGAAAACATGGACTCAAGACCTCAATGTACAGTTACCAAACGCATGGACTTTTCACCAACTCATGTAAGTTGGTGACTTTACAGAGTTGTAGCGGAAAGGTGGTACAGCTTTATGGTAAAGTACATCAGATAAAGACATATCTCTAAAATTCTTCGGAAGAAATCTGTCTTCACTATTTGGCTTCGGAAGACTTTGTCTCTGAAGCTTCGGAAGACTTCACTTTTTGCTTCGGAAGATATTGGTCTCGGCTTCGGAAAATTTTACACTTAGAATATTTCTAGTGCATGGTGTAAAACTTCTGAAGCATTTCTACTTCAGTTCTTTAGTGCATGCTTGCAGAGAGACTTTGGATATTTTGGCTGCATCAGACTTATAGGAATCCTTACAACGAGTCTTACAAGAACCCATCACCCGGCTATGATCACGAATAAGATTACCCGCTCATCGGCATGATTGGATCTTCAACGATTAATTGGAGGTTGTTGATGCTTGATTCGGGTGAAACCGTGATGAAAGGAACTCCCAAAATCTCCTTCAAAACGTCTGAAATTCACAAGGGAGAAATCTCCTTTTAAACCCTAATGATTGGGATCAAATAAGGAAGAAAATCCTTAAAACCCGGAGGTTGTTAAGGTGACTGGCGTATCATATGCCCACCTCGGCTTATCATACACCGGGTATAAAGTGGTACGGAGCTTGTTCACTGGTAACAGTCCAGGGTACGTGACTGATACGATGCTCAGCGTATGATACAGTGGTGGATCCGATGATGCTTGATTGACTTGATTTGACTCCATCTTTTATGTAATTTCATATCTGGTCCTTTCACTTGCTACAATGCTTTCATAAAGCTCCCAAAATATGTATTTTTGTTTTCTAGCACCTGCAAACATTAACACACTCAAAGTACACATGTTCGACACTAATATTTATATAAACTAAAGCAATTAAACCTTATAAGTATCTAAAAACATCCCACAATCAAGCTGGTATGATGAAAATGTGCGAAATAAATGACTAAGATTGATTGAATAATGCATGACCATAGGACTTGTAAGTTAAAAAAATATGAAAACTTTGATAAAAAAAGCCAGTCAAGTCAATTTTAACTATTTTTGTAAAATTCCTTATATGTGTGTAGGTTTTTTTTTTTTACTTTTTTCTTGTGGTTGGTGTCATGTTGTAACTTTCATAGCTCCTGTCATCACAGTTGTGTCGCAAGTGCTTCTTGTTGTCTTAATTATCGCATTACGTCTTACCATTTTCCGTCGTAAGGTTTTCTTACCGTTTATGATTTTACTAGCTTTTTTTCTTTTCCATTATTATTGTTGTTGCTGCTGGGTGGGTCGATTTCTTGAGAAGTATAGCCCTACCCGATAGGAACTAGATAGGGTTGGATAGGGGTCAAGTTGGGTTAAAAGAATTATGAATTTGTTTTTTTAAATAGATCTTTTAAAATTCACCTTTTTTTTAACGATTAAGAATTTAGAAACATGAAAATATTAATGCAATACAAAAACATAAATATAGCAATTAAAAAGAGAATACAAATTATGTTTAAAATTTAATTAAAAGATATCGATCACTTCCAATTGTTGTTTGATCTTGGGCCGGAGTTTCTTTCAAAGACTTGCAATATCTTGTTATATGATTTTTCAAAATCATTCGAATCTTATTTGAAAAAGTACCACAACCTTGCATTGGGCTCGGTTTTAACCGTTCGGTATTTTACATAAATCAAATATGCATCAGAGCCCGAGTTCTTCGCTGTTGTTAGAATCCTCACAACGGAAACTTTGCTTGAGAATGCACCGGCTGGACCAAGTGATTCAAAAGCCATAACGTTCTGAGATTTGAGAGCATGTTTGAGTTTTTGAGAGTTCTTTTTTGTGTTTTTAGTATGTTTTTGCGTTTTAAGGTGTTGTGATCAAAGTATTACACCCAATTTCTATCTATACTAGCATATTGGGGTAAAATGGTCCAAAAATGCTTAAATGGCTAACATCCAGAATTTTTAAAATGGTAAGAACTTGGTTCAACCCGGGTTGGAACGCGTTGTGTTGGGAATCAAGTTGTGTAGAACCTGGTTCAAAACCGAGTTGTGCGCTTGAAATCTAAACCAATATGGAACTATTGGACTTTTTCGGGTTCAAATAGGACTTAAGACTACCGGGGTCAGGTCAGTTTATCAGGTTGGGTCGGAAAGTCGGGTTGGATGTGCATCTCTAGTTAAGGACAATCCTCGTGAAAATTTGTGACGACTATGACATTGGGATTACCCTTGAAAATTAAAGTGAAAATTAAAAACATAATTGGTCAAATTATCAGTCATGGACAAATGAATAATGATAGAGATTATTAAGATTTAATACTGTTGTAAATAATATTTTTTATTTATAATAATTTGTTTATGGTAACTTTTTTTCAAGGAATTTATAAGTTATATATTGCTTATATTCTGAAATGAAAGCAGTTTTTCTTTCCCTTGAAAAAAAGGCTTGTTTCCACCCTCCAAAACCCTATAAATAGTAATATTATGCGTGTGATACGGTATGTTTGTTTATAGCTTATATTGTTTGCAATGAGTTTTTATATAAATCAAATTAGTCATTTGTAAATAAGCAAGTTTTATATTTTGTGTAGATTTTAAGATAGTTTTGTTGTCAAATGTTTTTGTTGTCAAATGTTTAAGCCGAGTTTGTATGGTTCGTTGTCATTGGAAAACTCGCCGACTAAGTTTATGAGATCTAGGACATTTATTTAGAAGATAGAAAGGATTTATAAATCGTAAATAAAGAAAGGGTGTGTAAGTAAAACCATTCATGTTAGCGCTGCCCTATTGACCGGCCACAACTTTTTCTTCTCTCATCCTCTCACAAGTGCTCCGATGGAGATTGTGTTATAGCGTCCTATTTTGTTATCATCCCTCGTAGAAACTTTGGTTAATTTATTAACCAATTGCAATGAAATATCATAGTTTTAAAAATCACTAATAATTATAACTTTAAAATCATTATAGTTTTAAAATTAATAATACTTATAATTTAAAATCCAAGACACCCTTAATTAATTATGAGACAATAAACCTAGGGGAGGTGGTGTATGCAGCTTTTAGTTTTTTAATATCGTGCCGGTATGCATGCAGCTTTTATTCAAGTGACCTGGCATATAGGGTAGTATACGTATTATTGTATCAATCAATGGACGTTGCTAACATGCCATGCATAGTTTTTTATGTTTTTGTTTTTTGGCTTTTGTCATTGTATACTTTTAATTTTTGTCCTCTTTTCTAATATTCGGGTATTCAAATTCCAGCATTCTTTTTTGTGGTTTCTTTTTTAATCTGTTTTATTAAACTAAATGCATATACGTATACAATTTGCAAGGATATATTTGCTTGTAAAAGTTCTATATAAAGAGGAGAGTAAACCTGAATTATTGGAATGAAAAAGTATAACTTTTGGATATTAATCTCTTCATTTATAACCTGACTATTTTGAGTTTGTACATTTGTATTATAATATTACTAAGATACTATGTAATGTGTTTTAGATTGTATGAGGTTTAATGTAATTGGCGATAGAGTTCGAATTATTTACAGGTTATATAGTGATAATTTGAATATATATTAGTAGGATATAAAGGGTCAAATGGCTGCTTAATATATGATAGGATTTTCATATATGTTTACTTCATATTTATTTGGCTTAGATGCATTTAACTGAGGGTGTAATAAATTAAATAGATAGGCTTGTGAGATGTTGAAAACTTGAAACAAGTTTAAATTAAAACACATTTAATAGATAGCATTATGTCCGGTTTCTCATACTAAGTTTGATTAGGCTCGCAAATTAAATTTAGTTTATTATTTACATATTTTTTTAACAGTTGAAATTGTATTACCACTCATAAAATAACCAAAATTCTAGATGAATAGAGTACATACCAAACACGAGATAAGAAACGAGAGACAATTACAATGAAAACAAAACCCAACTATTCCACCCAAACTGGAAATTCTTCACCCACTTATCAACCCACAAGTAGGATACCACATTGATCTCATGGTCTATACTCGGAACGGAGATATTATAGACCTTGTTCTGACTCGTCAAATACTCGATCAGCTTGCGATGAGGATGATATCTTGAACTATCATCATCTTTTTTTCATTCTCACCAAAGTACCTATGAATCTCCATAAGGTTCTAGAAAGAAAGTACCTATGCTCTCTCTATTAAATATATAAATTAACTTTTATGATAGAAACAATTAAATAATATATAATAAACTTATATATATCTAATGAATAATTCATATTTATGATAGAAACACTTCAATAATATATAATATATAAAATAATGATTATCATGAATAGTTCATTTGATGCATGTGTGTGTAACATATATATATTGTCTTATGTTGTAGTTATAGAAAGTGACCTTGGCCCCCAAAAAGTTAAAGTTTAATTGACATTTGAAGACTTTTAGAACATTTACAAAATACCCTCAATGATATTTGATGTCATAAACTTACCCCCAAGGTTTACGCTACCGACACGTGAACCCACTAAGGTTACTCCATTGACGATTCCTAACATTCAACCAAATGGCACCTAAATTGACAATGTTTGTTCGTTAACTAAACTTGAAAACTCAGGGTTTTAATAATGATTCTGATTTGTCTATGGCTTGCTTCAATGATCATTAATTAGATCAAATCCTGTCTATATAAAAGTCGTGGTTCAACTACTACAATGTAAAACCAATTCAACTGTAAATAAAAGTAAGTTAAGAGTTTCTTTAAATTAATAATAATAAAACTATAGCAAGTTGGGTCCTTTTGTATTTCGTTTTGGCATAATGTTTCCCTAGCTGGCTAGTGTTTATATTATTTTCTTGAAACATAGTTGAAACTACCTTTTTTTTCATTGTTGAAATTAGCTACTGCAACAAAGGTTGAAAAGGACATAGAGATCGACACATAATCTTTAGGAAAAAGATAACCACCCAATAATGGAGTCGCTGTCTATTTTTTTGTAGTGCGTGATTTGTTTTCTTATGGCCTTGATCCATTTGGTCTGCATCTTGCAGATAGATACTGGTGCTACATCCATCTCTTTTGCCCCTTTTAATATACGTCTACCTTTCATAACTCAATTTAAGATCCAACCGTCAAGGTGGATAGATAGACTGTACGTACGTACACCATAACTTTTCTATAAGATTTTATCAGTTTAGTTTGCTGTTGGGTATCGATAAACTGTAGGTACACTGTATTGTTTGTATGGGTGATATGATATGATGTTTGGGCAATATTCGAGTAACACGACATTTGGTAAATAATGCAGCTTCTTTAATTTGGGATCTCTAGGTGATGTAAATGACAAAGACATGTTACAACAAATACTTCAAGACATCTTCTCATTAGCATAGTTAAAAAAGATTAGGTGTGAAATCAACAAAGATAAAGTAAAAGTTAAAAACATTATGTGTTGAAAAACGTTTATTTTAATTCACTGAATTAACCGAATAATAGTGTTTTTGAAAACTATGTTATAGACGTAAAACAGGGAAAAATAAACATAAAAATCTTGAATCACACACGCATCTTACGACGTGTTAACTCAAAATTTAGACCGAAACGTAAAACGAAAATTTTAAAATGTGAATTTCGTAGAGGACCAAAGGTGAAAATTAATAAATAATCGTAAAAGATATAAAATTATTAAGTTAACATAAAAAACCTAAAGATTTAAAAATAAAAAAAAAGACAAAAGATGATTACAAGCCACTAAACACACGCTTTATAACCAAGTTAGTAATTAGTATATATATAATTAACCAAAGTTATGTGTGATACACGGATATGGGTAGGGGTGTCATTTGGGTTTTTTAATTAGGTATCGGGTTCCTCGGGTCGGGTTCCTCGGGTCGGGTTCCTTGGGGTTTTTAGGTGTAGGAAATCAACCCGAAGACCAAACCAAATAAGTAATATTTAATCGGTTTTCGGGTTTATTTGGGTCAAGTTAAACAGTTTTCGGGTTTATATTAAACCATTAAGCTTTAAATTATTTGTTATCTCAAGTATTTGTGTAATCAATATATATGTGATCAAAATACATGTATGAGATTTAACACGTGTTATCAATATAGAATTTTATTTATTGCATTGATCCAGAAGTTTTTGTATATTTAAGTTCATTTTATTAAGCATATTCAAATGTTAAAGAACATTATATTTTGATTATCTTTGACGTTCACATAATAAAATTGAACCACAATAATGAAATATAAAATTTTAAAAAAAAATCATGTTTTCAAATCTGTAAAAGGTAGCATAATACACACATATAAATATACACACACATGCACACACACACATATACATATACATATATACATATATACATATATATATATATATATATATATATATATATATATTAATCTTGAATTTTTTAAAAATTAAAATTCAGGTTAATCGGGTTGACTCGAATCGCACAAAATCACCCCAAATACCGAACCAGTTATAAAACTCAGGGTCGGTTTGATATAATAATCGGGTTGGGTTGCTGGATTAGTCCATAATCGTGTTCGGGTTGATTTTATTTGGGTTTAAGATTCGGGTTTGGGTAAAAATGCACCGTAGATATGGGCAAAGCGCCTTAGCATTGTCATGAGGTGTGAGTAACCCAATGCAAATACACATACAACCGTGTGGTTGGCGAATTAAGTGTCATTAATGTTATTTTTAGATAAGTGAGTTTACTTAATAAAAATGAGAAATTAAATTAAATATTAATACTAGTTACGTTGTGTGAAGTTCACAATCAACCAAAACTATGTTGTTTATGGGTAACAAGTAATAACCTCTAAGGCTCTAAAGGGCTAAGCCCCTAAAGCATGAGGTTTCTAAGAGGCAGCACCAAATGGCGAGGTTCGAGGATGTACCCGTAACAAGAGTCGTGTTAGATGGTAAAAATTTTAAGAAAAATTAACCAATCCAACTAAAGATCAATGAAAACATCGTTTAACAATATCAAAAGGTCACTAGCAGAAAAGAGCCTTTAGTAGCAAGTGATAATCATTAGTAACTTATAATCAATGTTAGTAGCAACTAAGCTTCAATCTCAACCGAGATGTATTGTTAATTTATGTTTCAGCCACAACAACAGCAAGCCATCAGGAGCAACTATCTAATCAAGTTGTATACTAATGTTCTTAATGGTGGTTCCTACCACTAATACAAAATAGGGTTTTTTTTTTCTACAAACATTTTCGACAAGTTTGACATAACACGATAATTACCACAAAATCGCGAAAACTTTTTAACAAAAGTTGCACTCTAAAACGATTGAGAGGCTTGAGAAAACGTTAAGAACCCGCTTGGAAGGACTGAAAAAGATTAGTAACAAAAGAGGGAACAAGCGGGGGTGGAACAGGGAATAAGCATGTTGAACATTAGAAATTATAAAAACAAATGAAAGAAAATATGAAAAAATTACTCGATAAATAATTCTTGTTTATTTTGTATTTTGCAAGAAAAGCTTACTCGAAATTGTTGAAACATTCTTGTATTGTTTAAATTTTGTTCGGATTAGTTATTAATTTAGTAGTTGGTTTTCTACATTAGTTAAATTTTTGTAATTTTTCTAAACAAATCTGAATTCTTAAATTATTTACCAGATTATTATTTATTTATATTTTCATTTTGTAGCAAAGTTGTCGCAAAAGTTATAATATGGGTTGCCGGTAAGACTGAGTGTAGTGGTTGGCATTAATTTTTTAGTTAAAGTGTCACATAGATGTTATGTCAGCACAATTAAGTTCACTAAAAATTACTGTAAATCAAGTGTAGTGGTTTTAATTAATTACATAATCATTTAAATTAATTAAAATCACACAATAATAATAATAACAATAATAACAATAATAATAATAATAACAATATGATAATAATAACATCAATAACAATAATCATACCTTCATAAAAATCGTGAATACTATCTCGGGATGCTTTTTCTGACATTTTCAAATACTCGTCCCATGAATCTTGTGAAGTACAATACGCTAGTTGACGAATTGCGGAAATGCATTTTTGAATAGAACTAAATCCTAACTTATTTCTAGCGCCTTCTCTTTGTTGAAAATATGAAAACTCGCGCTCTAAATCACCAACGATTCGTAAAAATAGTTGACGACTCATATGAAAACAACATCAGAAAGTAACTTTATCATACAAAGGTCTTTCAATAAAATAATCTTGCATCAGACGGTTATGCGCCTCCGCATGACCCCGTTCTAGTGGTGGTCGTCTACGCGGTTCTGGACGTGACGTTTGAACGTGCTCGACTAAAAGTTTTACGCCTACTCGAACACGCTCAATAATTACCACTTCATCCACCTCTCAGGAAGCTAAATTGTTAGGTAGTTGATCCATTTGTTAATAAAATATAAGATTATAGAGTCAATTACGAGAGAGTATGATTAAAAATATGTGAAGGTTTATTATATATAGTCATATAGGTAGTTAGATAATTATTCTTTTATATAAAAAGTTACAAATAAAATTTATTTTCACGTTCGTTAATAGCATGGCGCTTACAATTTTAATGGCCCCTTTTAATTTTGAAGTAGTGGCTTTGGCGCCACTTAACCTCCACGTCTCAGGGCTTTGGCGGTCATTTAATTCTTCACAACGTGGAGTCTAAGTTGCCATGATGTTAACAATAAATAGATTAATAATTAATATATCTGGTCGGTAGTCTGTCGCAAACAAAAACAAAATAAATAATAAACTTGTTGGTAGTTTATCGCAAATCAAAATTTAAATAAAAAGTTAAATTAATTTTTGTTCTTTGAAATTTGACAGAAATTATTATTTTCTTAAAGATTTGAAAACATTAATTTTCAGTTTAAAATTTTATTATTTTTTAATTTCAGTCCAAAAGTATTATACTTTTGGACTAAAAGTAAAACAACTAATAAAAATTTTGAAGCAAAACTAAAACAACTGATAAAACTTTTGAAATTAACTGGTTTTTTTAATCATTTGAAGAAAAATTGTTAATTTCGTCAAATCTCAAAGAACAAAACCATATTTTACTCTAAAATAAATAATATTCTTTTTCTGTAGTTTGTCGCATATCAAAAATAAAATAAATATTAATGTCTGTTGGTAGTTTGTTTCAAATCTTAATTACAAATATAATTTAAATATTTGTTTAGTGTTAATTATTATGATATATAATGTATTTATTGTTGTTATTATTATTAGAAAGGATGATATACAAAACCGGTTTTGTTACAATGTTGTGGCAAATTTGTAGGCAAATAATTTGTCAATAAAGCGTCAAACACTTTTTGTCGCAAAATTATGGTAAGCTTTGTAGTAAACTTGTCGAAATTAAATAGTTTTGCTATGAGGTTATTCCTATATACTCCATTTTGTCGCAACTTTGGATGTATCGTCGTTTTGTTACAAAATTGCGACAAAAAATTGTTGTCGCAAAAACTGTTGATTTTTAGTAGTGCACTATTGATATAATTGTTATAGATGTCTTTTGTTAACATTTATAACCACTAAGCAATTATCATCTTTCAAGAATAGCTGTAACATTTTGTTATGCCTGATATCTGGTTGTTTCAAACACACAAAATTTACAATTTTCTTTAAGATCCATTTTCTGTGTTATCCAATTTTTGAGTTCGTGTTACCAATTTATTTTAATCTTCAAATAAGATGATGAATCAAAGGTATCCAACTCATATAATATTTATAAAGTTAGAGTTCGTTACATCTAAAATGCATTTATCCCTGATGAGTGGAAGTATATAACAATCTAAATGATACTTCCTATTAGCACTTGAAGAAAAGATTTGTTATATATATAAAAAACGAGGAACCACACTTGACGAAATAAAATTTCGTAAATATCTAATCTTTAAAGTTTAGGTTAAATCATATATTAAATTATATTTATATCTCCATTTAAATCTTTATAATGATATATCCATCTAATGAAGCTTAAAAATATCAAATTCCAAGACTAGCGATTTCAACAAACATAACAAGAAAATAAAGTTCCAAACCAAAATAATCCCGCCCCAAACCTACGATGGTTTATGGCTATAGTTGTAGATAAGACGATGATAACTAGATCAAAGTGGTTTGTTGTGTTTTCTTGATTTCAGTATCCATTGGATACTTTTAAAATCAAGTTAATGTTCTTTTATATATTAAACCGTTTTGTGGGTACACCAAATCCTCAAACGGATAAGATATAAAGGTTGCAATAAGAAAGTGTTGTTTTCCCATTAAATTCGTATGTAAAACAAGCAAAAATATTAACCTTAAATTAAATTAGACTAATTGAATCATTCATATTGGGGGTTGCAATGTTGCAACTAACCATCGTAATCCATTAAAAAAATGCATAACAAATTATAATCTATATTAAAACACCATGTCAGTGTGTGCAGCAAGTTTCTTCAAGTTCGTAGATTGACCATTGAAATTTGATGTTTTACATAGAAAGTCCCTAACAAATGATTGGTAGCTTTGGGTGTTATAACTCCAAATGCATAATGTACTATCCTCACAAGTAGATTTGATAGGTTTTCTTCACCGTCATCACACTCTCATCCTCACCTTCATTGTCGTTGTCCACCTACGATTGGCACATCACTTTCTTCTTCCTTGCCAGTCACATTTTCTTCCCCAACGACACCACAACTACACACCCCCATCAATTGGTTAACCGGGTACGGTGAAACCAAACATCTTGGCTGAAGGATACTAATCGTCATGATTGGTGGCGGTTTGAGGCAAGATCGAGTGGCGCTGGAGGGTGTAGGAAGTCCAATGATGTTGATTGCAAGTGGAAATCAATTTTGAAAGCTCTATTGAGCATTGTATGTTCCCAAATTGTTATTTGTAAGGGTTTATAATCATTGATGTGTTTTTACTCTTTTGCTTTTTTTTTTACTTCATGGTATTTTTTTAATTCTTGACAATGGAAGTAATTTGTTGTTTTGCTTAGTATATGATAAACACATGTTTTGTAGCACCTATTAGTAAATCACCAACAAGATTCAAATACAAAATTTAACTGTCATGTATAACCATCAATGATTAAACTCATATATACGCAGGGTTGCATAATTCTGACTATTAAGGTTAACTATTAAATAATCATACCAGAGTGTTGTTAACAACTTGTGTTTCAACAAACCTTTGCAAATAGTATACAGAAGAAGCCATTCAAGAGATGAATGTGATACGGGTTTTCGGTTGATCCGTTCGCAGCTCATAAAACCATTGCCATCCCAATCTCTAGCAACGACGACTCCTTGCAACGGTCAAAGGCAATAAATCAAACTTTCGTTTGCCCTCCTTTTTTTCTTAGTTTTTCCCCTGTTATGTTGTGTTTTTCCCCCTGTTGAGTTGTTATTGTTTGAGTTTGTTAGTTTGAGATTGTTGATTGTTTGTTGTTTAAATTTGCTTTCTTCTCAATCTGGGTTATCCCTCGCTCGATCGTTGACGCCTTGCGTAACGTGTTGTATGTGGTCAATGTCATAATAAATTGGAATGATCAGCGATGTTGAATGCATTTTTCTTAGAGGAAGTTTGAAATCTTATGTTTAGGTTTTTTTATTGTTCTATTTTGTTTCTCCAACAACATAGTTGTTTTCTTTGGGTTTTTAACGATTGGTGGTCTCCTGTGCTGAAGGTATGGACCGTATGGTTTTGAGCTTCTAAACTCTTTTGAGTGATGCTTATAAAAATATTTCTTAATAATCCAAAAAAACTATTTAAACAATTTTTTATCTATTTTTTAAGGGTTTGGTCTCAAACGCTTACTCTTTTGTTATTTAACATACCTTTTTACCCGTAACAATGCACGTATCTCAATATTATTAAGAAACCAAACCCAAAAGAGACCCGCGGCAACACGCGAGGTCTCAATCTCTAGTTGTTGTTATAATACATTAACTGTTCACTTGGGAGTTAAATTGGTTGAAACACCATTAGTTTTTACCGACTGCTATTTACTACCGAGGTTCCAAGTTGTTATTGATGCTAATAATTACTGCCGGTGTAATAAGTTGCTACCTGAGATTGATTAATACCAATCTACCATTGCTATCGATAATGTGTTCCAAGAAATTATTAGCGATTTTGATCTCCAGCTTGACCTCTGTGTAGGGACGTTGACCTCATCAAAGGCCCACCCTTGAGCCCCCGCCTCGACGACATCCACGAAAATCCTCATGGTCCTAACAACCTTATAAGTGTTTGATTGAGCATACACTTCACACCGCCTAATTGTATTTAATATATATTCTAATATATACACTTCAACCTTATAAAGTTTGATTAAGCATACACTTCACACCATCTAATATATCCTTAGGTGCCTTGCATTAATAACACTTTTAGGAGCCTTAATATGTATGTAGGATTTATACCTGCCACACGTTGGATCATGCGTCTTACGTGATTTAATAAAGTATAAACTATATTCGACCCGACTTGTTTCTGAAATAAAGTTTATGTCGAAACTTAATGTAATTCAAATTTACAACGTTGAATGAGAAATTAAATTATTTGACCCACTATAAATAAAATTATGCGATAAAATATAGAGTACAGTCGTTCTGACACATTAACTATACCATTCAAACACACTTTTGAAAAATTTAATTATATAAAGTAAAACCCAAAGTTTTTAAAGGGATTTTCTAGAAACTTTTGAGGCGGTTTTTGGAGTTTTGAGGTGCTTTTTTTGTAGCTTTTATTACTGGCTCGAAGGCTGGCCCTGAGAGGGGGGTGGGCGACAGCCCAAGGGCCGATCTCCTCAGGGGCCCAGAATTTTTAGAAACTTATATTATATATATGTATTTTTTTAGAAAGAAAGCTATAAACTATCAATAAACTTATTAAACAGACTCAATAATATTTTAATTATTTTAACCTATTAAACCTTACCTTACAGCTTATTAACATTTTAAATAGTTTAGACCAATAACATTTACCCAATTTAAACTCAATTCAATATGAAAACTTGATCAAGAATTTTGTTTTCAAAAATGCTAAAAGAACTTGCCAATCTTTTAAGTAAATTAAATTATTTTGATATAATACTTTCATTTTATCTATTGTTATAACAATTATTGTCGTATTATAAATTTTTTATATGCAACTTATTCGTTTAAACTTTTTTTATACGTCGTTTTACAGGTGCTTATTTTTTATTCTCGCATCGGACTAAAGATCTATTTTGAATTCTTGGGACCGGCCCTGAGTGGCTATTTATGAAACCATTAATATTGTAGTGGCCAGCCTATAAAGTTTTCAAACAAAAATGTATACACCGAAATATATAAATAATATATAGTATCATATGTCTTTCATGACACAAAATGACTATCATGGATGTGCGTGAGTCGAGGGTATGCAGTGAAACATATGCATCTAAGCAATGATAGAGAAAAGGTGATAGATATATAGTGTGGTCCTATTGGCTTGATTTATCATGAAGCTAGAGATCTAGGTATTATTGATCTACTAGTTTTGTTTACCGAGAAAAAAAGTAAGTCGTTCAAGTTCCAATGCTTGCCAAAGATGTCGAAAAATAAAAGAAAAGGCCACCACAATAAGGAAAATATGGGAGTTAAATAAGATATGAATATTACTAGATTAAGTTAAAAATGAAGTAAGAAATAAATATAGTGGATTTGCCTAGCTAGTAGCTTCGATCGGTGTGGATGGTGTTTTAGAATAATCTAAAGGATCCCAATTTGGTGATTTTTGATGATGTTACATCTTTGATGTGCAGGTTTTGGTGTTATATGCATATTTGTACTATTAGTTCTGTTGACATATTTATTCTTTTTAGGCATTAGGATTTCGTCTACAGCTCCATTGGTCTCATTGTTTTGTAGTTGTCTGTTGTCTTTCTCCGGTGAGGGCTTACTATTATCGATTTTAATTTTATTTTTTTATATATTGATACTTAGTACGACCTTATCTTCATGAGTAGATTTTTAGTTTTATGTTTCTAATGGCTATCCGTGGGTAATTTAGTTTGATATGTCTATCAAAACCTAAGGCCTAATATGCGACCTCTACTAACAAAGACTAGTGTAACATTTGGTATCTCATACCATCTGATATTACGTCCAAAATGCATTGTTAGTATTTGAAGTAAAATATTTCTGATGAACCAACGTCTCTTTTATTCATATTATTTATGGAGGATGTGAGATTGAAAGAATATCTCTAATGAAGTATTCTTGTGAGGGAAGGGTGACAAGGACCCTCCATTATATAGAGAATGAAATAGAACATGAAACCATAAGCTTTCAATCGAAGAATGCATGCCTTGTATGTTACATATGGCTATGTTTATAGTTCCATCGTTTTGTTCGAAACCATTGAAGGCCCACTATGGAACACGTTTTTCGTTTATTTATGGTGTTGTTGGCTAATGAATTTACTTGTACGTGCAAGCGGATGGTTTGTAGGGTTGTAGGTGCCTAGTTCATCACCTCATCTTAAGGTTCAGTGATGGTGTGTGTTGTTTTGGCTTCTCTTTTTAGCTCAAATCCATTCTTGTTGGGTTAAAAGAAAGTATTGTATTTGGGTTATCAGTTATGACATTTAGTTGTGTTGTTGGTTTCTTATAGTACTCTTGTATTTGGGTTGTGACAATTTATATGGAGTCATTAATAATACTACTTGATTGAAAAATTACAAACATATAAATCTACGTTAATACCTAGTATTTAGTCTTTGTCAAGATTTATTAGACCATCTCCAAGCATACTCTTGCTTATGTGAATAGGCCCTTTGAAATCACTGTTTTAGAATTCAAGGCTCTTGTAGGTGAAATAGGGTTTGGAAGCTAGGGCGGACGTTGTGAGAGGCCGGATAGGAGACGTGAGTCTCGTGAAAAGAAGGTGAGAGAGGAGGAAAGATGAAGCAGGAAAGCCGACGTGAAGGGAAGTGCCCTTGTGACCTATGCAACGAAGATGGTATTATATGTATATTTTTATTTTTAAAAGTTCCGGTCGATAAACTTTTTTTTCGAACGACCATCTTTCTAAACCTACTCTTAAATCAACCCATTCGTCACATTTGACCCACTAAGTGGGCAATCAGTGTATGTTTACTATTTTGATTATGCATGCATCTCCCCATTCTAATCACCAATTAAGTACTCAGTGATACAGTTAAAATATATCCGCATCTTCAAGCACCCAATACTAGATTTTGTTTCATATATCCTACATGATACAATTTTCAAAGGCATGTTTCATAGAATATATACAACGAAAATGTCAATGGGTGTTTTCAAAATACATCACAAGAATTAATAAACGCAGTCACCCGCGAAAAAAGATGGCTAACAACACTTGTAACGATCAGAAACTACTAAGATTAGGGAGGTTAATGCAAAAATACAAAGAAAATGAAGATATTTATTATGCAAGAACCGAAGACCCCTCGTATATATTAAACCCGAGAATTCATCTGTTGTGCGGTTTAGACTGTCATTCCTTTTTAAGAATACTTAAAATACCGACATAAGTCCCATTGAGTTGAATCTAACAAATGTTATCGCGTTGTTTGATGAAATAACAAGGATGTGCAAGCCTGTAGACAAACTCGACTCCTCGTCCTTGGTTTACTCGCATTCAATTCTTCAATAGGAAATAGAACACGCGTATTATGAAATATTGAACTTTATTTAGAAGTTCAATTAGTAATTCAAATTATTGATTGCAGGTTCTTTACAAGATCCGTTGATGACATAATGAACTCATCATTCTTCTGCAGAAGCCCAAAGAAAATGAATCAGAGCCATGTACAATAATAAAGGGAAATTTTACTACAAAAATTACTATCAGAAACGACTCAGTCTTCTAGTAGTGTTAAAATGACTCAGTTTTCTAGTAGTAGTGTTGAAATTACTCAATTTTTTAGTAGTGTTAATGTACTTGTCATGAAATACGTTAAACAATATTGATGCTTACCTGAGCAACAATGGTAACAAGAATTGTGGTATCAGCAAACGGGATAGTGCTGCAACTCATGATAGATAAACCAACCTTCTGCATCTCGCTAAGCACTTTCACTAACGATATACAATTCTTTCGGCAGTAGATTTCTACAAGTAGGCTGCATCCGGAGGTCCTCACTTCGATCTCCGGATTGCAAGGGCTACTACTCTCCTCAAAGTTTGCTTCATTAGACGATGAACCATCATCATCACTACTACTAAGCCTCGATCTCTTGCCTGTGATGACCGATTCTTGCATGTTCTTTCTCTTCATGACTGATAATCCCTCGAGTTCCTTCACACGGTTTTGAAGTTCTTGGATGTAATTAGCTGCATCTTCTAACACAGTTGCCTTATCCATCTACCACCAAAGAGTTAACAAGATCATTAATAAACTACATATGAAAGAGAAAAAAAGTTTTGTTGTTAAGTCTTAATTAGAGCAGCGTCTCTATCCGTTAGAGTACAAGAAAGTAAGGTATACATTCATTCCATCCTCGTCATACCGTACCAATAGCTTTGCTGGAGTAAGACTGTACTGGAGACGTTTGTTTGTTTATTTATATGAAATATTTAGGGTTTAAGATAAGAATTCTCATTAATTACCTTCTTTAAGTCTGGAAGGAGAGAAGACAAAGCAATAAACCGCTGAGCCAACTTTTCTCTTCTCTTCCTCTCAGCCAACACATGATCTTGAACTTGAATCGGATTCCTGATAGGGGTCGAACCCTTTTTCGTACCAGCTTCCGTGAAACCATATGACTCACTAAATGAAAGGTACTCATCTTTAGGCTTTATATCTCCAAAAGATATTGTGAAAGTGTTAGGAGCATCAGAAACAAGCTTTGACTTGGATTTTTCAGCTGAAGGTGATTTCTTGTCAATACTATTGGCCTTTTTGTAATTGAATGGCTGTTTGATATTTGCTGGTTCGTCGCGCTTATGAGTTTGGAAAGATTGATCAATAAAAGATGGAGTTTCTGTGTAGCTATCTGATGAAAATGAATCAACACTGAAATCCTCCATCATATGATGATAGGGTTTGTTCATCTGATATTGATTCATGAACCCTTGATCTTGCATTTCCTGAAATAAAGATTGAACAAACAGATTAATATATACATATATAGATCAATAAATCAGGAGTACATATGATATTATGATTCATATCTAACAAATTGAACTATGTATACAGCTTGTAGACTTTACTTACCAGTTCAGGTAGCCAAGATGAAGGCATATCCATAGTTATAATATGCGAGTGATAGTTCCAATGTAGGCTGCAACACAATAACTTTTCATTAGATCTATCTCACACATGATCATATCACATAAGATGAACATATGCTACACTTTTCTAAAGAAAACAAATGGAAAACTAAATTGTATTCACTCCATAAGATTTCAAAAGTCTACAACTTCAAATTTTGCACGATAGCACACAATCTTTTGATGATAAAAACTTTCCCAGATTTCAGAACCCAAAAACATCTTAAGGAACTTTTTGAATACCCAAAACTCTCATCAATAGCTATGAGCGAAAGCTTCATACCCAGTTTACATAAGCATATTAGTATTTCGCACGGTTCTTGATATGCTTGAATTCTACAAGCCTTAGATGAAAAAGAACGAATACCCAGAGATGGATCATGAATATCATCCTTCAAAGAGAACTTAGATGAGATGAGATAGAGAAGGAATTACCTTTGGGAAAGAAAAGAAAGACTAGTTTTTTAAATTATCAGCTTTTTGTGGAATATTTCTGTTTTGGCATATGAACCTCAGAGAATAAATATATAGTTGAAGTGTTTGTAGTAAATTGATGAACACTTGAATACTGTGTTGTATTCAGCTGAGACACGTGATCGAAAAGCAATTCCATCTGGAATTGATTCTCTCGTAATTTCTCCTACAAAAATGATCTAACTTTACACTATTTTAAACATATGATGGTGTAAGCATGGGCAATAATTAATGGATCAATACACACAACTGTTGTCTAAATCCTTCTTGTAAATCGTATAATTCCTTTATTTTATTTTGGCTTTTAGTTGCTAAAACTTAGGGAAAGCATCTCTTCAAATATACTGATAATCTGTCATTCCTCACAGTTTAACAAAGAGCTGTAACTTTTCAATAACTTTTCATCGTATTCATTAGTTATTAATATTGAAAAGCTGAGTTTAAAAGCTTTTTGTTTTCTTTAACCATCAAAAGATGTTAAATATATATCTAAGTTATTGTTCATAGACCATAGTTTATAGTTTGTCATGTCTGCATGTCTGCGTGTTTTTGACAGAAGTATGTGAATTTTAAAATTACAAATAACATAAAATACATATATAAATATTTTATTATTAATGCATCATTATCATTATTATCAGAAGGTATTTAGGTAATTTCTTTTCAAAGATCCGGAGCTTATTTTAATGTCTATATTTTTTAAAAGCTTGATCTTATTAAATCAAAACTAAAAGTCTATCGTTCAAAGAAAACTTGTATTTCAATCACTTAGGACTAAACCTTTGAAATTAGAAGCAAATGAACATATTATTTTAATCTCGCTGTTTGATTATTGAAAAAACCAAGTTTTATATATTCTTATAACAATTGTGTTAGGATATTATAAATAAGGGTTATCGGATTTTAATAATCTTAACTTTCATTTATTGAACAGGATTAACTCAACTCAAAAATTGTTTACATGTACTTCCAATTTCAAACTTATTTTCCTCTAGCAATTGATCTCTTACTAACTCAAAGTTAACACCCATCGGTTTTCTTGATAAAATGGGTACAACTTTGAATCATTGTTCAACTCCGTCACCACCCAGCTTCCATCAGGTCTGTTCTCTGGTATTTAGTATTCATCATCAACTGAAATGTCCCTCAAACGTCAGGTGGTTCAGATTAGGCGGTTGAGATTGACCGGTTTTAGTGTGCAGAAGTTTCAGATCGACAAACCTGATGATAGATTTCAACTTTCTGCTTGTGTTTTGGCCACATAAGCAGTCACGTCATTAAAAAAACTAATGGTGTTAACTCTCAGTTAGTACGGAATCATTGGAGAAAAATAAACTCAATTATGAGTGTTTGCAAACATTTACTGAGTTGGGATTAATCCCAGCAAATAAATAAAAGTTATGACTATTAAAATCCAATAACCCTATAAATAAACTAAATAATATTCTCATTTGATTCTATTTTATATTAAAAGAACAGATTTATGTACTATGTATATCAAAGCTTTTAAGTAACTAACAATAAAGGAACAACTCATTATAAAGTAGTATATAATGACAAGAAAACTTAAATGGTACTTAGTTATGGCTAACTTCATGAAGTGTATATGAGTATAAATATAAGTTTACCAAAAGTGGTGGTTAATGAAACTAGCTTTACACCTTCGTGTTGCAAGAAGAACACACGTTGTGGTGGAAAAATGACAGGTTGTTCAATTTTGAGAATGGATCGTTTTAAACCTTAAAAACATTGTATGAAAGAGAACTATAAAAACACCATTTTACAAATATATTAATGTGATAACATTATTAAATTTTAGTGGTGGAAATACAAATCGGTTAACAAAAGAAAAAAAAAGTTGGTTAAATTGTAAGGGGTGTAAGTGTAAATTGGTTGAAGAAAAATATAAATAAAAATAAGCTTAGTAAAGCGTATGAATGTAATAATAAAAATAATACTAGAAGATAAAAATAAAATAAAAATAGCATTACGCACTTGTAACTTGTGCATATTACCTTGAAGTTTAATAATTGTTATTAATTAATAAAAATAAAACTAATATGATGGCCAAATTCAAAAGGTTAAATTAATGACATTAAATATCAAATAATTCAATATATTAAAAACATTATTTTACCAACAAAGTTGTTTTAAGGTCTATAATATGATCTAGTATGATACAAACTGTTATGAACATGGTAAAATTCATAGCATGTATAGACTGTTAATGTAGAATTGATTCATACAAACTTATATTTGTCCGAACTCCAACAAGTTGACATAGTAACGTCAATAGCATTTACAAACTCTTAAAAGCTAGCTCTCGAAACCGAATGTATAAATTTCAACAAAAGGATTGGCAAAATAGAAATGACGACCATATTTTTGTTAGTGTTGATACTTCATAATATAGTGGCAGGGCCGGTCCCGAGAGTCTTCGAATAATAATAGGCGCGGGACGAGTAGAATAAATGGGCCCTATAATATAGTGTCAATAACCTGTTAAAAATCTATAATACGACAATAATTGTTTTGCCAATAAATAAAAGTATTGTAGCAAAATAATCTAATTTACTTACTTAACCAAATCGTAAGACTCTCTTAACGTTTTTTATTTAAGTTTAGATTGGATCGACTAAACTAATTAAAATATTAACGGATCCTAAGTTTCAATTGATCAAGATAATTAAATTGCTATTGGGTTTGTTAATTAGTTTGTTAATAATCTATAGTTGTTTTTATATATACATACATATATAGTGGTGTACAAACCGGGTTTTTTTAAAAACCGGTTTGGTCAAACGTGGTCAAAACCGGTTTGGCCTCAAACCGGTTTGGATTCTAAACCGGTTTGGGCTTAAAAAATCCAAACCTATAAAACCGGTTTGGGTTGGTTTGGAAACCGGTTTGGGTCGGTTTGAAAACTTTGAAAACCGGTTTGGCCCCAAACCGGTTTGGTTTTTCTTTTTTTTTTTCTTTTTTTTCTTTTTTAAAACGTTATAAATTAAAAACAATTAATTGTAAAAACTAAATAAACTTATAAGATGAATGTTACATATTAATTGTATATATTAAATAAACCTATAAGATGCATTTACATATTTTTATATGTAAAAATTAAAACATATAAAATTAGAAACAATACATAATTGTTTTAAAAACAAAGTCCTCAATTTAAAATCAAAGTGAAATATATAATATATAAAACATAGAAACAATTTAAATGACATAGAATTTTAAATAATTGTTTGAAAACCGGTTTGAGTACCAGTTTGTAACCGGTTTGGAGACCGGTTTGAAACCGAACCGGGTTAGAAACCGGTTTGAAATACGCAACCTACAAACCGAACCTAAACCGCCAGGTTGGGTCGGTTTGAAACCGGTTTGGGCCCCAAACCGGTTTCGGTTTTTTTTCCCGAACCGATTTTTTTGAACACCTCTATACATATATAATATAACATTTTCTAAAATTTCGGGCCCTTAATGAAATCGGGTCTTGTGCGATCGTCCACCCTGCCCACCCTCAGGGCCTCCCATGTATAGTGGTGAAGCACTTATCCTCAAAGAATTAGACATTAATATGTTAAAATAAAGATAGAATTATGTCTTTGTGTCATGTATTCATTCTTTTTATATGTTAAAAGAAATAAAACTAAGCCCATGATGAATGAAACAAATATATAAGTATTAAAAATTATTTTTTGAAATTAATTTGAAATAGTGAGGAGGTAATTGTGAAGAAAAAACTACTTAATTAATAATAATTAAGTTTCATAACTTTTCAATATAAGGCAAACAGAAAAAATATTCACCACGTAGTAACGAATATTCATATAAGTTTTATTTGTCTCTCTTAATTTTAATATCTAACATTTATAATAAAAAAATAAAAAAAAAGTTAAAAAGGATTGAGCATCTAATAGAAATTGATTGACTTTAAAGTACAATAATGTTTTAAGTAAGTATGATAAAACAACTGGGAAACGTGGTTATTGTCATGTAAACTTATTTCTAAGGGTTGTTTGGCAACTTCTGAATGATTAAGTGCTGAACCAATAAGAGGTATGAACCATTAAGTGCTGAACCATTAAAATGTCTGAACCATAAGAGGTAGTATATTGTTTAACTATTCAAAACCCGTGTCGCAAAATTATTTGCTACGCATGTTGCGGCGAATTTGTAGCACAAAACTGATGTTGGAATTTTGCTACACATTTGCTGCGTATATCTTTAATAATTATTATTTGTCATACATTTATTTTAAAGATTATTAATATTATTAACACAAACTTAACACCCTCACTTTTTCTTCCCTTAAATCGTCCTCCCAAATCTTATCAAATCTAATGACCGTTCCTTCACACTATCATCACCATTCAAAGAACAAAAATCAAAATTAAATATCCAAAATTGCTAAAATCAAAACAGAAGAACAAAAATAGAAATCAAAGTCATTGAAAAGCAAAAACCAAATAACCATTAAATAACAAAATAGAAACTAGACCCGAAAACCTTTGGAATAATAATAAATCATAACTAAAATTTAGAAAATATATAACTGAAATTTAGAAAAGAGAACATCAATGATCGACGATAGAAAACCTTACGGATGAAGTCAAAAATCAGAAATATCATCCTAACATTTTTTTATAATATAATGAATTAATGATATCAATTGTATGCGAAAAAGTTTGATTGTAATAAAAGGACATATGTACTTCATTAGTTCATTACAATAATGCTCTTTATTTTTGGATTTACAAAATAAAACACCTAATATGCATATGTGGCTAATACTTATTTCATCACATACGAAAACCATACCTAGAAGTTCAAAAAAGAATTAAAAAAAGTGAAAAAAGAAAGAAAGAATAAATTGTAATAATAATAAAGAATATTTAAATGATGAAACATTGATCATTTGTTTCTTATCCCGTGTATGTTAGTATTCGCTCATTTCTTGATCTTTTGTGATGAAAAATTAACTACTTGCTATGTATAATCTTTGAGGTTAGGGGGGTTTTATCATGAAAAGAAATGATATTGCCCCCAATCAGTTTAACATAACTAACTAATATGAAACGATAGTTCCGAAGTTTGAGGATTAGAGGACAATAACTAGCAAATCGGATACATGTTGCTAGGTACAATATTTAAATCCTTACTTATGCATGTTTATTGAAAGTTAGCGCAATGATATGATTTTATGCTTATAACTTTTTACTCAGGATGAGAAAAGATGTGGCTAATGTACTAAGCATGCTTGTTGGTACGTTCTCTTCTATTCTTATTTCTTTTACTTTTTGAAGTATATTTATTCTTGACTTTCTTAAAGTCATGAAATGACTTAAGCTCGAGAAGATTTGTTATCATGCATTTTATTATTTGCATCTTTGATTATTTTGTGTAAAACTTGTTTTGGTGGAACGGAGTCTAATCTGAATCGTTTTATTGTTTTAGTGGGTGTGAAACAGTCGTGAAAGATATGGATGAACTTGAGAAGGCATTGGATAGATCATAGAAGACAGATGTTCGATTTTGTGAAGTAAATAAAAAGTATTTAAACGTCTTTCTTCTTAATTCAACCACTTGAACTTGAACAACTTGCATCCTTTGCCATCAATACTTGGTTGTTCTCTACCTACAGCTTTTGAAACTCAACACTCCAATCAAACTTATTCATGTTGTGAGAAACAAAGGCTTTTGACGAGTCCTTCTTCACAACCTCTTTCCTTTTATCACCTTCAGTCTTTCAAATGATCTTTGATAAAAAAAATCATTTTTTTTCTGGATATAATCGGACGACATTCATCCTTGAAGTGACCATGCTCCATACAGTTAAAGCATGACAGCTTAGTCTTATCAAATCCAACATTGCCATTACTCCCAAACTTTTTTATCTATAATTCCTTACATATATCTTTTTGCCCTTAATGCATGTCAACATAGCCATTTACCATGGCAAGTCGATATGTTTTGGGGGGCGAAGTTATCGATTTCTTGTATCTAAAAAACTCTGTTAGAACTGCTGGAAAACGTTTTAGACGAGATAGTTTGGGGATTTAAATATGTGACTAGTGAACATTTCAAACAACTGTTAAACTTGTTTTCATTTTGTTCCTTATTCTTCATATTGTTGATTATATCAACAGAAAATCCATTGGTGATATTTCTCTTTTTTTTAAATTCAAATCTCAATCTTATTTCTTTCTTTGATGTTTATAGTGAATCGTCGTCAACAATTTAACATTTTGTTTCAACCTTTAATTCGTACAACATTAATAGTCGTTTCTTGTAGCATACAAACATCTCTAGTCCTATTTTCTTACTAAGAATTAAACTTTTAAAAGTAACCTGAACTTTAAAAATACCAACATGTAATGTCCTACTATGAACATATATAATAATTATTTTTTATGTGATATCAACGTGTCATGGAACCTTCGGTATCTAGAAGTAATTGACATGATAAATTTATATGTAATAATCAACATAGATTCTCTCTCTAGCTACATTCTGTATTGATTTTGACAATTAATTCTAGTATTATTATCAAGACAATTTGTTCGTACCCTAAAAGTTTAATATTCATATATCAACTATAGCTTTGAATATATGAGGTGACATGAGGGCCGATGGTTGTTTCATAATAAAAGTTACACTGACCCCCATCAATAATTGGTCATGTTACAAGTGGGTACACAATTAATAGATTATTACAAATAGGCACAAACTTTATGTGTGAATTATGCATCCATGATCCAACTCATATTTTTATGAAGTTAACTTTGAAAACTACATGGATTAGTTTGATTTTTTTAAATAAGAACATTTATATGTTTAAAAACTACATTAAATGATAAACTAGAATCATGCCAGAATTATAATGGTTCTTTCTTTTAAATTGTAACAGTGGAAACAACATAAGTGATGGTGTTTGGAGTATATTGATTATGGTTGAAAAATATTATAATATTATTATCCGATTCCCATCTAAAAAGGATTCTAGAAGGGAGAAAATAAAAAATACATTAAACAAAGTAGCCCCAATAATTTCAGGCTTTTGTCATTGACATTAAATTATTATAATAGTTTATATTATAACTTTTCTAATCAATGTGGGTCACTGTAGGTAGGATTGGGTATCCGGTGGAACAAGTTTTATAGATTTATAGTTATAGATAATTAAAAAAATGCATATTTTTTGAGGTCAAGTCTTACTTTAAGTAAAAAAAATTATAGTTGGATTATGAGGCTTTTCTAGTTGTAAGTTCTTTAAAAGGTATGATGTTAGCTAGAAAATGGTTATGTAAGCTCAATTAGAATAACAAATATCCTCAGAATAAGGGTCATACGTTAAGATAGCACATATCCTTCAAATCAGGATCGTATATATGTTATTCAAAAAAATTATAGTTATAGATAATATCATAATATGTGATTATATATTACAGAAATATTACTATACACAATAGGACAGTAACAATGTTTAAAAATCTCAAGGCTCACTCGAAAATAATTACAAAATATATCAATCAAAATCAGCTTGTTTGTAAGTTAGTCGAGCCCAAGTTAGGGAACTCAGCTCATGAGTGGCTCGTTGGCCCATTTAAATCAAAACTAAAGTATAATTTATAAACCGAAATTATAACATATTACTAAATTTACCATAGATTAATTTGATATTATTAGGTGTAAAAATTTAAATGATTATATCCTTGAAACACCAGAATTTGAGCAAGTCAGCTCAGCTCAGTTTATAGACAAGTTAAGCTTAAACCCATCCTGACTCGACTCATAAACGATCCTAAATGCACGTAGGCAGAATGATGATCAATTCATGAAGCTAAAGTTTGAGTCTGATTTAGGCATGAGCTCTGTTTAGTGCTCAAGCTTATTAAATTAATTCAACTCGTTTAAACCCTTAAACACATAAAAAGAATATAATATTGAATTTTTGTCTTCTTCAAAAGAAATATATTTGAAATTCCTGTCCTCACTTTTTAATTGGTGATGATCACAGCATTTTAATAAAATATGGGCCTTAGATGTATAACACATCAAAATTTTCATAAAGGTGTGAGGACTAACCACCATTTTGGTACAACAAACAATAAAATAAATCTCCAAAAGCAAGATTTGAAAACGCTTTCTGGTCTACTAATAAGCCAAAGAAAACCAAAATTAAAACTTTAAAAAAGAAGACATTGTGTTTTTATATTTATTTTCCTGAGATGGGTGGCATAAATGGGCCTGGTATATGGTCCAACTAAACCAACTGTAGCAAAAGAAGATTGTCATTCTACAATGAGTCCAAACAGAAAAATGCATAAAGTTTTACAACTAGTCAATTATAAATTATTAGCCCACAAAAGTTTCACTCTTTCTAACTGATTTCTAGAAGCCAATAAAACTACACAAATCTGCATGTTGAAAACTAGAGCTAAAAAGAAGTTCAATAATTTTGACTGTAGGCATTTTCTCAGAGAGGACCACCAAAACGAAAACTCAAACAAACATACCCAGAACAAATCTCACATGACCATAGGGTCTGAAGTGAGATGAGTACAAACATTACCTCTGTCACATGTGGTAATGCCGCTCCCGAAGACCCATGACTCATGAAAAACTTAAGCTTAACTAAAAACCATAAAAAATGCCCTACCCATTAACAACTTCAAAAAGAAAAAATAGAAATCTATTTTGAGGCTAGAGAATTACTGTTTTGCCATTTCATCAGGATGGTCTTCAGGCTTTTGAACCTCCTGAATCCAGATTTTAACTGTTTTGTCATTTTCAAGGGCCCCTGAGGCTATCATATTCTCGGTTGGGTGACATGCCACGGCTATAACAGCATCGGTGTGACCTTCAAGTTTCTGAACGATTTTTCGTGTTTGGAGTTCCCATAAATATACGCAATTGTCCTCTGAACCGCTCACGATGTACTTGCCATTGGTGATTGAAAATGCTGATGAAATGCAGTATTTTGAGTTGCTGTGGCCTGTGTAGGTCTTTAAAAACTTGCCAGTTGAAAAGTTCCATAATCTCTGAAGCAAAAATATGACAAATACAAACATTAGTAAAAATAAAGTAACAGTTTCAGTCATATTTGTAAAAGCCTCCTGGGCGTCCACAACCATTGAATATTAGTAAATATTTATATAAGTGTATTACTTTGTCAATCCAATATTTCTCTAACTTAATCCAAAGGTCTCCCAATCCTAATCATGAAAAACTTATGCAACTCAGAAACAATAATGAGTTATAATATTGACAACATATAGGAGGACATATATCTTAAATATTTCTTTAACCCTAGCTCAATGTCCCCTTTCCTAATCAAAATACATCATGATATACATACGTATGTGTGTATCAAGGGATCAGCTACCAACGTCAATGAAACAAAAGAAGGGAGAAAGTGGTATAGCATTGTGGCAATGGCATGTGTTTTACAAAAAAACGGTGATAAACCTAGACTGTGTCTCTGTATCAAGCAGTCACTAACTACCCTTATTAGCAAAACCTTCTGACAATATCAAGAAAACCATTCTCCTAATCTACGCACTCAAGTCACAACCAAACAAGAAATATAACAACTTTACTACCACTAATCCTTCTCTCACAAAGGCACATCTCAACAACCTTAATTAATCACAACATCCATATTACCAATAGGAACCCTGCGTTTTATTGATGAAGTTGTTCATCACTAGCAGTCTAATTACAGAAATTGTTGCAAGGATTCAGGTATGGGGATGTGACAAAGTATATTACCAAGATTCAAATATATCAAAAAACTGAAGATTGAGGGATGTGCTTTTATACATGTCAATTTGTGAAATATATATGCAAACCTAGAACCAAACTAATATGTTAGAGAAATTAAACCAGGGTTTACATCAAATATGTAAGAAATTAAACCTAGAACCAAACTAAAATAAAGATTCAGGGATGTGCTTCTATCAAGACTGTCCCTTTACCTATAGTGCTCATGTTAGTCAAAACTATCACAAAAACAGATGACAATGCAAATTGAGATACTCATTTTTTATCTAGTTAATAAAAAGATTTAAATCACCCTTCATCGTATACATGTGAATTCGCAGTCAATAGCTTGGGGATACGATCAATCACCATACCTAAAGAACAAGAACTCTATTGTTTTGCAAGTCCATTCTCACATATAGTTTCATAAGCAAGCACATACCAACATATTACCATCACTCAAACTCTTAATCAGTATCAAAACTTCCAAAAGGATTATACATATGAAGACTATGAATTCAATCAGTAAACCTATCAAAAGACAGAAGCTTACACCAAAGATCATTACCAATACAAAACGAACTACAAACACCAAATTCAAGTGTAAATCAACATAAACGAACTACTCACCAGAGTGCTATCCAGCGTCCCCACAAGAATAAACTTGCCATTAGGCGAAAACTTAACGAAACTAACAGGGGGATTCTCATCATCAATCAAAGTCTTGACACAATGCCCCGTAGAAGCATCCCAAATCCTACACAACCCATCATAACTACTCGACACAATCAACGTCCCATCCCGGTTAAAATTAACGGCCGTAACGGGATCCGAGTGGGCCGGAAGCACCTTCAAGCACTTCCCACTCTTCACATCCCAAACCCTAACGGTCTCGTCAAACGATCCCGACACAATCATGTTCGATTGGGGGTTAAAATTGACGCAAAACACGTAGTTGGTGTGTCCGGTGAGGGTTTTGAGGGGTGCGGCGGTGGAGACGTCCCAGATGCGGAGGGTTTTGTCGTCGGAGGCGGTGGCGAGGAAGCGGGAGTCGGAGGAGAAGGCGACGTCGGAGATGCCTTGGTCATGGCCGGAGAACTCGTGGAGGGGGGAGCCGTCGGAGGTGGACCAGGTGCGGGCGGTCTTGTCGGCGGAGGAGGTGGCGATGAGGCGGCCGTCGTCGGAGAATTTGACGCTGGAGATGGAGCGTTTGTGGCCCGTGAGGGTTTGTTTGAGCTTGTAGGGTTGGGGGATGGTGGTGGTGGTGGTGGTGTTTGGGTCTTCCGATGAAGCCATTGTTGAGTGGTCGGAGTTTGTGGTGGATGTTGAGATGCTACGGTGGATGTTGACTGTGGGACGAGGGTATCAACGAGAAAGAAGAAAAGGAAAGTAGAGTATGTTTTGAATGCTAATTAGCAGCATCATGTGTTTTACTGTTTTAGCTTATTAAGGGTTTATTAAGGTTTATTAAGGTAGGGTATTAGGAATAATCTGACACGTTATGCGAACACCTTCTCATATATGACTCGTATAAAGATATACGGATCATGTACTCATGTATGACCTAGTTAAATAAATAAAAGTTATGGTTGATAGAGCAATCAAGTTATAGAAGAATATAACTTGTGTGGCTTTAAACAAGTCGTACAAGTCAAAACAATATGACTTGTTTAAGTGTATATGAATCATTTAAACGACTCGTTTTGGTTCTATACAAGTTGTTTATTTCTGTAGAAATTGAATTACGTAGGGTTCTTCGGTGAATGTGCCAGTTATTTGACATGACAAAATATTTCTAGATTACGTGTGAATTATATGAAACGGAACAAAATTCTTTCAAAACTTAGTATATAAACCGATCTTCGTTTATGTGATATTCATTTAATTCTTATATATCTATTCTACACATATTTTTTCGTGTTAAAATGCCGTGTTAAGATAGGTTACTTGAGATTGTGTTCGGTTTACCTGATTTTAAGTCTCTCTCTTAATTCTAAAATCTAATAGGCATTAGACACTCTAAGCCATTTAGGTCTCAAAAGATGAGCACAAATTGAGAGCTTCGCTTACATGAGATGCTACTCTATGTAAATGTTCTGTTATATTTAGTTGAGCTAATTCTATACTTTGCTCATAATTGTATACTAATTCATCACATGAAACGAATTCTAGTACACTACCATACTGGCATACATACATGATAAAGATAGTCAGGCCATACAAACCATATAATATATGTAGAACATATTATCTCTAGATGTACCTTTGTTTTTGTGCCCAGCATTTAAGCCCTAACCCAATTCATTCAGCCCATCTGTTTAGGCCCAACACCCTGAAGAATGCAGCAATAGGCCAATAGTGGCCTATGTTTATTCGTATTAACTGATTCAGTATATGGAAGAAGCCTGTTTACATTTTTCTGTGGGCAGAAGCCAGAGGCACATTCTCATTCGGGCTAATGGATGCGCCCAATACACACTAACAGACCACTGGGCCAAATCCAAATAAATATAAAGCTAAAATTGTGATGAAGTGAACGGCTTCTTTCATTAAAAATATATAGATCAAAACAAAGTTCAAAATGATAATAATTCCAAAAGTAACTAAAAACATACAACTGGATTGATACATAATATGTTGCATGTTTGGCTAGTAAATCTTAATATATATCACCATCCACTTCTTTCTTCTTCAACACCATGTGATTAAAAGTTGGGGCCAGCAGCAAGAATTTCCTGAGTCAGCTTATCATCCTTCCCAATCTTATGGTTCACAAACACCTCAAAGTTGTTCTTGAACAGCCCAGCCAGCTTCAACAGTGTCTCTTTATAAGCCTTCTTGTTTGACCACTGCATTATTTGGTTCAACCCAACGTCAACATTTGAAAAAAAGAAACAGTATTTATAAGAAAACAAAGATATGATCGGCCAGCTTACGGTGTTCACTGGATCAAGAATCTCTGAAGGCACACCCTCAACCTCAGTTGGAATCTCCAGCCCAAACACTTCGGTTTTCTTGTAGTTTGCAGTCAAAAGTTTGCCAGAATGGATGGCATCTATGATTTTTCGAGTGTATGCTAGCTTCATACGACTCCCAGCCCCGTAGCTACACAGAAAAAAAGAAGAAACTTAGAACACATGTATATATCTATGAATGTATCTATGTATGAAACGCCGTATTTAATGGAATTAAGCTTATATTTTATTTACCTGCCACCTGACCAGCCGGTGTTAACAAGCCATCCAGTAGCACCATGTTTCTCCATTTTGGTGGCAAGCATTTCTGCATATTTTGTGGGATGTAGCATGATGAATGCTGCACCAAAACAGGCTGAGAATGTTGCGCGTGGCTCCTTTACACCCTCCTCGGTGCCAGCCACCTGCACATATAAGTACATACTCAATGTCAATTTATTTATACATTCTACAAGCCATAAATGTTGAAACACTGAAATTAAAAAGTGTTTGTACCAGTGCGGTGTAGCCACTGATGAAGTGATACATGGTCTGAGCAAGGCTTAATTTGCTCACTGGTGGAAGCACACCAAATGCATCACATGCCAAAAGTATAACATTCTTCGGGTGTGGACCCACACACGGGATCTTAGCATTGGGGATGTACTCGATGGGGTATGCTGCACGTGTGTTCTCTGCGTGACCAGGAAACAATGTAAGATTAAAGGCTTTTTATCTAAAACAATCTACATTTCCGCTAGTAAAAATGATCTATGTTATACCTGTGACAGATTTGTCAAGATAATCCACCTCTCTAGTATGCTCATCAAATACAACATTTTCTAGCACTGAAAGTGAAGATTAAACGTGAATATTAAAAAAAACATCAGAAAGACTTGAAACATATTAAAAAAGTTCTACAAAAAACATACCGGTCCCGAATTTAATGGCATTCCAGATATCAGGTTCTTTCTCTTTTGAAAGATCAATACACTTGGCATAACAACCACCCTCAATGTTAGACACACCCTTGTCACTCCAGCAATGCTCGTCATCTCCAATCAAATACCGGTTGTGATCAGTAGACAAAGTTGTTTTCCCGGTACCTAACAAATAAAAAAGAAATAGAACTCGTTAAAGATCAAAATAAAATCAACAAAAAGGTTGACACCGTCGTTCACATAAATGTTTAGGCGGATAGGGGTTTAAGGCGGGGATATGTGTTGTGACCACATATGGAATGACCATGATCCTCACCCCATCATTGATGATGATGGTGAGGTGGCGGGCTTACCTGAGAGACCGAAGAAGAGGGCAACATCTCCATCTTTGCCCATATTGCATCCGGAATGCAGGGACAGGATTTGACGTTTAGGCATGAGATAATGCATGACACCAAAGAGACCTTTCTTCATTTCCCCGGCATACTGTGTGCCAAGGATAACCATTTCTCTTCTACCAAGATTTAAATCTATGCTAGTGGACGATGTCATATAGTGTGTGTAACGATTACATGGAAACTGGCCAGCATTGTAGATTGTGAAGTCTGGAGTACCGAAATTCTCCAGTTCTTCAGGGCTGGGTCGGATGCACCTGCAACCTACCCAGTTATCCACTTGTACACACACATACATTTTTTTACTAATTTGCACCATCCTATTATCCTTCAACTACATACCTTTTGCTTTTACTTGTAAAATCAAATTATTATTTAAAAAACATATAAAACTTATCTGGAGGGTCTTTGACGTTTGACTTTTGAGTATCTGTATATAGCATATAGGATGATATAAATGTGTGTTATTTTCTCATTTACTTACATGTTGTGCATGAACAAAGAGTGGTAAGCTCTCGCCGACACAATTCGAACTTTGATTCGGTTCTCTGGGTCCCAGTTCAAGAACTGATCATTCACAAACACCTGAAAGTTCATTTAAGCATACAATTACCAACTGATCATTCACAAACACCTGAAAGTTCATTTAAGTAAATCACTGGATAAAAAAGTAACATAATTTTAAAAAATAGCACTAAAATAATAATTTATGAAACTCCATCCATGGATTCATATAACGACAAAGATCACCTCTTTCAAGACCAAGGGATGATAAAATGATATTGATATCGGTATGGCTGTTGAGAGGAAAGAGACAAAAAAAAATCCTTATCTCTGTTATCCTGTCATATCTTATCTATCATTTTCTTTCCTTTAAAGATTTTTATTTTAATTCGATTACAACATCATCCCGTTTTTACACACAGACCAATGGACAGGTAGAACAGTCACGGGTCAGGTTTTCAAAACACTGAAGTATTGAACACATGTACAAAGGTGGGCACATCTTTCTTTTTCTAAAGTCGGTTCCTTTATTACAGACAGGACCAACAAATCTATGTACACATATGTGATGAAATAGTCAAATTGCAATGAAAATCGCAAATAACTGTACAACTACTAATTCATGTCAAACTCAAAGAAATTACTTACAACGAAAGTCAAGACACCCATTTGGCTAAAAAGGTCAAGATTCATAATTTCTACCCAATTCAAATCTCAGAATCAAGAAACTGACGAAAGAAGATATACCTTCTCCAAAGAGTTCAAATAATCCACGGCTCTTTCTCTATTCACCAAGAAAGTCTGCTCATCCATCTCGATATTGGGTGAACCCCTGCATCAATCAGAAATTCACTCAATTTATCAGTTTATAATAACGATAACCCACAAAAAACACTGTCAGTATGTTCAGAGTAACCATCGATGGAGCCATAAAATCAAAAGATGACAAAGATTAACCAACAAAAATTACAGAGTTCGGATCAAAACACATACTTGCCCCACCAAAGCTCATTTTCGGTGACATCATCCCTAACAACACGCTTATCCTTCGGAGAGCGTCCAGTTTTGGCACCAGATAAGGTTGCCAAGGCACCGCTAGATGTAATAAACGACCCCTTTTCATACTTGATCGCCTGCTCATATAGCTCTGCATATGATCGTAAAATTTATTGATAAGAAACGGTTGAAATTAGGGTTTTTTGCCATTGGCATGATGGTAAAGGTTTTAGGGAAGTAAATGGTTACCTGCAGGGGAGAGATTGTAGAGGACATGGGTGAATTTTAGAGAACTGTCACTAGCAGCGAATGTTGGGGTGAAATAGTGGTCGGGGCCGTGAGCCACCCTGGGGGTCTCGGGTCTTCGGGCCGGGTCGCCTCTTACCACTTTGGGTCCGGTTTCTCTCGTAAGAGATGCCAATGATGCACTGTAAAATTTACAAATTAGAAGTTACAACAGATGGATACCATGAGTTAAAGATTAAAACTTAAGATATGAAATGGATTAATGTGTTGTAATCAACATTTATGGGTTGTAATCATTAGACAACTTGTGAACGTATTTAATTGTTAACCTTATAAAGTGTATTTTATTTCAAATATTAAATTAGTTAACATTTTATTCTGTGCAATTAAATAGATTAAATATGTCGAAAATACTATCTATTTGACTTAATAACTAATTGTTTTTTGTTGGATTAATAATATCATAAACGAATATAAAAGAACTTGGAGGGGGGTAATGAGCAAATCTTTTGATAATCATGCAAAGATAATGCCTGAAGATTGGAAGACATCAAATTAAAACATGTTTATATGGATAAAAGAATAGGAACATCATACATTTCCTTGAAGGAAAGTATAAAATCTTTATATTTGTACCATGTAAGCTGGCATCAGATTCTTGGCATAACAATTATGATAACAACTAGGAATCAATTTTTACGAAACGCAAAAGATAAGTTTTTTTCTCGTTTAATAAATATTTTTTTAATTTTTATGATAAAATCCTAAAATTTAATGTAGTTGGGAGTTTGATTTATAGAATTTAAATTTTAGTATTTTTTTAATATTTTTATTTTAATATATTTTTTAATTTTAGTTCGTAACTTTTTAAATAAAAAATTTGTTGTGACATGTCATGACATGAGTATCACCTCCAAATTTAAGGGTGTGATGTAATGTGACATAGAAAAATATAATTGTTGTGTATATGATATAATGTAATATGTGTGGTGAGAATGCATCCTCAAACTTTTAAAAAATTAATTAAACTAGCTTGAGCCCAAACTTTTGCCCGAACTAAAGTTTGTATAGCAAAAGAGCTCAAGCCATGGTTAACTAGGCTCAAGACCTTATTAATATAAATAAAAAACAATAAGTAAAAATATATATTAAATAATTAATATTATATATATAATTATAAATTGAATATTAAAATAACATATTATGTTGTATAACGTATAAATGTAAAAAATAATAAGAAATGTTTCTATAACAATAAAAAACAAATATTAATAATAAACAACACGAGTGATATACTTTTGTGAAAAAAAACGTTTTCTTAATTTCACCTAACATTGCACTCGTAAAGATTTAAACTCATACCCTAATATACAATTGCTACTAACACTAGACCACATGTTATGTTTACAGATTAAGAGCATTCACAGTAGGTTCTTCATATGCGATGTGAGTATGTCTTATATTTTGAGGAATGGTTGTTAGTAGTTGTGAGTGAAGTAGGGAGAATATTTATGGGGATTGTATCATGATTCCTTATATTTGGGAAAACACAATACAACCTCCATAATTTTTTTAATATTTTTAAAAATGATTGTGAGTGAATGAGAGAGAAAATATAATGATAAAGATATTAAAAAATATTATTTAATTGAAAGAGATAATAAAAAAATATTATTTTTAGTGTAAATATAAGGAGAGGATTAGGAAGCTAGTGTGAACGTGCTAATATAAAAAACAACATAATCTATTTAATATTAGAAAGAATTTAAATATTATATTAAATTCACCTTTAAGGCATATAAGATACTGAAATTCATAAATTTAATTCATTTTACTTTTTATACAATTCAACTATATCTCACCAATAAGTCGGTTATCTTTTAAAAATTTGACATTAACAAAAAGTTTTTTTCATATTAGCTGTATTTCATTTTAATTAATAGAACATCATGGTTTTCTGTAAGACAATAGCTCGGTCCCACCATATCTTAATTTTGTACAGAATTCAATGTTTGACTATTTAAATCTTAATATGCACCCCATACGAGATCCAGCTTACATATACTACTTACGATCGTTTATATCATAAACGATCGTTTACGTTTGGCAAATGATCGTTTACGTTAGCTAAACTGTAACTTAAAAAATTTGTAAACTACAGTTTACTTTATGTAAATAACCGTTTACAGTATATTGATAATATAAAATGCTTAATCAGTAATGTATGAATCCGTATGTTTTCCTTACAGTTTACGTGTTGATATACCTGATGGACTGCAGTTGCTGTTTCTGGCGATCATCTTCAGACATATTAGCAAAAGCACCTTGAACACCGTCAAGCGGCGTCGTGGGTGCCGATTTCTTCCGTTGCAACGAGTGCAGCTCATCGATCGTCTGCACCTTCACCGGTGCCGAACTGTCATCGTGACATATCCCGTTCTGCCTCTTCTGCGTCTGTATCTTCGGCAATCCATTCCTTCCGCCACTAACGCCGTTACCTTTTCCGGCAACATTTCCGTTTCCGTTAGACGCCATCTCGACCTAATCTCCATCACATTCACAAAATCATTCATCAAAACCTCCAAAATCATCACATGAATTAAACATCGAAGCTATAAGTTTGATTACTCACCGGAAATACGAACGATTAGGAGAACACGATTGAGGAGAAAACGACGAACGATTCGATCATCAAACAGAGGTTGTATTGTGAGAAGATGATATGCGAAGGTGGTGAGGATGAAAGGGGGATTTGGGGGTTATTTATAGGGGGTGAGTGGGGCCTACGCGTGTGGTTAACCAGAGGTTGAACCGTGGTTGGTGAGTTGTAACTATGGTTAGGTCTTATCGCTAATTTTCACGGTGACTAATTCATGCATCATTTATATGCAACTGGGTGCGTGTACCATACTTAAATGATAAATGCGTTTGCATGGTAATAAAGCGGATTGGAATTTGATTTCGGTTCCGTCCATGACGACATAATATCTTTTGTTTTTTTAATTGGGATGCATGATTGCACGTAGAATTTTGATATGATCGTATTATTTTTTATATACAAGGGGTATTGGATTTATATGTACGGGTTCGATTGGTCGACGCTAACGATTGAACAGTGACTTTTAAGGATTATATATTGGACAACGAATATTAAATCAATTTAATTTGATAAACTAGTAATTACAAACAATTAGTATTCAACCCTCACGCGTTGCGTTGGGGTGTAAAACCATGTTAAGTTGCATTAACGTCACACCGTTATTGACGACCACCAACACTAGAAAAAGCTCATAAAACAAAACAAATAAAACCGAACAAAAAATATATGTAAAAACGTTGAACTATGCACGTGCGTTGGGGTGTGTTAATGTGTGTAAATTAGAACGAAACGTAAAACACAACACGATCGTAAAACATAAAAAATATATGTAAAAATGTCGAATCACATACGCATGTTGTGGTATGTTAACTTGAAAAGTTTAGACCAAGACTTAAAATAAAAAAAAATTTAAAAGAATAAAAGTAAATGGAACGAAAGTTGAAAGTGAAAAAATATTAGCGTTAACTGTAGATGTTGAAAATCATAGTGTTAAAAGTAAAAAGTATAAAAAAAATAAAATATTACACAATCTACAAAACATAAGTTACAATCTATAATACACATCTAAGTTGGTAATTAGTATTATATAAATTAATATATATATATATATATATATATATATATATATATATATATATATATATATATATATATATATATATATATATATAGAGAGAGAGAGAGAGGAGAGATCCTAAGAAAACCACAAAGTTATGTGAAAACTAAAGAAAACCAATGAAACTAGTCACATAACTTATAATTTTTTTATCACTACCATTTATATTTGTGTGTGTGTATATATATATATATATAAATAAGGGTATGGATCAAATGAAAAATCGTAGCATGGTTTTACATACACATCACATATAGGTTACGTATACGTAACCATTTTTCATTCGACATAGTGTTACTTATACGTAAAACTCTTCATTCTCGTATTTATGTTCAACATATATGTAACATATACTTAGATAACCTTTTAACAATTAAAATAATACAAAATTTATGAATTATGGTATTGGTTTTTATAGTTTTCTTTAGTTTTCACATAACTATTGGTTTTCTTAAAAACCATCCCCTATAAATGAGCTTAGAGTATCGGGTTGACTCTAATCAACGAATTGCGATTGATTAGACATTAGATAGAATGGATATCCGAACGGCGTGATGTCTAGTATCGATACAAATTATTAATTAAAAAGATCATTGCACCGTATTCGTTAATGATCATAAGATGAATCAGATCAAGAAATTACCTTAGTGTTGGAATTTACTTCACAGTTTAAGTAAACTTTTTAGTAATACCTTTTATTAAATTAAAAAAATACAAAAATGTCAAATTTCATTTTTCTAACAGAACCTTAACGTGGCTGCGTGAATTTTCTTTACAATTTTGACACGGCCGTGTCAGCTTATTGTAATTTTTACTACTTTTTGCAATATACTTATGGTTTTAGTTTTTAATTAAAACTCTCACATTCCTTAACCCATAACAAACTATACTAACTGTGCTAATTTTTGGAATAAAAGAATAAAAATAAATGGCGAGTGCCCGATCGAATTGATTTGACATGTATCAGTGAGAACACGAACCCTACTTCCGCTCATACTATTCTTAGTGTATGCGACGGTAGGTTCACATTATAATATTATATTATCTGGATTCGACACCCAATATAAAAGGTTAAACTGGTCACCATGATTCCCAATAAGGGGAAGTATTGTATTTTTGCAAAATTGATAGGTGTTCTTTAATACTCTTGTATAGTTCACTACACTACATATTTCTATCCATAGTAATACAATCTTTTCACAAAACCCTAAAATACCAAAACATGATATTAGAGTAGTCTTGTCTGGTCTCATTTAGAACTAGTAGTCTTTTATTTCATCATTCTTCTACCTTAATCTTCTTTCTATTACCTAATATTTCATCACCTCTCTTAATCTTTTCTTTTCTCTACTCTATTTCTCAAAATTAGCAACCTTATATTATATTATCGCTTGTTATCTCCAAGCTTATTATCTCATCAGCTAACACAAAATATCATCAAGTTCACTAGATTCAACACTACATGTTAAATAGGGCTCTCATGTTTCAAATCTAGCCTATCTTTTCAAACCTTATTCCAATCAAACTAGACAATAATAACTACTTAGCTTGGAAATACAAGATCATCATTTTCTTGAAGAGAATAGGGTAATTAACCTTCTTGAAGAAGGAGATAACCACAAACTATAGCCTCATCTGAAAAAGCAGTATGGGAGAAGACAAACACTTATATACCACTGTCTAAATGCAATTATAACCTCTTCTATGAGTTCTATGGCTCATATTGCTATAGGCACAACTTCAACAAACTTAACTAGTTTGTGATTGAAGATAGCTTCTTCCCGCACCTTTTACAAAAGAAATGCAATTGAAAACATCAATTTTAGGTAAACAAAAAGAACTCAATGTCTAAAAATATTGTACTTGCTATTGTGTGTCTTTTATGACTCATGTTTACATCTATGATATGTATGTATGTATGTATGCAGTGGCGGAGCTTGAACTATTTCGTAGGGGGGCGGGGGCGAAATTAATATTTTTAGGGGGGGCGAAATCGATATTTATATAAAAATTTACACTACCGGGCCAACAATTTACACTATCGGGCTAAAATTTAACACTACGGACGAAAAAATACGGGGGGCGGCGCCGCCCCCCGCCCCTCTTATGCTCCGCCTATGTATGTATGTATGTATGTATGTATGTATGTATGTATGTATGTATGTATGTATGTATGTATGTATGTATGTATGTATGTATGTAGGTACGTACGTACGTACGTACGCATGCTACGTATATCTGTGTGTGTTTGTGATGAAAGGATATACTCCCAGATAGACATCGTTGTAGTAAATTGATGTACCTGTAAACAAATGGGTGTGAGTTTATATACTAGAAAGTGCTAATGTCACTAATTTAGAGTGTGGTTGATTTAGAGTAAAAGTTGAGTGTTTTTCGTTAAAAAAATGAAAAGAAATATACAAAAAACGATGAAACAAAAAGAAAGTAAAAGATAAAATGAGTGTAGAGTTAAATAATGGATCAGTTGAGAGAATTATAAAAATAATTTATTTCATCACAAACAATTGTGCTAACTTAAGCCAGGTCATGCATAAAGAACCTTTTTTAACGACCTTAATTAATAATTACTCCTATTACTACATAGACCTTATAATACACCAATTACCTGGCATTGAACCCATGACCTCCACCCTAAAAGCATATGCTTCTCCCATGTGAACAGAGGACCCCTCACATTGTTTATAGAGATGTCGTTGGATGAATCCTACTGGGATGAAGGTCCGCTAGTTGGCGCCCTCCACTCTCCATTTCTTCCAACATGGCCAAGTTTTTTTAGAAAAAGATTTTTTTTACAGTTCATAGATATATCGTTAAAATCTCACATTTTCATACTACTTACTATTTATATCTATAATTTGTCTACAATATTGTGAGATTTAGAAGACGGACTATTCACTATCATTGAGTGATGTCATATTTTTTATCGTAACAATCGTAGCAACTGGAACCAAACTTCTATATGTGAAGTTGAAAGTTCTCATCTAAAGACAAAACAAAATTAATACGGAGGAGTATGGTGATGTGACACTAAAATTATACATAATGACAAGAGAGTGAATGGGAGGCTTAAAAATAGTCTAGCCGAATCACACGCTTACTAATGTATAAAATTAAGGGATTTTTTTACATATTTTATCTTTCTAAGACCTTGAATCACATATTACCCCAAGTCAAAAGTCAATTACATAATTTCCTTCCTAACACATATATATACATATTGATTCGTTTTGTTAAAATTAACTTATTAAATGATTATTTTACCCTCAGTTTTTATAAGGGATTTATACAAATAGATTTTTTTTTGGTATTATAGTAACTTAAAACTTTGGCAATTGTTTTTTAATTTGGAGATGTAACTTTGATTACGAGTGATTGTAATTTTGATATATAGTTATAAACTTTTGTGTTTATAGATGTAATTTTATTTTTTTATTTATACAAAAAACTTAAACTTGAAAAATATGCAATTAATGGTCTCAATAAGGGAAATATGTAAAAATTATTTAGTAAAAATAAGCATATAATTTTTTTGTTAAGTTTAAGGAAATTGATAAGTTTGTAATATGAATGTTTAGGAATGAAAAATATGTAATTAATTTTTAAGATTGGAGAAATATGTAACTAATAGTATTAGAAAGGGGAAAATGTAAATGCCCCAAAAGTTAAACATTATAAATTTTAATTTTACATTATTGTATAATATGATTGGTATATACTTTATCCATGGTATTTTAAATTATCCCACACCTTTAAGTTATTACTAATACTTTAGTAAACATAACATATACGAAATGTTTATTGTATCTTTTCTTTCTTAACGACGGATGATCTTATTTGTAATAAGAGCTACCATTACAGATGCCGAACCATACCAAATGTTCACTGTATCCAACCCAATTATCATCTCTATATTTTGCTTCCGACAATGCACTCTCTTCCTCACATTCTTTCTCTAAAAGTCCTAGTTTAATTTGTTCTTATACAAATTTCGAGACATCACTACCTACATTTTGTTCATTATTGTTTAATTTGGTCAAATGATGGCATTAATGCTATTCACCGACACATGATGAATGATCATATAAAATTTAGGCATAAATTTTCTTTATAACAAAATGGAAGTTGGTTAGGCCTTGAGTTGAGAAAGAACAGCCACAAGTGTTTGACTTTCGCTAGTTTTATAATTTCTTTTAATGTGTAAATGACTAATATATGCATTTTAAAAAGTATACCATAAATCATATATTTTTATTTAATTCGAGTATATTATTACTATACTTGTAAATTATACAAACAAAAATTTAAGGTGTTGATAGATTGGTGAGTATAATGCTTTGTCAGAAATTATTTAACGGTGTGCTATTTAAAGTTTTCGTCTAGTACACAGTGTGCATAACCATTATAACAGTGTGTCAACCTAGTATGCTTTTAATTTGTTTTCAAATTTCTATGTTTTTGGTCAGACGCATTTACACCTCCTCCAATGGTACATTTGTGTATGTGACGCATTTTGATTGCTTCTTATGTTTCTCATGAATTTCTTCTTTTTCAACATAATGGGCGCCTCATGAAGATGTATATATGTGCATGGGTATATAAGAGTTTGGGAGGGCGTTAAAAACACGAGAACCATGAAAATTATAAACTTATATGTCAAGTCAAATGCTTATATTAATGGTGGGTCAAATAAGACCTATAGAAAGTTGAAAAAATTCAAAACAAGTTACCTTTTAATGATGCGAGATTTGACTCGTTCACGTGTGTATGTTGCAAAGGCGTGTGACAATGTATACACATGAACTAATCAAATCATATATTTATATATAAATGAACATATAAATTTATGCTTCTTACAATACTTCTCATATCTAACATGGTTCTCATTTAAACATTCCATCATATGTGTAACTATAACGATATTCATGTCTAATATATATGTCAAAAGCACGTTTATGTCACTTTATACTTTTTATACAACGTTATAGACATGTTAATTTGTGATTTCTGTAGTTTTGTTATTTGTCTTCTTGTATTGTAGAAATGTATTTTATGATGAAAATAATTTTTCTGTATAGAAGAATATATAAAAGTAGATATGTATTTTATGAGAAACATTGTATAATATTTCTCGTTTTAATTATGATTAATTGAGAGATTCAACGACCCGGGGAATCAGCAAGAATAACGGATCGAGTATTCGAATCCGCAGAAATTCATGTTTTATTGATTTTTATGTCCATGATGTCCACGTATATCCACGTTATTTAAAGATATAGCTACAAAAGGATTATTACATTAATTTTTATTGTATTTCAATATATAGTGTACATAATATATGATATTAATATTGGTTTGAAAAAGTTATACGCTTAGGAATAAAATATAAGCACAAAAGAAGCTTTTTCCAAGCTGAGAGCACCATTAAAATTGAGCATCCACTCACCCACCTTTCTAGTTGAGGTTTTACCAGTAAAGGTAAGGTTTTGCGGTGGAGGTTCATCTATATTAACAAAAGGTCCTAATAAAAATTAAAATACTCTTTATTAGAGTTTAGGTTAAAGTTCATAGACAATTATTATAAAACTAAATTATAAAAAAGCTCTTTTTTAATATATGAGTTTGAAGGGTTTTCTTTTTTCCTTCTTATTTCAATAGTTATATTAGATGTTTTTTTATGTAAAGAGTATGTAACATATTAGTTTAACCTAATGAGCATTAGTGGTGGTTGATAGGTGAGGAAGGTTTATTTCAGTGGTGGTGTACGAATTCAGAAGGTTGATCTAGGCTACTGTTCACCAGAGACGAGGAGTCGTGTGGTTTTCAATTGTTATGATTGAAATCCAAATCGTGATTGAGAGCATGGAATCATCTGAGATAGCCTGATCCATTCATTGTTTAGGTTGGTTCTTGATCATTTAAATTGGTGATTTTGTCTAAATTATTTATTGATTCCAGCATTCCGCACTACAAACATAGTTTCTTCGACGTTGAAGTCTTCTTCAGATCTTGTTTTGTTCTTTAAATTTAAGTGGGAAATTCAATAACTCTAATCATGTTTATTGTGTATAGGAATATTTACAATTCGTATGGTGTTACAACCCTTTAAATAAAAGATGCCAGGCGTAATTATTGAATATTAAGGACAGAACAATTGGCATGAATCTAGTTAAAGGACATCTTTTGTATTTTACTCGTCTTTAATCATGAGAACTTGCTCTCTAAAATTTTAGGGGCTCTTACTAACAATCTTTTAACCAATGAGATCTGATAAAACATAACTTGTTGGACGTATAGTTTTAAATGCTTAAAAGTAGAAAACCAATGAAATTTGGATTTAACACGATAACTCTTCTAAATGCATTCAATACCAACGAGTCATCCTCTTAAAGTTGTGATAGAGTGTGCGGTGTTTGTTGGTTGTTGAGTTCTTAGGAAGAGAAAAGTGATTTTGATTTAACAAAAGAAAGTATTCTTTTATTCTAACAAAAGTGTTTTTGATTCGACTTCTATGCATAAAAGGTTGAAATAAAAAGATAACTACTATATAGATATTATGTAAAATAAGACAGTGTGGTATATTATTTGGGTGATCTACATGATGCAAATCTTAAAAAGACACTGGTTGGAGAAATATTAAGCAATATTATAAAGACAGTGCATGATTTGACTTCTATAGGTTTGTTTTGTTTTATATGTTATCTTGTGGTTCAGGTGTATTAAGTAAACACTAATATATTTAATCTAGTTAGTGCAAAATATTCATGACATATAGGGAAAAAACAAAGAGGGTTCGTCATTTGATTTTAAAAATATGGTACATATATGTATAATAATTTTTATTTCCTCTCAAAGACCAAGAAACTTACACTCCTTTTTATTTTTAAGATTTAAATTTAACCTTCCGCTATCCGGTTAGTTGATTTGTCTAATCACTTTATTATCTTTTCAATTAAACCATTGTGCACTTTGTGGATATTAGGTGAATCAAACAAACTTATAATCAATTTTTTTTAAATAAGACTGAATGTATGTTTTTTTTATGTGTTTTAGTTACATTTGTCATTTTCATTAAAAGAAATATCTTTTATTTTTGCATTTGGTTCCAAAGGTTTTAAAAGATTGTCATTTTCATCTAAAAAGTTAACTCCGTTAATTTTAAATATTAAATCGTCTATCATTAACAAGGGTAGTTATATAATTTTACATATAAAGACAAAATTTTAATTTATGTTAACGTATTAGTGTTAAAATGCTATTTATGTGTTATTGTTCTATTCACAAAACCTAAATCGGACATTTCATCTTCAAACATTTTTAACATAACTGAATCACGAAATTGTCGACTTCATCGTGAGGGAGAAGAATAGAGCTCGTTTTTTGTGGCGGTCGGGAACCCATTGCAAAGGGCTTGTATAACAGAGACCATCGCCTTCTAGTGGCCATCTCCATTATATTGTGATTCAGTTGCACTCGATTATGATTATCTAATTAAGCAATTTTGTTTTATAATTTAAAGGATAAATTTGTCAATTTATAAATTCACAGAGTTAACTTTTTTAGTGAAAATAATAATATTTTAAAACCTTGATGAGACATGTGCAAAAATAAACTTTTTTAAATGAAAATAACAAATGTGATGAAACTATAGAAAGAAAAACGACAATTTATTTTGTAAATAGTTAACAAAACAGGCCTGCTATTAAATAAACTTTATCGCGCGTCCACATTTGAGGATATGACTTCGGAAGTATGGATAAGTAGATATATTTCAATCATTAAATAACTAGAAACCAAATGAAATAGTTTTTAGTTTTTTTCTTTAAATCATGGAAGGATAACAGAAAGGAACATTAGAGTGACGAAGGCATACGAATGAGATATCAACTATGCATTAAAATGTAAGCCAAGAGTGATAGGAGTACACCCGGAGAACATCGATTCAAACGTAACGATCAAAATATCAGATAGATCTAAGGCTCGTTTCGGATACAGATACACCACGAAACAAACGATAGGGCTGCAATGTCAACCAAAGATACAGATACACCACTCCGGTTAATCAATCGTGTCTAAAAACACCGTTCAAATTGCCAAGATTGAACTACCAAAGACAGATTAATTTAACTCTCACACTTAAAAAATCAACACAAAAACTTTCATATTCAAAACTCACTACTTTCAGTTACCAACATTCAAATACATATAGAAAGTTCAAGGCGTACCCACGTTTGAACTAAAAGAAATAAACAACTAAGTACCACTAAGAAAGCAAAGTGTACAACTTGAAAAGCAAATATAATAACTACATTAAAACATGGGAAATGGAAAGGCAAATGCATGGGAAGTTGCGGACGTGGGTCTATGCATGGACTTCATTAACCTCTATCATCATGGGTCGGTTCCGGTATGGGCGGTGCAAATAAATGGGTCGGATCAACGTGTGTTGGAAATTTATTGATAATATTAATATGGTTATTAATATTTAGTCAATAAAATTAATATGTTGTATGAAAATTAATGTGTTGAATAACATTAGAAATTAATGGTGTGGGAAATTGTTCCACATTGAAGGAAAGAAAGAATGTAAAATGGTTTATATTCTATAACCTCTTGATTATGTTGTTTCTTAAAGTTTCACACTAAGTGGACTCGCGAAGGGTGCGCACACGCGCGCACGCGATGTGGGCAGGTGGGCGCAATGTGGCGCTTTGATGGCGCACTTTGCACTTCGCACACTCGCATCTCGTAACAGTTTTCGTTACATGTTGATAGAAACTGATGGCTGTTAATGACGAATTAAATGAGCAGTTACCATCTCGAATCATGATTTTTTACTAATAAATAAACTAACAATAAAATTTAAGACAAATATTATAGATGTAAAATTGTCAAACGTTTAACCAATATAAATATTACAAGTGAACTAAATGGAGTAATGATGTCTACTTATTATTGTTTTAGTTGTATTTCTCTACCACCGATGATATTATATGAAGATAATATTAATGTGTTATTACGAACTTTTGTTAAGACTAGGTTATTTTTGAATTTTAGAGTGGTTTTTATGTTTGTTTTTGGGTTATTTTTAATTTTAGTTATTTTGCTATCTCAACTAGCGGATGTGGGCGATGTGGCAAAGCAAGAAGTGTGTTCCGCTAGTTAAGGTAGCAGAAGTGGTGGAAAAGTAGTCTTCCGCTCGTTGAACTAGCGGATCACATTTTTTTCTCTGTCTTAATGAATTTTTCATAGTTTAAATGTTTGCAATGACTAGTAGCTACCGGCAAAAGGAAAATATCTTTATTTATTTTATGAAAATAATATCTTCTTTACCTAAAGATGAAAAAAATTAACAGATGCGCTTGGTATGAAATAAAAGATAAAATAATAGCATTTCCACTAGCTTCTTGCATCTCTTTACAATCAACTAGACCTTAGACTCATCCACTGACTAAACACAACCTACCTTGATCGTTGCGTATTGTTGCAACATATCTGGGTTAAAATGCAATCAATGTTTTGGGTTTTGGGTAGTTTTGTTTTATTTATTTCATGAAAATTATTTCAAAAATTTTATGTGTTATGTAATTTATATAAGTATTGGTTGTTGCATGCACTTAAACTAGAAACTAATGCTTGTAAACTTATGATGTGACACATCCGCTATCTCAACTAGCAGAAGGCAAAAAAAAATGTGATCCGCTAGTTACAAAACCAAAAACAACCCAAAAACAAAAACAAACCTAAAAACCACTCTAACATTTAAAAATAACCTAACTTTAAGAAAATTCTTGTTATTACAATGTTTAACTATGCATTCATTGTTTAGGAGGAAGCGGTGGTTACGATGGGTTTCTTGTGGATTTTAGCATTTTACTATTCAACAATATGCGATTAATACTACCTAACAACGTTATGTTAAATATGTTATTGCTACTTGCTAGTCAAACATCCTCGTCTTATGCAACGTTAAGTAAGTACGTACTGTATTCTGACCTTAATAATTTAACGACCAACTTAACGATACAAATCAACTTTGGGAACGTCACGTGCTTTGGATATATATATTGCATATTTTGCCGCAAGAAGAGGCGTATGTGGGAAAAGACATGAACTAAGCACTTTTACTAGGTTTGTATACAATCCTATTTTGATAAGGTATGTAGCCTCTTACTAAAGTTTTCAATTTGGGTATTTCCCACCAACGCCTCTCTATATGAGAATACATGTATTATACAGAAAGCATCGGTCACCGCCTCACCGGATCATGTATTTATTGCATTTGAGTTAACATGTTATCATAATAAAAAATGTTAACGAAGAAACTCTACTCTAAAACAAAGTTACATTTATGTATGCAAGTGGATATTATGAGGGATATAACCGTATTAATACGATCTCAAACACTAATAATGGACATTACGCTTCTTTTTTTTAGTCAGATGTCATGAATACGTGTAGCTATTTATGCTTTCCAGAAATGCTTATGTCATTTAATAAACTAAAACCATTTCATAACATCACTTGCATGAGTAGGTCCATACCATTTCATAAATAAAAGCCATTGCAAGAGTCGTAGGAGTTTCACAAATCGGCGTGTTCACTGTCAAGTTTGATCCGATTAATTCCAACACCAATCACGAACAATGACTGACATGCTTCTAAATAATTTCTATATGTTTGGATTGTCTTCTTCATTAACAAACCTCCGTTACAGTACGATATCTCTTTGTATGTGTCATATGAATGTTTTAGTGATATTTATTGTCAAACTTTTGTGCTCTTAAATAACATAGCAAAATATTATGTCGTCATATTTGTCTATTATACACAAAGAACAGTCATAGTACATGACATGAATTCACAAATATACTAAATAAGTGTAAGGAACGTATGAGGATGATAAACAAGTGAAAAAGGTGATACCCAACTACGAGTCATATTTTATCGAACATTAAGGTTCTTCTGATTTAAACAAAGCCGAATACACAAGCAAAAGCAAATATCATATGAAATTAAGGCTTTTCCGATTGAAAAAAAAGGCTTGATACGCGAGCAAAAGCATAAACATGACCAAGGTACATCGCATAACATGTCTACTGAAGTGAAATATTTTTAACTTGGTTAAACATAAATATTCTTGTGATTTTCTCTTCTTTTTATCTTGGTAACCAAAGTTTTAAGTACGATTTTATCCAATGGATTAAAAGGCAACTAAGTTAATGATATGCGATATGAGAATCGAGAAAGAAAGGATCAATCACTTTCAACATGTTGTTGACAACTTAGGCATTAAAATTTGAAATATTAAAATGGCCGTATGAATTATGTTGCAAATAACAATTCAATGAGCCATTAATGAAGATAAGAAATTATTTCAAAATATAATTGACACCTTTCATTTAGTTGAAAAATACGTGTGGGCTATAGGGACTAATCATAACGATTGACATTACAATGAAAGCTGACCTTTTACGCCAAAAATTGAAAAATACAGAGACAAAAAAGTGCTTGCACCATGTCTCATAAAGCCAAAATAAAAGAAAAAACAAAAGTCGATCAATATGATAAAATAAAATGAGCAATTGAGGTGAAGCTAACAAAATTGGGATTAACCATACACGAGTGGCTTTATTATTTTATATGATATCATAACTTTCAAATTAACAAGTCTTTTCTTCTTCTACCTATGTGTTTAAGTGTTATCATAAATCTTGATGTATTGTTTGTCATATTTTTCTTTCTTGATTTTTCTTAAGTTTTATTTGTTTAATTACTTTTGCTTTTTTTATCAAAAGTTTTTTTTCCCGCATCTAGCTTTCCAATATTTTAAAGTTACAGTTTTCATTCGAAAATGGTAATTTCGTTAATTTTAATTTTAATTTGAAGAAATTATGTAACTTTGCATATAAAAATTAAATTCTAATTTATTTTTATGTATTGCTATTAAAATTTCATTCATGTATTATTGTTTCATTCACGAAATCTAAATCGGACATTTCATCTTTTCATCTTCGAACATTTTATCATCGACTGAATCGCAAGATTGTCAACTTCATTGGTCGGGGAAGAAGATTGAGTTGGTTTCTAGTGGTGGTTTGAAATCCATTGGGAAGAGGTTGTATGATGGAGATCAGCATTATTAGTAGTCATCTCTCCTATATTGTGATTTAATTTCACTCGATTAGGGGCATGTAATTTGGGATCATGTTTTGTATTTTAAAGGCTAATGTTTTCAATTTATATATTTAATATCTTAAATTACGGAGTTAATGTTTTTGGATGAAAATTATAACTTATTAAATTGATGAGACAAATACCAAATTTTTTTTAATAAAGATAATAAATATGATTACACCACGTAAAATAAAATTTTGTTATATGGAAGTAAATATAATTGGAGGATGTGGAGAATGGAAGTATGTACCAAATTTAGATGGAATATGAAAATAGAACCACCGTTGTTACTTGGTAGGAATCATATTTCTCGAAGAGCGGTTCCTTTTGGAGTTTTTAAGATTTTATAATCACCTAATATTTTGTGTCGATATACGCTATTTTAATGAAAATGATAAAAAGCTAATGGATTTTCCACTGTTTTACCGTGACTTGTTTTAAAATAAAATTTATGATAAAAGGAATCTCAAATTTACTCAGCCGTAATGGTACTTAGACTAGAAGCAATGATGCTTCTAGTGGGCTCTAAAGTTGTTTATATGCATACAATTGAGCGTTAAAGTCACTTAAACATAGAATTCAAACTCATTTTTACTCAAATCCTTAATGAGCGTTATAAGAGATGAATTTTAATTAAAAATGGCTTAAACCCCACTACATTTTATTTAAAATGATTTTAATAAATTCATATATGTCTATATAATATTTTAACTAAATAAATCACTACACATAGTCTTATAAATAAGTATGTTATAGTGTTATATTTGTAACTTAATAAGAAACCACGCTATACATGTAATATGCAGTATAATAGTATAAATATATATCTTGTGTAATTTATAAATTTGTAATAAAAATATGTTAGTAATCAAATAATTTTAAACTTTTTGAATGAAAGTAGTTTAATATATAACATGACTATTTTTCGAATATTATTTTGTGTTTTTGAAAGCATAAGGGTAACATTATCATTTGACACATTTGTTCTTATCAAACTTGAGTATGAGTAATAAAAAAAATAGAATAAATTAATTCATAATTGACTTCGATAAATATAACTTTTAAATTCCATTCACGTATGACCCGTATTCGATTTGTAATGAAACATCGCAATATATATTCAATTAAAATATAAACGCAACAAGTATAGTTTTTTCATGAAGTAGGCGATTTCCCAAACATTTCTTTTTTAAATTGTGCCCTTGTGCCTATTTGCTTTAACAAAATTTAAGATGACTAACAAGATAATTTAGATTAGTTATCCGTTAACCGCTTCGTGGAGGTTAGGGGATTGAAGTATTTCCACTTGCAAGTTCTTAACTAATTTTTGTGATACGGTTAAAAATTTTTCGCCTATTTAACAAACTCCATATCAGTTTGTATTTTTTTCTCTTTTAAATAACAAAACTAAATCTTTTGAAACTACAAGCATGATTTAAGCATTTCTTTGATTTATTTATCAATAAATCACCTGAATCGCAAGTGTGTTGTGGCGAGTCATCTGTCACCCTTTTGGTCCCTAGGACAAGTTAAAAAAAAAACATTTATTCCGAATTCCTTTCATTTGTGCATGAACGGACTTAGATTGAACGGACCGGAGTCACATGAATACAATGAATGTTCACGTATATATATGAGTTTTTTAAGGACACCAACGTGTTTTTCAACGGTGACTCCATCAGTTATTAAAAAAGCCTATAGGTTAATTAATTGATAATTAAATGAGCTCGCTCGCACTAATACTCATAAAACCCAAAAGTTAATTAAATTAAATGAGTTCACTTCCAGAAAAACCTTAAAAAATAAAGTTGCAAATTGCATTTAAAACTCAAAAGGTAGAAGGGACGATTTGTTGATCTAGGGACAAGACTTAAGACTTGTCACTTAATGGATTGTCGATATTGTTTAGTTTTTTAAGAGGTTTTTCTTCAGTGAAGGATGTAAAGAAGAAGTTGTATAATCAGATGCGTGATGAATACATAAATAGTTCTTGCATTTGTTATATTAAAAAAATCTCTTAATAAGCTTATGTTGAAGATGCAACACAATGCTTTCAGTCATAGAAAACAACTGTAGGATGTTTGAATTCGTAAGACTGTCATTTTTATTATGTGTTTTTTACATTTCAATGATTACTTTTTTTAATATTGTATCTCATTTTTGTTATATGGCCAACTAACCCAACCCAAGCGACCCGGCAATTATATATCCGCTTCTATATAATTTGAGCACTTTAAAATTGTAACTATATTGAAATAAATTCTTAGATTCGTCAATGCTGACTTGTGTTATTGTGATAGTAATTGCAAATCTAAGATGACATGAACTTTCTTTATGGTGCTATAATCCAACTTTATAGGTTCACATATTTGGACATTAATGAACATTAGATTATGTGTAATCATTGTTTAGTTAAAATCTCATATAAATATTATATAGATAAAAATCATTTTACTAAAGCCCCTTTTGAATCAAATATAGTTGTTAACTAGTGTTTGAGGTCCTTATTGATGCAATAATATAGATAAAGTTATGATTGGCGCCTGTTAAGAGCTTAACGCTCTATGGGTTTGAAGTCCTTTTTAACTATCTTGTAACGGTATTTAAAGTCCCGCTTACATCCATGTTATCATGTTTGAGTATAATATTGCTATATCAAAAAAAAAAGAATTATAAATACTACATATATGTAGTATTACAATACATCATAAATATAATATGTCATACTGCACATATGTACTTTGATAACATATATGCAGCACATAAATAATAGATGAATATTATATACAGATTAAATATAAAAACAATTATTAACATTATAGTGCAATTTAGAAAAAAAATATCGTATGAACTTATAGACGTATTTAAAGAAAAAATAAGATTAGTTCTCAAGTTTTCAAATTAAAATTAGTTTTCACACGGCCCTCTTCCTAAAATCTTATAACACACAATTAAATAAAATGATTTGATTTTTCACTTCCAACAAAACGTTTAAAGATTATTTATTTACTGTCATATTAATTTACTTATTAAAATTAATGCAAAATTTTGATAAATAATATTGTTTGTGTCGACTACAGATGAAATAATATCAAAGATATTACTTTGTAGTCTATTATAATTAATAATAAAATTGATCGTTATTAGATGTAATTATAGAAAGGAAAATACACGTTCGGTTGTGTTGTTTTGGTTATATTTTTTCTGTTTTGATTAACAGCAAAAACCAAAACCGTACTAGAAATATTGGTTTTGAAAAAAAAAGTAAAATCAAACCATTCGTTTTCAATTGGTTTGGGTTTTTTCCGGTTCAAATGTACCACTTAATTTGGTTACGAATCTATTATTCTAGTTTCACGCCAACTTCTATTGATTTTTCAAATTAGAATTTTTCAAATTAGGATTTTTCTTGGACTAGAACTTATAAACCAACCGTAAAAACAATGGGCTTATTATAAATTTATTATAATTTTGTATATATTTCAACAAAAAGCTACTTTTAAGATGGTGGATAAAGTTATAATTACATGACTTATTTGAAACTCTTAACCAACACTCGTTAAAAGAACACAAATAATAAATGTGTAAACACTATAGACTTGTTTAACTTTTTAAAAATCATTCATTACAGGATTTTAAAGAGCTTAAGAATAGGCAATGGATCAATAACTTAACGATTCCATTTCATTAGACTTCCAGATTGAAAGAGGGCTTTCGTAAGGGGACCCCTTTTCCCTTTTTCTGTTCATTGGAGATATGAAGGCTCTAATGCTGCGTTTGGTTGGAAGAATGGAATGAAATTGAGAAACTAGGATAATTTTCAAGTAAATTATGTATGAGTGGGTAATGAAATGTAAAACCCAAGGGAATGTTTCACCTCATATTCCCTTAGTTGTGGGATTTCAAATTCTCTCTCTAGGTGGAAGGATTTTGAAATCCCACAACCAAGAGAATTTGAGGTGAAACATTCCCTTGGGTTTTACATTTCATTACCCACTCTAACACAATTTTCCTTGAAAATGATATTAGTTTCTCAATTTCATTTCATTCCTTCCAACCAAACGCAACCTAAGTGTTATGACGAACAAAGCTACAAATCTAGGCATTTACAAGGGTCTTAGCCTCATGCTTTAAATCTCCCACCTTTGTCATGCGGATGACTTTATCTTTTTATGAAAAGGTGTATTTGAGAAATATGAAAAATCTTAAGGGGCTGTTTGGCAACATCTGAATGATTAAGTGCTGAACCAATAAGATGTCTGAATCATTAAGTGCTGAATCATTAAGAGGTCTGAACCATTAAGAGCTAGTATATAATTTAACTATTCAAAGACAAATGTCTGACCAATTCAGATAATATGTCTTAACCATTCAGCATCAATATAATGCTTAACCATTCAGAGGTAAATCTCTTAACCATTCAGACATGTGCTCGCGAAACAAACAGTCTGAACCATTAAGTGCTGAACCATTCAGACATCTGAACCATTAAGAGACTGATTAAGAGGCCGCCAAACAGCCCCTTAATTGAATTCTTCGTTGCTTTCATTAAAGGTGAACAAAAAGAAAAACAACTTGTATAGCGTGGGGGTATCATATGGGATGGTCCAAGGCTATTCCGTTAGAGAAATGCATCCCCAAAACTTGAAAGATATTGAAAGTATAAGCTAAGAGTTCTCAAAGAAAAACATTAATATTCACCATAGTATTAGAGCAAATATTGAAAACGAGAATGACATAAACTTATGGATGGATTGTTGGACGGATGAATAGCTTCTCTGTTCAAAATACTCCTCTGTCTTTATTCTTGCTAAAGTAAAAATCCAAAATCAAGATTAGTTGTAAAAGAAATGATAGTCTAATCTCGGTGGGATGGGACTGGAAAAAGCCACAGTTACGGACCAGAAATAGGACGAGATTGGAGATCTCACGAGTCTACTCAACAATATTAATATGAATAACTAGGACAAATGGGAGTGGATCAACGACCAAAATTCATATTTCTCGGTTAAATCGGTTAGGCTTCAAAATTTTAAGCTCAATGACTTGTCGGCTTGGGTTTGGTCCATTCTGTGAAATAATCGAGTCCCCTCAAACGTGGGAACTACTTCATGTGGAGGGCTAACTTGGAGAGGATTCCATCTAAATACGGTTTGACTAGAAGAAGGATTGCGATTCAAAGTCGTATATGTGCTAATTGTGATTATCTGGATGAAGATGTGTCCCATCTTTTACTTGCTTTCTCATTTGCAAGTAGAGTGTGGGACAAAATTCTTACTAGGCTTAACATGTCATTGAAGATGTTATTGGAAATCCTTCGTTTGAGTGTCTCATAGAAATTCAGGATAGATTGCGTGATTTTAACCTTGGTGATATAGTTTCTTAAGTTTTCCTCCTTGTGTTTGTATTCATTTTTTGTTTTGATAAGGGCCGCCTTTAAAAGTATGTAGAAAAGAAAAATGAAATTTCTAAAAAGCTAGATGTTATGACTGAAACAATCGTAAAGTATAAATCAAATATGTGCTCTCACCCATTAGACCACTCCATTCTTTTAAATTGACTTATCATGTTTGGTCCGTAACTCTGGTAACATAACAAACCCCATCCTTGTCATTTACTCTTTATATATATCTCGTACATACTTGATTAATAAAAAAGTGAAATTAAAATTACAAATATTATCTTTGATGCGTTGGTGAGCCCCGCGGTAGGACATGTGGGATTAAATCGAAATAATTTGTGTGATGTGGATGTGGATGTAAATGGGTGTGGTTGCCTTTTGTCTTTCAACGGGGGAGGTCTCGACTTTTTCTTGAACCAATCAATATTCCCCATAATTCTCAACCTTTTTTTATATCCATCCCCTTGGGATGCCCAATCTATGAAATGCACACATCTTTAAATTAGCATCAAAACAAACATATTTATAAATATTACATGAAAGTTAAAGTAATGTAGATTTTAATATAATAAACATATTTTAATTTATTTTTATTAATTATTTATACATATAGCTTGTAACATTATACTATAACTCAGCGGCCCAAAGCCACCGACTTAGTTTCAAGTTAAATACTTTCAAATCTAAATATGTAGATAAAGTCGTGATGACAGCTTAGTGGTTAAAGCCTTGCGTTTTTAAACCTGGGATACGGTTCTATTCCTGTGGTTTCGTTTTTTTCTTTTTCTTTTTGGGTTTTTTAATTTTTATTCTTTAACAATTTTCTTATGTTTTCTTCACTTTAAATTATCTTTTTTAAACTACTAGATTATAACAGGCAAGACATAATATTGGTTTATATTTATGTTTTAATCTCCAAAACATTGACATCGTAAATTCATACACTTCTACGTACTTAGTCACGCTAATGTCATCATCACAACGCACATATCGAATTCGCATGTCAATAGATTAAATATATATATATATATATCAACAATTTGATGTTAACTTTTAATGTATTCATACAAAGCTTGAGTTTACGTATAAGTTTTGTTTTATAGTACAAAACGTCAAAAAGATAGGTTGTTCTCACGTAAGACGTTGTAAGCCGATATAATTTCACGTTTGTCTATATTTTAACGTAAATTTTATTCGGAAACGAGCAAGTTCAAATTAAAACTTTTATGTGCCTATTTTTAAGTATGTTTTGAGTTTGTTTATGTTTTGATTTTAAATTTTGTAGGGAAAAAGTCGGTCAAATATAATACTTTTTATTTGATGTTATAAATTCGAGTTACTTTCCGTTTCAACATATATTTAGTTTGGAATGAGGTCGGACGATTATAGTCTATACTTTATCACGCCACACACGACGTTGCCGCACGTGTTTTGTTTTTATATGCGCTTTGAATTGGGCTATGATTCGATGTAAATTTTGTTTGGAGTCGCATCAAATATAATGTGTTTTCATTCGATGGTATATATTCGATTTACTCTACATCCTGATATAAATTTTGTTCGGAATCGACGCAGCTCGACTGTATTTTCACTTTATCACGCTATGTAAGTTGCCGCCACAACGCGCGTGGGTAAAGAAAACTAGTTTAAATCATAAATCATTAAGAGATGTATATTACCACCCAATATGTTCCTTTGAAGCTAGAGATATATATATTTATTATAATGTTTAGAAACTCATAACCCCTCTAATTTTACTATTTTACTATAAAAATTTCCTCATGGGGGCGATTACATGTTTGTTACGTCTCTTGTTTGTAGTGGGGGTCAACGAGTAGGTTAAACATGTCGAATAACGGTTTAAATGAGTAGCCTTAAGATACATATCAACAAATGTTGTTGTCAGGACTTTATACTTTTTTCATATTATCACTAAAGGAAGTTTGCGTGCAATATAAATTTAGAACAAAAGGTTGTCTGAAATTAAGTTTTGAAATTGATCATTTGCTGAATATTTATGCATAAATCTTTAGTTTTAGTGTTCGGGTATATAATGAAACTGATTCAAGTTGTTTGATCATCTAGCAGCCAAATTGTAAGTACAGAAATAATTGCAATAAAATCGATTTCGAAAATGTGTTTGTTTATTGTCATTTTAATATTTAAATAATTTTATAATTTCACTCACTTAAAGAGTTGATAATCTAATTAATGAAATTTTTCACAATTTCAAACAACGAAAGCACATCAAACTCTAATACTTTATTTTAGTAAATTTGTTCCTTTTACAACTAATAATATTATGTTCTATAATTAATCTCAAAACGTAGTCAAACACCCTAAAAACATATTACGTATGATTAATTTCTTTATTTGACACTTGTATTTGTTTATATGATTACCCATATATTAAATTATTTAGTTGACAATATTATAAAAATTAAAAAACACACAATTAATTAATGAAACAGTTTTTTAACGACAAATTGACACACTCTATACATACTTTTAAATCTATATAATTTGTTCATGACTTGATCCCTCAAACTTTTGAAAAGTACTGATACAACAACTCTTGTTATTTGTTACTTTTGGGTCAAATGCCCCATTTCATTATATAAAAGTGTTATTTGGATCATAAAGAAGAAATACAAAAATACATCTTAAACTTTTAAATCCAATCCTACATGGGCTTTTATTAACATACTGCTTTTTGTAACCCAACTGTTCCATCCAGCCCAGTGCCCCAGTTACGAGTCATGGCCTCAAAATTGGTCAACCACAATTAGGGCTGCAAACGAACAGAACGAACACGAACAAGGTCTTGTTCGTGTTCATTCGTTACGAAATAAACTTGTTCATAAACTTTTCACGAACACTTACCGAACGAGATTTCTTGTTCGTGTTCGTTCATTAAGAAAATAAACATGTTCATGAACTGTTCACGAACACTTACCGAACGGAAATGAACACAAACACAAGCAATCGAACACAAACAATTGTTCATGAACATGATGAACACAAAGAAGCTCATGAACACAAACAAATACAAATTATAATTATTTTGAATAAAATTTACATTTTTTATTACAAACATTACACAAAATCAATCAAAAATAAATAAGTGGCTAACATAAATATCAAAAAATACTTGATATAATAGTCATAAAAATAACTGACACAAAAATTAAGAATATAAACAAACACTTAACGAACATAAACGAACACATTATTGAACGTTCACGAACAAACATTAACGAACATAAACGAACACATTATCGAACGTTCACGAACATAAATGAACGAACACGGCTTGTGTTCATGTTCGTTCGTTTAACTAAACGAACGGAATTTTCTTGTTCGTGTTCGTTCATTTACTAAACGAACGAACATAAACGAACTTCCCGCCGAATGGTTCACGAACTGTTCGCTGAACATTCGGTTCGTTTGCAGCCCTAACCACAATCCCTCATAGATTTACACTGTTTCTAAAGAGATTTTATTCACCATTATGTTAATGAATCATCACTTCAAGCTTATATTTTCTAGCTATAAACACATACTCTATCCCTAAGATCAACATACCATCATTTTATAAAATTAAAATATATCTGGTTAGGGAGTATATCATTCTACCACGAAAATGTCCTCTTACAAACACATCGAACTTGTTTCGTGTGTTATCTCCCGTACTTACTCATGGTGGATAATAGTTTACGGCATGTCGATTGTTATCCCGAAAGTAAGTACTAGATTTGTATAAAATTAAGTTTCTCTATATTATTTTTCTAGAATTTATACAATTTTGTATGTATAGAGAATGGGATATGTGACTGCCCTTTTCACAACACTGCATTTTATACATTTGTCTCACCTTCAAATACATATCAATGAAAAGATCAAGTCCAATTCAAGTTTGACCATGTAATTTCTTAATCTTATCTATACACTTCATGCTAGCTCAAGTCCAATTCAAGTTTCACTTTAAAGATAAATCAACTTTTTCAAATTACTTACGGCATAACAATTGTATTAGTCTCACATTCTTATTGACTAATTTGTTAGGTTAAGATAAAAAAATTAATAATATAATTAAAAAAGTACTAAGAAAGCATGTACAATTTAAAAGTAAAAATCATTTTAATGCGCTGACTAAATTTCTTTTAAGTAAATCTATTTTTAACATCCTATTATGTAAGGATGGAATGACCACACTATTCATATCCTATATCCTAATATTTCCATCAATCATGCATTGACATATTATTTTTATCCTAAATAATTTTTAATTGAACATACGGGTTTTGGTACCCGAGAACACTACCCTCAAGGAGTACCGCAATGGTGGTGGCGGTATTATCACGGTGCCCCGCCTAGCCTAATATAGCTATTACAAGAAAGTCAGATAATTAAACTTTTGTTATTCTAAATGCAAAATTGCTTCAATTTAATCCTGATTCGACATTAACAAATTTTCAAATAGCCGTTCCTTATCATTTTACTTCTAAAAAGTATTATATTAGATATATAATTATTACAATAGTTCAAACAAGTTATGCATAAAATACAAGTTCTCAAAGCATCGACTAGAAAGTTACAATATAACCTTAAAGCATTTATAGCACGTATCCTATTTTTATGTGAGTGGGTGCCTTATATCATAGGGCATGATTGTGAGTGGTTGTGAGTGAAGGAAAAATAAAATTTATGGGGTTTGTACCGTAATTCCCCATATTTAGAGAATAACGGTACAACCCTATAAATTTTTTAATATTTTAAAAGTGGTTATGAGTGGATGAGAGATAAAAAGTAATGATGAAAGTATTAAAAAAATTATTTAATTGAAAAAAAGAGAAAAATAAATGTTTTTGTGTAATTATAAGGATAAGGATGAAGGATGAGGGATGGATTGTGAATGCTCTTATAAAGTTATAATATTACCCCCTCACGTTGATTTAAACTAATTATCTGAACTTTATAATTTTCATATGGCTTTTTCTGGTCCAACCATGTTGTAACAAGTGTCCAACTCATAACATCTTCTTATTCTTTTTTGCGCATAACTTTTATAATATAAGTTCATACCGAATTACAAGTATTACCATTGTGACAGACTTACTTATATCAACGTTTTGATGTAAGTGGCTTTAGAAAATGAGTTATCTATGATCATATACAAGTTATCAAAGCAAATATAAACAAATCATCAAAGCTTTCAACTTTTTTTTTCTTACCTTCAATGATCGGGTTTGCGGCAACGTTTCGACGTTAGTTCCTTCACGTTTAATTCTCGTCAATGTGAGAGTGTTAATACTAATTTATAAACATTTTAAAATTATTATTTAAAGTGTAAATACGTATTGCGTAGCTACTACTTGATTAAAAATACTCAATTAATATTTAACCGGTTTTGTTTGAGATTAATGTATATAAGTATATAACCAGCTTGTGCCAAAAGCCCAAAATGATAAGATAGTGGGCTGGGCTATATTTCAGTTAGAGTTAAGGTTGAAAGAAACCAGCTTGTGCCAAAAGCCCAAAATGATAAAATAGTGGGCTGGGCTATATTTCAGTTAGAGTTAAGGTTGAAAGACTTCAACTACCACATGCATGTCTCACTTATACAGTGATAGTTTATTTAGTAGAGGTTTTACCTTTTAAAAAAAGTCTTGAGTTTAATTATAGGTATGATGTAAATTAGATTAAAGTATTAAAAAAGCATGCATGTCTGATCAGACTACTATGTCTCTCTTCATGCGTCATGAGAACACACATATTATTCATATTAGGATGTATATGGATTGATATTAGGATATCGTGTTGTGTCATAACGAATAGTGGTATGGCGTCTATAGCCACTGCGTGTATTTTGATGTATGCTTTTATATGAAGTAGCTTGATGAGTACATCTGTAAATTACGATTTACTTTGTTATGATCCTTGCACCATGTGAATATTTTTATTAATGTTATGTTCTGATTGTATTACCCATCATTATTGTTACTTTTATTTGTTCAACCGCATGTTAAGTTGAGTGAAAAGGTTGATGTAGAAGCAACAAGATTTGATAGATGGCATTTTGAAACAAATATTTAATTTTGTGATCGATGACGCACCCTAACTGTTTTTATTCATGAAATTATGTCTTTTGCGTTTGATTTTGTCATAATGACACGTCACTAACAATGATGTGATAACAATAAGTGTAAATTAAAAATTGATTCTAATGACTTCCATAGTAATGAGGTTATTAAGAAGAAACTAAAAATTGTTATAATTCTATGTCTACATTATGACGTTATTAACGTGTGATGTCCCCTAGAGTTTGAAAAAATAAAAACCACTACGGGAAACAGAACTGGAAGCAGTTAAAGGACCAGTTTGTCAAGAACTGGTTTGGAACCCACCATACCCGTAGGGTTAATATCAATTTGTAACCCCTTACGTTGAAACCGGTCAATCCCAAACCAAACCAAATAAATTCGGTTCCAAACGGAACCTATCATTTTTCTTTTTCAAAAAACTGATTTCTACTAAAACTGACGTTAAGTGGTTTAGGCCCAGAAATCGGATTTAGCACCTTTGGGCTCTCGATGTGTTTACTTTACATATTAAAGTAGCCCACTCGAATCTAAAGATTTAGGCCCATTTGAATTTCATGTTTACTCAAATCCAGGGAAGTCCAGCCCAATACTAAGGTTTAGTTTGGAGTTGGACTTTGGACTGATAACATTTTGTTCAAAATTTTATATTTTTTGCGGTTGATAATATTTGTTGGGACTCTGGCTGCAAATGAACCATACATTCAGCTGACTATTTTGTAAATTTTTCGGACTCAAGTTCATTCATGTTCTTTAGCAAAGCTAAATAAACAAATATATTCATATACAAATGTTGTTCCATTAATCAAATGAGTGAACACGAACATTACCCGTGTTCATTCAATTACGTTCCCAGACTTTGATTATGCGTTTATGAACTGTTCATAAACATGTTCTGGAACTTGATTTGTGTATAATATTCCCAGCTAACCATATACACACTCTCTCTATCTTTTCATTTTTATTAGCAAACTAGGACAATAGCCCACTTGATACAAGCCCATTAAAAAATGATCTACCGGCCTTGATTCATGTTACCATAAAGCCCAATCCACACCAACTGGTAAAAGTTTAATCCAACAACACTCTATAATCCTCAACACATATGCAACCCAATATATATGAAAAGAAAATAAATATACGACAATTAGATATGACTTCTATATAAAACCATATTTGACTTTGAATTGAATGAATCGTAGATAGAAACATATTTCAACACCCAATTAGAAGATTAAATAAACTAAATTTACATCACCGGTGTCATTTCTCCTTCCATACTCGTCACCATTTTACCAAAATCATTTGACATTTTTCTGCATGCACCATACAGTACGAGTGTTTGCACACTTTACGGTTTCCATCGCTACAAATTTGGATCGCGAGCATTTTTATGATTGTGGTAAAGAACTTATCATATTTACTTATTGTGTTCTTAGTGTTCCTGATCTTGTTCTTAATCAACTGGATAACTAGGGTTGTCACATTCATTGTAACTAATTACAACATACCATAACCATAAATATACACGGTACACGATTAAACTAAAAAGATAAGTATATTCAATATTTCAATCCAATAATTAGTGTCACCATTTTCAATAGGATGCACCTTCTATTACAGATTAAATAAAAACATTTACAATAAAAATATCAATTAAGGAGGGGAAAAGTCAAACAAAAATAAACTAAACCGTACAAACGACTATATTTTACCTTTATACTTCAATGAAGTTTGATTTGAAATTTGCTTCAACAATTTTTAAGTAATATCAGAAAACAATAAATAATCTCAACAGGACGTTGCCGCATTAACTACATCCTTGTATAAACATGGCGTTGAATAATGATTTGATAAAAGATTCGTTTATTTAGTTTTAAAAATGTTATCTTTTGGGCACATGAATAGATACGACACTACGGATTTGTAGATGTTCATTGTATTAAAATGATTGCGTATGAACACCATGGGCATGAAACCATGTACAGACGAAGAGTGAATGTTCCACCTAAAGGAATATCTTAATGGTAATGTGAATATCCTCTAATCAAAATGTTAAATAAATCTTACATAATGCATGTAGAGATGGTTAATATATAATTATAGATTAAGCATCTTTCAATAAAAAAAGTTAACAAAGAAAAATGGATGGGAAGAAAGAAAAGTTAAGGGAGCAAAAAACATAATTAAATCTTACAAAATACATGTATAGATGGTTAATATATAATTATAGATTAAGCATCTTTAAAAAAAGTTATCAAAGCAAAATGGATGTGACGAATGAAAAGTTAAGGGAGTAAAAAAATGTACAAAAAAAAATAGAAATAACCAAATTAATTATCCTACTTTTCATATTTTTGAACAAAGCAAAGAAATCAAATTTATAATTAACTTAATAATAATTAGTTAAAGTAATGAAAGAATGTCAATATGTTGACGTGACAATTATATATTTGTTTAGATGGTAAAAATATGTTGGAAAATATTATCTTATAATTTACGATCTTTAACATTTAATGATAAAGTATTGTGCAATACAATCTCATTACAATAATACTTTCCCAAATTTACTTATATTTCTATAAACTTTCCTCAAAAAAATTCAATAATATACTTCATGAACTGAAAATGCAAATTAAAAAATTTCGTAAATTCTATTGAATATCTTAAATAATTCTAGTACAAATTAAGATAATAAAAATGTGCCAATAACTTCCGTCGCGTTAAAATACTTTTCATATTTTACGTCAAATTTTGTAGCTTGTTTCACGGCATATTATATTATAAAAACTAGTAAGTATATAACATCCTATATCACATATTACGTTATTTAAATGAAAATGAAAAATATTATAAGTGACCTTAGTTATTTAGATTTTTCTACTCCTACAAGTCATTTTTTCTATCTCCAAAGAAGAAAGTAAGGAAATACAATGACTAGAGTAATGAGATCTACCAACCATCACTCAGTACACTTTAATTATATTAATTTTTTCATGTTGCATACACGGAGAATACACGCAAAACCGAACATGTTATGCAAATCATAACGGCTTATAAATTATAGTTATTATATCACAAAGCCTTAATTATTGTTATGTTTATTATTATAACTTTTCCTTGTACATCTCTTTTCTATTTTAAAATAAACAAGATTAATATGAAATTATTTTATTCAAAAATCGAATGTATCATATAGTTTTTATTAACAACAATTTTTTACGTCATAATTCAATCTTATACCAACATAATTCCATGGTGTAGACAGTAGCGGAGATTGAACCAAAGCTTAAGGGGGCCGGGAAAGTAAACTATTTTATGAGTCCGGACTCAATATTTATTAAAAAATTTCTACTACCGGAATAACTAATGTGTATTGGGTTAGTATGCCTTAGTTTTGTCACTTTATATATATATATTAATCACTCACTATGTGTTGTGTGCTTGCTCCTTATCTAGGTATTTGGTACATGATTTACTTGTGTTAATTTTACCTTACGATAATTGTGCTACACTCTGAATTTTGTTACATATACTCTCTTTTGTTTGCTTTTGGGTTATGGGGTCTCTATAAAAGCAGTCTTTCTATCCATTGGGATAAATGTAAGATTTGTTTATATCTCATCATACCCGGACCTTATCATAGCTTGGCTATTGATAAGATTTACTAAGTTTGATTAGAACTTATGATAGTACACATCATACCACTTAACCTTACACTTGGGAAGAATTTGAATCTACATTATTTTTCTAAGAGGCATCAGTAGACCACTACGTAATGTGTTATTATATCAACCAAAAACCAACAATATCACTATCATTAGTAAAAGATGGATTCCGTAGTTGGTTAATTATATCAACCAAAACTGATTTCTACCGACAATATTACTCTTATTAGTTATAACTAGTATTAAGCCTCCGGCGTAGGGCCAAGGACACATTACCATTAGGCGAAACGTAAAACATATAAAACAATAACTAAGTCGATCTTGGACCAGCTCGTTGTGATGGGACCGCTAAAAGGGGGAAAAATAAGCGTAAAAATGTTGAACTACACACGCACAATGCGCCGTGTTAACTCGCAAAATGTAGACCGAAACGTAAAACAAAAGTTTTTTTAAATATAAAAGTATAGGGACCAAAGTTAAAAGTAAAAAAATATTTGGCTAAATTGTAAAATATGTAAAAGTGTTGGGTTAAGTTAAAATGAAAAAATTAAATATTAAAAAGAATAAGACAAAAGTTGAGTACAACCCTTAAAACATGTTGTACAACCCATAATGCATAAGAAAGTTGGAAATTAGTATATACTAGTATTAAGCCCCACGCGTTGCAGTGGGCGGCGTAAAACCATGTTAAACAGTATTAATAACACACCATCGTCAGTTACCACCAATACAAAGCTCGTATTAAAAAAATATAAAAAATGAAAAAATAAAACCGAACAAAAACACGCAGTCGAAACATAAAATATCTAAAACTATAGGTAAGTTTATTTAGGACTAACACATGCGAGTGGGCAATTGAATGGGGAAAATTAATCGTAAAAACATTGAAACACAAATGCATTTTTCACCGTGTTAACTCACAAGATTTTAACCAAATGACGAAAATGTTTAAAATATGAAATGTAGGGGTTCAAAGTTGAAAATAAAAAAGTATTAGGGCTAAATTATAAAATATATAAAAGTATTTGATTAAAATAAAAAAATGTTAAAGATTAAAAAAAGGTGAGTACAACCCACAATGCACATGGTACGATCCATGATGCATACCCAAGATAATAATTAGTATTATATAAATATAATTAGTTATAATATTTCATTTATTATTAAGTATACTAAATTAGTACTTATTATATACAAGTTAAAAAGTCGATGCATGCATAGTGAATAGTACTATGTTAGTAGTCTCAGAATATAAAGTTTTGTAAGTAATAATATAAGAAGCTGAAATCATGTATATCCTGAATATTTAGAATGCTTAATTCAACAATATGATGGATACAAGTAAAATTTATAATCCAAATTTTATGAATTCCAAAACTCAAATTATAACTTATTTGTAGCGGAAATAACACATACAATCTCTTATCATACACAGAGAAATACATGGAGTTGTAGCTTGAGATTTACTCATGTACACTACTCGTGTCAACTAGAATTTTCTTTCACAATAAGAATACATGATGTTTTACGAATTAGTGTAGGGTGTCCGTAATTTGTCAAGATTAAAAATACAACTTTAATTTGTTTTTATGACGAAAAAATCAGAAAGAATTTATTAACTACTTACGTGTTTAACTAGAGATTTCAACTTCATTTCACAAGATTGAGTTTAAAGGCCAAATAAGTAATCTGATTAGAGGATAAAGACCTACACATTAGTCAATATATGTTTAGTGTTTGAATCTTGTAACTATCTATCTTTAGTTGGACTATCGTAAAATTGAATATTTCAACTGATAACCTTTTATAGTTTTATTTATAAATATTTTTAAGCATGGTTTATGACATTAAGAATCAGAAAGTGTATTATACTAAATTTTACATATTACATATTTTAAATAGAAATAAATAATATGTTACAATTATAATGGTAAAATGACCAGCCTGTTTTACTCCTACGTACAAGTCACTTTTTTCATCTCACCAACGAAAAAAATAAGTAAATAAAATGACTAGAATCTACCAACCACCACTCAACACACCCACTAAGTTTAATTATATTATATTTTCATGTTGCATACGCGCAGAATACACGTAAAACCGAACATGTTCAGTTATATATTCCTTCTGCAAATCATAACGGCTTATAATTGGTTTGTTGCTAAAACTTTTTATTAATACTTTTCATTAGTAATTCTCTGTTCTGATAAATAAAATAAAACTAATATGAAATTATACTTTCCGGAAATTAAATAGATTACATAGTTGATTTATTGGTTAATTATATCAACCAAAGCTGATTTTACTGATAATATAATTGTTTTCGTTAGATATGATACATACCCTTTTTTATTATTAAGTGTAATGAAAGTTTACTGCTTGTTAGACTGTTCCCAACGCTACAACTCGTCCTTACCACAAACACTCCCAATTAACATGTCAAATCAGTTGTTCACTCACTTTCAATCATTCTTCTCACAAACAGATTTTACCTCCAACAATACATCATACCCATCCTTCCCACAAACACCCATAAAAAAACACAAACCAACACACATATTAATCTAGTAGGCCCCACTTGAGCCATCCTTGGGGCGCCCTTAGGGAAGGGCGACAGACGGACGGGCGGGCATGGATGACAGGAAACAACGCTGCCTGTCCGACGGGCGGCGACAGGCGTGAGTATTTTTGTTTGCGTTGTGGGTGGTCTTATGTAATAATAAAAAGTTAATTGAGTTTAATAATACTTTTCATCAATGCATATTAGTAGTTTCAGATTTGTATTTGCAGGTGTTTGAAGATCCATTTTGGTCCTTAAATTGTGTGAAATCACTCTTAGTTTTTTAGTTGTTAAAGTGATTTTAGTGACAACTAAAAAAATCTTTAATCACACAAGACAAATACATTCAAAATATAAATATGAAATTCTATCATAAAAACTGTACCAAAATTCATTTGTGAAATTTCCATATGTTAGCATTACCATACCAAAGATCGTCTTTTTATAGAGGGCGAACGATCACAACATTTCAAATGACAGAAATTGATTGATGGTTATAATCATCAACAAATAAATAGTTGCATTAGTAGAAACACCATTCAGCAGGAACTTAATTAGCGGTAGCTCATCAGTGGTAACTCAATGATGGGCTTACAATTGAAGCCTAAGTTACCATTGTTCAACGTTTGTTACCCAAAGTACAATTGTGTAACAATAGACCTCTCATACTAACCTATATTATTCTTTTCGAGCACGAGAAGCTCAATGATTTGTTTTTGAATGTCAAGTAAAAGTTTTCCAAAAGGTCATTCAGTTTAAGATTGCACTCACCCAAGCATGTATAACTATGATGTTCTACTTTCATCCAGAATTATTACACCTAAACATGTTGGCTGAGCATGAGGCATAGCATTTCTTATGAACTCATTATCTCTCTTCTCGAAGGGTGACGTGAATTTGCCTTGGGTGTTACATACACCTCCGCCTCCCATTAACTCATTATTTTTTATGAGGTTTGACCCATCATCTTGAACTAGTATGTGAGATTTGTCTAAGATTCCACACACGCAACGATGACTTATCATCCTCGATCAGGTTTGCACCAGCGCTTCAAATGACAAATAGTTAGCTTTGATACCATTTTTAAGATCTTGTCTCTCATACTAATCGATATTGTCATTCTTTACCTACGACAAGCGCTTGTCTCTCATGCTAATCAATATTATCTACTTCGCCTATGATGAGCTCACGAATTTTTATTGGTTGTTTGAGTAGATGTAACATCCGCCATTTTTCCAAGTTAAAACCCAAACACGAACTCATTTTGAGCTTCCATTATTAATTTACTTAATAAATGGATCAAATACATTAAATATGTAATCAACTTATTGATTGATAAATAATTATTTTTCATAAAATTATAAAGTTTATTAATCATGTTACAAAAAATAACTAAATGGAAAAGACTTATTAAAACTTATAAAGTTATAAAATGAATTTTAATAAACTTATATAAAGTTTTATTAGTAATTATGAATTTTAAATACTGAAAATAAATAATCAAATTATAAAGTTTATAAGTTTTGTAAAAGTTATAAAGATTAACAAATAAATAATTTGATTGATTATTCAAATTGGTTTTATAAAGTCCATAAATATTTTATAAAAAAAGTTATTAAAATTAGAGTCTTCAAGAATTTAAATTTTAAATTATAATTATTCTTTTATTTATTTAAATTATTTAACTTTATATTTATTTCAAATTCCAATCATAACCCCCTTTTAAAAGACTTATAAATTACCATTAACACCATTCATAACCTCCTCCTAACCTCAAGTATAAAAGCAAGGCTTAGGCCTCACTTTTCATTTGCTCATTCTCTAAAAATCTCACTCTCATATCTTTCTTTCATCTATTGGTTATGAACAATTTGAAGAATTTTATTTTACATAATATTTCAAGAACTCTTAATACTAAGGTAATCTTTTATTGCTTTTAATTATATATTTCAATCATCCTACCATCCAATTATTTTCATGACTTTATGTTCTTACTATTGTTCTTTCTTCTATCAAATCTCTTTTTATTTTAATCATTATCATTTGATCATTAATATTTTAATAATAACTAATCTTATAACAATCACTAATATTCCTAAATCAAGCTAACAACACACTAACATAAACAAAGAATCCCGTTTGCATATGGACGGCTATGCCGCCGCATTCGGTTATTCCACAAGATTATTTTTCTAAATGATGGCTATTCCAAAGACTTAGAATATTTTTATAACTCAAATGAAGACTAATATATCATATATATCAATATAATAAATTTACACTAACCCGTTTCATGCTTTAACGATTTTAAAAGTGCACATAAGTGCCTTACTACAATTCTGGCAGAATATAGTCTTACTTCAAACGACTATAACTTGATCATAACAAAATAAATTTCGGTAAACTCAGACTCCAGTGTTAAGTTCATTGAATTAACTTTTCAACGACAGTTTATACGTCTTCAAACTCAATTGGACGACTCAATAATAGCCTTTACAAGATAAGTGCACATTTCAGCACCTTCTGTCTTGTGCTGCTTGTTTGACCTATTTAAAGATCTTTTCATAAAATTGTTTCTGAATGAAAGTTGTCCGGGAGACTTTGAACTAGTCAAGTATAAATTTTTATAATTTTATGAAACCGTTTGCTATTTTAAAAACCTGTTCAAACACGTATCAAACATTTTGTCCAGAATCTAAAATTGGTACAATAATCGTTTATCAATCTACCTTTCGCTTATTGGTATTCCTAAGCGTCCTAACTTCTCGTAGTGAATCCCAAACTCAAGTTATTGTTTCTTTTTATCATTTAGGACATCACCTTTTACTCTTAAACATCCAAGCTTTCTTATGTACTCTACAACCATCACTATCATTGTGAGTATTTCCATACCCCTTTTTCTTATTTTTCACACTTTGGGGTGAAACATGTTAACTTATACTATTGCACTTGTAAACTTATTTGAGACTTGTAAACCTATGGCAATTCATCTTGTAAAGTTGTGGTTAGTTGAACTTTCGTGGTTACCATGTTATGGCGTTATATGTACAATCATTAACTATTGCTAGCCCAGCGAAGTCATAGATCTATGGGTAAGACAAGCCTACTTTGGTTGATCCAAGTACACTTAGCTGATCGTATATACTTTTAAACGTTTGAGACTTGTAAAACTTTGTCGAGGTTTGATTGTTGCATTGTTCATAACATCCCTAATCACTTTATTCACTAACTTATGACTTGAATTGCCATCTTTTATATACTTATGTATTGGAAACTATGGAATGCTCACCAACATTTTTATGTTGACCTTTTATTTTTAACATGTTTCAGGAATACCTCAAGTATGTGTTCTACTCTTTGAAGCTTGCACATCTAGGAATGGACTTAGATAAATAAACGAAATAAGAATGATTTGTTACATTCTATGTTATGTTTTTAATTCCTTTGAGACATATGTTGTAATGTTACAATTGAAACTTATGTTTAAATTATATATGGATTATTAATAGCGTTATGTGGCTGTGAACGATCTTAACTCTCACTCCTCGACGTTTCCGCCGTCAAGGTTGGGGTGTGACAGATTGGTATCAGAGCCTATAACTATAGGGATTTAGGTTATTAGAAATGGTGACCTAGACTATAGTTGCATGAACCTCATAGAAAGATCCTTATACCTTTGTGCTTACATGTTGTTTGCATGCTACATAATGCTATGCCTTTTGTGCAACTTGATGCCTTAGCATAGGATTGCCTTATGTATGCTTAAACTTAGTTACTTGTCTCCCTAAACTTAACTTTGACTCTTTGACCCTCCCCGACAAATGAACTTCCTAAACTTATTCTCAACGACATGTGGAATCTACACTTATCGTCATGGGTTCAATTCCTTAGACTCTATGTCTAATCTATGAAAATCTCATCAAGGTTTTGATTTTATAAACCAAAGAAATTTGTGTGACACATAGACACTTGTATTTTGGATTTCCTGGCAAAAGGCCTTCGGGCTAAGGCAAGCATATCGTATAAATCTCATTGCGAGACCAGTTATGCTTACCTGGGGATTTCTGGGATGAGTGATAAACTATGGTCAACATACACAAGTCTCTAAGGAAAATGGGTCAATTTACCTTGACGTGTCAACGATTCCAAATGGTAATGCGTTACCAAATGGAACCATCCTCTTTGTATCTTAAAAATCCTTGATTTTCTTGAACTGGTTTATCACCAAAGTTTCAATATCTCCTCATTTTAACATATATAATGTTCCTGTTAATATTGAACCCATTCCACATTTCAACTCCTACATTTAAACATTGCTACACGTTGGGCGTTTCATGTATCTATACCTTGACCAACGTGTGCATGACTCTTAATATATCCAAAGATATTGGGAATCTAAACCGAATGGCCTTCAAAAATTTAAACCGTTACTTATGGTTCTCAAGTCTTCTTAAGGATGTGTCCCATAACTAAAAACATGAAATGCTGTAGGTGGAATTCCTACATCTCGGGATACTTTGTCTAGGCAAAGTGTAAATGGTGATTTGACTCGATCATTGAATCCATTTACTTGACTCGAAACCCTTGAGATGAGTGATCGCTTATAAGTACGCATGTCTTTAATAAGGTTATGGCTGATCTCATATCTTGAGAAGTCCATGTATTCCCTTCGATTGTGAATCGAATGTTCACATCTCATTATGATGTCGAATCATTCTTGTCCTTGATTTTGCCTTCCTGATTTAAATTATTCAAGATTTGAACACCATCATAACAAATTCTGCTATCTCGAACTTTGATCTTAAGCTTGTAAGCATGATTTTTCCTTTTGTTACATTGATGTTACTTGAAATTTTCCGAATTTCTAATTGATATTATTTTCTTTTCGCTGTTATGTCAAACTTCATACCGTTTGCACCATGGGAGATGCAAGAGTTTGTAAGTCAACCTATAACTAAAAACATTCGTATCTCCTAAATGATTCTAACTCATCAAAACAGGGGTGATTCCCTTACTTTGATGATTCTCTATTCGTTTCGATAAATGGATTCCAATCGCGTGTTTTATGAAATTTCATCCTCTGGATTGGGGTGATTTCCTTATTCCGAGGATTGACTTCAATTATTTTTTTTGGAATGGCATTTCACAAATGACATGATCTCACCAAAATAGGATTGAAACCCGTACTTTGGTGACAAATGTCAATCTTCGATTGTTTTCTTGCTATTATGAAATTCAATCATCAAGATAGGCGTGAATTCCATACGTTGATGATAATATCATCTTTATGAATTGTATTTGTTCAAATGAGACGACTTCATCAAAGTAGGAGTGAGTTCTGGATTTTGATGAAGAAGTTCATGTTATATTTTGTGTTTGTAAAACTTCACCGTTAAGATAGGAGTGATTTCCCTTACCTTAATGGTGAGTTACCTCGTCTTATTTCTATGGATCCTCAACAAGGAGTTGGGATCGAACTTTTTGATTGGTAAGTTAGTGGTCATACCTTGGGAATACACCATCAAGTTAGGAGTGAAAACCACACCTTGATGACTATTCCCATTCTTTGATCTCAAACTTACCAAGGTTTTAAGACTTCAATTGACAAGAAACATGTAATAACTTGAAGGGTGAACACGTTATCTGATTTACCGACGATAGTGTTCCAGCCAGTCAAGCTAAAGCATGAATCTTGAACTCAAAAGGGGTCGTTGTTACTTTGGGGTAACCCTAGTTCCAAGCCTGGAACAGTTAAATTTTAAATCGATTTCTTCTCTCACGCTTATATATTTCAATTTGACGTTTGATCTAGTTTATGGAACCTCTTTATCTATCTTCATTCTGAGTTATCATCAAAACCTAATTGCATGATGATAACACTCCTAAAACAATCTTTCGTACAAGATAAAATTTATTATAAATTTATGCCATGCCTTTCTGGTTATAGCAATGTACAGTTGTGTTCATGAGTTTGATAAACCGCGTGTGCAAGCTGTACTTGGAAGGCTATTTGTGATTGACTTCATCATCGATATTCTGAATTATTTAAATTCCAATCCGATCATGAACGATGTCTTTGTTTAACTCTTTATACCATTTCTCTTAATGACCATTGAAAATCTTTCTAAACATCTTTCCCTAAAAACTACACTTGTCCCGAAAGCCTATTACAATGATGCTTTCATTCTAAATTGAATCCTTAGTCATAACGAACACGATTCTCGTATCAACGTTAAACTAATGAAACTTTGAAAACCTCAACGATATAGTAAACAAGAATCGATCATCTAAGAACCTTGTTAACGTTAGTTGTTGAAAAGCTCTTATGAATTTCGTATTCCATCCAAAAGCATCATGAACTTATCTCCGAGTCTCGTGTCACCCTAATACTTAGTGCTTCACTCATGGCAAAACCTTCCTAACCTCTTGAACCGTTGAATATACAAACGTTTATCAATTAAAAATTCTAGATTAGTAATCTTGTACCCTTTGCCAAGAAACACATGAAATCATGAATTATGAAACTTGACAAACTTAAGCATAACAAAACATTATAATTAAAACTTGTTGAATTTAAATGCATCCAAGAGTTCACCTGCGAACGTGAAATGAAATCCAAGTCTTCTCATCTTCTTGAAACTTGTCTTCTCGTGATTAAATTTCGGGACGAAATTTCTTAAAGTAGGGGAGACTGTAACATCCGCCATTTTTCCAAGTTAAAACCCAAACACGAACTCATTTTGAGCTTCCATTATTAATTTACTTAATAAATGGATCAAATATATTAAATATGTAATCAACTTATTGATTGATAAATAATTATTTTTCATAAAATTATAAAGTTTATTAATCATGTTACAAAAAATAACTAAATGGAAAAGACTTATTAAAACTTATAAAGTTATAAAATGAATTTTAATAAACTTATATAAAGTTTTATTAGTAATTATGAATTTTAAATACTGAAAATAAATAATCAAATTATAAAGTTTATAAGTTTTGTAAAAGTTATAAAGATTAACAAATAAATAATTTGATTGATTATTCAAATTGGTTTTATAAAGTCCATAAATATTTTATAAAAAAAGTTATTAAAATTAGAGTCTTCAAGAATTTAAATTTTAAATTATAATTATTCTTTTATTTATTTAAATTATTTAACTTTATATTTATTTCAAATTCCAATCATAACCCCCTTTTAAAAGACTTATAAATTACCATTAACACCATTCATAACCTCCTCCTAACCTCAAGTATAAAAGCAAGGCTTAGGCCTCACTTTTCATTTGCTCATTCTCTAAAAATCTCACTCTCATATCTTTCTTTCATCTATTGGTTATGAACAATTTGAAGAATTTTATTTTACATAATATTTCAAGAACTCTTAATACTAAGGTAATCTTTTATTGCTTTTAATTATATATTTCAATCATCCTACCATCCAATTATTTTCATGACTTTATGTTTTTACTATTGTTCTTTCTTCTACCAAATCTCTTTTTATTTTAATCATTATCATTTGATCATTAATATTTTAATAATAACTAATCTTATAACAATCACTAATATTCCTAAATCAAGCTAACAACACACTAACATAAACAAAGAATCCCGTTTGCATATGGACGGCTATGCCGCCGCATTCGGTTATTCCACAAGATTATTTTTCTAAATGATGGCTATTCCAAAGACTTAGAATATTTTTATAACTCAAATGAAGACTAATATATCATATATATCAATATAATAAATTTACACTAACCCGTTTCATGCTTTAACGATTTTAAAAGTGCACATAAGTGTCTTACTACAATTCTGGCAGAATATAGTCTTACTTCAAACGACTATAACTTGATCATAACAAAATAAATTTCGGTAAACTCAGACTCCAGTGTTAAGTTCATTGAATTAACTTTTCAACGACAGTTTATACGTCTTCAAATTCAATCGGACGACTCAATAATAGCCTTTACAAGATAAGTGCGCATTTCAGCACCTTCTGTCTTGTGCTGCTTGTTTGACCTATTTAAAGATCTTTTCATAAAATTGTTTCTGAATGAAAGTTGTCCGGGAGACTTTGAACTAGTCAAGTATAAATTTTTATAATTTTATGAAACCGTTTGCTATTTTAAAAACCTGTTCAAACACGTATCGAACATTCTGTCCAGAATCTAAAATTGGTACAATAATCGTTTATCAATCTACCTTTCGCTTATTGGTATTCCTAAGCGTCCTAACTTCTCGTAGTGAATCCCAAACTCAAGTTATTGTTTCTTTTTATCATTTAGGACATCACCTTTTACTCTTAAACATCCAAGCTTTCTTATGTACTCTACAACCATCACTATCATTGTGAGTATTTCCATACCCCTTTTTCTTATTTTTCACACTTTGGGGTGAAACATGTTAACTTATACTATTGCACTTGTAAACTTATTTGAGACTTGTAAACCTATGGCAATTCATCTTGTAAAGTTGTGGTTAGTTGAACTTTCGTGGTTACCATGTTATGGCGTTATATGTACAATCATTAACTATTGCTAGCCTAGCGAAGTCATAGATCTATGGGTAAGACAAGCCTACTTTGGTTGATCCAAGTACACTTAGCTGATCGTATATACTTTTAAACGTTTGAGACTTGTAAAACTTTGTCGAGGTTTGATTGTTGCATTGTTCATAACATCCCTAATCACTTTATTCACTAACTTATGACTTGAATTGTCATCTTTTATATACTTATGTATTGGAAACTATGGAATGCTCACCAACATTTTTATGTTGACCTTTTATTTTTAACATGTTTCAGGAATACCTCAAGTATGTGATCTACTCTTTGAAGCTTGCACATCTAGGAATGGACTTAGATAAATAAACGAAATAAGAATGATTTGTTACATTCTATGTTATGTTTTTAATTCCTTTGAGACATATGTTGTAATGTTACAATTGAAACTTATGGTTAAATTATATATGGATTATTAATAGCGTTATGTGGCTGTGAACGATCTTAACTCTCACTCCTCGACGTTTCCGCCGTCAAGGTTGGGGTGTGACAGTAGACACTTCGTAGGGGTTCACTCATCCTAGGATTACTCACACCCAAGCATGTTTTATCGTGAAGTTTTTCTCTCATTCATAATCATTAAGCCTAAAACACGTTTATAGTATATGAGGCACTTTTTTTATAATGAACTTTAGACTTTCTTGGACTATTTGCTGCTACTAAAGACCAGTTGCCACTAAAGACTAGTTACCACTGATCATTTAATCTTGTTAAGTTGTTCTGGATCATTTAATCATATTTGTCTCAAATAAACATGTACTCTATATCTCATTGAAGTCATTGCTTGTATCCATGTTTTGTGGTTTTATTTTAGTCTTGAGTGAAGCCGACTAAACTAAAATGGCACTGATTATTGTAAAATCATCAAGAGTGATAATATGAAATTTTATGAATAATGATATATGGAGCATAAATGATTAGAGATTTTAAATACTCAATTTAACAGTAAACACAGAAAGTTTATAATCTAAATTTTTTATTAATTGAAAAACTCAAACTATAAATGTACGTATATGTAAAGAACAACTTTCCTTCACACAAAAAAGACATGATGTGTTACAAATTATTAGAGGGCATCCATGATAAAGTTACCCATAAGGCGATGATATATTGATATTGTTATTACTAGAAGGTAACGCCGGACTATAAGGCAGTTTTTTGTCCCAAGGTTTTAAATTCCTCAATATTTTTATAAAGGATATTGCTTACTGTTTGGACATCCCCTTTAGGGCTATTGTAAAACTGAATATTTCTATAAATGACACTATATATTCACTATAATCGATACCTTTACGTATATTTTAGAGATAACTTTATACGATAATAATCATATTTTAATAATATTTAATTAGGTCATATAAGTTTAAAAAACTATTGTTTTAATTAAGTCACTTAGTTTTATGTTTTGTGTAAATTAAATGTTTTAAATGTTTTTTTTGTTTTAAGTACAAAATATATTTTTCTATTTTTTTATGCGGACGTAGAGTGATATCGTGGATTCTACGTTATATTTTTATTTTGCATATATTTTCTTTAGTTTTTAATATAACTACATATATTGAAATTCCCGACCTTGACATTTTCTCCTCCATTTTTTTCTTGACTAAAAAAAATATGATGCTGACTCGATTTGAGGGTCTAGTGATTTAATCCAGTTTGGGTAATATTAGTATAAGTGAATTAATTAAAATATTTTTAAATTTTAGTTATTATTCTGTGGTATTTTTTTCTTTTTCTATGTTATTCATTTTGACTTATAAAACAGTATTTTAAATTTTATGCTTCCGAGACTTAATAGATATATGAAACTAAAAGATTTTTTTTTTCATTTTAACACCAAATACTTATATAATTTGACCTTTTTTATAAGAAAAAAAATGCTACACCACTGTGATAAATCTCTTCTTACAAAATTGTAACTATTACTTTAATTAATATATAGCTTTTATATTATTTTACATCAATTAAAAATTCTAATTTAATATATAAATATATTTTGAACAACTAGATGTTATTCTATAGATACTACACTTAATTTACACCAAAACTAATTTACACTAGACTATAACTCTTTAACTAAAAAAAAGCTTAATCATACTAACTTCAAATAATTTTACTATTGATCCCAACCTATATAATTAAAGATATACAAGTATATAACTAATATGTTATATATCATTCTTACATATAATAAACTCACAAGTTACACCGAATCTAGAACCAACTAGTAACAACAACAATATAATAGTTGAGTCGTGTCTGACATTCATCTCAGTTTTTAAATAAATCTTCAACCTAAGCAGCTAATGGTCAAAAATTTGAACCAATATCTTAATTCATGTTGGTTAATCTCAATCTGCGATTAATATTCTATTTTCTTAGCGGATAACTTCTATAAGCACAATAAAAGTAATTTACACATTTACAAATTATATAACATTTAATAATATGCATTTATTAACGTAGCCAACAAAAATATGCTGCATTACTTTTTAAGATTTTACGATATGTTCTTTTTAAATCAAACGGGTCCAATAATAATCAAAGAAGGTGGTAAATTAGTGGATGAATAACCTTAAGAGTAACCACCAGGGTTGGTGCTCAATGTCAGAAGCAGGGCCGTCTCTATAATGTAAGTTGTGACGCAATGAGTTTGGTCCCCCATAAAATAAGGGCCCCCGTTTATAAAAAAATATTATAGTGGGTTTTGATATTATATGGCTCAACGAAATTTTGAAGCGGGAATAACACTTGATAGTTGAGTCGCAATGAAATTTTTGATGATTTAATAGGTTATTGAAGAAACACAGTTACACAATTCACAAAGCAAACAACTATTTCTAAGTTTCTTATCCTCCAATTGATTTGATCGATCGTCTATACTAAATTTTCTTTGATTTTATTGCTTTTGTTCAAAGAAATTTAATTAGATTGCGATTTTCAAAGGGGCCTCATTTTTTTGTTTGATTGGAGCCCCAAAAAACGTTGAGCCGGCCCTGGTCAGAAGCAAAAACTCTTAGAGCATCAAGTTCCATACGAGTAAAAAAATTCAACGTTTTAAGAAGAATAACCATAAGATTATAAATATAATTCTGTGAGCAATAAATCTTTTTATTTGAATTAATAAGTATAAAAATTATTATAATAATAGTAAATTGGATAAGTTTTTGTTATTCTCGTATTGGTTTGACATGACATTACACAAATCAAGTCGCATTGTTTTGTTGTTTTTAGCAAATATTATATAGCCGGTCGAAGGAAATAAAACATATACAAACAGATTACATAATCTACCTAAGATACGGTTTTTCGCATAAGTTTTGATGAGTATATAAAATTGTATATAAAATGCATGTTTAATTTCTTTTTTATGTATATCTTGACTTGACAAATATTTTATTGTAACACAAAAAAAGATATTCTTTGAAGGAAGAATAAACGCTCGAAGAGGAGACAAATGACCATCCATGAATCCATGGTGACCTTTGAGAGCACCAAAGGCCATAACGTTATGGTTAGCTCATTTTTACAAATTGTCATGTGTTCTTCCTGACAAGTCTACCCTTATGTTATCAACTGGGATAACTATCACACTATTCAACTAAGCTTATCTAAACGGTTGTACTTGGGTTTTATTTGAGAAATATTATTGAATATTTAGTTATAAATATATACTCTATACTAAGCATTTGAGAATATCATGCATATTTAGTTATAAAGTATATTTTATACTAAGCTAGTTTTAATTGAGAATAACATGAATATTTAGTTTAAAGATATACTTTATACTAAGCTGTTGATGTTTTAGTGTCATTAGATCATTTTGGGTAACCGGAGATTCATTTAAGAGTAAATGAAAAATTAGGATATACATTGATACAAGTTAATTAATTAGTAGGTGCTGAGTGCATATTTAATCAATACTATTCTAATTGTTGGTATGTAAAAGCCATCGTAATTTAAGTGAGCGAAACTTACTGAACAAAGAGTTCAAGACAGCGCCATCGGTAGTTACGAATGTTATAAACACCACCAGTAGTTATGATAATAATAACCACAAGGATCAGTTATGATGGTTATATAACTGCCAATGTTAGTATGGTAGTTATGATGGCTATATAACTACTAGTGGCAGTTAAGGTGATAATTATCAACCGTTTTCGACACCTATATAAGAAATCATTTTGGTCAGTTTTGGGTACAAAAAATTTATATAAACTAGTTCTTGATTCCATATTCTAAGAAGTATTCGATTAAATTTTCTTGAGTAACACCATAATAATTTAATCTGAGAGTTCTATCATGATTTTTTGAGATATTCGGACATCATGATTCTTAAAACCTATATAAAAAGATGTTTGACCAAGTTTTATTATTAAAGATCTTCTTATTTGCACATTACTCTATAACACTCAGCTATAGCATTAAATTTTAATTATTGTCAATAAATGTAATATTTTTAATTATGAGATTCTCATTAAATGCAACTTTAATTAAATGTTAATTTTAATAATATAAATTATTTTTTTTAGCTTTTAACCTTTTTAAAATGTTTTGTTAACAGCTTGTTTTAAATTCTTTAAAAATATTTTTTGTAATAGTTTGTTGTAGTTTTATAAGAAAGACTTAAAATATATCTAAAAACCATTAATATTTCATTGTAAAATTTTAATAAGAAAGAAATTTCTACAGAAACTATAAAAGCATTTTAAAAACATTTAATGACTAAAACAAAATGTTTATTTAAATGGTGAGTTACTGCTTTTCGTCAAATAAAGCCGATTTCAGTTGTGCGAGTCAAATCCGAAAATTTGAGTACTATTACGTCTAGAGATTTTTATTTTGTTTTGGTTTTTGGTGTTAAATAGACATAGATTTTTAGTATTTAAAAAAACTTTTAACAACATTATATTTGTTTAAGCCTTTACAGTCTTGTTTAGAAAAACATATATATTTTTTCTAAAATACAATACAGTTGATGTTTTTTTTTCCTAGAACGTCAGTCCTTTTAATAAAAGAATCTACCCAGATGTTAAGTACCAAACAAGTGAAATAGTAATATTACAAATTAATGTTACACAAAGATTCCAACGATAAGCTTATTAAATTTATCTAATTTTAACTAATATTTATCAATAATAAATATACAAATTAAAATTATCTAACTTATACAAATTAAATTCCTTACGAGAGCAAATATTTTTTTGCGAGAGTCTATCTTAATGCTGGTTGATTTAAACTAATAATGGTAATAATAAATTTTGAACGACCAACAAATAATTTTTAAGCTCGGTCACCCGGGTAAACCCATTGGCAAAAGGCCACCCACGCCCACGAACACAGACAGCGCTGGGACGCGACTCGCCCATCATTCCAAGAGAAACCCACCACCCAAAGGCCTATTGTGGTAAAACCCTTGGCCTACTTGGAGAATATTGCACCAAGTGAGACTCCAACCCATGACGTTCACGGAAAATCATATGCACCACATTTAAGAGTACCTTAAAAATATTTAATGCTAATTAATTTATATATTAAACTAATGTTTGATTAGGTGGCTGTTGTCAAAACCTAATTGTGATTAGAAAATAGAGTATGGTGCAATTAGAAAAAAACTTTATTATTAATTTAACATTTTACATTCTGATGATAAATCAAATATATACACAAATTCCAATGAAAACTAGGATGATTACATCTATACAATATATAAAGCATATAAGAAGGGTATTTTAAGATACAATAAAATTAAAAAAAATTATTTTACTCAATGCATAAGATACAATTATTTTTTAGGGCAAAATAGTATTTTTAACATTATTTGCAATTTACACCTTACAATTGGTTACATAATAACCTTATACTTACCATAACTTACATAAAATTGTACATTATCTACCCATAAATCAAAATAATATAATTTGTTTTAAGATTTCAATTATATATTTTTATATATCATGTTTAAAGACTTTTTGAGACTATAATTGTAACATGTGTATTTTTTAAACGTTTTGGTGTAAGTTTTTGCTGAATCGATCTGTATTTTGTGAGGTACAATAAGATAATGCGTAAATGTACAAGTTGTTTTGCAAAATCCATTTATTTGGTGTTTTAAATTTTAGTTTAGAAAAGTATAATAGAGTTTTGTAAAACTACTACAAGAATAACAAAAGTTTTTTACAAAAGTTAGAAACACGTGTCAGATATAAAATGTCGCCCCACCATTGATCCTTTGACTATCCAAGCTTTACCATTCTTGAGACTCACATGATAACCTTCTCTTTTAAAAGTGCCTAGTGACATCAAACTTCTTTTAAGAGAAGGAATATACCTTACTCCTTTGATGTCTATTTCGATGCCACTTTTCAACTTGAAGGTTACACTTCCACTGCCAAGAATCCTACATGGTCTGTCATCTCCGAGTTTAACTGTCCCTAAGTCCTCCTCAGTTAGTTCCTTAAAGAACTCTCTGACCGGAGACATGTGAAATGAACACCCTGAGTCCATCACCTGCTTGCCCTTAACTCCCTCATTGGCTACCATGAGGACATCAGAGCTCTCATAACCCTCTGAGCATTCATCTGAAACATTAGACTGACTCTAGCATTTCAGTCCATTGTAATCACCCATTTTCTTCTTCCAATCCGGGCAATTCCTTTTCACATGTTTCTCCGAACCACACACATAGCACCTTCTTTTGAGCCTTGATTTGGACTTTGAACCCTGTCTTGACTTTTGGCTTCTTTGATCTGGCCTTCCTCTTGCAAGCAACCCTTCTCCACCTTCTTCCTTGATGTCTGATCTTTTCTGTAATTCTTTTGAATTGAGAGCAGCGAGAACCTCTTCCATTGAGAGAGTTTCTCAACCGTACATCAGTGTATCCACGAAGTGTTCGTAGGACTAGGGTAAAGATGCGAGAAAGATAATGGCCTGATCTTCATCTTCTAACTCCACCTCAATATTTTCGAGATCAATCACCAATTTGTTGAATTCATCGGTGTGATCTTCAATCGATTTCCCTGAGGTCATCTGGAAGGTGTATAACCTTTTTTGAGATATAGTCGATTAGCCAAGGATTTTTTCATGTATAACGATTCTAATTTTGCCCATATACCAACCGCCGACGTCTTCTTCGGCACCTCACGCGGGACTCTATCTCCCAGGCTAAGTATGATGGCACTATGTGCTCGCTCAAGGGTTTCCTTCTTCTCCTTGTCGCTCAGAGTTGCTGGCAGGTTGGCTTCTCCGAGTAACGCATCGCTTACACCTTGGTGCACTAGCAGGGCTCTCATCTTCAACCGCCACAAGCTAAAATCATTCTTTCCGTCAAATTTCTCTAGATCAAACTTCGTAGACACCATGATCGTGTTCGTCTTCTCGAAATGATCCTCCTTCTTTGAATTCGAGCCCTAACCGAGCTCTGATACTAATTGTTATAAAAAGAACACTTCAAAGAATTAAAATCAGCTATTAACAATGAATGATTGCCACTTGATTAAGAATAAACTCAAGATGAATACAACTTGAACTCTCTTATCGAATAGAGAATCACAACGAAGAAGAAGATGTCTTCATTCTCCCCCAATTAATCCGTTATAACAACCAACTAACAAGAATAGAAGAATGACACTTTTAGTCCCTGAGCTATACAAATTCTTTAACTAGACATTAAAGTATCAATCAACACACTATAACCCAACTACTTGTAAACTCGACTTTTGGACTTTAAACCACAACAATATCATAATCTGATATGTTTTGGATTTGCTAGTACATCAAAGTTCAAATGGATAACACTCTTGAGTCTTGAGTTTGAACATCTTTCATGCTTGTCTTTTACAAAAATCTAATTTTTCATGTTGACTTAGGGGAAAGGAGCGGAGGAATATGTATGAGAGGAGCAGGGGTGATGGAAAATAGGAAGAGACAAGGATAGAGTAAACTTTATTAAAATTACCGTGTGTCAAGAATATTGTTAACCTTTACTTTTACCTAAACCAAATTTATTGCATTAAACATATGTATATTATTTGTAGTGGCATTAGAAACAATCACCTTTTAATATCATTTATGTTTTTCATTAATATGCCATTTGACTTGGTGATCTCACCCACTTCATTCATTTTGTCACTATAAGCTTACATCAAAACTATATTCTAGAACTCTTTAGCATCTTCAAGTGAAGATGCTTTTGAATGACCAAGATACAAATGTATAAGTTTCTTATTTTCAAAATATACTTTTATCCTATTTCATGTTTTTATGTTCTCTAAAAAGTATGTGAGCTGAAATAAAAATATATGCACCTCTACGATTTGTTTTCCTTGCAAGTTTATCAAAATCTTTATAGTATGATGCTTTCAATACAATAACATACGTTTCTATCATATACTCTTTCCTTCAGAATAAAAACATTGTTTTCATCCTCACATATATTATACTTTGTTCCTCGTACAAAATATGTCTCATGTATCTTTGTAGGACACGCTCCACCCATAAAGATTACTTAGTCATAAAAAGTCATATTTCATGAAAGTGCATTTTTTTTCCTCTCGTAGAACCTTTGTCCACTTCTTATAATTTTATTGTTTCTCAACATCTATTTTCTTGCATTCATTTTTATGGTCCTTTTTCTTATTCATCTACAAACTCTTTTCACCTTACTCCTTTAATGGGTGTCACAACGTCTATGTACCTCTTTACTTTCTTATATTTTTGATGGTCTAATATCCTACTTTTCTTTATTTCTTCTTCTTCTTCTCATTCACATCCTCATTGTTGTGATGGAGACCATACACTTAATTTAACCTAACTCATTTTTTTATCATATATATGATCATATTCATAAGAGTTAATTGTCATTATTAAAACAAGTAACAAATTAAGTTACTTTAGTGAAATATTTAAACAATTTGGTTATTAGTAAAGTTTTCGTTTTATGGAACTAGCTTTTATAAAGTGATGGTATATAGTTATGAAAAATCAAGTTCATAAAACCAATCAAACTTTATAAAGTGATGGTATATAGTTGACAAGCTTCACAGAATTTGACACTAATAGTCTAATAAATGAAGTCATTTTTAAACTACTTTTTGAGATATTGTCATTCCTTTAAGAAAAAGGTTTGTAAAAGCAGTCAACTAATTGATTAAAAAATAAAAACGAACTACAATAAAATAAAATTATATTAATTAATTAATTAATACGCATGTTGCCAGTATTTATTATTAATGTTAGTAGTAAATAACACTAGATTATTGAATATTTAAACAACTAAAAAAGGATTAATAACGATAAACCGATATGAATCATGCCATAAATTTCGGGGATTCTTTACTCGAAAGCAACTCAATTTTGTATACATATTGGGACCCCCGAACTTTATAAAACTAAGAGGACAAAAAATGCCGGTCTAAAAAAAAGGAAGACTAAAAATATCGGTGACATGTTGCATGCTTTCTGGTTTAATTCATTTATAATTATGTTAACATTTATAATACAGTAGATTATAACCCGTGTACTATACTTTTAGATAAAAAAATATTAAATATTTATTAATAAAGAGTTATAAACTATAAAATGTTATTTTGATATTAGATATCATTGAAATGATTTGTGATAAGCACTTTAGTTAATAAATAAATTTTATTTAATTTTTGTAAACATTTCATACTAGAAAACTATTTTTGGAAATGTCATTTTTTATAAAAAATTTGTTGTCTCAAACCTGTTGTTTTTAATTTTTTTTATAACTTATTTTCCGTATTTTAAAAATATTGCTTTGAAAATAAATTATTGTTTAAAAATTTCTTTTTGTTTAAAAACTCTAGATTTTAAATTTTTTTGAATAGGTTTATAAAAAAATTTAATATAAAACTTTTATTTTTAGAAATATCAATTTTAGAATATTTCATATATTAAGAAAAGTTCGTTGTTTTTAGGAAAAATTCATATTTTTTTCAAAATTTTGTCTTTGGAAAAGAGTACTTTGTAACCATATTTTATAGTTTTAATCGATGAAAAAATGTCTTTTTTTAAATATTGATTTTAGAAAACTTTGGATTTTTTAAGATAAGAGAAAGAAATGTAAAAGGAATTTGGAAATTAGTCATTTTTATTTTGTAAAAATAAATAAATAAATTAGCGGGAAAATAGATAAGACAATGAAGATGATGACAATACGTGTCTACTTACTGTAATCATTTATTATAATTAAGATAAGATCTATTTTCAATATACATGAACAATGCTAATTCATTATTGGGTTGTTTTGGGTGTTTTAACACGTGTTACTATTTATTTGTTTTTTTAAGCCTTGAACAACTTATTTTAGTGTTTAAATTTATGCTAGTGACGCAATAAACATCAAATAGGGTTGTTGTCCTATATTATAAATTTTAACACCCTATCATATCAACTTTTACATCTACATATACGTAAAATAAATTGGTGCCTTTAGACCTCCGCCATGTAGCGCGGAGTGCTAATACTATATACATACATTCCAATTAAGGGTGAATGATACTTGGCAAGCATAGGTTGGTTTGTTGGTTGTGCCACGTGTCACCTGGTCCCATCAACCCGGGTTCGATCCCCCCCCTCCCTCGATTTATGATATTATTATTATTGTTTATTTCTTTATGTTTTGTTGAACCCCCACTACTCCATCCCGGTCTTATTTAAAAAATAAATTATTTCACATTTCAATTATACAACTACGATTTACACGTATACGTAAAAAAAAAAAAAAAAGAAACAGTAGCCTTGCCTGTGTTCCCGACACGGAGGGCGGGTTACAATTTAATTGGTTATATAAAGTATCACTTGATTCAAAGAAAAAAAAGAGTAAACAATTTTTAAAGTAAGCAAAGAAATAAACTCTAATGTAATAAATAACTCACTTTTTTAAAACCCAGACCCGATGGATTGGACTAGAAACGGTTTCAAAATATACCCTCTCCCAAGACCTCCAGGTTTAAATCTGATTAATAGTATTTTAGAAAGTTTAAAAAAATTACCAATGAGTCCTAGACCAACTGATTTAATACGAGGCATCTTATTACTTTTCAAAGTATAGGTCATGGGTTGAAGTCTCACTAGGTGCAATATGTTTCAAGTGGGCCAAAGTTTTACCACAGTGAACCTTTGGGTGGTGGGTTTCTCTTGGAATGGTAGGCGAGCTGGGTCACCATGCTGTATGTGTTCACAGGTGTGGGTGGCCTTTCGCCAATGGGTTTACCCGGATGACCGGACTTAAAAATTATTCTTTGGCCGTAAAGAAAAAAAAACCTTAAAAAATAAGATATCATTATTAGAAAAGAAAAAATAACCTTCAATTCCCTTTTAACATTCTAGAAAATAAACTAGTTGCATATTAAAAATCCAAAGGGCAATAGAAAAACAAAAGGCGTACCACTTCGCCCCAAATAAACGTCCCTCCCTCCGTACCGAAGCCAGGGACAAAAAGCGAAACAGCTGTACCACTTCCATCTATACGTAATAATCCCCCACCTCCCCCTTATATATATACATACACCCCCCCACCCCCATCAACACATACAACTCCATTAACAACATTCTTCTTACACCTTCATCACACCACTCCTGCAACACAACAACAATCCTTCATCTCCACCTTCATCTTCACCTTCAATTCTTCATCATCTGTTATACACACTGTAAGAAAAACATACATCGAAGCTGTGAAATCAATGGAGTCGCCTCCGTACTACGCGCAACCGCAGCATCACGACTCATCTCGTCCGATCATCAGCTTCCCTCTCGGCACCGTTCTGCTCCTCGTCGTCGTTTTCAGCCTCAGCGGCGTCTTCTCCTGCTGCTACCATTGGGACAAGCTCCGCCACCTCCGCGGCGACTTCTCCGGCGAAGATCTCGACTCCGACGACTCTCCGTCAAAACCTAAACCTATCTACTCGGTAATTCCCTAATTCGACTCAATTACGCACCGGATCTCACACTAATCGCCCCAAATAACACAAATTCAAAACAAATCACTCTCGATCTCAACTTTTCAATGAATTTGTATAATCATCAATTTATCAATTTATCATGTTGTTCTTATCATCTTACAACTATGTGATGAAACAGGAACATAAGCGAGCAGAGGATCGGAGTTTACCGGTGATAATGCCGGGAGATCGGTACGCGAGGTTCATAGCAATGCCGTGTCCGTGTGAGCCACCGAGAGAAACAACAATCACCGTCGGAGAGATCCAAACGCCACCGAAGCCACCGCATATCGCCGTCGTGGTGGATTAGAGTCTTGATTTTGCTCTGTACATATGTCAGATTTTGGTTTGAAATCGAATATGTTGTTTGATTCTTCTACATTCGTTCTATTTTGACTTATTGGGGAGGGTTTCAACTTTCAACGATGGAAGCTTGATTTTGACTCTGAGTGGATGCTGCTGCTGCTACACTACAAAAGCAATTGGTTAAACCGTCAAACTGTCAAAGGGATAAATTTTGGGACCATTGGTTTTATGAAGTACGCTAGCTGATTTTTTGTCAAAATCTATATGTTTTGTGACAATATTGAAATGTTAGATAAATATATATTATAGTTTAGTCGTCTCGTCTCAGTCATATAGAACGTGAACTTATTGTAAGTTTGAGTAATAATTTTTTTTTCTTGTTGAGAGTAGACCACACGTCTACTTAATTTACCATTAAATTTATCTTGTTTGTTTACAATGAAACTTGAATCTTTAATTATCAAAAGAGATATTATTCAAATGCATTAAAATTATTGAGCTATGTGTTATTTGGTTAAGTAGTAATATTTGACTACTAGTTTGTTGAGTTGTGAATCGTGAATTATTTTTAATGGTAAAATCTCATTGCAGTAATTCTTAAGCTATTTTTAATCAGGTTTGAAGCTATGTAGTTTTTAGAAAGTCTTTGCCACCATTAACCTAACGACTAAATTGCTTGTGAATTGTTAATAATAACGAGTAGTTTTGATATATATTGGGGTAAGATGTGAAAAAAGACATTGGAATCTAACAAATACATGAATAATAACTGCTTGATGATTTTTGTTTACAATCATTAGAGTTTTAATATCAAGTTCTTGGGTCAATGTGAGACTATCTTGTTAGATAAAGGTTTTTATCGTTTACTAGGGAGGTTTTGGGTTCAACTGTACAACCCTCGACAAAAGTAATATAAAAATAAAAGTAGGATATATTTATTATAAAAAAACTTAGGATTGGTAAAAGATTTGTATGAAAAGTTATTGCGATCGATTGATAGATTTTATTTGGACAGCAAACGGTTGATAGTCAATATGTAAACTAAATCTCAGAGTATTTGTTGATAACTTAAATTGGTGCTCCTGCTTGCCTCTAGCTCCTTGCCAAGTTTTTTACCAAATTGATGTACTTATAAAAATATTTACCAAATTAGTAAACTTTAAAAATTATTTATCAAAATTAGTAATTTTTCTTTGTTTAATCAAAAAATAAAATTGGATAATGAAAGTTTAACATCTATATCGTCTTCTATTTATGTTGTTACGGGATCAAACCAAATCACAGGGTCATGGTGGTCACCACCACTACAAACCGGCTGTTCCACCAATGGCTCACCAGCCAAGTTTGGCTCCGGTTGACCCTCCAACCAAGGCTCATGTTCGTATTGCAGATTCGATTTGCTCTCGAACAGGTAATTGTATTGCAAATTCGTCTTCTCCACAGGGGAAATACATGAATCACTGGGAGAACGTTAATCACTACGTTTTTGTTTAACTTTTACATACTCTTTGTCTTATAGTTAAAAAAAAGGAGAATGACAAATTACTTATTTTGATAAATATTTTGTAAAGTATACCAAATTGGTGAATATTTTTCACAACTATATCAATTTGATTAAAAAAATAAAATAATAATAATAATAATAATAATAATAATAATAATAATAATAATAATAAACTCGCTTGTTGCCGGTGCAACATCTGTATGGCTATACTTTTGTTGTGTTTTTATGGAAGTATCTGTTGTAAAAAGGCTAATATGTCAATTAAGAAAAATATAGATATCATTATATTTTTAAAGTCACGTATATATAAAAGACTGAAACAAAATCTTTTTATAATCTTATATGTTACATATGAAAATAAACATATGCGTAAATTGTACTTTTTTGTTAATTTAAATTGACATTTAAAAAATAACAAAATTCAATTTAAAATACAGAATATGTTGATATTAAATATTGTGAGGTTTGTCTTAAAGTGAAATAATAAACAATTTCATTTTCTAAAATCCAAAATGCATATTGATCAGACAAAATTAAAAAGATTAATATATAGAAATCAACCTTATCTAACAAACTCATCAACCATGAAACCTCGTTAAGACAGACCAACAACAATTTTTTGGAAAAACAATATATAACGAGTAATCAAGCAAGATATTCTATGTTCTATTCATGACAAACATATAGGGAGCGTTTGGTTGGAAGGAATGCAATGGAATGGAATGAAATTGAGAAACTAGTATAATTTTCAAGTAAATTATATTTGAGTGGGTAATGAAATGTAAACCCAAAGGAATGTTTCACCTCAAATTCTCTTGGTTGTGAGATTTCAAAATCCTTCCACCTAGAGAGGGAATTTGAAATCCTACAACCAAGAGAATTTGAGGTGAAACATTTCTTTGGGTTTACATTTTATTACCCACTCAAACATAATTTCACTTGAAAATTATAGTAGTTTCTCCATTCCATTTCATTCCATTCTTCCAACCAAACGCTCCCATAGTGTCTCCAGTCCACTTAGATGAAACGTCAATTTTCGGGCTCTTTCAATTAGAAGAAAAAAATCTAAATATTTGTAGCAAAATGTGTAATCATATTCGATCTATCTAGAAAAAGAAAAAAAGTCAAATAGTTAAAATAATTACTCACATTCTTAACAGTTATGTTTCCTTAACATATATGAACAAGTTTTTTCTTATCATCAACAACATATTTATCCTCTTTTAATCGGACAACTTATTTTTAGTTATAATAAAAAGACATATTTACATGAAAACTAACTATCGGTGACAGGTTGTCTCGTACCCAAGACAAACAAACATTCATAATCAAACATTATTTTTTATGAGCGGTAAACTATATAAATCTAAACATAGTATTAAAATCTAAATTCACTCTTAAATATACACCACTTTATCAAAAGGTGACACAAATATACAACATACGTGAGTAGAATATTAGACCTTCTTGTATCAAACATCCACAAATACTTCACAATAATTCCACATAATAATCCACTTTTCGATTCATCCGACTCCCATTATTTTATTATAAATCTAAATAAAAAGACGTAATTTACACGATTATCACACACACATATTATAAAATTATATATATTTTAGGCAAGTTGCATGAAAACTACATATAGATTTGTGCCAAACTACGTACGGTCTTCGATCCGATCCTCCCACCTAAGATTGCTTTGTTTGCTTGTGTTTTCCAACCATATTAAAGATAGGGAAATTATGATGTACATAATCTAGCTTGCAAATCTCTATATGGTATGATTTTTCTTTTAAAGTCTAATAATCTACTATATATTAAATTCACCCAACTTGCTTACGATAAGATTTAAACTCTAGACATATAAAGAAGGGGACACATTTTACACACTTGGACACCATTGCGTTAAATGTTTGTTGATTCGACTTGGTTTGATGCCGCCAATGTCGAGAATAGCGTCAAATATTTTAGGGATTTTCATATATTGATAATCATGCATGATTAATTACGTATTTAAATATATAAGTGTAATTATATTATAAGATAAAGATAAAACATCAATGACGATCTTAATACTCAAACTAGAGGTCAAATAATGAGTTAATGACACACAACAAAATATATTTAGGCCTGCATATTCTCTTAAAATTACAAAGCCACAACAAATCATAAGTTGTTTTCCCACTTTGATTTTATTATAATATAGATAAATAATACTAAACATCCACAACAAATCATAATTTATTTTCCCGCTTTGATTTTATAATAATATCTATAAATAATATTAATTTTTCTACAGTTTATAACTTAACAGACAAAAGTTCGAATAAAATATTTAATTACTATTTTAAAAGCCTCTCAGAAAAAATAAAAAAAAATACTAATCGTGAAAAAGGTGGGATGGAAGAGATTTAGGTATTAGATTGCGATTTAAAAGATATAATTGAAGGTACATTTTATTTTCTTCTTTTGTCGCCTACTTTAGTTGCTTGGCCTAATTTTTCAATCAAATCAAGTAAAGTGCATTATCCACAACATGGCCCATCTTCTACTTTTATTATAATCATAACGTTTTGAAAGATGTACCATTTTCACCCATTTACAAATTTACTGAGAATATGATTAGAATTACCATTCATGATAATAAAATAGAATACAATACCAAAAATAAAAGCAACATAATATATCAATAACGAGTTACGACCGATACAAGTATAGTAGAAGAGGAAGAAGTAGAGTGGCCAAGGCCTCGTATTTTTCATAAGTTTCTTTTATTACAAATTTCACATCCATAAAAGATAAATTAGCTCTACTGATGGTAATGAACCAACAAGCACCAAATCTTTTCTGTTTAAAAATAAAAGATAAATTGCGTTAAATTTTTTTATTAACAGTCTAAATACATAGCTTTGATAATTAGTATCTAATTCATCTTAAATTCATTTTAAACAAGTTTTAGCTCATTGTAAATCCATCATAAAAGAGATTGCAAGCCCATTTTAACAATAATATAATTGTTGGAAAGATTCCCAAAATGTCCCTTTTGTCTTTTTTTTTCTTCAATATGTCCTCCTAAAATTTTCTAAAAAAATATTCTTTTGTAATAGGAAGTCGGCGTCTCTCTAAACAGGGTGCAAACGCCGACATAACCATCCTCTTAAAAACTAACACGTGACAAACAGAGTAGCCGTCTTCGAAATAGAGGCGTGCGCCTCCAAAAAGCAGGTGGCCGCCTCACCAACTTTCCGTTCCTTTTTATTTGAAATGTAATAATAATATAATTAATTTACTCATATTTTGTTTTACACTTATAATTTTTAAAATATAACATTATATAAATATTCAAATTGAGATGTGCTTATTTTTATCTACACATCGACGTAAATTTTATTCAAAACTTATTCGGTTCAAATTTACATCGAACTTTGCATATAAAGTTTGACCCCAATCGATTTTAAATGAAATTTGCGCCGGCATATAGATAAAAATAAGCACGTCGCAATGGTATATTTGAAATTTATAAAACTTTATATTTTAAAAGTTATAAGAGAAAATAAAAATCTAAGTGAAATTAATTATATTAATATTAAATTAAAATCAATTTTGCTTTGGAGTCGAACGCTATAGAGATATGAGTGAACAGTGGCGGACGACTCCATATTGTGGGTCCAGACTCATGTTTTAACCACGTGTTTGATTTTTAGTAGGTCCAGGCGCCCGCGTCTGTCTTAAGAGGCGCCGACAACTGTCTGGATGGGATATTTTGAGAGAAAAAATATTGAAGAAGGCATTTTGAAAAAAAATTAGAGGAAAAGGAATATTTTGACAAATTTCCCAATAATAATTACATATTTTGTTTCTTAAAGTAAAAATGAGATATTAATTTTATATGAAAGTTACCGCAATAGTTAATACCCAAAATTGGACATCATAATCGATTAAATTGGTGACAAGTTTAGAGCTCTTTACTAATGGGCCACAAATGAGTATTGATAAGAAATGTCCTCCAAAAAGTATACAACACTAAGGCGTCATCAAGAAAAGGCTTACCATTTATGTACCCCCACTATAACGGCAAAAGGTGCTACTCTCTCCTTACCATATATACTTTAGTTTAAAATTTAAAATTTATATATTACTATTTTATATATTATTTGGTTAATAACCCGTACACTACACATATTATATAAATAAAACTTAAAATAATTATTTTTGTATAAATAAAATAAAAAATAATTATTAGAAAATTTTATTAACTACAAACTATATATTAAGATCAAGTATAATTAAAATTACATATAAGTAAACTCTATAAGTTACTAAACAATAATATCATTTTTAAAAGTTTTTGTTTCTTATAAAACCATTTTGTTTAAAAACGAACCTTTTAAAAAAATATTATTTATAAATGTTTCTTATTATAACTCCACATTTTATATATGTTTGGTTTATAAAATTTTATTTTTCAAAAACACTGATTTTAAAATATTTGTACTTTTAGAAAAGCTTGATAGTTAGAAAATTTCTTATTTTATAAAAGTATTTTTCTTTATAAATTACATTTATAAAAAATATCTTTCTTAATTTATCAAAAAACTTTTATTAATTTTAAAAATAATTAAATAATATAGTTAATGATTAATGTAATGATTTAATATTAAAGAGAAATGGAAAATTAAATTTAACGGTCTAATAAATAGATTACTTTATATTCGTAATTCTATATTTGATTTATAACATCGTCATATAACATTGTCAATTTATAGAAAAAATCATACATAAATATATAATAGGTTAAAAACCTGTGTATTACACAATTTTAATAAATAAATATAAAAAAAAACAAAAACACATCGAACAATCAATGCGGTTAGATTTTTCTATGAATAGTGAACGAAGATTTTGCAGAGGGTTTTTTTGTGTGATTTTGAATGTGGGTTGTGAAGTGTATTAAATAGATAGACGAGACATGATATAAAGAAAAGCATAAAAGAAACCATGACTTGTGAGTAGACAAATCGTGACTGGGGCAATCGAAACCGTGATTGATTTAGTCATTGATATGGATTTTAAAAAGTGAAATGATACATAAGGATGGAGGAGAGAAAAAACTAAAAAAAAAGAAGCAAGAAAATATCTTGTTTTATAAACAGTAACTTAACTGGAAAATTCCGAAACTATTACTTTTATCTTATACTTCTCTCAAAATGTCCCTCTTAAATTATTTTTTTCACAAAATTTCTCATCCGGACAATGCGTCGGTGCCGCTAAAGACATGCGCAGGCGTTTAGGCCCACAAAAAATTTGACACGTAGTTAACACAGACGTCACCGCGCGCAAAATGAAGTCGTCCGCCAGCCAAAATAGAGTCGTCCGGCTCCAAAGAAGAGCCGGCCGCCCTATGCACCCACCTCCATGCAACACTTGATGATGTGTTTTTCATTTGAATTTAGTATTACTATAAATAACTTTACTCATATTTTGTTTTTCTCCTATAATTTTAAAACAACATTTTTAGAACAACATTTTGAAAAAAATACAAAAGAAGATTTTGGGAATTTTCCTTAATTTAAACCATGATTCTAATTCATTTTTTAATGTATAGTTTTTAGTTAGGACAAGTGCTAAATAAAGTGTTGTTGGTCGAAACGTACGGATGATAAGCAAAGTTGAAAAGAGGAAGTAGCTGGAGCCACTGTAGCACGCAGTCGGCGCACCATCACCACATGGGATCAGGCCCCACCAACCAACTACAATGGTCAACCTTTGGGGTCACTTATTAATCAAACAAATGTAGAAAATACAAACATTTGAAACTTATAATAAAACCATACATCTGTCTCCATCATTGTGTACGTATCTGATTTACGAGCTTCCCCGCTCTACATCAACATGAGCAACCACCTCTTACGGGTGGCGGCTTTCGCCTCTTTTACCTCTTTCGTCCTTTGAATTTTCCTCATCATCGTTCTTTTTCTTGTCGGGCGAGTGGGCCGTAAAATGAGACAGTGTAGATGAAAGAATAATTTTAGTTTTGGGTGAGGGTGAGGGTGGTTGTTACAATATTCAAAATAAAAGACATCAAATCCAATTTGAAGACTGCTTCCAATATTTTGTAGAGGCTGCTTGGATTTTACTAGATAGTTTATTTTTATAGGGAAGTTATGATTTTTCAAAAAGATATTTGTAAAACTTGCTAGATCTTTTGATACATAATGACAAAAGTTTAAAATGAACAAACACAAAGTGACCGCATAAAAATATAAATATAAATGTGTTAGGTATCACGCACAAAGATATAAACACAAAACATGAAAAAGATAAATAAATATAAAACACAAGAGATTTATAATGTTTGTAGTAGTTAGGGCCGTTGTCCTACGAGTCTCGACCATAGACTCCACACTCAACAAAATGTATTGTTTGGAACAGAATTTTAAAAACGATGATATTTGGATGTCAAATTATAAGAAAGTTACACCATTATATATAGGTATAATTTCTTTATCATTGTATTATTTTTCCAACATTTAGCACCTTAAAATATTTATCTTTTCTGAATGTTAAACTTATGTTGCTTCTAACCTACAACACCAAAAATATGGTACCAAAAATATTTTTGGTACCCAATACCCAAACCGTACCGGTACTAGTACCTAGCTGGTATAAAAAATATGTATAAGGTACCGGTACCAGTACTTGAATTTCTTATATTTCGGGATCGGTACTGGCCGGTACCGGTACCGGTACTTTACCCAAAAATCATGTATAGTCCTGATAGTACCTTAATACGAATAGCCTATTTTGAAATAGCAGGGACAATATAGTTATCAAATCGAAGATGAACTTTCTTTGGTATTTTAAAACTTTTGGTATTGATATTGATCTTATTAGTGTTAAATATTTTGGGGTAAAACTCATTATCATGAATCAAAAACAATTTACTTTTTTTTTTCAGTGTTGCTTCACAACTGATGAGTGGTAAGCATGTGTGGAATTGTTGATATTTAGAATGCATGAACAAGTCCATATACTATTTTTGTTGGACATGTGGATGTTTTTTGATATTTTATTTTTACTTAGTTATTATAAATTTTATGAGGTATCAGGTACCAAACATATACTGAATAACGGGTACAAAACACAGGTACTGGATACCATAATCAAACATGCACCATGCAGCAAACCTAAAATATAATGATGTGGAGGTAATGAGTACCAAAGAGGTATCAGGTACCGAAATACCGGTGCCGGTACCCATACCCATGTACCAAAATCAGTATCAGTACTCGTTTTTTATAAAATTCAAAACCAGCTACTTTCAGTACCGGTACCAGTTCAGTACAGATACGATACCATGCTCATCCCTACTTATCACTCACTAACAAAAGTAGCTTTTAAATAAATTATATATTCAACCTTTCTTTATCAATGAACTCATTCGACAGCTGGTCCTGGACCTTAGACTTAAAGGTTTGTTCACATCAATCCTAATCAAATACATCAACAAAATTAATTAATTACTGGATATAGCTGTAAGCTGTTTGCGTGACAACTTTTGCTGGATGAAATTCATGGTCCCTCAACATAAATGCTCATTTGCTACCTTTCACTTTCCATAACAAACTTCCATCACGATTCAATCTGAACATTATTTAAGGAATTGAATTGTCTTACACTGAATTTACAACCCAAAGTGTTATTCACATACTACTACATAAGCATATAGATGAATTTTTGCCTATATTTATCGTTAAGAAATGATATCGATTCCAGATAAATAAAATAGACACATGGTATTATCATGATAAATATCAACTAAGACGTTGATAGGTATTCAAATATATTATAAAATTTGATATAATATATTAGTTGTAAACTACTGTATACACATATGTTAAAGTTAAATTAGATTATTGTTTCGTGTGTTAGACAACCACTTCAAATAGAACAAATAAGTAACTATTGACGCAACAAGACAATTGCTTATGTTTTATCAGGCGAGTTAAGTTAAATCCTGAATAAGAAACTATTTTAAATAATGTACGGTTGTTAGTGTCTAATTTTAAATTAGTTAACAAATATCAAGGATATATTTTCAAATATATAAGTCTTAATTAGTTTTGTACTTTTATAAGACTCTTAAATATTTTAAATCGCCTAAGATTGAGTGTAGATATGAATGTAAATATTTAGTGTTTTTTAATCAATGTAAAATATAGATATAAATGAGGCATCATCATTTAAAAAAATAATTTTGTAAAATAGTAATCAAGTTTCAGGATTATCTAATCAGGTTACTTATAAATTTATTTGTCACAATCTAGGTCACTCATAATTTTTTTTATCTATCAATCAACTCACTTATAATATTTTTATCTATCAATCAGATCACTCATAATTTTTTTCGTCTCAATCAAGCAATCATAAAATTCTTTTAGCCCAATCAAGTCACTAAAGTTCAAGATTGATTTAATTAAGTCACTCATAAATTACAAAAATATTTTTAAAATATTGGAATATTTAAAAAAATTAACAATATTTATAAAGAACCAGATTATTTTTAAAAAAGTTGAGAATTATTTAAAACTTTTGAAAATATATGAGTGAGATAATTGAAACACTCCTAAAATTTAATGGCCTGAGTGTAACAAATACAAATAACAATAATCTCATTAAAACAAATAAAAATATGAGTAACCTATTTAAAACACTCTTAAAACTTTCTTATTCCTTTGTTTATGAGCTAATTATGTGAAGTTTGCCCTTTTAAAAAACCTACTTTTGCAATATATTCCTTTCTTTATCATTTCATTGATTTTTAACCTCCTACTATTCAAAATTTAACCATTAAATTAGTGAGATCATTGGTCCAGAACTCTTGGTATGTTATGCACAAAAAAGTCACTTAGGATTTGATCTTTAGTCGTATATATCATCAATAGCCATTCTAGAAATTAAATATACCGCTTATAGATATCTCCTCTCATATACAACAAATCAATATACTGCTTATATTTAAAATGAGAAATAACTTATTCTTCTAAAAAAATATCTTTACCTTCGTAAATTAATCAACCACTATCTCACCTCTTCCTACTTTGAACTTTGATACATCAATACTAATTGATCTTAGGTGCCGTTTAAAAAAATTTTTTTATCGTAGGCCCACATTTAATGGGCTTAAACCCATAACCGTTTTCGAATTCAACGGTCACCAACTGTTTGTGAAATTGCTTCACAAAAGTTACAAGGAGGAGAAAACACCAATGCTTTACGGTGAGAAGGTGGAGTATAGTGGCTTTACTGGACATACAAGCCGTAGTTCATTAGGTGAGGGGATGACTGACGAGAGTGTCGGATTATCTAAACGGTTTGAAGGTAAGTTACTAAAGAAGAAAGTGAAACTCCATAAGAGAAGTTGGGACAATAATCTTGATAAGAATGATACTTTGGCGTTTGATGGAAATACAAATGAAGGGGATTTGTTGATCACACAAAAGCAAGTTTTGGATGAAGTAAAACCCACTCCAAACTTCTGCAAGAGGTTTCTATACTGGTAATTCACTACTCATTATAAACATAATGTTTATACATCTATATCGCCAAAATATTGTGCTTAATATCACAACAGTGTGATCTTGCTCTTTTTGTGTTCTTTTGACGATGGCTAACTTAATTTTGCTACCACAATATGTGTTTTAGGTCCCTGGAAAATCTGCACAGGAATGTCATGACAAAATACATGATAGTCATTACCACCTCAACCTCGTATTCATTCTAGGGCTCGAGTATTAATTTACAAAACTCCATTTTGTCTGCAAGTAAATTGCTCGACACTTCAAGTCCTACAACTATAAGGCCTAATTACCGTAAGCAGAAGAGTCATATAATCCAGAAAACTGTGAGACACATGCCACAGAATCAATATAAAGTGAAACAAGATTCTGAATTAGACCTGTTCTCAGTTCTGGAGCCAACATTCAGGCAATCTTTAAACATCAATATGATGCTTACCACACCTGATCGCTGTCAAGAAACAAATGAAGTAGTCACAAGATCTTCTATACTCCATAAAAAGAGTGTTTCAAGATTTAGTAGTTCATATGGAACAACACCAGTGAGCCCTCCTGTTTTAAAGCAGGTAAAAAAACAAAGCATTGCATGAGAAATATATTGACCTGTTGCAGAGAAGCTAACAGAAAAGCAGCAAGTGCATAGGCAGAAAAAGTTAATAAAAGTCAAGTGATGAATGAGGAGAGCTCTATGGAGAGGAAGAATGCAATTAAAGCTGCAAAGAATGCTCTCTTTTTTGGTGCAAAAGATGCTATTAGTGAGTTCCAGCATCAACAGGCTACAGAGTTGAGCAACTTCTTTCATTATGAGAGCGGTGATGATGCTGACGAGGACAATGATCAAATATTCTTGTGATTGTTGCTGTACAGATCCAGGTTTCAGCTGTTTTTATTAGTGAGTTATTGTTTACATTGCTTAATCATAATTATTCATAAACTGGTCATACTTGAGTTTAGTCAAATGATTATCTGGAGTGTAACTAGTTTACTGTGACAGAAAAATTAAAGAAGTATTTGTAACTTGAATAACTTTTATAACAACATTTTCATACACATAACAAGTTTTTTTAGTTCACACTTTACACAACAATGCACACTTATTTATACTTGATGCACCACATCAATTATTTGCAAACTGAGACTGGTTTCAGGCAGGATTTCACATAATGGACATATTATTGCTTAGGCTTGAGCTGCTACTTGCATTGGTTGTTCATCATTGCAGGGACCTCCAGAGATGTTATCAAAGCAACCACTGTTCATCATACCACCACAGCCACCTCCACATCCACTTCCACAGCCACCACTTTTCACCATGCTCCCGCAACCGCCTCCACATCCACCTCCACATCCACCGCCGCAGCCACCACTGTTGACCATATTCCCACAACCACCTCCACATCCTCCACCACATCCGCCACCGCAGCCACCACTGTTGACCATATTCCCACAACCACCTCCACATCCTCCACCGCATCCGCTACCGCAGCCACCACTGTTGACCATATTCCCACAACCACCTCCACATCCTCCACCGCATCCACCACTGTTGACCATATTCCCACAACCACCTCCACATCCCCCACCACATCCACTACCACAACCACCACTTTTGATCATATTTCCACAACCACCTCCGCATCCACTACCGCAGCCACCACTATATACAGAATTTTTAGCCACCTCAGCATTAAATACAACTTTCTCAGCCATAAATTCTGTCTCCTTTAAACTTTCACCATCACTCCCTTCCTTTCTCATGATGTTACACACTATGAAAGCCAACATAATTCCTGGTAACACGAACCATGCTTCTTGTACCTGTCAAAATAAAAAAGAACACGTAAAACATACTGATAAATCCATAAGAACTTTCAAATAAACTTTTACCATCAAAGCCCTAGATTTAACATCAAGCAATGCTACTGCTCTTCCATATGGATAATCTGCAGAGAACTCAACCGCTGTCATGAAGTTATGTTTGTGTGTTTGCCTTCCATTGTGCTTCAGTTCATAATCCAACTTTCTTCCAGGAATCAGTTTAACCTAAATCACAATCACCAATGAGCCATTAGTTAATAAATTGTAGGAGGATTTTTTCATGGAACATAAATGAAAGTTATTCCAACCATGTGAGGGCCTGTGAGCAGCATCTTCGGAACCTTAAGGGTCCATAAAGAATCCATAAAAGACCACTCTGACCCACTCAACTGTCCAAGAAGAACCGTTTCACCTTCTCTTGTGATGCCAATCAGCTCTTTCCACAAATTGCCATCCATCTCTTTTGTTCCTTTCATCTCTCTGTGCAGCAAAGAAACAATTGCAATAACCTAAAACATATTTCCAATTTAAAGTTTATGATTTATTTGGTCAAATAAACAAAGAAAACCTCATTTGAAGGCCAATGATTTCATTGCCATTCTCATCTGTAACCTGTGTCAAGCTCTTTGAGAAAGGGGAAGTACTGGCTATCTTAAGCACATGTGGTGCTCTGATTGGCACTGTGCATGAGGCTGCTACTTTTATCCGAATGGGATCAGAACTTATAGTGCCAGAACTTGGAACCAAATCCAACCACATTTCCACGGAGAGATTAGTAACCAAGTCTTCTAAAGAGAGAGAACAGGAACCTAGAGTTTTGACCGCCGCGGGTGGCAGTAAGTTGGAAGGGAAATCAGAAACAAGTTCAAACAATAGTTTTCCAGTAGATGTGCACTGGAATGTAGCAACCTGCTTTTTACCAAATTCAGACTGGATTTTAAGCTTCCTCTTGACTTCAACGATTCCATCAGGTTGCGCTTTGCTAAAATGTACACAAACGCTTTTCTTGTAGGTCTCTGGTAAGTTTTTAATTTCTACAAACTCCAAAACAACCTGCAATAACACAATTCAACTTTTAACTTGATTATCGAAGTTAAAAGTGACAAGAAATATATTCATCTGGTACTCAAGAATTACCTCAATGACTTCGGATTCGGGAAGATTGATTAGTTTCTGAAACTTATTATTTGAATAAACCTCTTTGCCCATGAGTTTTGGTATGAAAGGAGTGGTGGTGAGAGGAGAAGGTGTACTACCTCTATACATTGCTCCTGCCCTCCAATACCTTGAACCAAATAACTCCTCCCATTGTTTGATAGTTTTAGAGAATCCAACATCTAGCTTTTGACCTTTGCCTCTGTTTTGGTCGGTGTCATCATGTTCTAGAATCTTTCCAAGTAAGTGCATCAAGTCCTTGCAGTAGGAAGCAGGATGTAACTGGTGTGTATGCCAGATCAAGTCAATATCATAAGTTGGAACACAAAAACACCTTATGGATCGCTCTTTGTTTCTCTTGATTAAATGCAGAAAACCTTTGTATCTGGCTACGGATGCTTCAAGAAATTGATCAGTGTTCATATGGGGCCTGGATACCTGGTAAAAGAATGGGATTTGTCTTTTAACAGCTAAAACAAGATTGTATTTGGTATGATTTTCAGACGCGTGGGCGTCCCTTGAAAATTCATTTGAAAGTGAAGAGTTGATATCATAGGGCTCGTCGGGATACATTTTGTTCCATATATCTTCTGTTTCTGTTCTTGAAATTTCTTCGACAGAGGATGCAACGTCACAGTTGTCAAGAATTCTTCCATAGAACTCTTCACAGTCAGATTTGTATCTCACCTGAGAAAGAAATGCAAGAACAATATGCATCAAAACACAAGTATTGAAACAAGAATTCAGTCGAAGGACCTACCGGATTGAGCCGGTGACAATGCCAAACCCATTCACAATCAAGTGGAACAACCAAAGGCCCTTTTGTGACCCGAGACTCAGAATGTTTAGCAAGCAATGGAAGCCAACAAGAATTGTACCTAAAAATTTAGTGTTTCAATATTGTGATGACACCGAAAGAAAGAAGTTAAGTTGAGTTGATAAGTGTATGATTTACCTGTGGATGGCCCATTGCAAGGTCTGGTCTTCATAAAGCCAACGGTTTCTGTCTACAGCAGCAAGAAACTTCAGCTGAAGCTTAGCAGCAGCCACAAGATCTTCACTTATTTTGATACTTTGGGCTGCATTCCACTCTGATTCTTGTTCCATGCCCATTTTACAGTTCTCACCTACAACAACAAACAAGTCTGCAATCAGTTAATATGAATCTAACCAGCAAAAAAAACTTGAACTTGGTTTATATGTTGGTTTTGGGGTTCTTTCATAAGGCCTAGGCATAAGTATAGTATAAAACAATGAGAAGGCGATTGCTCTCTATCCTTAGCAATTTCTCTTACGCTATTTAATCAAACAAGGTGCACCTGGTTTTGTTGTGAATCACTTCCCAAGATACTATGAAATGACGTATGTAGAATCACACAGTTTTTTGTGATGACAAGCCTATTGAACTACTAAGTTGTAGAGATATTAAGCAACTAAAATCATGCTTGAATCTTAGTATGACTGTTTACTAGTTTGGTATATAAAAGAGAGATGTTTTTTTTTCTTAAATAGTTTTTTGGCGATATTACAACTATGAATCTGATAATGAAAACTTAAGCATTGTTGAGAGGTCAATCAACACCCTCTTGAAGTGTTGAATTCTTCTGATCAAGTCAGCAAACAAATCTGTTGTAGGTTTTGTGGAATCGAGTTTCATCAGATATGTCTTTTGAATAGTGTACGAATGACTTTCAGATTAAAGTAATTTTGATGGTACTCCAAATCTTTAATCAGGTAATTCAAAAGAAAATAAGAAATCAGACCGAATATCTTGTATATATTCTATATACAGATGGTGAACAATCACAACATTACACTTGGTAGATATTCACTTCTACCAACTAAAAAATCATTAGTATGAACTCCATCAGTAGTAATGGTTGTCTGGTTGCTATTTATCTTAGGTACCCCTCACAATTTCTAAAATTGTTTTTCATGCAACTTTTATCACAAAACAACTTTTTATTGATTCCAGCCGAGGACAACACCCCTCAACCTCTGCCTAGAGGTGCACAAATCAGGTTTTTGACTCAAACTGGTTTGGCTTTGGTCAACAAAAGTCAAACTTGGTTTTGATTGGTTTAAAAACTGGTTCTTGAGGGTTTGAGCCATTTAAAGCCTGGTTTTGACCAGTTTGGTTTGTGTTTGACAGTTTCAAACCGGTTTCAGTCTATAGGGCTACAAATCAGTGTCAAACCTATGGGTTGAATCAACTGGGACCAAGTTTTACCAAACTGCTTCAGGAATTGGGTCGGGTTGTTCGGTTTGGTTCTTAAGCCGGTTTTTCGCCCACCTATACCTCTGTCAAGAGGCGATGCCTCTTGGAAACCCCATGGTCTAAGGTTCGCCCTCTAGAAATCCCAGGTTCCTACCAAAAATCACAATAGTCTTAGAAAAACATGTACTCCACACCTCCTAAATTACGTCGGTATTTATTTTTATTTATCTTTCATCTTAAGTAGATCCTGCTTAACGAAAATGACTTGATGACTTAAAATCACTTACATATGTGAGAATTGCGAAATAGGTTGGTTGTGGAGTCGCTATTTCTTGATTTCATCTATTAATAAACTATTTTGTAGTGCAAGTTGCACCATCAAACGCCAACGCCCACCATTATGGCGTATTGTGTAAGAATGTTTTGCTCCTTTAGTGTTTCTCACCTCTTCCCTTGACTAAATACTGTAGGGGTGTTCAAATCCGGATATCCGGATTTTTGGGTATCCGAAGTTCATATATTTGAAAATTTTAAATAGTGGATTTCAATATGTAACTTTGAATCCAAAATTTCATATTCGGATATCTGAATTCTGGAAAAAATATTATTATTTTGTATAATTTAAATTTAATTAAAAAACTTTCGGATATCTGAAATTTTTTATAAATATCCGAAATTAATAATTAATATTTTGTTATTTTAATAGTTTTTATAAAAATATTTCAGATGTTTCGGATAACCGAATTTTCGGATATTTCGGATTCGAATTTTCGGTTTGGATATTTTTACACATCCCTACTAAAGCCTTACTAAAGGGGTAACAAGGAACATAGAATTACAAGCAAATCATTTTCTCTTTCGCCATAGACTCAGCCAAAGACACATTAAATTCATCACTTTGAAAATATTCTCCAACATTAGATCATTCAAAATAGACTCACAGCTTAGATCATATGGAATAACAAACCTAAACAATTCTACATTCATACTAATAAAGCTAAACACATGTTTTGCTAAACGTAATTCTTACTAAAACAGTCACATCATCTCTCCACTTTACTCGATGAGTGACCCCCTCTTCCTACTAAATGAATCACATTATCTCTTCACTTATTACTATAAGATAGTGCGTTGACCATATTACAGTTATTCATATTACAGTTATTTCATAACTTTGTTCAATGAAACTGAACAACAATATGAATAAAACGATTCCTGATTATTATAATCCATAAAAGTTGAAAAGTTCAAATACTTTGTGGATGTAGTTGCAAAACGAATGATCAGAAAAGTAAATCAGTTAACGCTTATTATCAGCTGATCATTATTCGTTAAACATGAATCGATTACGGGGATGAAATAAATAGCTGAAGAGTGATTACCTGAAGAACTAAATCACCGATGAAAAGCACCGGCGACTGTTAAACCTTCCGATTGTGTGATTAATTAGATGATATCAAGTATGAAATTTTGATGATTTGGACGTTTTTTGTAGGCACGATGACACTCCTTTTAGTGAGGTAAATGTACTAATTGTACGTTCACTACATGTACTGCTTGTACGTTTACTTATAAAAATTGTTACCAAGAGTGATATATTATATATAGACTAAATTACATTTCTCTTACTTCAATTTCGCATTTTGTCTTTAAATTTCACGTTTATCCATAAAATAAGTAAATAACGGAAATCAATCATTTATGTTTATGTTTTAGAACAATTTCATCATTTTCCTCTAAAAAAGTAACAAAAATCATCATTTATGTTCATGGTTTTATAACAGTTTTTAGCTTTTTCGATTTAGCTATTAGAGAAAATGATGAAAATTAAAGAAAAGGATGAAAATAAAGGAAGGTTTTTATTATTTCTTAGTTTAAGAATGAAAAGTGAAATTTAATGTATTAGGAATTGCACTCGGATGGTAAATATTAGGAATTGCACTCTGATGATAAGGGGTTGTTTGATTCGCAGAATGTTTTGCAAAGAAATCGGAATTGAAATTGAATTGGAATCTTGTTAAATTGATAACGTGTTTGGTTGGTCAATTTTAAGTGGAATTGGAATGTTAATTTTAAAAATTCCATTGGAAAGTTAAGCATTCTCTAGGTAAGTAGAAGGAATGTGGATTCCAATGAATGCTGAAAAATTTTTTAATTTCAATTACATCTGTTGACCAATCAAACAAGATTTTGAATTAAAATTTGTTTATTTTTAATTTCAAATACTGAGAATTCTATAAACCAAATGGGGCCAAAGGTGTTTCTTTTATTTAAGTGAAAAAATTTCAAATCCAATTAGGTTAAGGTGGTTAGGAGTAAAGTAACAGTCGTGAAAAAATTGATGTACACTAAATGTGTTTGGCTAATAGTCACTATTTTTTATAATTTAAAATTAAGTAAAAACAAAAATATTTTGAGACATGTTTTAAAATATGATATCTTATCAAAATAATTATTAGTATGTAATTATGAGCGTTTATCTTTACAATTAAATATAATATCATATGGAAAATGTTAATAAGCTGTCATGATCTAATCATATATGCTAATTAATTTAAGAAGTATGTTTTTATTTTCGTGGGTGAACCTAAATCTACTCTAACATTCTCCTCTTAATTTAAATTTACATTAACTTGTCAAGAAGTTTAAAACGACATAAGAACTTGTATGAGTTCTTTCTACTTAATTCCTTAATCATGCGAATTTATGGTGGGCATTATATATAGGTTTTAAACATAAAAATGTTATTCTCATGGTTATTTTGGATATAAACGTCCCTTCTTTAGTGGAATCTGTTGTTATATTAATAATTCTACATAGATATTTTATGCATATGAAATAATTTCAATATTGATTTATTCATATGTTTGCTTGTAGAAACATTTTTCTACAATAAATAATTATATACTTTTTGTCAATGGCTTTATACATATTTTAAGTTTTAGGATGCAGCATAATCCGAATGAATATTCGAATTTCTTTTAGGTATATAGAAAACAAAAGAAAGACTACAAACATCAAAGATGGCTCGATTTATTTACATTACATGCTTTAATCTCTTCTTTCTAATTGATTATATAACATCTTCTTTCTTTTTGATTACATAACTGAAGCTGATATTTTCTATTATACTTGTAAGTATATATATGTATATATAGATATAGATTAATTAACTATGTTATTTTGTTTTCAAATTAATATTTGATCCTCGATGCTTCACGTTAACCAACGTTTTAAACATATTATATTTATCTTATCTATTAATTTGAACTAAAACATAAAATAATACAACTATAAAACGTTTATAGATAAACTAAAACATGCATGTGCAAAAGTACGTCATTTTATTATTTTGTGCTATTTAACCAATCAATGGACATTAATACCAGGTATGTTCGATTATTCAAAACTCGTTCGAAAGCAGCCTGTTATAAACCACGTCATTTTGACTCGGGTCATTTACAAGTTGACCCAACTTGACTGGCTCATTTACAAATCAAGCTAGCTCAATTCGATTGTAATTATTTTTTAAAATTTATTACATATATAAATACATAAGTGTTTTTTGTAATGATGCTTTTTATCGGTCTACTCATCATTTCATAAAAGCAAGAATCATGTGAAAAAATCATCATCCGAAACGTTGTTACTAACTCACGCGTTAAAAGTAGGATGTTGATAACATACATAAAAGCAAATCCAAAAAGAAAATTATGATATTTAAAACTTTAACTCATATTTTGAAACAACAAGGATTAAATTTGTGAACTTTTTAAAAAATTACCATTTGGAATCTCTTTTCAACATATTTTAAGTTACCCTTAACAAGAAAAGGAACATAAAAAGTAGGTTATACATATGAAATCACGTAATAAAGTTGCATGACTTTTACTAGAGTGAAAAAAAAAACTTTTAAGTGATTTCATTTAAACATTCTTAAAACTAATTATTGTTGGGTGAATTTATGACTAAGCAGAAAAAAGAGTGACAATTACAATCTTAAACACCCTATGCCAAATGATAAAGATGAATTGTTAACGGAACAACATAAAGAACAAGTAAATCCAACATTTAAATCAAACTAAATAGGGCGGTCAAATGTTGACTTCTTAATATTCACTTCATTTTCAATTCTTAAGTGGTCATGTTCTTTTAAGGAACTTCACCAAACAAATAACAATGTATAATGAATCAGACATTGTGCACAAATGGAGGATCCAGCGAAAACAATGGCGCATCGGGTAATAGAGATGAAAATATGAGCGGGTTAAGTAACGAGTCAAGATGTACTTAGCTCAAAGCCACAAAACATACCAAGTTTTTTTCGATAAGGTTTGTCTACTTGTTTGTGTGCAACTGTTGTATTGTATGAAGTTTGACTTGAAAATTTCGATTATAATGCACCTTCTTAACCGTTGATGCAAGCACACACATAGATGGTTTAACCTGTATGGGATCCTAAAAGGCTAAAATATTCCAGACAGAACAAATGAACAAGAAAACTATTCTAACTGACATCGTAACCATTTGCTAACAAAATTTGTACAACCTAAATCGACCCACATCGGTGTAACAAAGGAAAATAGAAAGGATAACAAACTACAAAGAAGTTATAACAACAATAGTACCTTAAACCACTTCTGCATCAATGTCCTTTTTGGCTTCAGGGGTTTCCTTTTCCAAATATTCTTCTTCGATTGTTTCCTTGAGGATCGAAAGTCTTTGGATAACCATCGGTAAATTCATCTCCTTGGCTTCCTCAATACCAGTTTCTTCTTTATGAAGGTCGTATGCATCAAGCATGATCGTAATCCACTTGTGCAGCTCCTTTGGGGTTCTGCTCCATACATCAAAAGATTAATCGAAAAAACTATTTGAATTTCACAGTAAACAAAATAAAAGAATAAATGGCGGGTGATTTACGTGTATATTGCATTAGGATTCCTCGCCTCGTTGTCTTTACCAGGAGAGAATGCAGTTGCTAAAGCTGAAAATCGCTCTTCAGGATCTGTGAAGTTTAACAAATACTTAAGCAACTTTATTTCTTTTGGTGCTATGCTCTTTAAACTTCTCTTTGTGGCTTTGTATAATTCATACATGATCGCTTTCACCTGCAAATTTATGCCACATTAGACGAGAATTCTATCTAGAAAAGACTTAAGCAGTAAAGTTATCATTTTTACCTCGTTTTTCATGGTAGGAGATTCTTTTGCAGAAGCCCAAGCACTATTTATCAGCAAAATCAAAGAGGAGTCAAGTTCTTTAGCCTTTGCAAGACTTTTAATCTTGGCACATGCTGCTTCTATTGAAGGTGAGTCAAGAATATCATCAAATTTAGCCTGTGCAGCATCCAATGTATCCACAGTTTCTAATGTGTTGTCATAAGCACTCACTGCAGATAAGCATCTCGCACCAAGCCGAGCAACAGCTGCATAATGCATAAACAACCAACATGAGCAAAAACAAACCACAACAAGCCTTATGCAACTATATCAAATTTTGAACATTATCAAGACATTACCATCACGATCCTCCAAACTGTCATGTGTTTGTTGTACAACGGTCAAATAGCGAAAGAATTCCCCTGTGAAGTCCTTACGTCGTCTTGTAACTATGGCGTTTATATCCATAGGGCTATCTTCTACCTGCTTAAGAAGCTCTGCGTGTTTTTCCATTTCATCATCAACCTGCAATTTCACCATTCATTTACCTCACATTTCAAGAATCTCGCAGACAATGTCAAATTCTAAATCCCAAAATACAACAATTTGATAACACAATGTGACAAATGACAATCCAAATGTTGCTAAAGTAACAGTGAAGTGTGTTTTACCCTTTTAACTTCTGTAGCCAAAGTAACCAAACGCTGCTTCATGGTGAAATCACTTTCGCTATCAGCACGCGATTTACACCGATTATAAAACCTATCTCTATACTTATTCCAATCTTCTCTAAAGATCAAATAACTCATCCAGTCTTTAGGCTTGGGCTTCTCATTCAAAAACACATCAATCATTTTATCACAAAATTTAGTCATCGTGTAACCCTCAGCAATTTCAACTTCTTCATCCTCCTCAACCTGTGCCGTCGTCAAATTGCCACATAAAATCTCTGCACAATTAAAAGAACACACATTCATAGTATCCTCTAATAGTAAAAGTTAGGGTTACTAGATTGGGTAATCAAGCATAAAAGTTAATTTGAAAAAAATCGGATTGAATTTGTGAAGAAAGGGGAAATTGAGGTGACTTACTGGCTGTATGGGATTTGTTGAGTCTGGTGGTCAGGGGTTTATGGGTGAAGATGAGGGTTGAGGGGGTTTTAGGGGAAATTGAGAAGAATTCGCTACTGAAAGGAAGAAGAGGAGTGTTGAAGAGAGATGAATTTGTGGCGGTGGCGACGGTGGCGGTGGTGGTGGTGGTGGTGGTGGCGACGGTGGTGTGGAAGGGCGGTAGGTTGCTCATATTATCCAACTGGTCGGAGGTGTGATTTTGTGTTGGAGAAGAAGATATTTGGTTCGCAATTGGAGTGTTGATAATATTTGGATAACGGGTATTGAGTTTCATAATCCAGTTGGTCTGTTATTTAAGAGGGATAATTATGATATGATTATTTTGATCTCTATAAGATTAGTTAGAATTTGAATTATTATTAGTATTTCTTGTTAGATACAGAGTCGGTTCAACTTTTTTGTGGTCCAATCGAACTAAAATAATTAAAGTCTTTTAAAAAATATAATCTAAACATAAATTTCATTGAATAAAAGCAATAAATCAAAGAAAATTTGGTATACTAGCTATCAAATGTTATTCCTTTTCAAAATTTCATTGACCTATATATTACCAAAACCTAATATAACTTTTTTTATAAAATGTGACTCTTATTTTTAGGGGGCCCAAGCCCAATACGTCACAAATTACATTATATAGTTGGCCATGGTTAGATAATAATAAACCAACCTGGAGTATAATCGTATTTAAGTCTTGAGTGATTTTATTGGATGTAATAAGATTGAAGAGATATTGGCGGAAGGCACACTTGGAATGGAACTGATGCTGGAGGTGAATCCGCTAATGTGTCAGGTGAGGTCATACCACCAAAACGACGCGTTAGTTGGGCCCCTGATCCGCGTAGACCAAGGGCGAACACTCATCGTTTACGGCATGAACTACCAGGGTATCTAATCCTATTCGCTCCCCATGCTTTCGCACCCCGGCGTCGGTAAGGACCCAGAGAGCTGCCTTTGCTTTTGGTGTTCCTTCGTATATTTACGGATTTCACCCCTACGCACGAAATTCCACTCTTCTCTGTCTCACTCAAGTGAATTGGTAGAAAATGCTCCGCAGGGATCGGGGAAGTCGTTTCCATCTAGGGTAGCGTATTCGTGCTGGTATTTCAAAGAGAATGCGTTTTTTTGTTCATATATTGGTTAGGACCGGTGATGTGAGAAGATAAATATATATTTATTATGAAAATAATTTTACAAATTCAGGTTGTAAAAAGAGACTATTAACTAGACCTCATACAATGGATAAGCGCTCGCATTTTATTATAGCTTAACGAGTCTGGATATATAAGTTGTACAATATAGAATTTATCACACAAAACAAAAACACTTTAATTAAATAGTTTTTTCTTGTCCATGTTTTATAAAAGGTGACTACCATTCACCAACTAAGAATTACATCAAGTGTACATTTCATAATTAATTTTTTTCATTGTGAATGATTATTTTAGAACGAAGTATTATTAATTTTAATTAAAATTTTAATTACTGCAAAGATTAGAATAATTGTATCATAATTATCCCTAGCTAACTGTGCAAAGATGATTTACATGGCTGGCAAAGTCACCCCATGTAGGCTCGTGGTCACAGCTCGGGTTAGGTTCTATCTGAGCAACCATGGTCCACAAATAGGGGAACAGTCAAGTAACCTGTTCCACGGAAGCACCCAAACTCGATGAAATCACCGACACTCCTAAAGTATGATGTATTTTTTATACTCACCATATGGATCAAATAGAACAGGTTCTAAAAAGTGAGATTTTCATTCTGTAATTGATGACTAAATAACTGGTAGATAAACCATAAGGAGTCTAGAAAATCATGTCAACTGCACTCATGATTTAAATCCAAGAAAAAAAAAACAACTTTCAGATCAAGAACATGTTCCTGTTGGAGCTAGAGTCAAATCATAAATCATGCTGCACTTTGTAACAGACCATTGTGCCTCAGCAGTGGCTCCGGTGAGGGTTCCCGCCCACGGAATTCAACAAAAACCTGTATTTACCATTCCACCATTATCAAGTTGGTCAAGTTTCCTAAACTAAGAAACTTCGATAACAAAGATATCGTAAAAATCAGAGGGATCTAAAAATGGCATTTTAAAAGAAAAACAAGAAACTTTTTTTCTTATTATTAAAAGTGCCAGTTTTCGATCCTAATTTGCACAAATTACTTCTATAAGAATATGGTTGAGATTTGGTAATTGAAAAGGCTGAAGGGGGGATATATTAATTCTGAATCAACTAACCGAAAGCGGATCTTTTCCACCTCCTAGTGCAAGAATAGTTTCACGGAACCTGTGCCCTGTCTCTCTGACGGCCTGATGCAAAAGCATATATATATATATTAAAATTTCCCATGAATCAAATATGCAATTATGCATAGATTACTTCTAATATTATACAACACCATAACCAAACCCGTTATTCCCATCCATAGCAAAGCTATTGATGGGATCTAGGGAGAGTGGGATGTATGCAAACCTTACATCTATATCAGGGGATAAAGACTTCCGGAACAAATAATATATGATAACCAAATGGTGCATCCCCAAAATTTGAATTCATATCAATGAATTCTATTAAAGAAAGAAAATAATATCATGCGCATTCATAAAGCATACCTTGTCATTATGTAATCCAGCATCCTCAAACGCTGAGAAAGCATCAGCAGACAATACTTCCGCCCACTGTAAAAATTACGCGCACAATCAGAAATACTGCCAAGAGAGAAGATGCATAACAAATGAACCCACTTATACAACCATGAGTCCATGACCCACAACCTAGACATAGTATAACTAGTAAATTATTATTTACTTGGGTATTAATTTGCGAAAAGTATAAAAACTCCACAATAATCAAGGACACAAAAAATACCTTATAACTATAATATCCAGCAGCATACCCACCTGTAAATGGCAGAACACATCATAATGAGAAGGTAATAGCGATATAATGAAATAACAAAACATTCATCTGCAAACTAATTAACATTGACAAGACGATAAATAATATATGTATAACCAACCTGCAAAAATATGGCTAAAACTGCAAAGGAACCTGTCCTCTGGAAGTGGAGGAATTACTTGAGTTTTTTCACTGACCCTTCGATCGACATCATAAATTGATTCAGACCCACCAGGAATATACTTGCTATGCAGCTCGAGGTCAACAGTTGCAAACTTTAGCTACAGAATAACATAAGATGGTAATTGATTTTAGTCAGTAGTTATATCTTAGAAAATAAACCTTCTTTAGATAATGTAATAGGCAATGCATTATTCACGCATGTTATCTTGAATATATGAATTTAACAATCTTGGGATAAATATAAATAAATAATAATGTCGCACAATCGTACTGACCTGACGAAGGCTAAGACTGCCTGCACGGAAAGTTCTAGCAGCAAGAAGCTTCTGATATATCTCTTCAGGGAGACCCTCTCCAGTTTCATAGTGTTTTGCAATTCCCATCAGTGTATCCCTGCAACAGCCGTTTAGTATATATTTAATTTAAAACTATTTGTAATTTGTAAATTAACTCTAGTTACAATCTGAAAATATAGTACCGGTGGTAGCACCAATTCTCCATAAATTGAGAAGGTAATTCAACAGCATCCCATTCTATGCCGCGTATACCAGCAACAAGACCTTCATCTTGTCTTGTTAACATGTGCTGAAGTGCATGACCAAACTCATGAAACACAGTCTCGACCTGTAAACATGACGCATCATATACTAAACAACAAAAAAAATTGGCGAACTTTCCCCGTTATGTAAGTATATGACATATGTACCTCACGAAATGTCATAAGGCTTGGCTTATCTCCAACAGGTGGCATTTGATTGCATACCATATGGGCAATGGGTAACCTAACAGAGGTTTTGTCATCTGACAGTACTCGACTCCTTGCAACAACCTCATCCATCCATGCACCGCCTCTTTTTTCAGCTGGACGAGAATATGGATCAAAGTAAAAATACGAAATTGGTTTGCCTGATGAATCCTTGATTCGGTAAAATCTGACATCAGCATTCCAAACCTACAAGCAAAAAACAAAAGAATGAAACATGTTGAGTCCCACCCTATCGGGTGGTTAAACAAAAGGTAATTAGAAATCTTACTGGTGCTAAACCATCAGCTGGTTCAACATCAATGCCAAATAGCATCTTCACTAAGCTGAAAAGACCATCCATGACTTTAGGCAATGAAAAGTAAGGTCTCAGTTCTTCCTGCAGTATCAAGTAATTAACCTCTGAGAATACATTTACACTAAAAATAGGAAAAAATAGATTTTCATCCAACAATACACAAATGTTGTTCTTTTTTCTAAACAAGATCTGGAAAAGAACCTCGTTTATCTCATATTTTGATTCACGAAGCCTCTCACTCCAAAAGGTGGTATCCCAGTGGGTTAATTCATTAGCTTCAGGAGCACCTTGACTTTTTGCGAACTGCCTGAGATCTTCCATATCTACAAATATGAAGAAATTGGTATAATGAGTGTTTTAAGCCTTTTTAATAGAACTTTACTGCAAGGAATATTTAAAATGTAAAGCTGGCAACAACCAAATTGACCGGATAAATAGATATGTTTGGTATATTACCCTGAACTGCAGCACTCCATGAAGCACTCCTGAGCTTCTCTAGAAGCTCTTCAGCTTTACTAACAGTAGCCATTTTGGTTGCCATGCTTACCTGATGATAATTTCCACCCAACAAACCAATCAAATAAAGCAAATAAGAAGCCAAGCTAGACAAAAACTATGAAAAATGGATACAAAATCAGACCTCTGCATAGTTATTGTACCCAAGAAGCTTAGCTTTTTCCAATCTAAGTTTTAGAATTTGTTCAATAACTGGAGTATTATCTAGATCTCCGCTAGAAGCACGGGTTACATAAGCACGGTAGATTTCCTCCCTTAAAGCTCGATTCTTAGCATGTTGCATGACAGACATAAAACTTGGAGCATCCAATGTAATCATCCATGGCCCGTTTTCAGCAGTGGCATTTTCATGACCCTGGATTTAAATATGTACTATGAACGGTGGGAAACTGGTATTTTAATAGAAAGGCTAAAAGCATAGAACGGTGAGCACGAATAACAGAATCTCTTTAGAAACCTTAGATGAGGCAGTTTGTGCAGCCAGACCAAGAGCTGTGGCTGGCAATCCTTCGATTTCCTTTTTATCTGTTATTAGTTTTTCAAATTTCTTTGTGGCATCCAAAACATTCTCATCAAATTTTCGAGAAAGTTTTGTCAATTCCTGCAGTGATTGTCAATGCCAAAATAGTTAGTGACCTTAATAAAAGAAAAATAACAGACACTCAATTTCCTGATCTTTTAAATTAGGATAAAAAGATACAAATCGATATGCATGACAGAAAAGCCACTATCAAAAGAGCTATATGACCAATTGACCATTATCAAATACTTGCAAAATATTCCATTTTAAACAAAAAAAAAAGAAGAAACTTTTGACTGTCATGATCAATAAAAGAGCAAACCTGTTGAATTTTGTTAAATTCTTCTCTCTTAGAATCTTCAAGGGAGACACCACCAAGAACAGCCTCCTTTATTGATGCTGCATGTGTACATATTTAGATAAAGATGAAAAATTATTTTTTTGGATGAATCAGTATGCATCTAGACTTGCTTGCAGTGATTAAACCAGTCATGAAAAAAAATAAAATAAAATAAAGGTAAAAAGGTAATGCAAACCAAGAAAGAATCATCAACTCCATGGGGCAAGTTTTGCAACACCCCAAAATCCAGTTTCAGTATACATTCTTTTATGAATGACAAATAAGGAGTTGTGTGAAGTTCATTCATGTATAGTTCCAATTAGTAATTTTTTGCAGTGTTGTACTTGTGGCCAACTAAGCATAATAAAGTAGAATAGTAATGTGCATCTTCGAATTATTCATTAGCAGGCCTTCAAAGTAGCAACAAGGGGAAAGGAAACTTTGAGCTACTGAATAAGGAATATTGGAAATGAGGTGTAAAGAGGTGTTTTGGCAAATGAAATGAACTTTTGTAGATAGAAATCATGTATAGCTTTTGACCACATTGAAGATACACGTTAGGTTACACCTTTTGATATAGTAGATTGCAATAGCTTTCACTGTGATTAGTAAACTTTTGTAAGAAATGGTGTTACCTTCTGATGTATAAATGATCAATATTCAATATTTAGTCCGTTTGAGTGTTATGGAAAGAAGGGTGTGACAAGTTTTGCTGTTATGTTACAGATATTCTTACTAGTATTACTTTTATTTTGCCTGACTGAGTTAACATCAACTGGAGTATATCCCCATGAAGTTCTTACCACAAACACAATGAAATTTAAGATACTTCAATTTACATGAGAATTAGGCAAGCACTAATCAGGTGGGCACCAAGAACATTAAGTAATGTGCACAATAACACAATATATAATAACACTTACATTCAACAATGCGTTTCTGCGCATCACTTAGTCCATCCCAATCTTTAGACTCCCTTATAGCCTTGAAAGCATTATATATAGGTTTGCTTTGGCCCAATTTTAGGTCAAATTCCACTTTCTCAGGCTGCAAACAGAGTATAACCAGAGTCAATACGTCATAAGATCACAACATCCACTCCTCCCAAACCGAATGGGATGCCAATATATACCTCTATGTTTGAAAGGAAACACCTTTAAAGCACACAACTACACAAGTACACAAGTCATACTTGTATAAACTAATAGATGCAATCATGTTGCCTGTTTTAAAGGTATTACAAATCAACCAAAAGCAACAGAAACAGAAACAAACCTGAATTTCTTCAATAGCAGAACGGAGTTCAGGAGTATCTTTAACCGCCTTGAGATGATTAACAGCTCCCCAAACAACAGTCAACCGATCCATCATCTTCTCCAACGGTTCAACCAGCTTCGGCCACGACGGCTCCACAGTTTTCTCCAATTCCGCCAAATCACTATCCTGTACAATCACTCCCCCCAAATCAGCAATCAAACAAACACAAATCCACAATCAATCACAGACTTACAAGCTTCTTCAACAAGGCACGCATCCCAGGGCGCACATGACTGGCGTCGATCACATCGAACGGAGGAAACTCGAAGTTCTTCAACAGAGGATTGTCATCAGAGGCCGTAGACATTGCGGATGGAACGGTGGCGGAGGAGAATGCCGCAGGGCGGAGATCAACGGCGGTGGGAGGGGATCGACGGCGGTGGTGACGGAGGAGAGTGGTGGGAGGGGGAGGAGGGAGGCAGAGGAAGAATGAAGGAGACCACAGAGGGCAGATGCGAGATTTAAGGTGTCGAGAGGTTGAAGATGAAGTAGAAGAAAAGCATATGGGACGACGAAATGAACGAGCGAGAGATATGATGGTAGCCATTGAAACGACTACGATAAGAAGGGTAGTCGCGAAGGATGTGATCTTTCTTCTCATTTTATTGTTTTTTGTGTTATTTTGTGATGTTTTGTGTAGATTAATACATAAATGATCAAAACAACTTAATAAACAAGTAGAGTTTTTAATTAGTGTTTTATTAAGTTATAATGGAGTTTGACTGTGTAGGTTATAGGCTTGTATGTTGCAAACAAGCATTAACTAGTATTAAGACCCCCGCATTGCAGCGGAGGCCGAAACACCATGTCAAGTAACACCAATGACACACAATATAAGTGACCACCAACACCGAAATAGCCTGTATTAAAAAAGACTTTACCGAATGAAAAATAGACGTAAAAACATTGAACCACACAGACGAAACGTAAAACATCTACAACAATAAGTAAGTCAATATAGGACTAATGCCTTGCAACAGGACCGTTAAACGGGGGGAAATATGCGTAAAAAAGTTGAAACACAAACACACGTTGTGGCGTGTTAACTCACAAAATTAGGACCGAAACGTAAAACGAAAAAATTCTGAAATATGAAAAGCATAAGAGACTAAAGTTGAAAAAGATATTGGGGATAAATTGTACAATATGTTAAAATATTTGGTTAAACACTTAAAATAAAGAGTTAAAGATTACAATAAAAACAAAAAGTAATATGGATACAACTCACTTATATTGTACAATTTATTATGCATAACCAAGTTAATAATTAATATATATATAATAAGCCAAAAGGCCTAGATTGATAAGATTGATCAAACACAAAAATAGGATAATTGTGTTTTCTTTGGCTATGAAGCCACTAAGAAGTAATAGTAACTCAATTTAGTCACACAAAAATGCTTTTTATGGTGGTTTAAATATTTCAACATGTACATAAACTAAGGCTTAACTAAAGGTTGTGATTGGAGGTTGTTAGAATCAACTATTCCATAAAGAGATATATTATTCTATTACTAAAATAATTAAGGATAATTAATCAATATAAACAAACTTTGCTTGTAGACTCATAACATTCAGGAATCAGGATTAATAGAACATTCAAACACGTGTCATAATCAAAACACTTGATATGACAAACCAAAATAGTCAACAACTGAGGTATTGATTGAGTTATTAAATTTTTACCTATATCATAATTTTGTTTTATTTAGTAATCAACTACTGTTATAAAGTTCACCTAAAGCTACTTACAATCAACCACCTTAAGTTAGACAATAAACATTAGTAGATTATTATAATGTAATTTTTAATCTTATATTTGTAGTAATTAACAATTATGATTAAAGTTATTGGATATAAAACTAAATGTTTTAATTCAAATCTACCACTTATTCAAATTTTATTTCATACGCACATTAATGAGATTTAACAAACATGTTAACGGGATTTAAGTCCATCCAAGTTTGTGAAAGAAGTAACACGACTTTGAGGTCACATATGTCAAAAATATAAGGATAACTAATATTTTCCGCATATGGTTTCTACTGTTTACTATTATAAATATTTATGGTTTACTATTATAAATATAACTTGAATTTGAACCCAGTGGGCATTACCGCGGGATTCTTTTTGTAACAAAGTGATTATATTTATCGTTCAAGATTCTAATCTTCTTCCTCCTCTCGGACCTCTCCCATTACGATCATTGAACACCACTCTACCTAACCATTCTAGTGCAATCGATGGTGGCAAGTTCCATTCAACCTACTCGCTCATTTTATTTGTGTTTTATCCTCCTAATCCCTAAGATTATTGAACCAACAAATTTAAAAATTAAAACTGATAGTCACATAGCACAAAAACATCACTATAATTACAATCTCTTAGTTAAAAAACAATATTAGATGAGCTTGTGTAAATAATATCTATCTAATAAAATTAGTCCAAGTACTGTACCTTGTTAGTTTATTATCTATTTATATTTTGTAAACTCAAATAGCCAATTCTAGAATAAATAATGAACCCTCTAAAAAACCCGTCAAAACTAATATCCCTATAGATGCTATTAATTTTATTATAATTAATTTTGTTTTAGAAAATAGTGTTGTAAAAAGTTATACAAAACTTGCAAAAGGATCAATAATGGTAGGCTATTTTGATTTTACTCATCTGGGTCTCTTCATGCGTGAAAACCAAACTTTTCAAAATAAACAAAAAAAACTCGAACTTTGCCTAATGAAACAGTGACACAACCAAAAAACTTAAACCAAACACAACCCAACAACTAAAAGACCAACGCAATCAAACAAAATGTGAGCTATCAACACTTGATTTACCAATAGTAAAAAACAGCAAGGCCACACCCAATTCAAAGCCCTTGATCATATGGTTTTATCTAAAAACTAAACAAACACACGACCACCTGATCACCTTTAACTAATATCTTAGGACCTCCAACTCAAAACCCACACAAATCCCCCGGATCTTATCATCAAAAGTATGTGTGCTCTAGTATGGAACACGAAGGCATGGCGACCGTTTCAAGCACTACCATCTACACCATCGCCATTATGGAACTCGAAGGCATCACCATCCCGTCGCAACACACCTTTTTTGTTCTTGCCCATCCTGTCAATCCCTAACGCCTGAAAACGCTTGTTGTACTTAAACCACCATCGCTACCTCCTATGTTTGTTGTTCTAGCCATTAGGACGCCCGACTTTCGCGGAAGTAATATCAGACAATAGGTATATCTAAAACTCTCATATTTCCTCTCTCTCACACAGTGAAGTGTTTTTCTCTCTCTCTATTTGACGGGAAATGAAAGAAAATGATTTGTATTTATGAAGCGAATTCGTAATACATCAAACTTTAGAGCTCATATGCAAACCTATAAAAAAATCTCTGGACAAACAGACATATTGGTTTTATATATATATATATATATATATATATATATAAAATAAGATAAACGTTATTATTGTATAGGTGGCTACATAATTTAAAAAAGGATGAGATCATGTTTGGCAACAAATTAGGTGATCATGCATTTGATGGTTAATCGAACATAATTTTAACTTTTAACTTAAAAAATAGAGGTTAACGGAGATAAGTTGGTGGTTACTTGTTCAAACTTATGTGGGTAATGAACAACATGACGCCATTTAGTGATAAATTATTGTTGACAAAGCCAACTTTAAAAAGATCATTTCTATAATGTTGGATTTTTTAATGTTTGAGTTGAGTTAAACCAATGTTAATTTAGACTAATACAAGTTTTCTTGCATAGTTCATAATGAGAAAATATAGGCAACAAAGTATACAAAATGCATATAAGTCATTAATTAAGCTATTAAAATAAAGTATCCAAACCATTTGAGTAATCTTTGTGTTTGAAATGTGTAACTATAAATATATGTTACGTAATTATAAACATACTTTACGTAATTACAAAACACAACTTGTATAATTAAATTTTATAACTTGAGTAATTATTATTGTCTGTAATTGTATGTAATCATATTACATAATTACAAACATAACTTTCGTAATGATCATATAATTTAAATATTCATAGATATTTCTATGTGTATTTTTTATGCAACATAAATAACCTATCTCCTCTAATTACATGTGTCACGTCCTGATTACTTTATATGTTTGATCTCGTTTATCTTTGCTTGTTAGACCCACAATTTGAAAATAAACAAAGTTAGCATAACACTTAATCCGTCATTAGTTATCTAATTTCGTGTTCATGTAGACTTCATAAATCATATAAAATCAAAGTAGTTTTGAACTTTGGCTTCAAACCTCAACATTCAATCTTCATATCATGTAAACACTAAACTTCATGCATAACAATGGCTTCATCATCACCATCATCTTCATCTTCTTCCTCTCGCTACAGTTTCTACCTTCTGATGCTAATCTTACCCCTTTCAAAACCCCTATACTTCCGAATCCCCCGTTTCGATTCCAACACCAACGACGTAATCTACACCGGCGATGCAGTACCTTCATTCGGAACTGTGAATTTCAACAGTATCGTCTACTGTTGTCGCGTAGGTCAAGTGTTATACAACCAAAGAGTCCCCTTATGGGATGCAAACTCAAATCAACAATCAGATTTCACCACCCATTTCACCTTCGTCATCGACACTCGATCCTTCAAGCCCTACGGCCATGGGCTTGCGTTCTTCCTCGCACCAGTGGGTTTCACGAGCCCCATTAACTCAGCTGCTGGTTTTCTAGGGCTTTTTAACTCCACCACTAGTGACGATCCGTCGCAGGGGCCGATTGTTTCCGTTGAGTTTGATTCCTTTTCGAATCAAGAATGGGATCCTCCGGTGGAACACGTTGGAATCAATCGGAATTCGCTTTCGTCGGTGAATTACGCTAATTGGAACGCTAGTTTGCACGATAAACAGACTTGTAACTGTTGGATTTCGTATGATTCCACCACTAATAATCTCAGTGTGTTCTGGAGTTACGATAGGAACCCTAATTTTCAAGGGAATTCGAGTTTATCGCATCGAATTGTTCTCAAAGAGGTTCTTCCGTCATGGGTTACTGTTGGTATAACAGCTTCCACTGGTCAATTCATGGAGAAACACACACTGCAGTTTTGGGAGTTCAATTCGACATTAGATGTAAAAGAACAAAGCAAATCAACGCCAGAAAGAGTGAAATTGACAGTGGGATTAGCAGTGCCATTAGGTGTTATACTAACACTATGTATAGTTGCATATATGATGAGGTCGAGAATTCGAAGAAGAGGAAGAGATGAAGCATCAGAAACAGTTAACTTATCGTCGATTAACGATGATCTCGAAAGGGGAACAGGGCCCAGGAGATTCTCTTACAGAGATCTTGCTTTAGCTACTAACAACTTCACTGATGATTTGAAGTTGGGTGAAGGTGGATTTGGGTGCGTGTACAGAGGATACCTCACTCGCGAACAAAAGCTAGTCGCGGTTAAGAAGATTTCGAAAGGATCAAAGCAGGGGAAAAAAGAGTACATAACAGAAGTTAAGATCATAAGCAGTTTGAGGCATAGAAACTTAGTGCAACTCATAGGCTGGTGCCACGAAGAAAGTCGGTTTTTACTAGTGTATGAGTTCATGCCAAATGGTAGTCTTGATTCACATCTGTTTGGGAGCATGCATCCTCTTGCTTGGGGTGTAAGGTACAAGATAGCATTAGGTTTAGCTTCTGCATTGTTGTACCTTCATGAGGAATGGGAGCAATGTGTGATACACCGCGATATTAAACCAAGTAATGTGATGTTAGACTCAGGGTTCAACGTCAAGCTTGGGGATTTTGGGCTAGCTAGGCTTATGGACCATGAGTTGGGTCCACAGACCACAGGCCTAGCCGGAACTTTAGGGTACATGGCACCTGAGTATGTACGAACGGGCAAAGCTAGTAAGGAGTCAGATGTTTATAGCTTTGGGGTGGTTGCAGTTGAAATTTGTTGTGGAAGAAAAGCTAGAGATTGCATTGATGGTGAGTCCGAACTGGGTTTGGTGGATTGGGTTTGGAGTTTGTATAGGAAAGGAGAGATGCTTTTGGCTGTGGATGAGAAATTGAATAAAGATTTTGATGCAAATCAAGCTAAGTGTTTGATGATGGTTGGGTTATGGTGCGCGCATGCTAATCGCAGGTTAAGGCCATCCATACGTCAAGTGATTCAAGTGCTTAACTTTGAGGCTGATGTTCCTGATCTTCCTACGAACGTACCTGCTCAACGGCATCATGATTCAAATACACCTACAAGCAGTTCGGGCGATCCGTTTTTGACTTCTTCGAGTATTAACATAGGTCGTTAAACTAGTGAAGGGGCTCTAAGTGAACTCTAATTGATCCATTAATTAGTGGTGTCCTTCCAGTTCCCTTTCATTTGTTTTCTTTTTGATTTTACTTAGGCTATTATGTTAATGTATTCTCTTCTCTTATAGTTTATATGATGTACGATGTAAAATTACAACTTAAGCTATACCAATATTTTATGGTATCAAAGCTTAAAGTCTTAGAACAAAATTAACAATTGTTATCAAGATCAAGGAAGTATGTTAGAGTCGGAAGTGACATTTATAGAACAAAAATGATAATAGATCAAAAATTCATAAAAATTGATTTAAGTAAAGCTAAATTATAAAATTACATGAGTTGACACATCAGATTGTTATCATTCTTAAGATTGTAAAGTCTGTTAGCAGTCTGTCAATCAAAATAATCTACCACATGATATGATTATGAAGAAATCACCGAACCGGAGAACAAATAATCTACCACATGATATGATTATGAAGAAATCACCGAACCGGAGAACTAATCTTATATGTCGTACTTGTATCAATGCAAGAAAAGACTCATCAATTGCTCATCTAATAATTAGAACTACATCATTTTAACATCTTGATTTTCTTTATATAATTGTGAATATCAAATCGTCATAATAAAAATATTCCCTTACTAAGTGTTAGAATTTCTTACGAAAAAAAAATTGATAGTTTTTTTAGAAGTGTCATGCTTGTTATAGATAATAGAAACGAAGGTAAAGTAGATTTAGACTAGATTGAATTTAAGATTAAACTACTTTCGTTAAAAAAAATAGATCCCACGCTATTCTTTACAGAAATCAGCCAGTTAATTTGCAAACTAACGCACCGTATGACTGGATCATAGGTTTCGGTTCAATCATTTGATTTTAAAATTTTAAAAACTTAACTTACAAGTGGCAATGAATCAAACTTGAGGGATTGAAGTTGCTAAGTTGCGTGAACTATTTAAATAACCTGGAATACAAGTATACAACTGTTAGAATGCCACGCATATTTAAAACAGAGGAAAGGCTTCAACTTCAATGGATGTGTGTGTATCGATGATGGTGAAGAGCAAAAGGAGATTCATCAATTTCTTTCAAGGAGGAGTTAATTTTTTTTATTATTGGATGTTTGCTGATCATCCTTTGTGATTGAAATCTTTTTATCACCATCGGTAAGTTAGTTCTCACTTCAAAATCCTTATATTGGTGAATGCTAGACATCCTGTGAGCTTAGATTAAATTTTCAGGAATTATTGTTGAATAGGATCATTATTTACTTAGTATCATCACATTAAATTGTGAGCAACTATTAGAAGTTACTAATTTCAATTTTAGGCTTAAATCAAGATGAAGAGTAATTGTGGGTTTTGATGAACTTTGACCTAGAAATTCAAATGTTAATGTTTTTTTGTGTCTGGTGTTTATCGTTGTTAGAACACCGCAAATAACGTTTAAAAACTACTTGAATGCATGAATCATGATTATTGAATCTAATATGATTTTGGGTATGTATGTTCTTGACAAAGATTGCTAAATTTGACCTATGACTAGAATATGAACATAATAGTGTTTTAGTCACCAACAATGGCTGGAACTTTGTCGAAATAACCATTAAAAGATGACTGGATCAAATTTGAGATGAAAAGCTTGAAAATCATGGTTTTACAGAAAACAGTTGGCCTTCAAATGAAAAAAATATATATCTCAAGGAGTTTGATTGTCGAAGATAGTTTCCAATAGGTCAAGTATATCAATTTGTGATATTTTTGGGGTGTTGGAACTAAGAATTCTGGTAAACAAACCGTACAATGCAAGTTTGAGATTTCCTAACTGGTCAACGGGTCAAAAGTACGAACCGAAAGGTTCATATCCTTTTATAAGGGACTAACTGGGATCATAAGAGGTCCAACATTTAAGTAAACATATTTGGAATGTGTTGGATGTGAAATAGGTGAAAATGATCATATGTTAGATGATTATGCAACTAGTCACAAAAATGCAAACTTATGGTTGGTTTGACTTATAGGAAGTCAACAGTCTGCTAACAAAAATCAAGAGGTAGCAACTTCAAGTAACCGAGGTGAGCTTATGCTATGATTTAGCAATTATATTTTATTGTGTGATAGCGGTCCACCTTATGGTATGCTTATGAGTTTTGATGTTGATCAAGTATGAGTTACAACTTATTGATCACGACTTTAATGTCAAGTATGGGACTACATATACACATGAAAATGCAGTGAATGACGAGGTAATAGATATCTTAACTTGATATCATTATTTGCTAGCAAATTTGGAGCTAGTATTGTTATAGAGATCACAAGCCCATCATGAATGAAGTAGCAAACGTAACAAGGTGTTTGTCTGCCCCTCATAGCACGTCCTGAAACAACAAACCAAATGTGTTTAGTGCGCACCTATTACCTAAAGAGTAAAACTAGGTTGACTAGCGCTATATACCTCTTTACCTGCACTAAAACTAGGATATTTGATTCATACATCCCATCCTCCCCAGACCCCGTCGGTAGCTTTGCTATGGATGAGATGTACTGGGTATGATTATGATTATGATGAATTATATTTATCTAACATTTAAAGTTATTTTATTAAAAAGGCTATATTATTGTTTTAGTAGTATAGTTTTTTTTATCATATTTAACATAATGAATGCTTGCAGGATGATCCAAACCATATTTAAAATTTGTCCTGTTTGACCTCAATTTATTTCGAGACTTTACCTGTTTCAGCAACCTATTTTGTTACCTCCATATGCTCATAACATTAATAGAAGACCTAGAGAAATGACACTAAAGGGTAAAAAGGTATATTTGATTCATATATCCTACCACTTGTTGATTGAGCAAGATTATGTATGTATGTGTATAATGTTACTGCTGATGCTATAACAATCCGTAACACAGTGTGGTTCTTACTTTGTGAATTGGTTGTTGAATAAAATATTAATATTTTTTGGGCCGGTTATATTTGGTGAATTTTTATTTAGATGGCGTATATTTTGAGTTTTTATTATTATTTGTAATGAAGTTGGAAAATATGTCCCCAGAAAGAACGGTCTTGAAAGTAAACAAGAAAGTGACATGATCAATTGTTTTTCGTGTTGACTTTGACCGCTTAACTATTAAGTGATTAGTAAACTTAGAGATCAGGCAGTGGAAGAACTATATACAGATTTAATATTCTAATTTTATTTGATGGTATTAATTAATTTTTTAATTTTATTTGATGGTATTTATTAAGGTACCATTAACAAAACAAACAGTGTAATTTAGCTTAACCATGGCTATGATTTTCTTGGTCTGTTCTTTCTTGTTCTTGTTGCCTTTCTCTGAATCAGTATATTTCAAGATTGATCGTTTTAACGCTGATGCAACAAATATACTCTATTCAGGTGATGCTGTACCTTCTGTTGGAACCATAGAGTTCAATAGAGTCAATTATGTTAATCGTGTAGGCCAAGCGAAATACTATGATACAGTCCCGATTTGGGACCGTAAATCCGGTAAGCTCGCTGATTTCTCCACTCACTTCACTTTCATCATAGATACACTAGGTGAATCCACATACGGTCATGGGCTCACTTTCTTTCTTGCCCCATTGAGCTTTCAGATCCCAGCCAACTCAGCCGGCGGCTTTTTAGGCCTGTTTAACACAACAAACACCAATTCATCCCAAAATCAAATGATTTTCATCGAGTTTGACTCTTTCACGAACGATGAATGGGATCCCCTGTTTGAACACGTTGGTATCAACATTAACTCGATTAGTTCTGCTAATCACACTGCATGGAATGCTAGTTTACACAGTGGAGAAACTACAAATGCCTGGGTATCTTACAACGCCACCACTCAGATTCTGAACCTGCGGTGGAGCTATGGTGTCGGGAATGATTCTCGAGGGAGTACGAATACCACCAGTCTTTCATATAAAGTTGACCTTAGGGAAGTTCTTCCTGAGCGGGTAATTGTTGGGTTTTCAGCTACCACCGGTGTAAACGTAGAAAGACATGTCCTTCAATCCTGGGAGTTTAATTCCAGTTTGAATATGGTAGAAAAAGCTGAAGATGATTCAAAGGAATGGAAAATTGCGGTGGAGATAACAGTTCCTCTTGGAGTTCTAGTTCTTGTAACCATGACAGCATGTGATGTAGTTTGGAGAAAACAAAGAAAACCTGCAGAGAAGTCAATAGATACCGTTGGCTTGATATCAATGAATGATGATCTTGAACGAGGAGCAGGCCCGAAAAGGTTTTCTTACAGCGCTCTCGTTTCAGCAACCAATAATTTCTCGAATGACAGAAAACTAGGAGAGGGTGGATTCGGTTGTGTCTACAAGGGCTACTTATCGCGCGAAAACATGGCGGTTGCTGTTAAGAAAATTTCACAGGGTTCTAAGCAGGGGAAGAAAGAATACATAACAGAAGTGAAGGTTATTAGCAGTTTAAGGCATCGAAACTTGGTGCGTCTCATCGGTTGGTGCCATGATCAAAGTCAATTCTTGCTTGTTTACGAGTTTATGCCAAATGGCAGCCTTTATTCTCACCTCTTCGGTCAAAAGAGTCCCCTTGAGTGGGCTGTGAGATATAAGATTGCTGTGGGTTTAGCTTCCGCATTGCTGTATCTGCACGAAGATTGGGAGAAATGCGTTGTGCACCGTGATATAAAAACAAGCAACATTATGCTTGATTCAGGGTTCAATGTGAAACTTGCAGACTTCGGTTTGGCTCGACTCGTGGACCATGAGTTGGGTCCACAAACGACTGGTTTAGCTGGAACTCTGGGCTACTTGGCTCCTGAGTATGTAACAACAGGAAAGGCTAGCAAAGAGTCGGATGTGTATAGCTTCGGGGTGGTGGCATTAGAGATTGCTTCTGGGCGAAAGGCGAAGGATGGTGTTGACCCTGATTCTTATCTCGGGTTGGTGCAGTGGGTTTGGGGTTTGCTTGGGAAAGGTGAGCTGCTTTCTGGTGTGGACCAGAGGCTGAACCAGGACTTCGACTCGAAACAAGCCGAGTGTTTGATGATGGTGGGGTTGTGGTGTGCACACCCCGACCGGAGTATGAGACCGTCAATCCGGCAAGCAATTCAGGTGCTGAAGTTTGAGGTTGCAGCACCAGTTCTTCCTATGAAGATGCCGGTGCCGATGTACTACACAGAACCAGATGCTCCTAGTTCTGGAGCTGCTTCTATGACTTACACTAGCATTGATATGATCCGTTGAACTGTGTGTAATTCTTGGAAATAAAAACATTAAGTTTTACCATTACATATGTACATGGTTAAGAGTATTTGCTTAAGTTATGATAATAATATTAACAAGTAAAGACAAAAAGGAATACACTTGGTAGTTGGTATATAATTCTTTACATGTATCAGGTAACAACTTGAAGAAGAAGATGAAGAGATGAAGCATCAGAAATGGTTAACTTATCATCGATTAACGATAATCTAGAAAGGGGAACAGGGCCTAGACGATTTTCCTACAGAGATCTTGCTTTAGCTACTAACAACTTCACTGATGATTTGAAGTTGAATGAAGTTGGATTTGGGTGTGTGTACAGAGAATACCTTACTCGCGAACAAAAGCTAGTCGTGGTTAAGAAGATTTTGAAAGGATCAAAGCAGGGGGAAAAGATTATATAACAGAAGTTAAGATCATAAGCAGTTTGAGGCATAGAAACTTAGTGCAACTCATAGGTTGGTGCCACGAAAAAAGTCGGTTTTTACTAGTGTATGAGTTCATGCCAAATGGTAGCCTTGATTCACATTTGTTTGGGAGCATGCCCCCTCTTGCTTGGGGTGTAAGGTACAAGATAGCATTAGGTTTAGCTTCTGCATTGTAACTTCATGAGGAATGGGAGCAATGTGTGATACACCGCGATATTAAACCAAGTAATGTGATGTTAGACTCAGGGTTCAATGTCAAGCTAGGGGATTTTGGTTTAGCTAGGCTTATGGACCATGAGTTAGGTCCACAGACCACGGGCCTAGCCGGGACTTTAGGGTATATGGCCTGAGTATGTACGAACGGGCAAAGCTAGTAAGGAGTCAGATGTTTATAGCTTTGTGTGGTTGCAGTTGAAATTTGTTATGGGAGAAAAGCTAGAGATCGCATTCATGGTGAGTCTGAAGTGGGTTTGATGGATTGGGTTTGAAAGGAGCAATAATTTTATAAAAATATTTGGGCCTCTCAAGAAAAGTGAGCCCTAGACGCAAGGGCGAAGGTTATGAGGGGCCGGGAGGGGCTCCGCCCCCCTATTTTTCTATCAGTAATGTTAATTTTTCGTTTGATAGTGTAAATTTTTGGTTTAGTTGTATAATTTTTTGTTATGAGGGGCCGGGAGGGGCTTCGCCCCCGCCCCCATATAGGACTGTCTCCACCACTACCTAGATGGTCGCCCCTCCCTTTCGCCGACTTGGAATTAAGAGTAGCTCTAACGGGTTGTAGGTCGTTAATAAAAAAAAATTCTCTTAAACACGTCATTGCCGATAATTGGTTTGTTAATTGTATATTAAATTCATTTTGTCAACTTCCACTATCCTTCCTATATACCTATTATATAATGAGTATATAATAATGTTGAGGATAAAGACGTTGACTGATTTCAATTACCTTTTGCCTTTTCTTTGTCGTATATATAGTAGTCTAACCTCGGAAATCATACTTGTATGGTGTATGGATTTATCAACATAACCAGGTGTTTGCCTAGTGCATAGCACGTCCTACAACAAACAACTTCTTATATGTAATGTTTTGGATTTGTAACTTTGGTAAATAATCGATCATAATTAGATTTTTTCTCTATCAGATTATATGTATATAACTATTCTTTAATCTAAGATAAAAAGAATGTCAAATCATATTTTAACCTTGAAGTTGAAACTCATGTCGTCTTTTGCTTATGCTATCTTTTACATCCTAGTCAGCTTAGCGTAAGGACGCATATAAAACTCTTATTATAGATGCTTTACAAGGTAGAAATGAATGTTTGATTATAATACGTGTGTTCAATGTTAGTTCAGGCTTGCATTCATACTCCAAGTTAAATAGAGAAAACAATCATTGCGTCTAAATAAAACAAAAGATAATTTACCCACCACTTTGATTAAAAACAACTAACATACTCCATGAATCAATCAAAACATGTCTTAGATAACTTTCCAATGACCCGTCCTACCAAATACTTCCACAACCCGTATCCATTGACCCGAATTTGACATGATCAAGACTAATCCTTATACTCTAGACCAGATTTGTTTAAGTCGCTGCTGACGCTAAAACATTCCATAAGACAACATGGCTATGACCTTGTCAATCGGTCGTTATATACAAAGTCTCAAGCCAGTAATATCTGGGATTTTTTTAATTATTCGGATGCCGTATATTCTGAGTTTTATTTATTTGTTTATTTATTTATTTTTGTATTGAAGTTGGAAAATATACCCCAAGAAAAACCCAAGAAAAAACAGTCTGGAAAATAAAAAAGAAACAGACAAAGATCAATTATTTTCCACATTGACTTTAAGCTCTTAATTCCTCATTGATTACTAAATACTCCACTAATCTTCACGAATCTTTCAAATCTCTATATAAAATTAAGACATTAGGTAAACTAGAGATCAAGCATTGGAAAAACACGAATTAAGCTTAATATTATAACCATCCTTCATTATATTTATAAGGTATCAAGTTGTCATTAATTAACACAAACCCAATGTAATCAACCTTAATCATGTCTACAATCTTCATCTCTTCTTTCTTCTTCATCTTCTTCCTCCCATCCTCTGAATCAGTAGATTTCAGAATCACCACTTTCAACACCGATGCAACAAACATACTCTACTCCGGTGACGCCGTACCATCTGTTGGAACCATTGAGTTCAACAAGGTTAACTACGTGACTCGTGTGGGTCAAGCCATATACCACAAACCCATCCCCATATGGAACCGTAAGTCCAACAAGCTCACTGATTTCACCACCCACTTCACCTTCACCATCGACACATTGGGTGCACTTGCATACGGTCATGGGCTCACTTTCTTTCTCGCACCAGTGAGCTTTCAGATCCCACCCAACTCAGCCGGTGGGTTCTTAGGCCTATTCAACTCCACATACACCGATTCACCCCAAAACCAAATGATCGTCGTCGAATTCGACTCGTACGTTAACGAGGAATGGGATCCGTTGTTCGAGCATGTGGGCATCAACAAGAACTCGATTCGATCCGATAATTACACCGCATGGAATGCTAGTAAACACAGTGGGAACTCTACAGATGCATGGGTTACGTACAACGCCACCACGCAGTTGTTGAGCTTGCGGTGGAGCTACGGTGGCGTAGATGACTCCGGTGGGGGTATGAACACCAGTCTTACGTATAAAGTCGACCTCCGGGAGGTTCTACCGGAGCTCGCTATGGTCGGGTTTTCAGCGGCCACTGGTGTTAATGTAGAGAGGCATATACTTCAATACTGGGAGTTCAATTCGACGTTGGATGTCGAAAATGATGATGATTCAAAGGTATGGAAGCTTGCAGTGGGGATATCAGTACCCATTGGTGTTCTGGTGATTGTAGCCATTGCAGCATGTGGTGTATGTTGGAGAAGAAAGCGAAAACCCGAAGAGAAGCCTGTGGAAACAGTCGCATTGACGTCGATAAACGATGATCTCGAACGAGGGGCTGGACCGAAGAGGTTTTCGTATAGCGATCTTGTTGCTGCAACGAATAATTTCGCGAGTGATAGAAAGTTAGGGGAGGGTGGATTTGGGTGTGTTTACAAGGGCTACTTATCGCGCGAAAACATAGCGGTTGCGGTTAAGAAGATTTCGCAGGGTTCGAAACAGGGGAAAAAAGAGTACATCACTGAAGTGAAGGTTATTAGCAGTTTAAGGCATCGGAACCTGGTGCGGCTCATCGGTTGGTGCCATGATCAGACTCAGTTCTTGCTGGTTTACGAGTTTATGCCGAATGGTAGCCTTGATTCGCACCTATTCGGGCGAAAGAGTCCACTCGAGTGGGGTGTGAGGTACAAGATCGCTACGGGTTTAGCTTCTGCTTTGCTGTATCTACACGAAGAATGGGAGCAATGTGTGGTGCACCGCGATATTAAAACAAGCAACATTATGCTTGATTCGGGGTTCAACGTGAAGCTTGGGGACTTCGGGTTGGCCCGGCTCATGGACCATGAGCTGGGCCAACAAACAACGGGCTTAGCCGGGACCCTCGGGTACTTAGCTCCAGAATATGTCACAACAGGAAAGGCTAGCAAAGAGTCAGATGTTTATAGCTTCGGAGTGGTGGCGTTGGAGATCGCATCGGGGCGAAAGGCGATGGATAGTGTTGACCCGGAGTCCGACCTCGGGCTCGTGCAGTGGGTTTGGGGTTTACTCGGGAAAGGCGAGCTGCTTTCGGGTGTGGACCCGAGGCTGAACAAGGCGTACGACGCGAAACAGGTCGAGTGTTTGATGATGGTCGGGTTGTGGTGTGCGCACCCCGACCGGAGTCTGAGGCCGTCGATTCGGCAAGCGATTCAGGTGCTGAAGTTTGAGGGTGCAGCCCCTAATCTACCGATGAAGATGCCGGTGCCAATGTATTGTGCTGAACCAGATGCTCCTGAGGTTAGTTCTGGTTCTGGTGGGGCATCGATGACTTATACTAGCATTGATGTTGGCCGTTGAATAAGTTATATGTTAGTTGAAGTGGGCATTTCTTAGAAGTACAAACAAAAGTTGTATTATCACATGAATCGGGTGTTTGCTTAAGTTATGATGTTATTTATAGTTTAATGTTTTATTATTGAATGAATCTTTGGTTAACTAGTGTTTGTTTTGTGTTTGGCCTGTTTCTATAAATAAAGTTTTCTGTTAAAGTTAATCTGTTAATCCCTTTTAATTTCTAGTTCCTTAACCATGACACTAGGGATAATCTTCTAGAATTCTCTTAAATATTTATTTATATATTTAAAAAACAAGTAGAAGAAATAGTTTTTTTTGGAGTTTTTTTGTGATTTTACCACACAAGTTTGTTGGCTTTTACATTCCTCCCCTCAACTTTTATTTGTCGCGTCTTCATGCTTATTACATCAAACAAGGAAAGGTACAGACACAAAGACGGAGTAAGAGAAAGAGACCGCATCGGGCGGTGGCGTCGAATCCGAAATTCGGATTTTTGGATATTTTGGATTCATATATTTTTGAACACCTCTAGTTATATGTATATGTTATTCATGTTAACTTCTATTATTCTTTTAATTTTACAAACTCAGATGTCATATAAGAATGTTTTGTCTAGTCAAGTTCATAACTAAGACTAGTTTGAAGCCCGTGTGATATGGAAGAAAGCACAACAGCTAGGTTCGTGATTTTAAGGGTATGTATGAGCTGGTTTAGATTAGTTTTGAGATATAACCATAAGGAACGTGAAGCACAATTAAAAGTTTTATATGTATTTTAAAAGGTCCTTAATATACAAACAATATATTTTTTGTCAAAATATTTTTCGTTAGAGTAATTATTAGGTTGTCTAATGCATACAATCATCTACCAGAATATAAATAATTAGATCTGACATATTTTAAACCAATTATTTACTTAATTTAAACAGTTGTTATTCAAAAAAAACTTAATTTAAAAAGTTATTAATTTAAAGAAAACACGAGTAATTAAACTAAGTGAAATCATAAAATAAAAAGTAGAACCAATCATCTACCGGGAAATAAATAATTAGTTCTAACACATCATAAACCAATTAGTTAATTAATTCAAGAAATTATCAATTTAAAGAAAACTCGAGTACTTAAATTAACTGAAATCATTAAAATAAAAAGTAAAACTAGCATCCTGGTGATAACCGGTTTATCTCACCACCAAAAGATCATGCATTCTATTCTTGAATTCTTGAGTAGTATGTGATGATTTTACTCCAAAAAAGTTATAAATGTTAGCTGAAAGCCTGAAACTAACTGTTAACATTCTATTGCAAAGCTTATAGCCTTATACAATTGTGGACCAAACCGTTTTTGTATAACTTGAGGCCCAATGAAACTAAAACATCATCGGACAGTAGGCCCGCTTCATATCCGGCAACCCGCAACCCAAAGTCCCAAAATACTTTTATTTGTTTTGATCCTTGCTCTTTGCTTAGATGACGGGTGCTCTTAGAGCATTCACATACCGTTCTCTAGATTGTTGTGAGTATATTTTTTATATTATATGGTATTGTTATAAGTGGTTGTGAGTGAATGAGAGAAAAATGTTATTGTTCAATCTGTATTTTAGGAAAACACCGTTCAAACCCCTATGATTTTTTTATATATATTTCAAGTGGTTGTAAGTGGAGGAGAGATAATAAAATAATGATAAAGGTATAAAAATTATTGTTTAATTAAAAAAGAAAAGTAAAAAGTAATGATTTTTAGTGTAATTATATGGATGGGGATTATGAATGGAATGTGAATGCCCTTAATACTTTTATATTTTGTTTCGAAATTATGTTGATTGTCATAAAACAAAATTTCCTCTCTCTATTTTATAAGAGAATTAAAATAAGTCGAATTGAGGCCAAAATGGACATCAAATTCATTATGAAAACTAATACATACCAAACTAAGTGGTTAATAGGTTAGAAATCTGGAACACACTAACAACACTCGAAGACTTCGCCGACCTGCTAGCACAAAATCTATCAATGTGAATCTAGTGACATTTAATTTCAAAACTAGAAAGAATTCATCACCTTGATTCATGATTACCAACGTGAACCTTTATTCAACTTATCCCCCTTTAAACGTACATATAATCTTCTTACTAACATCTGTTTGATAAAAATTGTATATTATTGTTATTAATAGTGTTAGTAGTGCTATTGATATTATTCTTATTATTGAATACTCTGATAGTGAAGTGAAATGACAAAAGAATATTCTTGTAATCATGATCTTGTAGTCTAGTGACATTGGTGATTGCTCTTATTAAAGTTTTGTGAGACTAGTGACATTGGTGACAAAACGGTTATTAACGGGTGTTCAACTAAGTTTATTTAAAAACCTTAGCAACTTTACTAAAGATTTATTAACTTGATAGGGGCATGGGGGAGAGCAATATATCTTAATAAGTTATAGAACTTTCCATAAAAGCTCAACAGTATGCTTGATTTTAGAACTTAATTTCAATAATAAGAATTAATATCTAAAGATGTTTTTTATGTTTTTAGTGGTATAGTTTTATAATAGGGTTTACTACACTGATTAATTTTAAAATTTCAAAATCATAGTCATCTCCTCCTTTCAGGTGATATGTTTTGTCTTCACCTTTTAAGTTTGATTTTAGGCAATAACCATGCTTTTCACCAGAGTTGGAGGTACTTTTGCCATGATACTTGCTGTATGGCTTTGCTTGACCTTTGTCGGGTCACGCGTGCATGAAATGGGAGAGGTTACTCATGTTAGATATTTTAATTTAATTGCATTGACTAATGACCAATGTGATCATAATATCTATTAAACAAGTTAGAGAGATGCAGAGTGTACACTTGTGTTGAGTTTATTATGATATTTGATATTGAAAACCCGCGTCCAAGGGGTGGCAGCCCCTGGCTAGGTCCAAGGGGCAGAGCCTCTGGTTGGGTTCGAGCTGCGAGGCCAGTCTGAAAATTTTTATTTTGGTAAAAATAGCTTTATCTAAAAAATGCATTTTGAATCGATTTTTCTAGAATTTTACATGTGAAATTTGAGTGGAAATAATAAAAAAAGAAAACATTATGAAATAAATGCGGATTTTTACTGGTTATTTAAATTCAAAATAAAACTATCAAACGATAGTTTTTCCCGTCTCTCCTTAAAATCGAATTGGATCATCAATTTGGTCACTCTCTCTCGAATTCTTCTTCTTCTGGTTCACGAAAATCACACAACAAAACATACTAATTTTTGATCTCGTATGAGTTATATCCGATTGATTTATTCAGGTGAACCAACGAATAATATCAAGTATTATACAAATTTGATTTCAAGTATTCTACGATTCGTTGAGAGATTGTTTTGAGACTAATGTTAGGTGATATCACGAGCAGAATGGCGGTGTTGTCATGTCTAGTTTGATATGTATATATATTACTCATATACTTCATAAGTCAATAACCTCGATGGGTTCCACTCAACGCTCGTTGTTATAGAATAACAAAATTACATGAATATTATGTATTAGTGATTTATAAGAGTGAAATGATAATAATTACAAAAGAAGACTAATAAAATCATACATTCTAAAGATGGTAAAAAAAATTTACAATAAACAACAAGTATGTATATTCTATCCAATATCTCCAACAGTTAACACTGGAGAAACTCGGCAAGCTAAGAGTGGAGAAAAACAAATAATATGTTGGTAAAAAAAGAATATATAGTCATGAAACAAATAAGAGAAAAAAATCATAAAATTGTGGATAGTAAGAAAACTTTATGACGAATGATATGAGGGGAAGAGATCAAATGAAAACCATGTTTATAAATGAAAACCGTGAAAACCACCACTTCTCAATCACATAATTTATAATTGATTCGACCTTTTTATTGTTTAAAGTATATTTGAGTAAAATTCAACTTTATTTTTTGAGTTTATTGTATATTATTTAGTTTAAACTCCAAGGAATGACAATGATGACGAAACGACTTACGTATACGTAACTTGTATGAGTTATATGTACGTAACTTTTAGTTGTACATTTGTTAACACGTACGTACATATACATAACCCTTGCATATATGTAACTATTAGTCGTATACTTTGTAACATGTACTTACATATATGTAACCCTTGGTTTTTATGGTTTTCATTTATAACATGGTTTTCAAGGGAACCTTCCCCATGATATGAGACCACAAAGACGAGAACAAAAAACATGATGAGATTGTGGTGGCATCTATGACAAGAGCTACCACAATGAAGACAACAGCTACACTTATAATGACAAGAGCTATGCTTGTGGTGGAATGTTAAAGGTGACAAGAGAAAAATAAATAAAACATAATTTATATATGTATATACGTAAAAGCATCCTTAAGACATGAAAAGTTTGAAAGAAGAGAAATAACCAACCACCAATCAATATATGACGGCAAAAATAGTGGGGAGAGATAGAAAAAGAGAAAAAATATATAAACTTTAAGGCTCTGATACCATTTAAATTAATAAAATCTCTATTACATTGCAATTAAAGTTTGAGTGCGTACGATGTTGTAAACTAGCATCAGTTTAACTAGTTTTTATTAATATTTAAATAAGAAATATGAAGCATTACTAATATATCTTTAGAGGAAAACAAATTAACATGTTAAACTTTATAGAATACTTCCAATACTTTTTAACTTTTGAGTTGTCTAAAACATATATAATGTTTTCATTTCTACAAGACCTTTTTAGATTCATGTGGTTCGAGTTTGATAACAAATCAACAGCTTTCTAATATTATACTCTTTATTTAATAAAGGAGAAAGATATAATTAAATATTTATACAAAGGAGAACAAGTAGATGGAATTTGTTTTATTCGATTTTGGTTTTGTGGTTAAAAGATTCGGATTGTGCCGGCAACCAACGACGCTAATTCTTTGTATTCAGTAGGATAAATGACTTAAATTATTTGTATGAAAAAAAAGTAAATGATTCTTGTATTATATATTTAAAGATTTAAAGATGGATTAAATTATTAAGTAATTTAAGTTACAAATATTATTCTTGTCTTCGGAAATACTATCAAACAATTGCTAAAATAGACAGTTGGAAAATATTTTGTTTTAAAATAATATATTTACTTTTTAGATATATTGCACGTATATCCGGGATACAAATGATATAAATTAAATTATTATTCATAATGTTGGTTGTTATTTATCAACTGTTCAACAATATTATAATGATGTATAATTTTTCATTCTCCTGTAAATTCAACTAAACCACCCCACAAACCCTATTGTAATAACTTACAGATGTGAATACGTTGTTGGTGTTTTAGTTGTTACAAACGATATTATTAATCTTTTATAATAATTGAAGAGAATTTTTGTTAAGATAAATAAATAGCAAGAGATAGAAGACATCATCACAAAGCAATGATATTTAGTGGTTGGGGTGGATATTGACAAATCTATCCAGCGTCAAATCTTGACGTTCCTTCATTAGTTTTTCTTCACTAAGTTTCGCTATAAACGATAAAGATCACTTATATACAATATTGTAGATCACCTATATACGATAAAGATCACCTATATACAATCTTCCGTTAATATTGTAGATCACCACAATTCTATCTAATATTGCTGGAAACTATACAAGTGATCATGCATTCTTCCTTGTTAGAACTTGGAATGAATCAACACTAATTTTTCAGGACGTCATCAGGTGAGACCACCATGCATCTAGCCGATGTCAGTTAATCGAAATGAAAGTATTTGGACGATGAACCTATTAAAATAGGTCATATGGAGTAACGAGTAGTGCATGTAAGCCAAATCATAGTATGTATAGTGCAAGTTAAGTTTGGAGACGAAGGACTAAGCTTTGAATACCTTTTTATAATGATTAGAATGAAGCCTTCTTTCTAGCTTAATCTTCACTTAATTTGCATACCTTAGAATCAAAATTTAGAAGGATACTCAGTCATCAAGACACTTAGGGTTAAGACGTTAAGTACTTTATAAGTGCAAGAGGTTGGTCATCATATTAGAATGATAAAATGTTTAAATAAAAGTGAGAGAAAGGTCAAGAAATTCATCTTGATTTCTGATTGTACTACTCATCCATGAGTGATGTTGAAAGGTGGTGATGAGAGTTCTAGTTTAATGTAAATCAAAGGAGTAAGGACCACATGTGTAATATATTAAGAGAGTACATATAGTGATTATTTTAAAACTTTCAACAAACTAATTAAACTAACATCCTCTTTACAAGCTGTAAATGTACAAGTTTTAAGATAGTGATGATCTTTATATCTAAAAGGTATTAAAAAAACCGCTTATAATCTATTTCACTAACTACCAATTATATGATTTGAACTTTCGATTTATAATATAGAGACAAGACATCTAATCATTCTAACCGTCCATTTGATACATATCTTTATGTACTTAAGAATCAAATTCATAATTACCCATTAATGACATAGATCTCTTGTGTATATACTCTTCTTTCCATTTTAAACAGAACATATTTTGAATTAATTCACAACCTTACCTATATCTATCACCATTTTTGTAAATTTAATATAAATCTAATCTACAAGCATACTTCTACATTGCCATTTGGTTAGTACGGTGAGTCAATTAATACTTTTAGGGACTATTTGATAGCATTTGAATCAGCCTATTAATGGTTCAGATGTCTGAATGGTTCAGCATTTAATGGTCAGACTGTTTGTTTCGCGAGCAAATGTTTGAATGGTTCAAACATTTGACTCTGAATGGTTAAGCATTATACTAATACTGAATGGTTAAGACGTCTTATCTGAATTGGTTAGACATTTTTCTTTGAATAGTTAAGCGATATATTAGCTCTTAATAGTTCAGACCTCTTAATGGTTCAACACTTAATGGTTCAGACTTTGTATTGATTTAGCATTTAATCATTCAGAAATTGACAAAAACCCTTAGATGGATTATATAGAATAAACAAAGAAAAGTTATAATTTTTTATTAAGTTGTAAAATTTAATTCCCTTGGACAATAATATTCATTAAATTTGACACCCACCGGCCACCAGGCTACCAACCAAATTATGTGTTTTGGGACTTGGGTGCTCCTGTGGGCCCCAACAAGTTTATATTTTTATTGGGTTATCTTCTGGGCCTGTGGGCCAACGAAATTATTTATTTGCACCGCATTTGATGGGTTCCACTTTCCAGTACTCTTGAGTCTTGACGCGTTTCCTTGTATACTCTCTTCATTAAACTAAAGTAAGAGTAAATTACTGTTTTCGTCCTTGAGGTTTGGCGAAAATCACGGATTCAATCCAATAGTTCATTTATTACACTAACGGTCCAATAGTTTCAAGGTTTATTTCAATTAAGTTCACACCACTAACACCGTTAATGTTTATTCAGTTAAATCATATAAAAAGACTATTATACCCCTTGATATTTTTAAATCCCCTCCCCTCCCCTATCCCCACCCCCATCTGTATCTTTCTCTCTTCTCTCTTTCTCTCTCTCTCTCACACACACCTAGAAACCACCATCCACCACCTCCTCCCCCAACCACCTGCGGTGCCACCACCACCACAACCACCTTCGACCACCTTCGGCTACCACTGCCACCCCTACCATCTCTGGGCGCCACCTCCATCCCTAACCACCTTCGGTGTCGCCGCCACCCCCAACCACCTCTGGCCGCCACCTCCATCTCCAACCACCTCCCCGCCGCTAGGTCATCACCACCAGCACTCTCGCTGCCACACCAACGACTCGTGTCTTCATCCAACATTTGATGAAAGAAAGAGAGATTAAAGAGAAGATAAGGGTTTCATGGTGGTGGCTGGTGGGTTTTAGGCGACGACGGCGATTGTTATTGGTGGTCAGGTTGACGGCGGTTGAGGGAAGGGTTGCTAGGGTGGTGGTGGTGGTGGTGGTCCTGGTGGAGGTGGTAGCCGGGGAGGGTGGTGCAAAATGGCAGTTGAGGAGGGTGGTGTAAGCGGCGGTCCGGGAGGGTGCTGCAGGTGGCAGTTAGGGAGGGTGGTCGGTGGGTTATAGGTGGTGAAGGTGCAAGATGGCGGTGAATGTAGTCACCGGAGGTGATGGTGATCTAGGGGTGCACCTTTGTCTGTGTGAGAAAGAGAAGAGAGAAGATAGAGAGAAAGAGAGAGGAGGGAAATGGGTTGGGTGGGGATGGGGATGGGTGTTTATTAAATTCAGGGGTAAACATGTTTTTTTACATCATTTAACAGAATAAACACTAACGGTGTTAGTGACTTGGGTGAAATTGAAACAAAACTTGAAACCATTGGACCGTCAGTGTAATAAATGAACTATTAGACTGAACCCGTGATTTTCGTCAAACCTCAGGGACGAAAACAATAATTTACTCTTAAAGTAATTTAATACTCCTACGAATAGTCTAGTCGCATGTTTAGATAACTACTATCAAGAAAAAAAGAACCTTAATTTATGGTGTAGTAAAAGTTTATGTTTCGAGTATTTAAAAAAATATTATTTTACGTAAAAGTAAGTATATAACTAAGATGTTTTATTTTTACAAAAGAGAAAATTACTTAAATAGTTTATGTGTTTTGATATAATTGTACGATTAGTCTTTACTCCTTAAATTATGTACAGTCAGGCTAAACTTGTGTGTACGTATTGCACATTTGGGCCCTAATGTTTCGCTAGTTTTTATGCATTTCAAACAAAGTAAGGAGATTTAATTTTGGGGTATAAATATGTAATGTGCACATAAAAGTTTGTATTGACTTTGCAAATATTAAATTTAGGGATCAAACATGTAAATTATAAATTGAAGGACCAAACTTGTAATTTGCAAACAAAAGTTTTAATTGACTTTGCAATTATTAAAATCCGTTAAGAAACCACAAGAATCATTTATACAATTTTACCTTTTTGTTAAGTTCTTTTATATATCATAACTCTGTTATATGTCATTTAGATAGATATCATGTATTATAGAAAAACTGCTGGATGATAGAAATGATTTTTTTATAGAAATGATTTTCTTCAAAGAAAGGAACATAGAATACAATATGCCAACCTCCATTTCCATTAAAGATTATTCTTTTAAGCTTACTATCACATTTCTCATTTGATATGTTTTCATTGAAGTTAACGGAAATTACATAAGAATGATACTTTTGTTGTATCTATGATGGTTGTCTATAATTTAAAAAATAAAATAAATACTTGAATGATCTTTAAAATATAATATCCATAAAATTAGTAATTTGTCCTTATAAAAAGGATCAAGCTAGAAGTAATCAAACATAATCATTAAACAATTATAATTATTATAACAGGGCAGTAAAATAATCACTTTTAATAGTCCAAATCTTAAAAAGTTAAAAACTAGACTCGGAACTTCGTGATAGCATTCATTCATGACTTAAGATCTAAATTATAGTTCAATGACTCAATATATAATTACTAATTAGCAGGTAAACTGAACATGGCAACATCTTATTTATTTTACTTAGTATTCAAGACAATCCCACTTTTAATTTAATTCAAGTTGGTAAAAGTAATTTGTAGTTTACCAGAAAAACAAAAACTATTTTTTTTTGTTAGAAAATTTGGTGTTATTTTAAAACTAAAACAACCATTAATATCTTCAATACAATATGATAAATTTATATAAAAGAAAGAGATTTTCGAGTCCTGCTCTCTTTAGAGTAGTTTTTTTATACATAAGATACATGTAAGATTTGTACTTATTTTATCATGTTTAAATCTTATTGTACGAACTAAATTTTGTTTATTAATTTATATACATTATATAAAATAATTTGAAACTATTTTTCCCAAAAGCTAGTTTTTAACAATATGTTTTTTACTCTTAAACATCACTTAACTTTACACTAAATTCACATCATGTTTACAAGAGACAATCAACGATTCTATTAGACTAACAAGCTCATTGACAAAATAATTTAAAACAAGATGCATTTATTTTTTAAGATCATATAAATTATATAAGGAAAAACGAAATTAGTGTATAAAAACGCAAATTTAGATTCCTACACATTTGACCAACTTAAGTTCTAATATATAACTTCGTCACAACGCCTTCCATCTCGTCCATATTAGTTCGAACCAGAGCCATTGTCTTCTACACCAAATCAACGTTCATATTTCCTAAAACCTCCATTGATATCCCCAAACCTTCATCTCCATCAATATAACCCACAATCAATTCACCAAACTATCTTCTTCACTGATTTCAAGGTTCAAATGTCAACGTATCACTTGTTAGGTTTGCTCAGAGTTCACATCCACAGAGGCGTCAATCTCGCTGTTCGAGATCTGCGTAGCAGCGATCCGTACGTTATCATCCGCATGGGGAAACAGGTTATCCCTACTTCTTCTTCATTGTTCTTCATTTCTCCTTCACTATTGTATGTATAATCGATCAATTGGAGTTATAGTTTCACTTGCGATATGTTAAAGTCTCACACTCACTGGTGGTTGAGATGTTGATTGTGGTCGGAAACCGGTGGTTGTTGTCCGCCGGCGGTGGTGTTGATTTTGATCGTTTTGCTTTGTTATTTCCGCCCAATGTAGTACCGATTAATCGCCTCTTTGCGGTGTACGGAGGCTATTGTAGAAGTTTCTAGATGATTTTTTTTTTCTTTTTTTTGAGATTTAGTATGTGTGTGTTCATGCTGTGACTTGTGAAAGTAAAAAGTTACTGTTTTGGAGATGATATTATATTGATTTTGACTGATTTTGTGTACAGAAACTGAAGACTCGAGTGGTGAAGAAGAATCTAAATCCTGTGTGGGATGAAGATTTGACTCTCTCGATTGTAGAGCCCATTCCTGTTAGACTTGTAAGTTGTTCTCCATACTGTTATTGTTGATCATTTTGCTGCAATTGTCATCCTTGGTTTTAAAAAGCGCGCCTGAGTCTCATGCTTCTGACTCGGTGAGGCGTACGGTGTACAAAATAGCATGTGAGGCGCGCGGAAAAGGGTTTTGAGACGCGCCTCTTTTTTATGGTTATTAGTAGGTTTGTTTTGCATCAGAATGTTGTACATATAAGTTATTGATGTATTAAATCATATATAAACTTTATTTATAGCTAAATTTTAGGTATGATATGCTAAAACCTTGTACGAAAGGTCGAAAAGCATTATGCTTTAGCGTACGCTTTGTGCCTTGGCTTGTGACCCTATCGCCTTGGTGCACCTCGTGCATTTAAAACTAAGAATGACACTCATGCTTGCAGCTAATATTGGATGTTCTTCATAGTGTTCTAATTAACTATAACTACCAACACTAATTCGAACAATTGTGGAGGAAAATGAGTGATTTAGAGAGTAGTCTCAATCCTAACAAAGCTTAATTGCTGATACATAGTTTCCAACATGACAATGGGATACTTTGGTTGACCTGATAATAAAAATGCAGGAGGTGTATGACAGGGATCTGTTTTCAGCTGATGATAAAATGGGAGATGCAGAGTTCGACTTCACACCGTTCTTGGAAGCCGTGAGGATGCGTTTTGATGATATCCCTAACAATACAATCATTACAACTGTGAAACCGACGAGAACCAACTGTTTAGCAGAGGAAAGCTACATAACATGGACGGATGGAAGTGTTGTCCAGAACATGGTTCTTAGATTAAGAAATGTGGAACGCGGTGAAATTGAACTAAAGTTGAGTTGGATTAATGTTCCTGGCTGTAGAGGCATGTAGTTAATTAGTCGGCTTTGCACTCGCTGATCGGTTCTGTAGGTGTATGTTTGTAGATCCGAACTTGATCGTTGTAGTCTGTAATGGTTGAATGGTATTTTAGGTTCATAAGGGTAGATACTTATGTTGGTAAGTGATGCTTGTTTTGTTTTTAGCTTTAGTGGTTTAATCTTGTATAAAAGCAATCTTAATATTATATTTGGTTGTAAAAGAAGGATTGATTAAGGTTTGATCCACAGTAATTAGTTTTTTCCTGCTTTGTTTTTTGTTATGTAGATTCCTTTTGGTATCTGTTAGGCATCTTTGAATCGCAAATCACAACCAAACAATCACATGCATACACAAAACAGAAATCAAAACGAGAAATAGAGCGCAAGATTTACGTGGTTTGGCTGGTGACTTACGTTTATCATTACGATTAGTGGTTATAATTCTTACTGAGATGCTCAAAAGAATTACAATACATGACTATATATATTATAATTATAATTAGGACTACAATCTTGATTAGCAAAATAACTTAATTATTAAAACATTCCATAAATCATTCACAAGAGATTAGGGCCGGCTGTCCAACCCTTCTAAAGCGCCCACACCCTAACAATATTTGAATAAAACTGCTAGTGAGCTTTTAAAGAATTAAGATCAACTCGTTTAAAATTTTGGCTTCATTAAACTTAACCTGTAGCTCAAGCTTATTTAATAAATGACTCGAGTCGAAGTCTATAAGTTGAACGAGTAGAGCTCTTCTACGTCTACCGAGGCGAGCTATTACTCGACTTAGATAGTTTACAACCTAAACGAAATAATGATAAATAGGCTTTGGTCAAAAGGAACCTACGTTCAAACCTTTTAACAGAACAGCACTCACAAATTTTCATTCACACCCTCTCGATGGCGAATTTGATGTGAAACAACACAATGAGTAAGCATTGTGGTTATAAAGGCAGCCAAGTCAGCAATTATCTTTTTGACTAAAACATATGAACACATGAACTATGAAACTTGAAAGAGGGAACCACATTTTCTGTCTTCATTCCTTGAATGTTAAAGTACAATAAGAGCATTCACAATCCATCCTTCATCTTTATTTTTATAATTACATTAAAAACCATTATTTTTTTCTATCCTTTCTAATTAAATAGAGTTAATTACATAAATAGTCCCTGTGGTTTATATAAAGTAACAGGTTTGGATACTAAGCAAAAAAATAACAAGTTTGAGTACTCACTTTTAAATTTGCAACAAGTTGAGTATTAACACTAACAACCTTTAGATTTTCTGTTAAGTTCGATGATACTTTTGTATTTTTACATTGTAGGACAATTCATGTAAACTAGATGTACTATATATGTAATTTAATTAAAATAACATATTTATATAAATATACACACAAATAAACATCCCTGATACCCTCGTTATCATCACCACCGGCCACCACTGCCCGACCTCCACCGCTTCACCATTATCATCACCATCGCCCATCTCCAATGCCCTTATTATCATCATAATCGGTCATCATCACCAAATCCTCTTCCCTTTTCCTGTAAAACCCTAATCTCCAACCCCGCCACCCACCACCAGCCGCCACCAGCATCGCCAGTCACAGAACCACCTCTACCACCTTTCTTGTAAGATTCTAAACATAGCCATTGTCACTTTCCCCCTTTCGTTAATCGATATCATTGTTCAATATTCCCCCACTATCGCCAGCCATTGAACCATCTCTACCTATTTCTTCCTCAATGTTGTTCAATCGCTTCAGAAGATAACGAAAATATCACCCGAGCAGCCAAAGATGATGGTGTTGGTGACTAATATATGCCCCTTTAACGATTTTAGGGTTTTCGATGATGATTTTAGGGCAGGGGCGGTGGTGGATTGAATGGTGTTAATGATACTAAATGAGAATGGGCACTGACGATGGTGGATTTGAATGGTGGTGGGTGGCGATGGTGGTAGATTGAATGGTGTTGATGATACTAAATGGGAATGGACACTAACGATGGTGAATTTGAATGGTGGTGGGTGGCGATGGTGGTGGATTGAATGGTGTTGGGCGGTAGTGGTAACGGATTGAATGGTGGTGGAATGGCGGTGGTGGATTGAAATGTGGTGGTGGAGCAACAGTGGCGGATTGAACGATGGGTGGTGGGCGGCGACACTGGAGGATTGAACAGCGGTGGTGACCGGTGGTGGCCGACGGTGGGGGGTTGGCGGTGGTGGTGAATAAATTGTGCTGAAAAACCTTTGTAATTTAATATATATGTATATATATGTCTGTATATGTATGTATACTAAATACACAAGCAGTCCCTTATCTATACTAAATGACATAAATAATCCCTTTATATACATTAATAGTCCATGTAAAGTGAAAGACAAAAATACCCTTAGGTTTAACAGAAAAGTTAATGCCCGTTAGTGTTAATACCTTTACTCGTTACAAATTTAAAACACAATACCCAAACATTAAAAAAAAACTCTTAGTACCCAAACATGTTATTTTCAATAAACCACAAGGACCATTTGCGTAATTAACTCAATTAAATAATATTTTTTCATACATTTATCATTACATTTTCTCTTTCATTCATTCACAACCACTTTAAAAAATATTAAAAAATCTATGATGGTTGTACCGTGTTTTCCTATATTTCCCCAAATATGATGAAATAAGATACAACCCCCATAAATTCTCCTTCTCATTCACTCACAATCACTTACAACCATCCCCTACAATATAGAGCACCCACTCATATAAAAATGAGTAACGGACTGTGAATGCTCTAATTGCTACTTCTCTTTAAAAGTAACTATACACTAAACCAGAGAGGTATGTAATTTTAAAAACATTAAAAAATATATCTTTATTTACAATTTTACACCAATGAAATGCACATAACTTTAGGGCGTGTTAAGTCTAGTTACAAAAACCGGTAAAACTGGCAGTCTGAATCGAAACAGACCCGGTCAAACTGGCAGTCTGAATCAGAACAGACCCAAAAACACCTGGCTTGAACCGGGTATAAATTGTCACATGCAAAAAATATCAAAGGATGTAAATGAGTCAAGGTTTCTCTCTCTCTCTTTGTTTTCACATTTTCTTTCAATTATTGTCTACCACGGTCCATAGCCAATTGACCACAAACTCTTAGTCTCTAAAGTAGTGTTGTCCATTCCTCCCATGCCATATGCGCCATTTATGATAGACTCGGGGGTGCTCTAATATTCAATATCTGTACCAATATCCAAACTAATTCTAAGATAACTAGTAATACGTCTTTAAAACACACGCTTACACCAAATATTAATTCAACTCCAATTCAGTATGTGTTAACTTTTACTATAAACGTTTTCTACATTTATTTATTCGTATGTACGACATATTTTGTTAACAACTTATAAACTTATAGTTAAAACTAGAAGAAAATATAATATTTTTTGAGCGTTCCAGTTTATTTAATTTTACTTTTGTGAACGTTTTTTATGTTTATCTAACAATTTTCTTAAACGGCACCTAACTATTAAAAGAATAGCCCATTGGGGGTCTCCGAGGGAGTAGCCCCGAACCTTGAAATAGAGGTAATGTTTATTTTGATCACATACTTTTCAGATTGTATCAAAGGCTTTTTGTAAAGAGGATATACTGGATATGTTTTATGTTTGCTTGTATTTAAAAGAATAACTATCTATATAGATTTTTTTTGAACGGCAAATGTACGACCCTGCTTCGGAGGATAGGTGTTATTTTAATCATGCCCACCTATCCGTTTCCCAGCCGGGACCGCACCCTCAACCCCCTCATGAAGAAACTCATTGCTGAGAAAACCCCCTGACTCAACTCTGAACATTTTTTTGCTCAGAGTGAGACTTGAATCATGACCTCTCCTTTATTTACATGCTATGAGTACCATAGCTTAACCAGTTGAACTAAGTATCATTGGTATCTATATAGATTTAATAGTTAATAATAGAAGGAAACTTTTTTTTAACATTTAAAGGATTTGATAAAAATGTATAAACAAGCAGGTTTAGGGTGCCAAATTGTTAAACAAAAATTCAATAGATATGACGTGATCACGTGATGGCAGAAGATGACTTTTACGTAAAAATATGTTTGAGTTCATACATGGGAGATGACTTTTAAGTCTTAAGATAGATACACAGTAACACATTTCATGAGGAACCTTTGTGCGTGTGTAAACACAATTGCAAAAAAAATGAGATTAAGAATATCTTGCAAGTGTACGTTGACAGAATATGCTTTGGCTAATTACTATTATAAGTGATTTTATAAAACTTAAAGAGTTAATTAAGACAGAAATAAGAACAAAATCCTTTTTTTTGTTTGTTCTAAATAAGATCCCTGTTGTTCTGTTTATATAAATCTGCAACATATACTATTTCCAGAAAAAAACTCGCACAGATACCTTGAATGGATCACTTGTTGGGTTTGCTAAGCATTCGAGTTCGAAAAGGAGTAAACCTTGCCCCTACGGATATCCGAGGCAGCGATCCTTATGTCGTCTTTCGATTAGGCTATCAGGTCACTATTTGTTTATCATGTTCATCGGTTTGGTGTTTGGTTTGAAAAGTTTTTTGGTTGAAACTTAACCAAATCAAATTCAGACAGTTCAAAACCGAACTAAAAACTGGATTCAAACTCGGTTTGCTTTTCTACTGAATAACCTTAATAGAACTGATTATTTATTTTTATTTTAAGAGAATATTTTTTTATACCGATTTGTTATCGAATTGAGTTTGCTGAGTAAGATTGGGGCGAAATTGTAATTAAATTGGGCTCGCAAAACTTAAATAACCACACTTTGATATTAACTTTTCTTAAAAATAACAATAAACCTTATATTTTTTTTCAAAAGAAAGTTAAATCATATAAATATTACCCACAAAGTCGTAAATTGTGACAAAATACAAATGGATACTGGTTTTACAAGAGTTTTATACACAGAAATTGAAGACTGAAGTGGTGAAGAATAACAATAATCCTGTGTGGGATGAAGTTTTAACCCTTCCAATTTTTGAACCTCTTCCAATTAAAATGGTAATTTCGCTTATAGATTTTAGTTTTTCACTAATGAATACATATATTCACGATTTGGGATGATTATTGATGAAAGTATAGGAAGTGTATGATAAGGATAGGCTCTCGCGCGATGATAAAATGGGGGATGCAGAATTAGATATCAAACCATTCATAGAAGTGCTAAGATTACGTTTGGATGATCTACCGGACGATACAATCATCACGACCATAAAACCGACAAGAGCTAATTGTTTAGCGGAAGAGAGCAACATAATATGGAGCAAAGGAGAAGTTATCCAAAACATGGTTCTTCGATTACGAAACACTGTATCCGGTGAAATTGAGGTTCGGTTAGGATGGGTTAATGTTCCTGGTTCTAAGGGTCTATGAGTTCTTTTTTTTTTCTTTCTTTTTTTCTTTTCTTTCGTGTCTCAACCGGTAGGTTATTGTCACGAGTTATGTGTATTATATTCATCATCTTTGCTTTCTAATTAGAAATGTTTATACAGTTCGTATTGTTTTTTATGTAACATTAGTTTTATAATAGATGTGCCTGTATATGTGTATATTTTTAACACATTGAGTGACTTATATAAGTAAGCACAAACAAATTGTCTTATAAGCATGGAAACAAGATAAAAGAATATCATCCAAGAGTTTAAAAACCAAGCATATTTTAGAGAAATTTAACGTGTGTATGCACATTAAACAAGCGTCAATGAATGATTTATCATTAAGATAAACTCATTTTTAAATCATAAACTCAAACTAAGCATGGCATATGACACATATTAAACCGTGAATTGCAAAAAAATGGTGTCGAGTCACGTTGTGTGATGGGTCCAAACGGGTTCATTTAAAAAAAGATACTCCGCTTAAAAAAAAACAAATCATATGGTTCGAGTCAAAACAAATGAGTCATGGTGGCTCGGTTGTAGCGGAGGTGATGGCATTGTGGCAGAGGCCTACGGTGGCAACGATTTTGGTGGTAAGAAAGATTTAGGGGTTGTTTGAAATCCCTTACTCGGTCTAAAGGTGGTGACAGGGTACGAGGTTGTTCGAAAACTTACTGGGTAAGGGGAAAATATGCATGGGTAAGTGGTGTCGGACCGGGTCAGACGCGAAAGAGTGAGAATCAAACACGCTGACCGGCTAAAATGTCTGACCGGTCAGTAGGTCAGACATTTTAATTGCGAAAGAGTGAGAATCAAACACGCTGACCGACTAAAATGTCTGACCGATCAGTAGGTCAAACATTTTAATCGGGTCAGAAGCAAATCAAACAACCATTTAATTATTTGAGTTTATATTGGATGGCAATTATTGATCATACACATTATAAAACAAAAGCATTATAATATATATTATTATCCTTGGTTGGTTGCTACAGTCACCTTTTGTGACTTTCCACATTGCCCACCAAAGTTTTACTTATATACAAAACAACCCCTACTATAAATTAATTGATTACAGTTATGAAGAAAGAGAGAGAGAGAGAGAGAGAGAGAGAGAGAGAGAGAGAGAGAGAGAGAGAGAGAGAGAGAGAGAATGGGAGAAGGATAACACCATCAATAAATCTAAATAGACGAGTGAAGCTACCATCATTTGCTTCAACCTCCGGCATCACCACCGTTGTTTGCTTCGACATGCTGGACTGCTTCGTGGACTACTAGACTGCTCCATCAATCGACCCCATCTCTGCTCTGTGTAAGGAATCAACACAGTCTTTTGATCTTCTCCATCCCGCCTCTTTTGAATCTCCACCATCGACCCTCACTGGACCGCGGCGGCGGTGCTTGAGGTGGTTGATGGTGGTCGTATGTGGCGGTGGTGATTGCAGTGAGACGGTTTTCGGATGTAGTGATGGTGGCCTGCCGATGTAGGAGACCGTTTTAGGTGGTGGGATGGTGTGATGATGATGGTGAGTTGTTGATGTTGTAGTGTCACGGTGGCGATGATGGACTGATGTGGGTGGGGTTCTTCATACCAGAACATGGGTTAAAAGTTATAATATTTGATATATTAATCACATATACAATATGAGTTGTATTATGATATGAGTTTTTTCTTTTCTTTTTTTCTTGAGCTCTGCATTTTATGCAACTTGATATTGTGCATTAAAAGGGATTTAAAGGGGATTGTGTTATTATAATTATTTAAATTTATTTTTATTTTTTTAAGTAATACATTCACTCTAAATCTATCTATACTAATAAAATAAAGTTTTGAAAGTACACATGACACAATTCTAGACATTCTAAATTTATTTTTTTCGTTTATCTCTTTTATTAAATAATTACATTAAATTTTATTTTTTTAGAATTAATTTTTTTAATAAATTTAAGATAATAAATGTAATCTCTAAAGGAACAATTCTTTTATAAAATAAAAAAAATTAAAATATTAAACTTTTTCAAAAAATCAAAATATTTCAAACCTGTGTTTTTAAAAAATAAAATTTTAGTGTAGCCAAAATAATTCAAATTCAAGGTTATAATGAGGATTTTTTTAAAGATGACACTTTTTTAGAAACGGTTTCTTTCTGAAACATATGTTAAAGTTATACGTGATTTTATTCATCTTTTATCTCAAAATATTGTTTTTTCATATAATATTTATTATTAATTATTTAATATTTTATTCAACCCGTGTAATATACAGAGTACTAACGGTGTGACAATTCGTTTGCATATGATACGAAAGCACCCGCCACATATCAAGTCTAATACAATTGCTACCAACAGTTAGCCGCAGCAACGCGCGACATTGAAATCTAGTTGTAGTTAATTTTGGTTGCCATCCAACATTCCAACCTTTGTGTTTTCTATTAGATATGTAATTTGTACCCTAACAAAATTACCGGTTAAAATAATATAGTAATCTTTAAAAGGGGTAGGTTTACATTCAATATATAAAATGTATAAAATTCTCCATTAAAGTTGCTTAAAGTTTTTCTGTTTATATACAATTTTTCAGTTACGACCTTATGTAATATTTTTATAAATGTTTATATTTTAATAAAATCAATTGAGGGAAATGAAACATATATAAATCTTGTTTAGTATTTTGTGATTATTTTTTGACATTAACTTAAAATTTTCAAGTTATAAAACTTTATTGTTATTTGTTAAAATTTTAAAACTATTATCTACTATTTTAAGTTGACTAGAAAGAAACTAATTTATTGGTTACAAGATTCATATTTTTTTATTTTTCTAACTTAAATTTATAATTATAAACTAATATTACATAGAATCGAACACAACTAGGAAAATTAAACTAAATTAGATGAAAAAACTTAAGTGATTTTGGTGTAACCTAAATAACTTAGTTTTATTTGATGAAGTTTTTCTTATGTAAAACTAACTTCGGTATAAAAAAATTTACCGATATGAGTATAAGCAGATGAGTTTATACGTTGTCGTTTTTATAAAAAAACATTACTAGACTCATTAATTGTCTTATGACACCCCGCCCCAGAAAACCACATCAGACAATGCCACTCACAGGATTACTCAAAATCAAGCAATGATGTTCGAACTACTATCTCCACTCTCGTATTATGTTATAACGTTGACCTGGGCTACCCATGGCCATCTCAAGATGTACACCTAGTTTAAAAAAAAATTAAGAAAAATATTTATAAGAAAAAACGTGGTTGGTATTGGTGAAGATCACAAGGGAGCGCATCTAAAAGCTGAAAAACAATAATGTACTACTACTACCTCTGTCTCAAATTGCCGTTAACAACAAGTCCGTTGGTGTCGACACACTCCTCTAACTGTATCCCTTTGCACTCTCCGCCACTACATCTCTTTCACCTTCACACCTTCACATCACATGTGCCCCACCATTACCTAGGGTTTCTACTCTTCTTCACATCTCAACGATTACTCCAATGCGAACCTAACAACCAGATTCCATCTCACCTCTTCACTCCCAAAAGTTACTTTACGATTGTTCATCACTTGCCGTTGTATCAGATCTCTGCTAACTTCTTTCATACGTAATCATCTGCCTCAACTGTGTTGTATGGCTTTAGTTCACCCTTCTGCTATCTGTTTCGCTGCTATTTCTTCAAGCTTTCGACCGTCTTCTTGGTCCAATCGGTCATCAAGTTCCGTTGGTTACAGATCGTGTGATGATGTGAAAGGTTCCCGCGTAACAACGACGCCATTGATTCATCGGTCGTCGTTGAAAGTTGCTTCTGCACCTTGCGTACGGTCAGGTACGATTGGTGTTTCCTTTGAGCGTGCTATTGAGGATTGACACTAATAAGTAATAACTACTGCAATTTGGGCGAATAGTCAACTTCTATTGTTGGATTTCAATCTGTTGGCTTTTCATGTTATCTAGACTGTTATGAGTAGATGAAATCTGTGTTGAATTTGATTCTAAATTACTAGGGTTGAGTTGAGAATCTAAAGTTTATGTTGTTGTTTTTGCATAGTTTGAAGATGAAATTTTAGTCTCCTTTTTAACATAAGCTTATTTTGATTGTTTTAATTGTGATTTTGATGTAATTTCTCACAGGAAAAGTGTTGGCAAGTGTTCAGGGATCACATGAAAGTGATGACTCTTCACTTGTGGTTTGTTTTGGGGAAATGTTGATAGATTTTGTCCCAACAATAAATGGGCTTGCGTTAGCTGAAGCACCTGCCTTTAAGAAAGCACCCGGTGGTGCACCTGCAAATGTTGCTGTGGGTATTGCTCGCCTCGGTGGTTCATCCGCTTTCATTGGCAAGGTAATGGATAGCTTAGTAGCTGAATAGGTGGAAACAAAGTTACATGCTTTTGAATGCTTTCTAGTTGACTGATTTCATGTGTTTTGATTTGCAGGTTGGAGAAGATGAGTTTGGTTACATGCTTGCTGATATTTTAAAAGAAAACAATGTGAATAATGAAGGAATGCGGTTTGATCCTGGTGCTCGTACTGCATTAGCTTTCGTGACGCTGAAAAAGGACGGTGAACGTGAATTCATGTTTTACAGAAACCCTAGTGCGGATATGCTTTTACAGGAATCTGAACTTGATCTTGATTTAATAAGAAAGGTATTTTAATTGTCAATATGGGCCTTAAGTTTCACAAATTTGTTCACATTCTTTAGTATTATTATTACTCTTGCAGGCAAAAATATTTCATTATGGTTCCATAAGTCTGATTACTGAACCGTGCAAATCGGCTCATATTGCTGCAACAAAAGTTGCAAAGGATGCTGGTGTTCTTTTGTCTTATGACCCGAATTTGAGGCTTCCTTTATGGCCATCTGCAGAGAGTGCTCGAGAAGGAATCTTGAGCATTTGGGATACGGCCGACATTATCAAGGTATCTAATTCACTACTCATGCAACTTTTTTTAATTATTATTATTCATAATCAGACGCCTAATTGTTTAAATAATCGTTCACAATTAGATAAGCGAAGAGGAGATCGTTTTCCTAACAAATGGAGAAGATCCGTATGATGACAATGTTGTCCGTAAATTATACCATCCAAATCTTAAACTGCTACTTGTAACAGAAGGGCCAGATGGCTGCAGATATTACACAAAGGTAATGTGCAGAATCAGAATAATTTAGCGTTTTTGCAACCATTTATGTCACCATTTTATTAATTTTATTAATTATACAGGAGTTTAGTGGAAGAGTGAAAGGTGTAAAGGTGGATGCTGTGGACACAACAGGTGCTGGAGATGCTTTTGTTGCTGGAATATTATCAAAACTTGCTGCTGATGTCTCATTGCTTAAGGTATGACTTTAAAGCAACAAAATTTTAATTAACATAATGTTATTCACGAAGCTCGTAATATGAAAATGTTTACTGATGGGGACAGGAGGTTTAACATTTCGATTAGATGCTAATTAGTTTCGTTATTATTTACAGGATGAAAACCGGTTGAGAGAAGCTCTTAGCTTTGCAAATGCTTGTGGTGCGATTACTGTTACAGAAAGAGGTGCCATTCCAGCTCTACCGACTGCTGAAGCTGTCATGAATGTTTTGCTCAAGACTGTTGCATAACTGATTGTCCTTGAAGTTCAGGCTGTATATTAATCACTTCAATAAACGCATTTCATTATTCCACGAAGGTCAGCTAATAATTGTTGTTCTCCTAACTTTTATGCCTAATTATAGACCTCGTTGTATCATGTCCTGTTAGAAAGATAAATTAGATGCAAAAAGCGTGAGGATATACATAAGTAATGTCACCTTGTTTCTTGATTATCATAATATACATAATCTTTTTGTGGAAATTTGTGATTACCAAACTTATTAAGATTGTTCTTGGCTAATAAGAACAAGAGTTGAACCCTTTTTGACCCAAATGCGGGTGTGTATATTTAACACGACATGAACCTAACATGAAATTTGTAGATATGATTTGTCCTAAATGGGTTCAGGCCAGTTTTGGATCGAACCTGTGAACTCATTTAGCTGGGCGGTCTTAAGTCAACTTGGCGGGTGGACTGGTCTGTACTCTGTAGGGTATTTATATCAGAGTTTAAAAAAGTTAGAAGATAAATGGTCAGTATTATATATTTTAAACGAGGTAATTGTGTTAAAGATGTATATGTTTATGCCTTTGTAGGTGTATATTTGGCATAACATCTGTATTAACTATTAAGAAACACGAGGATGAAGCATGTGTATTTGCTTTGTTTATTATTTCTTGTAAAGAATACAATCAGAATCATAATAGATTTGGTTGTTGTCGTGTATCAACTCAATAATGATAAGGCTTTTGAAATTGCCATTTCATTTTCTGCAGCCTTTGGTGTCATATAAGAGAAATGGACCCTTGACAATGAATGGCTTGTCACGTCTAAATATTAGTGTAACCACTATTACTAAAGCAAATATTATCACTCATTATTTAATAAATTTATTTCATTTTTATATAATAGAAGTGGTACATTAACAATAAAATAGAGAATAACAAATCATAAATGCATATAGCCTAGCAGTATTTTGGTGTGTAGTGTTGATATTACTTCTGTTATTGATGATTCTAGTCCTATAATAAACATTAGTGTAGATTTAGAATTAGGTTTAGAGACTCCGAGTTTGTTGTACTGGATTAACAAATCATTAATACCCTTCAAAATATATACATGATAGTAAAACTATTTTCAATTTATGTTTGTTTATAACATGTGTTAAAAAGTGTACGGACCATCTTTAATCCCATCTCTTCGGTGAATCTAGTGATGCATTCTTTGTTACACTCCGAACTCCAAGGGAAGCCACAATCTTGGCTCTACACTGCTATTTTATAACCAATATCATCCTTACTTCTTTTAACCAAAAACCAAACCTATACACACATTATTTGATAAAAATAAAGCTCGATTGTGAAACCGAAATGGCAGATGAAGATGACGGGCACCTTGAAAGAATCTTCAAGCGGTTTGATACAAACGGAGACGGTAAGATATCATCAACAGAGCTTGGAGAAGCTTTGAAGACGCTCGGCTCTGTGTCAACTAACGAAGTCCAACGTATGATGGCTGAAATAGATACCGATGGAGATGGGTTCATTTCTTATCAGGAGTACATGGATTTTTGTAATGCTAACAAAGGGTTAATGAGGGATGTTGCCAAGGTCGTATGATAAACTCTTGTAGATCCTCTCTCAACCATCAGTCTAAACAAACGTTTCATGTTTTTCTCCATGTAACTTATTAATAGTCGACGAGATGTAGATAATTTCATTCGTTTTGTAAGATACAAAAGGGAAAAACTGTCCTCTACCATGCGAGTTGATTACGAACCGTGTTCTTCTAGCTGATGCTTTTGCATATATAAGCCATGGTACATGGATTTTGAGAAAATGGAAGATTTATGTTTTATAAGATGAGACATAACCTATAACTTAAATTCATTTAAAAAGGTAAAAATAAACCGCTAGAAGGAGGGCTTGAACCTCCGACCTTGTGGTTAACAGCCACACGCTCTAACCAACTGAGCTATTCCAGCAGACTTGTTGCCTTATCTATTTGCTCTTATAAGTAACAATTATTCAAGACACTAGAGACAAACCAAAGTTCATTAATGTTCCAATTATGTGATTTAGCAAATTTGTTTTTACTTCTGAAAACGGCCATAATACGTTCATATATTTAAAATAAACAGATAATAATCTACTGGATCTACTAATCTAATCCTTGTCTTCATGAGTATGATAAAAATAATTTAGAAGAGCAGTATTTAAGAATCAAACTTATCCAAGGTTCTAACATTCCAATGGATGAAAATTCTTCTAGAGTATTCAGATCCTTACCACCAATGAAGTAACAAAAGTAAACAGTTAATAGAAGACTGTTAGTGGCTGAGAACTTACAAAATATATTGTGATATTTCGACACAACACAAGATATTAAGGTTTTGGGTTGGCTCATATAAACCATTTATTAAATGGGTCAAAACCAACACGACCCGATAACCTATTTAACGTGTTGAAGATCAGATAAAAGCAGAAAAAAAAAAAAAGCAGTGCAAAATATGGTAAAGCCAGAAGACAAATTACCAAAAGTCATAAATCACGACATATAATCATATGAAAAATCTTGCCTGATGAAGAGATGGGGAAAATCACATAGCTGAATCAAGTATCCATATTTACGAACAATTCATATACATTTTGTACTTGGTTATCTAACATTCTAACCATTGTTCTTGTAAATAAACAAAAAGAACACTGATATGGATGCACCCAATTTGGGCTTCAAATCAACTATGCATATATTCAAACAAAATACAATTTAGGACTAATGTAAAAGACACACTCAAGTTTAAAGAGACTCTCAGCCTCCAACAGTATGCTATCATATGCAGGATTTGCATATAAAATCTTCTAAAGGCAAAACTTTATCTAGATCCAGAAACAATCATATGTGAAAAGCTCATGAGCAACTAACTTCTTGATGATTCCATTTCTTCAAAAGTTCATCATAAACAGCACCCTTTCCAGCTTTTGCAAGGCCCTGCCTCAATCTTGCCAAAGTAGCAGGGGTCAATTTAATCCCTCGATCTAACATATCATCTGCATACTTCACTGCCTCAGGAACACGATTAAGATCACGCAACCCACCAACCAACACATTCCCTGCTTCCTCAAGATCAGAATCGTAATTCTCAAGCATGCATTTCCAAACTTTAATGGCAGTATAAGGATCCCCACCCTCTACAAACACCTTAACTGCCAAACAGCAACTGGCATACGTTGGCACAAACTCGTTTTTTGTCATCTCAGTAAATATCAGTTGAGCTTCTTTCAAAAACATGCCCTCTATCGAGAACCGAAACAAAATATTATAACTTTGAGAATCCGGAAACACCCCATTAAAAACCATCTCATCTAACATTTTTTTACCCAGATCAACCTCTTGAACGTTTGAATACAAATAAATCATTGAATTATACAATTCAGTGTCGGGTTTACAATCACTTAGCTCACTCATTGAATCCCAGAGCAGTTTAGCAGTCTTTATATCACCGTTCATTGCACACTCGTTTAGTGCAGCTTTAAAAAACCTAATCCCTGGATAGCACCGTCTATCCTTCAAAACCTCAAAGAACCTCATAGCCTCCCGCAGCCCACCCGAACCCTTGAGCAATGCATTTAAAAAAGAATCATAAGCAGAGAAATTGTTAGGATCCCATCCGATTTCAACTACCATTTCATCAAAAGTTTTTCTAGCATTAACCTCATCTTGTTCTTTCTCCCAACCCTCCAACAAAATGGCATACGTATCAGCATCCGGCTTGATTTTAGCTTTGACAAACTTCAAGAAATCTTTAGCATCTACAGTCTTTCCGTCTCTACAAATCGCACTAAAAAGGGAGTTTAAAGCCACTATATCTGCTGCACAACCATACTGTTCCATTAATTCAAATGCCCTCAGGGCTCCTTTCACCTTATCAGCCAACACATAACTGCCAAAAACAGAAGCAAATGTAGCTAAAGAAAGCAACCCCTCTTTCTTCATCGAATTAATCGCATTCCACATTGCATCAAACAAACAATGTTTCCCCAACATATCAATCATCAAATTCCAAGCATAAGGACTATGTCTGTCATCCAACTGATACCCCGACCACCGGAAAAACTTAACAGCAGCAAGTGGATACGCATAAGACAGCTTAAGAACGTCTTCAACGTCTTCTGTAGAAACCCTAAACCTAGTATCGTCTAAAACCCTATCTACTTCTAACGACGGTGTGTTGGCGATGATTTCACATAGTAATTTCACTTTCACGGGTAAATTGGGGGTGTCGATGTATGAAGGAAACACTTGGTGCTTACCTGTTGGTGATTCATGGTGGATCCGATGGTGATTTGGGTCCGGAGTTGATGGGGAACGTTGTGAGTGTGTACGTGATGAATGATCGGATTTTTGGCTGCGGCGGTGGTCTTGATGCCGTGAGGACGGTGGTGGAGAATCATGACGGTGGCGCTTTCGGTTTTTTGGCATGATTTTCCGGTGGAAACTGGATGAGGGTTTGTCGTTGGTTATCGGAAACCCTAGAAATGAAAAGGGGCAAAATTAGAACAAATAATATTAAACGTTGATCAAAACTAGTTGTATTCGAGCATTCACAACCCATTTGGTATATGTATGTGAGTGTAATACTTAAATTATATGGAATGGTTATTGGTAGTTGTGAGTGGTTATGAGTGGAGGAGAGAGAAATGTTACTGTACAATCTGTAAATTTAAGGAATTACTGTTCAACCCCTATAATTTTTTTAATATTTTTAAAAGTTGTTGTGAGGTGTAGGAGAGAGAATGTAATGATGAAAGTATAAAAAATATTATTTAATTAAAAGGATGAGAGAAAAAGTTGTATTTTTAGTGTAATTATATGGATAAAGATAAGAAATGGGTTGTGAATGCTCTTCTAATTTTTTAGATTTGATATAAGGGTTGTAATTATGTCACCAAGGGATTTCGATTTGCGGTATGATCATATATTCAACTTATTTCGTGCATTTATTTTTATTTCATTATAAATTTATGTTAATTCATGTCGTACATATATCTAGTTCACATATTATTGCATATCAATAACAAATCTTATGCTTTTCATGAAATTTTGATTAATACATGTGAATCTGACTTGCGTATTTCTCATGATCTTAACGTATTTTTGGTTAATATTTTGATTGTTAAAAAAATCAAAACAAATAATGGAGATGCACATATATTTTCATTAATAGGTTGTTTTCTATATATGATGATGATCCAAATATATTGAATGTGTTCATCAAAGTGGCATCATGTGACATCATCAACTTATCAGAAGGTGAGCGAATAATTAGTCACGACAGTTATAATAAAAAAGAATGGTTACATGACGAGTTTAAATCAAATTCATCATGCTCGTAAACAACCTTTCATGGCTTATCTAACCCATGAATATGTGTTTCATGAGTCTAAGTCACCACCGCGTATAAATTGGGTGCATGAATGTTATTAGCTTACTAAAATGTAAAAACATGACCGGTGCATGCTATAGTTCATGGCTATCAAATACTTGTTTCGAAATCTCTTTATTGTTGATAGTTATCACATATAAGAAAGGTTTGAATAATTTTTCATCCATTCATAGCCTCTAACTAGTTAAACATAAAAGCACCATACTCATCATGTTAGGTCAAACTCTCAAGTCCTAAAGCTTGAATTTCATTACACAATTAGTTCAACCATGCTTAGTGGTTTTTAAGCAAAAGAAGAAAGAAATGTATCCCCATAAACATCACATCGTTCACTTATGATTAACTGTTTGTGAACCTAATATCATTATGCATATGAAATAAATAATCTTCAACCAATAAATCCTTAAATTATTCTCATAATCTCACCTTTAACTAAATAACATAAAAAATATAGATTTTAGGTTAAAGTTAAGGTACTCTTTTTTTTAGACAGTGATGGTTAGAGTTACACTTAATAAGTTAGAAGCTTGTTCTTCACAATGGATGCCGAATAGCCCTAGTTTTCTTAATTTCTCACCACTCCAATTCACACACTAAAAATTACTTTTTTAACTCACTCAACCCTTTACCTTTCTTTTTCAAACAGAATTTAGTCGTCTTTTGTTAAATGACAGATTTAATCCATCATGTTTACAATCATTAAACTCTTAATCTAAACACATGAATTTTGTATCAAACATTAACTTTATCTAAAAAAACATTCTTAAATAATAATAAAAATGAAAATATAAAATAAAAGGTTTATTTTGCATACAAAGTTTACAAAATGAGGGAAGAAATTGTCAACCAAAAATGACTATGCTTTGCGTAATCAAGTAACATGTGCTTCATTAAAAAATATTAGGGTGCGTTTGGTTGGAATGAATGAATGGAATTGAGAAACTAGTATAATTTTCAAGTAAAATTATGTTTGAGTGGGTAATAAAATGTAAACCTAAGGGAATGTTTCACCTCAAATTCCCTTGATTGTGGGATTTTAAAATACTAGTTTCTCAATTTCATTACATTCTTCAAACCAAACGCTCCCTTAGTGTTAGACCTTAAAGATGTTACAAAATGATAACTAGTGATCTAAAGAATGTGACTAGTTAGATCTCAAATGTTTACTTTTAACAAACCACTATAAACTATTTATGCAATTTACTCTAAGCAATACATACGTACTGCTGTCAATTTAGTTCAATGATATCTAGCTTGTACATTGTATTTCATATTATACTTGGTAAGGCATTAAACAACCCTGTCATTAAAAAAAATTACATGCACAACAACCTCGAACGTAAAATACATAAGGTATATACTCCAATTTAGCCATCAAGAAAGTAAAGTTGAGAGAATTGATTAGAAAGTTTTGGCATAAAAAGGATAACAGCTTTATACTCCTTACAATCACGAGAAAATCACAAAAAGAAATTTTTTGGTCAAGAAATAGATAAGGTTGGATTGAAGATGATTCAAAATCATAACATTCATGCCTTCAATTATAACTTTACAACTAGCAATATATATCAACTTAAACGACGGAAATAAAAAGAATACATCTAAACAATTTAAAAAAATGTGCACCTTATATTAATAAATCAAAATCAAAATATGAGTTAAAAAGAATCATAAAAATCACAACTAACTTCCCATTTCGTGAGATAACTTATCAACTTTCAAATTTTAAAAATAAAACAAAAACACCACCAGCTCATGCATGTACACTTCTCCTATATATAACCACCATCGTTTACACCATCCTTCACATATTAAACCCTAAATTCTGTATCTTATTCTCTCTGGTTTTGAAAGTTCATTCCGGCCCGATCGACATGATTAACGGAGCAGAATCTCAATTTTCCGCAATGGAAAAAGGCGATATTACCTTAAGTATCTCCACAAATCACAAAGTCCATTTAGCTCAAAAGGTATATTAACAACTTCAAAACTATATCATTATACACATCTGAATACCGTTAGGCTAAACGCCCTTTGTTAGTTAAACTGTATACGTAATTATAGCTATTTACATCATTTGTTCGTACTTTCGTGCAGATGTTAGCTGAATTCATCGGCACATTTTGTGTTATTTTTGCTGGTTGTGGATCGGTGGCGGTTAATAAGCTCTATGGTGGCACTGTAACGTTCCCCGGCGTGTGTGTAACTTGGGGCTTAATCGTTATGGCGATGATATACACCGTGGGTCATGTCTCCGGTGCACATTTTAACCCTGCTGTCACGTTTACTTTATCTCTTTTGGGGTTGTGTCCGTTTAAAGAGGTATGTACATTTTTATACCTGAGTAAACTTATATTTTTATGAGAACATGTTACTGGTAAACTTATGTTGTATTTTTATATGTAGCTTGCTTTTTATATACCGTCACAATTGCTGGGGTCGATCCTTGCAAGTGTGACGTTGTCGTTGATTATGGATGTGACTTCGGAAGCGTATTTTGGAACCATACCGGCTGGATCAACACTGCAATCGTTTGTTGTTGAAATAGTCATTACGTTTATCCTTATGTTTGTTATTTCGGGTGCTTCAAATGATCATAGGGCGGTATGTTTTCTTATGAAATATGAATGATCTTGTAAACATTAGTTATATTTGACTTTTTCATAAAAATAATTATTGGTTTATAATGTTATTATCTTAACTGTTTTTACTAATTTTATTGATTTAAAATTGCAGATAAAAAAGCATGGAGGGATTGTAGTTGGAATGACCATTATGTTAAATGTCTTTGTTGGAGGGTATGTAAACATTCTTTACTTTTACTATGATACATCTTATTCTTCAAATCAGTTTAATCTTTTGTGAAATATTTATAAAATTTCAGGCCGATTTCTGGAGCATCAATGAATCCTGCAAGAAGTCTTGGACCGGCTATTGTGAAGTGGAAGTTCAGAGGAATTTGGGCGTATATCTTTGGACCGATCATCGGAGCAGTAGCTGGAGGCTTTGTTTATCAGTTGTTGAATCCGACGGAGAAATCTTTTAGAGATTTTGTGAAAAGAAGGGGTTGATCGATATTTGACATCGAGGTTGGAAGTGAATTTGTTTGAGTAACTTCAACTTTTTTATTGTTTAGATGTTGATATTGTTAAGTTTTGTTTTGTAGTTTGGGATGATTTATCTTTATCAAAACCGGGATGGTTAATAACTTGGTTTCTCTATATTTATGTTTGTCTATTTGCCAGCAAAGAAATATTAAAATTTCGGAAGCTTAACCGCGTATAATATACCAATTTTTGACTCTACGTTTTAACTAACAAAAGTTGGATTAAAACAATATGAAAGAATCATAAGTTGATAACAAAAAACGGTATCGTGTACACTTAAATGTAATATTTATGGACTTCCCTTGATTGTTCTTTTGATTTCCAAAATTTAGGATGAGTAAGATTTGGTTACATACCGGCCAAAAATTACCTCATTTCAATAGCAAATAACTTGCTTACAATTAAGTCACAATTGTGATCGTAAGAACTGCCGCTAAATTCAGTTGTAAAATGATCCCTAATTGCATAGAGGTTGCAAAAGAAGACTACCCAGGTTTTTGACACCATATTTTAGGTCGCAAGTTGGTCATAAATGACTGCTTAATGGTTGATATGTGGCCGAAAGATGATCATAGCAATGTGAGTTTGATATATGTTGGTTTATGAGCGGATTGATATGGTTTAGTATCCAAGAGGATCTTGAAGAACAAATATAACGGGTCATGGGTGAGATTATATATTGTGTCAAATGTTACGTCTGGATTGTACAACATATTAATCAAGAGATTTGACAGATGTCTTGTGAGATCATACGAACAAACAGATAGATATATCTCAAGATATGGAGGATATATTTAAACTGTAGATATATCATATACGTATTACAGAAGATAAAGCTTATTGATTGATCCTTAAAGAGCTAATTTATGAGAAAAAATATGTTCGTTCCCTTGTTTTGAGGAAATGATTATGGACTTTGAGCTCATCAACTCATATAAACTAGCTCCTTAAAAACTTCAAGTTGACATGACTTGAGCTCGTTCACTAGTATAACGTTATGAGCAGAGTCAAGCTAAAGGTAGCTACCTCGTATAATAACTTTGGACTGATTTGGCTTATGAACAGAAGATAACTCACTCGTTTGTCAAAACTCGTTTAATTTCATAATGATTTTCTCAAATTAAAGACAGAATGAGTTAATTCAGCCTGATTAGCGGGCAGATTGATATGGGTTCGAACCACGCAACTCTTGAAGAATAATAAGTAGCATGACATACTTGCATACAAATAGAAATAAAAATAACAAAAACTAAATGACAAACATGAGAGTCCACCAGCTAATATTTCTTCTAGTGGTCCATACAGCCTACAAGTTACTAAGCCATTACTTTCTATAAATCAAAGAGAGTCAAATTGCATGATATATGAAGCCAACAACATTGAAAAAATGAAAATTGATTCCTAGATGAAAATAATACCAGTAATCACAAAAGCTGTTTATAACCATCAAAATTTGCCTATAAGCTAAACAATTGCTTAACAAACAATGATATCACATTCATCAAGTTATAATAAATAAAAACAAAATTGCTCACCAAATTTTCAAGCCTATTCATCAGTTTCAGTTCTCCTTCTTTTCTTCCTCTCGGGCGTTGCTGAATTACCAATCTCGCCCCCATCAGCCTCTGCATTCTTCCTCTTCTTCTTCTTTTTCTTCTTTTCTTCACTCTTTTCGCTCATGGTCTCAATACCTTCTTTTAAATCAACTTCAATATTGTTGTTTTCCCCACTCAACAAACTACCCTCGGTCTTCTTCTTTTTCTTCTCTTTCTTTCTTGATTTACCTTCAACTTCAACAGGATCCTGTTCAATTTTCTTCTTCACCCCACCATTTTCAAGAACCCTAGTCCCATCTTCTTCTAAACTTCTATAACTTACATTAGATCTAGTTGAAGCTTCTTCCTTCGACGAACCTTTCTTCAGCCTATGGTGCTTTTTAAAGTACACAAGCTCGTTAAACGCTGCAGAAGAGCGACGAAGGTAAGCAGTCACAGGTTGAGAAGCTCCATTTTCAGAGTTCACAAAATTCGACAAGATGTTGGCCGCTTTAGATAGATTAACAGGCTTCGTAGATACAATTTTGGCAGTTACAGTCTTCATCTGAATCCAAACAACATGAACACACACAAACTCAAACAAACTTCAAAACTCATATACCATAAGTACATAACAAAACATATTAATTCCTTCAAATTCAAATTTCACTCCCCTAATTCACTCCAATCGAACATATTAACTCTTTCAAGTTCTCTTTTACTAATCGTTATAACTTACAAGCTCCATAGTAACAGCGATACTATGAGACTTAGGTAAAAAAAGTAGCATCTAAGGAAAACTACGAGACCATTTGTTAGCAAATCAACTAAACAATTACAACATGATACGAAGAAACAATCAGTAACCTAATTTTCAAACCAAAAGATAAATACGATCCAACTATCTAGTTAACCCTAATTTAGCATAGAAGACGCAAATAGATGAATAAAACTTAACGAAATGAGATAGGTAACAGACCTGAGGCTGATGAAGATGAACAAAGGGTGAAAAATATGACAGAAGCGAAGGAGATTGAGAGGATGATGAAGATGAAGATGAAGATGAAGATGAAGATGAAGATGAAGATGATTAGAGACTGCAGAGGTTTGAACGTTGGTTGCCCTCGTTCGCCGCTTTGCACAGTTGCTGTTTTGGGTGAATGTTTTGAAGATGAACTAGTTTGACCCGGATTGGTTAGACTTATCAGCCCATTGGGTCCAGAACATAGCCCAAATAAAAGAGAATTATGCATCAGTGAATATTGACCCATTCAGGAAGTTGGGCCGCAATATTTAAACTCATAATCTGATGCGAGCAAAATCATTTAGGTAGCGGTTGGTATCAATGAATGAGAGACGGAATGAAATAAACGATTAAGGGTTTCTCTCTAATCACACCAAATGCATTATATCCACCCTTATATTTTTTTTTCATTCCATTTCATTTTATCCTTAGTTACCACCACCACCATTCACTCACCATCACCGACCACTACCAGCCACTGACCACCACCACCAAGGCCACCACCACCGACCACCAAGATCAAGAGCCACCAACCACCATCACCACCACCATCAAAACCAGCTACCACGGCCGGTGACCACCACCGACACCACGCACCACCACCATCGGCCACCACCAACACCACAACCTCAGCCATAACTACCATAACCACTTTTACATTCCATTCCTTCGTATTTTCATATTTAACAAACAAAACAAAGTAATAAGTCATTTTATTCTTAAACTGTAAACAAACAAGATAATAGAATGTAATGATTCATTTGATTCTTCCATCAATTTCATTCATTTGTCCATTCATTAGCTCATACCAAACATATCCTTAGGCTGAAAATTAGTATTACAAAGACCCATGACTTCTGCCCTGAAAATTCATTCGTAGATTTAAACAAATCCATAGTGTTGGGTTTGAATTATTATTTCTGTCTGAACATCAGGCAAAACTTATTTAAATCATTTTTCTATAAATAAACCATATCTTCGGCGACTTCAACCTACTGTTGACCACATATTAATCCACTTATGGTTTGTTCAAATACATGAATCGTTGTACGTAAAAAGTCCACTGACCTAATTCAATATTTTTCTATACGTCGATGATCTAACTTGTTTAAATTATATCTTTATGAAATCAATGGTAAACATCGATTAATAACATAATCGTTGCTGATATAGCCTGTAGGGATTATGCATTAGTTTATATGCAAATGGGGTAAATTCAGGTGGTCTCATGGGATCCCAGCACATAGATATAGTCTATACGCTCTTCAAAAGATTGTAGAAGTTAATGAGAGACCAACTGCTGATCTTGAAGCCTTCATTAATGTGACGAAGGTGCATCTTATCGCTATCAAAGTGTGTTTTTTCTTTTATTCTTTTTAAATGGTGACTTATATCACATCTCATGTTCTAAACAGGTTACAGAAAATGGAGACTTTGTTCGTCTAAAAACAGTGCTTCTAAGCGAGAAGCCACGCGCGCTGACATTGAAACAAGACCTGCACTACTGGCCGACTTGGGAACTGAGGTTTGATCCGGACATTGCAAGGTAGCAGCCGATGATATAGAAATACTAAATCGTAAATAGAGTTCAGGTTCGAATTCCATAGCATAATATCATCAAAAATGGATACAAATTTTGGCTAGCGTAAAACAATTAAATCGTTATGAGTTTGAAGTAATTTGACTTCTACCATCCATGTATAGGTTAAGATACTGTAAATTCCACCATGATTAACATTCCCATGCTTCATTTTCTGCTGATCTTCAACACTCTTTTCTGAACATTAGAAAATCTGATATTCACTGGCATTTAAATTTGTACATTAGTCAAAACAGATATTTAAAATCTAATCATATTAGAAACTGTGTATGTGAGGTGAGTCCAATCAATATATTGATATTTGCAAATTTGTTTGGTTTCATAAACTGAGCATGTTTACAAGAAACTCTACTAGTTGTGCCAAACGTGTCATCTGGAGGACACTAATTTGAAACACAAGCAAAGGCAGAATTTCACATTCTTTTGCAACTTTTAAAGGAAATGGTAACAAGATTAATGAAACTTTCGATATGCGTCTTGATAATCAGATAGTGTTAGCATCTTCAAATTCAAATGGGATTGAAGTACTAAAGGGCATTAGCCCAATGGTACAGAATTCCTATGATGTTCTTTTCACGTAGTGAGGGTTTAAGTCTTGTCTTGAACAAAATGTGATGATTTACTGAGCGTGTGAGTTCATTGTTTAAAGAAATAGTGTTACGTTTTTGAAGAGTCTCTAACATGCCATCTGAATTGTTATCTAGCAAGTAGTCGATCTTTGCTACTTTTATTCTTACAAACCTATGATGACAAACAAACATAACCTCTAAACTCCGTTTGATAGTAAGGTTTGGAGGTGAGATGAAAGAAAACTCTACCTTCATCCCATAACATAAAGATGTTGCTCTAGAGAGACCTCAATACAAACTAACTTCTACGTACTGTTATTTAATTTTCTCTTTGTTTTAGTACTTTATTTTACAATCATATGAAGTACTCATATTTGTTTTTAATAAGGACTGAAGAGATTTCAAGTATGAATTCTCGTGTTTAATCACGTATCTATCTTAACCTGTTAATTTCTTTTCGAAAGAGACCCGTCTTGTTTTGAAACACAATTTGAATTTTTTTTTAAATTTTAATCAACAGTTTGCAATTCATTTTTGAAATTGGTCTAATTATTCTTTGAACAAAGTGAGCAAATGGAAGGAAGAAGTGCCTTCAATCTTACACCGACTGGCTAGCTTCCTTCATGTTCAAAACAAATTAAACAACCATTTTAGTGTTATATATAATCAACTTATTTCACTTGGGTATATATGTGTTATCGTCATTTTATATAATATTTGGACATTTAATATTGTTGCCTTCCTTCCAAGATTATATATCTATGAAAAAATGCAACACGCCAAACGGGGTCTAGAGGTCCTACAAAAACACATATATTAGTTATCTACAATGAAATGCGTAAAGTTATTACAAAACATAAAAAGATCTTATCAATGGAATATTTTCTTTATCGTATGAAATCTTTGTGTTGGTATAAGTATTATTTTATTTATATGTCTCGGGTACAAGCTTGATGTCAAGTGAGGGAGCTCCCCTCATTAAATTTTGACCAACAGTTAAAAAAACTTTTAAAATATTTAAAAACATGTTATGGATTGATGTAACCATTTTTTATTAGACTATTAAAATACATCAATTTACTACACTTTAATGCAATTGCAATTATAGTAGTCATTTCAAGTTTTCAACCCACTTGTTTTTAATCCTCAGACATGAAAATTCTTAGAACCTTCACTAGTAATATGGAATAGATTGATTTTAATTTATTATTTTTCTTAAGCACGTGAAATTTATATCTTTATAAACATGCTTATGGATTCATGCGACAGTTTTTACTTTTTTTTTTAATTTTCTTCAAAGCACGTGAAATTTTTATCTTTAGAGTTCTTTACATGCTACATCAATATTCATTTATGTGTGGTAATTTTTTTTTCGAATCCATAATCAACTATTACATGGTATCTTTTTTAACCTAATCATTTTATGTGTCACCTCACCTTCCCCTTCTCGCTCGCTTCCTTTCTTAACCTAAACCCTCCGTCGATGTTTTTATCTTTGAAGTCTGGATCTAGGGTTACGTCTTTTGTCTTCGAACCCTCCCATTTACTTTGTCTTTGAAGTCTAACTTTAGGTCAGGGTTTACATTGATGTTCTTCATAGTTCATATTTGACTGAAGTCTAACAATGCTCAATTATTTAATCTTCAAATCGTTCTTTGTCGAAGTATTTTAACTTATTTGTCTTTATAGAAAAAATCAAGAACCTTCATCACATGACAAGAAACCTTCCATGCAAAGGTCATACTTTTCATCTCGGCCTAAAGAATGCTAGAGCAAACCACCAAAGGATTATGACGGGATCGACAACTGACGGCTATGAGATGCTTCACATGTGATAGACTACGACGAGGGCAACGGATGGTGGAGGACCAATTCTTTCGTGTTACTTTTTTCTTCTCCGATATCAAGTATTTTATTATTACTTTTTATTTTAACATCGTGTTAGCAATGAATAACAGACGAGCACAACATGTATCTAGCTCAACTTCTTTTGAAGCCTAAAATGATTTTCAAGTAAGAGCCATTGCAATAAAAGTAGATGTTTAACTTAAGTTCCCAATAATAATAATAGCTAATCATCATTATTCATTACTAATTTTTTTAGGTGACAGTGACATGAAATGAAATAAGCCACACGAGCTAACGGACAAATAAAGAGCCGTGAAGTTTGCGTCGTTAAAGCCTGGAGTCAACCGTCAGTCAATGCCAAAAGTCGTTAAGTCTACTCGGCCCGTGAGGCACGAAAAGTGCCATCAACTCATTTCCCCATCAAATTACCAAATTTACCCTCAACAAAAATAATTATGTGGGTTTTTTTTTAAATTATTCCGATTATTAAATTATAATAAAAGCTTGTACTTTGGTTAATGTTAACTTGACCCGACTAGTAATATTTTCTTTGTGTGCGACTGTTTTATTTGATTGACACCATTGGTTTCTTAAAACCTCAATTCATTAAGTTTGTATATGTAATATGTTATAATTTTTATCAACACTTACAATTGTTTACATGTGAAGAATTATAGTTTAGAAGAATATTTTTTTGAAAAGTCCAGACTTCAAACCGACCACCTTAACGGTTCATAGGTTAGACTAGTTTAGAAACATGATTTATTTATTACAAAACAACATATTATTGGCATCAGTGTCGAAAGTAGGATTTCTTAGTTACAGGGTCATAAGGTTATTTTATCTATTGACCGAGTTCAAATTATGTTTTTCTTAAAATCTCAGTTTTTATAAATAAAAAATTCATCAAATTCTGACAACTAGGGGTTACGGAGCCTCTTCACCATCCTTTGGTTCCGCCCCAAACGTCACTTCTTTTAGCACATGTCAACAGATAATTGTCACCTATGACTTGTATTAGACTTGTATTTTTAGTATGTAAAACATATATCAAAGCATGGATTGTTTTGTAATTTTCACTTGAACAAAGATGGGGTCTTTTGTCCATTACCTTAATAGTCACTCTATATATACCAACCACCATGGTCCAATACTTTCAACAACCACAATTGCACTTATAACATAGTCTTAATATCCCCCTCATTCCCCATCGTCTACAGTTGATTATATTCTTGTAACATCTACCATGGCTAGACATCTAATCTTTATACAAAAGACGGTATTACCCTTCCCGAGCCTCACGTTTATCGCGGTTGTACTCGCGGTCATATCCGTGTTCTCAATCATTGGTTTTCTATGCGGTTCACACGGTGGTTTAAAAAGATCGGATACGTATAAGAGAGAAAAGAACACGGTGCACTTAGGTGACAAAAAGCCGAAGATGTCGAAATTAGGAAGTGGTTTGAGTAGTAAGGCGTTATTGATGGCCAAGATGATCTCATGGAGGAAAGTAGAGGATGGAGGATGTGATGATGATCATGATCATGAACATGATGATGATGAGGCGGTATGGAAGCGGACAATTATTATGGGAGAACGATGTCGGCCTCTCGAGTTTTCGGGGAAGATTTCGTACGATGAGAATGGGAATCCTATCCCGGAAAGTCCCAGTAAACATGGGTCGTAACTTAGTTGCTACTGATTAACGTAAAGTTTGTTTGTTGAAACCATGAATGTCTTGTCATAATGTCATATATGGTTATAGACAATCTTGTATGAGTTTGTTTGTTTCATATGTGTTATGTTATTTGAGTTTTTTTTCTCCTAATATTATGATTTTTTTTAGTTTGATTGAACAAATGTGTTGGTTTTTCCTTGGTGTTAAAAGACCAACATATGTTGATATTACAAGTGTAACCATGACAAAATTCAGCTTGGGTTAGAAAAGTTTTCAAAAGGATTGGTTTTTATTATATTTACATTGGTTTCAATTTTGGACTTGTACATTTTTAAGTTAGGGTTTGTTTTTAGTAACGTTTTCTTTGAATTTGGGTGTGCTATGACAATTTATTTTTTTGTTTTGAGCAACAGATGGTTAGAATAAACTAATCAAACATCTAGAATAAAAAAGTTACAATTATAAAAGTGGATTTTATGTCCACTCAACCCTGGAAATTTGGAAATATATAGTGTTACGACAAATATTTAGTCGAATTATGTTTAGTTTTTGGGTTAGTAAAATTCTAGCTTCTCGGGTTTGAAATGTCAAGAAACCCATATCCAAGGGTAAATGTAATGGATACACCCTCTGTAGTGAAGAACATATAGAAAAGTTTTTATTTGTGTTTACAAGTGTATGTAGGGATGTAATATGTATGCGTTAGGGAGACTAGAGGTAATATGAGGAGAGGAGTAGCTCAACCTATTTGCCAAGTATAATTTTAATGTCAAAGAGTTCATTGCAACCAGGTATATCAAAAAGGGGAAACACGCGCCACCACAGGCGGAAAAAGCCATCTGTCAACCACCACAAATTCTTTCTCTCTCTATAGGCTACATGTGCATCATCAACCAGTAGACGGAAATCAATAAAGGGTGGGGCACCACCATCGTCGCAACAAACCGGCAGATGAAGATTTGGCGGCCGATAACCGGAACTACCTTTCTTTACATATAAATCTAATAGTGAGAAAGGACCAAAGTGCAAAGAATGAAAAACCATATGGCCAAAATCTAAACCTCACAAACTTCACTGCTTCTTCAATTTAGGGTAATTTTAATTATATGTTTAAAATGATTGATATATACTATGTTAATGAAAATTAGTAAACTGTTAAAAATAGTTGATAATCAATATTTAAACTAACTTTGTACATGTTAAATTAATTTAAAATTAAGTCATATTTATTCATGTAAATAAATTTGATAAATAAGTAGCATTTACGATAAGAATCCAAATTAGTTGATTAACTATTACAAACTTTAAATTTTAAATATAAAAATGATGAATCAATTGGTGGAACATTAAACTTTTTCTATAAATTAAATGATATTCAATTGAGAGATTTATAGGAATGGGAATAATTGATAGATGTTTTTGTATTTATGAATTTAAGCGGGAAAAATAATTTTACATGCTCTGTAATTTAGACGCGTGTACAACTAAAATTTTTGTTTATTAAAAAGTATAAATATAGATATAAATATAAATTTATAATCTATAACTTCTAATAAAATAAGGTTTTTTTGCCACTTGTCCTTCTCTTAACCCATGTGTTTGTCACTTGTCATTTTTTCTAGACATTACACACATATAATTTTCCTTTCAAAATGGTATTATAGTAATTTAAATACTCATACGAATTTCTCTCTCTTATTAAAAATAAATTTTATTAATTGTTATGTTTCTCTCTCTTATCTAATTTTTTTTAAATCAAACTATCTTTTTTTAATTAAAATCTAAATAAAAAAAACTAAAGTTTTATACAATATGAAATTTTCTAAAACATTAAACATTTTTAAACAAAATATTTTAAATCATTTTGTTTTTTTAAAAAATTATAAACAGGTGAAATATTTTAAAATAGTCTTATAAAAACAAACAGAATAATTACAAACCATATTATTTAAAAACAAGTTTTTTATAAAAAAATTTTTTATAAAAATCTTAATACAAATGTTTAAAACTGAAACTATTTACATAAGAGAGTTAAAAAAAATAGTATAATTATATATATAATATTTTATATTAAAATATTATACTGTAACTATTCATATTTATTTTACATATATATTGTACATTAAAATTTAATCCGTTTATTTAATGAGTGTTTAGCCTATATATCTATATATAAAAAAGTAAAATAAGCGTGAAACAATTGTAAATCTCATTATACTTACTTTCTCATTTTTTTATATTATTAATAATAATATTGGATACTAATAATATTACTCATACCATTTTTAAATTAAAAAATGTATAATTTAATAAATTAAAAACCTATTTTTATTAAAAACACACTTTTTAAAAATAAAAATTTTATAAAATACAAATACAATGAAATTTAAAAAAAATCATTTTTCTTATAACAATATATTTAAAAATCATATTTTTTTATAAAACAAAAGTTTAAGAAATATATTATTGTTTATTTACTTGAAAGAGCTATTTATACATACTTATAATCATATTTTATCTTCAAGTATGATTTTATAATGCATAAATTTTTATTAATATTTATTTAATATTTTATTTATTCAATCCGTGTATTACACGGGGATTATCTAGTATAAATATAAATATAGGTTTAATCCATGGGTCCGGCACGAGGGAGCTACATTTGGAGTCAAACTTAATGGACTGAATATGCTTGAACCCAAACCAAGTGTCCGTTAAGCCCAATGTTATATGTTATCTACTATCAATTGATTCATATTTTATGAGGACCAACTGTCAAAGTGAAGTGAAGTTTGTTGGTAAAAGGTAGACGAGTAATTATAATGTCATCAAACACATTTATCCAATGGTATACTAGTGTACAAGTAAATTAGATATGTGGAAGAGCTATTTTAAACAATAAAAATGTATAACTACTAAATTATATTGGATATACAATTAGTAATAAACTTCGGATTTTAATATCTTCAAAGTGGAAATAAGATAATCACAGCATATACAATTTAATACTCTTTTTTATCGCACAAAAATAAGGCTTGAGGTGTTATAATTATGTGAGTCAAATTTATTTTTCATGTCACTTGTTCCCTAAATAAGTTTGTGAAGCTTTGTGTGGAAATCAGACGTTGGCAAAGACTCCACAAACGAATTTACGACTGATATTATCGAAGAATCAATGATAGACAATTCACCAACGGATAACAAAAACTCTTTCATTTGTACAATGTTCGGTATTTGTAGATTAATGTCTTAGAAGAAAACGACGGTGATGTAAAGGGGTTAGCAATCACAATAGATGAAGATTTGGGCAAAGCTCTGGTAAATTGACTAAACGAAAGCGTATCAAAGATTGATTGAATGAATAACTAGTTCATGTTTTTAAACATAACACACGTTACAGATCCCCTCACCCCACCCACCCACCCACTAGATAGTTTTTTTATATGAACATATTCTATCAAATCATTTGTATAATGTTTAATATTGATATAATTAATTATGTATTGGAAGAAAATTGGTGGCGATGCAAAGGGATTTACTGTAACGATAGGCGGAGATGAGGTTAATTTATTGAAAGAAAGCTTATTGAAAGCCATATAAATTACTAATTCAATGTTTTTATACATGAACACCTTTATACGAATCTCCGCCTAGTAGGACTGCTAATCCCTCTGCATCACCACCAATCAGTTTCTTGTCCGGTCCAACCTTAAACCGGTACACACAGGGTACAATGATCAATTTAGAATTACTAGAACAAGGAAGTTTCTATAATAAGTAAAAGTTAAAGATCCCAATTAGACAACTCATGCAATTTGGTCCGCCTAACAACTAACAGGATATAAGAATTAGACAAAATCCAAATTAGACAACTCATGCAACTTACACAACTATTCTCACAAAAAGCTAGTTCTATGAAACAAAAAACATGATATTAATATCGACAAAATACCAATCATTATGCATAGATTCCTTTTCTGTATTTTCTCACATACAAATTAAAGAATGATGATGATGAAGAAATATAGACATATCATTTCCCCAAAATTTTAAAAGTACTTGTAGCTAGTTTTAAATCTCAAATTTTTATGTACTCAAATTGCTTTTAAAAGCAGAAAGACAGAAGATAGTAAAGAAATAAACTTTTTAATCAACTTTTGAAAAGAGAAATAGAATATGGTTACCTTTAAGTCCTTTTGCACATAAAAGTTACCCCTAATTAAAGTGTAGTATTATAGGATTCTTTGTATGTGGTGTAACATATTAGATTTTGTGCGTGTATCACTACGTAAAATAAGTTGCTACCAATTATTGTATTGCTTCATGATTCAGACTGTTATTATGAGTAGGAAATTACAAGTTTTTATTATGAATTTGAAACTATAAGTTCAAAATAGATTTTTATTCTTTATTGTTGGAGAAATATTCTAAAAAAACTAGTCAAGATTTTAAGTAGGAAACTCAAAAGGAAATCATTAACTGATTATAGATGGTTCACGAGGTTGTTTACATAATATTGGCTATGAAATAAACAAGTAATAAGAGAGAGAGAGAGAGAGAGAGAGAGAGAGAGATAGAGAGAGAGAGATTTCTAGAGAGAAAGAGAGGAAGAAGTTTATTTTTCATTGCATACCATCTATAATCTGACTGATCATTACAACGATTATAATGACCGCATCATGATCGTTATTAGAGTTTACAACATCAACTCTCAACTTTACAAAAATAACACCATTGACACTCTTAACTATTTAACAATACTATTACGTAACATTGGGTTTTTCATAGAACGGCTTTTAATCTATTCTACTAATTATTACTTGAAGAATTTAAAGTTTGATCTTGACCTAAATTTAGCATCTAAACAATACATCTTTTCACTTTAAGTGTAGATTAGGACACTTAATATTAGTTATCAAAATAGATTCTAATTTATTGCATGGTGGTGTACAAGTATGTGAGGAGGTCCATAAGACCTAGCTTATAATATAGTTGTTGTTACACATTATGAATATGAAAATTAACCCTGCAAAGTTAGCATTCTTTTTTCTGTGCTGGTCAAAATTACCTCAAAACATCTTAACAAAAAGATCATTGAATTTACCTTATCTCAATCATTATATATGGAGACGCATACGTCGGCCCTTCTACTTCAGAGATTATTTAACATTACGACAAAATAATAAAACATATTGCAAGTTCAAATAACAATAATAATATCGTAACAAAGTTAAACCTCCTTATGTGCCTAATAAATAGAATAACTCAATTACGGTTTATTAAAATATATTTATCCCTAACTCAATTTGTTCCCTATATAAAAAGATTCATTTAGTAGATTTCATATATGTTTTTTTTAAAAAATACCTCATTCTCGATAAACTTGCTTTCTATCGTGATTATTATACACAAGAAATATTTTAATTTGAAAGTGTTAATCAAAGAGAGTTAAAAATAAATATATAAAAAGTTAATTACTTCTTATTTATTTTCAAGATACATAAAATATATCTCGCAATTAATATCACAAGCAAAGATCGATTTCAACAAAGAGAGTTAAAAATAAGTTATGGCGCACAATGTTACATGATAGAACACGCGTTAGGGTTATCGTCGCTAAAGAGGTGAGTGATATGTTCATCGGTGGTGTTATGGGCGGCAACCGCCTGAACAACGTTCTTAACATGGCCCGCGGGAGCCCTCTTGTCATAGGCTTGAGCCACGTAAGGATAAGTCACCAAATTGTAAGGTATGTATGGCCAGAACTCTGCCCTTTTTCCTGTGCTCTTCACATTCTTTAACACCTTGTTTGGATCCACATTTCCACTAACTGTTACTCTGCTTTGCTTTCTGTTAACCTCCACACTCTTAACACCTTTATAAGATTCAACAACAATAATAATTTCAAAACACACGAAATGTATGCATATACATGAAGGTTTAACCGGTTCAGTCAACATATTATCGTGTTAGAATTATTAAAGCATTATAATGAAAAGAAAAATAGATTTTAATATTACGAACTTTAACTTTTTCATTGAAAATAGTCGTCCAAGATATTTATGTACAAAAGGTTTGAGTCTAAAATTATCTAAAAATCTTTCAGATGTCTTACAACTATATTATCTTATGATGGTCAATACAGTCTTTTACTGATTGACTGATAATAATGCTTGTTGACAATTTAACCAATGACACATTTAACTTGAACTTTCGTTGCCAAGGGTAATTAATCTACTGACATAATCATCATAAATTTACACTTCTCACTCACAATGATGATTATCATCGAAAATGAAGAAACATCTTTTTCCTTGTAAACGAAATCAAGTGTAACTTTATGATTATGGGAGTGAGTTTACCCTTGACTATACGAGTGAAAGTTACAGTGTTATTGATCAAATTACCACTATGTATTATTATCAGTGAATACGTCATTTTGGATGATCAAAATTTGCCAACAGAAAAAAAATGATTACAGAGGATTGTGTAGATACCTTTCATGGATTTGACCGAATTCTTGACCCTTCTTTCACATCCATCACAATCCATTTTGACTTTTATTTCAACTGTCTGGGAAACAAAACCACAATCAATTTTTGTTACACATACACATTTATATATACATACACAGATAGAGAGATGGAGGAGAGAGATGAGTATAGATGCCTGCATTGGTTTTCTTCTGCTTCTGCTTCTGGTGCTTGTGGCATTAAAAAAATTAGAAAGATAGTCAAGTGCTCCCATTTTCTTAGGTAATTTGAGAGAGAAAGATATAGTCTAGATGGTATGGTATGCAATCAGTAGTTTAATATTTATATAAAAGGGCCATTGAGGACTTTGGGGTACAATATGGACACCAAGCATATAAAGATGTGGTAATTAGCTTGTTTACTCAAAAAAAAAAAGAAAAACAAACATTTTTCCCTTAAGAATAATATTTTGTGAGATAGAAGTTAAATTCTAGTATTATTATTTTGTAATGGTTTGTAACTAAGAGAGTTAAAACTTATGTATTATTTAAATTCATGCATTTATTTTTAGCGAAAGCTTATTCATTTAGCTCTATTTGATGTAAATATTTAACACAGATTTTGTAATCTGTTTATTTTGATAAAAAATTTATTAATAAAACAGTTAATTCATCTTTTTGTGACATTATGCATCATAAGTAAAAAAAAAACATTTATTTCTAATTTGGAAAAAAAATCAATATGGAAATGAACATTATAAAAAATATATAATTTGGTTGTGCGATTCTATAACCTTATAGGCATTTGGTACACTTGAAGAAAATTGTGTTTCATGATATAATTTAGTATATTAATAAGTTTATTAACTTTTAAAATTCAACTTTTTTTTAAATAGTCATATTTGAATCTAGATCTAGAAGGAGTTTGTGAGTTTGTGCCATTAAGTTTGTGAACTTGTTCTTTTACCTAAAGTAATGATTATGTAATGGATATTCTAATTAAAATTCTAGATCACTACTACTTATGACTCACGAGTGGGTGTTATAGAATTGTATATGGTGTATTTTTAAAATATGACTCACACAAATATATAGTTTTGATCCTAAACTACATCGCCTTCTAATATTTTATGTCCCTAGTATTTTTAAATTTCTTCGACTCTTACTAGTAGGTTACCAATATAAATGTCTTTTGAAAACAGTATTTTTTAATGGCATGTTAGTTGTTAGTAAGTTAGTAACACCAAGTTAGTAATTATTTGATCATGTTAGGGATTAAACCATGACCTACAAAAACAACCAAGCTTTCCCCCTCATCCCCGTTAAACCATTAGACAAAAAGATTATTGCTTACTGAATATAATATTTGATGGAACGAAATGAGAATTTGAAAGTAATTAAATAAGGAATGGAAATGATATAAATTAATGAAACTAGATTAAATATGGTGAGTGTGACGTGTGTGTTTTTTATTTGTCAAGTATGTTTGTGAAAGACGAGGATAAGAATATCCATAATCATATATGAACCATAGATATATAAATATCTTGAGTGTGTAGAATATCCATTATAATTTATAAATTTAATTTCAAGTTAAACAAAGATTCAAGTCGTTTTATTAAAAAAGAAAAGGAGAAATAAAAAGTTAAACTAATTTAACGGTTCTCTAACTATGAAGAACCTTAACAATTCATATTTTACTTTTAGATGACCTTTTTCAAAAATACATTATAAATTTACTTACTATTAGGTTTAAATCTATAAGGTTTACTTCAAAACACCTTTTACCTCTTATCATAAATTCACGAATTATAATAAAATATGTAGGTAAAAGATTTTGAGTTAAATGAATGAAATCTAATCAAAGATATCGTATGAGCATTTAAAAATGGATTTTCTTTACGTTTTTTATTCAAGAAAGTATTTGTTTGTTGCTTTGATTTCCACTCATTGGATGTGGGTTTTCCCTATTTCAATTCCAATTATTAAGCATCCACAATAATTAGTGACCCTTTTGATTTGTAGATTCTATTCTATCCATCTTTCTTTAAAGTCACAACACCTTTCTTTTCAAAAAATTTTTACCTCTTATTAAACTATTACCAATAATTGAGCGAAGGTCAATGAGAAAGAAACAGTCAACACTTCGATATTCCTATGCAACGTTTGAATTTCTTTTCATATTGTAAACCGCTTTTGTCATATTCGATTCTAGCCGATTTAACTTCTTGAGTCGTCTTGTTATTATTTATATAATATTTTCTAGGATACGTGTGTCTGGGACATGGTTATCAGTGGCAACTAACAAGTGTTGAGCAAGATAACTAACTGCCGGTATTACACATTTTAGAGGTCACAAAACTATTTCGGGTTATGATAGGTAAACCTTTACTACCGGTTAAAATGGGTCATATTGAAGTTATTAACAAAAGCCACATGCTAAAGTTATAGAAGCTAAATAAAATTATAATTTTTTTACGATAATAATATAATTTATTTTTTAATAATACGATTTGGCACGTATTTAAGATTTTAAATTGGTTTGAACAACTTTTGACTAGTTTAACGTGTTTTATTCAAATAATTAATCATACCAAACATGCACGATATATGTATTTAGTTATTAACAAAAGCCACATGCAAAAGTCATAGAAGCTGCCTAACAAAGATGCCGGTATGCCATGGAGATATGATACTATTCTTTTCTTTGCATCAAAGTTTCTTTGTGTGGTGCTAACTTCAGTTACTAATGACCGCAATTATACATTTATTCTGTATAAACATATTGGTTGGCGGCTTAGAGAAAGAACTGCTCGAATGTTTTGTTGCCGACTAAAATGCATACATGGTGTTTGACAGTGGCGGAGCTTGAAAAATTATAAGGATGGGGTGAAAGTCTCGAGACTCGGTTAATGGGGGCAGGCTCAATACGTATAAACTTTTAGACAAAATATGTAAAAAAAATATTCTTAAATTGTTTAGACGAAGCTTTGTTCTTCGACTTCAATTTGTCTTCGTTTAGTCCAGTTCAAAGTTTAGTGCAGCCATAGGACAATGATATTTTCTTAGCTAAAGGTAGATCAGAAAATGAAAACTTTTACAAAAGCCCGCATTTCACGACTGTAACAAATGTTTATCCGGTGCAAATCCTTTATCATACGCACGATGTCAACAAAACGAGGCATAAAAACCAAAGCGCAGGCAGAGAGAGCCACGCCCACTACTAATTATTAACTGTCCTTTCAGTTGGGACTTTCTCGTGTGTCGAAGGCTTCATTTCCCGCAAGTGACCAGTTAAAGCCATGCAATTTCCTAATGGCTCTCTTCCTACTGTCTCTTTTGCTTAAAGAGGTCAATCCATCGTATGTTTGTCTTCCAGTTCCTTAACTCCCAAACCTTGGATCATTGAATTAGCTTCCGTTGTGTAGAAAATTGTTTCCCACGACTTAAACTTATAACATTAAGATCATAAATAAAAATCTCTACTGCTAATGAAGTATGTCAAACTTATTTATATATTACTGATTATCAAGTTTTGTGTGCATTAAGGTTTATACTTTAACCTTAGTGAGTTGTACCCATTTTTGAGTTTTTTTATTTTATATTTTTTTTACTTTTAACCTCAATACATTTTCATCTTTTACAATTTAACCCCTATGAATTTTCACTTTCCACTTTACCCCTATATATACTTTTCATATTTTTATAAGTTTTTCGTTTTACGTTTCGGTCTAATGTTTACCAAATAACACACTGCAATGTGTGCTCATGATTTTAGGTTTACGTTTATTTTTTCTCTTTAACGGCTTGTCACAACGCGTGAGTACTAGATCGACTTAGTTATTTTTTAATGTTATACGTTTCACGTGTGTGATTTAACATTTTTACGTCTACTTTCCTTTTGGTTTTATATTTTTCGTTTTTATTTCTTTTTAATACGAGTTTTCGGGTGTTGGTGATTGCTAAAGGTAGTATGACATTTTTGATACTTGACATGATCTTACGCCGCCACCGCAACACGAGGGGCGTAATACTAGTTAAATATAAACATGAAATGAACCTCTTAATGGTTTATAGACTCTTAATGTTAAGAGATAACATCTTAATGATTACCTAATAACCATTCAAACTTAAGGTTACCGCTTAACCATTTAACGGAGACTATGAATCATTAAAAGGTATCCTCTTAATGATCATTGTTACCAAACAACCCCTTACTTAATTAAGGTTATATTTTGTTAATTATTGCTTGGTGGGAGTTAGGTAATCTGATATGAAATCAACCTCAATTAATGAGTACATGAAGATTAATATAATCATAAGTCTTGAAGCCACAAGGAATATGATTGTGGGGGGGACTAGTTAAAAGTGAAAAGTGAAAAGTTGAGAGATTCGATTGACAGAACCTATCTTTTAAACAGGGTTTTGTTTGCTTATGTGATGCCTGTAGGGAACTGCTGATAATGGAGAAAGTGTTGATGTTTATGATCATGGACACACACACCCATGAGTTTATCTTGACATGTGCCTTCATAAGAGGACCACTACATCACCTAGCTTACAGCCCCAGCCCTTTCTACCATTGCAAGTTCACAGCGGTGGCGGTGGGTGATGTTGACCAGTTGAGGCCCGTTCTAAGTTAGCAAGTTTTATTAGAGTGGCTCGCGTAACCCGTTCTATAACTAAAATAGACACACATTAACCCGTCAGAAACTAAAGTTACTGAATGGGTCATAATTACAATAGATAAATTAGGAATAGTGAACCAGAAAAATACAATATGACAATGTGGGCTACCTTTGTGTCATCTAGAAACCCTCACCTGTAGCACATGACTATTGGGTATTTTGCAAAATTATATTCAGATAACTCCCAGTATTTGCAACACTTATATATGATCCTTCATGGTTTCAAATATATAAACCAAAATGGCTATTACATACACTTTCTAATCCAAGAAAACCAAAAAATTGGATTTTGAAACTCTTTTAAGATCTCACTCCAATTAAATCTGATGAGTTCCATATACAAACCTCCAAATTCAGCTCCCCACATGAATTTAGATACCCAAAAGGAACCAAAAGAAAATCCGAAGGAGGAATCCCATCAACCCGACCCGGTAAAGTCTGTGTATAAGACTTCAGTCTTAACGAGCTGTTTCCTCTTTCGGAAACTAGACAGTACAAGAAGCGTTCATTAGAAGAGCTTGGCCCGATACAAGTAACCATAACAGTGTGGCCTATGTTTTCAGTCCCTTTATTGAGTACAAAAAGAAGTCCGTCTTCTTCTGCTTGAAGTACAAGAAAAGTTTCATCCATGCCTAATGATACGGGTAATGGGCAATTATACTGAAAACGGTGTCCTGAGTCCCAGTGTTCTGTTGTGAAGTGATCAGATAAGTGCTCAAAAAGACCCGTGAAATTACAGCTTGGAAGAGGGCATGTACATTGACTTTGAGTTTGACCATATGTTATTAAATCATTATGATCGTTCATGTTTGAGAAATCCATAGGGTTATTGTACCCGTAGCCTTCGATCTTGGATGAAAGGACATTTTCGTCTTTGTAAGTAAGAGCCTCATTCCCCTGCATCAATGACAGATTACACACTCAAGAAACATTATAAGCTCAACTCTCTTTCAACAAATTTATACTCTCTGAAATAATAAAAACAAAAAAAGAAGTGATATAACTTACCAGGTTTTCTTCATGTAGAGGCAGAATAGTGCGATTAGCTCTAAGAGCCACCTCTCTCAATGGAAGCACACCAACATTAGCCTTCTCAACTAACAGACTCAACCCAAGACCTCTCTCATTGCAAACAACCTGCAGAATGACATAAATTAATAATCTCCCAATGAACGATTCTATAATCTTAACTAGATACGTCAAATTTCATCAATTTACCTAGATATGGTTAATTTGGATTATATTTAATACCCAACATGTGGACAAAACTCCAACAGTAGAGTTAAATGTTAACAACTTCCTAAATGTCTTTTTTTAAATACATCAATATCTTAATAATATAGTTATTTAATCATTTCTAATACATTAATTATATATGAAGTTTTATGGAAAAAGGATGAAATAATGTTGGCAGGTCAACCCAACAGAACAAAATTACTTAATCTAACATGAATCGGTTTCAACCTGTTAACCAAGCGACTGTGCACCCCATTTAGCCAAGTTAATTACATTAACGTACAACTTACCTCTCCAGACCCGTAACCACCCAGCTCTTTCTCTTGTTTCTCTCTCTCAGAAATATGTTCTTCTGTCCATGAAGATAAGCAGGGAACAACAACAGGTGCAAGCTCACAAGATCCACCAATGGCAACACTCTCATAGTAAAACAGCTGTCATTGTTAATAGTAATCCAAAAATGAATCTTCGATCATCAAAAAAGACATAAAACAATACATGAACAACAGAAAACACCCATTCACCTGAAGAAACAGTAGACAACCACCCACTGCGCGTTGTTTTCCCTGGCGAAAACGAGATACCTCCCTAACTAACTTATCAAGCAGAAATTTTGCCCAATTATACTCGTGAACGCAATCCATATCTGTCAAAAAATGGAGAAATGAAGGACTAACATCTAGCCTTGCTGTAGGACACAAAAGAGTGCCCAACACATAAAGAAGAAACGCTCTTTTAAAATCATCTCCTGCTCCCGGTTCTCCCAATTTCTCCTCCAAAAACCTCACAGAAATTCCCCGATTTGAGGCATTATATTTTAAACGTAGATCTGCTACTAAATCATCAGGCCCAGAATTCACCACATCTCTCCCACTAGCTGGCAATCCCATTACAAGTTCAACATCACGAGGAGATAAAGGAATCCTTTTACCACAAATCTCTAAACTTCGCCTAATCGTATTAAATCTTTCCAATAACCAAAGACACAAACTACGGCGTAGGGTTCTACATTTAAGATCAAGTAGGCTACCAAACCCGATGGCTTTTACTGCTTCCTTTTGGTCAGGAGAAAACCGTTTCATCACATTCACTAAGCGGCCTGGTGAGCACCTTGTGACTAGGTTGACCTACATATTTATAAAGCTTATAAGAAAAATGAGTTCAGAAAGCATTAGCTGACAGACATTATTATAGATTATGTAAGAATGTATTTTCAACAACCTGTTTTCTTGGTTTAGGTTCACGGGCTGGAGTGGAACTTAAGTAATCATCCCACACTTCCCGAGCACGTTTAGTGTATTTTTCTTTCTCTTGAACGGTCATCACTTTCCAAGCATCTGATGCAGCTTTTGTTGCCTATAATGTGAAAATCTAAACTTTTTTACAAGACGTTTCAGGATATAAATCAAGTACGTCATGATTAAAATAGGACCAGAATGCTTACAACTTTCAGACCAGAGGATTCAGGATGAGAAGCACTGTACTCCTTAATGAACTCGCGGCTAGAATATTATTTATATCAGAGTATGTCAATAACTTGGAATAGAAGAGAAAGATAACTGGCAGATAATAGCTTTTCTCATACCTAAAATGCACCCAAGAGCAAGAAGGACGAGGTGTACCACCTTGTTTCTTCTTCTTCTTTCTCCTACTCCCTTCAAATTCATTACTTGTTGCTTCTTTTCTCTTGCTTCCCATTGAATCATCATCACTATTCACCTACATAAATTCAAATACCATCAGATTGTTAGATTACTTTACAAACAATAAGCAATATATAGACTTGGTAAATGTAGAATCACAGTATCCTACTGTGACAAAACTGCATTTAACAATTTCTGAATTTTCTTTTGAGCTATACATATTCATTCCAGAATACAAATACCAGACATCTCACATGCCTCTTCTTTCCCCTAAACCCTGCTACAGCTGGTCAAGGCATTTAACAACAACAGGATGTTTGTTTTCTCCCATCATACATTTGTCAAGCAGCTAACGAGAAGTAAGTTTTCTTAAACCAAATTTAGTCTATCAGTAACTCAGACTCACTAATACCAATTTAGCCATAGATAATCACATCAATCGTTAGTTACATCCATTTAACGTTTTACCAACTATTTACCACACAGGCATTAATGCATTATACAGTAACTATGCATTCACTATCAGAATCAAAATGATCCATCACAAACTCCAAATAACCAAACAACTCCGTTTACACATTATCCAACAACCAAAAGCACAAACCATACCACCATCATAATTCGATCAAAAAACGTCACACTCTACAGAAACGACCAACACTAATGTATTCACCACAGGTAAACCAACACTGCAAACAGAAAACAATACCAGTGGGGAGATGTCAGTTCTGTCGAAATCAGGAGAGCTATCAGCAGCCATGCGTATGTAAGAGTAAAAGGTAAACGTTAGGGTTGTGAAAAGGGGGCAACTTCAAATCATTATTGTGTTTCTAGGGTTAGGGATCGTGATCGAATTGTTTAGGTGATGGATGGTGATTATGCAGGTGATGGTGTGGATGAGGGTGAGGGGTGAAAGTAGGTGCATTTGGTTCCGACGATGGTACCGTGTGAAGAGTGAAGAGGTTTAGCTTCCGATTGGGTTCATTTGCAACGGCCCACCGTCCTTGTAACTAGTGTAACTTTTGTCTTTGTAGTTCTGATATTTCTTACCCTTTTGTTCTCTGTTCTCACTTATTTACCATGACAAAAGAAAAGAGAGAGTAATATTTACGTGTTTAATAAAAATAAATTAATACTAATCAGTGGCACACTTGTAGTTGTATTTGAGGTATTGCTCTGTTAGTATGTGTTATCTTATAATTATAGGCTAAGAGTTGTTTTGACGGTATAAGCTTTGTTAAGGTAATACGGCGTTTACGAAAACTCAGGATTACGTCAAAATCATATAGTTTTGTTTCAATGAATGGTGAGTACCGCCCAACTTTTGAACTATCTAGATAAGTTTTAGAGTAAAATGTTATTTTCATCTCTAATGTTTTGTTGAGTTTGTTATTTCAATTTAAAATTTTTCAATCATTTAGTCATTGTAGCTTATCAAATGTTATAAAAAAACCTACGTTAAAATTGAGGGTATTTTAGTATTTTTCAACACATTAATTATCCAATTAAAATAAACTAACCAATAAATATTCAATTAAAACTATAAGACACATGAAGCGACGACGTTTCGATTAACCCTAATCCGTTGGACATAGGTACCATTGGATATACTCATTTCTAAATTTGTAAAGTTATTATATATTATGCATTGAGAACTTGTGTTATCCTAACTAACAAATCTAACCGGTATTGATACCAACTTTTGATTTTGTTACTAATAACAGTTTCAATCTAACTATTCGTTCACTAAGTTAGTTTGTGATGACATGGTATGTGACGTTGTTTGTGACGTCCCATATGACATGACATAATATATAATAAGAAAATATAAATATATCACTCAATTTTAATCTCTATTTGTCTCCAAATACTCAACCAGCAACAAAAATGTTATCTTAAATAACTTCTAGAAAATGATCTTTTATAAAAATTTGAGTAATATATTTATATTTCTAACAATTATCTTTTATAAAAATAGAATCGAGTAATAAATATAACTATGTTATATTTCATGTCACGAGCATCGACACGTGATACGTTATAAAAAATAACAAACTTAACGAACAGTTAGACTATGATTGTTATTAGTAACAAAATCAAAATTTCGGATTTATACTAATGAAATTGCTAGTTGGAGTTAATATTATCCAATAACCAATAGTTTGTATTATTAAAATTTATTTTTTTAATTTAATGAATAATTCCTTAATTTGTTCATAGTAGGGGGCTCAAAGCTAACGTTGATTAAGTTTAACGATACAAGAGAATCCACTTTCATCGTCATCAACGACAAAACAGAATGATCAAAATCATGGAGATCGTGGCAGTTGTACTGAACCAAAATCGCCTTTAAATCTTTCTATTTACTTCCGGATCCAAAGGGGAAATCGATGAGATGGATGAGGGTTTTGGTGGTGTTCTTCAATCAACATCAATTACTGTAAATGATGAACAATCGATGTTTGTTATACAAATGCAATCGACGTTGTCGTAATGACGGCACTCAATCTATTGCTTTAACTCAAAGTTGAAAGTCTCAGGAAACCTTCGTAGAGGAGTAATGGAAGAATTGAAGGTTTCATCTTCCTTCTTTTGCACTAATTCCATTCTTGTTCTCGTAAGCTTTCCCTTATCATGTTTATGAGTTCGATTATCATACATTGTCCATTATATCTCAATAAATTCTTTGATTTGTGTTTCATTGAGGGATTTTTCGATCTTCAGGTTCTCATTTTTACTAATTCACAGCTTATGCGTTTTAATTTTCTTGATCTCATTGTTATTTTTCTGATTTGTGTTTCCCTATTGTTATAAATATTCTGTTCATTTGTTTCGATTTCATGATCAATGTTCTTTATTTTTATGCTTTTGTTGTTATTTACTGATATGAAGTCTGCACTATTTCATCATGATTCAGTTTTCTTCTTATGAAAACATTTAATTTACAGCTGTTAATATGTTGTTCTTATTCTTCTCTATTCATTTCACCTTCAAATTTAACCTTTTTCAATGATTTGTGCTGATAATATCTTGGTCCATCATGGTGTTTATGCAACTTTAGATGTTCTGTAGTTTATGCTGCAACTACACCTCCATTATTGGATATGCATTCCAGTTTATATAAATGTAATTGTGAGCTGAGTCTTGTAATCATTTACATATGAAATTAGTGAGCTCAATTATGTTATTAACATTAGCCATCTATTAAACTGCAGACCTACAGTGAAGGAAGAAACAGTGCACAAGGGTATTTCGTCTGATAGTATTGTATGTCCTCCCAATTCATTAACTTTTGTTGTTTCTTATAATCTAAAACATGGGGGATCATTCCCTTCTGCTCACTGAATCCACCATTGATGACGTCATTCGAAAATCAAAGTCGATTACATATTCATATAGCAGCTCAGAAAATGAAGGCATGACTACTGCTTTTTCTTCTCGTAGATGGATCTTTATTCTGTATCGTCACCAATAAAATTGGTAGAATGCAGAATCTGCCATGATGAGGATCAAGATACGAGCATGGAGATACCCTGTGGATGCTGTGGCAGCCTTAAGGTACTCTGTACTCTGTTTCTTGATTATATTTCAAGATTATCAATTCTAAAAGTTTTACATTTCCACAATGCATCATATATAGTTCTTGTAGTTGGATGTGAAGCTTGATTTAGACTCCACATGAGAGGCTTTTCACCTGAGTGATTTCATCCAGTTTTTTATTGATTTTTTCAGTATGCTCATCGTATATGTGTTCAGCGATGGTGTAATGAGAAGGGAAACACCACCTGTGAAATTTGCCTACAGGTTTGTCTTTAGTATATATATATATTTCAGTTATCCTCTGACCATGTGACCATTAGCTTTTAGCAAAAATTAGAGACTAACAGTTTGGTGAATGTTTGTTTGTCTATGAGTTCAGCCATTCGAGCCTGATTATACATCACCACCTCCACTCTTCCACTATGGTGGTATTCCTATGAATTTCAGGTGAATGCTCATCCAATATGATATTGTCATTATTCAACGATAAATATAGTATGATATCCCACTTTATTTCAGGGGAAACTGGGAGATTTCAAGAAGGGACTTCTATAGTTTGCAGTTTTCATCAATCATTGACACTAATCATGACTCATTAGATTCTGACTTTGATGACTACATAGCTCCAAGTTCAACAAGCCTCTTATGTTGCCGCATACTTACCATAACTGTAAACACACATTTTCTCACTCTTTGAACATTCGAATCATCTGTCACTATGTTTTCTCTCTAATTTCTTCATTTGTTTTCTTGTAGCTTATCATTCTACTGGTGTTGTGATACGAATTCTACTATACATGAAGGGCCAAAAGAGTTGTTGGTGTATTCTCGTAGGACTAAGAGTGAAAAGAATGTGGGGGGCTGACAGGTTGTTACATAACTAAGTATTATATATATAGAATAAGGAATGTCAGAGAAGGGGGAGAGAGAATAGTATGGTGAGAGGCTCATGCACTTTGCATTGAGAGAGAGCTGTGCTCTGGTCATCCTTTTGTAATTTGCTTGTTCTGCAATCTATTAGTATTTCTTTCAACCTAATTCTTCTCTATTACATCATCAATTTCTTCTTCATCATTCATCTAACAATCCATAACCCATCATTGGTCCGACCTGCCGCTGACCTGCCGTGATCATGGTGAATCAATCTTCTCGGTTGGATACTCATGAGCAACATATTCAACAACTCCAGTCGGATATTGCGGATATTAAGTTATCCTTCTCGGCGTTCGACAAGGAACGTGCAGAATCGGCGGAATTCCGGAAGGTTATGCTTGACTGGATGAAATTTCAGGGGAAACGATCCACCGAACCTCCGTTGGATTCCGGCGTCTCGGGGGAATCTTCTTCCGATCGTAAGTCAGGTTTGGTTTCTTCCGATCTTCCGTGGGCGGTTAAAAAGGTTAAGCTACCTGAATTTTCGGGGTTTGATCCTCAAGGATGGATTCGCAAGGCCACTCTCTTTTTTGATATGAACAATACCTCCGATGAGGTTCGTTTACAGTTAGCTCAATTGAGCATGGTGGGTGTTGCCCAACATTGGTTTACAATAATCACACAGGTTCGTCCTTCGTTAACGTGGATCGAATTTCAATCGGAGTTATTGCAACGCTTTAGCGGTCTGGAAATTCAGAACCCTTACGAACAATTGGCTACGATTCAACAGGGGGACTCTATTTACGATTACATCGATGATTTCGAGTATCTCTTATCGTTGGTTCCCCAGTTACCGGAATCACAAGCCTTAGGGTATTTCGTTGCAGGATTGAAGGCCGATGTCAAGCAATGGGTGCGCCTTCATCGCCCTCAAACTCGCCTGGATGCGATGTATTTGGCTAAGGACGTGGATTCGATGTTACGCCCTACTTCCGGCGGTGTATCTACGTCTCGTTTCCGATACCTTAACCCCGTTGGGCCTCATTCTTCTGGGTTAACGGATGGTTTGTCCCCGGTGGGCCGGTCCGATTCCAAATTTTTTGTTGGGCCCAAATCAACAGATCGCTCCTTCGTTCCGCCGAATGATGTCTCTCGGTTTCGTTCCACTTTTCGTTCATCGCAGACATCCGGGGATGGGGGACAGGTCTCAAACCGAGATCGTGGGGTTCGTACCCTTTCCCGCGCCGAGTGGGAGGAGAGACGAAAGAAGGGGTTATGTTTTCGTTGCGGACAACAATTTGGTCCGGCTCACAAGTGTCCGGAGGGTAAGCTGCGGGTCTTGCTCTTAGGGGAAGATGAGTATGAGTCGCCATTGGGGGAGCAACTAGTGTTGGAATCGTTGGACACCCCAGACTCGGTTTGCAATTCTCCGGTGGGTTCCGGTACTTGCAACTCCTTGGAATTTTCGGGCGATCTAGCTGTTACGGGTATCACTTCCACAATGAAACTAGGCGGTACCTTACATGAAATTCCTATTTTCATGTTGGTTGACAGCGGGGCTTCTCATAACTTTATTTCACGACGATTGGTGGTCGCATTGGGGTTGCCTGTCACAGTTTTTCCAGGAATCTCCATTAAATTAGGGGATGGTCATTGTGTGTTGGTCACAGAGAAATGTTTGGCTATTCCGGTGACGGTGGGTCCTTGTTCCTTTTCAGTGGATGCATTGGTGTTTGATACTGGATCTTTTGATTTCATATTGGGTTTAGCTTGGTTACAATCTTTAGGGGAAGTGGTTCATAATTGGCAAAACTCTTGGATGCGCTTCGTTTATAAGGGAGCTACAGTTCAATTACAAGGTCATCAAGTGCGGCACTCTACTGCTACGGCTCTGCACCCTTGGTTATCTCTGGAGGATGATTCCACCCCTCGATCTCACTCTTCGACACAGGCTGCGGTGGCAGTTCCCTCTCTTCTTTCAGGGGACCTCCCTTCGACTCAGCAGTCTTCGTTGAGTTCACTGTTGCATCGATATGCATCGATATTTTGCACCCCTTCGACTCTTCCACCGCCACGAGCTTATGATCATGGCATTACTCTTTCGACATTGGATCCAATCTGTGTTCGCCCGTATCGTTACCCCCATCTTCAGAAAACTGAGATTGAGAGACAGGTGACTGAATTGTTAAAGACGGGACTAATTCGTCCTAGTAAGAGTGCGTATTCCAGTCCGGTTATTTTGGTGCGTAAGAAGGATGCGTCTTGGCGGATGTGTGTGGATTACCGCGCTCTAAACAACGCTACGGTACCGGACAAGTATCCTATTCCGGTGGTTGAGGAACTAATTGATGAATTGCATGGCTCTGTTTATTTTTCTAAAATTGATCTCAAGTCAGGATATAACCAGATTCGAATGCGTCCTGACAGCGTGGATAAAACGGCTTTCCGAACACACGAGGGTCACTACGAATATCTGGTTATGCCATTCGGGCTTATGAATGCCCCGGCTACCTTTCAAGCAACAATGAATGATATCTTTAGGCCCTTGCTACGTCGTAAAGTGGTAATTTTCTTTGATGACATATTAGTATACAGCCCCTCTTGGGAGACTCATTTAGTTGATTTGGAGGAAGTTTTTCTTATTTTGAAGAACCATCAATTTTGTGCCAATCCTAGTAAATGTAGTTTTGGTAAACAATCTATGGAATATTTGGGACATGTGCTCGATGGTCACGGTGTTTCAATGGATCCCATGAAAGTGGCGGCGGTGGTGGAGTGGCCTACTCCTCATTCAGTACACGCTCTTCATGGATTCCTCGGACTCACCGGTTATTACCATAAATTTGTACGCAACTATGGTAGTATTGCGCGTCCGCTAACGGAATTAACAAAGAAAGATGCGTTCCACTGGTCGCCGATCGCGCAACAGGCCTTTGATTCTCTGAAGCAAGCGTTGGTCACTGCTCCTGTTTTAGCTTTACCGAATTTTTCCATACCCTTTGTCGTGGAATGTGACGCTTCTGGCTGCGGCATCGGGGCGGTTTTGATGCAAAACCGACAGCCAATCGCATACTTTAGTAAAGCTCTCAGCGATAGAAACTTGGTTAAATCGGCCTATGAACGTGAGCTCATGGCTTTGGTTTTGGCGGTTCAACATTGGCGGCCATATCTGTTGGGTTCGAAATTCATCGTGTATACGGATCAAAAGAGCCTTAAGTACTTGCTTCAACAACGTGTCTCCACAGCTGACCAACAAAATTGGATTATTAAGCTTTTGGGGTTTGATTTCGAAATTGAATACAAACCTGGGCGGGAAAATCGCGCGGCTGATGCTTTGTCCCGTCGTGTTGATTCAGGACTATTGTGTTCGATTACCTCATCGCCAGTATGGTCTCACGGTGCCCACCTTCTCAATGAGGCTAAGAACGATCCTGCGATTATGGCGTTAATGAAAAAGTGTGTGCTTTCTCCGGCTAAGTACCCAGGTTATACAGTTCAGAATGACACTTTATTTTATAAGGGACGGCTGGTAATTTCTAGGACTTCACAGTTCATTCAGCCCCTTCTTCATGAGTTTCATCTGACCGCTACGGGGGGTCATTCCGGATTTTATCGTACCTATCGTCGCCTTGCTGCAAACATCTATTGGCCTGGAATGACTAAAACAATCAAGAAATTTATTCGTGAGTGCGATGTTTGCCAACGTTGCAAAACCAATTCTATGTTACCAGCCGGGTTGTTACAGCCGTTACCGGTCCCTCAATTGATTTGGGACGATTTGTCTATGGACTTTATAACGGGCTTACCACCTTCGAAAGGTTTTACTGTGATTTTGGTGGTAGTGGATCGGTTATCGAAATATGCTCACTTTATCTTATTAAAACATCCTTATACGGCCAAATCTGTCGCCGAGAGCTTTGTTCGCGAGATTATCCGTCATCATGGTATTCCAAAGACTATTGTTAGTGATCGCGATCCACTTTTCTTAAGTAAATTTTGGCAGGAAATTTTCAAATCTATGGGCACGAAACTGCATATGAGCTCTGCATACCATCCGGAATCGGATGGCCAAACAGAGGTTATAAACCGCTGTTTGGAAACTTACCTTCGATGTTTTGCTGTGGATCAGCCGAAGTCTTGGGCTCATTGGATTCCGTGGGCCGAGTTTTGGTATAACTCCACCTTTCATGCTTCAACGGGTACCACTCCCTTTGAAACGGTGTATGGCAGGCGACCACCTACGGTTTTTCAATTTCTACCGGGAGAAGTTCGTGTTGAATCTGTGGCACAGTCCCTTCAGGACCGTGATGAAGCTTTGAAGCAACTTAAAGTCCACTTAGCTAAAGCTCAGACTTCAATGAAGTCCCAGGCTGATCGATCGAGACGAGATGTTCACTACTCCATTGGTGATTGGGTCTATGTTCAGCTCAAGCCGTATCGCCAACGTTCCGTGGATAGAAGAATTCATCAGAAGCTCGCAGCTAAATATTTTGGACCTTTTCAGGTCATTGATAAATTGGGACCGGTTGCATACAAACTCCAACTGCCGGCCACCTCCAAAATTCATCCAGTCTTCCATGTGTCCCTTTTGAAGAAGGCTACTCCTCCTCATACGGAACCAGTTTTGCCACCTGAATTGGATATCGGAGTCACCGCACCCTTAATTCCGAGGTCCATTCTAGCTACTCGTGTCTCTCCGGATGGTGATGGATCCAGGGAACAGTATTTAGTACATTGGTCGGATCATTCTATGGAGGATGCTACTTGGGAGGATAAGGAATGGTTCACTACACAATTTCCGGAATTCAGTCTTGGGGACAAGACTGTTGTCAAAGGGGGAAGTATTGATACGAATTCTACTATACATGAAGGGCCAAAAGAGTTGTTGGTGTATTCTCGTAGGACTAAGAGTGAAAAGAATGTGGGGGGCTGACAGGTTGTTACATAACTAAGTATTATATATATAGAATAAGGAATGTCAGAGAAGGGGGAGAGAGAATAGTATGGTGAGAGGCTCATGCACTTTGCATTGAGAGAGAGCTGTGCTCTGGTCATCCTTTTGTAATTTGCTTGTTCTGCAATCTATTAGTATTTCTTTCAACCTAATTCTTCTCTATTACATCATCAATTTCTTCTTCATCATTCATCTAACAATCCATAACCCATCATGTTGCGTCACACCCTGCCAATCATAAATAATGGAACCGGAGCATACTCGATTACAATTTTCATGGTACCATCCATATTTGTTTTTTTGATAATTATTTTAAAATATTTAGCGGTTATTACTTTCTTACTGCAGTTACACTTGTTAATGGTCATTGGCATTCTGCTGCCAGTATGTATCATGGCTAGAGGTCTTACTGCCGCCCAGCATCGTCATCAACGACCACAGGTAACCACTAAACAAAACTTTTCAATACACAACCATGTATGTGTTTTTAATATTAACTGCACTTAATAAGTATACGTTGTTTATGTGTGGTAGGATCTGCCGCAAACTGAGTCCCAGCCACATCTGATTCATGTTCACTAACTTTCTTGAAAGGGGCTTTGGCGGGTTGCTGTGTCTGCATGATGGTGCAGACTTCTGAAAGTCGCTTGTATGATCGATCATAACTCCATTTTATTTCTCAGATTTGCATTTAATATTAAAATGTATTGAGTTACTGCTGTATTTGTACATACTGTTTATATGACTCAAAATCTTGGAGAAAACAAGTGAATTATACTCTACAAATATGAGAAAAATGATGTGTTATACTGATCGTTTCTTGCGTTTTCAAGTTTAGAAACGCTCCGAAACCAAGTTATTGAACCTATTTCAATGTTGTAACATCTAATCCCTCAAACTCTCCAACGTTGTCTATCTTGTCCAGTCATGAAAAACCCACCCAATACTGACGTTTGAACTATTAATCACTTTACTAATAAAAAAAAAGGTGTATCGTGCAACTCGAGAGGGTTGTGTAGAATACTTGAAATAAAATTTGGATAATCTGAGAGTCGTGAAGATCACTTTCAGATCAAAATTATTCGGTGGTTCATCCGAATAAATCAATTGGATATAACTTAGACGAGATCAATAATTACTATGTTGTGTTGCGTGATTTTCATGAACCAGAAGAAAGAACAGAATGACCAATATCTTTCGAAATCAATATTCACCGAGAAAGGGAGAAAACTGCTCGTGGCAGTTTTCATATCAAAATATTATACTTTTTACCCCCAAGTTTAACATGTGAAATTTCGGTAAAATCAAATTTTCATGTGTTTCTTTATAAAACAATGTTTACCAAAATAAAAAATTTTGACGCTAACATAGCAGCTTGATCCCAGCCAGGGACTCTGCCCCTTGGACCCTGCTCCTAGGGGTGTTTTCCCCGGACCCCCGCCAAGGGAGCGTTGCCCCCTTGGAACCTCATTGCTTAGGGGTTTTGCCCCTAATAAGATTTTCAATTTTAAAGATCATAATAAACTCAAACAAGTGTGCACTCCGCAAATCCTGACTTGTTTAATGGATATTATGATCAAATTGGTCGTTAGTCAATCCAATTAAACCAAAATATCTAACAAGTTGAGGGTGTTAATTGTAAAGTTAAGTTGCTACACAATGTTCAACTTGTCCCCCTATGGTTTACTTTTTTGTAATTTCACGTTGAATATGATCCTTGTGTGATTGTCATTTTATTTTCTTACTTCTGTAGTTACAAAAAAAAAGATTTAAACCCTCCTATTAGTTGAATGATTATATATACAACTGTAGGCCTAGGGTTTAGGTTCTATAAACAGACTCTTAAAAACCTTAAAGCGAATTAAGAGATTGGGACAACTGCAACAACAAATAAACAAAAAGAAAGTGAGTATTCGTTAGAGTTTTAGCATGACATTCGTTTTTTATTGAAGACATATGTCAACCCTAGTTTTGCTTTGTATATTGTTTACGTGTTAGAATACAGGAGTATATTGATTGGGTTTTGTAGTGTCATTAACATGTTTTTGGTACATGAGACTATGAGAGTCTTGATTTCAAAGTGAAACATGTATCTAACTTTGTGTGCATCAGATTTATAATAACACGATTATATAATGTTAAGATATAGTTTTGAAACCAAAATCATAAAGAGAGACATAATTCAAAGGTTTGCCATGAGCTATAGCTTAAAACTTATTTGCATAAATATAATCAAATAAGAAGTGTTAGTGAGCTTAAGGGTGTTTTCATAAGCTGAAAACCAGACCAAACCAAAGTCTGGTTCCTCTCGAGTGTATACTAGTTTAGATACAATGTTTATTTGTCAATGAAGAAATTGATAAAACAGGTAAAAACGGAGTTATATGAAAAAGAAAATAATAAAAAATTATAACAACAACCATGCGTTATTATGTGTCACATTCAAGTTCTTTGATGCATGACTTATGTTAGATTTCACACAACTTTTACTTGGAACAAATCTTGATTAGACTCGTGAGATAAATATAATTTACTCTAAACTTCTCATATACAATAATTTTAGGTAAATTGCTTAAAATGTAAGCAAAACTTTTAAATATTATTTTATCAAACCATTTTAGTCACACTTTTGTCTTAAGTTGGTTATCTATTTTAATTAATAGTTATGATGTTTTGTAAGGGTAAGATTGTAAACTTAAATATATGATAGAAAATCTTTTACTTAAATATGTTATTAAAATTAATGGTATCATCTAATAAAATTCGTCCAACCTTAGAAATGATAACTTGCTTAGTATGTTTTATGAATATTATAATATGCGTCTCAATGATTATGTAAATTAATTACTTAGATTCTTCTACCCATTACTAAAAATCTAAAATATAATATTAGCATGTTAACTAACTTAATGGTGATTCTCAAAATACTCATAAAAAAGACATCCAGCCAATAACCTATAGTGATTGCTCAAGGTATAAATTCTTAGTATTTACTCAATACGATCTTAAACAACTGACACGGGTTTTACCTATAACTCGAAACCAAGAGGCCTTCGGACCATTTGACTAGACCCATGATCCCTAAAGATTATGGCATGAGTGCACTTCACAATCACCATTGAGGTCATGGAAATGTGCTATGGGGAGCTTGGTCGCAAGAAGGAATCCTTTTTTTGTTGTAACACGACTAATGGTGTTATGTTTTATAGAAACACATTGCTTACTTGGAGTGCTCGACCCGGTGGATGATTAATCCCGAGCCCTCGTGTGACGGATTCTTGCTTCAACAACTACAAGTTGCTACATATATTCTAGTGTGTTAAAAGAAAGAAAATACAATTGCAAAATGTTGGTGGATATCATTTTTAATCTAGTTGGCAATCAAATTAAAAATAACAATGCAATAATTGAGGTGGTTTAATTAGTCATTACATAGACATTTGACCTATTTGTAACCTGAAGCTTATGAATCTAACGTTGGCTGCTTAGATCTGGGAAAGGCCATTATTACAACATTATATGATTGCCATAAAAATTAAATTGACAAGATTAATAAATGCAAGTTCAAACATGGCATTAGTGATCACTTTTATATACAAATATCATTTTATGTGTACATCCAATAGAATGGTATTGGATTAGGTAGTAAACTGTCAAATATATAAAACTTGTTTAGCTAATTTTTAACACATGCATCTTATATTATGAATGTATAAAATGCTTTTACTGTAATAGAACGCTCATACATACTCTTGTAAAACTTATTAATTGCATATTACTCAATCAAAAACTAATATTATATATATTCACTTCCTTATCTTTTTAGTGCATATTAATCTAACTTAAAATAAAAAATAACATATATCTTCTCTTTTGATTGAAAATTTTTCCAAAATTGTCGGTTTTGATTATTTTATTAAAAATAAGTCAATATCAAAAATTATAAATAGTTTTGGTTTTAGCTATAAAAATGTATTTTCTACTGTAGATCTTAAAGAGGTTCAAACAACCAAAGAAAAGCGATTGATTCACTCCACGTTCAAATAGAAAGAACTCCTTACATACATTGTACCATTTCACAAATCAAGATATTAAGATATACTGTTGGCTACAAAACACATATCCAATCTCCTTCGGTTCATGAAAGATTAAACACACATTGCTATCCTGGACTAGTGAGTTCGTTTATCATCGGTAAAGTTGCTGCTCTGATTCTCATATCACAAGTGACATGCAAATGGTTGTGAAATCTGTTATAAGAAATTGTATTCATCACATGATCTAAGTCCTTGCTGAATATGATTGTACATTTAGTTTAACCGTTATATATAAAATCCCAATTAACCGGAAGCTATAAAAGAAAAACACATCCAAAGGTTAAATTATGTTTACTTCCTTTTGTATGTATTTTACAAATTATTGTAATTTGTTTTGTAAAAAATTTATATTGTTTCTAATAAATGAACTTTTCAAGAGCAATTGCATGTGTGTTTCACTAGAATGTAAATTTATAGTCATATATTCCCGTAATGTAGAGTTTCGCTCCAGAAAATACACTAGCAATTTATACTCGTTTAAAGAGTATAAGAGTCCATTAAATGAGTTATAGATGTAATATCACATTATCTAGATGAGAAAGTCATCACCTTATGATTGAAATTTGACATAAGTTATGCTTCAATCTAAAACACCAGTTGTTTATCAGATTTAGATAACTAACAGTGACTCAAAGGTAAACCTTACTTCTTCGATTATAGATTCTAATGACATAAATAACATACAACTTTAATATAATAAACATGTTTTAAACGTATTGATTGTTGATAATCATATAACTTCAAAACTAAGCTTAAGTGAGTGGGAGAAATAGCACGATGTGTTACTTCTTGGGAAGTCATCACCTGGAATATTGTTACGCCAAGACACATAGTCATGAGCTCCCAGTTACAAAGCCTTATAAGAGTAAGCGAACAATATCAAAATATATGATGGTTCAGTAACCTAAAATTACAAATTATATCAAATACCCTCATCTTTTGTTTAGGATGATTGGAGAAAACTCGAGTACGATGTGTCCCTATGAGAGATGACTATGGCATTTAAGCAAATCACATAACATCCATCTACATGATTAATTATGGCTTTACAAGGAATACTTGATCTTAAAATTATCATTAGTGTGCCTTAAATATCGTCATCTAGGAGAACTTCATATGTTAACGAATAACCAAAAGTTCTCACGTCACATCTTAAATGTAAATCAAACAATTAAACATAGCCCGTTACATTAACAAAAAGGTTAACAATATTTTATCTTAGAGTAAATTACTGTTTTCGTCCCGAGCACGTTTAGTGTATTTTTCTTTCTCTTGAACAGTCATCACTTTCCAAGCATCTGATGCAGCTTTTGTTGCCTATAATGTGAAAATCTAAACTTTTTTACAAGACGTTTCTGGATATAAATCAAGTACGTCATGATTAAAATAGGACCAGAATGCTTACAACTTTCAGACCAGAGGATTCAGGATGAGAAGCACTGTACTCCTTAATGAACTCGCGGCTAGAATATTATTTATATCAGAGTATGTCAATAACTTGGAATAGAAGAGAAAGATAACTGGCAGATAATAGCTTTTCTCATACCTAAAATGCACCCAAGAGCAAGAAGGACGAGGTGTACCACCTTGTTTCTTCTTCTTCTTTCTCCTACTCCCTTCAAATTCATTACTTGTTGCTTCTTTTCTCTTGCTTCCCATTGAATCATCATCACTATTCACCTACATAAATTCAAATACCATCAGATTGTTAGATTACTTTACAAACAATAAGCAATATATAGACTTGGTAAATGTAGAATCACAGTATCCTACTGTGACAAAACTGCATTTAACAATTTCTGAATTTTCTTTTGAGCTATACATATTCATTCCAGAATACAAATACCAGACATCTCACATGCCTCTTCTTTCCCCTAAACCCTGCTACAGCTGGTCAAGGCATTTAACAACAACAGGATGTTTGTTTTCTCCCATCATACATTTGTCAAGCAGCTAACGAGAAGTAAGTTTTCTTAAACCAAATTTAGTCTATCAGTAACTCAGACTCACTAATACCAATTTAGCCATAGATAATCACATCAATCGTTAGTTACATCCATTTAACGTTTTACCAACTATTTACCACACAGGCATTAATGCATTATACAGTAACTATGCATTCACTATCAGAATCAAAATGATCCATCACAAACTCCAAATAACCAAACAACTCCGTTTACACATTATCCAACAACCAAAAGCACAAACCATACCACCATCATAATTCGATCAAAAAACGTCACACTCTACAGAAACGACCAACACTAATGTATTCACCACAGGTAAACCAACACTGCAAACAGAAAACAATACCAGTGGGGAGATGTCAGTTCTGTCGAAATCAGGAGAGCTATCAGCAGCCATGCGTATGTAAGAGTAAAAGGTAAACGTTAGGGTTGTGAAAAGGGGGCAACTTCAAATCATTATTGTGTTTCTAGGGTTAGGGATCGTGATCGAATTGTTTAGGTGATGGATGGTGATTATGCAGGTGATGGTGTGGATGAGGGTGAGGGGTGAAAGTAGGTGCATTTGGTTCCGACGATGGTACCGTGTGAAGAGTGAAGAGGTTTAGCTTCCGATTGGGTTCATTTGCAACGGCCCACCGTCCTTGTAACTAGTGTAACTTTTGTCTTTCTAGTTCTGATGTTTCTTACCCTTCTTTTTTTTCTTTTCTCCTTTATTTACCATGACAAAAGAAAAGAGAGAGTGAAATTTACGTGGCTTATAAGAGTAGATTAGTAACTTGACTAATCAATAGATGAGATTTTAGGAGGTACACTTGTAGTATGTGTTATCTTATAATTATCTGTTTGGAGTTGTTTTGACGGTATAAACTTTGTTAAGGTGAGGGTTATTGAATTTTAATAATCCTAACTTTCATTTATTGGTCGGGATTAATCCGAACTCAATAAATGTTTACAGACACTTCTAACTTTGAATTTTAACCATCGTTAGTTTTTTTAATGAAATAAGGTTAATTTTGAGCCATTTTTTAACAACAACACCGTCTAGTCTCAATTAGGTCCGTTTTCCGTTGTCCAGCCTCCATCATCACCTGAAATCTACCTCCAATGAGTTCGGTCGTTTAAATCAGGAGGTGGAGGTTGACGGGTTTTTTAGTGCGAAAGTTTCAAATTGACAGTCTTGATAATAGATTTCAACTTTCTGTTTAGTATTTTGGCTACAAAAACAGTCCACGTCATAAAAAAACTAACGGTGTTAACTTTCAGTTAGTAAGGGATCGTTAGAGGAAAATAAACTCAAAGTTGGGAGTATCTGTAAACATTTACCGAGTTAGAATTAATCCCGTCCAATAAATAGAACTTGAGATTATTAAAATCCAATAACCCTTAAGGTAATACGGTGGTTACGAAAATTGAGGAGTGTTCGTCAAAATCATATACTTTTGTTGCAATGAATTATGAGTACCACAAATTTTGACCTATTTAAATAATCTTTAGAGTAAAATGTTATTTCGTCCCTAACTTTTTGTTAAGTTAGTTATTTTAATTCAAAATTTTTTATTAATCATTGTAGTTTATCAAATAATGTCAAAAACCTCCGTTAAAATTGAGAGTATTTTAGTCTTTTTCAACACATTACTTATCAAATTAAAAACAAATTAATCAATTAATATTTATTTAAATCTAAAAAACATATAAAGCGACTAGCGAGACTGTGTACTTCGATTTAAAAGCTTTGATTAACCTTAATCCATTGGATATACTCCTTTTTAAATTTGTAAAATTATAATATATTATGCATTGAGAACTTGTGTTTTTAAAAACTATGCAATTTTATATATTTAAAAAGAAATATACATTGCCCATTAATCTAAGAAAAAATGAATTTTAATAATCCAAACTACTAATTATTAGTCAGTATTAATCCTAACTAACAATCTGACTAGTATTAAGCGCAACTTTTGATTTTATTACTAATAACAATCTCAACCTAACTTTCCGTTCACTAAGTTAGTTTTTAATGATGTGACACGTGACGTTGATTGTGATGTGAAATATGACATACTATTACATAATTAAATTAGAGAATATAAATATATCATTCAATTTTTGCGTCTCTTTCTCTACAAGCTACTCAACCAGCAACAAAAATATTATGTTAAATAACTTCTACAAAATGATCTTTTATAAAAATAGAATTGAGTAATATATTTATATTTTTAACTATAACTATGTTATACGTCATGTCACGAGCCATGACACGTGATACGTCATAAAAAATAACGACTAGATTGTGATTATTATCAAAAAAAATTAAAAGTTTAAATTTATACTAACAAAATTGTTAGTTGAGATTAATATTTTCTAAAAGTCAATAGTTTTTATCATTAATTTTTTTTCTTAATTTAATGAATAAATCTTCAAAGTAATAAAATAATTCCTTAATTTGCTCATAGTAGGGGGCTCGAAGCTAACGTCGATTAAATTTAACGATACAAGAGAATCCACTCTCATCGTCATCACCGGCAAAACATAATGATCAAAATCATGGAGATCGTGGCAGTTGTACTGAACCAAAATCTCCTTTAAATCTATCTTATTCTTTCCGGATCCAAAGGGGAAATCGATGAGATGGATGAGGGTTTTGGTGGTGTTCTTCAATCAACATTAATTACTGTAAATGATGAACAATCGATGTTTGTTATACAAATGCAATCGACATTGTCGTAATGACGGCACTCAATCTATTGCTTTAACTCAAAGTTGAAAGTCTCAGGAAACCTTCGTAGAGGAGTAATGGAAGAATTGAAGGTTTCATCTTCCTTCTTTTGCACTAATTCCATTCTTGTTCTCGTAAGCTTTCCCTTATCATGTTTATGAGTTCGATTATCATACATTGTCCATTATATCTCAATAAACTCTTTGATTTGTGTTTCATTGAGGGATTTTTCGATCTTCAGGTTCTTATTTTTACTAATTCGCAGCTTATGCGTTTTAATTTTTCTTGATCTCATTGTTATTTTTCTGATTTGTGTTTCCCATTTGTTATAAATATTCTGTTCATTTGTTTCGATTTCATGATCAATGTTCTTTATTTATATGCTTTTGTTGTTATTTACTGATATGAAGTCTGCACTATTTCATCATGATTCAGTTTTCTTCTTATAAAAACATTTAATTTACAGCTGTTAATATGTTGTTCTTATTCTTCTCTATTCATTTCACCTTCAAATTTAACCTTTTTCAATGATTTGTGCTGATAATATCTTGGTCCATCATGGTGTTTATGCAACTTTAGATGTTCTGTAGTTTATGCTGCAACTACACCTCCATTATTGGATATGCATTCCAGTTTATATAAATGTAATTGTGAGCTGAGTCTTGTAATCATTTACATATGAAATTAGTGATCTCAATTATGTTATTAACATTAGCCATCTATTAAACTGCAGACCTATAGTGAAGGAAGCAACATTGCACAAGGGTATTTAGTCTGATAGTATTGTATGTACTCCCAGTTTATTAAGTTTTGTTGTTTCTTATAATCTAAAACATGGGGGGATCATTCCCTTCTGCTCACTGAATCCACCATTGACGACGTCATTCGAAAATCAAAATCGATTACATATTCATATAGCAGCTCAGAAAATGAAGGCATGACTACTGCTTTTTCTTCTCGTAGATGGATCTTTATTCTGTATCGTCACCAATAAAATTGGTAGAATGCAGAATCTGCCATGATGAGGATCAAGATACGAGCATGGAGATACCCTGTGGATGTTGTGGCAGCCTTAAGGTACTCTGTTTCTTGATTATATTTCAAGATTATCAATTCTAAAAGTTTTACATTTCCACAACGCACCATATATAGTTCTTGTAGTTGGATGTGAAGCTTGATTTAGACTCCACATGAGAGGCTTTTCACCTGAGTGATTTCATCCAGTTTTTTATTTATTTTTTCAGTATGCTCATCGTATATGTGTTCAGCGATGGTGTAATGAGAAGGGAAACACCACCTGTGAAATTTGCCTACAGGTTTGTCTTTGGTGTATATATATATATATATATTTCAGTTATCCTCTGACCATGTGACCATTAGTTATTAGCAAAAGTTAGAGACTAACAGTTTGGTGAATGTTGTTTGTCTATGAGTTCAGCCATTCGAGCCTGATTATACATCACCACCTCAACTCCTCTACTATGGTGGTATTCCTATGAATTTCAGGTGAATGCTCATCCACTATGCTATTGTCATTATTAAACGATAAATATTGTATGATATCCCATTTTATTTCAGGGGAAACTGGGAGATTTCAAGAAGGGACTTCTATAGTTTGCAGTTTTCATCAATCATTGACACTAATCATGACTCATTAGATTCTGACTTTGATGACTACATAGCTCCAAGTTCAACAAGCCTCTTATGTTGCCGCATACTTACCATAACTGTAAACACACATTTTCTCACTCTTTGAACATTCGAATCATCTGTCACTATGTTTTCTCTCTAATTTCTTCATTTGTTTTCTTGTAGCTTATCATTCTACTGGTGTTGCGTCACACGCTGCCAATCATCATTAATGGAACGGGAGCATACTCCATTACACTTTTCATGGTACCATCCATATTTGTTTTTTTATAATTATTTTAAAATATTTATCGGTTATTACTTTCTTACTGCAGTTACACTTGTTAATGGTCATTGGCATTCTGCTGCCAGTATGTATCATGGCTAGAGGTCTTACTGCCGCCCAGCATCGTCATCAACGACCACAGGTAACCACTAAACAAAACTTTTCAATACACAACCATGTATGTGTTTTTAAAATTAACTGCACTTAATAAGTATACGTTGTTTATGTGTGGTAGGATCTGCCGCAAACTGAGTCCCAGCCACATCTGATTCATGTTCACTAACTTTCTTGAAAGGGGCTTTGGCGGGTTGCTGTGTCTGCATGATGGTGCAGACTTCTGAAAGTCGCTTGTATGATCGATCATAACTCCATTTTATTTCTCGAATTTGCATTTAATATTAAAATGTATTGAGTTATTGCTGTATTTGTACATACTGTTTATATGACTCAAAATCTTGGAGAAAACAAGTGAATTATACTCTACAAATATGAGAAAAATGATGTGTTATACTGATTCGTTTCTTGCGTTTTCAAGTTTAAAAACGCTCCGAAACCAAGTTATTGAACCTATTTCAATGTTGTAACATCTAATCCCTCAAACTATCCAACGTTGTCTATCTTGTCCAGTCATGAAAACCCACCCAAACCTGACGTTTGAACTGTTAATCACTTTACTAATAAAAAAAGGGTGTATCGTGCAACTCGAGAGGGTTGTGTAGAACACTTGAAATCAAACTTGGATAATCTGAGAGTCGTGAAGATCACTTTCAGATCGAAATTATTCGGTGGTTCATCCGAATAAATCAATCGGATATAACTCAGACGAGATCAAGAATTACTATGTTGTGTTGCGTGATTTTCGTGAACTAGAAGAAAGAACATAATGACCAATATCTTTCGAAATCAATATTTGCAGAGAAAGGGAGAAAACTGCTGGTGGCAGTTTTCATATCAAAATATTACACTTTTTACCCCCAAGTTTCACATGTGAAATTTTGGTAAAATCAAATTTTCATGCGCTTCTTTATAAAACAATGTTTACCAAAATAAAAAATTTTGACGCTGATCTAGCAGCTCGTACCAGCCAGGGACTCTGCCCCTTGGACCCCCGCCAAGAGAGCGTTGCCCCCTTGGAACCCCATTGCTTAGGGGTTTCGCCCCTAATAAGATTTTCAATTTTAAAGATCATAATAAACTTAAAAAAGTGTATACTCCGCAACTCCTGGCTTGTTTGGTGGATATTATGATCAAATTGGTCGTTAGTCAATCCAATTAAACTAAAATATCTAACAAGTTGAGGGTGTTAATTGTAAAGTTAAGTTGCTACACAATATTCAACTTGTCCCCCTACGGTTTACTTTTTTGTAATTTCACGCTGAATATGATCCTTGTGTGATTGTCATTTTATTTTCTTACTCTTGTAGTTACAAAAAAGGATTTAAACCCTCCTATTAGTTGAAAGATTATATATACAACTGTAGGCCTAGGGTTTAGGTTCTATAAACAGACTCTTAAAAACCTTAAAGCGAAATAAGAGATTGGGACAACTATAACAACAAATAAACAAAAAGAAAGTGAGTATTCGTTAGAGTTTTAGCATGACATTCGTTTTTGATTGAAGACATATGTCAACCCTAGTTTTGCTTTGTATATTGTTTACGTGTTAGAATACAGGAGTATATTGATTGGGTTTTGTAGTGTCATTAACATGTTTTTGGTAACCAAGGAGTCGTCGTTAATACATGAGATGAGAGCCTTGATTTCAAAGTGAAACATGTATCTAACTTTGTGTGCATCAGATTTATAATAACACGATTATATTATGTTAAGATATAGTTTTGAAACCAAATCATAAAGAGAGACATAATTCAAAGGTTTGCCATGAGCTATAGCTTAAAACTTATTTGCATAAATATAATCAAATAAGAAGTGTTAGTGAGCTTAAGGGTGTTTTCATAAGCTGAAAACCAGACCAAACCAAAGTCTGGTTCCTCTCGAGTGTATACTAGTTTAGATACAATATTTATTTGTCAATGAAGAAATTGATCAAACAGATTAAAAACGGAGTTATATAAAAAAGAAAATAATAAAAAAAATATAACGACAACCATACGTTATTATGTGTCACACTCAAGTTTTTTGATGTGTGACTTATGTTAGATTTCACACAACTTTTACTTGGAACAAATCTTGATTAGACTCGTGAGATAAATATAATTTACTCTAAACTTCTCATATACACTAATTTTAGGTAAATTGCTTAAATAGTAAGCAAAACTTTTAAACTTTATTTTATCAAACCATTTTAGTCACACTTTTGTCTTAAGTTAGTTATGCTATTTTGTAAGGGTACGATTGTAAACTTAAATATTTAATAGAAAATCTTTTACTTAAATATGTTATTAAAATTAATGGTATCATCTAATAAAGTTCCTCCAACCTTAGAAATGATAACTTGCTTAGTATGTTTTATGAATATTATAATATGTGTCTCAATGATTATGTAAATTAATTACTTAGATTCTTCTACCCATTACTAAAAATCTAAAATATAATATTAGCATGTTAACTAACTTAATGGTGATTCTCAAAATACTCATAAAAAAAACATCCAGCCAATAACCTATAGTGATTGCTCAAGGTATAAATTCTTAGTATTTACTCAATACGATCTTAAACAACTGACGCGGGTTTTACCTATAACTCGAAACCAAGAGGCATTCGGACCATTTGACTAGACCCATGATCCCTAAAGATTATGGCATGAGTGCACTTCACAATCACCATTGAGGTCATGGAAATGTGCTATGGGGAGCTTGGTCGCAAGAAGGAATCCTTTTTTTGTTGTAACACGACTAATGGTGTTATGTTTTATAGAAACACATTGCTTGCTTGGAGTGCTCGACCCGATGGATGATTAATCCGGAGCCCTCGTGTGACGGATTCTTGCTTTAACAACTACAAGTTGCTACATATATTCTAGTGTGTTAAAAGAAAGAAAATACAATTGCAAAATGTTGGTGGATATCATTTTTAATATAGTTGGCAATCAAATTAAAAATAACAATGCAATAATTGAGGTGGTTTAATTAGTCATTACATAGACATTTGACCTATTTGTAACCTGAAGCTTTATGAATCTAACGTTGGCTGCTTAGATCTGGGAAAGGCCATTATTACAACATTATATGATTGCCATAAAAATTAAATTGACAAGATTAATAAATGCAAGTTCAAACATGGCATTAGTGATCACTTTTATATACAAATATCATTTTATGTATACATCCAATAGAATGGTATTGGATTAGGTAGTAAACTGTCAAATATATAAAACTTGTTTAGCTAATTTTTAACACATGCATCTTATATTATGAATATATAAAATGCCTTTACTGCAATAGAACACTCATACATCCTCTTGTAAAACTTATTAATTGCATATTACTCAATCAAAAACTAATATTATATATATTCACTTCCTTATCTTTTTAGTGCATATTAACCTAACTTAAAATAAAAAATAACAGATATCTTCTCTTTTGATTGAAATTTTTTTCAAAATTGTCGGTTTTGATTATTTTATTAAAAATAAATCAATAACAAAAATTATAAATAGTTTTGGTTTTAGCTATAAAAATTTATTTTCTACGGTAGATCTTAAAGAGGTTCAAACAACCAAAGAAAAGCGATTGATTCACTCCACAGTCATATAGAAAGAACTCTTTACATACATTCTACCATTTCACAAATCAAGATATTAAGATATATTGTTGGCTACAAAACACATATCCAATCTCCTTCTGTTCATGAAAGATTAAACACACATTGCTATCCTGGACTAGTGAGTTCGTTTATCATTGGTAAAGTTGCTGCTCTGATTCTCGTGTCACAAGTGACATGCAAATGGTTGTGAAATCTGTTATAAGAAATTGTATTCATCACATGATCTAAGTCCATGCTGAATATGATTGTACATTTAGTTTAACCGTTATATAAAAATCCCAATTAACCGGAAGCTAGAAAAGAAAAACACGTCCAAAGGTTAAATTATGTTTACTTCGTTTTGTATGTAGTTTTTACAAATTATTGTAATTTGTTTTGTGAAAAAGTTATATTGTTTCTTATAAATGAAATTAGAGCGATTGCATGTGTGTTTCACTAGAATGTAAATTTATAGTCATATATTCCCGTAATGTAGAGTTTCGCTCCAGAAAATACACTAGCAATTTATACTTGTTTAAAGAGTACGTATAAAAGAGTCCATTAAATGAGTTATAGATGTAATATCACATTATCTAGATGAGAAAGTCATCACCTTATGATTGAAATTTGACATAAGTTATGCTTCAATCTAAAACACCATTTGTTTATCATATTTAGATAACTAACAGTGACTCAAAGGTAAACCTTACTTCTTCGATTATAGATTCTAATGACATAAATAACATACAACTTTAATATAATAAACATGTTTAAATGTATTGATTGTTGATAATCATATAACTTCAAAACAAAGCTTAAGTGGGTGGGAGAAATAGCACGATGTGTTACTTCTTGGGAAGTCATCACCTGGAATATTGTTACGCCAAGACACATAGTCATGAGCTCCCAGTTACAAAGCCTTATAAGAGTAAGCGAACAATATCAAAATATATGATGGTTCAGTAACCTAAAATTACAAATTATATCAAATACCCTCATCTTTTGTTTAGGATGATTGTAGAAAACTAGAGTACGTTGTGTCCCTATGAGAGATGACTATGACATTTAAGCAAATCACATAACATCCATCTACATGATTAATTATGGCTTTCAAGGAATACTTGATCTTAAAATTATCATTAGTGTGCCTTAAATATCGTCATCATAGATAAGAGGAGAACTTCAAATGTTAACGAATAACCAAAAGTTCTCACGTCACGTCTTAAATGTAAATCAAACAATTAAATATAGCCCGTTACATTAACAAAAAAGGTTAATAATATTTTATCTTAATAAAAAAAGAATGCATAGTTTGTTACCTTAATTACAAGTTTCCAACCAATAATCACTTGTTTTAACAAACTCTAACCCATAAGACAAACAAACAAAACAAGGTTAAACAAAAGTACCACTCCATTGTATATTAGCAACTTACAAAAAAATCAATTGTTACATATTAAGGAGTAACCAAGAATTGCAATTTCCCTTATTGCTTTTAGCAAAAAAGAATATATATAAAAATAATTTTTGTATATCTATATGTTCGTATAATTTCAAAATAGAAACAATCATCTTGAAGAAATTGGTTCTTCAGCAATGGTCTCCAACAATGGCTTCTTCGATCGACACATCGAGATCATCTTCTTAAACTCCGGCGACGACAACTCATCGATCTCCTCCAAGCTCAACCGCGGCGGCGTAGGCGGATTCTCCGGCAGGATTCTCACCGCTCCGATCTTATTTCCGCCGGACTGAGCGGCGAGAAAGAGTGACGCCAGATCAGCGGCGGTGACGACGGAGTTGAGTCTGTTCATCGGAAACATGACGTAGACGGTGGCGATCTCGAGGTCTTCGTCGGCGTTGAGGGCGGAGAACCGAGCTCCGATCCGGAGTGATTTGGAGTTCACGATGAATGTGTTTGGACACTCCATCATGAGCTCTGCTGCTTTCATCGGTTGCCGGAGTTTGTGGATTTCGCCGGTGGGGTAGATTACCTTTGTGGCCTTTGAGTGTTTGGTGAGAGTGCAAGAGGCGTAATTACCCATGCCGCCGGCGACGACGGTGACGGTGGTGGTGGTGACGGTGACGGTGGCGGTGCGGTGGTGGTGGTGATCGGAAATTGTGGATTTTGGTGGGAAGATGTGAAGTGTGATTGACGATGGGGAAGAGGAGTTGATGGGTATATATGGGGATGGGGATTTGGGAATGTTTGACAAAATATATTAATAAATAAATAATGATAAATTGATATGAATTAATGAAATGAAATTAAGGATAAAATAATTGGAGGTGACAGTTGGAATGAATGTGTTGACAATGGGATTTCCGCGTCTTAGAAAGAAAGTAAAAATGTTGATCTGGCTAAATATATTGATATTATATTGATTGATATGTTTGAGTTAGTTGATAATCATAGTGGCGTGTTTTTCTGATAAAATATTATTATTTTTTTAAATCATAATATTATTTTACACTATAGTTTTTATCTTATGGTCGGTGGTATTTAACATGTGAATCTGTCAAGCTTTAAATATTGAATGTTTTTACTAAAAGCGTTTGACGCTGGTTTTGTATTGGTTCACTCCTTACTAAAAGGGTTGGTTGCTCTCGCTAAAAGGAAGGTAGGGGTTCCTTCCACGGTTTGCTCCGGTTGTGATTCTAATATCTTGAAACAGTAGACCACTTGTTAGTTCAATGCTCTCAAGCCACGATTATTTGGAACATGATGCAAAGTTTCGTTTTCTAATGGCGACTCTATTTGTTATCTCATTGATTTGCATGCTAATCTCCATGGTGATAAAGAATTTAAATCTTGCATTTATGGTATTACTCAGGTTATACTTTTACGTCTGAAAATGCCGGAATTATAGGTGTCTCAACAATGTAGTAATCAAGCCGGCTTTTGTTTTTGATGAGATTGTGACAAACTCTTATATGTGGATCAAGAATAAGGGTATCAACTCTTTGTTATGTTGGAATAGTTAGTGTGATTATAATGTTGTTTTATTTTATGTTTAGATCTTTTTATCTAGCTCATTGCTAGCAGTAGCGGAGTTTGAACATTCATGTAGAGGGGCGGGGCGAAATTAATATTTTAAGGGGGACGAACTCGATATTTATATAAAAATTTAGATTATCGGACTAAAATTTAACACTACCGACAAAAAAAAGAGAGCCCCCCCTCGGTCTCCTCTATGGTTCGCCCATGCTTGCTAGTTTTCTTATTAATAAAGTTTTTTTTGCCGGTAATAGAAAAAAGGAAAAAAAGTTAGAGAGATAAACCCAAAGTTTAGATAAAGGTGATATTTCAAATTAACAATAAAAACTTTCATTCATTTTAAGTATCTTTAGATCGGTTCGTTATTGCATATCATATCTATTAAGTAAGTTAGATGTATAAAGCTCAAACACCTTTAATAAAATATCTTGAATTTAACAAATCTTACACTTAGAAATATTTGATATGGCATGTATCATATGAATTTTTTATTTCGTCCTAGTACATGAAATATAAATTATACACATTAGGATGTGTTAGCCTACATGTTATTTGTAATGTATCATATGAATTTTTATAAAAAAATCTGACAACACATAGTTCTCAAATTAAGCTCTAAAACAAAAGGATTATAGATAATTGGTTATCCAAACTCGGGAACCATGTTATATATTTCAAGTAAAAATGGTACCTTCTATGCATTTTTATAAAACTTTTCTATGTAAACTGATAAAAGATATGCTTGTAAAAGTTAGTTTTATATCATTTATAATTAATGGTTTACAATATAAGGGGTGTAACGATGTGTGATGGTGGTGACGAGGTGTGATGGTTACATGGTGAGTGACGATGTGTGATGGTGGTAGTGGTGGTTGTGTCTGGTGATGGTGGCGGCAGTGGAGAAGGAATATCATGAAAGAGATAGAGAGCGAGAGAGACGATGGTGGTTAGTGGTTACATGGCAGGTGACGGTGGTGTGGTTGTGATCTGGCGGTGGCGGTGGCGGTGGTTGTGGACTACCGGGAAAAGAGAGAGATGGTGGGTGGAGGTAAAGTTAACGATGATGATAATGTTAGTCACATCAGATGTGGAGGTGAGTTTTAATAAAGTAAGGATTAAGGGTATTTTTACAATTTATAGAAAACTAACGGTTAAATCTAAAGGCGTTAGGGTTAGGACTTAAATGGAGACAAAATTAAAAACATTAGGGGCAAATTAAGGGTTTTAAAATAGATGCACAAGATTGAAACAGAAAAACGTCAGGTATGCAAATGGTAATTTACTCAAAAATTTATAAATCCTAACTACCATATGATGTTTAATTTATTTAACTACCATATAATGTTTACTTTTTTCCAACTTTTATGTTTCCTATTTATATGTAAGCACACACATACTAGGTAATTGTCATGTGTGCTTGGCAATCTAAATATAACTTCAATTTTATGCCATAGCTTTTCAAAAATGAAGTAGTTAAGCACAAAAATGTTATTTACATTTAAGAAAATGATATATCCATATAAAAAAAAGCAACAATTGCAAAAAAATAAATATAAAAATTATGTTAGTTATTATAACTAACCCCATGTTTGTTACAAAATTATCAACACCGCTATCATTGATTTACCTTGAGAAAGAGTCTAAATTCACTTCGTACACTTTTCACTAAAACTTAATTTAAGACCTCACTATAACATGAATCATGAAATGATATTTTTTCTAAAAAAATCTCCAATTTATGGTTGTTGGGTTTGGTCCTAACCAGTTGGGCATGATGATGAGTGTGTTCCAAGTTTGTCATTTTTGTTAGGTCATCATTCTGCTGGATCTCTTTTATGGTTTATTTTTATATATTCTAAATAAATAGTTTAGTTTAGATATTTGTTATTAGTTTCAAATTTAAAGCAATGACATGTAGATATTAAATTAAATACACATTTTACATGCATGCATCTTTAACCGATTTGTCACCTAATATTGCAAGACTCGTTACACAACAATTAGCAAGTCAGTAATGGAAAATGAAAGTCATTCCACTTATAGGCATACAATAGTGGTTTCATGAACCTAAAGTCAATGGTGTTGGGCAAAATGGAAATTTGTTAATTATAATTTATATGTTACTTGTGAAACAAAATAAAAAAGGGATGGTTGTTATCCACTTTGGCAAGTGGAGTACGTTTTGAGGGTCAAAAACTCAAAATTCAAAACCTCCAACTTTGCGTCTCTCAAAAGCATAGAAATTTTATTTCTAATAATTATATTTACCAATGTCGTTTAGGGTAAGGATACCAATGTATCATGGGTCATATCTAACACTTACATTAAAGTAGTTTCAAACGTTATTATAAAGAAGTTATTGGATTTTAATAATCTAAACATTCATTTATTGGTCGAGATTATTCATAACTCAGGAAATGTTTATAGTCAATTCTAACTTTAAACTTATTTTCCTCCAATGATCCCTTACTAACTGAGAGTTAAGTCCCGTTAATTTTTTTGATGAAATGAGACCAACTTTGAGTCATTTTTCAACTTCAGGACCGCATAGTCTCAATTAGGTTCTTTTTCCATTGTCTAGCCTCCATCATCACTTGAAATCTACCTCCAAGGAGTTCGGTGATTTAAATATGGAGGGGGAGATTAACGGTTTTTTGGGTGCGTAAGTAATAAATTGATGGACCTGATAATAGATTTCAACTTTCTCTTTAGTGTTTGACCACAAAAACAGTCCACGTTATCAAAAAACTAACGAGGTTAACTCTCAATTAGTAAGAGATCGTTGGAGAAAAATATATTCAAAGTTAGAAGTATCTGTTAACATTTCGTGAGTTGGGATTAATCCCGGCCAATATATGAAACTTGGGATTATTAAAATCCAATAACCCAAAAAAACCAAACGACCACTTAATACTCAAATCTATTACTTTATCTAAACTACAGGACTAGCCATCTGTGTAATTAACTCTTTTAGAAATGATGGCTGAACAACATTGTATCCGGCACCACAACCTACATGTCATCTATGTTAGAACGGTCTCTAGAATGTCTAAGCATCATAATTGTTTTAGAACAACTCCTAATCTACTCATATTAAGTTATTAACTATCTATATCTACATTTTGTACGATTTGAACTCTTCATTTAAATAGTGGGAAGTGACGATACCACTTCTAAGTATCATATATATACCCTTCTATGGCTCTTCACTTTACAAGAGAGGATACTCAGTAAATAATTGATGTATTTTTAGTCTCAATCTACTTTACATTTACGTACGCTCTCTCTCGTTTATTACAACATCTCTATGCTAACTCTGACATTAAAGTTCTACTTATATGGCATTAATAGTAAAACGTTTTCGGGTATGCAGAACAACATAACGAGACATTCGAAACTAGTGATAAACGGTGGCGGATCTTGAATAACGGTAGGGGGCCGAAAGTCTCGAGACCTAAATTAAAGGGGGGGGGGGGTGCTAAAGTCTCGAAACCCAAATTAAAGGGGGAACTCAATATGTATAATATTTCGGCCGAAATCACATAAATTTATACTTATGAGCAAAAAACAGCCCCCGTGCCCCAACAATACTTCGTCGCTTAGCTTCATTACCGGCCATGTAGATTTTTTATAGCAACAATGGTAACAAACTGTAAAGTAGATTTTTCTATAACTCATGAAACAAAGATGCGCAAGTGTTTTATAAAATTCAAAGATCCATATTGTTTATCTATACTATATATAAAGCATATGAGAAGGATATTTTAAGATACCATTAAATTAAAAACACTTACATCACTCAATGCATAAGGCACCAATCATTTTTAAGGGTAAAATAGTATTTTTAACATTATTTACAGATTACCCCTTCTAATTAGTTACATAATAACCTTATACTTACTGTAAATTACATAAAATTTTAAATTATCTACCTATAAACCAAAAAAACTTAATTTGTTTTAAGAGTTCTTTTATATATTTCAATCTATCATGTTTAAAAACTTTTTGATACTACAATCGTAAATGTGTATTTTTAAACGTTTTGGTGTAAGTTTTTTGCAGAACTGATCTGTATTTTGTAAAGTACAATAAGTTAATGCGTAAATGTAAAAGTCGTCATGCAAAATCCGAATAACGAAAATTAAAAACACGTGTCTGATGTAAAATGTTGTCCCGCCACATTGCGCGGACACCCTTCTAGTCCATTAAAAAAAAGAGAAACAAAAGAGAAAATGTACGTCGGTTGCGAAATGTACGTCGGTTGCGGTGGTCATTTGCACGACTTATGATTACCATTAATTAAATATTATATTATTTAGTTAAGAATAAGAATGCAACAAGTATGATCGCCGCCGCGTCACCTGGTACTTCTCAATGTATAGGAGGAAGTTGCCACAACATTACTCCACGTTACCTTCGACTTTATTATTTTAACTTTTATATTATTTTCATTTCATACGAGTTTTATGATATGAAGCCTCAGAGTCACATGGATCGGAAGAAACCAGGTTTGTTCCATATTAATATTTTATTTGTGTTTTCAACGAGAGTTTAAAAATAATAATATCTCTAAGGTCAAATTTTCATCTTTCTTGGTTTAAAAGAAAGAAAAAAAGGAAAACACAGGAAGAAACCAACAAAAGGATATTGTACGTTTGCTTATATATAAACTTTTTTACTAATGTCATTCTTTGAAGATGTGAGATGAATCAGTATTTTACTAAAGATTTGTAATTTTTGAGTGTTAGATAATATATAATACATTAAGAATAATCTGATATCATGTGATATCCGGTCTTTAGATATGTTTATTGGTGTTTGGACACGTTTCACACATTTCAGATGACACTATCACGTCAAAAATCATTTATGTTGGACTCAAAATTGTTAGTATCGATCTATGGATAGAAAAATGTTATGATTCCTTATGTAAAGTTACAACAGTGAACAAAAGATAAGTCATGTGTCAATCGTCTTAAGTCGTTAACAAGTCAGATACAACTCTAAATTAGCAAAACATCTACTTCGGGTTGGAAATTTCCATCATGACACAAATATATTTATGTTTTGGTGTGTATTAGATATAACTCGTTTAACAAAGAGGTTGTGTTCGGGTCGACTTGTTTCACCTCAATCAAGTATCAAAAACAACTCTTACTTATTTTTGTACTTTCTATGGCCGACTTGGTGAGAGATCATATCTTATTAAAAGAAGTTTTAGAAGGGAAAATGGTTATGTGCATTATGAAGACGCAATACAATATATTTGTAAAAGTGTTAGTTTGTGACATAAGTGTTGCGTTTCGATGATGATCATTGAGTAACAAAATTAATGAAATAGCCAATACATCGTTACGAGTTCTCTATACATTCATTAAAATATTTATCAAAGTTTTATGTATACGAGTTAGTTTTTTATTGTTACCAAACCATTTTAGTTAGATATATAAAGACCAAAGTGATAGCTAATATGAATTAGGAGATATAGAGTGTGCACTCGTCCAAAACGCAAAGCCTCGAGGCCGGCATGGCCAAAGGCTTGGCCCTAACGGCCTAACAGGATCCGAAATGTCAATCGAAAATTCAGTCATCATGTTAAAAAGCTTTTGAAAATATTTCTAATTCTGATCTTAATGCTTGTTTTGTTGGTCGAAGCTGAGCTTCATTACCAATTAATGAAAACTAGTCTATCAGTAGCTAAACAACAAATGTGTTTTATGTAGTAACCACTATCTTCTGCAACTTAGGCTACTAACAGCAACTACAAATCATCAACAATTGAACAATCAAGTTAACTATGTGTTATTAACAAGTTCGACTGTCAACGATAACTAGGTCACCCATTATGCATGGTAATTTGTTACTATTTAAAGGTGCATGCTAACAAAGTTATAGCTGAACGAGTATGTGATTATATAGTTATTACTGATCGATGTAATCAAATAACTACCAATTCTAACTTTTAACTAACATTGTCACAAAGAGTTGTATTGTTTTAACTATACGTTGTAATGGCTCTTCAGAACAAAATAGAAGTGTTTTGTTTAGTCTGGTACACATTTTACAATATAATTAAGATGCATATTTGTTTATGTTCCTCTTTGAATCATCCAACTAAAAATTTCAAGCGTACCATCAAATTACGTTAACTTAACGGTAATCTGTACATGCTTCAAAGAGATATTTAGACCCTTTACAAAATATAAAACCCACAGGTTGAATAATTATGTGTTTAATAGTCATCCAATTAAGATTACACATTAATTTCTGCGTTTATACTTTGTATATTGAGTTAAATCGTCTTGATCTAGTGATGAAGGTGTAAACTTAGAGCATTCACATCTTATTTCTCATCCTTATCTCTGTAATTACATTAAAACTCATTCTTTTTTTTCTTATTTTCAATTAAATAATATTTTTATACATTTATCATTACATTATCTCTCTTATTTACTACAATCATTTCCAAAAATATTAAAAAATTTATAAGGATTGAACAGTGTTTTCTCAAATATACAGATGAATAGTAATATTTTTTTCTCCATTTTAGTCACACCACTCATTACCATCCTTATAATATCGAATACACACTTATATAAAAATAGAAAATTGAATGTGAATGCTTTTTATAGAGTTTCGTTGGTTGTTAGTTAAAATCCTCTTTAGTCGTGAGTTCATTGATTTTGCAGTTGATTCCTAGTCCTATGTGCATGCTACCATTGGTCCAACTTTATTTTTTCTTGTTAATTTGAAATAAAAATTAAGTTCGCGCGATACGACACGTTGCAAACCTCATTGCACGTGTTGTAGCAGTTATATCAACGTGGTAAAGTACGAAAGGTATGAAGTTACAACAACTCAGTTTTGTAGATCTAAACATAGATAAAAAAGAGTATTGCGTCTTAACACGTTGCAAATAATATAGGAGTTAGGGCTTGTTTGAGGTTACTTAAATAAGTAACTTTTTGACTTTTGAAGGGGTAAAAAGACCAAAATACCCCTCCAAAAAAGTTAAAAAGTTAAAAGTTTTTGACTTTTTAACTTTTTGGAGGGGTATTTTGATCTTTTTACCCCTCCAAAAAGTCAAAAAGTTACTTATTTATTTTTGTCAAACATGGCCTTAATATTGAAACGACAAACATTAAAGAACTTAGTAACAAAGAAAATAAAATAATTTAAAAAAATAATGTAAAAGCTAAGTAAAAAACATATATAAAAAATAATAAAAATCAAAGCTAAAGAACCAGGTTGTTTGCCCCCCTAAAATCGAAGCTGCGTGACCCGCTTCAACAGACGCACACAAAACCACCATACGACTAACTCAGTTTAACAAAATTTATATCAGGGCGTCAAAAATAAATAAACGCAACCACAAATTAATTTATTTTTAGAAAAGTAAAAAAAACAAAAATTATTAGAAAAAATCAAATTAGTAAAAATTATATTGTTAAAAGCATATGTTATACACAACAGAGGAAAGAAGAAAACTTAAAAGTTAAAATCTTAGAAATTTAAAGTTTCGTCAGCACAAAAGCCACCAACGATCATATTTATTGTATAGTATATAGTATAACTAAGCAGTTTCCTCGTGCTATGCCGCGGTAGTTTGATAGTTTTTTCCTCTAGCTATATGTTGTCGATTTGGTTGTTATCTTCTCGACTCTTTGAAAACCATAAAAATGAATACATGAAACGGTTCAAATAATCCCAATGCCATTAACGATGTTTTTCAGTCATAATTGTTTCAGTTCTTGACAATAATAATGCTCAGAAATATTTGTGACTAAAACTGCTAAAATATCATCATCTAAAACCAATTGTTAGTTCCATATTTTAACGAAAAATAAGAGGACGAAAAATGAAATTACACCAGAAATCAAATGTTAATAAATAAAAAATCCCTATAACCAAAACCTAAAACATAAAAGTTGAGTGTAGCAATTAGGTCATTTTAAAATAAAATTTGAATGGCTAGTTAATTAGTTGTTAAAAGTTAGTAACACCTAGTTAGTAATAATTCACAAGGTTTGAACCTTGGATTTTCAAAAGAGACAAAGCCTCCCAGCTCTCCCTTGAACCACTAGGCCAAAAGATCATGGGTTAGGTCATTTTTAAATATATAATAATTAGGGTTTTATGAATTCTATTAGTGTACTTTGAATTAGGTGAAGTAATATTATTGTACGCTAGCTTGGCCCTGGACTTATAGTTATTATTCTTTGAGTAAGCTTCGCTTTTGCTCTTTATGGTTTGGGGGAAATAACGGTTTGCCTCCAAAAGTTTTAAAGTTGCAATTTTACTCCTCATGGTTTTCATTTTGTCTTGGTTTACGTCAACCAACTAACACCCGTTAAATATTTCTGTTAAAAAGAAGTGCATTTTGGACTTTTAATATAAAGAGACTAATCCTGTAAATTGTTAAAAAGATGTCCCACTTGATCAAATTATCATCATCCTTGTCATCATCTTCATCTTGTTCATAGAATCTACCACCACCACCCACCATAAGCACCACCAACCACCCACCACAACCACCTGCAAAGTCATAACCACACCACCACAACCACCTGCAAAGTCATAACCACACCACCACTACCATCCGTCACCACCATCGTTCACCACACCACCACCATTACACCTCCACTCCACCATTGATGAACAGGGCATCCTAAATCAAAGACCGCGTAACCACCATCGAAGACGACGACAAAGGACAGATCTGTCCTAAATCGAAGACCGCCGCTACTCCACCACCATCAACAGCTCGATACACCATCGTCTTCTCCGTCAGCATCCGTATAGGGCCTCAATTGGGGTGGTAGCTGAAAGGGGTGTTGTCGTTTTCCTGGCGGAAGATGGTGGCGATGGTGTGGGGGTGGCCGGCAGAGGTGGAGGTGGTGTGGGGGTGGCCGGCAGAGGTGGCGGTGGTGTGGGGTTTGCCGGAAGAGGCGACGCAGGTGTGGGGGTCGCCGGAAGAGGCGGCGGTGGTGTGGGGGTGGCCGGATGAGGCGGTGGTGGTGTGAGGGTCGCTAGAAGAGGTGGTGGTGGTGTGGGGGTTACCGGAAGGTTGTAGTGGGGGTTTGGTGCAGTTCATGCGCTTTTTTTAATTAATTATTAAATTATTGTTTTATTAATTTAAATAAGTTACACAAGTAGTCCTTTGTTAATTTGAGCAATATAATTAACCATTATTTGTAAAAAGACCAAAATGCTTTTACTTTTAACAGATATACTCAACAGAGTTAGTGGGTTGGCATTAACCAAGACAAAATGAAAACCACAATGAGTAAAATCACAATTTTAAAATCTTTAAAGACAAATCGTTATTTACATCAAACCACAAGGAGCAAAAACAAAATTTACTCTTATTTTTTCTTCCAATCTATTGGGCTGAAAAATGGGCTTAGATACTTGGGCTTCGCTAACAATTTTACTCACCTACATACGAATTAGCGATTGAACTAATGACGCTTGAGTAGTTGAGTACAGTACTACTACACGATCCTGGGCCCAACTCATCGACACGACTATTTGAATTACTCAATTCAACAAAACATCACATTTTCATAGTATCCTTAAACCAAATTCATAAATAATATACCTCATTCATACTAACAGATCTTTTCACACTTTAGAACAATATATTTTAATGATAGAAAACAAAACATCAAGCTAGAAATAATGAAAAATAAAGCCAATGACACCTGATTAATTTTTGATTCAGGAGCACAACACGCTAACACCTCTAATCTTAATATAACAATAGATAAAAATATAACAATATATGATAATGTTATCCTTTTTAACACATCACAAGCCGCTGTTCATACATTTCACGTCTTTTTTCACGCTTAAGCAAATTGCAATTGTTCGTATCCTTCACGCCTTTTTTTACGCTTAAGCAAATTCAATATGTGATCACTACCTTCGAGCTATTTTCAAATGATATATATTATATAATCAAGAAATTCAATATGTGATCACTACCTTCGAGCTACTTCTTCTCAAGTCATGGCACATGACACGACTTCACCAACAAGTACTAACAGGTATACTTACAAAAAAAATATATATACCGTTTTAGCAAACAATACAAAGAATACTTACAAACTATATAATTTACCACCAATTGAATAATAAAGGGTAGAATAACCACACCGAATACACAAACGTAGATACAAAAGTTTTTATGTTTTTCTATACTTTTGCTTTAACATTTTGAGAAAAAAATTTAGAAAATTTACTAAGTTCTATAAACCAAAGCTCCTAAACACACCCTCTGTTACTTAATACGCATAATGTGGGTACTCCCATATAAGTGCAGATAACCCTGTTGATGTGTCTACCTTCGTGTAGAATCTCGATTACACATGTTTACACTTGTTTGTCCTCATATACGCCAATATTTAGTATTTAAACTTTAAAAAGGGTAGAATAACTACACCGAATACACTAACAAACAAATCTCACTTGACGAGTAGATGTCAGGTGTACGCAATCTTTAAAAGTATCTACAATAAGGTCAGTTCAGTTCGGTCTAATGTTTCTAAACTTATCAATCAGTTCAGTTGATTAAGTTCCGTACATGTTTGTAGCCAAAACCAAACCTACATAGTCAATCATCAAAAATGTTATAACCGAACCGGTTCAGTTGATTAAGTTTCTTCAATAACTGGACTTAATTCTGTTTGGTCTTTTTCAGTCATGGTTCAATTACTCAGATTTTATGTTCACTCCTACAGTTTCGTGATCTTTTTCTTTTGTATTCACCTTTGTTTTTCCAGTTTACAAACTTAATAGGTATCATTCGTCCACTAACTGCTGCAATGTTGATCTTAAACGGTTAGATGGTGTACCCAAATACTATTAGACTATAGTTTAGAAATGATTATTATTAAGGTTGAGCCCACGGGTCCGTTTAGTTTTTAAGGTTTCATTGTAAACTTTATATAATGTAACATAATCTATCAATAATATTCAATCAAGTCTTTTACCATATGACATGGTAGGCTCTCTACCACCTCTGTCGCCACTGTGTTGAAACCCTAGACAGGGCGGTGTGCCGCCGCCGTCCTGTCCATTCTCTTTGCTTTTGTTATTTTATCTTATACATTCTAAATAAAGGTCCGTCTCGGTTTTAGATTCAAGCCCATTAACCTGAATCTTTTTTCCCCACAAAACCCGTTTACCCATATCATATCTTTTAAGTTTCCTTTCCTTCGTTTGTTATTGCTGGACCACGGTCCGTTGCCACTGAAGAACGCCGCTTGGCCACGGTCACCGGCCTTCGATATGACACACCATCGCACGACCACGGTCGTTGGGTGTCATTTTGTTTTATTCTTACGTTTTCAATTGGGATACCGATCATGTGATCATGTTGTTGCTGCCACACCACCTCTTTCGCGCCGCTTGCTGGACTACGGTCCGCCGCCGCGCCGCCTTTAGGACTACGGTCCGTTGCGGTGCCGCCCTATGTCGCTACCGCATTGGATGCCCGTTGCAGGATTACATGATCATTTAATATTATGGATTGCAATTAAGGTTATGGATTGAGGATTGCAAGATTATGGAATTTTGGCTGAAGATTGTGACCGAGATCGGGACTATTCTTCTTGTTCTTTATGTTTATTTTTTATTGTTTCCAGTCTTAGAGTTCGATTTTCTACCGCTTTAACTACGGGGGAGTATTAGACTATATTATTATTATTAGGGTTTAGTAATGATTATTATTAAGGTTGAGCCCACGGGTCCGTTTAGGTTTTTAAGGTTTCACTGTAAACTCTATATAATATAACCTAATCTATCAATAATATTCATTCAAGTCTTTTACCATTTGACAATATTTCACATCTACTGCAAAACCATCAACTTGTTGATCCTTTTAGGAAACAAGAAAAGCGTATATCAATCCAAGTTTGCATAAAATTTTCTGTATCAAGTATGCAAATATATTCAAATTGGTACACATAAGCCTAATATGCACTTATCCCAGAAACATTACCTCCTGCAGTTCAAACCAAGGGGAAAGGGAACCTGTTGACGGGTTCCTGGCAGAATGTTGCTCATCTGTTCTTCTGGTGTTTTAGGTGAAAAAACTTGTTCTTTTGATGCATGCTCAATGATCTAACTAACATCACTTTCTACCTCTTGTTCTTCTACCGCTTCATTTGATTTGTTCGTTTGGATTTTAATCAGGTAGTTTGAAGCAATCAATGTGTCCTGCTCTGGTGGGAGAGACGGCCAGCAAGTTGGTGCCTTTGGAATTGATTTGCTGTTCACTTTCGTAGCTGCATCTTTGACCTACGCAGTACAAAAGTCGCAAGTAATATGAGTTTCTTTCGCGAGAAACTAAATAGAAAGAACTATGACAAGAAAATGGAACTTAAAATACCTCTGGTAGAGGGGGGCGAGTGAAGCTGAAATAGCTTTTCGACTTCATAGCAAGTACAACATCAGCATAATCAACACGAGCCTTCCCAGCATGATTTGAGTAGGTTTTTGCATCCATTAATAAATCTACAGCATTACGATAATAAAGTTCTAGAAACTGGCGTATGACACGAGGTTCATAACTGTCAACACCCAATGATTTCAGCAAGGCTATAATAGTCTTTGCATCTTTTGGCAAGATGTCATCTCCAGCAGTCATTCTGTTGATTGCCTGCAATTGTTGAACTGCTAATTTAGAGAAAAGTAAGAATGAAAGTATCACATTGTAAGCTAAGTACCCTCAATATACATTGTTGATGGGACTTCATCCCACATATGGAAAAGCTTAAAAACATGTGAGTTAAGTTTTGCATAGGAACACCCACAAATAGGTGGTGTACATGCACACATGTACATAACTACATACATAAACATCTACATACAGACGCCAAGTACTACACCAATCAATCCTTATTCTTTAATATAAGGTAGTATCATTTCCTATAAGAAATACATAAAGAACTGTTGTAAAATCGATTGAGAATATGAACGCGAAATAACAATCAATTCAAAGATGATCTTAGAAAGAATAAACGTGAACAAGAAACTTCAAATGATTATTAGTGAATGAATGATTTCGGATCCTTTCACCGATTACATGAGGTCCTTATTTATAGCCTTCAACTAACTCTAACTAACTCTCAACTTAAATTGAGAATTTACATAAAGAACCCTACACTATATCTTCCGAACGGAAATAACCCTTCGGAAGATTTCCTACTAATCATATGTATACTTCGGAAGAAATCCAAAGTACACAACAACACCCTTCCGAAGCAAACATAACCTTCGGAAGATATCAACTTAGCTTCGGAAGAATATGCTAAGCTTTGGAAGAAGAAGCCTTAACCTTCGGAAGTTCACTTGTATTGGGTTTTATACTTCACAATCTCCACCTTAAAATCCAATACAAGATTTTAACCAACTCCCAATGCATCCAAGCAAAACTTGAACTTTCCACCAGGTAGAGACTTTGTAAACACATCCGCTGGATTCTCCAAAGTAGACACACCTTCCACTTTCACCTGCCCAGCATTCACCACATCCCTTATGAAGTGTAACTTCACATTAATGTGCTTCGTTCTCTCATGAAACATACTATTCTTTGACAACTGAACTGCACCCTGGTTATCACAGAATACCACTGAGCCTGCCACTTTGATTCCCAACTCAGAAACAAAACCCTGCAGCCACATAGCTTCCTTGACTCCCTCAGTCAAAGCTATATACTCAGCCTCTGTTGTAGATAATGCCACCACATGCTGCAACTGAGCTTTCCAACTCACCAAGTTACCCAGTACTTGAAATGCATACCCTGTAATAGATCTACCTCTATCCAGATCCTTAGCAAAATCTGAATCCACATAACCAACAATTCTGTCAACCTTCTCATGTTCATGATGCCCAAACACTAAACCATAGTGCTTAGTACCCCTGAGATATCTCAAGATCCATTTTACAGCAACCCAATGAGCTTTCCCCGGATTTGACAAATACCTGCTGACTAAACTCACAGCATACCCAATATCCGGTCTTGTACAAACCATCAAGTACATCAAGCTCCCAACAACATTGGCATAAGGTACTTTCTCCATATATTCAACTTCTTCATCTGACTTAGGACAATCAGAACTTGACAGTTTAATATGAGCATCTATAGGAACAGTCACTGGCTTCACATCACCCATCCTATAGTTACTTAGCACCTTCTCCAAGTAAGACTTTTGAGACAGTCTCAACACCCTGTTCTCTCTGTCCCTTGTAATCTCCATGCCCAATATCTTCTTTGCTTCTCCTAGATCTTTCATCTCAAACTCTGACATCAACATTCTCTTAGTAGCTTCAACTTCCTCCAAGTCTGAACAAGCCACCAACATGTCATCAACATACAGCAACAAATACACAAATTTGTTCTCACTGTATTCTTTAAAATACACACAACTATCATAGCTGCTCCTATTAAACCCATTAGTCACCATGTGTTCATCAAATCTTTTATACCACTGTCTAGGGGATTGCTTCAGCCCATACAAAGACTTCTTCAAGAGACATACCTTATCTTCCTGCCCCTTTACCTCAAACCCCTCTGGCTGCTTCATATAGATAGTCTCATCCAGCTTTCCATGCAAAAATGCAGTCTTTACATCCAGCTGATGAAGCTCCATATTCATAAAAGCAGTCAATGACAGCATAACCCTGATAGATGAATGTTTCACCACAGGTGAGAAAATTTCATTATAATCCACACCTGGTTTCTGTGTAAACCCCTTAGCTACTAGTCTAGCCTTGTACCTAGGAGGTTCACCTTCAGAAATCCCATCTTTCAGTTTGAATAGCCATTTACATGAAACAGGCTTGTGACCCTCAGGTTTATCAACCAGCTCCCATGTGTCATTTTTATACAGAGATTCCATCTCTTCCTCCATGGCCTTACACCATTTATCACTTTCCTTCACAGAAATTGCCTCAGAGTATGACAATGGTTCATAGATGCTTTCTTCTTCAGCAGCAACAAAGGCTAATGCAGACAAATCCATCCCCTCTCTAAACCTGAGTGGAGGCACCACTTGTCTCCTCTGTCTATCCCTAGCCAACTGGTAATCATCCAAACCATCCCCTTGGCTAGCAGAGGTACCTTGATCTATACCTTGATCACTCACACCCTGCTGCTCCACCTCAATCTGAACCCCACTCTGATCTTCAACCTTTGACTTCCCTTTTTCTAGAATGTCTTTGTACATAACATTCTCTTGAAAAACAACATCCCTGCTCACTATCACCTTAGGCCTGTCCCCTTCTAGCCTCCATAACCTATACCCTTTAACACCCTCAGGGTATCCTAGAAAAACACATTTACAAGCTCTAGGTTCCAACTTCCCTTGGCTAACATGAGCATAAGCCAAAGATCCAAACACCTTAAGTTCCCCATAGTCACCCTTTCTTCCTGACCATGTCTCCATAGGTGTCTTCATGTCTAATGCTGCTGATGGAGACCTATTGACCAAATATGCTGCAGTGGAAACAGCTTCAGCCCAGAACATCTTGGGTAAACCAGAATTAGCCAGCATACACCTTACCTTTTCAAGTAAAGTTCTATTCATCCTCTCAGCCAACCCATTCTGCTGAGGAGTCCCTGGCACAGTTCTATGTCTAGCAATACCATGAGTTTTACAAAACTGATTAAACTCATGACTGCAGAACTCCAACCCATTATCAGTTCTTAGCTTCTTGACCTTCCTCTCAGTCTGAGTTTCCACAAGGATTTTCCATTCCTTGAATTTACTGAAAGCATCACTCTTATTCTTCAGTACAACAACCCAAACCCTCCTAGAGAAATCATCAATCAAGGTCATAAAGTATCTAGCACCACCCAAAGAATCAACCTTAGCAGGACCCCATAAATCAGAATGAATGTAGTCTAATATCCCACTTGTGATATGCCTGGCTTGTGAAAACTTTACTCTCTTGTGTTTACCAAGAATACAAGTTTCACAAAAACCAAAATCACAACTGCTCAACTCAGTCATTAGTTGCTGTTTATGCAACTCCACCAGTCCCTGATGACTGATGTGACCAAGTCTCCTATGCCACAACATAGCCTTAGAACTACTATCACCTGAGACAGATGCTACCTGAGATTCTACTACACCAGCACTATCTAACAAGTAGATATTATTCTCCCTTCTACTCCCAGACAATACTACCATTGATCCTTTCATCACCTTAGCCTTACCATCTCTAAGACTAACATGGTAACCAGAACTCTCCAACAGCCCTAAAGACAACAAACTTCTTTTAAGACTAGGAATATACCTTACATCATGAAGATCTACTTTCATACCACTCTTCAATTTCAGAGTCACAGTTCCATGACCCACAATCTTGCAAGGTCTATCATCCCCTAGTTTCACTGATCCAAGACCTTCAATCTTCAGTTCTTTAAAGAACTCCTTCACAGGTGTCATATGATATGAGCACCCTGAATCCATAATCCACTCACCCTCCTTACCACTGCTTGTAACAGCCAACACATCTGCACTCTCATATCCATCAGAAGAATCATCATGTGCATTGTGTCCGGAATGAGTCTTTGATCCACTTGATTCACCCTTCTTTCTTTTCAAGTCAGGACAATCTTTCTTGAAATGCTTTTCTGATCCACACACATAACACCTCCTCTTGTACTTGGACCTGGACTTTGAGACACTTCTCTGCTTGAAGTTTCTTTGATCAGATCTTCCCCTGACCACCAAGCCCTCTCCACCATCTTCTTTGTAATCAGTTCTCTTCTTCAATTCCTTTGAATTGAGAGCTGCCAGCACTTCTTCCATGGTAAGTGTATCCCTACCATACATCAAAGTATCCACAAAATGCTCATAAGATGATGGCAGAGATGTCAAGAATATGATTGCTCGGTTTTCATCCTCCAACACAACTTCGATGTTTTCAAGATCTAACACCAATTTGTTGAATTCATCAGTATGATCTTCAATTGACTTCCCAGGAGCCATTTGGAACGTGTACAACCGTTTCTTGAGATACAATCTGTTCGCAAGAGACTTAGTCATGTACAGGCTTTCCAATTTTGACCAGACCCCTGCAGCAGACTTCTCCTTCGAGACTTCTCTGAGTACCCGATCCCCCAAGTTCAAGATGATTGAACTGTGTGCCTGTTCTAGCATCTCCTTCTTCTCCTTGTCTGACAACGTGTCCGGCAACTTGGATTCTCCGGCCAAGGCATCTACCACTCGTTGGTGAACGAGCAATGCCCTCATCTTCAACCGCCATAACCCAAAGTCGTTCTTTCCGTCGAACTTCTCAACTTCGAACTTTGTTGACACCATCGTTGCCGCCGATCGATCTTTACTTGAATCTTGATTCTCAATTGAGCCACTAACCAGGCTCTGATACCAATTGTTGTAAAATCGATTGAGAATATGAACGCGGAATAACAATCAATTCAAAGATGATCTTAGAAAGAATAAACGTGAACAAGAAACTTCAAATGATTATTAGTGAATGAATGATTTCGGATCCTTTCACCGATTACATGAGGTCCTTATTTATAGCCTTCAACTAACTCTAACTAACTCTCAACTTAAATTGAGAATTTACATAAAGAACCCTACACTATATCTTCCGAACGGAAATAACCCTTCGGAAGATTTCCTACTAATCATATGTATACTTCGGAAGAAATCCAAAGTACACAACAACACCCTTCCGAAGCAAACATAACCTTCGGAAGATATCAACTTAGCTTCGGAAGAATATGCTAAGCTTTGGAAGAAGAAGCCTTAACCTTCGGAAGTTCACTTGTATTGGGTTTTATACTTCACAAGAACCATAATAAAACTTCAGGCTCCTAAATGGATAAAAAAATAAAGTTAATGAATAAACAGGTGTATCTGTATCTTTGACTATGGTTGTCTATGGATAGGATAAAAGCTGTAAACATAATGTCAAAAATCATTGCCACACCAGTCTCTTACTATCAACTAACAGAACATAACTGGTTTTAACTTCAATATTGTATGAAACAGATCATATGTGATTGATTATGTAACTCGACAGTTCTAAGCATTGCAATACCCTCAATCTATAAATTACATGTGCTTAATTTTCTGCCTATATTACTGCCTCATCATGTAAGCTAAGGGAGAAGCTCATTTGTTTAATTGTCCAATGGTACATGTTGTATATGCTAATCTAATAACTGAAGCCAAAGTCCATATTTCCTTGATCGCGCTCTGATCTACCCAGCGCAAGTTGCGTTTTGCCTAATTCCATTGGTTAGTAGGGTATTGATGGGTTACATGAGTTTTCTAGTAACAGGTTATCATGTACTAAAAAAAGCCCAAATTCCTACTACATATTGTACAAAGTCCATAAATCACTCTTATTAATCAGTCTCATAATACATCAAACAGAGAAATAAAAAGGGGAAACAAGTGCACGCCTAAAAATGCAAGGCATATCATCACCTTCAGGCTTCAAGCAAACTTTGACATTTTGTCATGTCTCAAAACTTATGGTACTTCAGTAATGTTAATTGCTAATAGTTGCTCGAAATAGAATCACTACAAGCTAGCAAACTGATGACAAATGAAACACATGCATATGAACAGGTTCATCCTCGTTGAAACCAGACAGAAACTGATACGATTGAGAACACATATAGAAAGAGCACATTCGCTTACATCGGTGCTAGAACATACGATTCGTTTAGATGATCAAATCAATGGATTTGTAACTGAAACAAAAGAAATCCATAACGTCTCCACAATATATCAACATCAATCAAGTTATCAACCATACGATCACCGGTTTGCACGCGTAAATTCTACAAAACATCAATAAAATCCCTAATTGATAACATAAAAGCGATATAAACGAGTATCAAGCATAGAATGATTTGAAGCGTAACTTGCAACATAAGATGTTACCTTTGTAGAATGTATGAAGAAGCAACGAGAACGATGGAGAGATTGAGTTGAGGGAGTAACGTAGCGCCAAAGTGTACGATTTTTGGGATTTTTTGTTTTCTGTTTTTTTTCATTTCATTATTATGGTGGGGTCCACGGCATTTAAAACTTTGAAGTTTGAACGAATTTATTTCACTACTAGTTTTACGGGTTGAATAAATAAAATATTAAATATAATAAAATTTTATTAATTATTAAATAATATGTGATTTAAATTATGTATGAATAAGTACTATAAGTAATAAAACAATGATATCAATTTTTAAAAAATTTGTTTTTATACTTTCTTTGTTTTTTCTAAAAAATAAATCAAACATTTCGTTTCAAAACAAAGCATATTAAAAAAAAGTCATTTTTAAAATATTTCATGTTTTAACAAAAAGTATGATGTACTTTCTAGAAAATTTTCTTTTTATAAAAGTTTGTTTCTCTAGAAATAAACATTAATAAAAAGATCTATTTTTTAATCTTTTTAAAAATAACTTATAATAAAAAAATAGAATTAAATACTATAATTAATAATTAATTGAGTCATTTAATAGGAGAGAGAAGCGGGAGAATTTTGTTAAAAGTGAATATGGTGTTGTCATGTGGCATCTCTAGTTACCATTTTATGTCATGTGGCATCTTTAGTTACCATTTTATTATAATAAGAAGATAATTTAACTCGATAAACAATACACATATTTTTTAACGGCTAACGAATTCGTTTACTCGAGTAAACTTATTGGTGAAAAGCTATCCATGCCCGTGAACAACTTTGGTAACACGGTCTACTCATCAACTGAAAAACCCATCACCTAAACACTCACAGTTATAAAACTCATGATCCACTTGAAATATATTGAATCAAATAAGATTGGAACGCAAAACTTTCTTTTTAAAAATCATGAGTGTTTCCTCTCATAATAATTGATCTCGGGCTCATCGACTAAACAATACTTTTTCCAAAAAATATTCTTAAATTGTTATTTTTTGTATCTTAAGTTGACATTATTAAACATATTAATTTATGTTCTCGTTACACACAAAGTAACAATTTACCATAAATTTCTTGAATATATAATTTGGGAAGCATTCTCTTAAAAAAATTAATTATGTTGGAAAACATAATGTGATTTAATTGATTATGTTGGAAAACTTTAAATAGTTGATGATTTAATGAGTTGGTAGAGTAGATGGTAATTAAACCGTCTTATGTCTCACCCTTAAAACAACATATACATGTATATTATTTGATTGGGTTTTCCTAATTACACCCTACCCTAATTTCTAATCACACCCTACTCTAATATATTAATTAGATCTAACTATACCTTAACCAATTAAGATTTAGTTCTATAAATACATCATTGACCTTTACGTATATCAAAAAAGAATTAAGGGGGTCATCTTAAATGCATAAATACATCACTTTACACCCTTAAAACTTAAATGAATACTTATCTTTTAAAGTTTTCTTCTAATTAACACTAAAAATAAAATAATAAAACACTATAAAATAAAACAATACAACATAATGATAGTAAAGAAAATTATAAAAAGTATATGAACATAATATTTGTTAAATAAGTGTTTTTAATCATTATTTGTTTCAGAAATGCTTACTGTTTTGGTTTTAAGTTCTTATATAATAACTAATTTTTCTAAAATATAGTTATTAAAGGAAAACTTTTATATTGTTATATATGTACTTTTCTAAACATATTTAAATTTTTTAAACTAGTTATTTCATCATAGTTGAAACATTTCATATCAAATGACATTTATAGTTATTAGGCAACATCAAGACAACTTGTCGTCTTTAATAACATATTTTCATCAAAAACCGTATTTAATTTATTTTACAAGACATTCTCATTAAAAATATATTGTTTATTTAGCTTTTTATTAAAAATACGTTTACAAATAGTTCCTCCAGTATTATAACTCAGCATGCAAATTAAACTTTTCTTTTCATAGTAACTTTTAAGAATAAAACGTAAAAAAGTTTAATTGTAATTTTATTATCAAATTTATAAAAGAAAGGGTTGTTTTAATAAGAATATAATTATTAGGATGATAAATCAACAAATAATTATATTGAGCAATTAATTGCCGGTGAATTCCATGACTATTTGCATTTATTAACAATATTTTATTATTTTTGTTTTTAGATCTACAAGTTTTTAAAAAAATTATTGTCTGTTTCAAAATTTTCAATTGTTATGTTATGGTTATTGAGCAGTATTAAAGTTGCATATGAAGTTTATAATTTCATAATAAATTTTCTTTTAACATGATATAACTTTCTAAATATATATTTTTCTAGTGATGTATAAAGAGTCAGTTTACATACATTCGAACAAGATGCATAACATACTTGTGGCAGTTTATGCACTTTGGGTTGCTGTAATTAACAAATTTAAAATATAATTTAAATAAAGTAAATAACATTTGATAAACTTTTAAAATCGCTTTTAGAAGATAAACTAGTATTAACAACCCCCCCCCCCCCCCCCCCCCCCCCCGCTTTGCGATGGGGGCATAAAACCATGCCATGTAGCATCAATGTCACACCACCATCAACGATCGTCAACACATGAAATACTCGTATTAAAAATAAATAAAAACAAAAAATAACAAAATGAATGGAAAGTAGACGTAGAAATATTAAACCGCGATTGTGAAACGTAAAACGTTAAAAACAATAGCTAAGTCGATCTAGGATCCGGATGTTGCAACATACCAGTTAAGTAAGAAAAAATAGACGTAACAACGTTGAACCACACATTCTCAGAATTTAGAACGAAATGCATACAAAAAATTTGTAAAAAAAGAAAATAATAGGCGACCAAAGTTAAAAGTGAAAAGTTATAGTGGTTAAATTGTAAAAGATGTAAAAGTAATGGGTTTAAAATTAAAAAATAAAAAAAACAAAAGACATGTACAACCTCTAATGCTTAAAGTACAACCACCAATGCAACTTTAAATTGCTAATTAGTATATATTATTGAATAAAAACGTCTAATTTAGTAAAAAAAACAAGTATAAAAAAGTCACAATTAATGAATGATTAGTGTTTTTAATGCTAATGTAGTAATTAATGAATGATTAGATTAATCATTAATGATTATAGAATATGATGTTATAGAGTAGGGTGTAAATAGCAACACCCTATGTGATTCTAGTTGCTATCTACATTTATTGTGTGTTGAATCGAATAGTACTCAATATAAATTTTGGAATTATATTTATTTTATAGATGACGATTGTCTACAATTAAACAAGACTTTAGAGCGGACGGAGTCCTGGTCTCTTTGAAAGCTAAATCTCGTATCCGATACCAAAATAGTGTAGCTGTGTTCCTGATATTCTCACTCCAGCTCTTTTGTTTTCACAAACATTTCTTAAAATGGATGAGTAGTTCCCACTTCAGATTATTATTGACACCTCTTGAAGACCATCGACGATGTTCTCGCCATACCAATTGCCACCTTAGTTACCTCGTTATGTTTCTTTACCCTTATAATATAATAACATATTGCTATTTACATTTGCATGTACAGTTTTGGATGATACTTATCCGAAGGTCACTAGATCTATAAGTAATCTCAAATAAATAATCCAACTAAAATGAAAGTAAAAGAGAAGTTAACCACTTGACTTTTGATTATTACTACCAAGTAATCATTGATATAAAGTGTGGACACAAAATATACAATATTAATATATCATCAAAACATTATAAAAAAAATGATTGCTATGGTTTTAGCTTAATTTGATTTTCATTAACCCTAATCCTGAATAGTATCATGTAAACGGTAGCACAAGTAGCCAAAAACAAAGAAAGATAAGATTGTGAGAAAATATCAAAATTTCAAGGGTACTAGATGCCTATGCGACCGTATATGCAATACAGTTTTACAATCAGATGCGAAACTGAAATCAACTAAACACATCATATACCCAATATATTGTCAATTTGTCATTCGCAATAATAAATGGCATAGACATCTTAGGTTGAGCTTTCAAAATCGATCTTACTAAAGTTGATGCTCCATGCAAATAATCAAATTATTATCATCATGTGATAAGGCTTGAAATTAAGTAAAATGTGGAATAATTTATTCATGAACATTTGAGGCTAGATCATGTCCGGACTTGAACATGCCTTCTACCACATGAACGCTTCATCCAAGGTCTCTATGCATGGCTACTTTTCTTGATCAAAACCAAGATTACATTTCTTATCTAAGTGGTGTTGGGTTCGAGCCTTATTTGAAACGTATAATAAATTTAGGTTAAAGTGAAGTAGGATTAGATTAAAGATATTTAAAAAAATCAAAAACCAAAAGTAGTTACACTATCTTTCATAAGTGACTACCCAACCAACCAATCAATTCAATTCATTTTAGTTGCACTTCCGTTTAGTTCAAAGTAGTTTAATCACAAAACGAATTCATCACAAAAAGAATTTAAGTTCACAATAAAAAAAAAAGAAAGAATTATACTTGCTCAAGTTTTTACTTATGTGGTATAAGGCTATAAGCCATAACGTATTTAGGCTTTATGTTGTTGGGTTTGAAGTTCTTGTCTTATTAGGCTTAACAATGGGTTGACATTAGAATATCAGGGCGCCATTTTCTAATTTCTATTAGAGATTGAAGGCCCATTTTAACTTTTGGTCTCTAATTTTCTTAACCTAGTTATATCTTTACTAATGTTCATGTAGAGGTGCACATCCAACCAGGTAATCTCACCTGAACTCGAGCGGGTTCAACCTGGTAGCTCGCCAACCCAAGTCCAGCCCGATTCAACGCGTAGGGTTCAAACCAGTTTGTCCCCTTTACACCCCAACCCGGGTTCAACCCCCTTTTTCTCAACCAGATCCAGTTTAAACCCGGTAAAAACCTTCTTTTTTTACCATTTTGCCCTCTTGAAACCAGTGTGGACCCAACCTAAAAACCGATCAAACCTGGTTTGAATTTTTGACCAAAACCCGACCTGGGTTTAAATTTCAACCCGGTTTGTGCACTCCTAAGTTTTCATGTATTGTAATATTTGAATTAAGCTAACAAAAAGAAACTTTGGTTGTAGTCCGTGAATGTAGGATTCACATCGAATTCGAACCACGTTAAGTTGTTGTGTTCTTATTTTTTGTTTATGTGTTGTTTATTCGTTTTGTTGCGCCACTTAAAGCCTAACATATGTTTGATTGTGGGATTCGACACCGAATCACTAAAATATGAGTTGTATATAACACATGTTTAATTCACATATTAAAGACTTTTTCAGTCTTTAGATATCATTTTGTTGATTTTTTTGTTAATTAGTATGGTAAAAGTGTACAAAAATCACATGATTGTGAAAAATACAAATATATATTGCTAATCTACAGAGAATAATATGGTGACAAAACAAACTTATACAATGAAACACTTGACATTCTATTTTGGATCCCATAATTTCTTTTGGGTTGGATCAAGTAGGTCCGACAACACTCTAACAACATGCTATGTAAAAAGGATGCGTTAAAAGATATAAGTTGGTGGACAAAGTTATCATCCTTTTTATTTTCTGGTGATCTAAGGTAGCGACATAAACGATATGACACACTACAAACCAACCAATCGATGGAGACACGTGCAAACAGCATAGGTTTCATCCAATTTAAACAATATAAACCAGCTTAATTTTCATTTAAATGAGATCCAGAATCAATTACAAGATCAATAAATGTAACATAACATCTTAACTTGTAAAATTAAATTGGGTACTTATCAATACCTACAATCTCCAAAAGCAAATCTATAACATGCTATATAGTTAATTATCTGCACAAGTTCTTATTTTAGTTTTCATCAAATTAAGAGATTGTAGATGGACCCTGCATATACATAACCTCATACCCATTCACAGTTTTCAGAAAATTTAGCGCGGGTTCACTGCCATAAGCATTTCTTCGTCGGTAAGAGAGTGACGAAAGTGGCAACGATGACCATAAGGGCATATGTCACCTGCAAGAACCATACGACACACCTCGGTTTTGTAGCGAGGGTGCCTGATCACAGGTCGCAGCTCGCTTATTCCATGTGCAAAGTGGCAGTTGTCTCCGTAAGGACAGGCTCCGGTCTCCTGCCACTTGTTGCAGAGCTCGGTTTTCGACATTCCCTGGTTGTATACCTCGAATTCTAACCCCTCTGCCGCTTTCTTCTCCCCGGGCACACGAACACGTTGCTGTTAGAAATTCAAACCACAATTATAACAAGTTACTTTATTAGGTTAGGACATAAAGCATTCGTACATTCTAAGCAAACATACATGAATTGAAGTATAAATTAAAACGTAAAGAAGATATTGGTATGGATTTTGTGATAAATTTGCAATACTTGTCAATAGTTGTCATGAATTGATCGTGTTTAAGAAATCAACTTCTGATTTTGGTTGAAAATGACTCCTGAAAAGTCAAAATTGCTTTGAAATTTATGATATCTGATTCTATACGAGCTAAATTGATGGCGATTAGCTGTTTTCTACAAGCGAATATTGAACATCAGATCTAATTCAGGTATTGATCGATCACATAGGAACTTACCGATTGAGTTAACGGAGCATTTGTGATCTGTTGGCGAGTCGGTCGTTGAGACGAAATTGATTTCAGATAACCTTTGGAACGAACCGAAATGCTTTTAGGCATCGAAACTCTCTCGGCATTGTGCCTCACGAATTGATTTGGTTCGATCACGCTCGTCGGACTTACACTCGGAACCTTCTCAATCGACGCACTGCTTTCGCAAAACGATGTTCCGATACCGAGACGACTGAAATCGCCGATTAAGGCTGATGAAGGAGACGATGATGAATGCACAGAGGAGGTAAGGTAGTTCTGCCTCTTAGCCTTCGAGAACAGGTTCAATCTCTGCACCAAATCGGTGTTCGCAAGGCGGAGAGCTTCGTTCTCCTGACGAAGAACCTCAACCTCTTTGACGCATTCCTGAAGGCTCGTGAGGCACATAGTGTAGCTATTATACAACTGCTGATACTCGAGGATGAAGCTCGCTTGACTCAAACGATTCTCGGTGGCGATCGCATTAGCACTGAACGCATCATCATCGAACGAACAGTCGGAAGGAGAAGAGAACGACAGCTGTGACTGTGAAAGCAAATTTGGCGGGAAAATCGAGGAAGAAAACGGAGCAGGATTGAATAATTCACCAGAACTGAAATCGAACTCTAATTGATCGTTGTGAGAGGTAACAGGAGACAGAAACAGATTTGCAGATAAATTATTACTATCGTTATCCACACCGGTGACGATCGTCGATGAACCTGCATCCTTCTGGACCTTCGTCTCCATCTCCATCACACAAACACCGATTGATAACTTACGTCTCTGCATCAAAATCAGTAAATCACAACCGATTAACACCACATAAACAGCATCAAAATCACCAATACTCTGTAACATATTATCAAATAACTACATTCATGCAATAATCGAGTAATGTATGAATTGGAATATTAAGATGAGAAGGTTGATATGAGATACCTGCAAATGATGATGGAAGTGAATTGAAGATGGTATGATGGAGGTAGGAGTATAAAAGAGGAAGGAGGGAGGGGGATCGGGTGTGACGCGGAACAGAGTAGGCTTGGTAGGAAAGGAAAGATGGAGGGTGGATAATGATTGTGGTTGAGGAGGACGTTGAAACCGTTAGAGATACACAAAGCTCATTTCTTCACAACAGCAATGCCAGTGCGTCCACTTCTAACAAACCGCCCGCTTCACCAACCTACAACCCATTCCCTTTTTTTTATATTTTATTATGTAAATAGAAAATAATATTTTGATTTTCTTTAACCGGAAACGTACACGTCATTTTAAAAAATGTATCTGATAATTGGTTTAGCTCTCGTGTAGCGTAGAGTCTAGGAAGATTTAGATCGTGAAAGAATGTAATGTATGATGAATGTTGTTATGTACGTAGTTTTATCATACACTTTGTGTTACAAGTTGTTTTTCATGATAAACAAACCCTTTAAAATATATCCTAAATGCACCTATTGTTCGGACTTGATACCCATATCATTTTTTATTCTTATTCTTATAATTACATTAAAAATTATTATTTTTCTTTTTTTATTTTCAATTGAGTAATATTTTCATGCATTTATTATTATAGTTTCTTTTTTCACCGACAACTACTTTTAAAATATTAAAAAATTTATAGTAGTTGAGTATCGTATCACCTAATATAATGATAAATAATAACATGTTATTTCTCATTTACTCACAACCATTTATAACTGTTATATATAATATAAGAAATATTAATATAAAAAATACACTCACAAAATTATAATATTATAATAAACAAGATGTGACGATGGAGATAAATCACATGCTAGTAGGGGTAAGAGGTTATTGGCAAATAATATTTTAATATTTAAATATATTTGAATATAGAATTAGGTACAACATTGTTTTATACAATTTATTGTTATCTGATGAGAAGAAAAAAGTTGTAACGAAGTGTGATGGGTGATGTGTTTGTAGCACAATGTCTCCAGCTCTAAAACATTAGTTACATTGGAGTTTCTGAAATTGTTAAATTTCCGGTGCTTTTGTGGTTTTTTAAATGATTAAAAAAATATGTCATCCATATACATAAGTTTATTGCATTGATGTGTTGTGTAAGATTTCTATCAGATATAGAGAGATATACATATGGTGCGATTCTAGCTCGTATGACATGGTGTCCCTAAGGGTGTCATTTTTACTCGAACTCGAATTCCTAACCCGATTAAATTTTACCCGAACCCGATTAAGGCATAACCCGGAAAAACAAACCCGATTACACATCAAACCCGAACATGGAATTCTTATTTAAGTCGGTCTTTGGGTTGTGTTTTGGCAATTCGGGTTGACCCGAATAACCCGAATACCATATCGTCAAATTTAGTAATCCATATTTCATATTTTAAGATTTCATTCGAGAGTATCTGTTTTTTACTTATTATGAACTCGATCGATCCTTTATTCACTTCATTTTCAATTGATAAAACAAATATTAAACTCGATCATTCCATCGATCCATCTTCCAAACTAAACCATATATAACGATTACAAACATGTCTAATGATTGCATATTTGAGCAATCTCATATATTTGTTTAAACTATATTGTTTGAGACTACTTGTACGTCCGAACATAATAATATAAAGGTAACATGTTTTATGGTCTATTAACATTTTATTGCTTTACTTTTGTTTGAGCAATAATAATTATAATGTTTGTTTGTGTTAAGCATATGTTCGAGTAACATGTGGATTTAGAGGTTGAATTTGTTTTTTTTAGTTATGACTACCAAAACTGCTTGTGAAGAGATGTCAAATCAAATTATCAAAACAAAAACACTTACAAATATGTGTCTTTGATTTTTAGATTTTCAAGTGGACCAACCCGATCACCAATTAACCCGACCCGAATAAACCCGAAAACCGAAACCCGAATACCGATTAAATATAGTTTATTTGGTTCGGTCTTCGGGTTGATTTTCTACATCTAAAAACCCGAGGAACCCGAAACCCGATTAAAAAACCCGAATGACACCCCTAGGTGTCCCCTTTTGGGACGTACGATTGAAAAGATAATCACATAATTTATGTATAAAATCATGAATTCTTTGCACATATAAAACATGACCTATATAAACCATATATGTATAATCACGCACCATTTTAGTATAGTACAACAAATTTTAAGTAAAATCAGTTTTAAAAAACAATTATATAGCAATATATAACTCAAATAAAAGATAAAAATAATCAATTTCATGGTGTCAATTATTAAAAATAATAATACAATACATACGCTCATCTAAAAAATAATTAAACTAAAACTGATAGTCAATTAATAATGGTAAATGTTCATTTTTTACCTTCTTTTCAAATTATTACAAAATTATCATCGTCTCTATCGTGGTCATTGATTTGTCTTAATTTTACGTTTCACACACTTTTTATTTTTGATATTAAAACCTTCACTACACATATGTGTATAGGTTTCGCAGACATGACCGACCTCAACCTCGCAAGTGATTTATGTGTTTATTATACAAAAATCGAGTCACAAAATTGCCATCGTCTCTATTTTAGCTATTGATTTGTTTTGATCATACATTTTACGCATTTTTTAAAATTTGTATTGAAACCTTTTATATACACGTGTATATATTTTTGAAAACATGACCGAGCTCTATTTCAAAAATGGTTTATGCGTTTATTACACAAAATTCGGTCACACCGTATATTTATAAACGATGGCAACAATCAAAAAGCTAGATGTTACAATTTAATACTAAGTAATGGTTAGTCACTTACATTTGTTCAAACATGATATTTCCTATGTTTTGTATTGGATATGTAGTCTGATGACCTGGTTATGTTTATAAATTTATAAATATACCTTTAATGAACAAAACTTTTCTAGATATTTCATACATGTTTTACAGATTCTAATATGTGTTACAAAATAAGGATTTCTTATAGTTATACTTATAATTATATGCACCAACTTGGACTTCATAATAGTTACATATGAAGTTAAACAACATGATATGTTTATTTTTTAATAACTTTTAATCTACGGTTAAATCCACATACTGCAGAATTTAAAATAAAACACATATTATACATCTAGTCTGGATATCATTAGGCCAAATGTCTAGTAGTCAACGTCGTGACATGCAATCGATGGTAACTGGGGATATAGATCAAAACTTTTATATTTTAAAAGTTGAATTAGTGAACGTGTATTAGAGTTGTAATTGTCAAATATTTTTAATAGATTCCTTCCACTACAATCTAGTCTCTACAAAATGACTTGAACTTTCCATCTAAAAATCTCTCTTTCTACTAACTGTTATTTGATTCAAGAATTGATTTTGCGCCTCACATTCACATTCTATATTGTAGATCGAATATACTATGTAATAATAATAATGTTGTAACCTAGCTATAACATATATGAGATCCAGAATATATGAGACATTGGTACTTTTCCACACGAGTGAATATAACATGTTAAAATAGGTAATAGAACCCGAAAAGCTAACTAACTATATTTCAGGGAGTGATTAGAATAGGTTATATAACATTTGTGAAATAAGTTACCTAATTAATATCACCTTACAATACAACCACGTCCTTTAACTGATATAACCTGGTTCTTACCTTTTAGGATGAATCGAACACTGTTACACTTAGTATAATTCGGTTTTTTGGACGGAATCAGACACTTTACACCGAGTGTAACTTGGTTTTCTTTGAAAGGAATCGAGTTTTGTTTGTATTCTCTAAAAAATTTTGGTAAGATTTTAATTTCTCAAATAACAAGTTTTTATATTATTTGACGAGATGTTCTCATGTTCACCTTTTTGAACTACAAAATTTTATGATATTCTCAAATAACATGTTTTACTAAAAGTGGCATTTTTTCCCTTATAATGACATGCAAGAAAAGTGCTAACATAGATAATTTGACAAGTTAAAGAAAGTTCGTCATATTTTAGCATTTGACAAGATAAAGAAAAACATATCTCGTCAACATATTTCATAATAGCGTACCAAAGTTGTAATCACTAACGATAAATTGTTTAGCTTTATTTTGACCTCTTTGATACTTCATACTCCGATATGGTAATATCAAAATAAGAGAAGATACATGCAACTAAAAAAAGGGTGTACAGAACAAGAGCCTAACCAACAATATTTATTAATTAGATCATAGTTTATCACTTAATAGTATTACAAAAGGGCATCTGCCTCCTTCATAAACATTTTTTTGGTTACTAAAGGCTACTCCTTTTTTATATTACCACATGATAATTAATGGTCTCCTTTTTTACCCTTTTACGTCGGGATACCGACGTTGTAATTTGTAACAATAAAGAAACTCATTTCACACCCATTGAGGTTTACAAGATATGAGAACAAATATATGAATCAAGATGAAAACAAGTATCTTCATAATCGAGTATCTATGTTGCAAGAAGTAACACATACCAACAAGTTAATCCACAGCCATATTTAATAGACATTAATCATTGCCATGTAGTGAGTACAAAAGGAAAGTAGGAAATACATCATGGTACAAGAAAGATGAAGCATAAAACTAGAGCACCCAAAGAAGAAGAAGAATTGAATGGAAAGCGGATATGAGATAAGAGAGGCGTTTCAAAGGTGTAAATTTAAGGTTTAGACTGTAACAAAACCTGGTTTTTGAAAGGCAAATTTAAAGTTGTAAATTTACATGAAAAGAATTACACATCTTGATCATTTTCAAAGGTAAAACAATGGGTTCAAATCCTGAGATAAATTATGAATTTATGTAAAGAGTAAATTGCTATTTTCGTGCCTGAATTTTGATATGCTTTGCCATTTCCATCCAAAAATATTTTTTTTCCTTTCTGGCTCCTTGACTTTTAAAATCTTGCCATCATCATCCAATCTCATTAGTCAAGTTAATTTGTCTGTTAAATAGAGGGGTAATTTAAAAACACAAGTAGATGAGTGTGTAAGTCGTTATTATAATAAATAACATATTTATATTTTTCGAGTCTCTTAATTTTACTAAGGTAGTTAAGTATGTTCTTTAAATGATAGGTTTGTATATAAAAAGTTTTTTTATGTAATTAATGTGTGGGAGAGTTAGAAATAGGGTCGCTATAAGACATTGGAATGAATTAGTTAGAAATTGATTAAAATTTGACACGAGAAAAAGAAAGGGGAGGTTGAGTGGGTTTGTGTTTGTTTAATTCAAATAGCGTGAGGTGCAAGTATTAAGGTGTGGATTTTCATTTTGAATGATTGATGCTGTTGGCTTCTCTTAATCACCCTTTTGTTTTTTTTCTTTTGCTTCCTTGTTACACCTTTAACTAATACTATTCCTTAACGCACACAAATTAACACTCGAATTCGAAATTCATGTTGTTGGTATATTTTAAAAGAATAACCTATAAATTTACATGAATGTTGTTTTATTTGTGAAATGATAGCTTGGGTTGGTCTCTTTTATCGAATATGTACGAAAGTTGATTCATTGAAAATGAATAATTAGTAGTCTGAACTCTCTATGAGGCGTGATTTGTATATCATGATATTTAGTATGTATACTACATGTGCGCATAAGGTTCCCGTATTTTCTATCGATTATGTTAGTAATTACTAAAAATATTTTCTCATATATTCATTTGATTATGGTTTATAAACGAGCCGAGTCAAGTTGGCTCAGTTTGTAAATATGCCGAGCTGGCTCGGCTTGTAAATAAACCGTGTTTGTTCTGAGATTGGCTTGCTCGTTAGCTCACTTAAATATAATTTTTCAATTTTTATATTTACTTTACCTGTATTATTCTGGCCCAGCTGTTTTATTCTGGCCCAGCTACTTTTAGTGCAGCCCAATTATCAAGTCCAATAACTAAACAAACCCATGATTTGTTAAATTCCTTTACCAGTTTACCATCATGTAGCGGTGCACAAACTGGGTTTAACCTTGAAACCAGGTTGGGTTCACCCGGTTTGGGTTATGGTCAAAATAAAAATCAAACCGGGTTTGACCGGTTTCTGGGTCGGTTCCAACCCAGTTTCAAGAGGGCAATGTGATTAAAAAAACGGGTTTAAACCAGGTCGGGTTGGAAAAAATCGGTTTGAATCCGGATTGGAGTGTGGAGGGGACAAATCGGTTTAAACCCTACGGAGTGAATCAGGTTGGATAGAGGTGGGCAAACCGGGTATTGGGCCATACCCGAAACCGGGTTCAAACCGGGTTGGGCCCAATCGGTTTTTTTTTGTACCCGGGTATTGGTGAACCCGGGTACGAAAGGTGGGCAAACCGGGTATTGGGCCATACCCGAAACCGCGTTCAAACGGGGTTGGGCCCAATCGGGTTTTTTTTTGTACCCGGGTATTGGTGAACCCGGGTCGGGTTCACTTACTTGAAAACCCTACCCGCCATACCCGCGTAGGGTAGGGTCGGGTCCGGAACCGGGTCCAATACCGGGTTTAGGTTTTTTTTTTCTTCTTCTTTTCTTTTCTTGTGTGTATGTCCAATACCAGGCTCAATATCGGGTCTAATACCGGGTTCAACTCGGGTTTAAACCGGGTCGGGTTCGCTAAAAACTCAAAAACTAAAACCGGTTCCAACCCTACGGGTCCAACCCGGGTATGCCTCCCATCGGGTACTACCCGTACCCGGGTCCAGGTCGGGTCCAAACCCGGTTTTTATGCCCACCTCAGTGCACCTATACCGTTGTCTCGATCACATTGTTTCACGCAGCATTATATGTATATCTACAATGTGCTTGTGCAGGAATCTTCCTAGTTTCCTTAAATCTATTTAGCCTTGAATGCTCACCGCAACCGTCCACACTCCATGCAAATTTCAAGCTTAATAATTTGAGGCTTTAAATCTATCTATATGTAGGTAGTGCCGTGTTGAGAATTTAGGGTCCCGAACGAATTAGAAAAAGAGGCCCTAAACGACAAAAAATCATAAAACTTTTTTTAACCGTTTTTAGTAGGTTTTAAATTGTTTAAGTGTGATGATATATTAAATTAGTTAAATGATTTAATCCAAATCATAGTTGGGTAAAATGGCTAATATAAAATGTGTAATGAGTTAATTCTATAACTATATATAGTACTAGTTTTAGTAACCCCGTGTATTACACGGGTTAAATAAATAAAATATAAATAAAAGAAAAATTATTAATTATATAATAATAGACTAAGACATTATATGATTAAAATTATGTATGAGTAAATAAGTGATAAAACAATAATATAAAAATTTTATTTTATTTTTTGTTTTTTCAAAGATAAATTAAACATTTTGGTTTAAAATAACGTTTTAAAAAATTTTCATTTTTAAAAAATTTCTTACTATAACTCCTTATTTTAATTATTTTTGGTTAATAAAAATTACTTTAAAAAACCAATTTTGAAATATTACCTAAAAACAGTTTTATTTATTCATTTTTGGAAAAAAATCATTTTATAAAAAATTATCTCTATAGAAATAGCATTTATAAAAAAACTCTCTTTCTTATTTTTTTTAAAAACTAATTATAATATAAAAATAAATAGATAATATTATTAGTAATTAATATGATTATTTAATAGGAGAGAGAAGCGGGAAAAGTTTGATGAGAATGAATGTGGTGCTGACAAGTGGCATACCCATTTACCCTTTTATTAGAATAAGAAGATAACTTTTTAGATAAATCTTTTACCCCTTAGAATATTAGGCATTGAATGGTCGTCCCTCCACCCCAGGTGCCACCCTTATGTATGTATATGTTGTGATTGATTGTAGAGTACTAGATATTATAAGAATCAAAAGAAACAAACCTACTTTCTTTAGTTCATCTTTTTTATTATTATTATTTTTTTTTTTTTGCAATTCTTACATACAAGTATGTGTGTTTATCATTGAAACCTATCAATCTATTTATTCATATATATTTTTTTACTTTTATTATTTTACCAGCTCGTGTAGGTAATATAGTTTACACATGAGTAGGTAATATACGCATAAAAATTCAAAATAAAAAAGAATAAAACATTGCCTTTATATCATTTTTTAATTTTTAAAATTTTATGATCGAAGAAATGAATGACTCATTTCGTTTTACTTATTCTCGTAATTATTAATGTTCTGTGTAAACCCCTTTGATGTTACATGAGTGGGGGTCTTATTGTTACATCTTACGCGATTTTTCTATATCTAACATACAAATGTTATTGGCAAAAAGAAAATAACCGAAAAAAATAAGCTTCGCTTATTTGTTCAAGGCTCCTTGTCTAATAGAATAAGAAAATTCTTATAATCTATGTTTCTTTTATCATTTTCATTATATACTATACATTTTGAAATGACGTCACACGTATTAATTTTATATTGGTCTAAATGTATTTTCCCTTACATCATTAAGTACATAAATGCTAAGAATTAAATTTAACATGCTTTCAGTTATACAGTATAACTTTGTTTTTTAGATAATGTTATTAAATAAATAGTTTCATATAGGAATTCTTTATATAATTATTACATTTTAAACTAAGGTGAATAGTATTATTTCATCACTGGTTGTTCTTATCACGTAACATGCTTTGATTGGCCCGTTGGGTTATTGTTTTCTATTTTTAAGTTTTAACCGGATTCTATTTATACTGTTTTGATGATTCAAAGAGCACAATAAGCATCAAAAGGGGAAGCTAACCCAGTGAGAAGTCACATGCTTTTATCCTCCATCAACTTGAGTTCAAATGCACCTGTGGGAATACTTTTATCAACTAATTGGTCAACCGATTCACTGTTATAGAAAATTAATTGATAACAGAGTGTAATTATTTTAATAAAATTTGTCTACTCTATGTTCATGTTTGGATCGTCATTCAAAATCATCAACACAGTGTCTATGATCAATTTTAATGGTAACTTAGTGTTCATAACATCTTTATTCGTATATGTAACATCTCGTATTTTCGTTAAAAAGTTAACTTTGTTAAATTATTATAAGGACTATTTATGCCTTTGATGAGAATCTATGGGTTACTTATGCTTATTTCTTCAATTTGTTTTTAATTCTTTAACTTGAAGGTTGATAATGTAAATGATTACATAATAATTAAGTAAAAATATCTTAATAATGATTTTAATAATAATAATATTAACATGAAAAGTTAAATAATAATAATACCAATAATAATAACAATATTAATAAAATTGATATCAACAACAATAAATAAATGAAGGTAATGTTGGTAACAAAATAAATTAAAGATGATAACAATGATTTATAAAAGACTAATAATTGATAAGTTATTAAAATTAATTAACCTTAAAGTTTAAAAAGGTTAAGGGGGTAATTGGTCATTTTAGAAACTTAAAATGGAAGTTTAAAGCATAAAATGTTAAATGTTTAAACCACAGGGACCAAACGTGTAAATCATAAAACCCAACCCCCATTCTTTTCCCTTTCCCGTTTTTCCGGCCTTGGCTCCGGCCAAATTCCGGCCAAGCGCCGGCGAGGTTCCGAAGGCCCCCAAACACCCCCATTTCGATGCCAAAACGTCCAGATCGCTTCATGGGTATGATTCGAAACCGATTATAGGCATTAAACACATTTAATCCTCGGTTACAAAGTCCAACGATCGAACAACCGAAGCATCCTTAATCGTTTAGCCGTTTAATCATTAAACACTAATAATAATCCAATTAATTGAACACACACGAACATCTAACTACACCTAACCTATTACAGACCTCAATTACACCTGAAACACACACCATCATCGAATTCGATCATCCTCCTCACCGTGAACCTGCAACTTAGTCGAAAACTATCTTCCGAGTATTTTAGCTTAAAATTGTTTGAGGGCTTTGACTCCTAAACATCCATTGAAGCTTCAAACGAAGGGAATTTGATTATTGTCAACATTTGCACCCTGAAGCACATATATGCAGTCGCGACTCGATTATAAACTCGAGAGCATCAATTCGAATTCAAATCATGTAAGTGAACACATCTATCTGCTCGTTATTACATGGGGATCAAAAGCCCCAAGATTATTGATGTTAACCGATTCGATTTAAGCTTCAATTTGGGTTAATCCGATTCTAGGGTTCTTGTTATCTGGGGGGATTCTGTTTGTTCTGCTTTATAAAATATGGAAATGGGATTCTATCAGGCATAGGCGCCCAGCCTAATTGGTAAACACACACACTGACTACCTTGAGGTCCCGGGTTCGAACCCGGGCACCTCCAATTATTTTGTTTTATTTTTTTAAGCCTTTTTAATTACAAATAAAATTATGGAAAATTTATAATTAATATAAAAATCATTTTTAATAATTAATATAATGATTTTAGACACTTAAGTATTTTCTGAATTTTTTAATTTAAATATATACATTATATATAAATATATATATATATATATATATATATATATATATATATATAGTTATTCCTTATAAAATGGATTTAAAATGATGGTTTAAATTAATAAATTATTAATGATCCAAACGTTACCTTTAAAAACATAATCATCTTTATTGTTTATCTAACTTTTATATTTAAATTGTCTCCTTTTAAAATAATTAAGTAATTATTAGACTTGAAACAATAACTCTTTATAATATTAAAATGCATTATATTAATTAAAGTTTTATCATGATAATTGTAGAAATTATATATCTTATAATTTCACAAATTAGTTACAAATATTGTTTTCTTATAAAAGGTTTAGATTAATAATATGTTATTAATCAAAATGCGATTCCAACTAATTTTAAAGCTTTATTTATATTGAACCTTATCAATACTTATACTTAAATTCATTTCTAGAATATTTAAATATACATATATAATTCTTTTAATGGAATCAAACATAAATAATTGCTTTTATAAACTTATACTTAATTAAACCCCCAAAATTCCAATTGAAACCCTAGTTCACGTCTTATTGATAATCCTATTAATGAACTTAATCTTGGAACATATACATTTAGGCATCTTGTAAGAGAAATCATTGGAGCCTCGATTTATTCTTATCATCATCTTATATACATCTTGTGAGTTTTCCTTGTCCCCTTTTTATAATTTCACACTTATTTGGGGTGAAACATGATGCTTATATTACATACACGTTTAAACATTTGAGACTTGTAATGCACATGCAATTCTACTTATTATTTGGTCATGGTTATTTGTGTATTGTAAGTGTTTATATGAGATACATAGTTTGTTTACAATCATTAACTATTGCTAGCCTGGCGACGTCTTAGATCTTTGGGCCTGACAAGCCTATTTGGTGCTAAAGTCGAGGTATTGCCGACTCCTAGGGGCCGTACGCTTGTGCACTAGGGAACCAAATACACTTAGCCAATCTTTTATACTTGTAATCAAGTCGAGGTTTGGTTGTAACGATATGTGTTCTATAACCTTACTAGCTTATAACCTATGACATGAATTGCTACTTGTAACCTTTTCATATTATATATGAAAACCTTGGAAACTCACCAACTATTTATAGTTGACCTTTTACTTTTATCATGTTTCAGGAAAACCCCCAAGTTTGAAGTGAACTTATGTTGCTGGCATATTCTAGGACTTGGACCTAGTTAATAAACAAAATGATTATGTTTGTTATTTCATGTTGAAACTTATTTCATTATTGAGACTTATGCTTGTAATGTAATTTTTAAACTTATGAATAATATATTTGGATTTAATAATAGCGTTACGTGGCTGTGAACAATCGTAACTCTCACATCTCGACGTTTCCGCCGTCAAGGTTGGGGCGTGACAGTATAAAATCCCACGTTAGTGAAATTAGTTCGAGAAAATAGCATATAAAAATCTAATATTTTCTAACAAATAACAATACAAAAAGTCTCAAATATTTGTAAAGAGAATAACAATGAGACCCGAGAAAATAAAATCAAAAGATTTCGTTTATAACAACAAATTTTTTTACGCATATGATTAATTCGCTGTTGCTTATTTTTTAATCGATCCCTAGCCAATTGTTATAAAATTAACGCAAAATTTTCATGTTATTATTTACGGCATCTTTCCATTACAAATATCATGATCTCAAAAATATTATTTCTTTGAGTCAAGATTCTCTCTTGCTAGCTTCTCAATCCCTAAATTTAACCACACATCAGAGCGTTACGAGATTGAAGGAATGGAATTTTAGGATTTATTTTGAGTGATGAAGATGGACTACTATGCGATGAAGATAGGTCTTCAATGAAGATGGGGCTTGTTTGCGGCAGTTGTGATGGGCGATGATGCTGTGTCACGGTGTTGGTTATGTTTCGAAAAAAAGAATTAAAGTTTACAATTGAGGAAGGGTGTGCAAAGAGTAGGGTAAGCATATATAACGTGAATTTAAAAAATAAATCAGTGAATAAGAAAATAAGTGATATATTGATACGTGTATAAAAGGTTAAAAGAAAAAAAAACACATATTAAAATTATAAAAAATTATAAAAAAGACTCCTATAAATGACGTATAAGTAAATAAATAAAATATTTATTTTATCATAGAAGATAGATCGTCCCATCTTTTTTTATCAATCCCGAGCCAAACGTTGTAAAACTAATAACGCAAGGTTTTCATGTTATTAATTTTGGCATGTTTCCGTTACATCGTGATATCAAGTAACAAATATAATGATATCATAATCTTATTTATTTCAGCCCAGATTCTCCCTTTCTTCTCAATCCCTATACTTCTTCTTCTAAAAGTTAAACCTACATCTGCAGAGAAGAAACAGAGATGGTGGAATGGAGGAGAAATAATGGTTTCTATTTGTGTTTCGGGGAAGAAGGTGAAATCTAGCCCCTTTTATTACAGGTTCTGTTCTTTTTTCCTTAATTTCACACACACAAACACACACACCCAGTTATCTGATGGTTGAGGGATTGTGATCGCTCGTTGAGTCGTTGCTTCATTCGATTTGATTTCGTTTTTGTTATTTTCTGTTAAACTTACTTGTCGCGTTGTGTTTTTCTAATATCTCGATGAAACCCTTAATTATTGGGTAAAATCTGTATAGGCTTTGTCAAGCGGGTATTCTACATTTGTAATCGAGACTTATGATTTCATACGTTTGTATCATTGTAGCCATAAATTTCCATCGGACGGAGGTTGTGGTCAATTTCACCCTTCTCCATGACCTTCGTATGAAATAGTTCGTTTCTATTTGATTACATGTGTTTAATGTGATTATTCATGTAACAGCAGAAACAAATTCGCCTAAGTCGCAGGTGACAGCTTCCATTCTTAATTCTATGATTTCTTGTTAAGTTTTATCTGTATAATTTGATCCAAGAAACAAGGGGTTGGTTTTTTGATTAAAGTATTTGTGTTGCTGCTTAATTTGAAATGATTTTGACTATCATTTTTTTTTAATTTTCTTTACAGATAATGAGATTTTTAAGATATAATTTATGGATTTGTGTTGCTACTCCATATGTTTTGATGTTGGCTTTTTTGTAGTGAGATTTTGATTTTGACTCCATTGTTTTTATAGATTATGATTTTGACTTCTAAACTTTGATTTTGTAGTTTTTTGAAGGAGTTGTTTTTGGTACAAACTGTTATACTTTTCTTCTCATTCTACTTAATTTTTGTTCTGTTTTTTAACCTTCTGTAATGCATGATTTTTTATGGTTAGTTTTATATAGTGTTTTACAAGATTGGACTCGCATTCGAGAACTTGGAATCCCGTTCTGGAATACCTAAAAACCCAATTTTATTGTGTCGTACTTTGAGGCTTGTACGTTGCGGTTGATTGGGTGTATGTAGGCTATTTTTGTAGCGTGGATTGCTTTCTTGATACAGTTCTTTCTGTTAACATTCTATTTTTGATGATTTTGATTGTTAATTTTTGTAACATTTATTTTTTAATAATGAGATTTTCCAGCCATCATAATGATAGTTTTAATAGTTTTGTGGTTTCAAAGATGTACATGACATGCCACGGACTGAACTCATATTCAAGAACTAGGAATGCCGTTACCATGACACCTAAAAACCCATTTCATGTCTTTGTACTTTGAGGCTTGTGCTTTGCGGTTGATTGGGTGACAAGGAATGTTATTGTAGCGTGGATTACTTTCTTGATATAGTTCTTTCTCTTGGTGTTATATATATCTTTTTTATCATATATAACTGTTAATGTTCATAATGTTTATTTCTTGGTAAAGTGATATCTTAGATATAATAATTATGCTTTTAATAGCTTGGTGGTTTGACAGTTTTACATTGTATTTTACACGACTGAACTGCCATTCAAGAATTAGGAATGCCGTTACTAGAACTCCTTAAAACCCATTTTAACTTGTCTTTGTACTTTGAGACTTGTACTTTGCGGTTGTTTGGGTGACATAGGCTGTTATAGTACCATGGATTGCTTTCTTGATGAAGTTCTTTCTCTTAATATTCTATTTTTGATAATCTTAGCTATTAATATTTTATTTTTTATTTTTTTAGTAAAGTGATTTGTTAGATAATTCACATATGTTTTGCTTTGAATTCTCTGAATCTCTTTGATGTTCCTTCTTTTAGCAAGCATTGTTGTTCGACATCCCATGTCAATGGAAATGTTTCCCTCACACTCAAGAACTTATAAATACCCTATTGATTTTGATGTTTTTTGTACTTCGAGGTTGATGGGGGTGTAGTAGGTTATAGTAGAGTGGTTTGCTTTGTTTGCAAAGAAATTTTCGTTTGTATAATTTACCGAGTTTTTCTGTTCTTGAATTCCCTACTTTCTCTGATTTTGACCTTTTTACTTAATGAGGTTACTTAGAATTTAACTTCTAAACTTTTTGAATTTGACCTTTCATCTTTAGCTACTACTGTATATTGTTATGAATACTTGTTTTTTTCATGTACTTTTCTTTATTTTCTAAAAGAGAAAAATAGGTTTTCCTGAGTTGGGTGTCTCTTTGAAAGCATACTTTTATGTCCGAATGATTGAGGTAAGATTTGCCCTTGTCTCACCCCCAGACTGTCCTGTATGAATGGAATTTTGCTGAATATGTTTGCTAGTTTGAGTGGCAAAACATAGGGGTTTGGTCGGGTTGTGTAATGGATCAAACGGGTGGGTTCGGGTTAAAAAGGGCAGCAGCTTAAATCACAGGTCAAATGTTGATATCAACTTGTCAGACTGGGTTAACATTTTGTGTTCAGTTTCTTGTAATTTTTACCAGAAAGCTTTGAGGTGATATTGATATCAGCTTGTAGTTATATGGCCCTTACCTTTGGGTGAAGTATTGTTCAGTATGAGCCATGAGGTATACATGTGAAGAAGCCATCATTGATGCAAAACTTGAAAACTAAAGAATCAGTGTAAAACCGTAACAACCTCCATCATGGATGTGAAACAACATACAGATCATCATCCAAAATCTTTGATGAGATGATGACAAAGAGATAAAATACCACTTGGATCCAAAGTGAGTAAGTAATTCCATAATCTCATACTAAATCATAAACTGAACTTTATTACAGAAGGAAGCACTCAAAGACCTAATTGATAATGTTCTTTGTTAGTGAAGTTACCATCTTTATTAATCTTGTTTTTAGTTGTATTTATATCAATTTTTTTTATTGTTTGATTGCTTTCCTTTCCTCTGGATATCCGCTTGAAAAGGCTGATAAATATGCTGCACCAAGGAGGTATGTGTTTTTTTGTCCTTTGTCTTTGTTTTTCTTCAATCTGGGATGGCCCTTGAAGAAAGTCATACCCACTCAGTTTGAACCAGAAGACTTTAACTTAACTCAAATTGACAGGGATACTTTCATAAAGTTTCTTCATTCCCCTGTAATTGTTATAGTTACTTGCTCATGGTGTTATTCTAAATGAGTATGACATCAACCCCCCATGTAGAAATTGCAGATAGGCTCCAAGGTTAACTTAATGTTTGGCAACTTAATACTTTTAGTACTATCTATTCACGTTTAATTTATAATCTCATAGCTTTTAGCTCGTTAGGCTGGGTTTCCATTTATCGCTCAGTTTTCCATATTTTTCACCAGAAAACTATGAGGTGATTTTGATATCTACTTTTAAGATTGCTAGATGCTTATTGGGTAATATATTGATCTATCTATGGAATACACGTGAAGAAGCCATCAATGTTGCAGGATCAAAGAATCAATGTCAAGGCTCAAGTCTCAACGACTCCATCAAGAATGCGAAAGAACATATATTTCATCAACCATTTTGATCCGAAGTGAGTAAATTATCCTTTACACTCTTTCCGAACCATGATCTAATTTAAATGCAAAGATGGTACTTGACGAATTGAAGACTTGCTTTTTTATAAGCATGGATTGTTACCCTCATTTCGTTAGACATGTCAATATGAAGACACCAGGAGACACATGGACCAGCCTTCACTTCACATTGGTAAGTAAAGTTAATATCTTTCTTTATCTTGTTTTTCCTTTTAGTTATATCAAGTTTTTTTTAATAAAAAAATTATATATGCTCAAACCAATCTCATATCCATTCATTGATGAATGTTATTTGTTACTGTAAGCGGGATGATTCTTTACAAGGGGAGGACAGCCTCATTTGTATAATGCTTAGAAAGCCTTTTGAAAATGAAGGAACTTGAGTACATGAGTTATATTGTCTTAAGGATGTTTGAAAATACCTGGGTTTAGGGCTGCAAACGAACTGAACGTTCAGCGAACAGTTCGTTGAATTGTTCGGCGGGAAGTTCGTTTATGTTCGTTCGTTTAGTAAATGAACGAACACGAACAAGGAAATTCCGTTCGTTTAGTTAAACAAACGAACATGAACACAAGCCGCGTTCATTCATTTATGTTCGTGAACATTCGATAATGTGTTCGTTTATGTTCGTTCGTGGACGTTTGATAATATGTTCGTTTATGTTCGTTAAGGTGTTCGTTTATATTCTTAATTTTTGTATAAGTTATTTTATGACTATTATATTAAGTATTTTTTGATATTTATGTTAAGTACTTATTTATTTTTGATTGATTTTATGTAATATTTGCAATAAAAATGTAAATTTTATTCTAAAATAAATCTATAATCATTTGTATTCGTTTGTGTTCATGAGCTTCTTTGTGTTCGGCATGTTCATGAACAATTGTTTGTGTTCGTTTGCGTTCGGTAAGTGTTCGTGAACAGTTCATGAACATGTTCATTTTTTTAAAGAACGAACACGAACAAGAAATCTCGTTCGGTAAGTGTTCGTGAACAGTTTATGAACAAGTTTATTTCTTAACAAACGAACACGAACAAGGCCTTGTTCTTGTTCGTTCGGTTCGTTTGCAGCCCTACCTGGGTTGGTGTATACATGCCTTTAAATGGTGAATCAAGTTTATGTATTGTTGAAGTGAAAATACCTGGGTTGGTGTATACATGCCTTTAAATACCTGTGATGATTTTGACTTTGGTTCATTGCTGATTTGACACTTGACAGTAAAGGACTCAAGGTTAGATAGTTCATTACTATTTGCTAGTTTGATGTTTGAATAATTGAATGGCAGCCTGCTTTGATAGTTTATTACTAATTTGATTAGGTAATAGGTTGTTTAATTGCTTCTGATTTTGCCTTTGCTGTTCATTACTAATTTGACAGTAAAAGACTTAGTGTTAGATAGTTCATTACTAATTTGAATGGCTTGTTAAGTGCTTTGATAGTTCATTACTAACTGGTTGTGTTTACTTATTAAGCGTTTTTGAATTGGTAGTTTGAGCCTTTGATTTGTTGCCTTAGGTTGCTTTAGGCATAAGATATTTAGGCAAAAAAAGTCTCTTGATTAGGGCTCTATTTTTTCAGTTCGATTGGGCCCCCAAAACTGTTGAGCCGGCCCTGGTCAAACTGATTGGTTAACAGGTCAAAACAGATTTAGGTATAAGTGGATCATATTTAAGCCTGAGTTCAGATTGGACTCACCCTGCCAAAACAGTATCATTACATGAAATGAATAATAATTCTAGTTTCTCCCCTTTCTACACTTATGAGTCATATTCAATCCATTAGACATGTCCCCCCTTTTAGCTATTTTCGTTATTGTTTGACCCGTTTGAGAGTAAAATACAACCTAAATCTGCTCACGGGTAGTCTGGTACAACCAATGAAATCATGTTTTGTTTCATATATAAACTAAAAACACCCTAATTTGTACCTCAACAAGGAGTCTTCCTTTCTTCTTTTCAACATCTTTCGCCCGTTTCCAAAAGTATATATAGAATCTGCCTCCTGCTTTCTCAATCCAGTGATCCACTATCACTTTTTCTGATTCATCATCATTGTCGACGTCATCATCATCCATCAAATATGACATTTGTAAATATTATGTTTTCACAAAACCTTTTCAAGGGTAGTAGAGTGAATGTATCCATATGCTTCCCTTTCATTCCAAAGCCTAAGTTTGTGCTTCCCTGTTTTGAGTTGTTTTATCTCATTAAAAAGATGGATAGTGGCCCCATCCTCATCCTTTCCACATGAAACATTCCAAACCTATAGAAAATAAAATTGAACGATTCACAAGATATTAGTTTGATTAAACAGTCTAAAGTACACAAAAAGTTACTGCATTGAACAGCATGGTAACAAATCTATTGACATAAAAGTCATGTAAAATAGATTAGTGGCAAAACTCTTCATACTGTGAAGTCTAAAACTAAACAAATACAGTAAAATTATTAACTTACAGTTATACGTTTACCCCAGTAAAAGGGCAGAGCAGGAGATTCTAGCCCCAACATAGTTTTATTGTTAAATAACAAAAATGTAAACATATTTATAATTTAAAAAAGATGATAGATTCTATGAAAGGCATGATACAACGACCTTGTTTTCATAAAAGCCCACATGCTACAGCAAATGGTGCTCATCTCTATCAGTATTTTCATCATCTATATGTAGACAATTTGATGACATTGAACAGTTGCTTCTATCTTTGATGTCACCATGAAAAGACTGAACATTTTGGTTTATGGTTCCGCATCAGATCTCACAGTGAAAGAAGGCTGGTGACTTTCAAACAATATAAGCTTCAAATCAACTTACTGGTGACTTTCAAACAATATAAGCTTCAAATCAACTTAGTCATTGTTAAATTATCGAGTTAACAGGTTTAAATACTAAATTATATATAGGGTTAAGATTAAGTTTATAAGACCAATCTTTATCATATCTTTTGAGCTAAATACTACAATAATCCAATTTTTGGATTATTCACTTAATGGTTTGAGACAAAATTGTATAAAGAGTCAAGCTTGATCTTTGTATATAATAGCACCATCGTTTAATAAAAACATGTTAAATTAAAAATGAATAATCAAGGAAGATCAATGGTTACCATGGTGAGAAGGTTGAAGATTAGAAGTTTAGAACGATTGGGATGGGTATCCGTATTGAAGCTTGATTAGGGTTGTGAAAACTAAACTGGGTCGGATCAAAGAATCCGCGTGTTCAGGATAGTGATTAGTTTTAGGCGGGATTTGTCAAGAGTATGGTGGTTAGAATGTTGCCTTGTGGCTAAATTTATTTTTATTTATTAGTAGTAGGATAGGATGTAAATATTAATTTATATAAACAAAATCTCGTTTAGGCTCGTGAGCTAGCACGAGCTCGATTCGAGCTTTTTTATGAGTTCGAGCTCGTACTTGGGCTCGTTTAAGCTCGGCTCGATTCGAGCTTTTTTCGAGTTGTCCGGAGTAGCTTGCGAGTCAGGTTGGCGCGTTTACTCCCGTATTTGAGAGAAATGGTTAGAACACTTAACATCTCTTCCGTAAGGTTGCCTTCAAACAAAGATCAAGAACATGGAATTCAATGATGATGATTCTCGATGAAGAAGTCTCGATTCAATTTGGTACTCAAATATTTTCTGAAACTGTTAATAATGTTGATGTCTCATCAGCTCCTTTTAAAGTATTCACTAGATCAAAAGTTTTTAGTGCTGATTGTGTTATTGCTATTGTCGATACCAGTACCGTCATGAAGCGGTTGATCGGTGAGGGGATATCATGGTTTTGGAACAAGGGTATCTTGTTCTTCCGCTTGTGCTGTTTGTGAAGTGCTCCTCCAAATTTTTAGAAATAAACCGATGGCGGTGATTCTGCCATGGAGGAAGCTCACTATTCACCAAATATGGATCAAAGGTTTATTATATTCATAAGAGAGGTGAGTTTAGGGCTTCCAAAATTATTCAACAGAGGGGGCTTTGAATAACCCTAAGATTGAGGTTGGAACACTGTTTTGCTATTGTTGAACCATTACATGAAATGTAATTAACACTAGAAACTCCATAGTAGTTGGTTGCTAAATATAGATTTATCAGTTGGTGTGTATGGCCTTAGCTCTTGAACCGTGTGTGCTTGCTGTGTTCTTTTGGTAGAATTGTTGACTTGTAGTTTAAGTTACTCTTAGAACTATTATGAGTAATGTCCAAACACTGTTAACTAGAAATCATTTGTTACATATTTTCTTAAATTGCTTTGTTATTGAACAAGAGTTGATACTTATGACATTTAAGTATAACCGTGGGATCGCAAGTGAATTTGTTTCCTAGTATGATAAATATATTAGTGTCCTTTATGATGGGGATCATAAGTGAATTTCTAGGTTAGAATTTTCAAGTGCTGCAAAGTCTCAGTTTGGATATAGTTTGTCTGTGTATGTGTCCAGTTGCTTTTGCTGCTTGATTAGCTTCTCTGTATATCATAAATTGTTGGCATTTTCGTTGTTAGCTCTTTCACTTGGGCAATGATCTATATACCTTCAGCCATTATTATATTTTGATAACACGTAAAACTTATTTTGCTCTGCTATGCTAGATTAACAATAGAATAACGTTACATTCGCAGAAACTTTGCAGGGTACAAAGAAAGAATATAGCAAAACAGAAGATGATTTAAAGTCTCTTTAGTGTTCGACATATTATAGGCAAGGTTCTCAAGTCTTTGCACAGTGAAAGATGTATATAACATTCTGATATTCTCTATAACTTCCAATATTCTCTTTAATTGTTTATTAATTTTCCAATCCTGCATTTTATTTATGGATAAAGTAGATGCGATTGGTGGACGTCATTTTAGTGCGGGACCCAAAGATGATATCGGTTTCGTCGCTTCTTTTCATGCCTCCGGTTCGTCATCATCGTCGAAGAGGTAACATCGTTCTTAAGGTGCGTCACCACTCACCATATCAATTCCTTTTTGGGAGGGTGGTTAAGTTATGGATTATATCATAGATTAGAGTTACGTATTATATATATGCATACTAATTATATAGGTTTGATTTTTGTATCATACATGCATATAAAAAGTTGATTACATATTTGGTTGCATATATGTATATATCCATCTTTAGTAAATAATAGATCACACAGATTTGTTTATTTTTGAATATCTGACTGTTCATTGTGACATTGTCATTTGGCAAATCGAATATAAGCTTATCAGTGTTGATCTGAAACTATAAATTTGCAAAGCCCTTTTGATTTTCAGTTGATCTTTTTGATCTAAGCCAATTTAGTTCAAATCAGGACCATTTTAGTATTGAGCATTCAGTTCAGTTGATAACAAGTTATATATATTCAGGTTAACCTGCTGATGTTCATACCTCAGGCTTCCGACTAAAGTGTGTACAGTAGGCATATGGCTATGTATAGATTTATTTCTAAGTGTGTGAATTGAACCAAAAACAGTGACCAATGGTTTGGTTAAGTCAAGCTAGGAGTTTAAATACTCATTTTTATGCATCGGTGTAGAGGTGATACCTTCAACATAATTTTATCTTTCACTCTGTATATAGAATCTCAAAAGGCTCATTTAGTTTTATTGACTCGTGACAATCAACTTTATGTGACAACCATAGTAAATTGTTAGTCTATAACTTATTTTCTTTCTGAAAAGAAAATTCCTTTTCAATGTTTTTAAAAATTATCAGTTTTCTGCTGTAATTTTGATAAACATGAAGCCCCGGGTTCTACATCTTCTACAAAGGGTTATTTTTGCAAATTTAGGTATTAAGTTTGCAATGAGGGTATGTGTATACTAAGTCATGATTCCATGACCCTTTAGGTATGTGTTTCAAGGATTTTATTCTTTTTTACAATAAGTTATTGTCATATTTATGATGCTTGAATAGGTTGGTTAAATATCTGTAGAAATAACCAATTATCCATGTTCGTATAGACTTATAGTATCATTTATATATAGTTTTCAGATGTGGGATATAAACATGCGTTCTGCCGGGTTGCAACATTTTAGGTGAATGGACGCTTGAGACCCAAGGTAATAATGATAAACCTTTTTAATCATTTTCTCTTTTTTCTTTTAAATGAAACATTGTAAAAATAAATCAACTTGATGAATCAAAGTCCCACTCTTTCCATTTCCATTAGCTATGTGGTTTGTATGCCAAAAAAAGTAATAATAATAATGACTAAAATGTTGATCTCTATATGAAAAACAAATGCTTTCATCATATTTGCTACTTTATTTCTCTAATTATTTTTGTTGAAACCGTTAATTATGGTTTATTCATATTTTAGTATTTAGGGTTTATGAGTATGAACTATTATTAAATTTTAAGTTAATTAGTTTACCGTTTTACGACCAGTGTTAACCTTAAGTTTATCTTATTTTGCCCATTATTTTAGGTTCTAATGTTCTTTCTGTTTTCCAAAATAAATGCCATTATTATGCATTTTATATCTGCTGATTTTGCTGTAATAATCAACCCTTTGTTATCTTTTTGTTGTTTGATAGTTTTTCCGCACAGCAGCCTATGTATTAATATATATGGGTAGAGTTGTGTTATTTACTGTTATCAATATACAATTTGTTCCTGTTTACAAAGGCATAATATTCTCTTTTTTACTATTGAAACTTGTTTGTTTGTTTTCAGATTTGAAATTTGGCTATTAAAGATGTAAGTTGTAGAAAGCTGGTATCACAGTGATCCAAAAACTTGTTTTCAGAAAGCTGCATTCTACTTGGACGGACCACCAGGTTGTACACCCTTTTAGAATTGCTATCAACGTGGGTCTTGCAGATACCACCAGGTATGTTTCTTCACATATTAACAACTAAAAGTGGAAATATGCAGATACCACCAGGCTACTGTTGCTTCCAAAATCCAAAATATACCATTTTGGTGAAATCTTCAAAAAAGAAAAGAAAAGCATTCTGAACCATTTGCAAAAAGGGAAAATTCTACTTTTAACGTAGTTTGCAAAAAGGGAAATAGTCGTTTGACCTAGTATTTTTTATTTTACCTATTAAAAATATCAAAAAAAAAGTTTCTTTTTAGTAATTTGTCTTACCAATCTGATTTAATAAAAGTTTTATGAACTTTTAGTAAAAGTTTTATGAACTCTTGCTACTCGCCATGTAAGCGATAAATCACATTAAATTCTCGCCAGTTTTCTTGTAAAAAAACAAATTCTAGAAAATCTCGTCACTTAGGCGAGGAAGTAATAGGATTTCTCCATTCTTAGGAAAAAAGGAAAAAAGGAAAAAGGAATATAATTGGTTTCTGAAATTTAGAAGTTCAAATTTCTACTATAAAGTCACCAAATTTTAGAACCCAAAATGACATACTCTATCATAACTTATAGTTACTTTAAGCTATTATTTTTTAGTTCTTGATTTTCTAAAATCATTAAGAAATCTTAAAAAAACAATTGAAAATGGTTTAGAAGGTCTCGCAACTGTTTTTTAATTATAACTGATAGTTTAATCTTGACACTGTTAAAAAATCGAAAAAAAAAAAAAAATTAGTTAAAACAAATCTCGTCCCTTTAGTTTAAAAAATGAAAACTTTTAAAAGGAAATAATAACAAATTTTAAATTTATTAAAAAAAACTAATGTGCAAATCAAAATTCTAAACTTATTTATCGTATTTCTCTTTCTATAAAATCTTACCTATTTTAAAATAAAATAAATTAGTTTAAAATCTAATGTTTTCGCTAAAGGGTTATGGCGAAATTTGTAAAAATTTAATAAATTTATAAAAATATTTACATACACTTGGCGAGATTTAAAAAATCATAAAAATTTTATAATTTCATTTTGTTTAAATAAATATGTATTACAAAAAACCGATATTTTATTATCAAATACATCAAAGATGACAAGATTTATATAAATACATAAATCACTTTATATTATTTATTCTTTTATTGATAAAAATTAATAATTACAAGGCATTCATAAAAGGCTTTAATCATAAAATGTATTTTTCTTAAAAAAGTAAGGGGCGAGATTTTTTGTGTGATTCTCGCTTAGGTGGCATGATATGGAGTATTGAAGGATTTTTTTTCAATGTGTATTTTAACAATTTGTGTTGGTCAAATGTCCATTTTAGCAATTTCTCCTTGCAAAAATACACTCATTTTGGTGAGTCTAACCTCTATTTTGACTTTTTAAAAGCCTTTTTTTTTTTGTTTTTTAGTCAAATCGCCTACCAATAATCTCATATGAAGTTAAGCTTGGCCTCGACACATCTTATCCCTTCATACTTTCTTCTTAATAGGTTAGAGACAAAGGACAAGAGAGCAAAAGGTAAGTAAAAGTAAGTTATATTAAAGTTATGCACACAATTTGGTGGTTCACACACTTTAAAATTTTAATCTTTAAAAATAAATGGTAAAAAAAGACAAAGTTCGTTATTTTGTCATATTCAATCCTTTTGGTCTTTTAATATGGTCTACATGGGCATTCTATGAAATATAACTAGCAGTTTCTTTACCTTATGTGTTTTTAATTTTCAATAAGTTTTATGTTTTATGATCTCAGGTGTTGATTGGCTTGGTTGGTGTTGCGCTTTAATTTTGGGTTTTGGATTTTAGTTACAATAGGTGTTCTCTACAATATATTTATCTTAGCTAACATGATTATTAGTTTGTTAGGGTTTTGATTTGTTAGATTGATGGAGCTTGTTAGACTGATTTGGTATTAATATCATTTGAAAATTGTTTTGACCCGTTGTATCCATCTACATGCAACACTAAGTGGCTTGATTTTATACTTCTAAAGGTGAATCTAAATTTTAGTGTTTTAAATTTATTTATTACCTCTTTATATGGAAAACTTTTGTAACTATTCAAGAAACAATAGTGAATGAAACAATGAAAGTAGGAATGCCATTTATATCTTTTTGACTTTTTTTAACAACAGAGGATATCCCTAAATAAATAAAAACAAAATGACACCCCAAAGTAGTTATTTATTTTACGAGAGGAAAGGTTACAATTTTCTTAACATTAATATATGCCTCAATAGTTTTTCAACGTCTTCTAGCATCTATGCAATTTAATACGAGTCACCAATTTATTTAAATATAACATTTTATAAAGTAAACATTTGTACTAGAAGTTCATTTTTTACAATCTAAGAGTGCTCATATTCTATTTTTATTTTTATACTTTAATTAAATTAAATATAATTATTTTTTCTCTCCATTTTTAATTAAATAATATTTTTTATTTTTATCATTACGTTTTCTCTCTATTTCAGTCATAATTACTTTCAAAAATATTAAAAATTTTATAATTTTTGAACAATGAATCCTTAAATTTACAGATAAACAATAACATTTCTCTCTAGTTGACCCACAATCACTTAAAACCATTTCATATAATATAAAGACTCCACCCATATATTTTTAAGGAACGAGCTATGAATGTTTTAAAATCTAAGGTCTGTGGTGTTTAACTACGTGGCGCATTTATTAATCATGCCTCCCTAGGCATCAATAAGTTTTAAGGTTTGTTGCATAGGTTTTAAATATACCTCATTAGGAATCAATAAGTTCAAATAAGAGTGGTACATGTCATGTATTAGAGGTTTGGAAATATAAATACACATGTATTAGACGTTATATGCACTTTCTTAACTAGCCTTTACTAAATTGCCCTTTTCCTCGTTAACTATTACCTTAATTGAAATTATGACATGTAATTAATTTTAGGCTTTAATCTATTTAATCAACGTATCCATTCTTATAGTTTTTAGTTAGCATAAGGTTTGTACCAGAACCATCCTATCTCTACACGTATGTACGTATGTTTGTTCCAAATAATGATGCCTCCAATCGAATCAAACTTGTTATATTATTAAGGAGTCGAATTGGGCCGTGTTTGATCTCAAAGGGGTCAAGTAAATAAAATAACTAAAAAGAGAAATGGATCAAATGAGTTGCAAGTTGTCAAATTCTATTTTTAATGAATATAACCTCTTAAACTGTTTTTTTTCCAAGAATTTCCAATTGCTATTCTTCAATTTGTTGCTGTAGTTTTTGTTGTGTGTTGTCATTTTCTTGTCATAAATCAGTTTTTATGTGTTTATTTCGATTAGAAATCTCAAGGCGTGTTTGGTTCGTAAAATTTGTTGGAACTGGAATTTGAATTAGAATTAAAAAGAGTTGTATTTAGAATTCAATATTTTTCAAAAGATTTGTAATTCAAAGAAATTGGAATCTATAAAGGTAATTTAAATTCCAAATACATTTTTAGTTACAAAACACTTATAAAAGAATTGGAATTTATCATCCATTACAAACCACCACCACCCCGCCACTACATACCATTGATCGCGACCACCAACCGCGTCCAACGACCGCGTTCGTTGCTGAAAACCGACGGCACCCCATCGCCTTCACCAACCGATCGCGCCGGCCGCCGAAAACAAACAGTCGCCGTTGAGCCCGTCTAAAACCGACGCCCGTCTAAGGGTGGCGGCGGCAGTCGGGTGGCGACAGTTGGAGTTCAGTGGTGTCGGCGGTCGTGGGCGTCAGTGTCGACGGTCGTGGCGTCGGTGTGGTCGGGTCGGCGGCGGTAGAGGTAGGTGACACTCGACGGTGAAGGTTGGCGGCGTCAACATGAGGGTCGTCGGTAGTGTCAGTTGGCGGTGGGCGGGGATGGTAGATGGCTGAGGTCGGTGGAATTTGAAATCTTTCAAATTTTGAAATTCTTCATTTGAGGGAATTAATTACAATTCCATTTCGATTCCAACAAATTTCTATCAACCAAACACAATGATTAATGGAATTCAAATTCCAATTCTATTAAATTCCTTTTTAATTTATGTATACCACGCCCCTTAGTATGATGTTGTAATATCATTTGTGTTGGAGTTTAGGTGATTCAAAAGTAGATATGGCTAGGAAATCAAGCAGAAGGGGAGTAATAAAGTCTTAACCCAACACTTGAAATGCTATTGCACATGTGGTCTCAGCCAAGGTTCTAAAGATAACTTGAAATTCATTGAAGAATCAAAGGTGGATGCCAATGTGGTCCTACGTTCGGCTTAGACACAAACCACTGAACTTGAGGTCAACGTAAATTGTCGTCACACGGGTCTTCTACTAGTATAAATATACATAGATCACTTGAAAAATTACTAGTTTGTTTCAATTTTGACATTGTTACATAATTTCAACCCATTTTCTCCATGCCCGCAAATATATAATATTAATATATTTTATAGCAATACCTATGCATTTGTAAAATAATGTGTATATAAAAATGCACTAAAGAGGATGCTTTGAACATGTGAAGTCATCCCTCATCCCTCACCACATACCCCACCCCAAGTTTGATCTCGGTCACCAAATTTATGTCCCAACCCTAAATGCACTACTCGTTATAGAACTTATAGTCCATCGGCCTATCACACCTCTACGTATAGCCTTTTACCTTATTTTAGATGAATGTCACATGTTAACATATATTTTTTCTCATCCCACTTAGTCAAACATTAGTTTTTATTTGAACATCTACATACATATATGTATATAATATGTGTGTCAAAAAGTGAGTGTAAGATTACTATTATATATAATATATATTTAACTCGAGTTGGTTTTGAAAGAAATTTATTCCGGAACATATATAAAAATAAGCATGTAATGATATATTTAGAATCTTAGAAAACATTATATTATAAAAATTATAAAAGAAAAACAAATTATGTTAAAAATCAATTACGAAAATAAAATAAAATAATTATAAAATTTTAAATATGAAAGAAGTGAGCCACATTGAATCGTGGATGAATTTAATTGGTCTAAAAACTAATACGATTACACTTGTTTATACTCAATACTCTTTGCTAAATGCTATACAGTTAATTAATTTTGCGAAAATGTTACTACCAAGATATTGGATGTTTTGTTTACTTTGTTTCCGCATGAATGTTACCATTTAATTATTTTTAGCAGTGAAAGTAATATAACAAATAATCTAGTGATATCTTTTTAGGTCCCTGCAATATATGTTGTGTCAATCAAAACTACTACTAATGTACTTATTATATATAAACCTATTCTGTCAAAACCTATATCTTACCTGTCAAACAACGTATGTTGGGTTGAAATATGAACAAAATACTACCATACACTATACACTAATAAAAAACTTTTTTGATATACCTGATTATATTACACTAGCTAAGCTCTAATTTGTTTTGTCATAAAAGAAAAACAATTATGTAAAATAAATATTATTTTATCTTTTGGCGTAGTAAGTTTTTAATTGTTTGACATTATAATTTATAAGATCTTTCCTCGTTATAATGCTATAAAACTCAATCTTATGTTTATAAAAATAAAATGTCTGTCCTCACATACTAAAATCTTTATGTAAATAGAAAAGTTAAATCAAATTTATAAAATATATTATTAGTATCTTTTTATATAATACTATTATTGAAAAAGAGAAAAAAAAAACAATAAAACAAATGTAGAAAACCGTATGCCAGCTATGTATGAATGCATATATGCATATGATGCCTATGCATATATCTTTATGCCTGCACCATCTTCTTTCTCAAAACTTACACACACACACTTTCTAGATCTGAGCGCTAGTGAAGGTTTCCATGGAGTTTTTTAGCAGTGATTAGAGGAAGAAAGCAATAGCTAGCTAGCAAGCATATCTTCTTCACAAAGGTTTGTGTAATGCAGCTTTTATTAGGGTTTCTCTACCATGGTTTCTAATTTCATTTTCAGATTTTCTATCTTACTCAATCGAGAGATAAACTTGCGCAGAATAAATGTATTAATAGAGAATACACAGACCCTTCGATCAGTTATGGGTAGTTGTGTTAGAGAAATGAAAATCAAAACACATAACATATGACTGCATTTTTCTGGTATGTAGCAAACTCACTAAACATAAGGTTTTTTTCTTTAGTTTAAATCATTTTGAAGAAGCCTCAAACCATTTTGATTTTCCTTTAAAGAAATGAAATCATGGGTAGTGTTTGCCTCAACTGATTCTAAATTATGTAATAATTAGACCATGTGTAATGGGGGCGTTAAGCCCATACATAACGCCATGCCCCCATCACCATTACGGTGTGACGTTATGTTCAAAGGGACATTATTATTATAACGCCACAACTCACCAAATTCATAATGATGAAGGGGCATCATAGAGGCATCAACCATTACTTATGTTTTTAACAAAAAAGTAATGGTGATTTGGAGCTGATGTGGCAAAAAATGGCCGGCATTAACCATTACACATGGTCTTATGGTTTTGTAGGGATGGCAGAAGCTGTGTATTAATTCATCTTCTACTTCCGTGTTCCTTCATTTTGATTACCATCTAACTGAGGTGCAGTTCTCCTTAAAATTGCTTATACTCCTTGATATATATAAAAAGAAATAGAAAATAGAAACTACACAGTTGGCTAGAGATGTTCTGCTGTGATGATGAAATAGTGATTGCTTAAATGACCAACTAGGGTGTTTCCATGTGTGTTCTATTGACAATTATTGCATTTTCTAGAATTAGATTGCTTAAGATAAATGGTTTCTTAAAACAATTTCATCATTGGAAGTTTTTTTCATGTTTACAGTTGGTATCTTTTGCAAAAAGAATGTTTATCTGTACGTATTTGGTTGATAGGAATTGAAGTCTTTGCTTCTTCATGTGTTTTGCTGTGATTTAGTCTTGATTTCTTTAAAAACTCTCTTAATTTTATTGCTCTTGTTTAGTGATTTGGTGAAGTAATGTATTTAGTTATATGTTATTATTTTTGGATATGTTTGAATCAAGCATAATGGCATACAAGTCCTTGATGAGTATACAAGCTTGACTTTTATGGAATTCACAGGCTTACCTGGATTTTATTTCTATATGAGTAGGTCTTTTAATTATTAATTAAGTAGCAAACTGGTTTTGTTTGTTTTACTTTTAATATAACATAATGTGGGTGATTATGTCTTTTTCTATCACTTATTATGATCCAACAACACTTTTTGAATGATATGATATGTTATTGTTATAAACTGTTTTGAATGGTACACTGATATTAATGCATTAGCTTTCCTTTTTTGTTCAGTATTAGCAACAAGAGATATCGTTGTATTGGATATTGTACAATGCTACGACCCCAACATGAAGAACCTGAGGATGAAGAAAGAACTAGTCTCTTAACAACACTAGAGGAAGGACAATCATCAGAGTATTTTTTTAAAACTTCTATGATCAGGAAGCTTTACTAGTTTTCCTCTCGGAGGTGTTTCCTCAGAGTAATTTTCAATTTAATCTTACTTGGATATATAATTCAGACATAACATATAGAGTTTTACTAACTTGTACATATTCTAATTTTACTTACCAGGACAAGAGTTTCCGAACAATTTCCTTCGAGTGAAGCAGTTGATCATGATGCTAGTTCTTCTCACTCCCTAAGCTCACAACACCAACCCAAGCTTGATCATGCTAGTGCCATCCTCATCCAAAACTAACAACCTCATGAGCCTCAAGCATCGACTAATGACGCTGGTTCTTCTCACTCCCTATGCCCGCAACACCAAACTCAACTTGATGACTGCTAGCGTTATCCACACCCGAAGCCTAGAATCTTCTCATCCTCAGGCAGCGGCTAATGATGCTAGTTCTTCTCAGTCCCTAAGCCCACAACACCACCCTCAAGATCATGCTACCGTTATCCCCACCCGAAGCCAAGAGCCTACTCAGCCTTAGGCGGCGGTCGATGATGCTAGTTCATTTCACTCACTAAACCCACAACACCACCCTCAGGATCATGCTAGCGCTATCCCTGCCCAAAGCCTAGAACCTACTCAGCCTCAGGCGGCGGTTGATGATGCTAGTTCTTTTCACTCCCTAAGCCCACAACACCACCCTCCTGATCATGCTACTGTTATCCCCACCCGAAGCCAAGAGCCTACTCAACCTCAGGCGGCGGTCAATGATGATAGTTCTTTTCACTCCCTAAGCCCACACCACAACGTACAACAAGTGGTATTGGATCCCAAAGTCTCCAACATCAGCACGAACACAACCCTTGCATTCGGTCACCTGAAGATCATATCATGATATACCTCATCGAACAGAACCGAAATATCTCTCGTACTACGGTATTATACTCATGGGTATGCACGTCACCTGTATTTAAACTATGATTTCATGTGAATTCTTACATAACTACATATTTTGTATTTAAACTGTGAGTTCATGTGAATTCTCACAGTTATATATTCTTACAGGATTGTACTCATTTTGCGGTACAACATTTTTGTCCGCCCCTTATGCGGTTAGCGAGGGTGGATGGATAAGCATTTTCTTTCTTCCCGTGATCGCGCTGTTGGCATATACAAGTTCGAAATTACTTGGGGAGTGTTCAGGTGACCAAACTACTAGATATGACGATATTGGAGCTGCAGCGTTTCCCCAATATGGCAGATTATTCATTCAGGCAAGTCTAGTTTTTTCTAGATAATCTAAAAAGTGAAATATTCATTTCTTAATTAACAATATTTCTTAAATATCTTTCTATGTTTCAGATATTGAGCTGCTTGTTTTCATATGTAAGTACCCATATTTAAAGTTATATATTCAAATAACCCCCGTTTCTTAAAGAATAAAGTCATAACCTCCGTTCACCTGTTATTGTAGGCAACTTGCATTGGAATTTTAATTCTTCAGTTGGACCATTTAGATTATGTTTTTCCAGGACGGGGGCATGGGCTTACTTGGGCACTCCTAGTGATCGTGTTTTTAATATTGCTTATATCCAACAATATTAGAGAAGAAGATATATGGATTACAGGTTAGTCCAATAGTCAACTTTACCATTTTATAAGCTTTTAGTCTAATAATTCATTTATGAACATGAACACCCAAGTGAAAAGATAAAAAATACCAAATGATCAATGAGAAAACATAATCAGATAGAGAATTAGACATACTACTAAGCCTTCAAACATATTTGAAGGCAGTTACGCCATCCAGCACATAGTCCAAGACTCAAATAAAAGAACTAAAAGAGACGCATGCTCATCAACAAAAATCCACATATTCTTTCACTCAAGGTGCTTATGAGAATTTGAATGTTAACCAAACAAAATTACAAAAACAGAGGTCAAGAACCCTATACAATTGACTCTGGCAACAATTGATTTCAACCAAAACAGAGGAGTTCTTTTTTAATAGTTTCTTAAACTTCAACTACATATTATAAGAATCAGAATCGAAACCAAGAACCCTATTTACCCAGGATCTAGCCCACAAGGATCAATACGAAACCCTGAACTTACAAGTTTCTTTTTTTTTCTTTTGAAAATTAGTTACAGAAACTAAAACAGTTTATGAGACCCTAATCGTTGTTTTGAAAGTGATTTCATTTCAGTAATAGATTTATGAAACCCTAATCTTCCTTGAATAGATTTCCGCTTCAAAACAACAATGATTCAGAGCACAAGGCTCTTTAAATCAAGACAAGATTACTACAAAAAATTAATTTATTGACTTAAAATAAGAACTTTCAACCAACTACAAAACTACAAATTCATGACACCCACCGTCTATAAACAAACAAAGAATCAAACAAACCTTAAAGGAGAATGATTTGGTGATGAACAATGCCGTGGATAAACATGAACAAAATGACGAAGATGATGAAAGAGAGACATGTAATTGTTTATCTATGTAACTGTACTTTAACCTTTGCTTAATAGTTAGGTTAAATAACAAACTAACACCCTTGATCCTCTGGTTATACTTCAATAGTTCAATGTACTTCAGCGGCCCTTATCCTTTATCAACCTTGCTACTTAGCCCTTCAAGTTCCTAAAATCAGCAACTTGTACTTTTTCTAGTTTCTACCGTTATGTCACCGAATTACACGGATGGTCTTTGTGACATACCTTGATTATATTTTTGGTTTCTAATTTTCTGAAATTATAAGGTCTGTTTAGAACATTGCATAAACGTAATAAAGGTAGGAACCTAAAGTGAATATTTGTTAAAATTTTCTATTGATATTTTAAAATTACTAAAATACCCTTGCATTAGAAAACAAAAAAAAAATATAAAATTAATACACACTACTAACTAAAAGAACAAAACACATACACATAGTGGGGGCCTACTTGATTATAAATCAAATACACAAAACCCTACATCATCGTCTTCCCTAACCCACCCGTCACCACCTTCAGTCACCACCATCACCGGCGAACACCACCAAAATCGCCTGCTACCTTTGCCGACGACTCATCACCACCATACTTCCTTTTTCCCCACATGTCTCCCTCAACATATAGTGAGTTCGTAGTTAAGTTTTCTACATATGCAAACAAGGCACCCTTTGACTCCCACGCATTCGCCCTTCGATATATGTAAAATGTGGATGATGCTTGAACAATTACACTATAGAAACTCAAGATTTAAGAGATAAACAATGAAGAACACCTTAAAATTGTCCTATTTCTAGGAGTCATCTAATACTATTCAGTTAACCACTTATTAATAACCATAAGAAGCACATGTTATAACTAATTAAAACTGTAATTACAAATACTGACCAAAATCTTAGCTATTATAAGCAACATTCAACAAATATTGACCAAAACCTTAACTTCACGTACACTACTATTTTAATATAAAAAATGTCTAGCTTACAAATTTAAGGATTTTAAGCTTTCTATATTATGATTTTACTTATAGGTCCCGGTGTGTTTTTTATACTTATGGTGGTACTACTCTTGGGATTGATTTGGCTTGGAGTTGGAACGTTCGCTCAAGATTCCAAACTAGCAAACATATCAAGGATTCATACAACCTTTGAGTTCTATGTGTATTTTCTCGCTAGCCGTGGCACAATGCCCTTAGTCTATAAGTGGATGCGTGAGAAACACCACTACAGGAGAGTTGTCATTTGAATGTAAGTACATTTCATATATAGCTAGACATCTGTTTATTAAAATTAACTTTTTAACCTCGTCTGTATCTGTGTAGAATGGCAATAACCACAATATTATATGGTGAGATAGCTTTTATGGGTTACGTCATGTTTGCGTCCATGTAAAACTGGCGTTCACTTTAAATCTTCCAAGGAATTCATGGTTGTCCTATATGACAATACTTTTTAAGGTAGGTTATTATTACTTTGTGTTAAGAAATGTAATAAGTTTTTTGTTTAAATACATTGATTATCATTGTGTGTGTATATATATATATTGTTCCGCAGGGTTTGGATCATATTTTGAGATACTTATTAAATATCACTCCTGTGATATCCTTTTTTAATCGGTTGCTTGTTGAACGGGTACCCAATCCAAACAAAGAAACAGATATCAATCACTTATCAGATTTGCCATCAAATTGCTCCTACTGCTTATCACCATAGGAACAACTATCCTATACAAAGAGCATGATGAAATCTACGGTAGTTTTTTTTTTATAATTTAAGAGAAAATTTTTTCATTTATTAATCATATTTTCTTTCTTTTTCAGTGGAATTGTTAGCACTTGATGGTGCCATCCTTCGAGTTTTCCTGGTAAGTATAATTTTTCATGAGAAAAATATTACACATGCATGTTTATTTATCTCTTGCAAATCAAAAACTAGCAAAACTATTTTTCTTGTTCAGGCCATTGTGGTTCCATCTGTTTGTTTTTTTCAAATCAGGGGTGGAATGGTATAACGTGTTTCCAGATATATAAATATAATGTTTACATATCTCATATTTATTACTTTTTTAAATTTATTTGAGGGCCGGGTTGATTTGTAGAGAACATCCGCCTTGGTAATTCTCATAGTAGGAGTTGCAAGTGCCGTTGTGATCACCTTCAAAAGCATAGCAGATATAAAAACTTGATTTCATTTAGGAAATGGTTGCGTCATACAATTTGTTGGTAAATCAGTCAAGATGAAGTTTGTAAAGATTTTGATGATGTTTTTTTTGTATACTTGCTTGGTAGAAATTTTTTTGGAATCAAGTTACGTAGTTTATTTTACTTTTCAAAGTACTACCAAGACTCACTACTACAAAACTGGGTATTTGCGACCACCTTTTTTGTTTGCAAAACGCTCGCAATAAAGCTACAGCGGTTGCAATTGCTCTATTGCGACCGTTTTTGCGAAAAAAAAGCAGTTGCAAATACTCAATTTTCTAGTAGTGAGTCTTGGTAGTACTTTGAAAAGTAAAATAAACTACTTAACTCGATTACAAAAAAAGTTTCTACCAAGCAAGTATACAAAAAAGCATCATCAAAATCTTTACAAACTTCATCTTGTCTGATTTACCAACAAATTATATGACGCAGCCATTTCCAAAACGAAATCAAGTTTTTATATCTGCTATGCTTTTGAACGTGGTCACAACGGCACATGTAACTCCTATTATGAGAATTACCATGGCGAATGTTCTCTGCAAATCAACCCGACCCTCAAATAAATTTAAAAAAGTAACAAATAGGAGATATGTAAACATTATACATATATCTAATAGCTGGAAACACGTTATACCATTCCACCCCCTGATTTGGAAAAAGCAAACAAATGGAACCACAAAGGCCTGAACAAGGAAAGCAGTCTTTGCTAGTTTTTGATTTGCAAGAGGTGAAGAAACATGCATGTGTAATATTTTTCTCATGAAAAATTTATATTTACCAGGAAAACTCCAAGGATGACACCATCAAGTGTTAACAATTCCACAGAAAAATAAAGAAAATATGATTAATAAATTAACATATTTTCTCTTGAATTATCAAAAAAAGCTATCATAGATTTCATCATGCTCTTTGTATAGGATAGTTGGTCCTATGGTGATGAGCAACAGGAGCAATTTGATGGCAAATCTGATGATTGATTGATTTCTGTTTTTTTTGTTCGGATTGGGGTACCCGTTCAGCAAGCAACCAATTAAAGATGGATACCACAGGAGTGATATTTAATAAGTATCTCAAAATATGATCCAAACCATGCGGAACAATATATACACACACATAATGATAATCAACGTATTTAAACTGGAAAACTTATTACATTTCTTAACACTAAGTAATAATGACCTACCGTAAAAAGTATTGTCATATAGGACAACCATGAATTCCTTGGCAGATTTAAAGTGAACACCGGTTTTACATGGCCCCAAACATGCCGTAACCCATAAAAGCTATCCCACCATATAATGTTGTGGTTATTGCCATTCTACAGGGATACATACAAGGTTAAAAAGTTAATTTTAATAAGCAGATGTCTAGCCATATATGAAATGTACTTACATCCAAATGACTACTCTCCTGTAGTGGTGTTTCTCACCCAACCACTTATAGATTACGGGCATGTGCCATAGCTAATGAGAAAATATACATAGAATCCGAAGGTTGTATGAATCCTTGATATGTTCGCTAGTTTGGAATCTTGAGCGAACATTCCAACTTCAAGCCTACTCAATCCCAAGAGTAGTGCCACCATGAGTAAAATTATAATATAGAAAGCTTAAAATCCTTAAATTTGTAAGCTAGACATTTTTAATGTTAAAATAGTAGTGTACGTGAAGTTGAGGTTTTGGTCAATATTTGTTGAAAGCTGCTTATAATAGCTAAGGTTTTGGTCAGTATTTGTAATTACAGCTTTAATTAGTTATAACATGTGCTTCTTATGGTTGTTAATAAGTGGTTAACTGAAAAGTATAAGATGACTCCTAGAAATAGGACAATTTGAAGGTGTTCTTCATTGTTTCTCTTTAATCTTGAGTTTCTCTAGTGTGATTGTTCAAGCATCATCCACATTTTACATATATCGAAGGGCTCATGTGATGGAGTCAAAGGGTGCCTTGTTTACACATTTTACATATATGTTGAGGGAGACAGGTGGGGAAAAGGAAGTATGGTGGTCATCGAAGGCGGTGGCGGGTGGGTTAGGGAAGACGATGAGGTGGGGTTTTATGTATTTGATTTATAATCAAGTAGGCCCTACTATGTATAAATATAATATTATATGTGTTTTGTTCTTTTAGTTGGTAGTGTATATTATTTAAATATTTTTTTGTTTTCCAATACAAGCGTGTTTTAGTAATTTTTAGTATATCAATAATTTTTTTTGACAAATATTCACTTTAGGTACCTATCTTTATTACGTTTGTAAAATGTTTTAAACTGACCTTGTAATTTTAGAAAATTAGAAACCAAAAGTAAAATCAAGGTATGTCACAAAGACCATCCGTGTAATTAAATCTTGTTTTTGGTGACATAATGGTAGAAACTAGAAAAAGTACAAGTTGCACTCACTTGGCTAAATATATGGAGTTATAATCAAGATTAAGTATGACTAATACGTTCAATTGCCTAGTATTAATACGTGTGAAATCATATGCTTGTTAAAGGATCAAGTCTCCACCTACTTAGGTATTTACTTGCATAAATCATTAGGTCTTTGATGAGTTGTAACTTGACTCGGGCTTGGGTAAGAGGAATATTTGGAAAAAGTGGCTAAATGCTAAAGACGACGGTCTTGGCTTATTTTTTTTAACATAAACTACAAGGAAATCAGTAAAAGGCTCCCTATACAATACTTCAAACTAAAAGGGATATGCTAACTTGAGGACTCGTTTAAAGTCAGATTGTCAAGACCGTACTTTGTTTTCAAGAAACTTACTTCGTCTTTCACCCGAAGATACACAAAACTTTCCTTTCGTAAGGATCATTCGGCTTGAAGCATAATAGCATCCAACCGGATCAGTTCTGTGTATTCATATTGGAACTCGGTTTGGTTCTTTTTGCATTTTCTATTGTGGGACCATTTTCCAAAGTTCGAGCATCTTTCGTATATTTTTGCCCGCCTCTTTATAGCACTTTTGAAATTACACAAAATGACGGAACTTGTTTTTTTCGTTATTTCTTTCTTGTGTCGAACGAGAGGTTGAAAATTTATTCGCGGACTTCGGGGGAAGTCCCGGTTTTGCATTGAAAACTTCAGACAACATCAATCATATACATTCATATGGAACTTATTTGGTAAAGCATTCAATACCAACAAGTTCAATTAGTCAGTGATAGACATCAATATATCCTAAGTTGTTGGGCTTTCTGGCGGCCCATTCTTTCTAAATATGTGTTTGAATTGCACTCCATTGACTAAGAATTGAAGAAGGTCGATTCCTTCTCTAAGCTTATTTAAAGCCTCACCTTGGATTGTGCAGGCACAACATTACAAATTCCCTATAAAAACCCTAAACCCTATAAAATTTCCAAACTTTCTCGAGTTGATGAAAACATTATTATCATGTTCATGATGCATGTCATGGATTATTACAAAAAAACAGAACATCTTTTTCTTAATTTTACGGACCATTTACATTATGTCTTCCTCTATATAATTCATGAAACTTGCACTCTTGATATACAACTCATAACAAAAATTATACCATTTCCATTCTGAAAACTACAATTAATGAGTTACACCTGGCAAGCAATTCCTCCAGCTAAATGTAAAACCTAGAAATAAGAACCAACACAATCAAAGTTTGAAATAAGATTGCGTTAAAAGAATGTAAAAAGTATGCTAAATAGCATATAGATTAAGAATAAAACCAACACATCATAGGCATTAGCAAGCCAGTCAACAAATTTTACCTTAAAGAACTTGGAACAAAATGAATAAATTTGATGATTGACAGAAGTGAAGATGATGATTGTCATGAATAAAATATGAATTGGGAAATCATGAATAGAATTGAAGAACAACAATTGAACACCAGATGGGTGCTTAATTTTGAGCAAACATTGTTACACTTATGATTCAAAACGAAAACTATAAAGACTAAAGACTCAAATCAACAGACCTCCATAACTGATAATAATCATAAAACCAGATTCATGCAACAGTGCAAGAGCTAATCAATTATAGAAATGCGTAAACGGTAGCTCAAAGAAATAGTTCTCTAATTAAAAGGGGGAATGGTTAAACTAACCAAAAGAAACCATAAGCTAATTGATCTCCTCGAGAGATGCATTAGCAGCAACATCATCAACAATCAACCTCCCTTCGATTTATTAAAAGCATGACACTTCGCATTACGATCAAGCACCGAAGTCAGTTTCATATCGCTCCAAACATACGAGTGGTGATGCAGTTCTTGTCAACTCCCTCCAATCCCTGTATGAAATCAAACATGGCCTTATGTGAATGGAGTTTTGAAAAAACTGAAGCCACTGGGTGGAATCTGAACAAAGACAATGTGAAGGTTACCGGCGAATGGTGGGGTAAACATAGCGAAAGGTAAGCTAGGGCATCACAGATCGTCAGCAGATTTCACCTCATCAACCGATTTATAGAAACAAAAGGATGATGTTTGTCTATATATTAAAAGTTGCTTAGGTTGGATACAAAACGTTGGGAGAAAAAAACGGAAGGTACATCAGAGGGAATGTCGGACCGTAAGAACATGGAACGTGGGAGGTAACCGCCGGTAACCTCCACAACTGTCAAATTTATACGGACGAGATTAAAAGAACGTGGGTATGGACGGCTGAGATGAGCCCAATTTTCATAACCGTTATTCAGCAACCATGTATATATATAATTGCTCTAGTTCTATTACACTACATGAAATTTTTTTGACTGGAAATGAAGCAAAAACATACCAAAATGGAAAGGAAATACCATTTACACAGTTACCTTGACTAAATGAGAAACAAAGGAGCCATGCTAAGTTATCATTTCCAATAAATTCTTCTTTAAAAGCCATCTAAAGTCTAAACCATTAATTGCGTACCACAATTTGTTGCACCCATAAATCTAACGTAGTGATGCAACCTTCACGAACTGATACACCCTGCATATATAAAGCAGGTTTACCTCATCAAAAAGTTAACCAATTTAATTAAAGAGTAATTTGATAACTACCCGGGAATCCCAAAGCCAAATCCCAAGTGCATTCCTATGAGGAGCATTCATATCTATGAGGATTATGGATTGCTTCTTATGAACTGTGCATTGAATTCAGTTTCCCACTGCAGTATCATATTTGACTTAAGAAAGTCAAATCGCTCATAGCTATAAGGGCTTTGCATCTAGGACCCATACCTCCACTTGGTCCACTATTTCTTTCCGTTTATAACATATGTACATGTTATTTAACTTTATTATATTATAATTTTGACAATATTCTCATATTATTTTAATATATCATTGTTGCCTGATAAAATATCTTCTTATAGAACACTCTATGTTAGTTGCAACAGCAAATGCAACTTGAGGTTCTATCATTGCAAATCCAGACTAAACTAATTTAGCAATGGAATAAGCCATTCTTGAAACTGTTCTTTGTTGCCATACTGTCTTTATAAGATGCTGAACTTTTTACCACCATATTCCAAGTATTAGGTACCCCACAGTTGAAAACCAATATGCCACACAAAATGACCCATGATCTCGCAAAGGTATTCAAGATTTAAGAGTCGAGCACCCAAATGGTTAGGAAAATCAGATTTCAACAACATCATCACCAATCAACCTTTAAATAGAAAACACCTTGCCCTTGCAGCACTATCAAGCTACATAGTAAGTAATAAAATAATAACTAACGTATATTAAATATTTTGTAATCAAACAGGAAACAATTAGAATATTAACAGTAACTTGTGTTATTATATACCTTTTTAATGCATCTTTTGGTAACACACATGGTAATTAAACTCTTTATCAATAAATGACATAAGCCACGTAGCTTATAAGCATCAAGAGAAAAACAAACAGTTACATAATCAGCAAACTTATAACATTTACACTAAGCTGTGAAACTAAAAGTACAAACTATATGCAAAAAGGTTAGTAACATATATTGATATTAACTTTGTTGCACAAATGTTATCATGTTTGACTAGACCACCACCCACCAACCCACCCACCAACCCAAACAAAGTAAACTACAAACCTTCAATAATATAGACCATAAAAAGTCAACAAATGCTTTCTCCACAAGCATAAAATTCAGATGTTACCTCATAGAAGATGTGGGGTTAACATCTTATGTAGCCATGAAACCTCTTGTTCGTTTATCTTTTTTGTATTACTCTTCCCATCACTTGGTTAGGATTGGAGACCCAAAATAATAAACTAACTAGTCATAATGTTTGTTAGTACATTTTCAATGTAAGAAACTAATCATACTGCATTACTAATTAATAAAAAAGCTTACATGGCATCTCATTGTTGACATTTATGAGTTGCAAAAATGAACAGAAAAAAAAAGATAATAAGCAACCTTGATAGTGAACCACACAGAAAGTAATTAGTAATTACCCACTCTGAATATTTGAGAATCACAAGCTAATATGTACTCAACTTTTATCCTTCTAGCTCTTATAAAAACATGCTTAAACATCTTACTAAGTCATTTGTAAAGCTAGCAAACTTCCTTTCAGTTCTATCAATCTCAAGAATCTAAACATATTTTCAATGATTTAGGGCTTTGATTATAGTCCAAAAAAACTTAACTTGAGTTTAGCAAACCCTTTCTTAGATTCAATTCACCATTAATGGTGCTACGGTGATATCGATTGACCACTGTGGACTCGAGAAATAAACAACAAATCTACTCGAAACCCAATTCAGATATATAACAAAACAATAATTTCAACTTAAAGGTTGAGAGCTACCTCAAAATTGCACCGAGCTCCAAAAGCAGGAGCAATATCGATTGAAGTAGAAATCTTGACGACAAGCACAGTAAATTCCTTCGTTGAAGCCTTGTTATCTTCATCTTGAAATAATCAGAAAGCACCTAATTGTTGATTTCTTGAATTTAAAAGTTGCATGGATGGAGACGATGTGCGTCAGTGTAAGACAGACAATTCTCGTATTAATACTAAAATTATTGCGATATATATGGAGTTGAATGTAATATTAGGTCGTCAAATCCAACAAACCCATCAATGCTACCAATGAACGTCAAAGTGTATATAAATTTATAATTTATGGAGAAGCATGTTTATTCAAATTAAAACTCATAACTTATTTTAAAAGTCAAGAACAAAACAATTTTTACATCTTTATGGAGAAGCATCTTTATATGCAATCCAAAAGGAAATCGTGGGGGTGAGGAAAACATGTTTGATCCATGAGACTTGAAATCACCAGGGAATGTAACCGCTTGAAACCACTCTACAGAAGGTGCAGCCGTCGACTTTAGAGGGTCAAAATTTCATTTCAGCCTTTTTAGACGGTCAAGGTTAAATCTGATGATGGTTACACTCACGTGGAGTAATATATTATATAATAACCGCAAAGAGTGAATTTGAGAAACTAGGTTTTCATCCTTACTTTATCATATCTTTTTGTACAACCACCTTCACATACTGCCATTTAATTCAATGATGTCATTTTCAAAACAACTAAATCTAATCACAAGAATTTATTATGTCGGATACATTTCAGGTTCATAGTGTTGGTAAATCAAATATAAACTTACAATTCTTGTTCATACCATCGACACATACATATGAGGGGTATATATAGCCCTAGAACCAACCACTAGGTTTCCTACTAACACATACTTGACCCTTATATATTTACATATTTACATACTGAACCCAAACTATATACTTTTTAAAATATATACATAATTGACCCAAACTAATAGTGACCCTTATGTATTTACATACTAGACCCAAACTATATACTTTGTAATATATACATAATAGACCCAAACTAATATTTAGTTTAACATTTCAATACTCCCCCTTAAACTAAACATGGTTTAAGTGAGATTTTTAATTTGATTGTCTTGCTTTCACAGTAGAGTTAGTTCATCATCATCATTGATGAGATTGAATTCTTCCTGCTTGTCCTTCTCATTTTCTATTTAGCGCATTTGTTTGCAAAATGATCAAACTCACCACATTCATAACACCTGATCTTGCTTCCATCTTTATTACCTCGACCCATGCCTTTTCCACATCCACTTTCTCCTTTGTTAGAGTTTCTACCAGATTATTGGTAAATCAGAGATGAATTGGATGAACAAAGATGAATGATTGATAAACTTGCAGAAATTTTGTAAACTTGCTTTCATACATATAATACATGTTCATATCATCAACACTTACATATGAGGGGTATATATGGCCCTAGAACCAATCACTAGGTTTCCTACTAACACACACTTAACCCTTATATATTAACATATTTAAATACTAGACCCAAACTATAAACTTTCTGATATATACATTACAGACCCTAACTATTATTTAGTTTAATATTTCAGTCGTTGGCGGTTCCTTTAAAATCTTAACAAACAAAGATGAACTAGATCCAAACCTAGATCAGCTAGATCAAATCTTAATCGTATTTGCAACCAATAGATCAACACAAATTCTTGCCCCATACCATTAACAGAACCAACCACAGCACCCATCCTTTAATAAGCACACAATGAAGTTAAAGATCTTTTCACAACCTTAAAATAGCTATTGGTGGAACACATCAAAGATCAAATTGAAATTGATTTGAACGAGGGCTGCAAGTCTGGAACCAAAGTTGATTACAAATGAGACCGACTGCTCTTCTAGCTGGAGCTTTATTTTTTAACGCTACTGAAATCGATTTGAATGAGGGCGGCTAATAAGACCTCAACGTTTAATATGGTTATCACTTATCAGTGACCAAAGATGTGAGGGTGAGATGAATGCAAATGGATTAGGGGCTATTTTTGTGTACTTCTTTTACAAGTAGAGTGGAACTATTTAAAAAACAAACAAAAAGGAAAAAATACTCATACTCAATTCAAAGTCTTCCATTACTGTTTGACTGTCAAAACTCACTTCTTAATGTTTCAAAATCATAAAACAGATTGTTCAAATAACAGCTCCACATCTATCTCTAGTAACCACCTATATATGTACCTTGCTAAATTTTAAACAGCGACACCTAATCACCAGGAAGACCAATTATCATATAGATATGAATCAAAGGCAAAGAATGAGAACCCATACACTCCCTCATTGAGTTATAGAAAAATCATGCCTTTCAAACCAAGCCATTCTAAGGCCTTAATCGCTAAAAAAACCCAAAAATCAGTCACATTAAACAGGTGAACCCCAGCCCTTAGACGACATTTTATTTTAGATATGGATACTAGTATACTACAGTCATTCATATCAACGGAACACATCTTTCGATAGCATCAAGAACGCCTACCATAAACAAATTCAGGCACTTACGGATCAAAAGACATGCCATACATAAAAATTACATGAAAACATATTATTATTATCCAGAATCAGTAAAGCAAAAGTCTACAAACTAGCAATATCATAATTCATAACATACAGCAGCTTGCCAATATCACATAAGGTTACTTGGAAGCACCAAATACATGCTTGGTGTCTGTTTTTAGTTGTATATCCCCCCAGAATAGCAACTAGACTTGGTAGAAAATGGGTACTCTAATCAATACATCCAACGCCTCATGGAGCAAAATAAACCACAAATGCAAAGGTCAGACAACACGTGTTGAATTGCATAAAACAACAATCCAATTGACTTCTTATATGCAACAAATTTTGATGCAGTATTCAAGCTTCACCATCATATGGCTTGTTGTATCATAAAGAACATAAATCTCAAAGAGTATACTAAGATCAAGACCCATGTTCTGAGCTAGTTCTACTCCAAATTCAGTCCCATAAACTGCAAAAATCTGACATTTTTCTACAGTTCACTACATGCTCTCTTAATTATGATCTTAATTCTAATATCAGGCATCAAGTAATCATTGCATTGCATCAAACTAAAATCATCTTTGCATAATTGCATTCCTACAAACACACACATAAGAACAAACATTGCAAATGCATATTGTAAACCTGCAAATAAACAGAATCAATTCGCAATTAAAGTACGGTATAGAGCATTAAGCTCACAAACTCTATAACATCAAGAACACAAATCACCAGCTACAATCCTCAACATAACAAAAACATACTAATTTAAAGATTAGAGAACCAAAAACCTAATCGATCTCTTGAAGAGAAGCACCAGCAGCAACATCATCAACAGTAAACTTCCCCTTCGACTTATCAACACCACGGCCCTTGGCCTTCCTATCAAGCAACGACTTTCGATCCTTATCAAGCTTGAGCTTCGTGACAACAACCTTCGAAGGATTGATGCCTACATTAACAGTCTGCCCATTGACCTTCTCACGAGTGATCCTCTCGATGTGAATGACCCATTTGCGACGGTACACCTGCACGACCTTACCTTCACGGCCCTTGTAGGTCCCACGAACGACCTGAACCTCGTCGTCTTTGCGCACGGGGATTGATCGGACGTTGTACTTGGTCCGGAGTTCGGTGGAGAGGGGTGCGCTCATGAGCACACGGCGGACGCTTGAGGGTGCGGTGAAGTGGGCCTTACGGCACTTCCGGCGAGAGCTGGTGACTCGTGGGTTGTACTTCATCGTTACCGCTGTCTCCGGTGATTAGGGTTTTGGGAGGTGAACAACGGCGGCGATGAGGGGATTTGGGGATGTTATAGGGAAGAAGATGAGTTAGGGCTTGGTGGGAAAAGACTACAATGCCCTTTGATACTTGGCTTATTCACGAAATTGATTTTTCTTTTTTTTTAATGTTAAGTTCGTTGCTCTTAAGGTTTAAAAAAGAGAATTGTTTTTTTTTTAAGAATTAAAACATTAAATTATATTTAAAAAAATTTATAAGTTGTTTTAATTTTAGTTTAAAATTTTTTTTAGTTATTTAAACCTGAATTCAAACTAATAAAACTTTTAGATTGAAATTAAAAAAGTTTATAAAACTTTTAAAAATAAATCTATATTTTCAATCATTCAAAGAAAATGATTATTTTTGTTAAACGGTTAAACTTTAAGAAGCAAGACTAAAAGTTTTTTTATCACTTAACATTAAGAAAATGTTTAAATTAAACCCTTGATGTTTGTAATCTTTTACCCTCGTATCCATGAAACAAATCAACTTAATTTTCTTACACTAACAATACACCATGAGTGTTTCTTGTGGTAAAGTATATCTAATCTCTCAAATAGTCAAATAGATAGCGGTTTAAATATTATAGTGTGTAGCAGTGCACGTATATACGGTTAATAAGTTTAGAATAGAAGTTGTTCTAAAAAAACAATAACTAATGAGTTTCATCTACATAACTGAAGATTGTCTAGTGACAAATCCGAATTATCAAATGAACACCCCATTACTCTCAGTTGTTGAATCTCTGCTTAACTTATATTATAATGAGTCACAAAAGGTTTAAAAACTTAGTATTTGACCATACAGATTGAGCTATAAATAATGTGTAACGTACCCATCTTCACAGGCAATATGTGATGGGTTAATGATATAATGTGTGTTTAATTTTTCTAAAGGCAACATGAAAGACATTTATGAAACCTTATAGGTTTATTTCAAAAATGCAAGACCCGAAAAAGACCTTACAATAAAGTCACTAAAATAAATGCAAATCTTGAGAAGTGACTAGAAGGCTTCTTTGCTCACTGAAATATTTATAATAAAGTATCTTTTAGCTGTTAAATATATATATAACATCTCTCCAAACATATAAAGTGAAAGAACAATAATAAACATCCAAAAAATTTTACAAAAGAGGAGAAAGCAAGAAATTTTTGGCATAATTGAGTGTTCAAATGAAAAATAGCTTTGAATATGGTGTGTCTTAAACTTTTAAGGAGCGTTTGGTTGGAAGAATGGAATGGAATGGAATGGAATTGAGAAACTAGCATAATTTTCAAGTAAAATTATGTTTGAGTTGGTAATAAAATGTAAACCCAAGGGAATGTTTCACTTCAAATTTCCTTGGTTGTGGGATTTCATATTCCCTCTCTAGGTGGAAGGATTTTGAAATCCCACAACCAAGGGAATTTGAGGTGAAATATTCCTTTTGGTTTACATTTCATTACCCACTCAAACATATTTTTACTTGAAAATTATACTAATTTCTCAATTTCATTCCATTCCATTCAATTCTTCCAACCAAACGCTCCCTTAGGGGACGTTTGGTATGCAGCAATTCAGTGGAATTTAATAGAATTAAAATATGAATTTCATTTGTCATTATGTTTGGTTGGTATGAATTCTTAGAATTGGAATTTGAATTCTATTCTAAGAGTCTTTGGTTGGGAAATTAATCAAAATAGGAATTGGAATTAATTCCCTCAAATGAATGATTTTAAAATCCTTTTAAATATTGAAGGATTTCAAATTCCATTGACCCCCCACCTCCACCACCAACCCCCACCTAACACCCCGCCCACCGCCAACCGACACTACCAACGACCCCGACCACCGACCACCGCTGCCCCCCGACCACCGCACCCCACCCCGCCCACCGCCAAACGACCGCCGACGTTGCTGCCCGCCCGTGATTGATTCAAAATCAAGAAGTTCACCCATGAAAAAGTTATCAACAATACGCTATTTAAAAATTTACTTGTTATGTCATTTTCCTTCACATTTTACGGTTTTGTAACTCTGACAAATCATAAGATATATCTGTTAAGCTATTTTTCTAGACAACATATTTTGTTCAAGACTGAATTTAAAATTGTCACAATGTCATGTCATAATTACAAAGAAAGAAAATAGAACTAGAGTGATTTCTTTCCCAATTGTTTTGGGATAAATTTCATGAAACGTATTAATTCTGCTCACTTACACATAAACAAGTAGACATCAGTATTACAAAAGGCATTCTTTTGAATTACTCGACTGGTATAGTTTTTGTTTTCATCTGTTACTGTTCATATATATTTACGTTTGATGTAGGTCACTATTCACTAAACAGTTTAAATGAGTCACTTAGTACATAAAAAATTACCAGTGACTTATGTAACCCGTCAGTTTAATAGTGGCCGTATTATGAAGAATAAAAACGATACCAATCAATTAACCCAAAAGATTGCAATAGCATACTCGTAAACTCTTCTAACCCTATACATCCACACACAAGAACCATTATTCAACTTACACAATGTCAACAAACCTTCATCATCAAATCACACCCTCATCCATTGCAACATTTTTTTTGCTAAACAACTTGGTGAGTTTTGGCACCACTTTTTTCCTCTGCATAGAACCCGACTTACCCGAGCCCCGCCCCGGAGAGCTGGAACTTGTGCAATCTAGCCCGCTTAACCGACACCCTCTTCCCGACTTTGCCCATCGATTTCCGGGGCGAGGCCACTACTCTTCCCTGTAACCCGGGCCTAGGACCCTCGGAACCAACCTCAATACTTAATTCTCCAACTTCTTGTTGTGTCATCTCAATTTTCATCAGTAACTCCCTTTCACTTGCCTTCAAAGCCTCAACCCATGCTTGTGCTGCAGCAATCTTCTTATCAGCAAGCTCTGCAGCCCCGCCTGCTTTCCCCGTTAAGTACTCGTATTCAAAATGCGTGATCGTTATCGTTGAACTATTTTCCATATCTCTAGCTTCCACTGTCTTGTTGATTAGACTTCTTAGATCTCCCAAGGCTTTAGATTCTGATGATTTAATTGCTTCGAGTTCTTCCATCGCAGCGTCTAATCTCTCTTCTGCTACTTCAATCTCATGTTCAGTTTTTTGAATTTCCGCTTTCATGTTTTCAAGTTCTTCATTGACAACATCTCTATCTTTCTTTGCTGTTTCAGCTTCTGCTGTTAACTGTTGGAGTGAAATCTTTAAATTCGATGCCACTGTGTTGGTTTTCGATTCAGCAGATGTAAGAGATTCTAGTTTCGCTTTTGCCCTCAAGATCTTTGAGTTGAGGTTTTGAACAGTTAACTCCCTCTTCTGTTCTGCTTTCTGTAATCGCGTTGTTTCGTCGCGAACATGCTTCAGTTCATCTCTAATCACATCCATGGAGGTCATGAACTTGAACCCTTCTCCTTTAACCGATTGAAGCTCGCGTTTCGCACCTTCTAATTCCTCTGTAATCATATTTATTGGAGACCCTTGTTCCTTTACAAAATTCACATCAGAAACTGTTATTTGAAGCTTGTTGATTTCAGCTTCATCTTCATCTTCTTTCCTCTGGGATTCCATTGATTCACATTCTTTAACACTTTCGATTCGATCGAATTCGACAATTGCTTGTTTTGAATCCAATTCCTGTAATTCTTTCTTCATCAATTCCATTGATGCCAATAGCGTCGATCGCTTAGAACTGGAAGCTTTCGATGATCTCTCCGCGTGTCGTTTCTCCTTCAACACACGAGCCATTTCGATCTTAAGCTTCCCCAATTCGTGCTTCATACGTTCAAGCTCCTTCATCACCTCTGCATATCGAGCATCTTCGTTCTTTACAGACGTTTCAGGGTCTTCTTCTTGACGCCATTTTGGCTTCCTCTGCGAATTCAACCTCGAATTCGATTCTTCGATCTTTAAGGTTAATTCACGTACTGCTTTCTTAGCATCAGAAAGCTCGATCTCTAAGCTTTCGATTTCGGACTTTTGCATTGGAGATTTGTCTTTATTCTGCAACAATTTTGGATCAAAACTATGGTTAAATCTGAATTATGAAAGAATGATGATGTTTGGAGTTACTTGATGAACCATATGATTGTTTTGTAGAACAGAGTACAACACCAGAAGCCGAAAGGTACAACCTTTCACAGCAAGAAACTATTTGCACAAAACAAGATGATGATTTAACGAATACCCATAAATTTTAACGAACAGTTTTGTGTTCTTTGTGAAGGGGCCATGGGAGCATGATGCAGAGCTTACCAGAACAGAGTACAACACTAGATGCGTAAAGTACAAGCTTTCACTGCAACACACGGAAACAAGATGAGTAGAATTGGAATGAGATGAAGATTTGGATAAAAGGTGTGATTTTGGGAAAGAGATTGGATGGCAGAAGTGTAATTAAATGGAAACTTGAGGGTGATATTGAAGTTGAAATTCAAAATCTTGATGATTGCTAGGTGTTGGAAACGTTTAAATCTCTAAATTAAAGCACTTATTGGGACCCACTCATTTGGTTGTGAATATAATCTTCTTTCAACAGAAGTCAAAGAATTGTCTCTTTCTTTTCTCTAATGTATGCCCACAAATATACCTTATATTACAACTCTGCCACTGTCAAACCAACGACTAACAGTCTGGAAACGTGTAGGTGTTAACTGTTAAAGAAATGCAAGGTAAAGAAACAAAGAACGTCACTTTTAAGTATCATTGTAATATTCATAATATGCTAGCAAAGATTTGTTTTCTTCATCGTACATAGGAAAAAAAGGTTGTAAATTTGGATTTGGTGTTTGTGCTGTAGCATAATCGGGGAATCATTTGTGGTTTGTTGTACAAACTTTGGTAATAAAGGATGTCCTAATATGTCGTTTGCAACGACAAGGTATCGGGGATGAATTTCTAGTGCGAGTTCAGACGGCGTCAGCGTACATATTCTGTTTTGTTCTGTTTTGGACTTTACATAATGTGACCATCTTTGTTTATATTTTTTAATATATAGGATTTGATAATAATTAGAAATAATGTTTGACGAACAATTGAAGCTAGACCATCTCCGGTCTCTGCACCTTGAAGCTTAGGTGCTTCGTAGAGTGACGTGGAGGAGCCCTTTGGAGGGGCAGGGTTGGAGGGAAGAATGCATATCGGAAGGCCATGTGAAAGGATGGATTCGAACAAAAGGTTGTGGGGTCAGAATTCTCAATACCTATATATTTATATATGTATATTTTTTATTTAATTTGTTATATATATATATAAATATATATATTAAAAAATTAACACAGATTAATTGTATTTATACACCATAAGTTTTTATATATATATATATATATATATATATATATATATATATATATATATATATATACATATATATATATATTTATTAGTATATGAGGAAAAACCACCAACTTATGAACAAAGCCCGTTAGCCCGAGTAGCATTCGACCTTCAACTTGAAATATTCAAAAATTTACGTGATACTGAAACTTATCAAGCGCTCCGAAATAATTTAGGGGGAAATGTCTGGTCTCTTAAAAGCTAATTATATTTATGTTTCGTAGCGATTTAATTTATGCAATGTCTCATTATGTATCTCTACTACTATATAATACAAAACATTGGGCAAAATGGTCATTTCATTAGTTTTTGTAAGACGCGCTGCTTCAGCTCCTTTACGTTACCCTTGCCTGCCACTCACATCGCATTGTCCCTTACACTCATTGGCGGTTCATTTGCACAACGACGGTTCAAATTGATGGCGACGGGTTTTCTGGTTCGTCTGTACAACTGCAAAGTCCCTTACCGCCGGCGATTGAATGTCGATTGGTAACTAAGGCACTGCTGTTTAACCACTTCAATGATGGGAGAGGAACCGCCATTCATTCCCACATCCTCGCATCAAACACATTTAATTAATCACTCTCCTCTTACTATATACTACACATTACATATGCTTGATCTCCCAAAACGGTTTGAGCAGCCATTGGAAACCTAATTTGATCAAGCATATAAGCTTTACCTGCTTCAATTAAGGTATCATTGGTGTTGACTTACTATTTTTCCTTTTCGATTTTGGATTTTTATTTAGGGTGTGATTGTTTATTTGTTGTGGATATTGCCGATTAGTTGTTAATTGCATCATTCACCATGGTTTCCCAATGCATGTGTTCTGTTTGGAAAATCGATAGCCCTTCCAAACACACTTAGTATTTAAAGTCATTGCATTGGAGTAAAATTACACTTTGTTTAGGAATTGACTTGGAGTAAGATTATACCTCAAATCGAGTTAATTAGCTTGATCACTGCGTTGTTAGCTGTTCCAGTAGTCAAACACAATTAGTGTTTAAAGTCAAACACAGTAGGTTTCAAAGTCGGATTGGCTTCTTGATTTTTGGTATAACATCTTGTGTAGGTATGTGTTTACAAAATTCTTTCTTTGTTTATTGTTCCATTGTTATGTTAGCTATCATTTGCATCCCTACCTCAAAAATTAGTGTTTAACATCAAACACATTTCTTTTGAGTGAAATCCATAAAGATTGTCTTTTACTTTTCAATTTTGTTAAACAACAGCTTGATTATTGCTGTTTGCCGGTGCATGTGTTCATTTCTTTGAAGAATCATATAAGATTAATTTGGGTATATGTGTGTGATTAATGATTCTAACAACTCGTATTTGAATTAAGATCAGTTGATCTTCTGGTCCTTCAAGCTTGATAATATCAACTTATGATGGTGGAGGCAACAATGTTAACAGTATTAGTGCACGGACATTTGCAGCCCGCTGGTTTGTTTTTAGAGGTTTTATTTAAAAAAGCTTAAAATAAAAGGTTTTAATACCACAAAGAATGGTTGGTATGATTTTTTTTTAATATTCGATTTCATCCCATTTCATTTGAACTCATTTGCAAGATGGTTTTTGTTGTTTTTTACAAATAGATGTAAACAAAATGAATTGGAGAGTTTCATGCATTAAAAACCGACACTTTTATCTACATTCTGCTTATAATTTTTGGATATTTCTTAGGCAACAAGGAGACAGCCCAGGAACATGGTGAAAGCTTTATTCTTCCAGTTTATAGCAGTGGTTTTGCCGTTATATATTTTTGCCTTCATGGGTTATTACGCATCTGTTTTTTTTCTTACTGGTGTTGGTGGTTCAGTTTGGGTGAAGACATTTGCCAACATATGTGCTATTCTTCAAACTGTCATAGCTTTGCATGTAAACTTTCTACTTTCTGACATCCCTTTATTTATTTCACATAATTCAGCTTTGATCTTATCTTTATTTAAGTTTGACCAAGAATGCATGAGACAATAAGTTAGAAAAGGGGAGTTTGGTTGACTGTCAAAATGAGTGGGTTTCTGTCATGTTTGGTTGACACTCTAATTCTTTTGGCTATCTTATATAATTATATACAAATAGTAAATGTATTATGTAACTATAGTCTATAGAAACTACACTAAAGTTTAAAAGGTTTAAATCATTTGATTAACACTTGGGTAATTTTTATTAACCTGTTTGTCCTGCTTCATACGTAAATAAAAAAATTAGTTTTGACCTGATAGAATCAACATATAATTTATACTAAATAAGTTTGAAATGCCACTTATTTATTTTTTAAGCATAAGAAACTAGGTGAGGAGATGCAAAGGGTTTGTTTTGGTAAAAAAATATATGCAAATGCATACACTATATGTGTCATGTCTGTCACATATACTTGCATATTTATATAAAAATTGGCTTTTTTATTTATATAAGTTTTGAAGTCACCACTCACAAGTCTTGCTTTTAGTTTTATATTATAGATGTTTACAAGTCCAATGTATAAGTATCTGGATACAAAGCATGAAGTCAAAGGAAGTTCACTAGCCATAAGAAACTTGTCATTCAAGATCATGTTCAGAGATTTTTTTCCAACTACAGAAAAGAAAAAATATATATAAAATAGATACATATATATTGGCTTTTTAAACGCCTTACTTGTACCATTCATTAAAGACTTTATGGGCCTCACAAGAGCCATTAATACCTTTCCACTTACTTTCATACTAGAAAAAATTTGAATGTTTTTTTTATGCAGGTGCCTTTTAAGAGTGTTCTTGCAATTTGCAAGCCCTCTTGGTGTGGTACACTTGTGAGATGAATTACATTGTTTACATTGCAAAGATGTTGCGCATATTTGCTTTGGTTGTGATGCTAATCTCATTACTTAGCAGAGTTATTTACAATCAGGTGGGACTATGTTTATGGAATAAGACCAGTTATGTTTGACTTTTGTTTTTTTGTTTATTTTGATTCATGTTAGTTAGTTCTTGGTGCCTAAGTTTTTGTGGTATTGGGGCATTTATCTTCAAGTAACTAGCTTTTGTTTTATAAATGTTCTAAAGTTGGGTCATGTCGGTTATTTCCATTCTTTGCTTCACCAGGTGAATATATCGATAATGTATGTTTCGACTAATGTTTCTTTTCTTTTCACTCTTTGTTGTTTGTTTTGTGTTTTTATTTCAACAACTTTCAGGATTACTGTTATGGGTTCTTAGTATCGTAATCTTATGCTTAGTTTTGGGTTTTTGAAATGCTACAACATGTTTGATGAAATCTTTGTGAGCATCTGATTCTTTTCCATGATTTTCATGCATATGAGTTTGCTTTTGTATGTATCTATAAGAAAGCTTGGAGAATCATCTTTTTAGAAGTATGATTTCAAGTGCTTATATTTTCTTACTTAGTCATGTGGGTAAAGTAGCAATCAGTGCTGCACGAGACCTAGCTTTTCTTCACAACATTGAAGACCGGATTGTATAATGTGATGTTAAGGCTTCAAGTATTCTTCTTCATGCGGTACGTGTCATTAGTTTCTCAAGTTATCATATTTTTCTTGAACACTACAACAACCAATTCTTTGTGTAAGATTTGATATGATGTCATGTTGTTATGGGTTTGCCTAATTTTTCTCTTGTAATGATTTTCAGGTTGGCTACATTTATTAGCTGACAATCCATTTGTTAGCTATTAACTAAATTTGTTACTTTCACAGTGGACAAAATCTCAAGCTCGGTATCTTTTTATACTTAATTTAGATTCCAGTTTTTGTGAAAATGAAGCTATGTAGTTTGATGTAGTATTCAATTAGTTGTTGGTTTATCTATGTATGGCTTACAGTTCCATCTAATTGATAGATGAATTGTTGATGTCATGTATTTAAAACTTAAATGTAAATGTTTACAGAACTTCTTTCTTTTAGTAATTCATTTAATAAGTCGAACCGTACTTGTTTAGATATAACATAGAAGCATGTAACCTCAAAATAATTTTATTACTTAATTAAAAATAGAAGAAAGTTGGAAATAATGATGTTGATTTTTAATTGGTCATTCTTTTTGAAAGCAATGGTTCTTAACTTCTCCACGGCTTCTTAAATACTGAAAGAATGTAATTGTTATTTAATCACTAATATTGCAATAGTTTATGAATCAAATGCTTACGGATTATGCATTGGTTATCGGTTCTTATAAGATTCATAACCATTAATTACTTTTTTAAACTTCCAATATTAAAGTATAGTCACAATGAAATGCAAACTGTACTTTATTGTTCTTTGAGTTTGGTTGTTATAGTGAATTGTTTATTTTGATATTCACCCACACGTGCCGTTTTTCCTTTATTGCAGATGATCCAATAGATAAACCTAGAAGCATAATTGCATAGGAAGTAGCTTAAGGTATCTAAAAAACAAAGTTAAATTTAATGAAATCACCCTCAACCCTATGTAACTTGAAAGAGTTTAGATCGTACTGCTCTCCAAGGAGTAACTAAACTATATGAAATCACCCTTAACCCAATGCAACTTGAAAGAGTTTAGGTCGTAGCTGCTCTCCAAGGATTAGCTAATAAGGCCCTGCAATTTGTTGTCACTGGATGTATGAATCATTCATGATTTATCCCGCCGCAACGCGCGGGTCTCACACTAGTACTTTAAAAGGCAAACTGCAAAGCCGTTAAGCTTTGCGTACAACCCACTGATGCAGGACTTCTTTCCCATGGCACGTGCCTTTCAACAGTCGCTCTTCTCCCTCGCTTCAGTCTGAATTCCTCTCTGTTGCCTGACTTTCTGCTTCACCACCGTCTCCCGAGCCTCAAATTCACTTTTGGTCGGTTCGCTTCGTCGTTTGCCTCTTCTCCGTCAGCACAGGCGTCGAAGTTCAATATTCAGCGTTGTGTTATCGTTCAAATGTTCAATAGACCAATTAACACCGGAGGACTTGCGATCCTAGGGTTTATGTGGTTGTGACAGTTCATCACTTGATGATAGAGGCGGCGGCGTTCGGTAAAGGTTGTGACGGTTTTGCCTGACGTAATCGATTTTTCAGCCATTATCATCTTCATTTCTCTGTGGTTGATTCATTGATTCTTCTGTTTTAAATTTTGCTTGAGATTCAGAACGGTATTTCATAAGTTTGTTATTTATAGCACTTAATAATTCATAGATGTTACATGAATTTAGTTTAAAAATATCTGGAAAATTGACATATGAGCATAAGTTCTTTCATTTTGGTTGCATAGTTGAAATATCATGTTAACATTCATTTTATCCTCATAGAGTCGTCCTTAATTTCATTGTAACTTGCTGTTTAAGGTAGATTGTTCTCCTTAAATTGACAATGATTGTGTCATTCTTTAAGTTTTGGTTTGAATTGACGTTTTTAATTTTTTGATTATAATCGTGGTTAAATTTTCTTCAAAGTATACAGTTTTAGTGGGGATTTTTGCTCTGAGTCGACATTTACATTCTTCTTTCATTTATTAAATAGAATTTAACCTCGATTGAGTAATGGCGGAGGTTGTTGAATAAATGAAAAATATATGATTTCTTTTATATACGCGAGTAGGAAGAGTTTGTTTCAAGTTTCCTTGCATGAATTTTCAACATAAAAACAATTATCTGTGGATGCGTATGTAGAGGATGGAATTTATTGTTGATTTTAAACAAAATATCATGGTATTAACTTTGTATCTTGGGTCTATAGTCTTTTTATGGATGGTATATACGAAGCATGGTTATGGCTTATTTTGGGTCCATATTTTACAAAAGTAATCATCTGTTATATATGAGTTTATGACAATCTGCTCAGGGTAAATATACCTGTATGAATTGTTAGATACAATGGTATTGAATTCATGCAATTCGAAGCATACCGATTCTATGCGACAAAAAAAAGAACACTAACATCCTATTCCAAAATACAAACTTAATCACTCAGAATAGGTTTTTTATGTGGAACATAGGTTTGTATTTGGGCTTCCTATATAAACAGTTAATCTATGTTGCAAGGGTTAAGGATATAGATCAAGTTCAAAACATGTTCAAAACAATCCGGGGTGACTTGCTCTATTTAGTTTTTGTTTTTATTTTGGATCTTTTTAGCATTAGGTTCACATGGTTCCCGCCGCAAGGCGCGGGTATAACAACTCGTTACGTTTTAATTTCTAAATTTTAATTTAAAAAGATATACTTTTTAAAACTAAAAATATAACTTGTTATTTAATGTAATGAAAAATAATTCATTAACAATAAAATGATTATGAAAAGATATATACAAATAGTAATTATGAGGGAATGTAAGGACGGCGTTTTTATGGTTGGATAAAAATTAAGTGTTTATAAAAGATGAGTGAAAATGTTATGTGTTAGTTAATTGAACACATTTAGAGATATTTATAGACGTTTTTAGGTTTAATCATAGAATAAGGTATTATTGTATCAATACACCATTGATTTCTAAATCAGATGAAGCCCATGACATGATGTTCATGCTAATGTTCTTCAATTTAATATTAGTGAAGTTCTAATTTTTTATGGTTGATTCCTGATTTGTAAATTTTGCATGATCTTGATTTCTCCGGTGTTAGCTATTAAGTGACTGTTTTTTTCTTGTTATTATTCATATGCTAGAAAATATTTGTTTTCTTCATCGTAAATAAAAAAAAAGAGGTGGTAAATTTGGATTAGATGTTTGTGTTATAGCACAACCGGAGAATCTTTGTGGTTTATAATACAAACTTTCGTAATAAGGTATGTTCTAATGTGTCATTTGCAACAAGAAGGTATCAAGGATGAATTTCTTGTGCAAATTGGGACTGCGTCGGCAATCATGTTCTAGGAACAACGGGTTTTGGACTTTACATGAAGCGGTCATTTCTTAATCAGTTGGATCCAATAATTATAAAAAATTAGTGTCAGACAAATAATTTGAATTAGATCTTCTCATCCAAACATCCTTAAGCATCCTGTAAATTGATGCGGATGGGCCCTTGAGGGTGGAGGGGAAAATCCGTGGGGGAGAGCTCGTGTTCAAGGGCAGATTCGGACAAAGGGTATGAAGTTGGTGTTCTCGAAGTCTATATGTGTGTAATAATGTACAAATTTAGAAAAATTAATAGTTTAAAGACAACTTTATTATGAAAATAAGTGTAAGAAAATTATGATTATGTGATGATTTAAGAATCATGTAAGCCTGAAGTAAAAGTTAAATTTTTTAATTAAAAATTAAGCCATATAAAAATTATAGACCAATACCAAACTCAAATTAAAAATAATAATTTTGTATTTGATGATGTAATTTATTTTTCTTTTAAAAAAAACAAGGTCATATGAAAAATTATTTATATTTAAAAAATATTAAAGCTAAAAAAATTCAACAATTGTGAGCTTTTTAAATTGCTCATCCGGACCAAAGTGGCATAATCCTACCATCTCAACCATTTATTTTCTATAATCGAAGGCGCACACTCTTTTGTCAAACTTTTTAGAAAAAAAACATTATTTTTAGATGATCCTCCGTACCCACACCTATATATATGTGTCTGTGTAGAGAGAGATTGAATCAAACACAAAGTGTTTTCATCCTCTGAAATGTAGAGAGTGTCTAGGATGACATTTTATTATCTTTGTTATAACTTTAGTATTGCTAATACTTTTATTAAGATGACATTTTAAAAAAAATGTGTCTAGTTACAACGACACATATAAAATAATTACGACAATAAGTTTACCACTAAAATAATATTTCCAAGTAAGTGACATTAAACACAAGAATAAATTGTGTGATTATAATGATGTGTCTAAAATATTAGAATAATACATATAAATTATTGTAATTAAACAGCCACATTAACTTGTTCTCCCACTAATATAATCATGTCACACCCTAGATCCTTATTAGACTCGCATATAAAATCACTTTTATATGATAACACACTGCTATATATACATGTGTAAATTGTGATATGTATGCTACCAAAATAGAAAGTAAATTAGGTTGAGGTTTTGACCATGAATATTTTGTTTCCGTACGCACACCGTGACTAAATGCATGCATATCATTCGGGAGACTATGAATTTCGAACAAACTCCACAAAACATGTTAATTTGTTGCCATTTGCTTTCATTTCATTATCTACCAATGATCCCTATCAATGAACCCACTTCCGCTTCATTCATATTGTCGTGTAATTACACCAATATGGGAAAGAAAAAAGTTACCTATGGGTTCAATGATGACGATAAACCACCAAATCATGTCCCCATCGATCACCATCATCACCACCACCATCACCATCGTCACAATAACCATCAAAAGCCCAAAAAGATCAAATCGGAAGCCAAACTGTTACACACTCTAAATTCCCATCTCAAGAAACTTGCAAAATATCGTTCTAAAAACCTCATTTCTCTTTCCACTCCTCCCCCACCTCCACCTGCCAATGTTTTTCATGAAAACAACAAAAATCATCGCGATCATAAGGATGATCATTATGATTGGTTTATGGATTTTGATTTTGATCATGACGATGTATGTGACATGGGTGTGTTTGAATTCGGTCAAGATTTATATTTGGGAACAAGGACGTTTCTTGGATCTGAGAACAATGAGGATCTTTTTGGTGGGGATTATGTGTTTGCGCCCGATTTGAATGCCAGCCATAACATGGTGGTGGTGTTTGAAGAATATGGGTTAGGGTACGGGTCGTATATACCCGACCCGATTGTGAATACGAATGACAATGATCAAGGTAAGCACATATACGACATGTTGAAGCTTTCATCGGAGGAAGATATGATTAATGAGTTTTTAAAGGTTAATCTTTTCGTTTGTTGATTAGACTAATTAATTTATGTCCATGAAAAGATAATGAATGGGATATATCCTAATAAAATTGTTATAATTAGTTAGTTCTTTAGCTATAAACAACTAACTTTTTGTAGAGTTGGAGGAAATTTGAGAATTCAAGAGGCCTCGTAGCCGAAAAAACCTATGCCTAGGTTAACTTGAACATAGGGCTACTCATGAGCCGAGTTGAACTTGAGCCTGTCTGAGGTCAAGTTATGCTCGTATTACATTTAAAGCTTAAGTTTGGCTCATGAGCAACTTTTCAAGTTTTTGTTCTTTTAGGGCTCGGCTTGTTTCATATGCTATATCTAAAGCAGAAGCTCATGACAGGCTCGGTTTGTTTCAAACTCTATATCAAGAGTTCGAGCTTGACATGTGAGTAACTTTTCCGGTTCAAGTTCGACTAGTTTAATTTTTGATAATTATTCAATTATGTGTGTGTGTGTAACTTTTAAATAATTACAAATCGATACAAAATTTATTTAGTTATTATTTATAAAACACATTATATATATGTCTATATACATGTATATATATGATTAATTATTTAGTTAATTCTATTATAATTATATATAATAATATTTGTTATGTAATATTTTATAAAAGTATGTTATATTTGTATAAATAATAGGCTTGCAAACTTGGAATATGACGTCTGAGATTATTTATTAATTAACTTTCAAACAGGTTTCATTTAAGCTTGATTCCTTTAAACTTTAAATCACAAATCTTAAAAAACTTACGAGGAGCCCAATCAAGGTGCGGTTAAATCCGGACCGTAATAGATAGTTTTTTCTTGGAAGAATTTTATTTATATCCCTAGAAACTTCAGGATATCATATGTATCTAAACTAAATTTAATATATCATATATATTCTATAAAAATTTCTAATTATCAAATATACCTTTAGAAAATTTAACAAATATCATATATGCCCAAATCAACATTAGAGTATCATATATATTCTAAAAAAAATCGATATCATATATATCCTTATCCTTAGGATTCTTGCTTAATATCATATATACATCTAGGAATATTTTAATATCATCTACATTTAAACCATAATCAAAATATCATATATATCCCTTTTTAATAACTAAAAAGTCCGAAATATTAATTTAATTTATCTCAATAGAAAAATCAAAATATAATAATTTAATCTTTTGTTTTTTTCAAACATAAAAACTTCAATTTACTATTTTATGCTATGATTATTTATTTTTCAATTTACTATATTTTGTTATAACTTTATTCATAAACTATTACTCTAACGACTATAACTTTGTAATATATTATTATTATTAATTTTTAACATACGGAAAACGATATTATTCATTAATAAACTACTAAAAAAAACCTTGATGAATGTATTTATTAAAAATTACTTATTTATATTATAAAGAATTATGTTTTATCTTAAAGTTTTACTAGATTTTCACCATTTTGTTACATTTAATAATTTTATTGAGAAATTTAAGAATTTGAATATGTGAAATATACATACTTAAAAATACAACTAAAAGATTTAAGATTTTAATTTTTTTTGCTTGCACTCCTACCTTATAAATATGTAATTTTGAGAAAAATATATTTTAAAATATGAAATTTAAAAAGTATCAGAAAATTACAGGTAGAGCGGACGTATTTTAAAACCATATATGAAATAAATTCAAATGAAAATATATGATATTTTAACAATAAAGAAACCCATATGGGATATTTTAAATTTGGTTTAGGTATAAATAATATATATAGGATTTCTAATGGTATATATGTTATTTTAAGCTGTCCAAATACATATACATATACATATACATATACATATACATATACATATACATATACATATACATATACATATACATATACAGAGACAGATACAGATACATAGACAGAGACATATACATATACATATACAGATACAGACACAGACACATACACATACACAGAGATATACATAGACAGATACATATACATATACATATACATATACATATACATATACATATACATATACATATACATATACATATACATATACATATACATATACATATACATATACATATACATATACATATATAATTTTTTAAATTTAGTTTCAGCATATATGATATTTGAAAAGCTTTCTATGAGTACATATGATATTTGAGAAATTTTTGTAGAGGTAATTATAAGATTTAAAATCTGATTCAAATTATATTTGATATTTTAAAAGTTTGTAGGGATATATAAATTATTTGTTTTTTATTTTTGTTTTCATACAATGTTACTTTATACATTTATATTTTTCATAAAACTAATCAGAAGCACATCTAAAAACATTTCTGTTGTAGTTAACTATTAAATTATTTGAATTGTCTTTTGTTTTAAAAAATTACCTTTAACATTTTACAAAAAAAAGTTCAGCAATGCTTATTAAATATTAAACAATCAATAACAATAATTTTGTAAACAAGAACTTGTAGACTTGTAGAGTTTGTACTGTTGTAGTTTCATATCCACTGCCTAAGGCCCAGAAGCGTCCCCATCTCTGGGCTCCCAAACCATCAGGGCCTGGGCTTGGTCAACTGGGTTAGGCCCATTTACATAAGATTTACAACTTTTGCTTGCAATGTGAGATGAACGTTTTAGTGTTAATCTCTAAAGTAAAAGTTGCTACCGAAAGAACAAAAACAAGTGTAAAGTGTCCTCCTCCTAGTACTTTTACAAGTTATAAAAAATGTGCACCAAATATTCCCTCAAAAACACAACCCTATCTCTCTATCTGACTCCGATTTCGATCTTCATGGTGAAAAACAATCTTGCGTCCTTGACCGTGGTGGCACTACTCATGGTTGCGGTGGTGCACCAGACCGATGCAGTATATTGCAACCTATTCTCATTGAGCCCGTGCCTAGGATCAGCCTTGTTCTTCATTCCACCGTCGGGAACATGTTGCAGAAGGCTAAAGGACCAGGAGCCATGTTTGTGTGAGTACGCTCGTAACATGAATTATGGTCGATACCTAGGGTCCGGAGCTCGTAGGGTCGCTCAGGCTTGTGGTGTGGTTATACCTCCTTGCTATATAAAATAAAGTTGCTTGGATGTTATGTTATTCTTGGGTCCAAATCTTTAGTAGCCATAAATATATGTTACTTATATTATGAGATGATACTATTAAAATTATATGGTTAGTTGGGATTGTATGTCTATAAATTTGATTTATGTTTCATTTATATTAGAAATGTACTCGAAATCACCACGGGTGAATATATATGTTATAATAGATGTGAAAAAGTACTATATTGTTATAACCATTATATTTATTAATCGATCAATTTATATTGTATACTTAAGTTATTAATTTCGTCGACTTCACCAGCCAGTAAAAGGGCCATTACTCCTGCTATCGAAATTTGTTAATTTCTTGCACGAATATATTAACTGAACCATCAAATTATAGTTGTTAGATATGTTATGAAGTATCATGAACTTTGTGATGTTCATTATTTATGTAATTTCCAATGATAATCTCAAAATTTTGGATGATAGTAGTTTTAAGGAGATAGTAAACGTAAATAAAAGATTATGTAATTTCTAATGATTATTGCAAAAAATATTAATTTAATAATAATTATAAAGTTAACATAAACTTTGATAATAATAAGGTTATAACAATAATATAAAATATTATAAATAATAAAGATAATTATCGTTTTTTTCTGATAACTTTCTCACGTAATATAAAGTATTATTTTTTCAAAAATATTTGGCTGAATTTTTTGACAAGTTAACATCAATTTCTTTTTGTTGCTAATTTGTCATTTAGATTTTTTTTAAATTAAGGTAGGGGTTTATATTAAAAGGGTTTTAAATCTAAAAAAATGCAATAAATAATTTCAATCATTAATCTTTATAATTAATGATTGAAATCAAATTATAGAGCAAAGTTTGTTAGATGTGTATGTTAGGCATGACCGCTTCTATTATTTTTTTTCAAGTTTCCCCTATTTTTTAAATATTTATAAGTTTTAAATACAATATTAATTTTTTACAAAATTTACACCATAAAAATGAGTTTTTTTATATTTAAAATTAGTACAATATTGTCATATAAACTAGATACAAAAAATACTTTTTACATTTTTCAACTACCATATGATTTATGCTCGTTATTCTGTCTTTAATGTAATTCATTGTGTTTTTCGGTATGTTATTGTCTTTTTTAAACAACATTGTGTTTTTTTAAACAACATTGTGTCTTTTTAAAATGATAATTCAAAAAAAAAACATAATGGTGAAATAACACTGTTTTGTACTTGTTGTAGATAAAACACGATGATTAAAAAACAACTTGTTAATCTAATACATAAAAAACAATAACAAAATGATATAAAATATAAAATATAAAATACAATGATAATATGTCTCATTGTGTTTTTTCTGCTCATAATTGTTTTTCCTGGATACCATAAGTTTTAAAAAATATATTAATAAAATAATATCGTTGACTACTGATAATTATAAAACAACAATAATAAAATAACAACAAATGTATATACTATAAAAATAATGACCACAAAATACAAAATGATCAATGAATACATATAACAAATAATAAAAATATTTGACACAATAACCTAATATTGACACAATAACCTGACATATTAGAAACTTGACGTTTCTAACGGCTTTGATCTTATCAAAGATTTTCATCACAAAAGAACTTCTTTTCTAACAGTGGTACTTGACAATTTGTTTTTTGTAAGGAATACGACAAACGGAATCGACAACTATATTGGCCTTCTTCCCATTCAGATTTAATGTTTAAAGAGTATTCTTTTCTAAAACTAATGTATTGATGAAACACAAGAGGTACACAATTTAAAAACAATCACTCTAACACTTTCCAACCATTCAATTTGAAGTGATTGTATTTACTTCCTTAGACGGCTTTGAAACAAATGCATGTTTATCTTTCATTAGTCATTCCTGAAAAAAAGAGCCTGATCAGAAAGTTTTTTTCAACTTTGAAGGTGTTATATAAATACGGTGCTCTTACGTGTAATGCTACTGTAGGGATAATTAATGGATACCCTATGAGAAATTATCCATGTCCATACTTAAGATGTGAAGAAGTTTAGGAGCAGATCAATGATCATCCAACAGTTTATGATGGAACTAATTTGCACCGACCAAATAATAAAAATATCTTAGGGTTTGGTGAAACCTATAACTGGGTATAATAGAAGTATTTTATAGAAGCTCCAATCCCGAAAGCATTGCTAATTCGTTACAAGTTGGATGTCATGCATGCACATTGAGGAAAAAGAATTTGATAATGTTTTTTAACAACATGTTGGACACATTGAAAACAATAGACAAAGTAAAGCAAGAAAAGAGTTAGAAGTTTTTTTTGCTCATGATCAAATTTGAACACAATGGTGAGTGAAACACAACTATTGAAACTAAAGGCATCTTATAGGTTTACCAAACACCAACTAATATACATGTGTGAATGGTTGATGAGGTTGGAATTTGAAAGTAGGGGGAACAAACATATACCTTATTGGTTATATCTTTTACGAACTTAAGAGTCATGATTCCATGTGTTTGTGCAATGTTTACTACATGTTACCTTACAATGAATGATTCCGTCTTCGAATGGGATGCAATCACCGAGCTATGGACCTTTTTTTGTGTGATATGTTCAAACAAGTGCATACTGAAGACTTGATAATTTATAGAAACAATATTACTTTAGCCATGTGCAAGTCGGAAAAAATAATTTCACTTTGTTTCTTTGCTCAATGGAAAATTTTGCCATGCATTTGATGCTTGAAACCATTCTTGGTGGTCCTATCTAATAGTCGATAAGTATATGTTTACGAAATGTTGCTTGGGTCATCCAAAAAACAACATAAATAAAGGAAAGGTTCAAGGTTTTATAGTTGAATAACATGTGAATAAAATATCCGATTATTGTTACATATATTTTAATCATCCAAAAATGGAGACAAGACAAAGTTGTGCTTCAAAAATTGTTGCTCCTGATGTTGCTTCTAGTTCAGCTTCTAACGATTGACTAAGCATGCTCATGATACCTTCGTATAGATTAACTAGGTTACATTTAATAATTCTTTTGAGAATTTTAAGAATTTGAAAATGTGAAATATACATACATAAAAATACAATTTAAAAGATTTAAGATTTTTGAACTTTTTTGCTTGCACTCCTACCTTATAAATATGTAATATTTGAGAAAAATATAAATATGTAATTATGTAATAAAACATATTTTTAAATCATAACATTTTATTACAACTCTTAACATACTTTTATTAACTATTTTTAACTATATCTTACGTGATTTGAATCATCAACCTCAACCTCGTAAGTATAAAAAAAACATCTTATCATCATAATTTATAATATTCCACTAAAAACATTTAGACATATGTGGTCCATTTATCATAATACACTTGTGATTCGAATATAGAAAAGATATCGTATAATCAGAATAAAAAATATATTTAGAAACAGAATTAAAAGAGTATCAATTAACGATTCTAAGCAAATATAAAAAATCTTAGTCAATTAATACTAATATATTTTCCTTTTCTAAAAACAAACGGATAAATGAAAACCTCCACTAGTGGCATACAGTTTTAACGCTCGTTACTTCTACTTATAAACTACTCCCCACTTTTTCACTTCCCATCCAAATTTAAACCCGAAATGTTAAAACCTCTTATCTAAAGAGCAGTAGTCTCTACCAAGTGAACCAGTTCCATCCACGAGTCATATATTTAATTAATATAAAGTTATTAACACAACGTCCAAATTAAGAAGGCTGCCACGTCAGGGTGCCCTCAGCCTCAAACCGCCTGATGACTCACGTGTCTTCCGAACAATGAACAAACACACATGGCTTACACATCCTCTCACCTATATATACCCCCTCCTACTCTAACCTTACAACTTGCATACGCGGCGCACTGTTCCACCCTCAACCACCGCCATGTCAACCTCGGATCTCGCCGACATCTTACCTCGTGTCATCATCGTATCTAGACGCAGCCTCCGCAAGAACAAGTTCGTCGATTTCGTAGGTACCTACGTTTTTGTCCCCTCAATCGATTCAATCATCACTCTTTCGGATCTTGTTCTCTTAATGATCAACATGACTGTAATATATTTCATCAGTTTCTTCATTTTCATGAATTGTTGTTGATGAATTACTCACCTTTTACGATCAAAATCGATCGAATTTTGTTTGTAACGCACTTTCTAACACTGTAACCGTTGATTTACATTAATTGTTTGTGTAAATGCCTTAGAGAGATGTTGTAAGACCCAGGGGAAAATGAACCGAGACGCGTTTTGCCTAGGCGAACTCGTGGGGTAAAAACAAAGGCGTTACTATACTGACAATTTGTTGGTACGGTTTATTTGGGCTGTTAAAGGTGTTTTACTGTTTTGTCTGATTATTAACAGGTGAATATCATCTCGATCTTATTGTTAAATACGGTGCTGTACCGGTGATCGTACCTCGTGTTGCCGGTGTTCATACGTTGTTGCACAGTTTCGAGCCGATTCATGGGGTCCTTCTGTGCGAAGGTGAAGATATCGATCCATCGCTATACGAGGACGAAGGAAACAGTTTATCTAACGACGAATTGGAGGAAATTCGACAGCTGCACGTTAGCGATACCGCCATTGATAAAGAGAAGGATACAATAGAGCTTTCACTCGCTAGAATTTGTCTTGAAAGGAACATACCTTACTTGGGTATATGTAGGGGATCACAGGTGTTGAATGTGGCATGTGGGGGCACCTTGTATCAAGATATTGGTAAAGAGTTAGCCAAACAATGCCTACATGAGATGAAAGTGGTTCATGTGGATTATGATGATTATGATGGGCATAGGCATGTGGTTAAGATTGTAGAACAAACCCCCTTGCATCAGTGGTTTGAAGGTTCGTTAGGAGATGATATGGAGATTCGGGTTAATAGTTATCATCATCAAGGGGTCAAGAGGCTTGCACCGCGGTTCAAGCCCATGGCGTTTGCGTCGGATGGTTTGATTGAAGGGTTTTATGATCCAGATGGTTATGATCCAGAAGAGGGTAAGTTTATAATGGGGTTGCAGTTTCATCCTGAGAGAATGAGGAAGGGGAATTCGGATGAGTTTGATTATCCTGGATGCACTGCTGCTTATAAGGTAAACACAATTCTTTCATTCATTCGATTTTCGATGAGTTCTTTTTGAAATATCAGCGATTTCAAGGCATTGTGTGCTGAATTAGTTGTGATATGGTTGAAGGAATTTGTGAAGGCAGTGGTGGCATATCAAAAGAAGCTTAATAGTACAACAAAAGTTCCAAAATCTTTAAAACTTGATAAAGAATTGGAGCAAAAGAGGAATGTTATCGTCCGTAGCTTCTCTCTCGCGAGAAACCTGTACGCGGGAGGCCATAATATTCGTCAACTTAACGACTCTGATCTCAAACCAGGAGCAGAATTTCTTGAGGTATGATCAATTACTCAACTCATTGAAGAATGGCTTGCTTTTTAATTAACTGATGATGGGATTTTTGCATCGGTTTCAGTCGAATATAGCATTGAGTGTGCAACAAGAGAACAGGTTGATGCAGATGGGAGCAACAGTGAGGAATGCATCTTCGTACATGGAGACATTGAAGTTGAATAAACAAAGAGAGAAATTAGCAAGAGTTGTGATGGAGAAGATGACAGTTGAACAATTATCTGATTTAAAAATGTTTTATCACATGATGGGGCAAATATGTTCTGATATATTAGAGAAGAAGCAGCTTCAAAATGTTAATGTTGATCTTCTATGATATGCTAGTGATGATCTTCTATGAATAGTTTATCTTGTCATTAGTTGTAGAACTAAAAGCTTTTTGATAATGTGATGATCTTTACTATATCTTTATAAAGGATCACATAAATCTTATGAAATTTGGGAAAAGACCCATCTTTTGTTCTTTTTTTGTAACCTGTGGTTACCATTTTACATCTTCATGAACTCATCATGCATACATGTCACTATCTTGTACCTACTCGTATTTCTAATTGCCTTTGGTAACTGTATTGAGTATTGACTACTGGAAGTGGGCTTGTGATTAGAATCTTCTTGGGGTCTTATGGCTACTTTTTATTGGGCTAATAGTTGGGCTTGTATTGACTTCTTAGAGTCAATTTGTACAACAAGATTTGTCTTTGTATCTTTGTGGACCTAACACTAATCAGTACAGATGTCCTGAAACCACTCGAGTATCTGGGAATTTTGATCAAAATTTCATAATTTTTTAATATATAAGAAGTCAAAACAAACTCAATTCAACTCCAGAAATTTTCACCAAAATTTATAGTTGTGCCACTCTTGACTCGCATTTCATATTTGTTACCGATTACAATTCAAGAAACATAATAGTATAGTTTAACACTAGATTTGAATTTATCTTCCACTTTTATGATTTTTATTTTGTTAACAATTACCATTTTAGTTATAATAAATAACATGATAGTATAGTTTAACACTCGATTTGATTTAATTTTCACTTGTATGCTTTTTATTTTGTTAATAATTATCATTTTAGGTAAAATCAAATGAAAATCAAAAGCTTATATTGATCATTTTGTTATTATGACTACCTGGGTGAGAAAAATGTAAATTGTAACTTGTTAGCGTCACAACAATATTATTATTATATTATTCTTATTTTAAACGTCAAATTTATTATACAAATACTCTTAAATTACATCAATCAACATGAATACATAACTATTAATGTTCATTCAGAATTCAAAGTATTAAAATTTAATTTGCACCATTAAATTATTAACGCTATGTTCCTGAGTTTATTTAATGAAAGAAAAAAATGAATTGAAATGAAAGAAAAAAATTGTATTCCAAAGTCCTTTTTAAAAAAGAAAATTGAAGAAAAATAACAAAGTTTTAACCCCGATTCACTTAAGGAGGAAAAAAAAAAAATAAAAGGAAAATAAACCTAAAATATTCCTTCTAAATTAAAGGAAAATTTTAGGCGCACCGTAAGAAATTTAAAAGAAATCGGACCTAACCGTCACGTTTTGGCCAAAATGTGACGGTTTGAAGACCTAGAGGTCATGGTTTGGTTAAGTGTCACGGTTTGCCTGACTCCTGACAAAAATACACTGATAAAGATGCATGGGTCTGAAACAAAAGGTCACGGTTTGGCGCACCGTAAGAAATTTAAAAGAAACCGGATCTAACCGTCACGTTTTGGCCAAAATGTGACGGTTTGAAGACCTAGAGGTCACGGTTTGGTCAAAGTGTCACGGTTTGTCTGACTCCTGACAAAAGTACACTGATAAAGATGCACGGGTCTGAAACAAAAGATCACGGTTTGGCCAAACCGTGATGGTTTCTCGTCCATTTTTTTATAAAAATGTAGATAGTTTATAAAAAAGTATAGAATACTATACTCAAAATCATACATAGTTATAACACAAAAGTAAAACTATACTATAGATATTAATATTACAAAAGTATAGAATATTATACTAGTTTGTGTTATCTCCAATCGGCATTGCTACTGTAAAAAAAGTACCTACTATTAACATTTTTAAAAATATACTGCAAACTTAAAGCCTAACGTCAAATTTTGAGAATAAAAAAAGACATCACATGGTTTTTATGTTTGACGTTAGGCTTTAAGTTTGCAGTATATTTTTGATGTTTTTTTTTCTTAAAATTTGGCGTTAGGCTTTAAGTTTGCAGTATATTTTTAAAAATGTTAATAGTATGTATTTTTTTACAGTAGCAATGCCGATTGGAGATAACACAAACTAATATAGTATTCTATATTTTTTTATAATATTAATATCTATAGTATAGTTTTACTTTTGTGCTATAACTATGTATGATTTTGAGTATAATATTCTATAATTTTTTTTATAAAAAAATGGACGAGAAACAGTCACGGTTTAGCCAAACCGTGACCTTTTGTTTCAGACTCGTGCATCTTTATCAGTGTATTTTTATCAGGAGTCAGACAAACCGTGACACTTTGACCAAACTGTAACCCCTAGGTCTTCAAACCGTCACATTTTAACCAAAACATGACGGTTAGGTCCGTTTTTTTTCTAAAAACACTTGCGGTGTCCCAGCAGGACCCAAATTAAAAGAAAATAAGAGAAAAAAAAGAAAAAACTCTAGTAAGATAACACAACCACTTAAGAGTGAGATTATATGTGGATGGACAATTTAAAGTTTCTCAGGATCCAAATTTCATTTGTTAAAATTTGAATTACTCCAAAAAAACCAATTATTAACTTCGTATTCACCTACAATCATCCACGCGTCCTATTCGTTCCATTGTACAAATCCGTCAGTATCATCACCCCGTCACTTTAATTTAACCATTGCTTTCCTTCACTTCTTTAACCCCTCATTTCATTTCAAAAGTGCACTACAAACAAAGAATCTACACTTTCTATGCTTAATCACATATGCCCCTCATCACATCACACCATTAGCATCTCAGATCTACACTTCAATCATTCAACACCAATTCAATCTCCATCATCAGATCCCAATCAATGGCCACACTGCAGAAATTCAAAACCCTAGCCACACAATGCGCCGTCGCCGGAAGTCCCACACGTAGTCCCTCCACCAGCCCCGTCATCCACCTCCGTCGCCGGAAAACGCTGCGGATGCTGCTCAGCCGCGGCGGCGACGGCGGCGGCCGACGGTTGCCGGCGACCGATGATGCCGTAGATCGGAGAACAAGCGATGTGGATTCGTCGGAGGATGAGAAGGATGGCGGTTCACGGCGGAAGTTGAAGGACTTGTTCGTGTCGCCGTCGCCGTCGTCATCGCCGCCGGTTGAGGGCGGAGGAGACGGTGGCGGAGAGGCGGACCGGTGGAGTGGTTACGACTGTGATCTGATCGTCCGGCGAGGCGGTGCGAGGCGTTTTACAGGTACGTTACGGCAACGGTTGCTTAGGAGAGCTTGGAGGCCTGTGTTGGTGACGATTCCTGAGTGAATTTTGATCTAGGGTTAAGGGTTGTAGAGATGATTTGCATAAGTAATTAGAGTAATAAGAGAGTGAGTGATGATGGGTTTTTTATTGTGGTTTTGATAGAGTATGATTGGAGTAAATTCATCTTGAATTTATTATGAAGATAGAATGCCTTATATACAAATTAGTTGCAGAATATATCAAGTTTATTCATCCATTTATGGATTTCAAAGATACTTGAATAGGAAGATGGCTGTTTTCAAAACAATAATTTGGTATTGGAATTTTAGTGGGAATGAGGACATTGAATTTGTATCCTCTGTAATGAACAGATTAAGATATGGGTCTCAAAGTCATGAAGATGAAATTGATTAGGTGTTAGATTAATCAGTATAAACTCTTTTAACGGTGACTTTAGTGGCATCAAGTCATTTTAGGTAGTACAGAGATTTGTTTAAGCAAAAGAGAAATTGACATAAGTTTTGTTACAGGTTAAGAGGTGGGACTAACATATGTATTGTTTGGTGAAAAACAATGCATCTTAACACTTACTAAAATTACACATCAAAGCCAACACGCACATTGATTAGTGCCAAACTATTTAACTATCAAATGGACACAATGGTTCATGAAATGTTGTATCTCTAATCGCTGACTATAAAAATGTAATCTTTGGTTTATTTCTAGGGTATTCACTTAGAAGAAGCACAAAAACTCATTCCAGAAGTATCATCTAGGAAGCTCAAAAATACTTCAAATATATCACATGATTCAAAAGTATTATCTAGAAGTTCTGAGTTCATTTACCTACAAAATTTAGGTTTGTACTAAAATTAATGAGCGCAAACATGTTTTCAATCTATAACATATAATAAAAAAAAGTTTTTTTATGACAGATGTCATCATTTTAATATATCAAAGGACACGTGTCATCATTTTAGCATATAAAAAAATTATTTTTCCATCTTTTTGTCATAATAAATACAAAAGTTATATAAATAATCAATTTGATTTTCTTTTTCTACTAAAATTTCAATTGTTCATATAGATAAAATATGTTAAAATAAATATATCTACATTTGTGTTTTTTGTCTATCTCATATTAAATTCTAATTATTTTAAATAAGTAACTAAATTATTAAATATCTAAAAAATATTTTTATTTTAATAATTTATCAATACATATTAAATTATATGATTTCAGACATATTTTATCTTTAAATATAGAGTAATATTTTTTTAATTTCATTATATGTTATAACTTTTAAATATTTACATTATTTTTATTTCAACAATAACTATCTAGAAAATAAAATAATGATTTTAATATGTTTTATTTATTACACTCATATAATACATAGGTTTTAATCTAGTTAAAATATATATAGAAAGACAAACTCATACCCATACCCATACCCGTCTGGATCTAGATTTTTTAATTTGGGTAAGAATTACGGGTAATAAGAAAATCTTTATACGTTTGTACCATCGTATGTTTCCAAGGATTCAAAAGTATAAACCCATACCCGATTGCCCTTTCCTTTTTAAGGTGAACACTAGACAGTAAAAGTGATGTTTGTACAGTAGGGATTCCATTTTGAGCGTGATTTACTGTAAAAATTCTAATTTTTCTTTGTTGCTTCATCCATCAAAAATGTACTATCTTAAAGGTTTTTAACTAAAAATCAAATTCTAAAGCATCACTAAAAAGAAGTAAAAAAAAAAGGAAGTTATTAATCCCATTGAATTTTATTACTGCTTTTTAACAATTATTACTTCGTATGACAATATGACATTTCACAAATTTAGAAAGAGACATTGTGTTTTTCATAAAGATATGCTATACCTATCTCAAATTTATATCTCTAATTATCCTTATATCAAAATGATATTACACATTTACACATATAATAAAATAAAATCAAATATGTGAAATAGGACACAAGAAAAGATTACTTTTTTAACAGTGTAATGTATCCAAACGATGCCGTTTTGGGGAGGTAAAACTAGAAGAAAGATGAAAGAAAGAAAAAGAAGGGAAGGAATTGCTTTTTGCAGAGAATGGGATGAAAGAAAGTATGGGGGAGATCTTTATGGGAATGCTTGAAAGTGAAGTGGAGAGATTTCCAACTCACCTCCTTTTCCTCATTCTTCTATACCACCACTTTGTATTTTTTTTTTATTTTCTTTTTCAAGATCATCGTATGGAGTATATTTGATTGTATATATGTACAGCTATACTTAAAAGAATAAAGCTTTTAGAAAAGCTTAAGAAGTTCTTACTATGTGACACGGATACCGTGATGATTGAATCACACAATATTTAACAAAACTCGATGGTTTTAGTTGGTTGGTTTTAATTGAAACGAATTTAAACTAATAGATTAAAAAGTAATAAAGTAAAACTACACAACTAAAAACAGAATATACACTAAAACATTGAAATGATACAACTTTTAAATATAAGAATTTAGAGATGTGAATAAAAATATTTAAAAAATAAAGAATTTTATAATCTAAAGAAGGTGAATTGGATTTTAATAATTCATGTTATGACTTATTGGCCAATAATAATCCGTACCATCAATTTGTCCAACAATAATCACAACTTTCATCTATGTTGTTGAGAGCAATCCTACTAACATAATCATTCATTTATTTACATTAGATTTTGCTCATGCTAATGATTGCAAATTAAATAGAAAAACATACAAGAAAATAAAGTGAAAATGAGTGAAAACCGTATGTATATAAATGATAATTATGCTACTAGAATTGCCCATGAAAAATAAAAATGAAAGCAAGGATAATTATTGACCAAACTGATAGTATGGATTATTATTGACCAATAAATAATAATTTAGATTATTAAAATTCAATTTGTCTATAAAAAATATCATTGATAGATTAAAGAGTTAAATTGAATTTTTATAGTTAAGTTGTTAGTATACATCAATGGTAATAGTTCGAATTATTAAATCTAATTTTATTTAATTTTTGGAGAAAACTGCATAGATGGTCCATGTCGTTTAATTAAATTGCATGCGTGGTCTTCAAACTTTAAAAGTTACAAAATTAGTCCAAACTTTTATGTATTCATTGTATAATTGGTCCTTGACGTTAGATTAGTTCAATTTTTATGCATTCTATAAAATTTAAACTAACTTATAAATTTAAGTTTAGGGACCTAAAGCATATATAAAAGTTTAAACTAACTTCTAAATTAACTTTATAATTTTCAAAGTCTGCAGACTAAATGTGTAATTTGATCAAACCACATGGACCATTTATGCAATTTTTTTTAATTTTTATGAATATTAGACTATTTATCAATTTTTAAAATATGTTATATGTACAATATAAATAATTAATAATCAGAAAGACAGAAACCAACTAATCAAACAATGGATAGCACCTACATTTTTGAAAAATAGCACTAGCACTTGGTTTTATAACCCAAACCATAATCATATATTAGGCACCTACTTGGCTAGTAACTAGTTGTTCAGAAAGAAAAAAAGGCACCTATTCGGCTAGTCCAATTAACGATAAATATAGCAGGGCCCATCAGCATGAATTTAAGGCCCATGCACATGACTTTCTTCAACTATTAAAAAACCCTGGTCCCTGGCCATACATCTAACGTTTGAGTAGAATTAGTATTTGTATCAGTCGCATGTTGCGACGGTATCATACAAATCGTGTTAAAATATATATTACAATCGATCCGATTTGTTTACAAACTAAACTTACATCAATACGTGAGTCATTTTCAATTACGTCCAAACGTAAATTTAATCTTGAATTTATACCTTCACGTATACAAAAACATGAATATGAGAAAAAAAATTAAGTGACATTTCACATAGTTTTTAAAAGGGTTTAGGGGGTGAAAGTGAATATCTGAAAGTAATGTATATATAAAAATAGGCACATAGCCGTTTTACATATGACCGAGTCAATTTGGTTTTGAATATAAAAATATAGACAACTAAAAGTATGAAAATAAGTTCTTGTAAGTAAGGTAGTATATAAAAGTAGACACATAAGTATTTTATATTTGATCCGAGTAATTTTCGATTACATCCAAACCCAGACGGACTCGAAATTATAACGACGTGCACAGAAAAATTACAAACATAAGAAATTAGTTTTTTAGCTAAGCTTGTATAGGGGTAATTTAAAACTTTAGAAACTTGAGTAGGTGAAAATGACATATTACAAAGTTTTAAAAGGTAAACATGAATTAAAAAAGATGTTTGGCGTGGGGTTCGAACCCACGACTCTAATAGAAATAACACGCTCTAACCACTTAGCCAAAACACACATGTAGTATGAGATCAGAAACACGCTTATATACTTATATGTACAAAGAGTAACGCGGAGAAGCAAAAAAAAATACAAAAATCAAGGTGTGGCCCAATGATTGTGTGACACATGACAAGGCCGGTGGGATTTCATTGACCTTGTTGTATGTGTATGTATAAATAATAATAATAATAATAAGATTATATGAAGCTTGTTTGTAAAAATACGCTTCTATCTTTACCTTCTCTCCCCGTGATTTTGTAACTATACTAGACAAATGATGTTATTAGAAAAACAATAACAGTAATGTGATTCTCATGTTGGTGTTTATGGAAAACACGATGACACAGTTTTCTAAAACAAGACATGTTATATATCAAGGCGGCAAGGCTGCTTAAGAACAGGATCGGCCCAAGGGTGGGGCGACCTCCTAGTGCTTGATTTCTTGAGGGGCCCAAACTTTTTTTAATAAAATTTAAGTATATATTATATATTTTATAAAAAAATCTTTATAAAACTGACTCATTACACACTTTAAATTAGTCAAATTTATCCCAATATTATTTGGGTTCAACTATTTGACCAATTTTATTAGTGCATAAGCATAATGCACGAACAATTTAAACCCATTAAAAGACACAAAAAAAACCAAAAAAACAAACAAACAAACAAACAGCAAAGGAATTTTTTCGTTTGGAGCCAATTTTTCTAATTCACTCCGGGCTCCTAAATCCCCTGCATTTGATATCAAAGCTAGAGACTTAGGGGCTGTTTAATTACTGTTGACTGAGTAATATCTGACTGAGTCAGAAGCTGACCCAGTAAGAAGTTCTGACTAGGTCTGTATCTGACTGAAACTTAGCTGTTTGATTTATTATCTGACTGACTCTGCTGAATGAGAAAAATAACCATATTGACCCGTTGTTATGACGAGTTCGCTGAACGTCTACTTTTAAAGTTGTCCTCAACATCAAAAAAGACAGTTCATAATTTTCTAAAATAGTAGGTAACAAAATTCTTTAAAATAGTAGGTAACAAATGTAGTTAAAAGGAAAGAAAAAGGCTGTGTTTGGTTTTATAGCGCTAAAGCTAAACATCATCATCTTCTTCCTCAAGTTTCTTCACCTTCATTTCAGTCAACAATGGCGTAACCTCAAAGATATCCCTCTGTGCGCGGAGGGAGAGCGGTGCGCAGAGAGAGTGCGACAAAGGGGTCGCGCGGAGGTGAGAAGAGCGTTGGCGGGAGGGCGGTGCGCAGAGGGAGTGCAACAAAGGGGTCGCGCAGAGGGTGAGAAGAGTGCCGGCGAGAGGGCGGTGCGCAGAGGGAGGGTGATGCGCGAAGGGGTTGCGCGGAGGGGTGGGAAGAATGGGCGGTGCGACTGCTTTGTGGTCTGGTCAGCGAACCCAATTTGAGGGTCTGGGTCAGAACTTATGACTCGGTCAGGGCACCTTTCCGCGCAAATCAAACACGCTGACCGGCCAGTCAGCGGTCAGTGATGGAATAAGGCAAATCAAACACAACCTTACTTTGGCTGAAAACTAGATCCCAAATTCAAAGTCAAGAGTGGAAGAACATGTGTGATTTTAATCATGTAACTTTCCTTTTCTTTCTTTTGGTTCTTATAACTAGCCTCTGGCTAGTTTGCTATGCAATGTTTTTTGTTCCTTAAATAAAAAAAATTGGACCCTTGAAACTCATGGGTCCATGCCAAAAGATTCTAACCAAGAGATCGTAAATCATATAAATCATAACTTATACTGAACAAACTATTCAAAAGATTATGATAGGAAGCTAGTGAAAGTAAGATTAAAACTAAAAGACTGATTTATATAGAAATATTAGATGTTTGTAAACTAAGCCAATAGATTTGCACATGATGAGTAGATCAGTAGACATCAAACAATATCTCCTCTATGCATACACACACCCATACAACAAGATCACTGTGGAAGACTAACTTAACATTGATTTATCCTTCCCGAAATAGGCCTCGAGCCCATGTATCACACACATGTGATATTTCAATTGTTCTCAACTTCCTATGCTATTAAACCATTAAAATATCGTAACATTTGCGGTATAGCCTAAAGAGATAATACAACAACCTTCTTATTCAGTGTTTGCTGGTGTATATCGTCTATCGTATATGCATTTCTGTCGTAAGCCTGTAAGGAGAGGATGCTTGTAGTATTGTACCAATCAAAAACTTGTCCTCTCAACTGTTGGTGTGTAAGTTTTTTTATAATAATCAAAAAGTATTTTCTATCCTACCAAACAAGAGATTCTGCCACTATAGAACCCAAAAGCATGCTCCCACATCAAGGAGTAACAATACGCGAACGGACATGTGGGTTTCTTCTTGCAGCTCTAGACATCGAAAAGCTCTCCTGCCCGTATTATTAAAGCAACTCTCGGATATCACTATGGTTTTTTTAAAACAATTCTTACCAACTGTCTTCTTTCTTCAAGATGTCCGCGTTTTTGCATTCATGTCTCTGTATTTTGGTCTTTCAGAACATCCTGAACAGATAAGAGACCATCTTTAATCATCTTATGGAAACTATGGGTGTTCAAAATCTGATTCACTGCATGATGAAATTTCTAGGTAGAACTACTAACAACAGTTTCAAAAAACAACAGACCGAACTATTCGGGGTGGGTGGGTTGGCTAGTTTTTGTGGTTTAGCAAACGATTTAGTTATTTGTTTACCAAAATTGTTAGTTGTTTAAAAAAAGTTAAAATGATAAAAAGATGGTTTGTGACTATAATATATACACATAACCACATAATATAAAAATTTAAAAAAAGAAGACAGTTGTTTGGTTTAGTTTTCAAAGCCAGTTCCAAACTGTTTGCTGGACAATCAAATTGCCAACACTGAACCGTATAAATCTCAAACCGCCCAAATCGAGCGAGCTGCTTTGATTTGAGCAGTTTGGTAATAAAAACTTGTATAAAAAGTTTTCGCCGAGCATCTTCGCTAAAAAGATTTCCAGCTATGTAACCTAGGTATATACACTGCAGAGACTCACCAATTTGCACTTGAGTTCATAGATAGCCTGCTGTCTCATGTTTGCAAAAAATCTCAACGACTGAAACAGAAAAAGACAACATTATATACCACTTGATGTTAAGTATTAACAACCATATGAAGCACGATTCTCTATCATGAAGAACAGTAGAGGTGGCAACTTCGAACCGTTGACTTATGAATGGGGAAGGAGACGAAAGTCATCAAAATTCAAAAGTGTATTTTTAATAATTTAATGCATTACACCTCTTGAATCATTTCATTTAGCTTATTAGATTGTTCTTGAAATGATATAGTTTTTGTAATCATATTCAACATGCTAAATATTTGTAGAAAATTTTAAAATTTTGGACAAAGTGTGTTTCAACAACATAACCCATACCAAAAACATTTTGACCACCCATTTTGCCACCTCTAAGGAATAAGGTAACATGAACGCGTAATGAAAAGCAAGAGATTTACTTACCCCTATTCTTTGCATCTGCAAAGATTTTTGTAATGCTTCTCTTTTAGTAAGGAGGTTTCTTGAAAACTTTAAAGGGCGTTTATAATTCTTCCCACGATAAATAATAATAGCATACCCGAGTTTCAACTTCTCTATGGAAACAAGTACCCCACCACTCTCGGCTTCAAGACATTGTGCAGTGTACAATATCCTTGAAAACACTCTTTGCATTGTAACCACTTTCACTATTTCCCTATGCTTCCAATGTTGATGCAAACCTTCTATTACTCCATCAAAAACACCTCGTCGTCCTAAAATAACAAATTAATAAAAAAAATGTGATCTTTGCAGCAAACGGCATAAAAAGATTTAATTTCTGTTTTAGGTAACACTCTTTTTGCTGGTTTAACCCCTCCCAGAAATATTTTCAATGGTTAAACCAACAATATGGTGAAAACCAACAATAACACGATTTCAATAACACGCTTCAAAATTTAAAACGGCTTAAATGAGAGGTAATATGACCAGTTACCACTCAAAATGATGGCATATCACCAGATCGATTTTTTCTGTGAGTAAAAGTGAGTTACCCATAGCAATAAATGAAACCAAAATTCATTACTTTATCAAAAGGTTCGGTATGAGCGTTTTAACTTACCAAGTACTAATGTGCTATCCATCTTTAATCCCATCTTTCTTAAGCACTCCCTCTCTTCGCTTGTTATAATCTCTCGATCCTCATTTGGCTCAACAGGCTCCCATGCACAGTTTAACTTCGCCAACTCTTTTGACGCCTTATTTATCTTCATTTTAAGCTGCAAAATAAATTCTTATTAGTCCATCTTCATTTTCCTTCAACAAAACATAAACAAAAAAATTAAAAAACACATACGAGCGAAAACTTGCGCTCTTGAATCCGAATTTCTCTTTCTAATCTTTGCTTCTCGGCTTCTACTTGAATTTCAGTTTCACTAAGTCCAGCCTTGAATCCCTCATGTTCCGATTGAATAACTTGAAATTCATTTAATGTACCAACAGTGCTAAAATCTGATGATGGTTGGTCAAGATAGTCAAAGGTTTCAACTGTATTAGCACGTATGGTTTCTTCTTGAAGTTGGAAGCTTTTGATCTCCATTTCTCGGTTAGTTACAAGATTTGCAACATCAGGAGGAAGGAAATCTTTGCCTCTGTAAAGTATTATATAGAACTTATTACGTAGTAATAACACTCCGCCAGTAAGAAGCTGCACATGTAAAGATTTATTGCTTACAAGTTGATAGTAGCATTGAGTTTTAAGTCAAACTGATAATATTAAACATCATACCTTAAGCTCAGAAGCCATCTGCTCATTGCTAGTGTTAGGAATCCCCCATTTTACCGCAATCTTTGCTATATGACATTTTTCCCACAGTTTTAATATGGCTGCAGCCAAGCCTTGAAGGTTTCGGTTTCTACCTATACAAGGAAAAAGACAATGACACAAAGGAACATTCATTTATTAACGTCTGGATAAGCATATTCTGTTTATGATCATCTATTATTAACAGGTCGAATAATAAGAGTTATTAGAACGATTAATGTGCATACCGAGGACAAAATGAGTAGGTAAATGGTAAGCAAGCTTCCTCAAGTGAGTTAACTCGGTATCAGTAAGCTTAGATCTACCAGTGAACGGGTAAAGCCGTGATGGTGGCTTGTATCCATTAACCACTTCAGGAAGCAAGTCTGCATCCACGGGTAGTGGCTTCGGCATCCACCAATCAATAAACCGCGGCCCCAACCCATCTAATAACCTATCAGCTTCCCTCTCATAGAGTGACCCTTGTACAGGCATGATTTCCTCTTTGCCACCATGCCCACCAACTGTTTGATATATTGTTCCACTGATATCTTTATGTGAAAAAACGCGCTTACCTCTGTAATCGAGTCCTCTGTAGACAACAAGAACATCCTTCTTACTCCATATCACAAACCCTCCTGTCTTAATCTACCAACAAAGATTTCTTGATCAAATTTATGGGTCTGATTCATATGGTGAAATAGCTTTAAAATATTTGAACTTGAAAACAATAACATAAGCAAATCTAAATCAACAACAATTTGAGTCACCAATATCATGTGTAAACATATGTACAGAATCAATGAAGCATTACTAACCTCTACAATTTCGCGTGCTCGATCCATATTTCGACACAATGGCACATCAAATTTAACCATTGCAAGCTCATCAGTCTTCCAAATCAACCTAATTTGTTCAACAACACCTTCATTAACTCCAGCTTTCTTAACCTTCACCCAACTCCTCATCTTCTTCGCTTCACTCCTCAATCTCTCAAGCAACCCCTCATCAAACCTCAAATCAGCTGCAGTCACAGTCTTCTCCTTCTTCATCCTCCTAAACACCATCTTCTCCTCCCGTTCCCATGGAAGTTTCCGACGAACCCACCTCTTATCTCTTCCACCATAATCATCATCATCATCATTTCCCAGCTTATCAAATGACAAATCAAACTCTATACGCTCTGTATTCATCTGGGTATCCTGTAATTCTTGAGTTTCTTGATCAAGATTATCGATACTGTACAAGATCTTCTTCATCGCGTGCTTGCCTCTTCCGCCACTGACCTTTTGGGTGAGTGTTTTTACGGTCTTTTCGTGGTTGTTATCGGGGGATTTCTTCTTGTTTTTAGGTTTTGAGAAGTCTATGAGTTGATTGGGTTCAAGAACAAGAGGGGTTTTCATCCATGGGGCTGTTTTGGTGGCTGAATTTGGAGGATTTGGGTTGAATTTATGGTTTTTGTTGTGAGTTTCAGTAATGGGGACTGAAATTGAATTGGGGGTGTTTTGTTGGGTTGAGGAGTTGAAGATTTTAGGAAAGTTTGAAGCTTTTGAGAGCATTGTGGGAGAGAGAAACATTGTTGTGGAAGCTAAATTCTCAGGGGCAAAGAGGTTGTGAACTGAAGTTGAATTGCAGTGTGTCGAGAGAAATGACAGATAGAGAAATCTATCCGAGTGTTAGAAAATAGAAAGTAAGGGCCATAAATATCTTGACATGTCATCGTCCACGTGGCATGAAGTTGCTGATGAGACAAGTACGTCTAGGAGACATTTCAAGGGTAATCATTAAAAGATTGTCTTGGTTTATTATATTAAAATACTATGAACTATTAATGGTAATAACCCTAAACATCTCTTACATGTTTAAATCATGGAAAGTGTAGATATACATGATTCACATCCTTTATTGAAAGATGAAGAATTTTGTATTGTTATATACTTATTTTCTTCTCAAATATCTGATCAATGTACAAAACGAAAATTTGAGTATTAGCGAAGGATAAAATTTATGAACAATGTACGGAACAAAAACTTGAGTCTCAATGGATTAAGTAAATGGCGACTGAAGAAGAATATGTAGCTCCATGAAGAATGCTCTTACCCTCACAGATTTACAAGATTTTTTTTGGTGAAAAAGATAAGGGCTCAAATAGATTCGGATGTGCATGGGGATAAAGTTTTGGGAGAAAATCAAATGAAGGGTAGCGTATTTTTTATAATAATGAATGGGAAAATGATGAATGAAGTTGAGAGTTGGAAGGAAATGATACTAATACATATTCAAATCCATATCATACCCGGGTACAAACAATGTAATTGTGTATGATCAATAATCCGTCCCATCATGTGTTAAAACGGGTGGTTGTGTAAGGGCATGAGTGGCACGTGGCTACCTCTCATTAACGACCTTGAGCCGTAAGTAACGGTTACTACCTGTGATCTGGTAGTTGGTGTACGACTTTATAGAATTGAAAAATGCTCATTGTCATCTTTGAATACTATGGACAACCTGATGAACAAGATTAGATATTCTCTCTGCCTCATACTTACTTCGTTTTATTTCCTTACATATAATTATTCTTACACTAGAGGGTGTAGGCTGGTCATATAAAGACAAGTGATTTTAGCGGTAAATCATATTTGGAAACAAATTTTGATTCAATAGCTGATAAGTTCTATCATCTACACATTTATTTAGAGCCTTGGATCTTTAACATGTTCATCAATACCAAATGTGTGAAATTGCATGATTCTTGACCACACGTCTCACCAAATAATAGAACAGTTTTTTTTTTTCGTTTTTTTAGGATAATACACATACTTGTTCCAAACAGATACTTAAAAACCTATTAATAAGATCAGACAGATCTAAATTGCTAATATAGAGAAAGCAAAGCTCCACAAACCCATTCTCTTCTCCACCAACTGTATCAAACAAAAAACTCACCTCATTTAACTGTCAAACAGACATTTACAAACAATGAAGAGTCACAAACAACATCTTAACACCCATCACCGAGAACCGGTTTTTTGAACAGTTATAGATTCTTACTTTCGTCTTCCAAAGGATCTCGAAGGGTACCGAACATCCAATCCATCCAAACTGTATAATGTCCATAGTTATGACGGTATGTCGTGTGATGGATTGTGTGGTACCCTGCACCCATCACTGGCCATAACTTCCCATGAATACAATCATGAATATTTGCTGTCCATATAGCTTCCATGAATAACAGCACAACGTGTGTTGTGAAATGTGTCGGCACTAGAAATAGCGCAATCACATGTGGCACTGCCTGCAGTATTCCATCAAGAGGGTGAAACGCCAATCCTGAATTTTGTAAAAAACAAATTATACACAATTATAAACCAGTTATGTTAAAGTTTTCATACTTAAGCATAAAGTAAGATAAGACAAGGGTACTCACCAGCAAATGGGGAAAGGGTGTTTTGCTTATTGTAGATATGATGAGTTGCATGAAGATATTTGTACAGAGGTTTAATGTCATGCAATTCTCTGTGCATCCAATAGATGCCGAATTCAACAAATATCAAATAAAGTGCCAAATAACAAGCGTATGAAACCCATCCAATATCAGATATCCTTGAAAAACATCTGGTCCATCCGTTTTCAACCATGTATTCAGAGAGTGTAGGAAGAGCACAGTACCATGGCATGGCCTTCATTGCGACATATATTTGCAAATACATCGCTTTCTTAGAAGGGATGGCATCTGCAGGCCAATAAAGATTTTAATAAAACACTGCTACATTTATTTTCTTTAATAACATGAAACAAAAATTCATAAATAGGAAATGATTATTCAGTGATGCCATCATTCTTGATTTACTAATCTTTCTTGGGCATTTTGGTCAATATCATATGATTCCTAGAGGTTTGACTCATACCCTTGGTCGTAAAAGGCATGAGGTGTTACAACTTACAAGGCGTTTAGGTCCTGAAAGCCAGGGCGCGAGGTGAGAGTTTCATGTATGCAAGGCGTTACTCTATGCACAAGCAAATAGGCTTTATGTACAATCAAATGATGTATCTCTCACATCACCATTACATATCAGCCTTTTTATCAAGGAGACCATTCATGATCTCTTCATTCTTATAATTTTTTACATATCAGCCTCTTACACACCTAAGTGACCAACTTTGACCCAAATGTACATGAAGCGCCACCTCAAGGCTTAGAGGTGTTTTTCAAATTGCCTCACGTGCCTCGCTTTAGGTGCGCCTTAGACGTGCTTTTTAAAACCAAGTTTGTACCAACTGGAATCTTCTGTGAATTATTATAGATCAAGTTAAAGCAAGACACGATTCTGTGTTATAACCTAATTAATGTTGCTTAGTGGTTTGTGTAGAGGTGATATCAATCCAAATACTAAATGCAACAACAGGGACAAAAAGAACATGAACTTGAAGTTGGTGTCATTCTCAATATGTATCATGATCATCATCACTCAAGTATCATTCTCTAAAACTTGAAGTGACCTCTTTTTTTTAGGTATTATGTAAAGCAACATGTGGGTCATCAGTCAACTAAGGATAGCACATTAAATCTACTATCATCATCAATCCTCATCACACGAAATATCTTGCTTATGGTGGTAGCAACAATTAATAGTCATTTTCTCTCTCACTCCTGATTCACAAACAGTCATCCTAAATCCAAACACTATCATATGGGATCAAAGTCTACACAAATGAGATCAGATCCTGCAAATGTTGAATGCCAAATCACCAGTCACAGTCATATGCTAAAGATCCAGTGCAAACAAAACCCTTAAAACATAACTAACAACTGCTGATTACAATCATCCACAACTCTTGATAATAACAGCAGTTGAAAAAAAAAAAAAAAGCAAAAGGGCAAACATTATATCAAACACATGGTGTGCATACGACTACTGATTAAAATTGAACTCACAAACCACCGACCCACTTCAAGAACATCAAATCCCCAAAAGACTACACTCCCTTGAATCTCAAATCATCAAATCAATACCAAAAAAGCAACTACTCAGCAGCTAATTCTCAAATCACAAACAAAAATCTAACCTTTGGGAAGATACACATTCCGCTTAACGTGATAGATGTAGAAGCACCAAATGAAGCCAGAGACGAAATACAGAAGTGTAGCAGCAATGTAGTTACGCAACCACCCTTGAACAACGTGTGGAAGTGGTGTCCACCATTTCTCCGGCAGCAAGCTTCCGAGCACTATCTGGTTGTACAATGTGGTCTCCTTAACGAAAAGCCCCAAGTAGTCGTCCATCGGTGAGTGACAAATTGAAGATAATGGGGTTGTGGGTGTCGGATTCCGGCGAAGGGTTCGCCGGCGACGGTGTGGTGGGCGGAGATACGGTGGAGATTGGGTGGTTTGTGGGCAGAGTTGAAGGGAAGAAGGCGATATATATAAGAGGGCACACGTTTAGCAGTGACAAAGGAGTATAGGACATGTGACTTGGGGTCTTTGCATGTTGTACAAGTGATTAACCATAATGTACAAGTCTAGAGTAACGTTCAAAGAGAAATAAAGACTACAAAATAGTACATTATGACATTAGTATATATGTATCCAACAACTTTTTTATTTTTCTGGGTATGTCAGTATTATAACTTTTTATGTTCACGTTAAGTTTGGATTTACATGCTCCACTTTTTCCATTTGGAGTATTTTATATGTGAAATTTCAAACTACATTTGGTTTAGTTTATGTTTACTATATTATTAAGATACATAGGTGATTTATGGTTGTCTCATTTTTTTATATTTTTCTGAAATATTTATCAGCAGTTTTTTTTTATTTTTTTAAGCATCACTTGTATTATTTTATCATTTAACTCGTTTTCCTTAGATATTGCATGTTCTTAATTTAATTTTAGAACATAGCTTTGATGATATAGGTTTTATAAACAGGTAAATAACATAAACATCATAAAACACTAGAACAACTTACGTATCCATGGCACCAGAGATTCAAGTGTAAATATATAATTTAAGTAAATAATAAGTTAATAAGTTGGTTATGGCTAAATGCTAATTGTTTCCATAGCTCTTAGTCATATTGTTCTTATGATACTACTTGGTCATCAAATTAATTTGCTATTATCATAACCAAAAAAATAGGTTACACATCAAATCCTAATGATCAGTTCAACCAGACATTCAATCGTGATGCCTAGTTTAAGTAGAATATGAAACTTGGATTTGAGTGACTCAATAGATTGATGGATATGAAAAACACAAACTTTTTTTCTGGTAAAGTTTGGTTGAGCCCACAACGTTAGGCGATTTCTCTCTTGAACATTTTTCGCCACTACCACGAATGTGATGTTATTAACCTCGTTAAACTCTTCAATACCCTCTCCATCAATTCCAAGTCTCTCTCCTCATCGATTTTGTATACCAGTGTTGTTTTCAATTTACATCTCTTAACCCTAAAATTATTATTAAGAGTTTCTAAAAATTATAGAAAAACATTATTCATTTGAAACGCACATACATGACAATCTCACGTTTATTTGTTTAATTTCTTTAAACCTAATTAGGTTTATTATTAAAGAGTAAATCATAACTTCATTTAGAAAATGAACTACAAACATGAGTTAAGGGAATGTTTACACAAAATTTTAATGGTTGAGTTGACGTACCTCAAAACTTTAATAGAATAAAGGGAGGTTTTTGTTTAAATCTTATATGTGATAAAAAAAAGGATTCAAGTTGGACCAGTGGTTTTCTCTCACCTATATTGAGTATTTATTCGAGAATGGTATCAGGTTACATACTCGAGTAATGAAAATAATCGGATAAACTAGTGAACAATTAGTGATCCAATCAATCGTTAAAGAAAAGACAAAAGAAGGTTAAAGGACTGTTTATGTGTTTATGTGAATCAGTGAATCAAAAGAAAAGGTCGATGGTTATGAGTTTTGATAGTTAGGTTGGAGAATGAAGGAAGACGAGAGAAGAGAAGCAGCAATCGCATCAGTTGCATGTCTAAACTCTAATTACAAACCATCATCTACTGTTTCTCAAGCTCGTATTTCGAAATTTCAGCTTAATTGGGTTCAATTCATGCATTAATTGAATTCAATTTATGGTTTTGAGCCAATTATAATTCATTATTCCTCTGACTATCTTCTAACAATTGCTGAATTTTCATGTAAATTTGTTGTATCTTTTGACATCTGATATTCGTGTATAGTCTTTGGTTTTGGAATTGAAACCTGCGATGTAATTAAGTGATTTCGATTCGTGATTTTCCCTTTTCAACCATTTTAGGGGTGTTTTGAGTACGATCGCACCATTTTCTTGGGTTTATATGGTTTTCGCATAACTATTGGTTTTCTCAAGAACCCTTCGTGTGTGTGTGTGTACATGTGTGGTGTATATATATGTGTGTGTATATGGTATAGATCAACTCCAAACAAATAAAAATTATGCAAGCTTACGAAAATACGTTAAGATCAAGTTAAATCATTATTGTTATTGTATATATAACTTATTATACATACAAAATAATATGTTTTTTTAAGTATATGTACAAATTCATGTGTGTTAAAATAGTAACACATGTGCAAACTTTATGATACACGGATACAATTTGTGTAAGTTGTAACTTACGCACTGTAATATACATTGTATGAGTTACATTTTAAACTGTGTCTCTCTTTTTATACACACATATAAAATGAACATTATGTTGTAATGTGTAATAATATTATTTCTTTTGTAAAATAATGATTTAGATTGATTTTGTTTGTTTTTCGTAAATTTGCATAAAGTTTACAAAGTTTTTATTGGTTTGCAATTGATCTATTTCTCTTGCATGTTTTACTTTCAGTTTTTAAGACAAACCTTTTAGTAATTAACTACCATATATATTTAATATTAATCGAAACGAGTAGTAAAATTTAGGATACAAACTGTTTGTGTTTAGATCAATGGTTGTGTTTGTTCTATAGTAAAATGACAACGATACAATGAAGTTTTTCTTCAAATTTGTTTAGACGTGTTGATACGTGTCATCTTTAGGATATATGAACACTTAGGGTGTTTTGATTCTCCAACATTCTAATTTACAGATCAAGTACGAATTAAAAAATAAAATTTGTAATAATTATCGTAATTAAATACTATTTTAAATATTACGGACTTTTATGTCTTCATCTAATTCAACTTTCTTTGAAAATTGTGAATACGTTTTAAATTGGAAACTATATTTCGCTATTTTTTAAATACTTATGTACTAGGAAACTATACTTCGTTATTCTTTATTCTTTAAATACTTATGTACTGATTGTACTTTTTCATTAACCAAACAATTATTGCATTAATTTGAAAATTAGAGTTAAATTACCCAATATCTCAAAATCAATCGAAATGAATAGTAATTTTTGGGATACAAACTGTTCGTGTTTAAATCAATGGTTATGCTTGTTCTATAGTAAAATGACAACGATACAATGAAGTTTTTCTCCAAGTTTGTTTAGACGTGTTGATACATGTCATATTTGATATATATGAACACTAAGGGTGGTTTGATTCTCCAACATTTTAATTTACAAATCAAGTACGTATTGAAAAAAAATCAAATTTGCAATAATTATCGTAATTAATTATTGTTTTAAATATTACCAACTTTTACTTATTCATCTAATTGAAATTATCTTTGAAAATTATGAATACAATTTAAATTGGAAACTATATTTCGTTATTCTTTAAATACTTAGGTATGATTGTACTTGTTCATTAACCAAACAATTATTGCATTAATTTAAAATTTAGAGTTAAACTACCCTATATATTTAATATAGATTGAAATGAATAGTAAAAGTTTATGTTTTAATAAATGGTTGTGTTTTTTATAGTAAAATGACAACGATACAATAAAGTTTTCTCCAAGTTTGTTTGACGTGTTGATACATGTCATCTTTAGGAGATATGCACATTTAGGGTGGTTGGATTCTCCAACATTTTAATTTACAAATCAAGTACGAATAAAAAACAAATTTATAATAATTATCGTAATTAAATATTGTTTTAAATTTAACTTACTTTTATGTTTTCATCTAATTTAACTTATCTTTGAAAATTGTGATTACATTTTAAATTCGAAACTATATTTCGCTATTTTTTAAATATCTATGTACTAGGAAACTATATTTCGTTGTTTTTTAAATACTTATATGCTGATTGTACTTTTTCATTAACCAAACAATTATTGCATGAATTTAAAATTTAGAGTTAAATACGTTTTTCATCCCTTAGATTTTATAAACATTGTCATTTGAGTCCAAAAGTTTAAATTTGCCAGTTGCATCCAAAAGTTTCAAAAAAATTGACATTTGAATCCATTTAAATTGTAACATCATGTATTTTCGGGTTAACTATAAGTTAACATTGTTAATACTTGTAAGGGTCATTGTAGCCATATGAGAAACTTATGGGCCAATTATGCTTATTGTCTTAATTGTTTTAATACTTTATTTTGAAAGTTAATAATGATAATTATTATTTAAAACATAAATAATGATCCTAATAATAACTAATAATAATAAAAAATAATAATATTATTATTATTGTTAATAATATCGTTAATAATAATGATAACTAATAATAATAACAATAATAATAATATTGTTATTAATAATAGTAATTTGTAAGAATTATTAAACTAATAAATATATAAAACTTTGATTTAAAAGTTAAGGGGGCCTATTTGATAATTTTGAAACTTAAAACATATAAGTTCTTGCATAAAATGTTGAAAGCTAAACTTCAGGGACTAAGTGTGTAACTTCTTCAAACCCACGCAAATCCGGCCACCTTATTCCGGCCAAACTCCGGTCGGCTCCGGCCAACCCTTAAAACGCCAAATCGCAACGATTTTGTTTCCCAAAACCGGTTCAAATCACTTCGTGTACATGTTTCGAACTCAAGGCATAGTAAAATTGTGATTAATCACCGTTACAGGTCGAATCAAATGTGTAACCGATCTATAATCACTTCGTATAGCCGTTTGATCCTTAAACGCTAATAATAATCGAATTAAATCAACCAGATCGAACGTTTATCTTTCTCTAATCAAACCCAAACTTCAATTGCATCTGAATCAAGCTAAATCATCAATTTCTGTCACCATCCTCTTCGCGATTCTGCAGTTACTCGAACACCATCTTTTTGGCTTCATATTCTGAAATTAACGGAGGGCTTTCGATCAACGCCCCTCGTGGAAGCTCCCTGTGCAATTAATTGGGTTATTATCACAAATTTCAATCGAATCCTGAGCTTTATTCATCGCGAGTTAACCGAAGCAAGAACCGAGTCTTAAATCCGCAAATCAATCTTAATCAAGTAAGTTGGATACATGTTTATGATCGTCTAACCATGGGGAACAAAAGCCCCATGGTTAATTTAGTTAACAACATCGAATGGAATATCAATTTGATTCGGGAATAAACTAGGGTTCTTGAATTTGGGGATTGTTTGAAAACTGGTTTTTGTTAATTGATTTGTAAAGTAAAACAAGTTCTGGGCTCTAGCCCAACTGGTAACATCAAAGCAATATAAGCAGGAGGTCAGGGGTTCGAACCCTGCCTCCGCTATATTCTGTTTTTAATAGTTTTCTTTAATATTTTTATAATTCAGAAAATTGTATTATATTGTTAAATCTAAATAAAAATTATTTTGTTAACTAAAGTATTTCTGAAATTATTAAGCTAATTTTTAAAGATTGTTAAACTTATAATATCCAATTTATTTTCTTTTTAAAAGAATAAAAAGATTATAAAAATTTTATTTAGTCATTATATGATATAAATATATTACGGTTCAAATTAGAATTTATTTCAAAACCCTATTTATTTACATATTAACTATTCAAATAGTTTTTAAATAATTAATCATGTAACCATGCTATACTTAATAAACTTATTATTAAACTTTTATTTAAATTCTTGGAACTAATAAAATAATATATTATACTTTATTTTTATTATTAAAATCTTGTATTATAAGATCTTTATAATAAATCATTTTATAAAATGATTTTAAATATTTTAAAGTCACTTAAATAAGTATTTAATAAATTCTCTTTATCAAATAATTAATTATTAAATTAATTATTTCTTTTTACATATTATACTTAATTTCTATTAAATCAATAATTTAAATTATTGAGACCTTTTTAATCATTCTTGGACTTAATTGATTTATAATTATTAAACCAAATCATAAACGATTCATTATTTTATTATTTAAACTCCCAAATCCAAATTGAAACCCTAGTTCATGTCTAATTGATAATCTTATTATTGAACCTTATTTTGGAATCAATACGTTTAAACAACTTGTAAAAGAAATCATTTGGAACCTCGTTTAAATTATTATCATCATCATTATAAACATAGTTACTCATCAAAACCCTAAATCTATTGAAACCCTAATTCTTATTTAAACATTAATCAATATATTAATCTTAATCTTCATCTTGTAAATTATATATTTAGGTGCTTGTAATGGACACTTGGGATTTATCTTGTAATCTTTTATATCATCTTGAAATGCTTATTTCCATGTGAGTTTTCTTGCCCCTTTTTACTTTATTCCACACTATTTTGGGGTGAAACATGATACTTATACATCGTACACTTGTAAACGTTTGAGACTTGTAAGCACATGCAATTCATCTTATTATTTTGTCATGGTTATTTGTGTGTTGTAAGTGTTTATATGAGATACATAGTTTGTTTACAATCATTAACTATTGCTAGCCTGACGACGTCTTAGATCTTTGGGCCTGACATGCCTATTTGGTGCTAAAGTCGAGGTATTGCCGACTCCTAGGGGCCGTACGCTTGTGCACTAGGAAACCAAATACACTTAGCCAATCTTTTATATTTGTAATCAAGTCGAGGTTTGGTTGTAACGATTTGTGTTCTATAACCTTACTAGCTTATAACCTATGACATGAATTGCTACTTGTAACCTTTTCATATTATGTATGAAAACCTTGGAAACTCACCAACTATATATAGTTGACCTGTTATTTTTATCATGTTTCAGGAAATCCCCAAGTTTAAAGTGGACATTTGAAGCTTGCAATAAAACTAGGACTTGGACCTAGTTAAATAAACAAAACGTTATGTTATGTTTGAGTTATGTTGAACTTATTTCTTTTTGTGACTTATGGTTGTATTTCATTTTAATACTTATGGTAATAATATTTGCAAATTAAATATAACGTTATGTGGCTGTGAACAATCTTAACCCTCACATCTCGATGTTTCCGCCGTCAAGGTTGGGGTGTGACATAAATACTTCTGATTAACACTATTAATTTTTTCTGTCAAGTTTTCTATATTATGGTTGTTTTTATTAAAAAATTACAAAATAAGTAATCAACTCTACATGAGGGGTTCTATGCATTCAATATTGTTTGATAATTATCGTTGCGATTTGAATCCACCGTACTAGATAAAATAAAAAATAATGGTAACCACCTAAAAGTGACTCATTTTTTATTTTATAAATGCACACCACAAAAAAATCATATGACACAAACCATTTAAATTATAATCATAAAAGACAAATCATCATAAAAAATATAAAAAAAACAATAAACAATATGATATTAACAGACAAGAATAATGATTATAAAACATCAATAATCATAACCATAAATAAACTTTAAGCAAAAAAACTAATATTTAACAAAACATGGAAAAGTAACATGACTACTAAACCAAAATACATTAACAAGACAAAACAACAAAAGACTACCATGGAGTCAATTCGGTACTTCAATTACTAAAAGAGATTGAACGCATTAAACTTTTCACGTGGGTTATTTTTTGATCAAAACGACTACAAAATTAAAACCAATTCATGTAAAAAAATTTGTCTGTCTTTTAAATTATAAATTTCCTTGGCTTAAAGTTTAAATTATAGTTACGATGATTGATGTTTTATGATTATTGTTTTCTGAACTGTTAACGTCATATTGTTTATTATTTTTTACACTTTTATGATGATTTTTTTTTATGATTATGATCATGATATGTGTCATATGGCTTGTTTTTTTTGTAGTGTATATGTTGTAAATGTAGAAATGAATCACTTTTAGATGGTTATTAGTATGTTTTATTTTTATCTAATAGGTGAATTCAAATCACAATAGTCATCACCAAACGAGATTGATGCATAAAATCTCTTACGTAGAGCTGATTTTTTATTTTGTAATTATTTTGACAAAAGTACCCCAAATATAGGAAACTTAATGGAAAAAGCTAACGATGTTAACTATGAATAGTTAAATGGATTTAAATGATAATTTTTGTAAAACATTTAGATGCAAATGATAAAATTAAAACTTTTAAACTAAAACGATAATTTATATAAAACCAATGGGATAAAAAACGTATTTAACTCTAAAATTTCCATGTTAAGTTATTAGGTCCGTCATCTTATAGACGCGCTAGCCTATGAGCTCTATATTAGGAATGTTGCTCTTTACATTTTAACTAGAATTAAGGCCCCGCGTTGCGGCGTGGGAGTAAAACCGTGCCAAATATTATCAAATTGTCACACCACCGCTAGCGACCATCAATACGGAAGTTATGGTGTGTTAATGCAAATAAACTAGACCGAAACGTAAAATACATAAAAGTTTAACCAAGTTGATCTAGGACCCTCAAGTTGCACCAAACCTGTTAAAGGTGAAAAATAAATGTAAGAACATTGAACCACACATGCAAGTTGTGCAATGTTAACTTGCAAAACTTAGAACGAAATGTAAAACGGAAATTTGTGAAAAATTAAAAGTGTAAGGAATTAAATTTGAAAGTAAAAAAATTGTGAGGTCAAATTAAAAAAGATAAAAAGGTTTTAAGTTAAAAGCCAAAAAGCATTATTTTTTATAAAACACTTTAACATAAGGTGCAACACTCTATGCATAAGGTACAAAGCTTATGCATAGAAAAGTTGATATTTAGTATATTATAAATATCGTACTCATTTTTTTTCTAAACAGACACAACAATGCTTTTTTTTCTAATTGTTTAATTTATATTTACAGTTTTGAATCAATGGCACACACCGTAGACATAATATGTATCGTTTATATTAACACACTTTTACATTAATTATAAATACATAAAACTAGTATGTGACACATTTTATAATATAATATGTAATTTCATTTATAAGAATCTTTTTACACTATTATGAATTATATACACTAAAATGTTATTTCGTGTGACACACGAGCTCCTAACCTATATATATACATATATATATATATGTATGTATGTATTTACACAATTATGAATCACATACACTAACATGTTATTTCGTGTGACACACGAGCTCCTAACCTATATCTATATATATGTAATAAAAACATAGAGATTTTTTAATATAAATGTAAACCTAAATATGTTATTATATATTTAATATTTATGTAATTATATAATTATATTTATTCAATTACTTATCCTCTTAAATGTCAAAAATATAAATTCTAATTTGCCCATATAAGGATGTTAAAACATTGATGAAATTATTATATCGCTTATCTGAAATCTACCAACTCTGATAGAAATGTATTTTGGGATGACACGTGGCAACACCACAATCATTCTCACAAAAAATTTTTTGTCTCTCTCTCCTATGAAATAATTACCTTAATTACTAATAATATTCGTTAACACTTTTTTAGATTTAATAAATTAGAAAAATATATTATTATTAATGTTATTTCTGGATAAATAATTTTTTATAAAATATAAATATTTATAAAGCATAAAAATTTTCTAAAAAATATGAAATTTTTTAAAATTAGTTTTTAAAAAAGTCATTTTTAAAAAACAAAAAAATGATCAAATTTGAGAGTTATAATTTAAAAAAATTTAAAATGATATTTTTATACAGTTTGTTTTAGAACAAAATGTTTATTTTTTTAAAAAAAGTTTAAAATAAAATTTTAAAAAGTGGATATTATTATTTTATTATATATTAAAATGTTAATTTATAATTAATAAATTTTATTATATTAATATTTTATTTATTTAAATCGTATAATACATATGTTTAGTAAAGATACTTATATTTATATAATAGACTAACAATATAGATATAGAGCGCATTACAAATTTCGTTTTAGACATAAACTAATATTGAAGACTGGCATGAGTTGAGGGACTGTTTATGTAAATCAATCAATGAAACGAAAAGCTCTAGGGTTTTGAGTTTTTAGGTTAATGGCGTATGGAGGACGACGAGAGGAGAGAAGCAGCAATTGCATCAGTCGCATGTCTAAACCCTAATTTTAAACCATCATCTGCTGTCTCTCAACTTCGCCTTTCGAAATTTCAGGTTAATTGATTCAATTCATGCACTAATTTAATCCAATTTACAATTCATGATTCCTCTGATTACCCTCAAACAATTGCCCCACTTTCATGTAAATTTGTTGAATCCTTCGACACCTTATATTCGTTTATGCTCTTTGATTTTGGAATTGAAATCTTGCAATGTGATTTAGTGATTTCAATTCGTGGTTTCCCCGATTCAACTATTTTAGGGTTGTTTTGGATTGCGATCGCAAGTATATGACTAATGTTTTGTGATCGATAGGAACTGCACAAGAGGCGTTTACAGATAAAGGAAAAATCAAAGATCAAAAAGAAATCAAAAGGTTTGTTCAACAGTTTCATTGAAACTTCTTCGTTGTTGATGTTCTTTGTAATGGTGGTGATCTTTGTACACAGGGAGGTCATCTGGCTCAATGAAATTAGAAGAGAATGATGATGATGTCAAAAGCGAGGTACCATACAAAAGAGCCGACGATAACAGCAATTCGATCTCATTAGACAATGATCAGGAGAATGTTTTGGTTGAGCAAAAAGCTGTTGCAGCACCAATAGCTTCAAAGAAACCACAGAAGCTACACTGGGGGTAAATTTTATATGAATTATGCTATGACTTTTGCTGTTCAAAACTGATGATATATTTTTCGCATACAAGTGTTTTTACTCGTCGGGTGTATATTAATTTGCAGGCTTGACACAAAAGAAAGATGGGAAAGGAAGTCCAACATGTAGCTTGCTACCAGATGCCACTGTTCAGAGTTCAACATTTATGGCGTGCTAAATGAAGACGGTAATGGACATACTAACACTGATAAAAGAAACTAGATTAAAACGTTTATTAGGGATGTTTTTCTTGTGTGAAATTGTAACTATGGATTGTCTTTTTGACCATCTTTTTGTTCAGTATGTTGCAATAAAATTGTAGATTGTTTTTTAAGCTTGTTTAGCTTCTTCTTTTCTTTCATACAACACATGTGATGAAGAGAGCCATTAGTGGTCCACATAATATGTGTTGTTTTGGATTAATCACAAAAGGACCAAAACACAGGAGACACTTTAGAGGATAACCAGAAAACATTAATGCAATGCATGAAAGTTTATGATATGTAAGGCTAATGAGGTTTGACCCAAACCCATTTTGCTTAGAACAAAACTGATGCTTTTTAAAACGGACGTTTGAGCCAAACCAATTTTGCTCGAAACATCCCTACCTTTTGACCAGACTCAGTCCGCTCAAACCAGACCTGCCTGTTTTGACAGGCTTAAACATAAGGTAAAATTGAACGAGAACACTAACTAGCTCCTGCATCTCCATCTACATTTGGGTTAACAATGCAACTTGTTAGAAAATACTGCTTGTAGTGAAGGTTTATGCATCAATTATCTATCAACCACTAAGAAATTATAACAGGCCATTGTCTGTTTTTATGTCAAATCATGGGTAATCATAACCAGAATGCAAAAGGTGTAAACAGTCATGAAAGCTTGCAGTTTATAATATTGTTGATTTGTTTCACACCTTGTGGCTTGCATCTTAGGTTACACAAACAAATAGTGTTAAATGGGTTGTCATGCCCTGACATACCTGAACGTGAAAATTTCATATGAAACCTAAAAATCATATCAGATACACGAAACACCGAAATACAGTTTTATATAAAACCAAACAAAAAGAAAATTTGGAGAGTGATGGAATGGTATTTATTAATTTATACCTAGTTAATTGACTTAATCATCCTATGATGCCCATTGAGATACCAGAATACAAAAATTGCATAAACTTTCAAAACTTATTTCTTAGTCTGATGCATAAGATAATTGGGGGTGGCTTGGGAACGAAGATGGTTACCTAACGGTCGGAATGATTTTATATTTTCAAGCAAGAACGTATCAATCACAAAAGCGTTTGAAAAGATAAGATCCATAGGCTTCTCATGGATGAAAAAGTAAACTTTAGAATGGTATAATTGGTGTTAATTTTCATCCTTTTTTTTCTTATGTGTGAATTTATTATGAATTTATTTCACTTATCTATATTATATATACTCATATTATGAGTAAGTCTACATGTTTTTTTTTGTATTTGATTTTTATATACTTTTTAAACAATTCTTTCTAAAAAGCATATTTTTTTTAGTTTTTTTAATAGCAATTCCTAGATTTCATAAGATAAATACATCATAATATGTATTTGCAAGATTTAAACGTGTAATTTTTTGATTATATGACGCACCACTAGACTATCTGTAGAGACACTTATTACTTTTTTTTAAATAACACTCGATCTACATGCTAGATATTATACTTAGCCGTCCTCTTGAAGTCATTATAGAAGAAATGAAACATAACAACACGATAAAAACAGAAATAAAATGAAGAAACTTATAAAAAGAGGGTAAAAATAAAAAAAATTAAGTTTCAGGTTCCCCCTCTTAACATCAATTGTCATGCAGTCTTGCTCGTATGAAAAAGTGTTTAATTAATGACGAGTCCGTGTGTATAACGAAATCCCTTTCAGGCATATCTTTGATGATTGGATTAAATAAAATGAAAATCATAAGTACTAAAAGTGTGCTTGATGTGATTTATTGATCCGAGAATTTGGAGGAATGGGTGTGGGAATTAGATGGTAATATTGAGTTCAAGGTGAATTCAATAAGGAAACGCATTGATAGGATTATGTTACCGGATGGGTTATGTTTTACGAGATAGAATAGGTTCATTCTAAGAAAAGTCAACATATTGGCTTAGATGGTTACTATTGATCGTCTCGCAACCAGAGTTACTTAAGGGTTGTTTGTTTCAGCTTTTTAATGATTCATACGTCTGAATGGTTCAGCACTTAACGGTTCAGATTGTTTGTTTCGCGAGCGAATCTCTGAATGGTTCAGACATTTGCCTCTGAATGTTAACGATTATACGAATGCTGAATGATTAAGACATCTTATCAAAAATTGGTCAGACATTTGTCTTTTAATAGTTAAACGATATGCTAGCTCTTAATGGCTCAACACTTAATGGTTCAGAACTCTTATTGGTTCGACACTTAATCATTCAGAAATTGTCAAACAGTCTCTTAGTGGATAAAGATGTTGATGTGCAATCTACTTTGTGTATTTGTTGCATGGAGCAAGTAGAATCGAGTGAGCATGTGAATTGTTTGAAAAAGTATTAAAAGATGGGTCGACTTAACGTTTGGGAACAATAAAGAACCACATTTAAGCGTTTTGCTAATATTGTTAATTTGTTCTTTTTTGGTTTGTAAATAGATTTTATAAAGCGAACATTAAATGGGTTTAGTGGTTGCAACACTCATTTTTGTGTTTGTAATGTTCTTTGATTCTTCTTTATAGCTCCGTGCTAGTTACTATTGTCTAGTTCCTTGCTAGTTAGTGAACAATAATATTTTAGGCGTTAAAAGAAAGCAAATGTATAAATATACCTAAATGTCACTAAAAGATCATAGTTATGAAGCGATTCATACTCACGTATTAACTTTCATCAGATATACTTCCAAACATGCATGAAATAAAAAAACCACTTTATTGAATTCTACAAAGGGGTCTAAACCTAGAACTTACAACTATGACGATCTAAGGGTCAGATAGTAAACTACATTTGTAGTCATTATTGTACAAGGTGTATGAGCTTAACAAATCATGGTCCGAATCTTGGAAAACAAGATCAGAAAACGCATCCATTTGATGATTAACGTTTCTAACCTCCAAGCCCTCCAACGGGCAAAGTTGGTCCCAAAAACATTGGAGATCGTCAAAGGTTTCTGGTGAACTGGTGTCGTCTCTAAACTCGACTCCAGGATCATTGGAAGCAGTAGTGCTGCAAGATGAAGAGATGTCGTGTTCATAACCAATATGCGAAGCAAGCTGGTGTATTGTCTTTAATGATAGTGATGAGTTATCGTCATCTTGTTTAGTTGTTTGGCGCACTCGATTTTGTTCAATCGGACATTTCTTCAAATGTGCATGCCAGTAGTTTTTTATATCGTTGTCAGTCCTTCCAGGAAGTCTCGATGCAATAGCTGACCACCTACGATTAAAAGACAATCTGATATATTACATAGTTAATAGTTTCAATACTCTTTTCTTGAATTTTTAATAATCTGAACTACAATCAACTGAAAACAATTGATACTAATAATTTATTAACATCAATTACAATTTTTATATTTATTGTAAAGGACAATCTACTTAAATTATGAGATTACACTCAATTTAGACATGATTCCTACCTAATTTTGTTTATAAAGAAGATACATTTTTCCATTTCACTCAAAATGAACGAAATTGAGCAAGTCAAGTTCAATGATTATGTGAGTGAGATTGATCTTAACAACAAATTTGAAAGTTAAAAGTTTTATCAGTCAAATTGCATATATGAATTATTAACGTTTGATAACTTATAGTTTAAGTTATTAAAACTCATTTTGTTGTAACAAATATCAGTATATGGATAATACATACTTATTGCCGAGAAGAGAATGAAAACGAAGAATGGATTCATCTTCTTCCTTAGAAAACTCCCCCCTCTTTAGGTTAGGCTTCAAATAATTCATCCATCGGAGTCTGCAACTCTTCCCACTTCTCGCCAAACCTATAACAAACAAAACTTTCATATTTTATAGAACTACCTTATGTGATTTTAAAAAAATATATTTAGACCCAATGCATGATATATTCACCAGCAAATTTGGGCATTTGAGACCAATTCCATATGCCATATCTGTTAATATAAGAAATCAACTTCTGATCTTCTTCACCACTCCATGAACCTTTCTTTAGATCTGTCTTCATCTCATCTGACTACTTGGAATAACAATGATTGATGATCACTAGCTCACTGCTATATACACACATACATGTATGCAGAGGTTCCTTGAAGAAATGTGAATCAAAGCTTTTAGTGCTACGGTCCAATTTATATTTTAAAGTTGTCAGGCCTTACTCTATGAAAAGTTGAAAAAGTCTCGTGATTATTGTGGAGTGACAAAGTTGTCGTAGGGAAGCAAGTCAGGAACACAACAGAGGTGGCAGTGTGGCACCGTGGAGTCTTAGCGGTTCCGATGTGCGTGATCAGTGCTTCGTAGGTGATGAGTCCACAATGAGTAGTGGCGGACTCAGAAATTTTTTTAATGGGGGGCGGAAATCTTTAAGGGTCGTTTGTCTATCGTGATATAATATGTTTTTCGGTCTTGTTTAGGTCAGATTCGGTTCATTGCCGGAAAAAACATCGTTAAAATGGTCCCCAAACTCCTGTATATATCAAGAAACCATAGTAAAACAATTATACTAATAAAAGTGGTTATATGTGATGCTTAAAGAAATTATAGTTATAAAAGTGATGATATATAATTATACTCATCGTTAAAATGGTTCCCAAACCCTTTAATGCCGATGATGTTCAACGTGTTTAACAATGTCGGCTAGCAAATATAGCATTTGATAACTTATATCTTGAAACCGATAAAATTTAGCTTGTTTAATTGTCAAAAACATTTATCTCAATATAATTTATTTTCTTACTAACTACTTGATTATTTACGGATAGGGATGAAAGTATTAAAAACTATCAGGTTATAGACCCCAATTAGTGAAAATATATGCTTCGTTGGATTGTGACCCCATTGTAGTTCCACCCCCAACAATACGTGTGCAACAATCTTGCTCTTTTTTCAGTTTCAAAAGTTTAAGGGGGTAATTGCAAAATTTTATGGTGGGCGATCGAGATTTTTCATGTATACTTAACACTAGATTTTTTTAAAGGTGAGCGGCTGTTTCACCCCACCTCACTATGTGGATATGTCACTGACAATAGGACATACTGATGGTAAGTTGTATTTCTTTATTCAAAAGATCAAAAGTTTAAATCCTGTAAGATAAAAACATAAATTATTAATGATAGAAGTAGAGTAAAAGTTGTCTAAAAGAAAAGGTGATTGATCTATAAACAGAGAGCTCTAGGATTAATCAAATTAAGCACCATTTTTGAATAATTGAATAATTTGGGTACATTTATAGCCAATCATAGGTTGATCCAAAAGAAAAATGTTAGGATGAATGAAAAAGGAAATTGTATGATATGAAGTTAGTGGATTGCAAGGTTGGTAGGTATGGTAATTGGGAGACCCAAAGAAAAGCAGTGGATGAGCTGAAGAGGGTAGGTATGATAGTCAGACAATAATATCTGGAAAATCACAGAAATGGACTTGTGGATCAAAATATATTGTAAGGGAATTTTTTAACCTTTAACTCAATTTAGTTTTCTGTACTGAAATTATTACTTCATCCTTATATTTTGTTTGTACAAATGATATCTAATTGCTAGTAGAGTTATTTGGTCTTCAATGGGGACATTTGATAGTAAGACCACTATATGAGAAATAAGACTACATCAACTTTTTTTTGAAACAACATTTCAAAAAGATTGTATTATTTAACAAAAAGTTCAAATTTGTTCACAAAAACGCTGTATTATCTAACAAAAAGCTTGCTTTAGATTTAATACAACATCATCTAATGCAACCATTGATAAAAAAATTATTTTAGGCTAATACAACTTGTTAAGGCCTGATGCAATTTTTCAATGGCTAATGCAATATATTACCTTTAGTTGTATTAACTTCATTTTATTGTAGTGGATTTTTTATGCTTTTTTAGAGATCTAAGTGATTAAATTTTACTAGAAATGTATAAGTAATGGATGAATTTAAAGTAGATTTAGAAAGAGAGTATTTTTGTTGTTATAAATAAATTAATTGAATATGTTTTTATTGTTCTTCCAACTGTAAAAGATGACTCCCAAGAAGTTGTAAAATCCTTGAATCATGTTAATGAATAACGCCACAATGACACGACTGATCTCAAAACCTTCTTTCAAGATTTCAAGAGTAGCAGGCTTGATTGAGTATCGGTCTAGAGTTTGTTAAGATCCTAACACAAATACGTCATAAAAGAGTATGCAAGTTCTTGTAGAAGGGGATTTTCAGGTGAGGGATATGGTTGTGGTGCCCCAACCTGTAGTGGTTCTTGATTTCATCGGCCTATTCTTGATTTTTTTATATTTTATTCATAAACTTTTTTTATGTCATAAAATAAATTGGTTAGGTACTTTCTTTCAAAACTTAACTTAAAAAAATTTATATAAGATATTTTTTTATCTAAAATATACTTTTTATACACTTATATTTTTAGTTGTATGATAGTAATTATAAGGTACTAATATGTGAAAGATATTATAAAAAGTTTTAAAAATAGGTTGAACAGATTGTGTTTATGTCAACACTTAATATTGATTTCTGTGTCATGTTCATATTAATATGTCTGTTATTTTTTTTGGGTTTGGGCTCGTGTCGGATTAGACCCACATGTAACAACCCTTTTAGCACCCGTATGTTTGGTTGCCATAGTGTAGGCTTTCACAAGAGATCTTCCATCATATCCTGCATATGCCTAATAGTATAGAAGGACTGAAGGGTTATTAGTTAAATACTTAGCTTTGATAGTTTAACCTTGATGGCTTATGATTAGTGGCAAACTTATATATCTGACATCAGAGTCACCGGAATACAATGAATTTACATTAGTATGCAGAAATGTATGTATGAATTTTTCAAGTGACATTAATGTTTTTTTAACGATAACTTTATATGTTTTGATTTTGATAACAAAACAAACTTAAGTTGAAGTAATGGAAGAAAAATAAAAGAAAATGTTGATTATCCATTGTTAATTAGTTTACTAAAGTTAATACTAGTTTTACCAGTTGCAACAACGAATGTTTTCTGTAATGTTTTATATTGTATTTTTATTATAAGACCAAACTAACCCGACACAAAGCATCCTGTAATTGTTATATCCATTGAGACATCTAAAAATACTGACTCCGTTAAATAGGATTTTGAACTTCATTAAAATAAAATTTTGAATCTGCCTCTGCTCATGATCCATCTGAAACTTCATGTATATATAAATAAAGTCAACTTTGAATCATTTTAATTATATATCTGAAAAGAATATTTATTAAATATTCGTTATACTTTTATGGAGAAGTTACAACTTACAATACGGCTAATTCTTGTGATATGTTAGAATATTAAAGCCCACAAAGTATACCCAAACATATTCTCGATAAATCAAGAATGAAAAATGTTATAGTGAATTTTATGAAAGAAAACATGTTACGTTTTGGCATGCTTAAAATTGAACTGTTTCGTTGAATATAAGATTAATTGGAATCTTTTCAAATCCTTCACAAACCCGACTCTATTATGTAATTTGTGACGTATTAGACTTGGGCCCCTCCAAAAATAAGGGTCCCCATTTTATAAAAAAATATAATTATATTGGGTTTTGATAATATATGGGCCAATGAAATTTTGAAGGGTGGATAATATTTGATAGTTAGTATATCAAATTTTCTTTGATTTATTGCTTTTGTTCAATGAAATTTGATTAGGTTGCTTATGTTTAGATTACGTTTTTGAAAAATGCGTTAAGTTTGTAGTTCGATTGAGGCCCCAAAAAATGTTAAGCCGACATTCCTTGAATGTTTGTACTTCCTAGTTCCGCGAAGAACATTGTAACACTATCTTCGAATTTAAACCTTAAAAACATACATCGAATGCATTTGAAACCAAAAGAGAACAAGAATTATAAGCAAAATATTGCGCATTTTGAGAAATATATATAGTTACAGTAGTGAATTCAGAAAGTTTTAAAAAGTATATGAGATGAAACGTGTCAGAAAATACACTAAATGTAGCTAGTGAAAATTTTCAATGACATATTAGTAATACATAATAATTTTAAAGCACTTCTAACAAAATATATAACATATTATTTGAAAAACCTACTTATAAAAGTAACATTTCTACGAATTTAGACTATTTTCCTCTCACTAATTACTCTTAGGTTGCGTTTGGTTGGAAGGGATGGAATGAAATGGAATGGAATTGAGAAACTAGTATAATTTTCAAGTAAATTATGTTTGAGTGGGTAATAAAATATAAAATTCAAAGGAATGTTTCACCTCAAATTTCCTTGGTTGTGGGATTTCAAAATCCTTCCCTAGATGGAAGGATTTTAAAATCCCACAACCAAGGGAATTTGAGGTGAAACATTCCCTTGGATTTTATATTTCATTACCCACTCAAACATAATTTACTTGAAAATTATACTAGTTTCTCAATTCCATTTCATTCCATTCCTTCCAACCAAACGCACCCTTAGGGAGCGTTTGGTTGGAAGGAATGGAATGGAATGGAATTAAGAAACTAGTATAATTTTCAAGTAAAATTATATTTGAGTGAGTAATGAAATGTAAAACCAAGAGAATGTTTCACCTCGAATTCTCTTGGTTGTGGGATTTCAGATTTCCTCTCTTGGTTGTGTAAAACCAAACGTCCCTTAGGTCCACCCTCATGTTTGATCCTTTCAATCTTTATAAGAAGGGTCACTTTTTTCACGTATCTTTCCTGCTTTTACACTATACTAATATCTAATATATTCATTGGCCGGATGGATTTCAACACCGGTCTTTTATAAAGGGTTTATAAACTTTTAACATTGAACTATCAATCCAAGTTAAGTGGTTAAAAATATGCATTAAAAAGAAATGAATACAAATCTTAGTACAATAGTACTCAAGTATTACCCAATTTAATAACCAAACTAGTGGTCACTATATATTGTTTTATAATAATGGGTTTAAAAACCAGTTGGCTTGATGTCTTTATCATAAGAACTCGAAGATGAAGACCGGTGCTTTGCTTTAGGGTTTAACCTCCATGTAAAGTGCCCCATTATTTAAAGATGGATTCCTTCGTATTTGGTCAAAGTGGGGTCCTACCAATTTTCCTAAGATTCTCTATATGATTTCAAATGGAACTAAAGCTTTCCGTTTTCATTTTCCCTTCCAAAAGTAGAAAATATATGTATAAGTTTTGTCATGTTTCAAAACCAATATGTTAAGAATCACATAATGTAATTACATAACGTATAGAAGATAAACAGTAATAGTGAAAGAGAGATGATATGTATCACAATGAATACAATATATATAAATTTATAATATGATTATCCTGCTTCTTCACATATTGATGATATTACTAACGAACGTCTTTATCAATATATTTTTGCTTCTTACTTTGGGCAATTGGCTTGTGAAATCAGAGTTCATATATACATATGTGCATGATAGTTTTAAAATAAGTGATATGTTAATAGTTTCAAGAACCACATAACATATTTATACGTAGCAATTAAAGGTAATGAAAGTAGTGAGAGAGAAAGTGTGACAATTAAATAACGGTCTATCTATCTCATTCAAAGCATTATAAAGTGCTTATACGGTTTTCACAGTTCTTAACATATTGTTAGTTTTGTAATAAACATGTGCGTTTTCCATTTATATAATCATAGGTTACTTGTTGATTACAATTTGGTATGGCCATTCGGTAAATAAATTAAATCTAAACCTTTAAGATTATGCTATTAAGAAGATAGTTGTATTACATTGTGTGATGAGAAATTTTGAGATAAGATTAAGAGACCTTGGTTACTTATATATATGACAACAAAAGAAGAATCAAACTCTATTAAGGGATTATACAATCTAAGAGCCATCATAACCCAAGCTACTGGTTGATGAACGCCTTAACATGAGTCATCATCTCGTGGGTTCGGGTTTGAGCCATCGGGTAATTATGCAAAACTTGAAACGCATGTCCAACGTCTTTATAGATGATGGATTGCACCGGTGCACCCACGCTGGCTAGGACACTTGTGAACTCTAAGTTTCTATCTTTCAATATGTCTAACTCAGCCACACATACCAACGTCTTGAATCGCCTCATATCACTCAATCTCGGTGCACCCTTTGCAAGAGGGTTGCACCATGGGTGGTCTCGTGTGGACCCTAATGGAAGCGCGAGTCGCCAGTATGTATCAGAAGCAGCCAATGTTAGCGCTGAGTTAACTGGTTGTGTAGAATGCTTCTCTGACATAGTTCTTGACTCTCCCCCGAAAAAGGGTTGAATCAGAATAATCCCCTTTGGTGACAAAACCGGTCTAGACACTAGCCGTGACGCAACATGATAAGCGATGTTCGCACCAGCACTGTCACCCGCTAGGTATAACCTCGAAAAATCACACCATTTGAGCTCATTAACCATACCCTTCAAAGACTCTTGTTTTAGCCACATCATAACATTGACCCCATCATCATAGGCAGCCGGGAGCCGATTTTCAGGAGCAAGCCGATAATTCACCGATACAACAACACAACTCGCTACCCGCGAAAGATTCATCAAGAACTCATGGTAACAAGCCCAAGAAGCCGATCCCACACAAAACCCCCCTCCATGAAAGTAAACCAACAACGGCAGTTTTGATGAAAACTGCCTATTGTTGTTGGTGGGTGCATATATACGCACCCACAAATTACCAACCTTGTTTATCATGACATCTGTGGCTACAACGTCGAGCCTCGAGGGTACCATGCAGGAAGCATGAGGTACCACTGGAGGTCTCTCGACGTAGCCATCTTTGTGAACCTTTATCAACCTACCGATCTCTTCAACCACCGAACCGTTGTTCGAATAGTGAAAGTTAGTTGACCCTTGACTCAATGATATGGTAGCCATCACACCAGTAAGAAGTACTAAAGTGGTTGCAGTTTGGTGGTATATGAATGCCATTGAGACCTCTATATATATAACGGTTGGACTATTGTTCGGATGTTTTGTCATTTTCTTGTAAAATTATTGACCTTTAGACGACGATTCAGCGAGAATTAAGATCTCGTGATCTTATCGGATAGCAGCCCCCATAACTTTTTGCACTGCCCATATTTGTTCGGATTATAATAAAGTAATTGTCGTAAAAAATAAATATTGCTAACTGAAGGTGCTGAACGTTTGTAAAATTTATTGGAAGTGATATGGGAAATAATTAATTATATTTATTATCTGTTGGAAGTATTAAGTATATAAGATAATTGTTTTAAGAAAAGGTCAAATAGTAAGAATGTAAGATACATGATTTTGAGATTATAAATATTATTTGGTTAAAAATACGGTGTCTTTTGAGATTATATTATTTGATTATGATACATTACATAATTTTTTTGATACAAATTCTAGGCATGTTTTATAATAAACTTTTTATAAATGTTTATACAGAGAATGAATGAAATAATCTATTTATTAAAATGTTTTATGAATTCAATCAACAAAATATGTTTTATAAAGATAATTATAAAAGTTATTATCTAATAGAACATAGAAACGAAAAACAGACCATTATAAAGACAATCAAATGAACTTGTATTAATTAATTGGAGAGACGGATGGTAAAAGTTAAAAAGACAAAGAGAAAAACACGTGTCATCTACATTTTATATTATTAGTAACAAAGATTTGAAATCAAAAGTTTTTTAATGTCCTTGTTCCATCAAATTTGTCATTGCTTCTATGTTCTATGAATCCATTATACTAATGTTCTCTTTTTGGGTTTTGGTTTAAGTTATTCCCTTTCTTATACTAAACTTTTATAAATGTTTTATAAAAAGGATGAATGAAATAATCTATTTATAAAAATGTTTTATGAACAAACCTAATTTAATCAATAAAATACGTTTTATAGAGATAATCATAAAATTATTATTATCTAGTAGAAGAAAAAAACAAAAATAAATAATTATAAAACAGTTAAATGAATTTGTATTAATTAATAGGAGAGACGGACGGTAAAAATAAAAAAGACAAAGAAGAAAAACGCGTGTCATCTGCAGTTTTTTTTATTAGTAACAATTTAACAGAGATTTGAAATCAAAAGATTTTTTAATGTCCTTGTTCCGTCAAATTTGTCATTGCTTCAATTCTATGTTCTATGAATCCAATATGCTAATGTTCTTTTTTTGGGTTTTGGTTTAAGTTATTCCCTTTCTTCATCTATAAAAAAAATCACATTTCTATCTTTTTTCATTTTTAGGGATATTCCGATTTAGTTATGTTTATCTTAAGCCTTATGCAAGCAAATATTCATATCTAATTTCTCTACTTTTTTCAGGTATAATATTAGAAATCTTTTCTTTCTCAATTTATACACTTTATCTAGGGAAATCGAATATGAATATTTATTGCATCTTTATCTTTATAGAAAATATTGAAATAAAAGAAAGACAAAAGAAAAAAAATTTATGAAGCAAGTAAATTTTATGACGATTTCCTGGAAGACAGAAGGAAATTAACTTTATTGGAAATGTCCGAATTTTGGAGAAATGAGTTTAATGGAATAAAGAATAATTCTATTTAAAAGAGCATCAAGAAAACTTATTTTGACTTTAAAACGTGTGAAAGTGCATAATTTTGTGATATTCTCATACAATCTGCGATAGATTTTATGCCGATTCATTGCTTTTCTTTGTAACGATGCTCGTTGAAAGTCCTCATATTTTTCTTGCAGTCGTAAGAGTTTCTTTTATTTTTTAAGGAAGACGTTAAGGTATGCATCGTTGTAATTATCCATTAAAATTATATGTGAGTTTGGCAAGTTTGGTTTGTTACCACACTCACATATATTAATTTGAAGACCTAATCGATATCTAGGCTTATTGTTTGGACCAGACTCTAACGAAGAAAAAAACAAAGTCAATCACTTAATACGCCCTTATTCGGTAAGACATAATTAGACATTCTTTATTATGCAATCTACTTTGCAAAGTTAAGTTGCTAAATTAATTAAGTTTCTTATATAAGGTTTTACAAGTATTTATTTATTTATATAATTTACATGTGAAGTTGAAAGTATGAATTGGATGCATGAAAATAAATTTTGAAAAAAAGTCCCAAAATTATACTTTGCTTTTAAGACTAGAATAGTTGAGTCGCTCATGACTCCATGATAATTATAAGTTTATAACTATAGCCGAACCAAATAAATCTTAATCATAAAAAGGTTACTGATAAAATTTAAAAAGATGAGATGTAAGTTAACGTCACATTTATCCCAATTAATAAATAAGTCTCTTCCAACAAGACCCCCTCCCACGACACTAACTCCATAATATGAACATTTAGTTGTTATAATTGAGGGTCATAAATCACCATCGTAAGCGTATCAGTTAAATTGATATATAATAATTTTCTACTCTAATAAAAAGATAACTAAAGATGACACATAACAATACTACATTCATTTGCATCAAAATTTTATCGTTTCTCTCTCCTTTTAAATAACAATGTTAATTACAAATAATATTATTTAATATTTTTTTAGATTTAAAATAATTATTTAATAAGTTAAGAAAATATCTATTTTTATTAATGGTTTTCTAAAGAAACAACATTTACAAAAAGAGATTTTTTAAAACATCAAACTTTTTTTAATACAAAATATTTTAAAATTGGTTTTTTGGAAGTATAATTTTTATAAACCAAAAATAACTGAAGTTGGGAATTATAGTAAGAAAATTTTTAAAAATGAAAATTTTAAAAATAGTTTGTTTTGGAACAAAATATTTAATTTATTTTAAAAAAAATACAAAATAAACTTAAAAAAGTTGATATAATTGTTTTATTACTTATAGTTTTTACTCATAAATTTCAATCATATCATAGCTTAGAATATTATTTTTTAATTAATAAAATTTTATTATAATAATTATTTTATTTATTTAACCCGTGTAATACACGAGTTTACTAAAATTAATACTACTAATGAAATTGTCATAAGTTGGCATATCTGGCTTTGTTTTTCATATGGTTGTGAGAAGATATGAAACCACGAAAGCATCAATGGAATGTTCATGCTGATAAGTGATAGGGAGAAGCCACAAAGTAGTTAAAACGACGAATGTCAAGGAGGAGCAACATAGAGGGTAATGTGGCATGAAGGTAGGAGCTAGAACACAGACCCGTTCATCAACAAAGAGAAACTAAATGCAACAACAAGCAAAAGGAGCAACATCACACAATCCACTTTAACAAACCTAACACGTCATAGGTTTTGTTACTATTTAATTTGTTCAAAAAACATATTATATATACTTTATAACGTAACATAATCAAATTAAACTTAAATCTATCTTTCACCTTTCTTATATTTACATCTTCCCTTAATTCACACTTAATACTTCTTCCTTCAATCTTTCATATACAATCATAATTTTCGTATCAAACTATAGTGGTAACTATTTGAGAAGTCGCTGAAAAAATAAGAATTCTTTTTTTTTCGTTAGAAGAAGTCACCGAAAGTAAAAATGCAAAATATACTGACTCATTTGACTGCCACCTGTCATCGTTTCATTGGTTAATTCATCGCTAATATAAACCCTCATACACACCCAATCTTTTCCCCTTGCATCAATTTCCCCCCGTCGGCACAGAAACCACACACATAAACCCTTAATTACTCTCAACCCCATCGATTCAGGTATTTTCCCATCATTTTTCTCATTTTGGTGACATATATCTACTTCTCGATTCATTTTGCTTGTATCGATTTCGTTTTTGCGTGTGTATGGAGCTATTATGACAAGTTGTAGGGTTTGTTAACTTTGTGTTCATGTAGATCTGTTAAGTTTCAGTTGATTCGATGTGTGAACTTCTTGGAACAGTGAGCGAAAGCTGTTTTAGATTCATGAATCAAAACTTTACTTGTTATGATTTATGAATGTTAGATTTGGTAAGAACTGTGTGCTTGTGTAGTTCGTTTGGATTATTCTCTAGTGAAAATGGTGGATGCGGTGTTTATTTGGTTATGCACATTAAAAGCTCAGAAGTTATTGGCTAGAAATTGGCTCACTCTGTATCGTTTCTATTGTATGATTGAGAGTTTATAATGTGTTTAGTTTAACATAGTGGTTGGTTTTATTAACATGATGTGACTGTAGCTAGTATCAGTACATTTGGATCTTCCATAGCGTTGTGATCTGGTTGTTTATTTGTCTTTGGACATTATAAGCTCAGATGTTATTGGCTTGAAATTAGCTCACTCTGCATAAATTCTAATGTGTAATTGAGAGTGTACAATGTGGTCGGTTATGACTAGCGGTTGGTTTTATCGACCTGGTGTAACTGTAGCTTGAATTGCTACATCCAGACCTTCCATGGCGTTCTGATCTGATTGTTTATTTGGTTTTGAACATTAAAAGCAAGATGGTTATTGGTTAGAAGTTGGCTCACTCTGCATCATTTTGTATTGTATACTTGGGGTTGCATAATGTGTTTGGTTAAACATAGTGGTTTGTTTTATCGACCTGTTGTAACTGTTGCTTGAATTGGTACGTCTAGACCTTCCATGGCATTCGGATCTGATTGTTTATTTGGGATTGAATATTCAAAGCTTATAAATTTTTGGCTAGAAGTCGACTTACTCTGCATCATTTCTGTTGTTTATGTGGGAATGTACATTATCAACCTGGTGTGAGTGTGTGACTGTAGCTTGACTTGGTATATCTAGATGACTAGATCTACAATGGCATTTTGATTGGATGGTTTGATTTCATTTAGTGATCCTTGTGATTTTCTTGCAGAATCAGCCATAACTGATTATAAAAATGTCGCAAACTGAAGCTTCGCGTGAAGAAAATGTGTACATGGCCAAATTAGCAGAGCAGGCAGAAAGGTACGAAGAAATGGTAGAGTTCATGGAGAAGGTTGTGAAGATTGTTGATTCTGAAGAGTTGACAGTGGAGGAAAGAAATCTTCTTTCTGTGGCTTACAAGAATGTAATTGGTGCTAGGAGAGCGTCATGGAGGATTGTTTCTTCTATTGAACAGAAAGAAGAAAGCCGTGGGAATGAAGATCATGTTACCACAATTAAGAACTACAGGGGTAAGATTGAGGTGGAATTGAGCAAAATCTGTGATGGCATCTTGGGCCTCCTCGAGTCTCATCTTATTCCTTCTGCATCATCTGCTGAATCTAAGGTTTTTTACTTGAAGATGAAAGGAGATTATTACAGATACTTAGCTGAGTTTAAGACAGGAGCTGACAGGAAGGAAGCTGCTGAGAATACTTTATTAGGATACAAATCTGCTCAGGTAGATGAATGTTGATCCTGATCATCAATATTGTTTCGAGTTTTTAATACCCTGACTTTTTGAAATTGGTTTTTCTGTGTAGGATATTGCTTTAGCCGATTTGGCTCCCACCCACCCAATAAGGCTGGGTCTTGCACTCAATTTCTCGGTGTTCTATTATGAAATTCTCAACTCACCTGACCGTGCTTGCAGTCTCGCAAAGCAGGTAATTTTAAATTTTGTAAGCCACTCAGCAATAGCACAATGTTTTCACAATTCACATTAAGTTAATTATTTTGAACAGTTTAGCAAATTTAGGGCCATTGGGTTTGAATTTATCTCTGCTACTCCTTTGTTCTATTATGTCTTGTTAAAATGTTGGTCAAAGTTGAACTTTAACATCTTTGGCCATCCCTTCCCCTTCAGACTGATTCTGTTATAGTATTCCAATTTTTGTATGTTAATCAACATGGATATGGATGTGCTCCATTGCAGGCGTTTGATGAAGCCATCTCTGAGCTAGACACACTTGGTGAGGATTCATATAAAGATAGCACATTGATCATGCAACTTCTGCGGGACAACCTCACTTTGTGGACATCTGATGCTGCGGTCCTCTCTCTCTCTCTCTCTCTCTCTCTTCTCTCTCTCTCTGTGTGTGTGTGTGTGTGTGTTTGTATATTTTTGTGTCAATGTTTGACATTTTCAATAGTGAGATATCCTAATTGAAATATGTGTGGAATCAAAATATTATTGCTGAAATTGAGTGGTGAAAGTGCATCTTCTTTTTGCACTTATGCACAGTGTTGGTGCAACAGGTGTTCTTATATGAATTCATATGTATGTCTGCCACTTTGTTGAATTTATTTCTTTTGTTGTCACAGGACGAGACAGGGGACGAGATCAAGGAAGCTTCAAATCCGGAGGAAAAGCAGTGATATTTACAAGTCAAATGATGATAGTTGTGTACTACTTTTGGTGGTGTTTTTTTATTTTAGGTTTTCATTTAGGGTGTTTTTATATTGAGAACATAATGGATATTTGCACATTCTCTATGGTTGCTGCTTGCTAGTTTCTCATAGGTTGTAAGCTTGTCCAAGTTATTGACGTTTGGTTTTGTGTCATGCTTCTGTTAATTGCAACTTTAGATGTTTATGATCTAAAGCTCTTTTGTGAGATGTGGCGTTTTTGTGAGCCACTTGTGATCTAAAGTACTAGACTTGTATTGTATTATGCAAGGGAAAATGTCAAGTTTTATAACATTCACAATTTGACTTGAGAAGAGACAAATGGTTCTTGTGTCTACTGTTTACATAGTGAAGAGAACAAGGGCGCCTCTGATTTGACATAGTGCAGATACCAATAATGCGTCTTGAAGATGCGTGTTAGTGAGAATTATGAGAAACTCACCTATACAAATATCTGTTAGCGCATCCGTTAGCGAGGTGTTTAGCCTTGTTGAATACTATAAGGAAATAAATCTTATAAGATGCAAGTGATTAATAGGAATAGATTAGATGTTTTAAAAAACAAATTATGCAAATATGTTCATTCTTACTGTAATAATTGAATCATGTATGTTCTATATAAGGCGTCAATTTTAAACTAAGATTTTTATTAAAGGCTAAAAGTGAAATTTTTTTTCCGTCCAACTTTATTTATCTTCTCTCTTATATCTCTAATCACATTTTAGTCTAGGATTTTCCCTAACAACATGCTTATATGCATGTACGGAGCATTGATAGTTACGTATATATGTGTACAACTCATCTAAGTTTTATCTTGATTAATACGATATGATGATTACTTAAACTTCCGTCAATCAATGTAGAGCTAATTCATTTAGTAAAGTTAAGTCATCTTCATTATCTAACTCTGATTGAAACTTAAATTTGATATCTTGTTAAATAAATTATTCATTACTCAAATAGTTAATGTGGTTTAATGTCTTAATTGGAGTTGCATATTTGGGTTTAATGATTTTAATTTGAATGTTTTAAAACTAGCATGTAGTTTAACATTAACTTTCAAAGATAAGACAACATGTAATTAACTTATTTGTTATTATATAAGTTGTTTTATAATAATCAATATAAGAAACATAGCCTAACCCTTTTTGTTTGAATTTTTAAATCTGAAGTTGATCGTTACCAGTTTCAATTAAAAACCATCAGAATTATATAAACACATGTTATTGTTATACTAGATATGATATAACTACATGACCACATCATTCTTTCTTTGTTTCTTTTTTCCGGTGTATATAACAATATTTCTTGTTGGGATTTCAAGAACAAATTCATGCCATTGTCGTAGAGGCTCACTCTTAATCTTGCAGAGTGATTTCAAGAAGGCGGTTTGCGAGAAGATGGATGCTCTGATGATGCTCACCCTCTCAAATTCCCCGGGACATATGTTGCCCCTGGGTAGAGTGAGTCTACCTAGTGAACTAGTAGGACGCGAAGATCAATTGATAAATATGAATCTCGAGAGTGGATGGTTGATCGCCGCTGGGGAGGGGCTTGCTATCATAACCGTTTTTCTGATGTATGTGAGGGTGGCAAACTCCTTTTTGTTCAGTCATAGGTTGGGTCCACCCTCCTCTGGCGCAGACACCATTTGCTGCGCTGCACTCATCACGAGAAGCCGGGGAACTCTCTTGGGTGGACTTCTGGTGCGATGATAGTCAGTCTTAAGTTTTCTACTATGCCATCTTTATTAGTTCAAATATGGGGCTTGGGGTTGGTCTTAGTGGTCAATGAACATTGTATTAGTGTGATGTCTTAACATGCATAAATTTTATTAGATTGCTAGCTTTATCGACGGTAGGAGGATTAAAATACGATGCAGAGCAAGAAGATATCCAAGGATGGTAATTCTCATCCATGCATTTAACCTGAGGAGATCACAACAATCGTATATTTATGAGTCAAGAATCATATAAACACAAAGTAGCTTAGACCATGAGTCCTGGTTAATGCCCTTTAAGAGGTATTTTTCATCACATTAGCGCTATCTTTTTAAATTTAAAGCATATGTGGTGGTTAATGCTCCTTCAATTATTACTCAGTTATTTTGTTTAATTTTACATTTTTTTCCTTTTTATTCTACTTTTTTTCTTACCAAATCGCTTCTTCATTCTACCAAGTAGTGGGTACTTTGTCGTATAGTGAGTTATGGTGTGTACTTGTTTTGCTTTCAAGTTTCACGTATATGCAAGGTTGTGATACCCATTCTATTGATTTAACATCTAAGTATAACTCTTCACATTTAAACCACCACACAAAAAAAACCCACCACCATATCCTCCTCCTCAGCCATCACCACCAGTCCACCACCATGGCGATAACAACTAGCAGGGCCCCCGACCGGTGGAGCTTACGTGTGTTCGCCGGAATGTCGTCGGCCATTCGATTAAGACGGTGTTCTCGTCGGAGCGTCGCAAACAGCAGTGTTCGTCGGATCATTCGCCGACGATTCGAAGTTTCTCTCTCTCTATTCTTCAACTTCTCTTTATCGATTCGAACAATAGCATCAAACTTTGGCGTTATTGAAAAAACGGCATAGCCCCATAACGCCGGAAAAACTCCGGCAAGGACGGTGGCGGGGGCGTTATCCGGCCAACAATTTCAATGTTAACGTCTCATTACGGAGGGTTTCACAGTAAAATCAATAATGTTGTCAAAAGCTTAAAAAACTTAAACCCTTAAAAAGAATAAAGAATCTATTATACGATATCCATTGTTTCCCACTAAACATGTTTACCATCTTTACAATAAACAATCATAACGTCACAATCAACAACATTAAAGCACCCCTCACCTTTTAAAAAGCAAATAAAAACCAAAAACACGAGCAACATTAAGGTTTATCATCACAAACAATCAGCAACATCCGTAAACTCCTTTTCTAAACTCTTTCCAATGGCTGTCAATACCACCGCCGTCATCGCCTGGTAACACCACCACCACCGTCACCACCACCGTCGCACCACCGTCGTACACCACCGTAGACTCACCGTCTCTTTGTTTTTGGTGTTACAGGGGCTCCGGAGAAGACGGACAACTGGGGTTAGGAGACGACGAAGAGAAAGAATGGGTCTCCACCGTCACAGCTCTCAGTTCAGTCACCGTGAAATCCGTCGTCGCCGGCAGCCGGAACTCTCTCGCCGTTTGTGACGACGGCAAGGTATATCTCCGATCATTCTAAACGCCGACGTACACTGTACTCTGTTTGATTTGTCGGTGTTGTTGATTTTGCAATTGTTTTGTGGGTTCTTCTTTGTGTTATCGGAATGTTTAAAGAGTGATGTTGTGAAGATTGTAGGTTAATGATCGTGCATCCGTTTGTTGGTGTAGATTGTTTACGCTAAAAGATTTGAACTTTGTGATTTTTGAGCAGTAATTATTGAACGAGTGAATTGGATGATGATTATGATCACTGTGCTAGGGTTTCTCAGAAGTGGGGATTTAGTATCTTGTATTGTTATTAGTAGTTGCTGATTTTTTTGCCTTATGCAGGAGATTATAAAACCCCCAAAAGTACTGATCTGTTTTAGTTTGTACATTTGATATAATGCTTGTTGTTGTATATGACTATATGTATATATGGTTAATTTTATCAGTTTATGTGTCTGTCCATGCGTGTCTTGGAGCATTTTAGTAAGATAGGAGATTGTGTTTGGACTTTGAAGAGATCATGATTATGAATCTAGGGTAACACCTATAAAACTACTACTAATTGTAAAGCTGGGGATTAGCGGTACTGATTTAAGTTATGTCTATAATCATTATTTGACGCGCTAAAGAGGCTGCTTTCAAGAATTTGCAAAGATCAATTCTACACGCTATGTTATTTTGGAAAAAGCGGGGGTCTTTTTATTGTGGAATGAAAGAATCTAACAACGTGGATCCAAATTTAGCGTGTGGTTAAAGCTGATTGAAGTTATATGCTTGTGATCACGACCTGATAAAAAGTTTGTGTTTTGGATTATGGCTGATGACAGATGTTTTTCTTTGGAAACGGCGACTAATGTTTATGATATGTTGTATGTTTAACAGTTGTTTATGTGGGGTTGGAACCAAAGAGGAACTTTGGGGCACCAACCGACAACAAAAACTGAGAATATACCTAGTCAGGTTAAAGCTCTTGACAATGTTAAGATTGTTCAGGTAAAGCATAATTAATCTGTTGGCTGTACATAAGAAAGTGGTATTCTGGTTGTGGTTTTCATTCGTTAATTATTGTTTCAGGCAGCTATTGGTGGTTGGCATTGTTTGGCTGTCGATGATCAAGGCCGTGCTTATGCTTGGGGTATATATTTTTCCTACTCACTTTAATATACGGTCCAATGTTTAAACTCTCTTTACGGAAACAATATAAGAAACTACCAGATAAAAGTTGGTGTTACCAATTTCGAGTAATAATTATTGATTGGTAGGTGGCAACGAGTATGGGCAGTGTGGTGAAGAGCTTGAAAAGAAAGGTGATTCTGGTAGGACTTTAAGGAGAGATATCGTGACTCCTCAAAGATGTGCATCAAAGCTTTCGGTTCGCCAGGTCTATTTTTCATCTTCTTAACACAAAAGTTACTTGATTTAGTTTTTGTGTGACATTAATTTTACATCTTGTATGCAGGTAGCTGCTGGCGGCACACATTCAGTAGTGCTGACACGCGAAGGACATGTTTGGACCTGGGGTCAACCGTGGCCCCCTGGAGACATGTACACTGCTGATTCGCCTTTGTTCTTTGTAGCTTTTTGCAAAAGGTGTCTGATTTTTATAATTTTGTTGTAGAAAACAAATTTCAACGCCTGTGAGAGTACAAGGTCTTGAGAAGGTTAAGTTGATTGCAGTCGGGGCTTTTCACAATTTGGCGCTTCTTGAGGATGGAAATCTATGGGCTTGGGGCAATAATGAATACGGGCAGCTAGGAACAGGGGATACCCAGCCCAGATCACAACCCGTTCCTGTTCAAGGATTATCGGGCCTCAGATTGGTTATTCTTTTACCATCTCTATATAATGATGAATTTTTATATATGCTTTAGGTCTATAATACATATTGCATGAGAAAATAATGAACTTTGTGTCTGATTTCTGTTTTGAGTAACTCCGTAACTCGCTTAGTTTGCATCCTTAAAGGTCTCAAACTTTCCAAATAGCTTTATTTGGGGGAATCTTATATTGTCATAGTTGCCGAGGCATTATATTGAGCGGGTATCTAAGTTGTATTAGGGTATTACTGTCACTTTATTTTCTTGAAAGTGTGAGATTTTCTATCAAGATTTTTATAAAATTTGATCTTTTACGCAAAACAGAAATCATACCAAAGTTTGGTTACTTTTATATGCAATTTTTCCAACTATAAATTTGTTTATTCGATTTGTTCATTTTACCCAACTAAGTTTCAAAATCTGTGTAATTTCAGGTTGATGTTGCCGCTGGTGGTTGGCATTCTACTGCTCTAACAGATGATGGCGAGGTACCCGATGCTCCATTTCTTCAATAACTCATTATATCCATAACTTTACAACTTCTATCCAAAATTCTTTACATTTTTTTTGTTTCTTTTACTTCTTTTTTGCTAAAATCAAGGTCAACAAATGTTCCGACGTAACCGTTTCTTTCAACAGGTATACGGGTGGGGTAGAGGGGAACATGGAAGACTTGGATTTGGAGATGACAAAAGCAGTAAAATGGTACCTCAGCAAGTTCAGCTTCTAGCTGGCGAGGATATTGTCCAGGTGTCATGTGGCGGAACTCATTCTGTTGCATTGACTCGTGATGGTCGTATGTTCTCTGTAAGTTACAACAAATCCCCGACTTATAAAATTGACACAACAATAGCTCGATTAAGAGTGATTATTGTATCGATTTTTTACACTTGTACTCATTTGAACTGTTAGTTTGGCCGTGGGGACCATGGAAGATTAGGATATGGTAGAAAGGTGACAACAGGTCATCCATCAGAAGTACCTATTGACTTACCGCCACCAAAAGATGACGGTGGCAGTGGATTAGGGCGGTGGTGCGCTAAATATGTGGCATGTGGGGGCCGTCACACACTCGCCATTGTAGAATGGCAAGCTACAGAGGGAGATGGGTTGATCTGATCAAAGTTTTATTAGAAATATCATGATGAGTTGTATTATCTTATAATTATGGAGTTATTTAACTTGAGAGCTTCCTGTGACTTTAAGGTTTTGAGAGTTACTTTATGAAACAAGTGGTTGATGCGATATAGTGTTACATGTTTGTTGATCTTCAATTCAAACGAAATCAAGACATTACTTCTCTTTACATCGGATTATGTAACACCCGGTTTGTGTCATTTAATTTGTGTATGATTTGCAATCTTGTATGAGTCCATAGAGGAGGTGCTGATCTGGGAGATGGTGGGTAGACGGTGCATGACGATGTTGCCCCGTTGGCTGAGATAATCGGGTTCACACTTGCGGCTAAGAACTTTGATATGTGGTAATGGTGGATGCAAGCTTACAATCATTCTTGGTAATTGAAGGCATGTGGTTTTTTTAATTTTTACATGAACTTTCAAAGAGTTCGAGTGTAAAAGAGAGTATCTGGTGTTTGACTTTATCTCATGTTTTGCATAAAGTGTAGGAAGTGGCTAAATTGTGAATTTAGAAGGAACCACTTACAAAGTTTTGGACAAGAAGATTTAAGGATTGACATGTGCGCTTTTCTTTTTAGAAACCGGTTGCATTAGTGATTTAGAACTAGATCATTTTAATCATATGAATAGAATACCCAAATAATCAAATTAAAGGCACCCAATGGCAACAATAATCACAGCCAAGCGTTGAAGATGAAGCACGTGTCGAGCTGTAGCTATTGCTACGCTCAGTTAGTTCTCGCTCCAACATCAAGGTTAAATTTTAGGAGCAATGCTTTTGCATATGCTTTTATAATCATTTATTATGTGGTAGAAAGGTTAGTACCATGTGTATTACATGGGTTGAACAAATAAAATATTAAATAATTAGTAATAAAAATTTTTGAATTAATCAAACCACGTTTGAAGATTAAATATGATTATATTACGTATAAATAGTTATTTTAAGTAAATAAACAAAATTATATTTGTTTAAAATTTTGTTTTATAAAACAATTGTGGTTTTTAAATATTTTGTTTTAAGAATTTTTTTTTAAAAAAACTCTAACTATTCTGTATTTTATGACATTTTAGTTTTTTAAAACTGTGGTTTTAATTGAAAAACAAGTTTTTATTTATTAAATAATATATTTTTAGTTTGAAAATGATATGAGTAATATTATTAGTATTCAATATTATTATTAATAATAGAGAGAGATAAAAAAAATTAGTATGATGAGACTTATAATTGCGTCACGTCTTTTCTTAATTTTTCTTAGATAGATAGATAGACAGCCAGATAGATAAATAGTCTAGAAACCCATTTAATAAACGGATTATAGTTAGTAATAAACAAGAAAAGTTACAGTGTGATATTTTAATATAGGATATATTTAAAATTATATACACATAATAGTTCAAGAACTAAAATAATTATACTATTTTTAACTCTTATATAAATAGTTTTATTTTTAAACATTCATTTTAAGACTTTTATAAAACAATATTTTATATAAAAATCTTGTTTATTAAAAAGTTTGTACTTATTCTGATAGTTTTAATAAGACTGTTATTAGAAAATTTCACTTTCTTATAATGACCGATTTAAAATATATTTGTGTTAAAAAGGTTTAGTGTTTTAGAAACTTTCATATTATATAATTTTTAATTATTATTTATATTTTAATAAAAAGATGTGATTTTTAATTTGCTTAATAAAATCTATTTTTAAAATGACAAAATGATGGGTTTAAAGATTTACAAATGGCAAAAAAAAACCTTCTTTTATTATATACAATAGATTTTATGTTTTCATTTTACACTATTTTTTGAGATAAAAGTTAAAACTTGAGGTGTATCTAGACTTTAGGAGCATTTCATGACACCAGTAAACATTCGACAAATGAAGTATGTAATATCGTATGTGATATTCGAGTAACACTGAATATATTATGACGATAAACACGGTGAGCCGAAAGACTTTAACCCAATTTCTATAAATTCACACACCATATAACACACAAAAACACTGGTGTCAAAGGGAAAGAGGCTTTGAGCACACCCAAACACACCTATATTACATATATATATATATACACACACACACCTTTTGGTGTTAGGATTACACAAGGGTGTCTATAACTAGTGAACCCATTGGTGGTTCAAATACAAGAAGCAAAGAACTCAAAACCAGAACAAAAATGGAGAAAAACATGATGGATTTACAAGGATCCACGCTTCGTCGTATCAGTGTCATTCCATTCTCCTCTCGAGTTCCAGGCTGTAATGTCGGGCATGTAAAGAACCCGTAAGCTATGCCAGTGAACAAAGAAACAACATGTGTCCTGCAATAGTATTTATGCTATTATTATTATTTATTTAGGCCATATGTATGTTATTTAGTAGTTGTTTGACAAATTCTGTTTATTTTAAGATTTAATTCATAAATATTGAAAAATATACAAATTTTACTAACCAGTCATCAATTGGACCAAAAGTTGATAAAACAAAACCAAGAGCAGTAGCAACAACTGCCTTCTGATACATGCTTTCAAAGACATCTTTACTCATGGCATCCTTGTTCTGATATTGATAAATAAGCCAGGCTCCAATTATACCAAACACAGGTCCCTGAAGAGTTCAAATCGGTCAATCGTTTAAACAAACAATATCTGATTGAAGAAACAAATTAAGATTAAAAAATGAATGATATTTGATTTCTTGTTTGCTTACTGTTCCACCAACGGTTGGATCAGGGGTGTGAAGAAAACTGGTCAAGTTGCCTGAGAGTCCACCGAGTATGTATATCAAGAAAAAGGTGAACGGGCCATACGCTCTGCATACTTGAGGACCAAATGTCAGCAGAACCCAACAACCAAGCCCCATGTGAAGCATCCCTGTGTGCTGCAAAAAAGATAAAATTTTCTCTGTTAAGGTTTAAAACTGCATACTGCAATGGACCTTAGCTTGTTGCATACTGCAGTGGACCTTAGCTGGTTGCTACTTGTGATTACATGTATCTTACGTGCAAATTGCACTTTCGACTTATTTGTTTACGAAGGGTCGATCTGGGTTATGCTTAAAGTAAAAAAAATTAGCTTAAAATACAAGAGGTAAAAAAAGTCCAAAGTATTTTTTTGATGCATAAAACCAGGGTTGTGTTAACTGTATCCATACCTATGGTTTTACTCAATGTACCCCCTACTATATGAGTGTATAAAGAGTTGTACATGGGCATATAAATTTATATATGGGTGTATAAGAGGGTGTGTATACGGGTATATATGAGGTCCAAGACGAACGTATAGGAGGACCAATACGGGTGTATATCAATCAGATAAATAGGGTAAATTTAGCAACAAGGGACCATCCCCACCTGAATCATGTTATTTTAAAATAGAATTTATAGAAATAAGACGTTTCATATTCGACACACCAATTATTTTGTCGAATTTTTATAATAAAGACAAACTGTTGAAGTCAACCCAGCCCGTTTCCATACATTCAGAAAAGTTATCTATTTTGACCCATAACCCAGCCCGTCCATTTTCCACTTCTGAACTTATGGTTACTTGAGTGGATATAGATCACAGAATGAAAACAGTTAACTCCTCTAGAATGGCACGAACCCAGTCGTCAATCTTGTACCAGAAACATTGGTGTCAGTAGCCGCCACCATTCTCCGTATAAAATCAAATGATTAATCTTTGCTCCATAGAGTGCTGGAAGTGAGAAGAGGTCCAAATCAGAGTTCTTGATTGGGCTTGCAATTTCAAACAAATAAACCCCAATGTTTATCGAAACCATTGTGCTTCTGCAACAAAAATTTACCTATTAATGAATGCATATGTACACAAGAATTAGAAAAAAAGTAATGATAACAAAAGTTGAGTGCTTTACATCAAGTAGAGACCAGAAGTTTCATCATCACCACTCTTCAAACCACCACCGCCATCTACTAAAGCTCGCTCGTTTTCGCCAATATATTTCTTGGTGTTAGACATTTCATCTCTTGCAGCAGATGAGACAGGATCATCGTTTCGAGAACTTGGAGAACATTGACCTGTATTCTCCTTAACTTTTCCAAAGTAAGAATCTAGTGACTGCAAATGTTTCTCTCTAGAACTAGACTTTACTACAAACTTTGATGATTTCTCCCTATCAGATGAATTAACAGAGATTGATCTTAACAAGTTTGCACATTTGAGCAGACGTTTGTTTGGTTTCAACAACACACCAACAGAATTATACCAAACACACATATCCTTGTTTACAGTTTGATCTTTGCAACATATTTTGAAGCATATTGGAGCAGCAGCCATGTTCCTCTGAAAATAAAATAGAAAACACAAAATAATCAACAAAATAAGATGGAAAAATCCATCAAAAGGTAAAAATGAAAGCTTTCTTCTATCAAACTAACTCTTGATATTTACACACACAGTTTAATCCATTTGAAGTTAAGAATGATAAGTAATTGTGGGTCTTCAAACATACACCTAAAGATGAACACATTTGCATGGGGGACATGATATAATAATAAACCAAAGATTAAAAAGAAAAAGCTTATAGAGGCATTTTTACAAACACTTTGTGGGCACCCAGATAAAACAAACAAACAAACAGGTGTACTTGCAGTACTCATATCTGAAATAGAACAGCGTACCCGATTGAAGATGACGATTGGAACTTATTAATTGTGGGGAAAAAAGACAAAGGGCTTAAAATTGAGCTTCCATTAATGGAGGTGCAATTGAGATTACAAGCATTTAAACGTTAATGATGGGGGAGAAATTGAATAGAAACAAAATTGGGGATGGAATCTTATCGTTTGAATGTCCATTGAGAAGCTAACACGTACCCCAACCACTCGATTTCCACCATTAGTTGTGATTTTTGTGGGGTAAGAGATAAACGACGATGACACCCATGGTTTTTATGACAAATTATATTATGCCTTATGGATTCGGGTATTATGCGTTATAGTTATAGAGTTATTAGTACATGATCTTTTTGAATTACCTCTAAATCCATTTGTATATTTCATATAGAGTAAATTATTAATTTCGTTCACGTGGTTTGGTGAAATTTATCACTGTCAACTAATAGTTTGTTTTTCGTATCTGGATTCTGTTCGTTTACAAATCTTGTTATAATCATCTAGTTTGTTAACTTCATCCAAAATTCTCCGTTAAATGAGGGGTATATTGGTTATTTTACATATATATTCTATTATTATTTTTAACTTGATTTTGTCATTTAGCGGAGAATTTTAGATAGAGTTAACGGACTGAATGAATATGACAAGATTTGTAAACAACATGGATCTAGATGCTAAAAAACAAACTATTAGATGAAAATGATAATTTTCATTATACCATAAAAATGAAAATAACAATTTACTCTTCTATATAACTTTGATATATAAGAGGTTTTATAGCCGGTTATTAATTTTTTTTATTTAATCATAAGTGTATCGAATGGTTTTCGTAATTCTTTATTTAGTTGGTTGTGTATCCAAAGCTTATATATTCATGTAAATCTTTTGAACTTCTAATATCTACTGTTTATGCTTAGTACTTGAAACACGAACGTATTAGTCGTCGAAACTATTTCAAATATTTTTATAGTGTTTTTTTCCTTTTACATAAAAATTAAATTATAACGTCTCATAAAATTCAGGATTTGTCGTTTCTACATGCTTAATTTTATCATAGTTCCAACATGTTTTCTTTTTAATATTTTTTTTACTCTTTATAAAATAGATCGTGATCGTTCTTAGTGCTTTCGAACATACTCTTCCGTAGTGTTTTAATTTTTTAATTTGTTTTAATGAATTTTTGGCTCCAACTGTGTTTAAGTTTATCAATATTTAGATGTAAAATTCTCTTAGTGTGTTTGTTAAGTTTCGAGTGATAGAATTGATTAACGAACTAGTTTTACCTTTAAAAAGAACACAACCGGTTATAAAGAACTAGTTTTACCTTTAAAAAAAACACAACTTCTATTGTTACTAGGTATTAATTCACATCTAAGTGTGTGTCTGAGTGATAGAATTTATTAAAATTGAAATTTGAATTTATATTTTTAGTTTATTAGTTTATTGAAGTTGTTGACATTAGAATCTAAATTTTAAACTGCAATTGTGATCAATTCCTTCGAGTGAATGATTCCAATATTCATTTCAAATTATTAATGAACCTAACAATAGGATTTAAAATCTCCAACCACTAATCGTTGCTACATCCTCCACCCTCTTATTGTTGTCCTCGCGCATACTGCTGACACCCTTCCAACCCTTGCACCATTATTGCCGTCAACATCACAATCACCACCATTGCTACCGCGAGCGATGAATAGTAGGTGGTGGTGGCGGCGACAACCCCTACTAGGCCAGGGTGGTATTGACAGAGGTGTTTGTAGCGATAGTGCCAAACACGACGACAACACGAGAGCATGGGGCATGCAAGGACCGGTAAGTGGTGGCGTGGGTAATTTTTTTTAACGGCAAATGTACGACCTGATTCGGAGGATATGTGTTATTTTAATCGGGCTCACCTATCCGTTTTCCAACCAGGACCGCACCCCCAACACCTTCAGGAGGAAACTCATTGCTAAGAAAACCCCCTGGCTTAACTCTGAGCATTTTTTGCTCAGAGTGAGACTTGAACCCATGATCTTCCCTTTATTTACATGTCATGGGTATCTCACCTTAACCAGTTAGGCTAAATATCATTGGTGGTGACATGGGTGATAGTGTCATATTTCAAATTCCTTATGATAGTTTTGTTCAATGTTTTCAGAACCGGATCGAACGTCAAACCGGACGCCTTACTGGTTTGGTGGTCGGACCGGTCGCACCGGATTTAACTATATTTTAATTATATTTATACATGTAATTAAATATAAGTAATTTATATATATATTTTATAGTTATATATAAAACTTAACTATATTTGTATATCCGACGTACTAATTTATGGTTTAACACCCCGTTTTTACCCATTAAAATAAAAAAAAAAAAAACCGAAAACCGGCCCGAACCGGTCCGACCACTACAAAACGAATCACACCAGACCGGACCGGACAAGCCCCCGATTCGCGGTTGAACCGGTCGGACCGGCCGGTCCGATCCGGTCTCAACAACATTGGTTTTGTTACTTAAATGCATTATTAGTCCAAATTATTTTGACAAGTTCTAATTTCTTTATATTCTAGATCTTTTAACAACTTTATATTCTAATTCCAAGTTTTTTGACAAATGTTAATTCCTTAAAAAATATTGTTAAACAAACACAACCTAGAAATAAACTAATAAAGCAAAACTTAAAGTGACTTTTAATATGTATTGATAAATTATTAGAGGTGTGAACTTGCTAACATGGGTAGAATGTGAAGGATATGATTTTTCAAAAGAGGAGCATGAGAGGTATAAGTGTGCAGAAAAAATCTGAATCCAAAATGGAATCCGAGTTATCTAAAATTTCAAATTCGAAAACCTAGATATCCGAATTTGAATACCAAAAAAACATAGTGGATATCACTTAAGTAGATAATACAACTTTGGTTGCATAATGGTTATGGTTTTTCATGATTAGAAGGTAGTTTTGAAGAACTTTTAAGGCTATTTATTTCTCTCTTTTCTAATTCTTTGTACTTTTCCAAATGTTTAGTATTTTAATATTATAATAAATTTAAACATATTTTGTATTTATTTTATAACTTTAAAATATATAACATTTATAGAATTTCGAATACATAATAGTAAAATTTCAAATACATTTTATAAAATTTCGAATACAAAATTTCGAATGTCTCGTCGCAATGCACGGGTTTATGACAGTTAAGTTTTTTTCTTAATATAAAGTGTCAAATGTATTAACGACGTCTGTGTTTCGTTTTCCTTACCTTTGTTACGCAAGTTCGCGATAAATTTTTGACTTGGTTTTTTACGGTTTTACGCCCGGTCGCAACGATGAGGCTTAATTATTTAATTTTATATTTGCAATTCCTCCACTTTACTACATATATTACGTCCAACCTCCATTCGTATTGTTTCTGATAACGAGAAACTCCGGTGAGTCACCGCTGTCTTCCTTACACCGCCGATCAGACGTCCGGCACCGGCTGATTCTCTCCGATCACCACACCTCACGTATCAGCTTCCAACGATCGTAAGCATCTTCTCTTCTCCTTCTACAATTGCTTTTTAATTTATTCGCTAGGGTTTCATTTCAGAACATCGTTGTTTTTCTCATTCGTTTCCCTTTTATCATTAGAAATTTGCTTCTAGTGTTGAATTCTGATTGTACGATTAGAACACCAGAATGTGTTGTGGTTGAACCTTACCTTTCATGCTAACGTGAGTATGATAGGCTGGTATGATATTGATCAACGTAACTGCGTTCTGATTGATCGTTATCTTATTGCGGCAAGCTATGGATTAAAACAGTGGTGTTGTTCAAAATTCAAATGTTCAATTATATTGTATGATTGTAGATTTTGTAGTTGTTGTTTTGCTTCACTATTTGTTTTCGTGAAGCAACTATTTGCTTCACTAGGATAAACTATTCTCAATACGTAAAATTTAAGAATCCATGTAATTGTTATAGCCTAAAATCAATGTGTTTTTCGCTTCCCTAACAATGCAACGACATTCGAGGAGATCTGTGGTGTTAAGTTTAGGCATACAGCCATACATGTCACCAATATGATGTTGTTAAATAATAATGTTTGCCTTAACATTCAAAGTGTTGTAGAAGTTCATGAATCATAATATGCTTGGTCTGGCCCTAAGTTCTACAGGCTGGGTGTTTGTGCTTAGAAGTATGTAGTTGTATAGGCGTTGGATTTTGTAGCGTGCTAAGATTTTTATAAAGATGTACAGGTTCAAGTGGATAATGTGGGCATCATATGGTCCTTGATACATCCATCAACAGTCAGAGGGGTCGTTTTAGTTTGACTTATTTTCATTCTTATTATTTCTGAGGTTAACTTCACAAGATCTTTATTGAAAGACTAATCGCTACATGGAATTAGTTCTTGCTTGTTGTGTTTGCTATTCAAATGCTAGCTATCTCTCCATCTCTATTTTACAATGGATAACTAGTCATTGCCAGCTAACTAACTTGGTCAGCAGAAACAACTGCAACTTCAGTTTAATCAGTGGGTCAATGAGGGTGGTCTGTTTCTGCCTCTTTCAGTATAAAATTTCTGTTGTTAATGTGAATAAAATGTTGTTGGCCTTTTACATTTTACATAATTTTGTGTTTTATATTGAAACAATAACTCTATTAGTTATTTTGATTTTGACACTGTGTTCACTTATAAGAAACAAACATTCCTGTTGTCATGGAAACAGTTTCTTTTAAACAAATGGTTATAATATATCTATACGAATGATTTGTTAACTTTTATAATCTGGTATTGAGTTGTCTTTTGTGTCAGCTTATGACTTTTTTTTATGTGTTAAAATAAGTAGAGTTTCTACATGGCTAAATATGATGCTTAAGTTCCTGCAGGAACCATGATTAGGCTGTTTAAAGTGAAGGAAAAACAAAAAGAGGAGGCTGGAAATGCAAATGGAAGAGGGCCCTTAAAGAAGCAAAGTGCAGGGGAATTACGTCTTCATAAAGGTTAATCCTTCTATATATGTTGAGCAGCATAAAGGTTTGCTTATTTATATATTTGTTTCTGTCAATCCTTAATTGAGAATTGAGTGATCTTTTCTTAAGTAAGGCTTTGCCTCTTTGTCACTACTCATAATGTAAACCATTTGCTATAAGTAGATTCTGTTTGACAGCGTGAATGATACATAGGTTTTTTGTCGTAAAATTAAATCGAAGTTTTAACTCGCATGTTGTATTACAGAATAGGTATAATCTACATCTTAGTTGTATAAAGATTATAGTATATACATCTTACATTTTACATTTTGTAGACATAAGTGAATTGAACCTACCAAAATCATGCACAATTTCGTTTCCAAATGGAAAGGATGATCTGATGACTTTTGAAGTATCCATCAAACCTGATGAAGGGTATTACATGTAGGTTATCCTTAAAGCTCATTCATATGAAAACGGGTCAAATCTGGTTGTATTTGTTGAATAATAGGTCAAATGGGTAAACCACATTAAAATATATAAAAATGGATCTTTATCGTGTATTCAAGTGTTCACAAAGCCATAAATTGTTTTATGTAAAATAAAAATTAGTATAATTTACATCATCTAATTACATAAAATACATTAATCACTTACGAATTAAAAAGAGGACGAAGAAGTGCTGGCATGCCCAGCCAGACCTATTATGACCTGCATATAAAACTACTCAGATTGACCTGGATCGTTTTCTCTCGTTTACTTGCCACATCAATGTGATATGCATGATTAATTGAGGTGATTCATGTATATCTTTTTCTTCATGTCAATTTTGGTCACAGGGGAGGGAAATTTTTGTTCACTTTTAATGTATCTGCTATCTATCCACATGAGGCACCAAAGGTTAAGTGTAAAACCAAGGTAAGCATATTCTTATTTATCTTTGTTTTGACTTTTTCAGTGGTGGAGTATTTAGTTTTTACTTGAATTAATGATTTCAGAAAAATATCAATTGTATTATCATTGTTGCAGGTCTATCATCCAAATATCGACTTGGAAGGAAACATATGCCTTAACATTTTACGAGAGGATTGGAAACCCGTCCTCAACATAAATACAGTTGTCTATGGATTGTATCATCTTCTCACGGTTTGATTTACATACTTTGATCATATACATATGCCATTCCTAAAAACCTCATGAATGTATCTATTAGAATTAAGTGTATTATTCTTGCAATATCATAGATTTTGTAATGTTATATAATGCTTTGAGTCTATATAATATATATAAAGGTTTTCAAAATCAATAAGTGTTTGTGGGCTGACCTGATCTGACCACCTGTAATCCATTTTGACCCGCAATCCACCCGATCGTTTTTCTTCTCTACTGAAAGCGTTTAGTTATGTGCAGGAACCGAACCATGAAGATCCTTTAAATCAGGAGGCTGCTGTTGTTCTGAGGAACAACCCGAAGGCATTTAGATCTAATGTTAGGACAGCAATGGCTGGAGGACGTGTGGGGGATACATATTTTGCACGATGTATCTAACTTTTTCTCGGTGCATGAACAACTGGAGTGTGTTAATGTTTTGGGTGTGTTTTAGTTTTTTATATTTTCTTTTTCTTTTTATGTAATAAAAACAAAATGTCATGATTATGTGTTTAGGAAACTAGAAGTGTTCCTTCGCGCGTTGCGCGTAAAACCTGTAATAGAACCGAACTTCAAAATGCGGATACAAAAAATACATAGCGACACAATCAAACATGATGGAATTTTAAGGATCTAAAAGAATAAATAATAAAATATAAATTAAAAATTAAGAATATACTCATATATAGGGGAAAAAAGCCAGTAGGGGAGGGAATTGAACCTGGTCGTCTCGCTATCTAATGTGTGTCTTAACCAAATCCACCAAACTCTAATTTATAAAATATTTAAATTATAATTATGTATATATAGATATAGTTTTAATATCTATATCTATATCTATAATGCTATATAATGCATAAACGTGGGACAAAAATATAATTTCACAAAAATTTAAGACAGCTAAGACAACTTATTAAGCATTAGGTATAAGTGTTATATGTAATTATTCTTATTTAGCCCCTTATTTATTAAACTTCTTCTAATCAATGCATTAATTAATTATTAGACAATTTGATAAAAGAAAAAGAAAAGTAAATAAATAGCATCATCGGAAGATTTATTTAAAAAAAAGACACTTTTTCAATGGAGGATAGATAAGCATTTATCATAACTTGAGCTGATTTTAGTTTTTAAAGGCCCAAATTATATTGTTAGAATATTAGGTCATCTTCTCCAATTCTTTATCTCATGATATCAGCCTCCATTGATCAGAAAATCCTTAAAAGTTTTAACCTCTTTTCATATCAACGTTTATTTCACGGTTGGTCAAAGGATCCTCGGACCACCTCTTGTTATGCCGATAAACCGAAGTAAGACGGCACCGGTGGCGCAAACTCGCCAAAGTGGACTTTGAGTCTTCGACTTCGCTCTCACCTTTGTCCAATCTTCAACACGAAAGCAGATGGCGGTGGTTTTGGTAGCGACGAAGAAGCTCACCATAGATAAGTAATCCTTATCTCCACCATTGATCGGCGGTTATGTGCAAAAAAGTGAAAACATGCATTATGTATTTGTACATTGTGTTTCAATATTTGTACACAACAATAACAATAAAGATCTTGTACCTTAATGCTTTAGAGATAGTACCTTACTGTAGCTATCAGTTTGTTATTATATAGATAAGTAATTTGGAAGTAAAACACAGGCCGCAGTTGATATGTGGAAAACAGAAAAAGGAAAAACAATCAAGCTCAAGTAGTAATATCAATCTGATTATGGTAAATCCCATATCATCAAAATGATGATGTGAAGGTTACGTGCGTGATTGTCCCGGAACCTCATTGTAAGGATCCGTCCATGGATGCTTTTGGAATTCCTGTTCGTTGCACACCGCTGTTTTTCCCCCAAACCGGTTATGGGTCAATGATGGTCAAAACTGGTTTAGTTTGGGTCAACGATAGTCAAAACCTGGTTCAGTTTGGGTCAACGATAGTCAAAACCTGGTTCAGTTTGGGTCAATGGTGGTAAAAACTAGTTCTGTTTGAAGCTGATTTCGTAGGCTAAAAATGATTGGTTCGGCTCCAGACCAGTTCGTGTTAGAAATCAAGCATTCTTCAACTTAATCAAACAATGAATTTAACAAGGAAAATCTTTTTTGATTAAAGAGTAAAATGTCTTTTTTGTCTTTGACGTTTTGTTTAATTTGTCATTTCATTCATTTTTTTTGTCATTTCAGTCATTGTATTTTATTAAATGTTGTTATTTTCATTCACTCCATTAACTCCGTTAGGATATCTATTAAATATGAGGGTATTTTAGTTTTTTTCAACACTCTAATTATCCAATTAAAATAAATTAATCAATTAATATTCAATTAAAACTAAAAAAATATATGAAGCGATTCATGAGACCGGTCGATTTAATTTAAAAGCTTCGATTAGTTCTAAGTCATGTTTTTCGATTGAGTTCTTCTGTTTAATTTCAATTGATATATTTTATGATTAAATGATTTTAAGTTCAAGTCCAGCAAGGTGTAAATGTTATAATCATAAGAATAGATATGTATAAAGTTAAGGTAAAAATGTTGATTTATGTAATTTATATTGGTAAATTGAATTTTAAATAATTCAAATTATAATACATTGTTCAATAATAATCTATATTAGCAGTTGACTAGTGATAGTCTTAACTTGTATATTTGTTGTCAAGGGCAACAATCATAGTAACATAATCTTCATTAATCGTTACTTGATTTGCATTCGATTTTGTGGACCATGATGATTGTAAACACTATAGAAAAAATACATACAATGAAGCGATAATCAAATAAAAATGAAATATAAATAAATAATAATTGTGATATTTTGATTGCTTTTAACAGCAAAAATAACAAATAGAATTATCAACAACTAGAGTGGTAGTATAAATTATCACGAGATGATTAATTATATTTTAAATTATTAAAATCTAATTTATATGTGCAATTTAGGACAAAATATCCTTGTACGAATACTCCACTCGTGTTACAGCTCTGATGCACGTGCTCTTGTCGGAATCGGGGCCCACATCAAGTAAGAAATTAGAAGCGTGTGATGTGTCTATGGTGGTCCCCACGACAACCGCACACAGTACTATCCCCATTCCTTTGTCCACACGTGACCCTGTTCCGTTCAAGCTTAACAACTCCACGTAGGGATATTCTTTATTTTTTATTAATACAATAAGTCCCTATAGAATCACCCAATTTACGTTTTAGGCACAAAAGGATATTATGTATATTATTAGTCCTCGTATAGACAAGACTATTTAAAGGAGTTTGTTATGACGAGGTTATAAGAGTTTGAAGCAAATAACAAAGAAAATGCTATTCATAGCCTTGAAGGCTAACAAGAGTGTTCATGAATCATGATACCAGTTATTTGGTAACTACTTTTTAATACTTTTTAAAGATAACTAGATGAACATTGACACTTTAACCTTAAATTAGTTAATTAACATTTTTGGTCAGTTGGACCATCATTTATCGTGTAGTTTATAGATTTATCTATGGTCTTGTGGTCTAGTAGTATTGATGTTTGCACTTATAGCGATTAACATATTTGCAAGTGCGAGTTGATAGGTGGTATTTAGGAGGAAAAAAGTATCATTCAAACGAAAAAGTTAATAAATGCATTTTCATTGTACATGCAATACATATTAATAGGTTAAACATACAAAAAAATTAGAATGATCACTTTAACAATAAAATGAGACTTACATAATACGAAGGCCTTGCGTGTGATTTTGGATAGTATGATGAGTAGGTGAGTAGGTGATCAAGTGTTAAAATACTTAACACCAAAATTATTTAAGGACCATTCTAAGGACTACATAATCTTTATGATGAATAACAAGCAAACAAAACTTTCATTCTTAGAATGGTCAATATGATGTAACTATAACTTTGTTAGTTTTTCTTTGTCTTGACGTGGATCATATAGCTTCGAGTTTCTCACAGTAAGTTTTTTGAATATAATTTTTTCTCGATTGTTTTAAATTAGGTTTTTATCTAGTCTTAGGATATTCAACCAAAGGGCTAGACTCAATAGCCTGATCTCGTCTAAACAGTCTCTAGTTGTTAGAGGTGTGCCCCTCATGTCCTCAGCTCATTGAACCACATCCTGTAACCATGCTCGTTTGCTACAGGTTGAGAAAAACACACATGGAGCTGACGTTCCTCGGTCACTAGTATTTCTGTTGCAGATGCTAACAAAACCAAGTTCAATTCCTAGCTCGTACATCCTAAAGGCGAGGTTGATGATTTCCATGGCTGCTATATGTAATATCTAGACTGCATGAAGTGATCTAATTTTTTCAACTCAAAACCTCAATCGGTGTCAAGCGGGGTAGATGTAATAAAATATAACATGTATTTGTGGTTGAAGTTTATGGCCAAGTTAATAAACCTAGTATGGCATAAATGGTGTACTTTTCTATCCTCTAATTTTCCATCATATTGTTGTGGTTATGCTTGGTCCTAACATCTAATAATCTTTATTCTAAGCTCATAAAACTCTTCAAGCCTCATAAACTTCGTCATCAAGTAAACAATTTGATAAAATACAAGGTCAAGCTTGAAACTTCCACAGAAAAGTGGGGTGTATATGCAACTACGAAAAAGTTCATTACTGATAAACTTTAACAATAAACTGACCAATACAATTTCGACAAATTAGATCAATAACAAGTCAAGCCCTCGTGAATCCACACACAAAGAAGACGATAAACGTGAGAAGTCGCCGGAGCAATGGCCGGCGGTGGTTCATCGGGACGACTTCCGTCGTGGAAGGAGCGGGAGAACAACAAGCGACGAGAGCGAAGAAGACGAGCCATCGCTGCAAAGATCTACGCCGGACTCCGGTCTCAGGGGAACTACAGGCTCCCAAAACACTGTGACAACAACGAGGTCTTGAAAGCCCTTTGTGCTGAAGCTGGTTGGGTCGTTGAAGAGGATGGAACAACTTATCCTAAGGTTTGTTTGTTGTTTGTGTTGTGTTGTGTGAATTTGATTTCGTTTTGTGAGAATTTAGGGGTTTTGGTAGATCTGATGACTTGTGAATGCTGTTTTTTGTTCTGTTGTGTGGTGAATTGGTGTCAGTTTTGGTTGATGATTTGATGGAAGAAGTTAAGATTGGGGCGATTTGGGGCGATTTGGGGAGGGATTGACTTAGATCTGTGTGAATGGTTGTTCTAGGGTTTGATCTGAAGTGATTGATGGTGGATTTTTATGCAACTTATATCTGGAAGAGGTGAAAATGTCTTATGGTTATTGATTTTCTGCATTTGTTACTCTTAACTTTGCAGAGAAAATGGTCTGAAGTGATCAACTTTTGTTTCTATACTTACTGTTTTGCTGCACTAGTGCTTGAATTCTTTGTGTTGATGATTGAATTAGGGTTATGGGGTAAAGGCTTTTTGTTCTGTAACTTTATACATCCTGATAATTACTAATTTTCTGCATTTATTGCTCAAATTTGCAGAGAAAATGGTCTGAAATGACAGAAATGTTCAAACTTTGTTTCGGTACTTCTATTTTTTGCTGCAAAAAATGCCTGAATTCTTTGTGTTGATGATTGAGTGAGGCTTATGATGTATATTGCTTTTTCTTGTGTAACTTTATATATCTTTTTAGTTATTAATTTCTGCATTTATTACTCACATGTGCAGAGAAAATGATCTGAAGTGGCAGAAATGACTAACTTTTGTTTCCATACCTCTCTTTTTGCTGCAAAAATGCTTGAATAAACTGTCTTGATGATTGACATAGGGTTATGCTGTAAATGTCTTTATCTTGTGTGACATTAAATTTCTTCAACTTACTGATTTTCTACATTAATGACTAAGTTTTTCATGATAAATGGTCTGAAATAGCAGAAATGATTAATTTTTGTTTCCATACTTACTGGTTTTGCTGTAAAAATGCTTGAAATCTTTGTGTTGATGATTGAATTAGGGTTTTTTGATATAATCCCATTAATGAAATGCTTAAATTTACAAACTTTTGTTTCTTTACAGGGATGTAAGCCGCCTCCGAATGAAATAGCAGGAATTACAACCAACAGAAGTACTTGTTCATCGATCCAACCTAGCCCAATGTCATCAGCATTCCCGAGCCCTGCTCCATCATACCATGCTAGCCCAACATCATCATCTTTCCCAAGCCCGACCCGTTGTGAAAACCCACCTAACCATTCGTCATACATTCTACCTTACCTCTGCAATTTATCTACTTTACCCCCTCTGCGAATCTCCAACAGTGCCCCTGTAACACCACCTCTATCATCCCCAACCGCTCGTGGAACAAAAAGAAAACCCAACTGGGAAATGCTATCCACAAGTGCATTAAAGACTTTTCACCACCCACTTTTTGCAGCCTCTGCTCCAACAAGCCCTACTCGCCGCCACCGTATTCCACCAGCAACAATACCTGAATGTGACGAATCCGATGCTTCCACCGTGGATTCGGGCCGATGGGTCAGTTTCCAGACCACGCCTGCCTCAGCTGCACCAACATCACCAACATTTAACCTTGTGAAATCTTCAAGCCAACAACCGTTTTTCCAGAATGGATTGGTGGTGCAAAACGGGCCGGGTTCTGAATTTGAGTTTGAAAGCAGCACGTTGAAAGCATGGGAAGGCGAGAGGATACATGAAGTTGGTGCAGATGATTTAGAGCTCACCCTTGGGAGTGGGAAAGCTTCCAGCTGAGTCGAATCTAACCACTGCTTGAACACCTGGTTCGTGTGGTCTCCAAACTCGAACAAGCTATTTATTGATCTGTAATCATGATCAAGAGAACATTTGACATTGTTCATAGCTTGAAGAATTGGTGGGGTGATTGTATTTCTGATTCTCCATTAGAAATCAAAAGCAATTATTTGCTGATTGGTAGAATCCTCATTGGAAGTTTAGTATACAGATAAGAATCTTTATGTTCCTGTATGATTTGGAGTTTAGAACATAAATTTGTGCCATTTTACGTCTAGTATTTCTGTTTGTAACATACGATGACTAGCTTTAAAGACCCACGTGATACACTAGCTGTGTTTTGTGACCACCCAACACGCTACGTATATTTAATTTTTAAACCACTCTCGCTTCATATTATATTTTGCAAAAGTAGCGTCATTCCTCAGCCTTTCAAATGAACCATCAATTCAAAACTAATGCCCCCATGATCTCTTTTTTACTTTTAGATATTCTGAGATTCTCTAGTCAGTCACACATCAAACTCGGATTAAGCATCCCTAACCAAGAGATATCAAGCCATCTACAAATGGCTCTCCAGACAAACTCTATAGCTGAACATCCACCAAAAAGACGATCCCTCGTCTCAAGTAACATAATGGACATAATATATAACGAGTATCCAAATTAAACCGAGAAGATTACCAATCCAACATATATATAAAAGGAATTGGTTAGGGCTTAAAAATTGGATGGTGGAACAAGGGCCAAAATTGTCTCAACAAGCTCTGGTTTGATGATGTGAGATTGATAGTGTTTGAAAAGGATCAATGATTATGATTAATGAAATGCAATTGTTGTTAGGTGAGGAGTACAAACAATAAAGATAGAACCGATGTTTTTTAACCCGTTCTTTTTTTTTTTACCTTGTCCATTCTAACGCGCTTATTTTTCTTTCCTACCCATCTTGACAGTCTTTTTTTTCGGCTTACATTCAAATTTACCCATCTTAACCCATTAATAATATCATACAGCACAAAACAACCCATATATATTTATTTATGAACCATATCAACCCAAATGTAACAAGTTGGCCCAGGAAATGTAACAAGTTGGGCTAGGATTACAAAGCAAACCGTAATCTATACTAATAAATTTAAATCTTTGAAAGATACGTGATAATTTTTTAAATTGTCTATCTAGGTTCCACCTCGAATTTGGACTTATGTCCTTACTACATTGAAAACTACAAAGTAGGATATTATAATAGTTTTCTTAATAAATGTTTATTTACTATTATATTTATCAAATTCACTTTTTTCTATATAAATAAAATGTTTCATTAATATTTTATTGAGAGTTAATTTTGTTACAATTTAATTTAATTTCTAGTTAATTATTGTTAAAATTAAAATAATAAAATATCTTAATTCTTAAAATATCAAGATTCACGAAGTCAAACTCAATTATTATTAACGATTACTCACTATAAATATCTATGCTTCAATGTACATCACGATTTCATCTTTTAAAGTCTAGGTATGTTTTACTATATCACAATACTATATTCATATTTCATATTCATTATATCATATTCTCATATATAATGTTTATTATTTCAACCAGTGTAACACATGAGTATCTAACCTAGTATCTAATATGTCAAGTCAAAGTTCATTTCATTGTGACGTGAATGTTGAAAACTAAAGGGTTGTTTGGTAAGCTCTTAATAATTCTATTAAAAAACTACTTCTGAATCGGTCAGGGGTAGAGTGTGTTTGGTTCACTTAACAATCATCTTCTAATGATTCATGAAGTCTCTTAATGGGTAAGTTTCAGGAACATGCTGAATGATTTAGAAACTATTTCTAATTCTGTCAGGCCTCTTAATGGCTCAACACAATGTTGCCAAACAGCCCCTAACTTAGTATACGAAAGCCAGAAAGAAAATAATGGTATAAATGTTTATAACTTTTATAGATTGTTGGTCTAGAATCGAATCCTCAGGCATTGAGTTGTTTACCAATGGTAGTATTATACAAGTTACAGTTGATAATATGAACAAATTTTACTTTTTGAATGCTTTTTGCAACTGCCATCAATATCCGAGTAAGCCTTCTTGATACGGTATATCAATAGTACATACCGATTTTAACGCTTCAGGCCTAACTCGTCTACGAACACTATCGAGAAGAAAACCTCCCACTATGAACATACCCCTTTGAGTAAGTAAGGTTTGAAACTAAAGCTTTTTAAATCCAAACATAAACCGACACCTCATGCCATTAGACTAGATGACCAACCACATATATACAAATTCTTATACCTTTGTTGACTCGCTCACTGAACCAATTATCTAGATTCAAATCCAAAGAAAATTGAATAACTTAAAAAATTCGAATCAGCAAAATAGACATGGGCATGCAATAATAACTTGAAAATTTCAACTTAATCAAATTTGCGCACGTGCGACACTACAAAATATATAAAACTAGTTTATTTGACCACATGCGTGTTACATCGGCATCGTGTGCGGCGTGATAAAGTATGGACTAACAATCAATCCAACTTGTTTCAGTAAATTTACGTAAAACGTAAAGTAACTCGAAGTTATACCGTTGGACACCTTACTCTTTTCTAGACAAAATTATGTTAACACGTAGACCATCTTAAAACGTACATAAAAAAACACGTACAGTTACGTTGTGTGCTACATGACAAAGTATAGATCACAATCATCCCGACTCGTTTTTGAACTAAATGTACTTTGAAAGGTAGAATAACTCGGATTATACTGTTGAATAAAAACGTACGTTTGACCCGATATTCAGTGATCAAATAATATTATTATTTATTAATTATATTCAATAAAGTAATAATATTACTACTCTTATATTTCAATATCTCGTGATCAATTAATATATGTACAATAAATCTTGGGTCGATTTATTCATTAATATTTAAGTGAAGCATACCGCCTTGCAATAAGCTTACCTCCTAATAAGACAAACTATACCTGATAAGTAACCAATCAAAAACCAATTAAATAATAATAATGATCCTAGGTACTGTTCATGTTTGTTGTGTTTTAATATGTATATAATATAATATAATATAATTTGTGTTTTGGAGTTTAACCTACAAAAGTAAACAACTCAAGATAATTGGTAATCAATCAATTTGTTTTACTGTTGAACATACAAAATAAATAATTGGTGGAGGCCATTAATTATTCGGAAAGTAAGGTTAAGATCTTGAAAAAAAATCTTGTTTAACTGTGGACACAATTATGTAGTGATGCCCTTAGGGGCGTCAAAGTTACTGATGTGGACACAATTAGTGCGTTAAAATCATTACGTCTTAGTTGAGGGCTTCAAACTAATTTTAGTCAAACCTTTAACGGCCGTTAAAATAAATGAATGAATTATTTTTCTTAATAGTAACAATATTTAAGTAAAAAAGGCTTTAAACCCTCTATATTTGATTTATATATTTTTTAATAAATTTATATTTGCCTAGATGTCATTTTAACTAAATAAATCATTACGCATACAATGTATTGGAATCAATCTTTGAATTTAACCCAAAATACAAAATTAAATGTGTGTGGAGATATTGAAAAATCCACGTAGTGGCTGGATGGTATATTATGATTAATTAATCTATACTATATATATAAAGTATTTAGGAGAGATATTTTAAGATACCTTAAAATTAAAAACACATCCTTGTCTTAATGTATAATGTACAACCATTTTTAAGGGTAAAATAGTAATTATATCAACCCCTTACAATTAGTTACATAATAACCTTACACTTACTAACACTTACATAAAAGTTTAACAAATGTAAACTATTATTTTAAATTTGCATTATTTAGGAATGTAAGAACCAGTTATTCAACCCTATCTATTATTTTAGGGATTTAGTAACCAAATATTAGATGGAACATATAAACATTTTGATTACTAATAAGTGAAGTTAGTTTCTTTTTATTAAATGAAGTTTAAATTATGAGGTAATAGTGAATAAAAAACAACTTTAAACCTTTATATTAATACTTACGTAAAAAATTAACGAATTTGAATTACTAATAAGTGAAGTTATTTTCTTTCTGTTAAATGAAGTTTAAATTATGAGGTAATAATAAATAAAAAATAACATCTTTAAACCTTTATACTAACCGTTGTCGTAAAAATTTAACAAATTTGAATTACTAATAAACTAACTGTACACATATATAGCATTGAGTAATAGATAACTTTAAACAACTTTAAATATGTATACTAACTGTACATATACTAACTTTAAAAGTGAAAGGTACTACTATTGACACTATGGTAATTTTTTTAACAAATTTGAATTACTAATAAACTAAATGTACACATATGTAGGATTGAGTAATAAACAACTTTAAACAACTTTAAATATTCATACGAACTGTACACATATACTAACTTTAAATGTGAAATGTACTACCATTGAGTAATTTACGTAAATATTGATTTTTTAAATTTTGATAACAAATACTCATAATTTTTCTAAAACAGTCTATCTCTATTATATATAAAGCATATGAGAGGTGTATTTTAAGATATCATAAAATTAATAGCAATTACTTTATTCAATGCATAAGATACAACCACTTTTAAGGGTAAAATAGTGTTTTTTATAATATTATTTACATATTACCCCTTACAATTAGTTCGATAATAACCTTACACTTACTAACACTTACATGTAATTTTGAATTATCTATCCACAAACAAAAAAAAATATTTTGTTTAAGATTTTAGCTATATCTTTTAATCTACCACGTTTCAAAACTTTTAAGACAACAATTGTAACGTGTATATTTTTAAACGCTTTGGTGTAAATTTTTTGCTGAACCGATCTGTATTTTGCGAGATACAATAAGTTAATGCGTAAATATACAAGTAGTCATTTAAAACCCATTTATTTGGTGTTTTAAATTTACAAGAATAACAAAATATTAAAAACACGTACCAGATGTAAAATATCATTCTGCCGCATTGCGCGGGCACCCTTCTAGTCTTTGATAATTCGTATTAGTCAAAGGATATGAGAGAATCAAAGACCAATTGCATTCGGCCAATAATATGCAAGTTTGTAATATGTGTTTTCTTTAAAAGGTGGAAAGTTTGAATTCTACATCAGGTGCGTCAGGTTTATTTAAAAGTAGATTAGAAACCGTTAAAAATATAACGGGATGAAAGGTTAAGGACAAGTATTAGATTAAATTTTTTTAAATTAAACTAGAATTTAAACCCTCGCGTGTTGCCGAGGGTTCTTTTGTAACATGATTATTATTTTTCTCGTCTAAGATTATGATCTTCTTTCTACTCTCTCGTCATGGTTGTTAAACACCAATTGGTCTAATCATTCAAGTGTAATCAACGTAAATTGAACCATTAAAAGGAACGAAAAAGTTTTAGAAAACGATAAAACATTAACAAAAATTTACTTTTCTCAATAGAAAAAAGGTTAGAAAAAAATTAATAAGAAACAATGAACCAATTAAAAAAAAGGAGCAGGGGTCGAAGCCGGATGAGTTCCTTCACCCCTAACACCCTAACCAACTCCTTAAGCTCGATATTAATAAACCTTTTGACAACTAATGTTTATTAAATTAAAATAAATCAAATAGAAAAATTAAACAAATTAAGTAACGTTTTGGTCACCCATTAATCTTAGAAATTTCAAATCATATTATGTTTAATCTAAGTGATTACAACCTTTTTGTCTGGTAAATAAACATGATCTTTTATTATTCAAAAGAAGTTGGGTACATACCTCTATCTTTAGCTTGTACACAATTAAATATTTCATGAAGTTGAACATGCCCTCTCCACTTCTCATTTGTTCTTTTCTTTTTTTCTTTATGAGTTGAGGACACATCAATATCATCGTATCTTTCATCTCTCTCTAAACCTACCCACGCGATCCAGATCCGATCATCGCAAGCCAACCTTCAACCTCTACCACCACCGCATACAAATCCGGCTTTCAAGCCATCGTCTCCTCTAGTCTAATCCATCATCATCGTCACTTTCTTTGGGAGTTGTGCATCGTAACCCTAGATTTGGTCAAACCATCCATCTTCTTGTCCTTTCTTTTCATTTTTTAAACAAATTAAAGAAATAACGTGGCCGAACCGACGTTGGTTTTGTGGTGGCTGTCGCTGGTTCTAAGCGGAGGCGATGGAAGCATCAACATGCTGACCGCTATCCTTTCTCTCTCCCTCTCTATATCTGCCTCCAGATTTTCTTTTTTACACACAGATTTATTGCATATTATCAATGTTAGTGCCAAAGTGTGAAACCACATAAGTTTATTGTGGCAAATATGTGAAATCATTGAAATGTTCAGTAGTTACCTACATACCTAATTAATAATATATATATAATTTGAATGACACAATTGTAAAAATAGTTAGTCTTGCGATAGAACAACATATGGTTTACAAAATATGTTCTTTTTGTGAATGGTGATTTGCAAAATAAGTATAGAGAGTTTTATAACGGCCATGTCAACTTAAATAATATGAAAGTTATTGTTCAATAGAAGACTTGTATTAGGTTTTTTCATATTGAGAATCACGATGAAAATTTTGAAATCTTTCAAAATGAGCCATAAGGGTAACGTATGATACGCATACGCTGGTTAGATCGCATTTTTAGTCATTTTCTTAGGTCTCTTAATTATATTTGCAATCCAATTTTCATATATGTTTTTGTTTTTACACATTTTAAGTGCAATTAGATGTTGTCCAACATAGGTTAAACTCATGGTCTCTATTTAAGTTCATATCTTCCCAATTTAGTGATATCGTTCGACATCAAAAAAGAGGTTTAACCACTGTCACAAAACACTAAGCATTGTTCATGGTATCCAAACTTTACACACAACTAATCAAATATAACATGCTATAACATATGTGTTATGCACCGTAACAAATAACTAGTTTCAAAATATTCTCTTAGTAAAATTACCACAGGCGTCGAAAAGAACTTGAATGGAAACAACCCCGATTGTGGCTTGATAATGCACATAAGCAAATTGGATTATACAACGAGTTAGTTTGTTCCCCAACAATTATGTGCCTCATGCGATGCACACGCAAACCCTTGAGAGTTCACATAATGCAGTTACATGCAGTGCACGAGTTATAAATCCACTCGCACCAACTCATAAACGCCCTTTTAATTGAGTTACAAACCCATGAGAGCAGAAAAAAAACGTTCACATCTTCAAACAACCGGCTTTTGGAGCAATTTACTTGCCTAAATGTAACGTTATTGCGGTTCCTCCAAACACACGAAAACGAACTGTTTTGAAGATGCATGGTATGTTTGGCTAATCAAATTGGGGGATAGGGGTATAGAACTATATCAATTTGATGTTATTTTTATGTTGAGCCTTCATAATGAGTTTGGTATAACCTTCCTTATCCTTATATATGGTAAACTTTCTATTCTTTAACCTTGTATCTTATTCATAGGTTTTTAATGAAAACTAAAGAGAGTCCTTATATTTAAGAAAATCTAAAGTAAATCCATATATTTTTAAGGATAAGGAAAGGGATGTGAAGAGTTTTTAAAATACAAAAGATAAACTTATAAAGTGGTCAATTTTAGTTAAATTATAAAGATAAAGAACCCATTCTGAGTTCTTTAATGTTTCTTATTTTTCTTTTATGATTAACTAGAAATCAAGCCCGCGCGATGCAACGCGTTTAAGAACTTTATTAACGTGATCAAGTAAATAAGAGAGACTTATGAAGTTGCAGCAAATCGGTTCCGATGATCGATACATAGTTAGTATATAGCGCTACCGACATTATTCGGGCAATATCAGTTTAGCCGCGTTGCGGCAGGATTTATACATTTAAAAGAAACGTATAAAGCTGTGTTGAATTAGTTATGAAGATTGAAACAAAGATATGAAACAATATTACTTCTCTTATGTTGTAACCCAATAAATCAAAAAACTAAATTAGTAGAAAATATATAATTAAAGTCAAAGGAAAAATAAAAGAGAAAAAACCCACATAATTGTTGGCCACAGGGGTTAAACCTAAGTGGACGTTGTAGTAAAGAGGGGCGAATACTAGTTCATCTACTCGTAACTTGAATTTATTAACTAAAGTAAACGTATTTTAGACGTAAATATGAACGGAGAATAAAAGTTGCGCTGGCCAATAGATTGCTGACACGTGACGGACGGTGGTAATTCCACTTACTTTTGGTTTTAAATAGCAGTATATTGTTGATGAATGGGCTACTAATTGGACTTGAGCTTAGCTGCTGGGCTTCAGCTAAAAATATGGACTGTGCAAAGGCAGAGATCCAAAGATCCAAGTAACCCGCAGGTTAACCTGTTTCCTCTTTGAGGAACACGCGGGTGTGAACAGTGACGAAACTTGAACCATACTATGGGGGCGGGGAGAACTTTATATATATTAAAAAATTTACACTATCGAACTAAAAATTTACACTACTAACGAAAAAAAGAGGGAGAGAGAGAGGGACGACACATCATCTCATTCTCTCGCTAGGGATTCATCTTTGTTGATTAGAGTTTCATTCCGGTAACAAGGCTGTTTTAATATTCAAGTTTTGTTCATATCTGTTACCATTAGATAATTACCATGATGATCATATAGTCTAGTGAATATTGTTTTGATTTGTGTGACATTTGTAATGCATTTACTTTACTCTCTGTTTTTGAGTTTTAATCCTTAAGATTTGAGTTAAACGTAGTTTAGATCTAGTTGACCAATACAACTTATTAGATCTAGTTGAGATCGTGAAGTGAAATTGGGAAGAAGTAAATTAGAGCAACCTCCAACACGCACATATGCAACGTCGTCTATGTGCTCGCCGATGAGTCCAAGATAAGTTTCAATGTATTGGGTTTAATTTTAGTTAATAACACAAATAGTCCCTGGATTAAATGAATTACAAAATAGTTCTCTTAAGGGTCTTTTAGTCTTTTTATTTAGATCAACAAAAGATTCAACGAAAAATAGCCTTAGAACTCAAACTAGATATAAAATTGAAATCACAAACCCCATATTTGTTACTACAAAAAGTTAGTGCTCAAACCCGGGAACCACGTTAAATCGACTATTTGTGAAATTAACTCTTAACTTTATATAATATTAACTAAGTTTTTTTTTTAAAAATTAACTAGACCACTTAAGTTTAAACAAATATTCTAACTAAGTCACTTAGCTTTTATATTTTATTTAAATTATAGATTTTAACATGACTTTAATACTATTTTGTTTCCATTAGGAAAATGGTTTTTCTTTTTTGTTTTTGATGTTGTGTGGAATAGTGACGTGATTTTTAGATCTTCTCTTAATTGTTTATTATAATTACCATGTGTTTTTTTAATATATAATTCCGTATGATAACCCCTTACCCCCACATTTTCTTCTTTACTTTTTTCCTGACATAAGAAAATAAATTTCTGATAATGACTCGATTTGAAGGTTTAGTGACGTGATTTAATTAAAGCACTTTAAAAACTTGATTACTTTATATAATATTGTCTCATTTTTTGTGCCGCCCAAAAATGCTTCTAAAACTAATAACAAAAATATGTGATTTTTTTTTCCTTGTCTACTTCGTATTTAGATTTATTCAATTAATCTTTTACTTATTCATACAGCATAAATTATAACAATCATAACTTAATATATTGTAATTTATATACTTTAGAACTCTGAAGCATATGATACAATCTTAATCTTTTTATGCATGATTTTTTATTCTAGCACTTGAAGTTTAGAGATATGTACACTTAATAACCTCTAGTTATGCATTTATTTTTTTTACACATTCATAAAAATTTTAGTGTTTTTTTGTGTAAGTTTAAAAATTTTGTTTTCTTAATTTTTATTTAAATTTAGTTTTTAGTTTTTTTTGTAAGTTTAGAAAAATTAATGACAAACTCTCCAAACTTATTTAGGGCTTTGATTCTTTTACGGTTTTTATGTGTTATATAAAGTTTCAAATGTTGTAACGACGTAATATATAGTTTCAATTTTCGTATAATAAAGTTACATATACCATCAATGTACACCTCCCTCATGCGCGAGTTCACAACAAAATTTTAACGGTATTTATGCTTTTATGTCCTCGTTGTAACGTGGGGTCGTAATACTAGTTACTATTCAACGGTATGACTTGTGAATATTATTCTTTATCTCTTATCACATGCTTATCTTTTCACAAAATGGATCCGTAGTAGAGTTCGGATAGTTACCCGCTAGTGTGTGTATTTTGACCCTCTAACAAAATATTTGTTATTATCTAAAATTTAAATTCAAAGACGTCTTGGAAATTAAACATGAAATGAAATTCAAAAGAAAAAATATATTAAACTACAATTTCAATTCAAGCCACGTGAGTTGATCTTTGAACCCATGTACGGCTGTACTTCAATTTATTTGACAGCCAGTTGAATCGTTTTGCTAGTTTCATTCGATTGTAACTTAACATTATATATTTTTATGTTGGGGTGTTCATATTTGAATCGTGTTCGAAAAACTCAAAATTCGATTTAAAAATCACCAATTCAACATTTGATACGAATTTTCAAATTCGATTTGATTCGAAGTTTTATATATACTTTCATCACCAATAAATTTAGTTTTCTCAACAAACATATACAATCATTAATATGTTCATCTCCGTTAAACCTTTCATGGATCAATGGCATTCATTTCATCAATAATGGATGCCCTTGATCATCTTTTATACAAAAATAATTAGGTGTCAGCACGACTGTTATGTTTCTTTCTTGATATAACAATACTGGTGTTATTCATATCAATTTTGTATGTTTGGCGACTAAAGTTATAAACATTTGAAGCAAAAAAGTTCAAATTTAAAAATTATATTATATTAAAAGGCGTTAGTTCCTATGAGACAAGAATCGTACTTTTAGATTTATTACTATAAGGTTGTGACGAACACATAAACTTTAGTCATGGGAAGAAAAATATGTGGTTGCGACTTTCTTTACGTCTTGTTTCTCTTTACGATACTTATACCTCAAGAGACGATAGATACGTCAAACATTCAAAAAGGGTTTAATTTTGGGAAACCGAAAGCTAGTTTTCAATCTAATACTAATCGTATTCTAAAATGGAAGCTACTAAACTATTTGTTTGAAAAATATTACAATCAAATAATTTATTGTTTTTAATACTTTTTTCAACAAAATTGAACAATGGCACGGACGACCCGACTAAAAGCTAGGTATGTCACTTTCATTAATTTTATCTCCTCAACTTGTTCATCGTACTATCTCTACCACACACTTAAAACTTTTACTTACATAATATATTTCCATTTATTTCATTTCAACAATGTTTTTTCATAAATTCAATTTGGCTTTGTCTATTTTGAAAATTTCAGACACATATTTTTCCACTTTTGAATTAAGAAGGTCGACTTTGGTTGCTAATTCTAAATATCTATACAAATATCTACGACAAAGTACCTGTTCGAGCAGTTGGCTGTCTGGTGAGAAAGTATTGAGATGTGAAGGTAAATAGTTACAAATGACTTAGGCCCGTCTTTGCTCATATCGTCATATATGAGTTAGAGGTTTATCGCTTATGGGAAGATCACTAAGACTCGGTTAAAAGATTAATTGGTTTAAGTCGTTTGCAACAATCATACGAAAACTGTTTATCATAAACTTAGTTAACCTTGTTGAAGTCATCAATAACAATCATCCTTATAATATTTGAAGACTTATAATATTTGAAGGATTGTTTGGCATATGCTATGTTAATACCGCTTACAACGAAAAATTTGTCTCCCTCAATGACATTTTGCTTGGACAACAAAGATTTTTACCAAACGATGATGATCCCCGTTGCATTTATAGTGTGTTCTTGTAACTTCTAAAAGTTACACAAATCAGCGGACTCATTGTCCCCACTGAAAGTTACACCTTTCAGTACTATAAAAATAAACAAAAGTCACCGAAATTTAATATTGACAAAAATGGTAGTAAAATTTGCGACTAGACCAAAACTAAATGGTAACAAACATAGCAAGTGAAACAAAGCGGGTCGCTAATTTTAAATTTCTACTTTAATAAATCAAAAATAATCATTAGCCACATGATTATTTTTTAACATGTACACGTCATTTTCACCTAGGCTCCACATAAGATTATCCATGTGTCAGTACCACAATAAATTACAATTTTAGTAAAAATTTTGACTTTAAAAAGGTTTTCTTAATAACTTTTATTTAGTATCATACTAATCAAGATAGTTTTTTTTCTACAAATAAATAATATTTTATTAAAAATACTTTAATGAGACTTAATTTTATTAAAATATAGTTTAGTTTGTAGTTAATTATTGTTAAAACTAAACTAATTTAAAAATTTATATATAAAAATGTTTATGGATATTTATAAATAATACAATCTTTTTTTTCTTTTTATACTATTATTTATAACTTAAATATGTTTGTTATATATAATGTTTTATTGATATGTTATCTATAACATATATTAGATTGAATGTATATATAATCTATTATATAACTTTTTACTTAATCCGTATAACACACGTGTATATAACCCAGTTAATTAATAAAATAAAAAAGTCATATTGGTCGCAAATATGATGGCATATATAACTAGCAAAACTGTTTCGGTCACAAGTACTTCCCAATTTCAAAAGATAAAGTAAAAAATTAAAGTGCTAGAAAATCGTTTGATGAAATCATGGTTCTTTTGTTCCAACCCCAAGAAGTGTGGAATCTTATCCGGTGGAACCCGGTTAGGCTCGGGTCCAAACCGGGTTGGAGAGTTTTTAAATCAATCTTGTCAACCGAGGGCTGTCGAAGTGATCAAATAGCACACCTTCTTGAATTACAAACTTTGCCATTTTGTTCCCTAACCATATTTACGTCAAAGTTCCATATACCACCATTGGTTCCAATTGTTGTTTTGCCTTGAGCCGGTGTGTTTTTCAACGACTTGCAATACTTTGTTACATGATTTCTCAAAGTCGTGTTCGAATCCAACTTGAAAAACATATCACAAGCATTGCATGATTTAACCATTTGACATATCACATAAATCAAAATTCCACCAAAGCTTCTTGTTTCACGTTATTGATAGAATCCTCATAATTGTAGCTTCGCTTGAGGATCCACTGGTTGGAACATATGATTTGAAAGCCATATCGTTTGAGATTAAAGACTAGAAAGTAGAGAGTAAACAGCTTTTATGAGAGTGTTTTTGCATTTTTGAGTGTTATGATTAAATTATTACATCCACTATCTATTTATACTATCATATAGCGGCAAAATAAAAAAAATTGAAAAAAGGTTAAAAATACCCCCAATGATCAAATTACCGTCTTAAAACAGTAAAAAAATTTAAAACGACTCGAACCGGGTCTGGTTCGAGTCAAATTGTGCTAGAGTTGAAACGGGGTTGGGGTATGGAGGGGGCAAACTAGTTTGAACCCGCCGGGTTGAATAGAGTTGGACCGGCTCAATTCCGGGTTGAGTCATCGTCAGGAAACCGGGTTCTATGTGCACCTCTAGACGGGTTAACACATTGATTTCTTTTTGTTATTTGTAATACATTACCCTTGTATACAGAAAATAAGCAAGCATACAAGATAAATTATCATAAAAATTCGCGTTGAATGCAGGTTTCTATCAAGAATCAATTAACCACACATCTAGGCAAAAGATAGTATGATTTGGATGGTTAAGGTAAAAAAATTCAACATATTTAACGCATGTCGGTAGATATTTGTTTTGAGAGTGGCTAAATACTCAACTACGTATCACTTATTTGTGAAAGTGATGTGAATAATTTAGTAGGGATAACCCCCATCAAGTTTGTGAAAGCATAATGATACGTTTAGTGACACTCTTAAAAGTTTTATAACAGGTTGAATTTTTAGCGTGATGCGTGTTTGTTGTATATGTCAATTTCCTATTTGTTCATACCAGAATTTGAAATAATGAATATATAAATAAAAAAATATTATTAATATTTATTTAAGTACAAAAGTAGTTTGTATATAAATATGAGTGTTATGGAACTAATTAACCGGCTTGTAGCACATCCGTTCCAGAAATCCACTAGAAATGATGTGGCTCACAATTTTACCCAGCAACAAGGCGAAGGTTCGAACTACTATCTCTACCCCAACATCGCGTTATGCTCAAACCATGGTTTGAGCTCCCGATCCTTGTTGTGGGCTGGTTAGCCAAATGTGTTTTAAGTATGGTGAGGATCGAACATGGGAGTCTTCTTTGGAGTATTCCATTGTCATACCACTAGTCCACATTGGAGTGTAGTGTGTCTTACGATCGAACTTGTTCATTATATAATCTTAACTTAGGGTTTAGCCATACACTGTGACAAAATGTAGTAATATGAGCTTTTACTAGAAAAAGTAAATGTTGAAATCACGTTGACGACTTTACATGACTTATGAAAAAGAGAAAAAAGTGTGTGGGGGTGCGGGGGACCCAAATTAATAATGTCCCGTATAAGGTATGTGAAATGAACCAACTTTAAATAAAATTACTATTGAAAACAAATACAAATTAAAAGTCTCAACACCATATTTATTTTTGAACACATTATATATAAAAAGTTATGAAGGAGCAAAATTTGTATTAAAATTAAAGATAAAAAATCAATTATATTTGACTTGTCTTGGTTTTTGATAAAATATATGTGAAATAGCAAAATAAATAAACACGTAACAACAATATATTTAATTGCATAAAACACCATATCTATACAAATAAAACAAAATAAAATTATGTCATATGTTATCTTTTCACATCATTATTGACACAACCTACATGTCAAATGTTACTATCATAAAAAGATAACAATTTAATGATTATATTAATGATAAAAATCTTATTTATATTCCTTCCAAATTTCTAAAACAAATTTTTATTAAAACGTATTTTTTAAAATTAAATAAATATGATTTTCTTAAGACAGAGAACTTTTTATAATGACATTTAAAAAGAATAAAAATTTTTGAATGTTTAAAAATCATTTTTTTAAAAAGTAAAAATAAAAAAATATTGTTATTGCACTATTACTTAAGGTGGTTGATTACACATAATTCAAATCATATTTATTTAAAAATTATAATATATATAAATATTAATTATTAACTATTAATTTAACATTGTAATTCAACAAGTGCAAAACACGAGTTTCTAAACTAGTTATTAAAGAATTCAAAACCAAACCTTTTAAGCACTCGTACTATTACTAGTTGTATGTACATTTCCTTATACATGTGGCTGTAGATCATGAGAAAAGGATGAATATTTATCGAATTAGAAGGAAAACAAAAAAGAAAAGAAGCGATCAGGTAGTTTGAGGTTGGGAATTGGATTTGAGGAAAATAGGAACACAAACTCCAAAATTAGGGAAGATGAGAAAAGAATTAGTTAATTTTCATATAAGCGATTTATCGATAACATATCATCCATTCTACTAAACTCCAAAGTTTAATAAAATTCAAATGATACAAAGATAAACTTTAATATGTCTGGAGGATTAATGAGTTCGAAAACAAGAAAGATAAATGAGAAACTCATCAAGTTTATAGTCGAGTAACAATTCAAATATGGGCTTTATTTAAATCGTGTTTCGTTTGTTTTCTTGTTAGCTCGTTTAAATTAGTAGGACTCAAACCTCAACTCGTTCGAAAGTTTATGGTTAAACTTGTTCCCGAGTACAATTAGTGACTTGAGTTCGTTTTATCTATAATTTATTATTTATTAACTATCAGACTAAAAACTTGTATAATGCATATGTATAATAATTTTTCAAAATTAAATATTAAATAGTTAATGATAGTCATGATTTAGAACTAAAAAAGAGAAACAAACAAACTTATTAAATGAAAGAACAAAAGCGAAAAAAATAATTGATAGTAATAATTAATAAAGTTTCAAGAAAGGGTCCTAATATAAAAAAACTCATCCGGTTAAATTGACACTCCTCTATACGTCGCGTATGGCTCCATACGCGGCGTATAGGATCGAATACACTGAAGACGATGAAAATTCAAGGGGGCTATCAGAGATCTATACGTCCCATATAGTCCTATACGACCCCCTATACGACACATATAAGGCTATATGATGCGTATAACAAATTTCGACACTGACTACGAGGAAAAATTCAGGGGCTGTCAGAGGGGTTATACGCTCCGTATGGCCAGGCCCCCTATACGACACGTGTAGAAATTTGTGATGTTAATTTATAATTTTGTGTTGTCTTAATATCTACACGCTTCAAGAAAACAAAAAGATATTAAGAAATAAACTTATGGAAGAATGCGAAGCGACCAAAAAAGAGGCTGATGCCTAAAGAATCATGCTTAGTGACGTTTTTATTTACCTTTTATTAATTTTAGTACGTTAGATAATCAGTGTTTTCTAATATTTCTTTAAAACAACATATACATATTTAAACAAATTAAAAACAAAGAATATAACTTATAATGTAATTATGTTATTTACCAAATTTAAAAGAATAACATTATTTAATAGGAGAAAGACGAAAAATCAAAATTTAAAACCGTTAGTCCATCCGGTATATCTCCACCACACACTACAACAACCTTGCACACTGTTTCATCCCGGTACCCACACGTGGTTATCTTGCCATCCCCTTGGTGCTAGATCAACTTCTTGTGCTCCACCCTCATCACTCCCTCCATCTCCTTTGTCCATTCACCTGTTCACGGCCCCGTTCCCGCTCCTGTCACATCAGCTCTTACTAGGCCGCCATCTCGGCTCCATCCCACATGGGTGTGGTGTCTGAATAGCGATAGCCTTAAGTACGTGATAATAAAATACACATTCCCAATATAAATTAATCGTTAAACGGAAATTCATTTTCACATAAAATAAATAATAATTTAGCTGGTTTCAAAATACGTCGAACAATAATAATCATAATTAAAAGAAAAAAAAAACAATGACTCTAGTGAACCCAATTACAAGAAACTATATTCTAAAGTAAACATTACTTAAAATTACACATAACAGAAGCACAATAATAGTAAATAGTAAACTTATAATACATTATTTCAATATGCAAACCGTTGACTCACTGATTGGCAACAACTTCCACAAACGAGAAACGACACTTATCATCATTTATTAATTTTGTTGAGCAACGGCCACGGTGGTTGGGAGGCTGTGCAGAACCACGGTCTCCACCGTCAAACCTGGTCCGAACCCAAACAGAACCCCCCAATCTAACCCCTCACCGGTGGTTGCAGCCCCATCCTCTGCAGACTTCTTCCTCATCTCATCAAGAATAAACAAAACACATGCACTTGACATGTTTCCGTACTCGCTCAACACATGTCTTGTGGCTCGCATCTTCTCCTCCTTCAGCCCCAGCTTCGCCTCCACCTGGTCCAGTATCGCTGGACCGCCCGGGTGCGCGATCCAGAAGATCGAGTTCCAGTCGGATATACCCAAAGGCGAAAACGCCTGTACTAACGCCTTCTCTATGTTCTTGGAGATCAACCCGGGGACGTCCTTAAGGAGGTGGAACGTCAGTCCCACCTCCCTAAGATGACCGTCTATTGCGCCCTCGGAATCCGGAAGGATAGTCTGAGCGGCCGAGATTAATTCAAACAACGGCCGCTCAGTCGCTGGATCCGGATCCGAGCCCACGATGACGGCCGCGGCCCCGTCCCCAAACAAAGCCTGGCCCACCAAGGAGTCAAGGTGGGTGTCGTTGGGGCCGCGGAACGTCACCGCGGTGATCTCGGAACAGACCACAAGGACGCGCGCGTCCTTGTTATTCTCCGCAAGGTCCTTGGCCATGCGGAGAACCGTGCCACCAGCAAAACACCCTTGCTGGTACATCATGAACCGCTTGACGGACGGGCGGAGACCGAGGAGTTTAGTGAGCTGGTAGTCCGCACCGGGCATGTCGACACCGGAGGTGGTGCAGACGATGAGATGCGTGATCTTCGATTTCGGTTTGCCCCATTCTTTGATGGCTTTAACCGCGGCTTCTTTACCGAGCTTCGGGACCTCGACTACTACAATGTCTTGGCGTGTGTCGAGCGACGTAGCCGCGTACTCGCATAGGTGCGGGTTCTCCTTAAGATACTCCTCGGTGAGGTGCATGTATCGCTTTCTAATCATAGACTTATCGCCTGCAAAATCCATGCATGTAGTTGTTAGTAACATGCAACTACCAAATATATACTTTTCTCATGTATCTTGCGTAATTATAAATAAAAAATAAAACTAATAGCGAATAAAAACATACACATGCGCTTGAATTTCTCTTTGAGTTCGACCATGTGTTCGCTATTGGTGATCCGAAAGTAGTAATCGGGGTAGTCGGCTTGATAGACGCAATTAGCCGGGGTCGCGGTGCCGATGGCGAGGATGTTGGCGGGACCTTGAGCCCGTTGAGCTTCTCTAATGGCAGCAATATCAATTGAGGATGCCATTGTTGTATGATCTCCGGGGTAGAAGCAGGAGAGATGAGAAAAATACAAATGAACAAGTGATGTTGAACAAAAGGTAGATTGAGTGTTGGTTATATAGAGGGAGTGGTGGTAGGTTTGCTCAACGTGTAGCACATAATATTCAACGTAATTACTTGGGTAGCCTGTGTGTGTGAGCGCGTGGGTGTCACGTATGTCATGTGGTAGATCATGTAACGTTAGAAAGAGAGCTTTAATGTACGTTTTGAGGGTAGTTACAACCAACGGTGTCAAGTGTTGTTACCTCGGGTCGGAGATTCGGTCAAATTGTAAGGTTATTTAAAGTTACACTGGTAAAACTTATTTTAAAATTAAGAGTTTGAGATCTGTTTAAGACGGATAGATGTAAATTAGTTGTGGTGTACAATTAAGAGTAGATTAGATTATGTTGAAAACTTTAATGTTATTGAAATTTGGTTTATTTTCAACTTTGCTATACGGAACATTGAAGAATTTTCAAAATGTTGTTAAGGAGAATTTAAAATTAAAGTGTTGTAAGAAGTTATATTGATAAGCTCATTAGTTAGTTTTGTTTACTCTAGCATGTAATAATGCATGGTGTGTAAAAATTTCAAATTTGTGCATGCACTTAACTTGTGACGAGAATAGAACAGTTGTATTTCTCTTAGAACAATATTCTTTTTTATATTTCATTTCTCTGCTTAAGCAGGTAGAAAAAGTTACAAAGATTAGGTGTGGGTTGATCTTAAAACCTCGGATGACCCTTGAGTTTATGTTGCTACATTACATGCATCTATTAAAACAAGATTAAGATTGTCACTATTGAAAAAAACAACTTAATGAATTCCTAACTATTCACCAAACCGTTAAATGTTAAAATGTTTAATAAGATTATAAAAATCTGTTTAAAGCAATTAAATGATTTATTAATTTTGCTTGGCATATAAACATAAGAAAAACCCTATCTCATTTCAAACACATAGAGACAGCACAAAAATATATAATACACACCCCTTGAGATTCCTAATATCCAAATCATTATATTTCCAAACCATAATAGACAATACACACCCACTCAAAGAGCCGGCTTAGACAAGCTTAACCTCAGCAATACTCGTTTACACCTTTAGTTTGAGTTAATCGAAACCAAACCAAACTCAATCTCAAACACAGCTCATTTAATAAACTAGCTCGAGGTCTATACATGTATAGCTAATCAATTAACCTTATGTGTTTAACCAAATTTATTATTAATATAAATATATATATAATGTTTTGATATACATTTATTAGAAACATGTGAGAACACCAAAATGAGAGAGGACACAAGGTAGGCCACATATTGGACGGGATTGGCAGTGTATACGTCGAAGAGAGAGAAAAAGGTGGTTAGATGCACAAGGTTGGTAGAAATTGTGGCAAGCAGGCTTCCACCATTTTTATACATTTTTCATTTTTTTTATAACGATAACGATGGTTTGGTTTGTTAAACGCTATTTCGTTTTACCGTCCTTCACTTAATAATCTCATCAATTTTTTTTTTTTTGATACTAGTGTTAAGAGGACTTTTGTTACTACACACTCGTATAATCGTACACTCATCTACTTCTACTTATAAAGGATGTCAAGTTTGTAACTCGATTATGTCAAGTTTGAACTTCCGTATTTTCTGAGGAATTTTTGATGGGGTTGTAAATCAGCCGAGTCGAGCTGACTTTTTGATCTTAAACGAGCTTAAAATGTGAGCTTTGGTTGAGTCAAGCCGGCTCGCGAGTCAACTTATTTATTTAAAAAAAAATATTTTCTTATGTTTTACACACACACACACACACACACACACACACACATATATATATATATATATATATATATATATATATATATATATATATATATATATATATATGTATGTATGTATGTATATAAACAAAATATTATTTTAAATATTTGTTTGTTTTAATTTGTTGAAACAATGAGCTCGGTTTTTTTATGAACTATGATCATCATCTAATTTTTTATTTATGTTTTATTATTAGAAGATGCTAAATTTATTGTATGTTTATGATCTATTTAAATAATATGATATAAATTTAGTTTAAAATTTATTTTTACCTCCACTCCCCTGTTTTTTTTTTTTTGCTCAGAAGTGGTAATATGTGTATTTCGTTTGAAGTTTTTTTTATACGTATTGAGTTCAACCCCCATAATGTAGGGATAGGAAAAAAAATTATGAGTTATATGACTTTCGATCTCCTCCTATATATTTGTTTAAGATTAGTCATTGAATATAAACGAGCCAACAAATGAGCTCATGAGCGAGCAAATGAGCCAGCTAACGAGTGAGCATTCGTATAGATAAAGACGATACAAAAAGAGAGACTACTTACTAGACCTAAGGAATAGAGTGGATTCTCGGATTCTCTCTCGAGGACTAAGCTTACAGAAAGGAAGAGTCGAGGACTAAGCTTACCCTCGCTATGACGAGCTGGAGTGATCGATGGTGAACATTGTCAACATGAATCGAGCTGAACTTAGCTCGAGCTCGGCTCATTTACAATCCGAATTGATTTTGAATGAGCTATTTACTAGCAAGTTCCGAGCGAGTTATAAGCCACGAGGTTTTTAAACAACTTAATCTTTGATTTATAATCATTAGACTATCAAGTCAAGTAGCACGGATTTAAATGCTTGATAATATTGGTGTAATTCAATCTTGAATAGACATTCGTTAAAAATAAGAAAAATACATCGATAAAATACTAAATTCAAAAGAATTTAGACATATTATGTAGGAAATTAATATAATACTAGTTACCAACTCGGTTGGTGCATTGTGATTGTCTCTTAGGCTTCAAAGGTTGTAATCTTAATAATTCTTATATATTTAACGTATTAATTATAAACTTATTTGTGTACTATGGGTTGTACCTAATCTTTAGTGAATTTTACTCACTTTTGATTTTTTAATTACTTTTAAATCCAATGCTTTTACAATGTATACAACTTAACCCTAATTCTTCACTTTCAACTTTGATTCATTATACTTTTCATTTTTAAAAAATATCATTACGTTTCGGTTTAAACTTTACGAGTTAACACGCCGCAACGTGTACGTGTGGCGTGATGTTTTTATGCCTATCTTTTTCCTATTTAACGACATCGTCACAACGCGTAGGTCTTAGATCAACTTAGTTATTGTTTTTAATGTTTTACATTTCACGTGCGGTGTTCAACGATTTTGTACGAGTTTTTTCGGTGTCAATGGTCGCTGATGGTGGTGTAAAATTGGTGCCGCTTGACACGGTTTTACACCCCGCCGCAACATGAGGGGCTTAATACTAGTATAAACAAAATGCAACTAAAAAGAAAAACGTGTAAACTTCTTTCACTCGTTGTCATTATAACATCATTTGTCATAAATCAATCGTTTGTACTAGGAAAATGTTTGGATTAAAAGGTGAATATAGTTTTCTTTACCAACTTTAGACAAACATAAATATATGTAGCTGATACTAATATATAATTCAAATTTACACAAAGACTCCTAGTTACAATAAATTTGCTTAAACCTATTGGGCTTTCCAAATACACCATATAGTTGCAACTTGCAAGGATAATCACATGGAGAGCCTCATCCTTAACACTGCTCGAACTCGTTCCTTCGTGTATCCGGATGAGGTCCTGAATCAAGAAGGCAAATTCACATATGAGGGGCGGTTCACTTTCGAAGGGCAGTTCACTCCTACGCACATTTTACTGCCGAAGTCCATCATTATGACCTGAAACAAAAAAAATATTTTCAATGTGAGAGTTTAAACCGAATAAATTGCATTAAAGATGTTTAATCTTTTTTAATGGAATATCTATCCTCCTACTCCATTACATCAAATTACCCCATGCATGGGTTTGAATCCGGAACCTCCCGTTGAGGAGGCAAACCTTTATCAAGTAGATTAGTCTTCACATTAACTTGAAAACGTTTACTAAAATTTATTTTTCGATTTAGTTCTTAATTTCGCTGTTACAAATCATTTTACACTTTATAACTAAGATGAGCCTTACTTGCAAACACGCAAGAATTCCCTTGCAATTAAACAAAAACACAATCTATTCCAACTCTCTTGTCCTTCATATTCTTCATTTCAGGAGACATTTTCAGGTGCTAAAGTTAATTCTGACATACATACTGCTTCAGCTGTTGTTCTCAGAAAAGCAAACGAGTTCTCTTAAGAGACTCGAACTTTGTTTTAAGAGATCTGTATGAAGTATGAATCCTCATCCAAACCTTTTCATAATTCTTGAAGTTTACTTTATTTCAATTGCAGTAGAGTTAGTAATTTGATTATTTTTTTTCATTATTGTAATAAAATAAAGGGCTTTTATTATTATTATTTTTTACGAGTGCTTTCTATAGAGAAACACTAATATTGTGTAAATGTGTCGAGTCATTCTTGATCAGATCAAGATCATTTTGTTAAAAAATTGAATTCAGAAGAGCTTGAAGTTGAAGCTCAAGTTTGTTTAATAAATGCGGGTGGGCTTGAATTTCATGCATCAAGCTTGACCATATGTATATAGATAGAATAATATTTATAATTAGCGAGGCAAGTCCGAGCTTGAAGATTTCTCATTAACCTAGCTCAAATTTCGGATATAAAGCTCAAGATAAGTCGAGTTTGAGCTTTGTTAAGTTAGTTATATCGATCTCAAGCCAGACTCATTCATGTTGTTATTTATATGGGATAACACACACATGATAATGATGATTATCGTTACATAATACTAAATTATTGTAAGGAGAAAAGGAAACAAATTTAAATCGTTTGGTTTTTTCTTATCAGTTGTTTGTGTATAGATGTTATGTTACATGCACATATGTATGTTGTATACAATAAAAGTCCTAGACACTATACATAAGAACCTTAATGTCGCAAAGATGTAAGTTTCCAAATTGACAGATTTTTAAAGAGATATAAGTATCAATAATTAAGGTTTCTACCCTAATTGTTAGAGCATCAAACTAAATATTAAAGACATAAATTAACAACCTTTAATAAATAAACATAAACAAACTAACGTAAACGAATGTAAATAAACGAGCATATTGATGTGCGTTCACGGACACAATTGAATGAACACAACCTATGTTTGTATTTGTTCATTTATCTAATTGAACAAAAATCATTGTTCATGCCGTTCATTTATATAACGAATGAACGTAAATGAACTTCTATCATCGACTCATCATACATGTGTTTTGTTGCTCTTAGAATTTTAGGTCTATTTGACGCGTTTACCCACCATTCCATCTTACCAGGAGTGAGTGTGCATATAAGGATGATAATGACACAATTATGAGTAATTTCGGCTTATACTCGACTGTAAACACAATATCTCAACCTCAAGCTAATACCCGTTGCGTAATTATCCATCGAGTATCTAGCATATCTGCAAATATCAAATAGTTTGTTATAATACCTTAAAATTTTATTTTAATTCATCTAACTCTGTGAATTATCACTGATTTTTTTAACGGTTAATTTTTATTAATTATCAGTAATTAATTAAACATGTTTGACACTTTGACTTAGATAATTATTTATATAATAGTAATTACCAACTTAGTTGGGCATTATGGTTTATAACTTATATTTTGTAATTATAACTTACTTTGTTTTTTCTTTTATTTTTTTACTTTTAACCCTATAGTTTTCATATTTTACATTTAACAATAATATTTTTTTTCACTTTTAACTTACTTTGACTCTTTTACAAATTTTTCATTTTATGTCTCGATATAAACTTTTTCAAGTTAACATACTGCAACATGCGTTTGTGGTTCTATAGTTTTACTTCTATTTTTTCTAGTTTAACGGTCGCGTTGTATTTTACGTTTCGTTCTAATTTATACACATTAATGCACACGTCGAACGCACGTGCATGGTTCAACGTTTTTACGTCTATTTTTGTTCGGTTTTAATTTTTTTGTTTTATGAGGTTTTTGGTGTTAATGGTCGCTAGTAAGGTGTGACATTGATGTTAATTGTATTTTTTTATGGTCTCACCGCAACACGTGGGGCTGAATACTAGTATATTACTAATTATCAACTTATTTATGCATTATAGTTTGTATCTAAGCTTTGGTGGGTTGTATTGTTTTTTCTTTCTTTTTTAAATAATTTTCTTACTTTTAAGTTTTAACGCCAATACATTTTTACAATTTACGAGTTAACATGTTACAACGTGCATGTGTGGTTTAATGTTTTTGCGCATATTTTTAGTTTCCCGTTTAACGGCCCATCACAACACGTTAGTTTTAGATCGACTTAGTTATTGTTTTTAATGTTTTATGTTTCACATGTGGGGTTCAACGTTTTTTTACGTCTACACTCTGTTTGATTTTAATTTCCCGTTTTTATTTCTATTTTAATACGAGTTTTTCTGTTATTGATGGTCTCTAATGATGATTTGAAATTGGTGCTACCTGTCATGGTTTTACGCTCATGCCATAACGCGAGGTGCTTCATATTAATTTTTTTATTTGTCTTTCTTTCTGATATATATCGACTTCATAGTATTGATGATAAAAATAAAATCATAACTAAACACCACTAAGATTGTTTGTCTCTGCGTGCGGTGTGGTTTTTGAGCATATTCTTTTTAAGATGGAATCCAATATGAGGATTGGTTTATTTTAATTTAAACTATTACACACAGTGTTTTGGTATGTATCAAGAGAATCATTAAGATGAATGAGAGAGAATCAAAGATGGCGAGAAATTAAATAAATATTTAATTACACGGGTGATCTTGTTATTAGCTCTGATTTCACTTTTGATTCTTGATTTTTTTAAATTACAAGGTTGGTTCAATAATTTGTACAAACATAACAACGATAGTCCCTGAAGTTAATGGACGTTAATTATAAATGCATGTGAAATGACAAAAATACCATTACCCACCACACCAAACATCCCTTCACCTTTTCTTCTTCACCATCTACACTATTATCTCTTACCACCATCAAAGCATCCACCTTCAATCACCACCACCACCAGCACCACCTTCAACCACCACCACCACCTTCAACCACCATCACCACCGCCACCACCTTCAACCACCGTCACCACCACCACCACCTTCAACCTTCAACCTTCAACCACCACTAACACCACCTTCAACCACTACTACCAGCACCACCTTCAACCTTCAATTACCACCATCACTAACCACAACCTTTTAAAATCGTCGACCACCATCACCAATCGGATCTATCTTTGTTTTTGTTGGTGGTGGCTGAAGGGTTTTGACTCGGGTACCGAAAAGAGAGGGTGGTGAAGATGGACGGGACAATGGTGTCATACACGTGGTCATCTTTCTAGTGAGGTGGTGGTGAAGATGAATTGACGTGGGGTAAAGGTGAGTCGCCAGCAAAGAAGGGGGCGGTGGATGAAAATAGTGACCGGTGAAAGAGAAATTGAGTATAGGGATATTTTAGTCATTAAAGAAAATTTAAAGTCAATTTAATGTCCATTCACTTCAAGGGCCATTTTTGTTATGTTTGTGTAAAGTGACAACCTTGTAATTCCAAAGAGTTAAGGACCAAAAATGAAATCAGGCTTAACCACACGGACCACCCGTGTAATTAAGTCTTAAACAAAATAAGGGATTGTAATAACAACAAATAAAAATAACTAAATTTAAAAATAATTATATTGAATTAGAGAGGTATTTAATAAAAATGTTATATAATCATATTTCAAATCTTTTTGGTAATCTTAGAATGACCACTGTTTTTAAAAGTTATAATAAGAAGAGTATTGGATTTTAATAATTCTATTTTTCATTTATTGATCGAGATTAATCCCAACTCTGAAAATATTTATACACACTCCTAAGTTTGAGCTCATTTTCCTTCAATGATCCATTACTAACGGAGAGTTAACGCTCGTTAAATTTTTTTTTTATGAAATGTAGCCAACTTTGAGCTTATTATTAACTCCGCCCTGCTACCATCAGATCTATTTCTCGATGTCTAGCCTCCGTCATTACCCGAAACCTACATCCAACAAGTCAAGTGATTGAGATCAGGATGTTTTGATTGACAGTTTTCAGGGTGTAAAAGTTTTAGATTGACGGACCTCATAGTAAAATTTAACTTTTTGCTTAGTGTTTTGGCAACATAAGCAATTTAAGTTATCAAAACCCTAACGTGGTTAACTCTCAGTTGGTAAGGAATTATTTGAGGAAAATAATGTTAAAGTTAGATGTGTTCATAAACATTACCTGAGTTTGGATTAATCCCAACCAATAAGTAAAAATTGGTATTAATAAAGTCCAATGATAATCGAATTATTAGCACAAATAATAATAGTAAGTTTTTTAAACATGTATCAGGTTGTGTATATTTTTGAATCCAGAAACTTTAAATAAAAAGATCAGAAAATAAAATCAATATTTATCTGTATTGATTGTTATTTTCTTTTTAATAATATGTTAAAACTCATATATTACAGAGATGTAATAGAGATATTAAATTAAATAGTGAGTACCTAACATTAATCTAATCATGTGAGTAAAACTTCTTCTTATTGCGAAATAAGAACATGAGCTTCCTCATGATTGCGAATCGGAAGGAACTATGATTCTTTTCCAAATTGAGAAGAAAATAAATAATTTGGTTAAATTTTTATTAAAAATAACATGTGTAAATTATGAAAAGATTATGAATTGAAAGAGACTAAGATTCTTCTTTTAATTGTGATGAAACAAGTGTTTTAGATTCATAATCACCATGATTCACATGCTACTATGAAAGGGACAACATTAACCTGAAAAGACATTGCGAGAACGTAGGTAAGCTGGTTGGCCATAAAGAAACGGCAAATCAGAATTTGAGATCATGGGAAGAGGACATATGTTCTCTAGTTCCTTAGAGGATTCACAGTGGGTTCCTTATCTTTATTCATATAATTACACTAAAAATCATTATATTTTTTCTTTCCTTTTCAATTAAATACTACTTTTTATATCCTTATCATTACTTTTTTCTCTCTTTTTCACGCACAATCACTTGAAAAATATTAAAAAAATTATAAGGATTAAACAGTGATTTTTCAAATATACCAATTTACAATAACATTTTCTATCTCCTTCACTCACAACCACTTAAAACTATTTCATATAATATACCAAAAACACTCATGTAAGAAACATTATACTAGGTCAATTTATGAAATTGACCAAGTGTAAGAAACATCTACGGATGAACATTTTGTTCTTCAGTGGATTTATTTCTTACAAGTAATTTTACATCCGAAGATCTTCTGCGGATGAAGAACCAAAAAAGAAGTTTCCTTCGGAAGAACAAGACTCCTTCGGAAGAACAATACTTCTACGGAAGAACAAATCATCTACGGAAGAACACATCATCTACGGAAGAACAGATTCCTACTGAAGACACTGTTCATGCGGAGTCCAAACACTTGTATAATACAAGTGTTACAAGTCAACAAGGCAGTTATGCGAATCCCGAGAAATCCGATGATTCCTTAACTGAAACAAATCAAATCTTAAGAGATCCGATATTTCCTATAACTGAAACATCACTGTCTATATATATGGATCCTAGGTTTCGATTCAAAGACGATTGTTAGACGATTGATTGATCGACAGCAGCAATAGCAATACGACAATCACTTCAAAGTCTCTCAATCAAACCCTAGCAGCCATCACATCATAGCATACTTTAATATCATTCATTCATTATATTTGTAATCATTAACATGTTCTAATGAAATACTGATTAATCATTAATTGTGTTTTGTTACGTGTGTTCTTGATCATTTATTGATATTTAAAGATATTTAAAACAATTAAACCAAATCAACGTTGATTCCACAAACGTTGACTTGACATCAACCGACACTGATAATTCCTGTTGACGATCCTTGGATTCACAAGTATAATGTTTTTTCGTCCCTGACGTTTTGTTAAATTTGTCATTTCAATCCAAAAACTTTTTTTGTTGTCATTTCAGTCACTGTAGTTTATCAAATATTGTCATTTTCATCAACTCCACTAACTCCGTCAATATCTCCATTAAATATGAGTGTTGTGAATCCAAGGATCGCAATCAGGAATTATCAGCGTTGGTTGAAATCAAGTCAACGTTTGCGGAAACAACGTTGGCTTGGTTTAATTGTTTGTAATAAATTTCAATATCAATAAAGATTCAAGAACACAGTGAAAGAAACACAATTAATGAATGAGCAACGTTTAAATTCAAATGTATTTCATTAAAACAAGTTAATGATTACAAATAATGAACGAATGATATTAAATTTTATGTTGAATGATGTGATGGCTGCTAGGGTTTGGTTGTGTGATTTGATGTGATGTTTTCTGCTGTGGAATTGTCATATTCCTATCGCCGTCGTCGTCATCGATTCTAAACCTAGGATCCATTTATATAGACAATGATGTTTCTGTTAAGAAAACACCGGATCTCTTGGGATTTGAATTGTTTCTGTTAAGGAATCATCGGATTTCTTGGGATTCGCATAACTGCCTTGTTGACTTGTTGACTTGTAACACTTGTATTATACAAGTGTTTGGACTCCGCAGGAATATTGTCTTTCGTAGATGTTTGTTCTTCCGCAGAAGTCTTGTTCTTCCAAGGGTACATTGTTCTTCCGAAGCAATCTTGTTCTTTCAAAGCAATCTTGTTCTTCCAAAGCAATCTTGTTCTTTCAAGGGGACATTGTTCTTCCGAAGCAATCTTGTTCTTCCGAAGCAATCTTGTTCTTCCGAAGCAATCTTGTTGTGACATCTCGTAAATTTTATTAACTTAGAAGTTACCTTTGTTAAATCTTACAAGGGGTCTTTTATGCCATTTTGAAGCTTTGGGGTTGTTATATTAAATAATTAATTTGGTGATTAATAAATTAATATAATAATAATAACATAATAAGTGATATAATGTTTGCTTATTATTATAAAATTTAAAGTGGTGATAATCTTGAATAAAATAATCACTATTAATATTATAATAATATTAATAACAATAATAATAATAACAACAAGATTAATAATAATAATCATAATAAGTGTTAACCTTTGAAATAAATAAAAATAATATAAGTTCTATTATTTTAAAACTTGTATTTAATTAGTTTTAGCATAAAATAATACCATTTTAAACTTCAGGGTTTAAAGTGTAAATTGTTTACAACTAAATCAAAACTTTAAAACTCAAACGGTAACCCTTGGAAACCTCAGGGACCATTTGTGTCAACTTTAGAAACAACCCAAACCAAATCCCCCAACCCCGCTTTTCCGGTGGCCGGCTCCGGCGGCCCTCCGGCGAAGCTCCGGTCGCGTCACAACATGCGAATCTCATCGTTTTTATTCCAATTCAACCGTTCCAAACGTTACTAGAATGCAATTCGAGCCTATAACATCATTTAAACATCATTTAATCAAGTTAATCATCGGTTACAAGGGCCGATTTATTTCATAACCGAAACTCTCTTAAACTCAAAACCGTTCGAGACTTAAACACCAATAATATTCCAATTACTTCAGGAATATCGAACTTCTATCTATTACTAATCAAACAAAACTCCCAATTTCACCTGAGACAAACAATTGCAACGAATTCGAGTACCTTCTTTAGTCGCGACCTACCTGCAACTTGAACCCTATCCTCTGGTTTTCAATTTCGGAAATTGATAGAGGGCTTTGGTTCACCTGGGTCTTTATATGCTTTCTGCAAAAGGAATTGGATTATCGTGCACATTCTCATCGTGAACCGAATTCGACCGGGCCGCAAGTGTTCTTCATTCGTTCTTATAGTGGCCAACTTTCGAATCGGGTAATTAAACGTTGATATATACTCGTTTTCATACATAGAACAGAAGCCCTAAGCTTAATTTCATTAACATCAACGATTTGATGTTCAATTTGGTCCAAATCGTTCTAGGGTTCATATGGAAATTGGGGGTTGAACCATTTAATGTTTAAAGGATTTAAAAAGAAAATTATAACCGAATATGGGCTATAGCCCAACTGGTAACTCTTGAACCTGATTGGCAAGAGGTCCCGGGTTCGAACCGGGCCTCTGCCATTCTTTTGTTTTTAATTGTTTTTTTTGTATAATTTATGATTTAGAAAATTATTATTATATTAATAAATTACAATAATAATTATTTTGTTAATTAAAATATTTCAGAAAATACTAAGTTAATTTTTAAAGGTTTAAACACATATAATTCTTAGATTTAATTAATTAATATATATGTAAATTGTTACTAAGTTATTTATGTTATAAATATATTATGATTCAATGATTATTTAAATAATTAATTATGCAAATGATTATTAAAAATAATTATTTAAATAATTAATTATTCAATAATATATTTAACCATTTTAAATCATAAATAGTTAATAAATTTATTCGGTAACTTTTATTTAAATTCTTGAAATTTGTAAAATCATGTAATTTGTTTTGCTCTTATATTTTTTTAGGCTTTGTATTATATTATAAAAACCTTTGTGGTAAATCATTTTAAAAGCCCAAAACGCTATAAAATTATTTTAAATAATTCTAACGTCCTTTAAATAAGTATTTAATTAATTATCTCTTTTCACATATTATACTTGATCTTTATTTAAAACAATAAATTAAATTGTTGAATCATTTTAATTATTACTGGTATTAATTGATTTATACCATCTTTGTTAAACTAAAATGTAAGCGATCCATTATTTTATTATTTAAACCCCCCAAATTCCTAATTGAAACCCTAGTTCACACTTATTCGTTAATCTTATTATTTAAACTTAAAACTTGTAAATATATACATATTTAGGTACCTCGTGAAGGTTTACTTTGGAACGTCGCTTATTATTCATATTAAACATCTCTTATATACTTATTGAACATGTGAGTTTTCCTTGCCCCTTTTTACTTTATTCCACACTATTTTGGGGTGAAACATGATACTTATACATCGTACACTTGTAAACGTTTGAGACTTGTAAGCACATGCAATTCATCTTATTATTTTGTCATGGTTATTTGTGTGTTGTAAGTGTTTATATGAGATACATAGTTTGTTTACAATCATTAACTATTGCTAGCCTGGCGACGTCTTAGATCTTTGGGCCTGACAAGCCTATTTGGTGCTAAAGTCGAGGTATTGCCGACTCCTAGGGGCCGTACGCTTGTGCACTAGGGAACCAAATACACTTAGCCAATCTTTTATACTTGTAATCAAGTCGAGGTTTGGTTGTAACGATATGTGTTCTATAACCTTACTAGCTTATAATCCATGACATGAATTGCTACTTGTAACCTTTTTCATATTATGTATGAAAACCTTGGAAACTCACCAACTATTTTTAGTTGACTCTTATTTTTATCATGTTTCAGGAAACCCCCAAGTTTAAAGTGGATTTTTGAAGCTTGCAATAAAACTGGGACTTGGACCTAGTTAATGAATAAAATGTTTATGAAATGTTTAGTCTTGTTTGGAACTTATTTCATGTTTGAGACTTATGCTTGTATTTCATTTTAAGACTTATGATAATAATATTTGCAATTTAATTATAGCGTTATGTGGCTGTGAACAATCTTAACCCTCACATCTCGACGTTTCCGCCGTCAAGGTTGGGGTGTGACAGATTGGTATCAGAGCCCATAACTATAGGGATTTAGATTATTAGAAATGGTGACCTAGACTATAGTTGCATGAACCTCATAGAAAGCTCATTATACTTTGTGCTTACTTATTGTTTGCATGCTACATAATGCTATGCCTTTTGTGCAACTTGATGCCTTAGCATAGGATTGCCTTATGTATGTTTAAACTTAGTTACTTGTCTCCCTAAACTTAACTTTGACTCTTTGACTCTCCCCGACAAATGAACTTCCTAAACCTATTCTCAACGACATATAGAATCTACACTTATCATCTGGGTTCAATTCCTTAGACTCTATGTCTAATCTATGAAAATCTCATCAAGGTTTTGATTTCATAAACCAAAGAAATTTGTGTGACACATAGACACCTGTATTCTGGATTTCCTGGCAAAAGGCCTTCGGGCTAAGGCAAGCATATCGTATAAATCTCATTGCGAGACCAGTTATGCTTACCTGGGGATTTCTGAGATGAGTGATAAACTATGGTCAACATACACAAGTCTCTAAGGCAAATGGGTCAATTTACCTTGACGTGTCAACGATTCCAAATGGTAATGCGTTACCAAATGGAACCATCCTCTTTGATTCTTAAAAATCCTTGATTTTCTTGAACTGGTTTATCACCAAAGTATCAATATCTCCTCATGTTAACATACATAATGTTTCTGTTAATATTTGTAACACCCAGAAATTTATTATTTTGAAGCCGGCGAAGAAAGAAAAGAAATAAAGTCCAAAGTCGAGGGACCAAACTCGCAAACGAAGAAAAGTTGGGTAATGTGGTGATATATGTAGGGAGAGGGCAGCCCACTCTCCCCACACTTCACATATTTCAGATTTGAGAGGAGGAGAAGAGAGAAAGAAGAGAAAAAGGGTGAAAAGTGGTGTTTCGGGTGATTCGGGTGTCCAAATCCGTCGAGTAGCAAGCCAAATCGAAGCTCTTGTCTTTGTGCTCGATTGTGTGAGTTCTAGGACCCCACTTTTACTCGTTTTCAACTGATTTTGGGGCTGGAAAGTGTTCAAAACCCGTTTTTATGTGTGTGTATGTTTGACCCATTTGGGTGTGATGTGTATGATGTGTTTAGAGTATGATTTCGGGCTTGTGTGTGCTTGTATGGTGTTATGGTATGCATTCCTAAGGTCCAGGAGGGTTGATTTAGGCTTAGAATGGGTTTGGATGAGCTTGGAGGCCGAAAATGGCAGATTGGGTTCGGGATGAACTCCATTCTGCATCAGCTAGGGCTAGGCGACCGAATGAAGGCCATACGGCCGAATGAGGGCGATTGAAGGTCATTCGCACGATTGAGATTCAGTCGCACGACTGGGAGTCCATTCGCATGAAGGTTGTACGACTGAGGGTTCAGTCGCATAGATGCTTAGTCTCATGAGTCCATTCGCATGAGGTTAGTCGCATAGGTGCCCATTCGCAGTAATCCCATTCGCACAAGGTCCATACGCACGATTGGATGCTCATTCGCATAGATGTTCATCCGCATGAGTTCAGTCGCATGATGTTCAGTCGCATGGAGGCCATGCGATTGAAGAGTGTCCATACGCCCGATAGGGCTGTTGCACTCGAAGGAATGTGTAGTTTGACTTCTGGCCTTCGGGGTAAGGTGCAGATGTAAGTTTTGACGTAATGTAACCCGTAGAGCATGTAAGATGAATGTTATGGCCTTAAAGAGAGCATGTAGGGCATGAGGATGATGATGTTGCATGTTTATGCATATTATGAATGTATGATGTTGCCCTGTATGATGATGATGAATGTGTATGAATGTTCCTTATTATGATGTATGCTTATCTTTCTTGTGGCTTTACATGTCATGTTAATGAATGAATGAATGAAGTATTATGTAATGTAAAGCGAAAGATAATGAAAGAGGAACATGAAGTAAGAATGCATGCATTAATGAACGATGAATGAACGAATGAAAGGCTTGCAAGCATATATATTGGGGTGAGCGACTTTGTGTTGCAAAAGACTCGGATGAAGTGCAATCATTTAGATTGCCTATGAGGTGAGCAACCTTGTCGTTGCAAAAGACTCGAGTAAGAGCTATCGTGATGTTGCCTTGGGGTGAGCAACCTTGTTGTTGCAAAAGACTCGGATAGCTTGCTATCGTGATGGGCAATTGGGGTGAGCAACCTTAGGGGTGCAAAAGACTCGGATAGCGTGCAATCATTGAGATTGCCATTGAGGTGAGCGACCATGTTGTCGCAAAAGACTCGGAAGACAGAATGAACGAAAAAAATGGAAGATAATGAATGAGATGAAAGATAATAATGAAATTATCTGTGTATACGTATGTTGCATGATCGCATGATAAAAGGAACGGTTTTCAATGAAAGTAAAGTATATTTATTTTATAAAACTAGAACTCACTCAGCAACGCTGACTTTTATTGCATTTTCCAGTTGGCAGGTAAATGATTGCTGAGGATGGCACGGCAAGGCTACTCGGCTCTTTTGGGATGGCATCCAATTATATAGATTTTGTAATGTAATGCAAACATGAATTTTGTAACCGGATAATGATGTATTATTTGGCAAAAGTAATTATAATGAAACGTGATGTCATTTTTGAATGTTCCGCTGCAATGATTTCTTAATGTAATGTAATTATATGTTTTATGTGCGATGAATGACCAACTGTAAGCGTCCCGGGAACGGGGCCTTACAAGTTGGTATCAGAGCCAAAGTTTAAGTGAAATGGGTAAATTTTCAAAATAAACCTTAACTTAAACTGAGAATGGGACGGAAGGGGAATGGGATGCCAAACTGAGTAGCTGCGTGCCATCAGGTATTTTCTTAAGTTAACCGGTTTACGTGCGCATGGTATATGTTATGTGTTGTATGTAGATTTGAATACTGATGTAGTCAGGACAGGTAATACTTGGGGTATGAAGAGTACAGTAAGTGGCTAATCACAACTGGCCACTGTAATTAGGGACTTACTATACTTGACATAAACTGAGTTGTTTCCTTGAATGACCGTGTTGGTGTTTGAATCTTTCAGTGTGTTAGAGAATGGCTGGTGGTAGATCTTCTAGAGCTTCTAGGGGTGGAGGCCGCGATGGCCCTGTTGCTGAACCACGCCCTAAGAGAGGAAGGCCTAGGGCTGAGAAAGAGGTTCCTGCAGAACCTGAGACTCCTCATCCAGAAGCTGGAGATGAGAGTGCGAACTTAAGGGCCTCGGTAAAGGAGGCTGTTGTGGAGGAAGTACATCAGGTCATGCAGACAATCTTACCGTCTGTAGTGACCGAAGTCATCAAAGCTGTGAAGGAGGGAGAAAGAAAGGAGAGAAACCGGGCCTCGGGGGAGCAACCGGAGCCTGAAACGATTTTCTCCGATAATGAGGAGGAAGAGGAAGAGGAGCCTGTGCGAGAGGTGGCACGAGGCTGTAACTATGGGGTGTTTATGCGATGCAAGCCCCCTACTTTTGATGGTAATGGTAATGCTGCTGCTGCTCACCGATGGGTGAGGGAAATGGAGGCTGTTCTCAACATCAGCGAGTGCTGAGAGGATCAGAAAGTCAAGTTTGCCACCCACTCCTTCGTGGACTCGGCACTATGCTGGTGGGACAACATTGTCCAAGCAGAGGGTAATCGGGCGATCGGGAGAATGAGGTGGCCCGAACTGAAGAAGATGGTGATCGAGGAGTTTTGTCCTCATCGGGAAATGGATAAGGTTGAGAGGGAGTTTCTGCAACTGGAGGCGGGAACCATGACACACCAACAGTACACCACGAAGTTCAACGAGATGGCACGTCTGGTGCCGGATCAAGTGACACCTCTGTCCCGAAAGATCAAGAGGTATATACAGGGTTTGCCGGCGGATATTCGCAGGCACATGATCGCCGCCCGGCCGAGCACGTTTAGGTCGGCGGTGGATTTGGCGGGAAGATTGTATGATGAGAGGACGGTGGTGGTGACTGATGGTGGCAGGAAGAGCGGTGGTGACCGGAACTGGCAGGGGAAGAGGTTTGGTCGGGGTAATGCCTCGACGGGTAATAAGAAGGCACGGGTGGATGATCGCCGTGTGGTCACGTCAGGTGCGGGGTCGAGAAGGTGTGGCAAATGTGGACGGGAGCACAGCGGGGAGTGCAGGTTTGGATCGAACTTGTGCTTCAGGTGTGGAAAGGCGGGGCACATGGCAAAGGACTGTCGTGCGGTCCGATGCTTTAACTGTGGTGAAGAGGGTCACATGCTCAAAGATTGTAAGAAGCCGAGGGCTGAGAGTTCAGGGGCAAAGAGGACGGGATGTGATGGACCGAGGGCGAGCGCCAGGGCATTCACCATGACACAGGAGGAAGCTAGAACGGACCCTGATGTCGTGTCCGGTACGTTTCTGGTGAACCAAACTTTAGCTTCTGTGTTATTTGATTCGGGTGCTAGTAAGAGTTTTATTTCTGCTGCTTTCTGTGCTAAGCTGCCTGTTAGTAGTAGACGTGTTGATGCGCCCTTTGATGTAGAAACTGCCATAGGTAAGTCTACCAGGATTTCTGAGATGATAGAGAATTATGATGTGGAGCTCGAGGGTCATAAGTTTCCTGTTAGACCGTTTGTGATGACCTTAGGTGGTTTTGATTTGGTTCTTGGGATGGATTGGTTAGCGGACTTCGAGGCGAACATTGTGTGTCGCAAGAAGATGATTCGGTTGTCGGCGCCTGACGGTAGTTCAGTAACAGTTTATGGCGATCGGGTTACTACGATTCCGAAGGTGATCTCGATGGCAGTGGCGGGAAAGTGTATGAGGCGTGGATGTAGTGCCTACTTGGCCTACGTAAAGGATGTGGATACGCCAACACCACAACTAGCTGATGTACCGGTTGTGTGTGACTTTCCAGATGTGTTCCCAGAAGACTTATCAGGAGTGCCACCTGACAGAGAGATTGAGTTTCAGATTGATTTGATACCGGGTGCCCAACCTGTTGCCAAGGCACCGTATCGGTTGGCTCCGACTGAGATGAAAGAGTTGATGGAGCAGTTGCAAGAGTTGCTTGATAAGGGGTTCATTCGACCGAGTATCTCTCCTTGGGGTGCTCCGGTCTTGTTTGTAAAGAAGAAGGACGGTAGTATGAGGATGTGCATCGACTACCGCGAGCTGAACAAGTTGACAGTGAAGAACCGATACCCCTTGCCGAGGATAGATGATTTGTTTGATCAGCTTCAGGGTGCCAGTTGGTTTTCAAGGATAGATCTTCGATCTGGTTACCATCAGTTGAAGGTGAAGGAGCAGGATATTCCTAAAACAGCTTTCCGTACGCGCTATGGTCACTACGAGTTTCTTGTTATGTCTTTTGGCTTGACCAACGCGCCAGCTGCTTTTATGGATTTGATGAACCATGTGTGTCGGCCTATGTTGGATAAATCAGTGATTGTGTTTATTGATGATATCCTGATTTACTCGAGGAGCGAAGCAGAGCATGCCGGTCACATTCGGGAAGTTCTAGAGACGTTAAGAAGGGAGAAGCTGTATGCTAAATTCTCCAAGTGCGCGTTCTGGTTGCGCGAAGTTCAGTTCTTGGGTCACGTGGTGAATCCCGATGGGATTATGGTGGACCCGGCAAAAGTGGAGGCGGTTATGCAATGGAAGTCACCAAAGACGCCATCCGAGATTCGCAGTTTCTTGGGTTTGGCGGGTTATTATAGAAGATTTATCCAAGACTTCTCCAAGATTGCTTCTCCACTGACTAAGTTGACCCGAAAGGATGTGAAGTTCGTATGGGGTCAAGCGCAAGAAAAGGCGTTTGAAGAATTGAAGGCAAGATTGACTCAAGCTCCTGTTCTGTCGTTACCCGATGGAAGTGAAGATCTGGTAGTTTATTCCGATGCTTCTTACTCGGGGTTGGGGTGTGTGTTAATGCAGAGAGGGAAGGTTATAGCTTATGCATCCCGACAGTTGAAGGTTCATGAGGTCAATTATCCTACTCATGACTTGGAGCTGGCAGCCGTGGTCTTTGCTTTAAAGATTTGGAGGCACTATCTTTACGGGACGAAGTGCACTATATTTACTGACCACAAGAGTCTGAAGTACTTCTTTGAGCAGAAGGATCTGAACATGAGGCAGAGGCGGTGGTTGGAACTTATAAAGGATTATGATTGTGAGATCCACTACCATCCGGGCAAAGCCAACGTGGTGGCTGATGCCCTTAGCCGGAAAGAGAGGCCCGAGCCGATTCGGGTGAAAGCGTATCAGCTGATCATGACCTCCGATGTGATGAAGCAGGTTAAGGAGTTTCAAGATGAGGCGCTGAAAGAAGATTATCTTAACTCTGAAAGAATGAGAGGTCTGGTTGGAGAATTGGGTGAAAATACGTTCGGTGTTAGAACCCGATTCGATCGTGTGTGGGTTCCTCGTTTTGGGGATCTACGGGGGAAGATAATGGATGAAGCTCACAAGACACGGTACTCCATTCATCCCGGAGCCACGAAGATGTATCATGATATGAAGAAAGATTATTGGTGGCCGGGTATGAAGCGCGATGTGGTGGAGTATGTGAGTAAGTGCCTTACTTGCTTACAGGTGAAGGCCGAGCATCAAAAGCCGTATGGGAAGATACAACCTTTAAATATACCGGAATGGAAGTGGGAGCACATCACCATGGATTTCATTACCAAGTTGCCGCGTACTCCGAAAGGGTACGATGCCATATGGGTGATAGTTGATCGTTTGACGAAGAGTGCTCACTTCCTACCGATCCGCGAGACATATTCATCTGAGAGGTTGGCTGATCTGTTCATCAAGGAGATTGTGACTCGTCATGGTGTGCCGGTGTCTATCGTGTCGGATCGCGACACTCGGTTTACATCTAAATTCTGGAAGAAGTTCCACGACGCTATGGGGACGAGGTTACATATCAGCACGGCTTATCATCCCCAGACTGATGGTCAGTCAGAAAGGACCATTCAGACACTGGAAGACATGCTTCGGGCATGTGTGATTGATTTTGGCGGAAGTTGGGATGACCACCTACCGTTAGCCGAATTCTCATACAACAACAGTTATCATGCCAGCATTGGCATGCCTCCATATGAGATGCTATACGGTAGGAGATGCAGAACGCCCGTTTGTTGGGGTGATATTGGTCAGAAGGAATTGGGAAGCGTCGAGGTAATTGAGGCTACGACTGAGAAGCTTGAGAAGATCAAAGCCTTCATGAAGGCGGCCAAAGACAGACAGAAGTCGTATGCTGACAAACGGCGCAGGCCGATTGAGTTCCAGGTGGGTGACCGGGTTATGTTGAAGGTCTCACCTTGGAAGGGCATCATTCGCTTCCGAAAGCGGGGCAAGTTGAGCCCAAGGTATATAGGCCCTTTCCGAATCATTGCTCGAGTAGGAGAGGTGGCCTATAGACTGGAGTTGCCAGATGAGTTAAGTGGAATTCACCCGACATTCCATGTATCTCATCTAAGGAAGTGCTTAGCAGATGAAGATATGATTGTCCCATTGGAAGATATCGAAGTGGATGAACGGCTCAATTATGTGGAGCAACCAGTGGCAATCATCGACCGAAAGGAGAAAAGGCTAAGGAATAAAGTGGTTCCTCTTGTGCGTGTACAGTGGAAGCACAGGAAGGGATCCGAGTCAACGTGGGAGACTGAGGAAGAAATGAGACAACATTATCCACGTTTGTTCGAAGAATAACAGGTTTCGGGGACGAAACCTATTTAAGGGGGGTGGACTTGTAACACCCGGAAATTTATTATTTTGAAGCCGGCGAAGAAAGAAAAGAAATAAAGTCCAAAGTCGAGGGACCAAACTCGCAAACGAAGAAAAGTTGGGTAATGTGGTGATATATGTAGGGAGAGGGCAGCCCACTCTCCCCACACTTCACATATTTCAGATTTGAGAGGAGAAGGAGAGAAAGAAGAGAAGAAAGGGTGAAAAGTGGTGTTTCGGGTGATTCGGGTGTCCAAATCCGTCGAGTAGCAAGCCAAATCGAAGCTCTTGTCTTTGTGCTCGATTGTGTGAGTTCTAGGACCCCACTTTTACTCGTTTTCAACTGATTTTGGGGCTGGAAAGTGTTCAAAACCCGTTTTTATGTGTGTGTATGTTTGACCCATTTGGGTGTGATGTGTATGATGTGTTTAGAGTATGATTTCGGGCTTGTGTGTGCTTGTATGGTGTTATGGTATGCATTCCTAAGGTCCAGGAGGGTTGATTTAGGCTTAGAATGGGTTTGGATGAGCTTGGAGGCCGAAAATGGCAGATTGGGTTCGGGATGAACTCCATTCTGCATCAGCTAGGGCTAGGCGACCGAATGAAGGCCATACGGTCGAATGAGGGCGATTGAAGGTCATTCGCACGATTGAGATTCAGTCGCACGACTGGGAGTCCAGTCGCATGAGGGTTGTACGACTGAGGGTTCAGTCGCATAGATGCTTAGTCGCATGAGTCCATTCGCATGAGGTTAGTCGCATAGGTGCCCATTCGCAGTAATCCCATTCGCACAAGGTCCATACGCACGATTGGATGCTCATTCGCATAGATGTTCATCCGCATGAGTTCAGTCGCATGATGTTCAGTCGCATGGAGGCCATGCGATTGAAGAGTGTCCATACGCCCGATAGGGCTGTTGCACTCGAAGGAATGTGTAGTTTGACTTCTGGCCTTCGGGGTAAGGTGCAGATGTAAGTTTTGACGTAATGTAACCCGTAGAGCATGTAAGATGAATGTTATGGCCTTAAAGAGAGCATGTAGGGCATGAGATGATGATGTTGCATGTTTATGCATATTATGAATGTATGATGTTGCCCTGTATGATGATGATGAATGTGTATGAATGTTCCTTATTATGATGTATGCTTATCTTTCTTGTGGCTTTACATGTCATGTTAATGAATGAATGAATGAAGTATTATGTAATGTAAAGCGAAAGATAATGAAAGAGGAACATGAAGTAAGAATGCATGCATTAATGAACGATGAATGAACGAATGAAAGGCTTGCAAGCATATATATTGGGGTGAGCGACTTTGTGTTGCAAAAGACTCGGATGAAGTGCAATCATTTAGATTGCCTATGAGGTGAGCAACCTTGTCGTTGCAAAAGACTCGAGTAAGAGCTATCGTGATGTTGCCTTGGGGTGAGCAACCTTTTTGTTGCAAAAGACTCGGATAGCTTGCTATCGTGATGGGCAATTGGGGTGAGCAACCTTAGGGGTGCAAAAGACTCGGATAGCGTGCAATCATTGAGATTGCCATTGAGGTGAGCGACCATGTTGTCGCAAAAGACTCGGAAGACAGAATGAACGAAAAGAATGGAAGATAATGAATGAGATGAAAGATAATAATGAAATTATCTGTGTGTACGTATGTTGCATGATCGCATGATAAAAGGACGGTTTTCAATGAAAGTAAAGTATATTTATTTTATAAAACTAGAACTCACTCAGCAACGCTGACTTTTATTGCATTTTCCAGTTGGCAGGTAAATGATTGCTGAGGATGGCACGGCAAGGCTACTCGGCTCTTTTGGGATGGCATCCAATTATATAGCTTTTGTAATGTAATGCAAACATGAATTTTGTAACCGGATAATGATGTATTATTTGGCAAAAGTAATTATAATGAAACGTGATGTCATTTTTGAATGTTCCGCTGCAATGATTTCTTAATGTAATGTAATTATATGTTTTATGTGCGATGAATGACCAACTGTAAGCGTCCCGGGAACGGGGCCTTACAATATTGAACCCATTCTACATTTCAACTCCTACATTTAAACATCGCTACACGTTGGGCGTTTCATGTATCTATTTCTATACCTTGACCAACGTGTGCATGACTCTTAATATATCCAAAGATATTGGGAATCTAAACCGAATGGCCTTCAAAAATTTAAACCGTTACTTATGGTTCTCAAGCCTTCTTAAGGAGGTGTCTCATAACTAAGAACATGCAATGCCATAGGTGGAATTCCTACATCTCGAGATATTTTGTCTAGGCAAAGTGTAAATGGTGATTTGACTCGATCATTGAATCCATTTACTTGACTCGAAACCCTTGAGATGAGTGATCACTTATAAGTACGCGTGTCTTCAATAAGGCTATGGTTGACCTCATATCTTGAGAAGCCCATGTATTCCTTTCGATTGTGAATCGAATGTTCACATCTCATTGTGGTGTTGAATAATTTCCTGCCCTTGATTTCGTCTTCCCGATTGAAACCATCCAAGATTTGAACACCACAACAACTTCTGTTATCTTGAACTTTGATCTTAAGCTTGTAAGCATGATTTTTTTCCTTTCGTTACATTGATGTAACTTGGAATTTTTCCGAATTTCTAATTGATATTATTTTCCTTTCGTCGTTAAGTCAAACTCCGTACCGTCTGCACCGTGAGAGATGCAAGTGTTTGAAAGTCAATCTATGACTAAGAACACCCGTATCTCCTAAATGATTCTAACTCATCAAAACAGGGGTGATTCCCTTACTTTGATGATTCTCTACTCGTTTCGATAAATGGTTTCCAATTGTGATTTATAAAAATTTCATCCTCTGGATCGGGGTGATTTCCTTATCCCGAGGATTGACTTCAATTATTTTCTTTGGAATGACATTTCACAAATGACATGATCTCACCAAAATAGGATTGAAACCCGTACTTTGGTGACAAATGTCAAACTTCGATTGTTTTCTTGCTATTATGAAATTCAATCATCAAGATAGGCGTGAATTCCATACCTTGATGATAATATCATCTTTATGAATTGTATTTGCTCAAGTGAGACGACTTCACCAAAGTAGGAGTGAATTCTGGATTTTGATGAAGAAGTTCATCTTGACATATTTTGTTTTTGTAAAACTTCACCGTTAAGATAGGAGTGATTTCCCTTATCTTAATGGTGAGTTACCTCGTCTTATTTTTGTGGATCCTCAACAAGGAGTTGGGATCGAACTTCTTGATTGGTAAGTTAGTGGTCATACCTTGGGAATGCACCATCAAGTTAGGAGTGAAAACCGCACCTTGATGACTATTCTCATTTCTTGATCTCCAACTTATCAAGGTTTTAATCAAGTGACAAGAAACATGTAGTAACTTGAAGGGTGAACCAATGTCAGTGTTTGGACCTATCAAGCCAAAGCATGATTTCTGAACTTGAAAGGAGACCCGATCACTCTAGGTTAATTTTGATTCCGAGCTTGGAACATTTAAATTGATTTCTTTACCTTTATCTTTATGTTTTGATTTGATCTAGCTATATCGAACCATTTATTCCCTACTTATCAACTTTCATTTTGAGATATTATCAACACATGATTGTGTGATGGTAGTCTTCTTAAACAATTTTTCTACTAAATAAAGACATTATCAACTTGTGGTTATGTCTTTCTAGTCATACGATTGTTCTCGACTGTACTCATGGGTTGATGAACTGTGTATGAAAACTATACTTGGAAATTTGCTACCTTGCAAAATATAAGTACATCTTAGAAAAGAAAATTATTCGATACATTTGAAAAGCCGCCAACTAGAAAAAAAAAGATTACATATATCGTAACTTATTTTATTATCTGAATTATAAACCGATTGTAATTTGTAATTTACTTTCATTTACACAATTTACCTTATTCTTGGTTTAAAACCACCCTAACGTTTAGACAATATATATTAATGGCTAGGGTTATCGTAAACAATGATATTTAATATAAAAACATTATCAATGATTACGGGTATAACATGTGTCTTTTTTATTATTTGTAAGGGGATGACATTTTAGTTATCGTGTTAAACATGCCAAGTTATTATGTCAGGTCATTGTGACAAATTTTCTTAGAAAAACATAATAGTGAGTAAAAAATACAATAACACATTTATCATATGTTTCATGCTTTATATCATTTTGTATTATTAGATTAATTAGTTTTTATTTTCTATTGTGTTTTACATATTAAAAATATAGAATAATGTTATTTTACTAATTTGTTTATCAGAAATCATCACTTAGAAAAAAGCATAATAATGTTTAAAAATACATAATAACAAAAGAATAAACACAATAACAAACAAAAAAAACATAATGATGACATAAATCTTTACAATGTGCTAGAACATGTAATCTATTTATTATAATAAAAAAAGATTTTAGATGTACACTAGGCACAATTTTAGATCTCTTAATTCAAATTTTCCCTCTTACATATGTAATTAAATTAATTACATTATGTAATGATGCTGTTATTTAATTCTTTTTTATATTAAAGATAGTTTTTAATAAATTAAATAGGAGATGTTTTTATAAATGTAATTTATAATAAAAAGATAAGATTTTTTTCTAAAACATTAAACTTCTTTAAAATTACGAAAAATTGTTGTGTTTAAATGTAAAAGTTTTATAAGCCAAAATAATTAAAATTCGGAGTTATAATAAAAGAATATTATAAAATGATATTATTTTAAAACTATTTATTTTGGAAAAAATATTTAAAATCATTTTCTAAAAATAACCAAAAAAAGTTTTAAAAAATGATATCATTGTATTATTATTTATTATTCTTACTCATATGTAATTTCAATCATATCATATCTTAAAAATACCGTTTAATAATTAATATTTTTTTGTTACTAACTATTTAATATGTTATTTATTCAATTGATGTAATACACGAGATACTAAACTAGTTTGATCATAAAAGAAGGATAAGATAGGGGTATATAATCTAAATAATCAATTAACCTAAAGACTTTACCTTATTAACTTTTGACTTTTAAGTTTTCAATTTTAGCTTGTCGACTGAGTATCTCTCGCCAGAGATACACCGGAGAATAAGTATCGATGCGATACAAATATAATATGAATTTGTTTTAAATATTATAAATCTATTATTACTTCAAAGTTATATATTATATAACGTATTAAATTTATATAGATATTAGTTTTAAAGTTTGTATAAATATATAAGTAATAAAATATTAATTTGCACTAATTATTAAATGTTATATATCAACTTCAAAATGTAGCTAAGTCGTTCCTACTTTCTTTATTTCGATATACGCGGACACTATTTTTGAGTTGATCTTTAATAATATCATCACAATCTTTTTATTTGCATAGAGAATGTTGGAATGTGTTTGTGCTCTTTAAAGTATACTTGTCGTTGAAATGTATAACCTGAAAATGATTGTATTTTCAAATGTGTATGTTGTGATACGCCAACCGCACTTTTTGTTACGACATGAATCAACGAACCTTGGCGTGGTAGATCTTTTGATTTTATACTTAAAACAATGAGTAACATAAATTTCAGCTAATTATAGTTGCAACTCATCTCGCTGTTGTAGCATTGTCCTTTCTTAAGATTGAAATATCAAGAGCTATAATTTTTAAATTCATTATTAGTAGAATCAGCCATTGACTCGTGTTAGACGTATATAGTTTAAGATTAGTTGTATAATTAATGTAGATAATGTAAATCATTTTTATTTATTTAAACATTATAACGTTTTAATATTAAAAATATATACTGATAATGTTAAATGTAACTATAAAATATTATTGTAATTTAATGGACGTTAAAGATATATCTACTTATGCCAGTGATACCCAGATCAACATGCATTGACGCTGACGATATGAATTGTAGGGATCACAGTTACTTTTTGACGATACATACAATATTATATCTCTAGGCTGCGATACAAGCTTAAAAAAAATAAAAAGTTGGCGATACCTCATGTTTAGTATCGGTGACTTGGCGCTACGAAGATACGACAATGTTAGGTATCGTTGGGTCATCGATATTTTATGACATGACATCTTTTGATTGGTACAACTATTGAAAATTTTTAAAATTTATGACTATCATGGTTAAGTCAACAGATCAATCAATTATTTTCATAATTATCTCTGGTACTTTCTGTCTCTTAACTTTCTTTCTTAGATGTATCCATCACAAAAGATGAAAAAGTGAGGGTTATAACCCAACATGATATGTGTAGCCTGTATATCCATTGCACATGATTGAATCTTATAACCCAATGTAATTCATGTGTCTAAATGAGTCTGATTAAATATAAATAAGTCTAAATGACATGTGCAATTCATAGATTTGTTTATAAACAATGTTTGGTCAACTCTTGGAAACGTTAAAGAATTCGCAAATATGTAAATGATTAAGGAAATATATGACACCTGTATATCCATTTGATGGTGATCACCAATGTCTTTTGACTAACTGGTACTACTATATCCAATCACTAACGTTAGTAATAATCACCACTCTATCTTACCACTAATGTTGATCGTGATCACTAATTTATGTTCCTATTATTATATATACAAATTAATTAGTGCATACTAATGACTTAATGAGTGTTTATAAAGTTTTACGATGACGAATACACCATAACACTTCTTATTATATTTCTCTGGAGTTTTGATTTTTTTCTTAATCATGAAAATAAGATGCTTTAGAGAGCACTTTTAAATTGAGAGAAATATGTATTCTGCAACCAAAATGTGGACGACTGAATGACCTCTATAATAGTTTCTCGCTAGGAGACTACTTGTTCTGATGAGATTCTACGTATATATATATTAGATATTCATCTGTTTTCTTCAAATTAACTTATGATATGAATTTTTATTATTAATTTTTTACTAGGATTTTACATATTGATTTTTTGTATTGTAATTGTTTACTAGGATTTTGCACGTGAAAATGTAAATTTAATTATCAATGATTATTTTTGAAATAAAGTTTTTAAAATTTGTATTTAAATATATAATTTTATTTTTTTTACTTATATAGAAGATACAAACTTGAAAAAGTATGTAATTGATGTTTTAAAAAAATAAAACATATAAAAATCCTTGGGTAAAAATAAAGTTAAAATAGTAATCTATATACATATACATATAATATATATAGGGCGGTTACTATACAAATTGTATTTTTCATGCGAAGCGTATGAAGTTTTGGGGTGGAATTATCACGCAAGAACAATAATAATCACACAAGATCAAAGTAATAATTACGCAAGACGAATTACACTCGCGTGGAATTATCACGCAAAGATGGGATTATCATACAAGAATATCTTATTGCGTAATAATTCTACCTTTGCGTGATAACTCGATTTCTGCGTGATTAATTCTTACACTTGCGTTATAATTCCACTCATAACGTTCATTCTTGTGTCATAACTTCGTACGATTCGCACGAAAAAAACACTTTGTACCATAATCTCCCCCCCCCCTCTCTCTCTCTATAGAAAGAAGATATATGTAATTGACACTTTGGTTTAAGAAAATATATTTTACATCATTAGTCATATGTATTCATCATTGTATTTTAAGTTTTATATTATTTTATGTTATTTTTTTTATTATTTCTATAGATTATATAAACTTGTTATCTGTTATTGTATTTTATAATTAAAAGTACATATAATGACACATTTTCACCAATGTATTTTTCAAAATTCATATTGTTAAAGATCTGGTTAATAAGGTCCAAAAGGTTTATCGATCCAGGGGGTGCAGATACATAATAGGCATATAGAAATTATTGTACGTCAAATAACATCATAAGTGTTGGTTTCAGAAGATGAAATGTCTAATGTTTTTTCGCCCGGAGAACTAATTGGATTGTTGCGAGCGGAACGAATGGGGCGCGCTTTGGAAGAAGCGATCTGTTACCAAGCCGTCTTATTGGGAATAACAAGAGCATCTATGAATACTCAGAGTTTCATATCCGAAGCGAGTTTTCAAGAAACCGCTCGAGTTTTAGCAAAAGTAGCTCTATTTGTTATTTTTATCATTCTTTGTTATAGGTTATACAAAATTGTTGTTATCTATCATATTGTTTTACAATTAAAAACAATGATGTTATGTTATCAATGTATTGTATTATTCAAAACTCAAAGTGTTTAAGATAACACAATAACGATCTAAACACACAATGAGATATTGTGTTATTTTGTTACTGTTTTTAATATATAGATTAATTAGTTGTTAATTTATTATTGTGTTTTACATACTAGAACTAAACAATAATGTTATGTCACCATTATATTTTTCTAGAATTCATCTTTAAACATGACAATATTAAAAAAAAAAAATGAACAAAAATACACAATGAACTGCATTAAATACACAAATAAACAAAAATCATATGAGTTTAAAATGTAAAAATTTATTATCTTTTACATAACAATATTGTGCTTGTTTTAAAGACAAATTTATTTTACTTTTATGGTCTAGATTTTATAAATAAAAAAAGTCGTATATAAAAGTTATGAATGTTAAAATAAATGGAGAAATAAAAAAAAGTTAACAAAAATGATTATGCCTAAAACACTCCTCTAACAAATTTCTTTTACAATTTAATCTCAACCATTAACTAAAAATATTGATGGTTAAAATTACTTACACTTTTTAGTTCAAAGTTCCGTTTTTAATAACTAGAAGACTTGTTCATAAAACAACGTATACCATAGAAACTATCCCATTAGTTATATCATTTAGATGAATTAGCTATCATTTAGATGAATGAAATGGTTGGATAGCTTGACAACCAAGTTGTGATCGTTTAGATTTTAGTGGAATCACAAAATTATATAAAATATTAATTACTAAGAATAGTTTTGGAACTTAATTTTCTTAGATGTGCCATTCTTGACTGAATTGAAGGTAGAACTACAATCTTGACCCAGGCATTTAAATTGCCATTAGAAAGTATTAAAAATCCAACTTTCATATTTATAGTTTCACCGAAAATTAACTATTATTCTAACCATCATTATTATGTTTTTATTTTGTAATTTTAATTAAATAATTAGTATTTGTAAAAGAGTAAATGTTAATTCATGGTTTTAACTTGTTAACATGCAAATTAATGTTATATTAATTTAAAGTTGTAAAAGTGCAAAGTCAGGAATCCTTTACATACTGAGATGACTCGTTTATCTTAACCAACTAAAATAATGCACTCATGTACTAATAAGTTGGCTCTAGCTTTTCAAATTATTTTAAGCTTGTTATCTTTTACACACTCATATATTTAAAAATAAAAAAATAATTTTTATATTTGTTTATTTTTATTCGTTAAAGTAAGATATAAGAAAGTCATTTCATTGATTGTGATCATCTTCTATATTTTTATATTTATTTATTTTTTCATTGGAAAATATTAAAATAATCATATGGTTACAATCTGTTTAAAAAAATTTCACTGATGGTGAAATTTAAGTTTAGATAATATATTATAATTTTGACTTTTAATTTATATAAATTATATTATATGCTTTAATTCAAGCGTGCCAAATGAACAAGCCAATACGCCAACTAACGTGCGAGGTTTGTGCTCGGCTCGTTTAGAAAATAAGCCGATCTCAAGCGAGTATAAGAGAACAGTAAGCTTTTTGAATAGTTTTATGCATGCCTAAGGACCTTTTAATTTTGTTAAAAATCATCAAACGTAGTTTAATGCCAAAAATATAACATCCAACGTAAGTTTCTAGTGATTGTAAGTTGTGGTCTTTTTTAAATTTGCTTATAAAAATGAAAAGAAATAAAAGAAGAGCACTGATAAGAAAACAAAATGTTTAAAAATATATTACAAAAATTGATATCATACGAAAAATAGCTAATTTTTTTTAAAAATAAAATTTTAGTATAACAACTTTTCCCAATGTTTAAAATCAACACTTACCTTTTTTTTCTGTTTTCATTGAAGTTAAAAACCTAATATTTTTTTTCGTAAGAGACTATGAGTCAATAAGAATTTATGTTATGATATGAACACCGTCACACCATCTAAAAGCACCTTTGATGGTCAAGAAATGAACGCCACCACCTTATCCTCTCTCTTCCATCCTCTTGCCCCTCACATTCATCATCCTTGTGATCTAAATTCCTAACGCCCCACCCTCTTCTCCCTTCCCTCTTACCTCTCTCTTCCTCTCACTCCTTCTTTTCACAGTCAAAAAAATCTTTAGAGATGCTCTAAGGTTGGAAATCAAACTAAGGGGTTGTTTGATCACACTGACTCAGTAAGATCTGACTGAGTCAGAAGCTGACCCAGTAAGATGTTCTGACTGGGTATGCGTCTGACTGAAACTTGATTGTTTGATTCGGTATCTGACTGATTCAAAAACCGTCTCTGCAAATCACCGCCACCACCACCAGCATCACCGCCACCACCTCCAGCATCACCGCCACCACCTCCAGCATCACCACCACCACCTCCAGCATCACCGCCACCACTCCAGCATCACCGCCACCACCTCCAGCATCACCGCCACCACCTCCAGCATCACCGCGGTCTTGGTCAGACGAAAAGGACCCGGTCAGCATGTTTAAAATTCCAGTCCGGGTCAGACCAAAAGGACCCGGCCAACTCTGATTTCAAACGTATCAAACGGGCTGACCGGCTGACCGAGTCAGCCGGGTCAGCCGGGTCAGACCAAACAAACAGCCCCTAAGAGATGTTTTTGATTAAAGATGTTCTAAAATAAAAATAATAAAGTAATAAAACATCTTTAAACATCTTTAGCGTTGTCTGTGTTCGCGGGCGTGGCTGGCCTTTCGCCAATGGGTTTATCCGGGTGACGGGTTTAAAAATTATTGGTTGGCCGTTAAAAAAAAGAGTCACATATTTAACTAGGTGTAAAGGTCATAGTCTAGGGTTTGGCAGTTTTGTAATAGTAAAAGTAATAAAAAAATCAATGCTTTTAATCAATGAGTTTTTTATAAAAAATAAAAATAAAAAATTTTCCAAAGCAGTTTTCTAAAAGTTGGACAAAAAGTAAAAAATCATAGTTTTTAAACAGCGATGTTTTTATTAAAAAAGACAATTTTTCAAAAGCAAATTCTTTAGAACAAAAAGTGAAAACATTTTCGTTTAAAAAAAGTTTTAGAAAAATAATAATAATAGTTTATTAATTAAACTAGTGTGTGACCGGTACGCGCGTTGCGCGAATTTAATTTCTGACTTTTCCGCAGATCAGTATTAGGTCGTTTTTCGACATGCATCCCGCGGTGGAGTCCGAAGATTCTGTTTACATTCTAATGTTGGGCTCAGAGTGTCTAAAGCGGTGAATACACCACGGCTGGCGGGCGGGTTGCAGGCAACAACCTGCCATCCTCCAACCTTCCTAGTCAATCAATTCTTATTCGGACTCAAAAACTCATCACAGCCCATTAGAAATACGCATCGAATGCAACATGGAACCAAGGGCAAATTGCATTAAGCAAGCGACGAAAGCAAAACCTAATATTCATCGGTTTTTCAAAAGCATCAGAAGCAAAAGAAGTCGGACCATCGCCATCTACATCACAGCCGTCAACAGCCGCAACCTCAACAACAACACCATCATGACCACCACCCTCAGAAACAGTGCATAGGGTTAAGGAGAGAGACACCCCAAATCAACGGAAACACCCCACAACACTATACATCGACATGGCTTTGCCGGCGGCGGAGCTACGGCGGTGGCAGACCGTCGGCGGGCCGAACGGAACACCTCAACCGCTCGTCTCCCTTTCTCTCTCTAAAAGCACCGCCGAAGTGATGAAACCTATCCCTATCTTCCCCTTTAACACACTGATTAAAGGGGTTAAAAGAAACAGCATGAAAACTTTCGTGGCCAAAGGACGAATAAGCAAAAGTAGACTATTCCTCAACTTGGTTTTTTCATATATAGTATAATTAATTAACGTAATTTAAATAATATTTTATCTCAAAATGGCATTTTATTGTTCTTATTTTTTCATTAATAACATCTAATACTTTTTTTAATCAAATCGTGTAATAGACGAGGTTATAGCAAGTAAGGGTATATCGTTACCACTTATTTTATGACATTCTTTTCTTTCTCGTTCGAAAAAACAACCTTTTATTTAGGGGCATTTACATATTTCCCCTTCCTAAAATCATTAATTACATATTTACCCAATTCTAAAAATGAATTATATATTTCCCCTTCCCAAAACATATATATTACATATTTACCCATTTTATTAAAATTATTGATCGAATAATTATATTACTCGTATTTTCACTAAAGTATTTTTATACATTTCATTTTTTAAACACTATTAATTACATAGTTACCAAAATTTGAGTCTTCTATATAAATAAAAACAATAAAATTTCATCTCGTTTTAAACTAGATTTCGAAACAACAATAACCGATAACCAAACTTTTATCTTCAAATACAAAATATAATTTTCAAAGATTTCAAACGATTATAATAATAAAACATCAATATGTAAAAATCACTTGGAAAAACATGGTAAAATAATTATTTAATATGTTAAGTTTAATTAAATGGATAAATATGTAATATATATGTTTTAGGAAGGGGATATGTGTAATTAGTTTTTTAGCTTGGGAAAATATGTAATTTATGGTGTTATAAAGAGAAAATATATAAAAATCCCTTTTATTTAAATACATATTCAACTACTCAAGAACACATTTAATAACCCATTTGCAAAGCATGGATGACCATGACGGGCGCAAGAATACCTATAGTAGGCTCATTATTATGAATTGGGTCCACTTGGGAGTGATGATGCAAATGGAAAAAAAAAGCCTGTCAAAAACCCATACCCGACCATTCTATCCGGAACCACTTCTGGTTGCAACCCGGTAGGGTGATCCCTACCCGAAGAAAACCGACAGTTCCAACCCCGGTATGGTTTGACTTGAATTAACCGGTTAAAACTAGAATTGAACCGGCGAAAACCATTCAATTTGAAAAAAAGGGGTAAAACTCAAAACCCATTAAGGCCTTTAGTTTTTCATTGGGCAAGAAATTATATATTACTTTTGTAGAAATAAATTGTTTATGTGTCACAATGAAAAGAAGAGACATTTTTTTTAAAAAAAATTACCATGTTTTTTTTTATTTTTTAAACTTAAACAAATAAATTGGCTCTTTGCCTTATCTTTCGGCTAGAAAATATATAAATGAATGGTTAACTAAAAATAAAAAATTTAACGTCGAATTAACACATGAGTTTTGAAAGAGTCGAAATATCGTAAGAAAATTCTAACTACTAGGCTCAAGCATATCTTAATTATTCAACTAATATGAAAATGATAATTCTATTTCTTTCACACAACTAATAGCCCATCAAAGCCCATCAAATTTTTTTCTTCGCACTAACAATTCTCTATGGATCACTTCTAACTTCACATCTTGATGCTATCAAGATTTTCTAACGGAAAACCCTTTGTTTTCTTACGAAAGTGTTGGTCACTTACCCGAGTGATCAAACCAAACTTTTAATTTGATTAGACATTAGATCAAACATCAAAATGACATTAGGCAGCGCCACCGCCCGAGCAAGAAGTGTGTGTTATCATCTCTTGCGTTGTTGGAATCAGTTAACCTCAACATCTCATTCTTAAACTGAGATCATCGGATTTATGATTTATGACGTGCATTAGTTATGGTCTTGACTGGTGATAACTAGAAGTAAGGGACTTCATGGCTACTCCTTAACGGGCAACAACACGGGGGGTCTATGGTGGTTCCACAATGGTGTGCAAGGCGCTAGTGTTTTGTGAAGAACATAGGAGTACCAGAAGAGGAAAATGATAGCAAAAAAATATTTCGTAAATTAGGGTATAATATTGTCTTATAACAGAAGGTCGCATGAGAACCGTGGTTCATCATAACCACTTGTAAATTGTAAAACGAGCGGTAAATAAGGTGACAAAAAGCTATAGGCATAATTTGTGTAGCATAATTGCTACCCACATCAGGAAATTGATTGTTGTACAAAGATGGTCCATATTTGGTGTTTGTTATGTAAATGAATTAAACTTAACTTGTTATGGATAATTGATATGGTAATTCCACAGCTACAGGTTAACGACGATTTAAGCATTCTAAAACAAAATAAAAGCCTATAATATTAGTATTTGACTATTATTTCACCAAAAAGTCTTAAACCTCCACGCTGACGTGGCAACCAGGGGCCTACCATGCCAGCAAAGCACCATCTCCCCCTGTCGCTTCGCCACGTGGTACCCTCTAACCTGCACCCTCCTCAACAAACACTCCGCTTGAAACTCAGCGAGTTGACTCAGCCCCACCGCCCTCATCCCCGCCGTACCGAACACCTCCCTCCACGGCGGCACCCGCCGGCCGGCCGCCTCCACCGCCACCGTAATCTTCGGCAGCAACACAAACATCTCAATCTTCCTCATCCACTCACGACCTCCGCCACCACCAACGTCCGCCGCTTCAAACGTCTCTAGCACCGTCGAATAGAACTCTAGTCCGTCAACCACCGTCTGCCGGAAGAACGACGGTTCGATTCCGATCACTCCTCCGTCGTCGACGCATACGATAACATTCGGCGAAATCCGTTGGAGATCGGTGATGAAATCGGAGCCTATACGGTGGAATACGGTTGAAGAAAGGAGAACAGCTATCTTCTCTCCGTCGATGAGCTTAATTGCTTTGAATGAAAGGTACTCGAAGGTTCGAAACGAGATGAATTCTATATCGAATCGTAATTTCAGATCTACAGCTAATTGACGGAGATTATCTCGGATCAATTTTGATTCCGATTCGTACTCATCTGGAACAATAGCGGTGATTCTGACATCAGGTGGATGAATCCTTCGAACTTCAGCTTTTTCAGCGATCGATTTCATGAACGACGCCCAATGTCCACCGAGGCCGATGTCGAAATCGATGACGTGGACGATCGGAGCACCGTCGACGGCCTCCAGCACCGCCTGATTGGCGGTGAAGTCGGAGAACATCGGGATCGGAGAGACGTTGGAGAACGTCTTGTACGCTTTGATCGCTTGTACAATGTTCGATGAAGAAGACGACTGAGTCATCCGAGTTGGCTCAGTGAGTAGAGACTGAAGCGCCTCTTTGAAGTAAAAAGCGGCTCGCTGAAGCGGTTTTCCTGTAGGTGCATGGAGCCGTTGATTGAGCCGCGCCAGTATCGCGTGAGCCAGCTGGATAGACCGAGTTTCGAAGCACTCAGCGATCCGGATCAACTCGTCCACAAAATCAAACCCATTTCCATTCTTATAAACATCATCATGATCATCAAGGCCTCTGAAATCAACCGAGTTGTGATTCGGATTCAAGTTCTCAAAATCCGAGTGAAAGAACTGAGCCGTAGCCATAGCTGGAGCCGTAGCACTGACTTCTGCGTGAATCGGCGGCAGCTCAGGAAGATCAAGCTGGTAAGCCGATTTAATAAAATCATCATGGAGCCCTAATTCCTTCATAAGAGCATCCCATTCTTCAAACTGATTATTATTGTTATTATCAGTAATCGGGGTTGGCGGACACCGTTGGACGTCGAGTACCGATTTCGGTTCGTATCGATTGCTTTCGACACCACCAGTGATGACTTGCTGCTTGATGTTAGTCGAATTGAGAGTGTTTTGCAATTTCATTACTCAAAGGTGTGCAGAAGGTGTTATGGGTAAAGGGGTTTATATGAGGTGCATGATGATTAAGAGCTTTTGTGAGCGATGAAAGTGGTGGTGGGGTGGGGTATGGACGGCCATGGTTAATGGGCATGAGGTGCATTGAATTGATAGCACAGGGTTGAACACAAGAGTCCTACAAGATTGATTGATGGAGCCATATCGTAGAAGCTTCATCCTCAAGGTGTTTATGAAATTAAACAACTTTTGCTTTGGGGGATTAAGATTTAAGAGTCACAACCCAACTTGAGTACAAGTTGAAATTCACAACGTACAAGTTATTGAAATAGCAAGTTTTGTGTTTCGACAATTTCTAGTCTGGGAAAATATTATAAGCCATCTTTGGCTTTTGATGATTCTGTTGGTTGGCCTCTTTTTAGAGTTAAGTGGGTTGACTTCCCACGACTTCGATTGCCTTTAAAAAAACGTGAAAATTTTATTTTTTGCATGTAAACATTTAAATATTTAATAAAATGAGTAAGTCACCTCTCGTGTGCGTTGCGACATGGATATCAATGTTTTTAAGTATATAAAAGAAACATATTAAACAATGTTATGTTTCAAACATATAAATATTTAATAAAATGAGTAAGTCACCTCGTCGTGAGGTTTTGTGTGTGTCTGTGTGGTGTAGTGGTGTAGTGTGGCATGGTGTGATAACGCCGGTACCACCAAATTTGAGTGTATGGTGTAGTATGGTATAGTGTGACATGATAAAATATGATTGATGATTTATATGGTGTGGTATGATGAGAACATCCTCTCCACCCTAACCACTACACCAATTTCATCTTTGAAGTACGCTTCTACAAACAAAATTTAACACTATTCACATTAGTAAATCCCTAAGAAAAGAAAAAAAAATTGTAGCCAATCAAATTTTGACACTTCTAAATGAGATGGTATAGAATTGACAATTAAGAGGGAGGATTTTGTGTCAACCGGTAATTTTGTTGATTTGTAATTTTGATCTCATGAGATCAATTAGTGGGAGATAGTCTCCTTCAAATAGTATAGGATATACATTAGTACGTAAAACGATGAGGCCTATCCCTTGACCGTGTATGCCTATTTGTAATTTGACATCTAAGAGATTCACATCTGACTATTTATCATCATTCATGTCAGGGCCGGTCTCGAGAGTTTTAGAATAATTTTAGACCCTGGGTGAGTAGAAAAAATGGGTCTTTTAATATAGTGTCAATAACCAGAATGTTAAAAATCTATAATACGACAATAATTGTTTTACCAATAAATAAAAGGATTGTAGCAAAATAATTTAAATTACTTACTTAACCGAATCGTAAGACTCTCCTAACGTTTTTGAATTGAGTTTATATTGGATTTACTAAACTAATTAAAATGTTAACATATCCTAAGTTTTAATTGATCAAGATAATTAAATTGTTATTGGGTTTGTTAATTAGTTTGTTATTAATTTATAGTTGTTTTTATATATACATACATATATAATATAATTTTTTTTAAATTTCGGGCCCCTGATGAGATTGGGCCATGAGCGGTCGCCCACCCTGCCCACCCTTAGGGCCTCCCATGATCCACATAATTTAGCTAAAAAACTCATATCAAATTTTAAAATTTGTTCATCGGAGTAAAACCTCACATTTCCCTTTCTTTATATCATCTCCAGTTCAATTAAATACTATTTTCTTATTTCTATTTTGTTACTTTTTATTTTCACTCACAACTACACATAAAATTATAAATAATAGATATAAAGAATGAATTGCAAGTTTCTAAATATATGAAATGGGAAGTGAGCACTTTAACTTGATATTTTTAAGGAGTGAAGTAAAGTGACAATTTTGATGATTTTTATAAATTTTCCCATAAGTAACAGAGATAGTTTTTTTTACGACAAACATATAAACCCTAATATATCGGAATAACCAGAATGAATTTGACACATAAAACGGGCTCGGTAATTTGTTTTAAGTACTAATCCCACTCCAAGATGAGTGCTCTCCCATTACGACTTTCCCAAAACTTCCGATAGCACAGTCGAGACAACAAAAGATAATCTGTTTCTGCAGGGATTGAGCGACAAAAGCTTTGATAATTCAAGAGAAAATCACGGCGAGACGAGCCGTTTATCAAGAGATATAAATAATGATTGAGTTTGTGAGTGCTTCAAAATATAAAACTTCTAGTACATTAGTTAGGTAGGTTAAAGAGGGTGTCAGAATCCATGAATGGTGTGGTGAATGACAATTTTAGTTATATTGATTAGGATAGATAAAAAGAAAACTTTTGAGTGATTAATTGGTTCTAATAGTTGAGTAAACATCAAACAAACTAGAAGAAAGTGTTGTACTTGGTAAAGTGAAATGTAATAATGCATAGGTTAGAGGTTTGATAGTCATTACGTATATAAAAATGATGGACAATCATATGATACGAAGATCAAAATATAATAAAGGATGTGGTTGAAGACCGTCATACAATACTCCGTGTGGCTTATAAACATATTATGTAAATATATTGTCCTAATACAAGATTTATAGAGGATTTATCTTATGGTTTTATAAGTAATGTGAATCATACTTGTATCAGCCATTTTTAAAATAAACATTTGAACTGAAACCTGTTCCAATTATTGAATTATTAATTTATATGCTTATATCGTTTAAATGTATTTTTTGCGGCTTTTTGTCTATTCTACAACCTAACACTTCTAAGATTTTAACACTTTAATTTTATATAAAAACAAAAGACCTCTAGTATAAAGAGACTTCATACCATGATTCTTTTGATACTTATTTATATACGCACGCATTTTTTTCACGTTTTAATCACATATTTTAATATGAGTAGTAAGTTTTAGAGTGCTTGTTATGATTTGATTCCAAGATTCGAGTATAACTGTTTAATCACTTCATAGATTTGATCTTCTTTCCTTCCAATATGCTTAAATTTGTCTAAACTATTAACCCATCTGTTCAAAGTTCAAATAATCTTGCAAATTCAAATCCATGTCTAGAAAACAATCCACATTCAAAATATGAAATGATGATTGATTGACACGATGTGAACTCACATTTGTTTTATAGAGAACAAATCTCATACCACTAGACCATAAGTTCATAAGTTTAGTAGATTATTAAGCGTTGACATGGAGGGTGGAATAATATATATGCAACGTAACGACGTCAAGAACTTATGAATGAAGGTTTCGAAAGACACCAGAAGCACACGAGGCCCGAATTTAAAGTTACAAGCGGGGTTGAGGAAAAGATAAAGCAATACAAGAGACTTGTAAATCACAAAATGCGGATGTAACAAGAGTTAAGGGATTCTTCTTGATTCTCAATGGAGATAGAGAAAGACATGTCGAAAACACACACAAATTAACATGTCATCTAGACAAAACAATTAGAATGGAAAGAAATGGGAAAATGGGTTTTTGCCCATTTTATAGGTATATGAAAATAAAAATAAAATGTACTATACATATTTGGTGAAAGGGAGTTTTTATTAAAGAAAAGGGCATCTTTTGATCTTTTGGGACAAGTAACCATGCAATATTATGAGGCCATGGATGATAGCTTAACTTTGCTTTTCGAAAAAAGCATCTTTCTCGTTTTAAATATATAATTTTTGCTTTTATTTGTTCTAAAGAATTTATTCACTATTTTAAATTACAAGTTTTTTTAGATCTTTAATAATATTGTGTGAATCTATCAAACCAAAATCTTTCTAAACCTAACATTAGGGACACTAAATCTCACTAATTAACGAACTTTGAAACACAATTATTGGCATTTAAATAACAAAAGCATGTTAAAAACGCACAAACTGGTGTGAGAGTAATGTTCTTCTTGACCAGTAAAGGATGTATTTGGTAAAGTTTCTTTTTATGTATAAAAAAAAAAGAAAATATGGAGTTTTAGAGCCATCATTGCCATTTTCAACCAATAATGGAGTGTTTCGGGGCTTAGGTTTATGTTTTATGAATCAAATATACAAACCTGGTTTATTTAAAGGTATAAGTTTCAGGAGGGGTTATAATACCCAAATGGTTTTTTTAAGATAATAACATGCTAAATTAAATAACAATGTATTATAAATTTTATGAAATATTATATATCAAATAAAACAAATGGCATAAAAAAACAGAAAGTTTAGCATATATTGAAACGTAGTTAAAAAAAGTGTCACGAAGGTATATTCATAATTTTAATAAAATATTAAATTTATAAGAGGGCAAAATATATTAGAATTAAATTAAATTATTGATATCAAAAAAGAACAAGTAAAAAACCTATTTCATTTATTGTTAATCGTTTCCTTTTAATATAGATGTAATTAAACTAATATGCTGTGTTAAGTTGTATCCATAAAAATGCATGTATGCTTATTTTCTCATTGAAATATATGAATTTTTCAATATAAAATACCTCCTACGTGAATCTGTGGTCATGCGTCTTTTTTCGTTCGAGGAGTTAAAATTTTAAATGTAAAATAAGGAAAATTCTAAGTTGTTCTATTTCTAGCTTTGATAGAAATTTTCTTTTACATAATGTTAATAATATTTTCATATCCTGTTAAATAAAAGTGAACGGCTAATTAACAACAATTTTTTAATTATTTTATATAAGAAATAGGTTCACTTTTATATTAAAATATAGTAATTCTAACGATACTCTCGTTAGCCATGAGAAATATTCTAGTACAATACAGTTTACAAATACAACTAGAAAAATATTTATGTACCAAACTTGATTCGAATATCCGTCTTTAGTATATACTCCAACGAGTCTTCATATAGTATTCTTGACATGAGCCTTCATCGTATTCGAATCATCAGCTATACCCCTTCACTGCAACAAGTAACATATAAAAGATTGACGGTTGTGGCTGAGGATCGTGTTAGACACGGGTCCCTTAGAACAGATTTCGCGTCTCTACTCAAGACAACGCGTCTGTCTCTCAGGGTACAACAGCCAAAGCAGGATGTACTGTCAAAGAGTGCCTCGGCCTGAAAGATCACCAGGTAAAATATGTATTATGATGTTATGTGGAAAAATGTTAAAGATGGTGGTGTATGAAGAACAATTTAAAGAGTGCTCCTCTCTTAATTTTTATAAAACTTGTTGAATCTAAAGAGAATAAATTTATCTTCTTGTATTTTCTTTTCATCATGAGTTTAATTATATACTCATGCTAAAACCTTCACACTAATATGAGTTTAATGATTCACAACTAAAACTTCCATTTGATTTATAAAATATTTTATGAGACTAAATTAAAACTCTCATTTTATTCATCACATGTTTAATATCAATATTAATAAAAATTGTGATCTATAATAAACATTCATAATATTTATTAAAAGACTTGATCAAAACATAAAACACCCATGTTAATCAATACATGGTTTTATTAACATTATGCAAGAAATTGTAATAATTTTCTACTATAATCACACAAGTTTTACTTTCTTCATTCCGACCACTCAACTTCGAGCATCGATATCTAATTCATCTTTGCTTCAGTTTAGACAAGGTATAGTTCGTTACAAAACGAGAACTTAAACCAATAAATAAATAACTATTTATATAAAAATATATAAATATAATTATTTTGTGTCTAAAATTCTAACAATCACTCACATGAATGGAGATCGATCAAAACACACATGTTAAACTAAATCTTGGTGCACATATATATAATGATGAGTATAATCCATTACAACATATGTATAGTTTTCATGTGTCATTGTTGTAATAATGTGTTTTGGTGCTATGCATATAAAACGTGTCTAACTCATTACAATGATATGTCCACTTAAAAATATTCGTTGTTGTGATGTATTTTGATACACTGTATATAACGATTAGTCTAACTATACACGATGCGTCTACTTAACATATTTAATTCATTGTTCTAATATGTTTTGATGAACATGTAAGTGTCTAACTCACTACAAGCATGTGTTAGCTTCATGTTTGATTCGTTGTTGTAATGTCTTTTAATGCACGTTGTATATAACATTGCGTCTAACTTATTCTAACCATGTTTCTGCCTTCCATGGTTTATACTATGTTTAGATGCACTCGTACACAATGGTGTTTCTAACTCAATACAATAATGTGTTCACTTTTTATGTTTAATAAATTGTTAAAAGAAATAGTTGTTGTAACGTGGTTTGATGCACAAGTACAATAATGTGTTCACTTTCGATTTAATTAACTTCTTATAATTATGCGTCTAACTTGATTAATTCTAATGATACGTCTAACTTTTAACTTTTCAATGGTAGTTGAAAAGTTACATGATATGATGTATGATGTAGGAACTCACTCACTGAATTTACAAGTGTTAAATCGCGAGTATTTCATGTATTCTATATGACTATATCTACATAGAACATAATGTAACATATAAGATTAAAAGATACACACCTAAGTTTTCAAAACAGACCAGCAGTGACTTCACGTACTCCAAAATAGTGTCACATGGTTAGAATATTGAAACTTTTCGGAAACTGCATGTAACCTCCGATCCACGTATTCAACACCCAATGCCACGTCACACTAAACTCATTCTACTTAAGGCCTTCATTACTTACATCCTTATTCAACAAAACTATTACGAAAATGAGAGTGAAGTCTTTTTCACTTTGTCTCGTATTCTCCGCATACTTTATCTTTTTACCTCTCTTCCACCATGCAACCGCAACTACTGCTTTACGTGGCGGTCGCGGGGGTACGACAGTGGTGCGTGATGGACTTACGGTGAGGATAGATGAGAGGAGACGTTTAGCGTGGTCGGAGTTCGGTGAAATCACAGCGGTTGAAATTAGTGATGGAATGATCAATGAATGTTACCAAGTACATTTCATTACCATGGACCCTAACTCTATATTCCTTCCTGCGTATCTTTATTCTCAAGTGGTTTTCTTTGTCAAATCAGGTATCTTCGCAAGTAAACTTTATTTTTCGGGTTACATGATATCATATTCAGGATATTGTGGTTTAATGTTTGGGAAGATGGACTTTTTGAATATATATGTGTTTTTAGTTAGTTAAGTTAGACATAGTTACCCTTAATTTTATCATTACTACCATGTAATTATTATGTCACGTCAATTTTAAAATATCACTTACATTGTTCATAACGTTACAACTCCCCCTTTACCTCCAACACTATTCTTTCCATAAACACTTTTATTTTTCCACCTCAAATTTTTTTATTTACTTTAAATAAAGATATATAAATTATTATAAATATATTTAATTAAAATAAATAATGGAATTAAATATCAAATTATCAAGTTGAAGACTTAAATTAAATAATAGTAACCGTTATGAAAAAAACAAAAAAATAGCCGTTATTAATAAAACAAAAAATAGCTGTTATGAATAAAAACAAAAAACAAGCCATTTTAAAAAATAGCCGTTATTATAAAAAAAATAAAAAGTACTCAAATTATTTAGTTTATTATTTAAAAGAATTAAAATTAAAAAAAAACCTTTTAACTGAAACCATTTTAAGCATTTTAAGACATTTTAAATAATTATAAAAAATAAAGATATGAACTACAATTAATTAGTTTAGTATTATAAACGTAAAAAATTAAAAAAAAAATTTTTTTTAATTAACACATTTAATTAAAATATTATACTTAAATTGTTATTTTAGTTAAAAGATTTTAAAACATTTTAATTAAAAACATTTAAATTAAAATCATTTAAAATCATTTTATAATAGTGGGACCCATCACTATATTTATATTTTAAAATTAATTTTATACCACCTTCTTTCCACCGCACTTACCCCACGGATTCTTCCTCTCCACCTCCTCCCCCCATCTCTGCCCTTCCAGCGGGCACCATCCACGTCAACGACGGGCCGGCCACGGGCGCCCCGATGCGGATAGTCTTAGTATCCTATATAGTACACGGCGTCGATATACCTTGATGAAAAGGGCCACGTCAGTAATTACTTGATGAAACTTCATGAAATTACTATGTCACATCAATTTTTAAATATCACTTGGTATACTATAAAACACACGATTATTGCGTTGAAATACATCCGTGAAACGAGCACGTGAGTAATTTGTTGGTGAAACTTCGTTAGTGATCTGTCAATGAAACTCTTACGGAAATATAGTCATGGGTAATATCCTTTCGAGCAGATAACATAATTTTTTAATTTATTTTTTGGGATCTCAATGGGCTGCTTGGCAGAAACCTTATTTAGGACATAAGTACATAACTATTCATATAAATTTTATTTAGTCTACTTATATTATAATATTACATAAGCAATACATTGTTACGTATGTTAGGGAAGAATATCTTGGTGTCGCCTATGCTCTTTTTAGCATTATACCATCTACCAAGTGCTTGTTATAACTTATAATCACATCATTTGAATATTTAATTAGCATATAAACATTTGACAATTTTCAGAGTACTACGTTTGAAACAATAACTGTTATTAACATTATCATCAGGCAAAGGAAGCCTGAGTTGGATCGACCTTGACAAAGATGACCATCAACTCCAGCAACTAGAGTTGGAGACAGGAGACATCCACACACTCCAACCCCAAACTGTTTTTTACTTACAAAACAACTTAGCGGCCGATGACGACCCTCAAGAACTTCAGATTTATGCCATTTTTTTCGATACAGGGACCGTGCTAACTAGAGTATGTTTCATGTTTCCGCAAACATAAGCCTACTTATATGGATCCTTAACAATAAGCTTTTTGTTATCAGTATTATGAATATTTTTTGTAAAGAAAACATAATAGTTTCTACCAGGTTTTCAAAAATGTTTTGGTTAATTTCTAGGTGTGCATTACCAAGGGATGCGAGTATAAATTCTAGAAAAATCTCATAATGAATGTTTGAAAATTGCTTATAACATGACCAGTGAAATCACTTACCACTTGTTAGATTTTTTTTTTTCAATTTAACAAACTCTGTAGAAAGCAAACACTTTTAAAACCACCTAACAGCTATTATGTTTTCTTAGACCATCAAAAATCCAAAACTTTCGTTGTATAACTGACATTATACATTCCATACATTGCAGAATCAACAATGTGGCCGAGTATACGCAGGTGTTCATGATCTCATGTTGCGGTTTGATAACAAAATCCTTCAAGCAGCCTTCAAGGTAAACTCTTATCATCTCTCTTTCTCTATATATATTGATGTATTCTGCCAAACAACAAACTAATACTTGAAAACACAACACTACATGCTTGAATATAATTTGAACAGCAAATGATGTTGGACCAAAAATCATGCAATAATTGTCTATTTTCAGGTGTCCGAGGAAGTGATAGAAGAATTAAGAGGAGAAGAAAGACGACCATCGATTGTACAAGAACATGAGCTCGAAAAGCATACTTCCATGTTGGAAGTTGGTTCTCGGGTTCTTAGAGCATTTCTAAGAACCCAGAGCCATGACATCATCGCCTTCGAAAATAAAAAGAAAAAAGATAAGCAGACAAAGAAAAAGGATAAAAAGAAGAAAGACAAGAGAAAGGCATACAATATCTTCAAGGCGGATCATGACGTCGAAAATCCCTACGGATGGAGTGTAACCGCGAACAATGATCAATTAGATCATGTGTTGCGCGACTCTGAATTTAGTGTGTTCATGGTGAATCTAACCGAGGTTAGTCGTTCAAAACTTGTTTTATGGTGCAAGATTTTAGTATATCATATGTTGGTTTAAGGTTTTGTTTTAATGATGCTTTTGTTGTTGAAAGGGTTCAATGATGGGACCTCATTGGAACCCAACAAGTGATGAACTCGTGATTGTGTTACGCGGACAAGGGATGGTTCAAGTGGTTTGTCCCAGCATAGCGAGTGAAACGGGCTGCGAGAGCTTGAGGTTTCGGGTTGATGAAGGTGATGTGTTTGTGGTGCCAAAATACCATCCAATGGCTCAAATGTCCTTCAGTAACAACTCTTTTGTTTTCATGGGATTCACTATGACATCAGAATACAACAACCCTACTCAGTATCTTGTAGGAGAGAATTCGATTCTCCAAACATTGGATAAAACAGTGTTGGCTGAATCATTTGATGTTAGGAACATGACATTGATGGATGAAGTTTTGTTGGCTCAAAAAGAATCTATCTTTATGGAATGCAAGTGGTGTGCTGAGGATGAAGAGAGGTTGATGGAAAAAGAGGCGGAAAGGGGGTGGGAGGGCGGCGTAGGAGGGCGGCAAGGGGCGGATATCGAAGGGGAGATGGCTAGAGGGGAAGAGCGAGTGAGGCGGAGGAGGTGGAGAAAGGCGGAGGAGCGGCAAGTGGTGGAGAAGCGATGGTGAAGGGTGGCAACTAGGGTCAAGAATTGAGGGAGAAGACATGTTGATGTGAATGTCTTGAATCTTGATGGACTTTAATGTGATGTGTTGGTTTTTGTTGAATCTACTCAACATGAGTGTATCATGAGTTGAACAAGAAGTTTAATTTTCAAAAGTCAAGTTGATCTTTTCATTCAGGATTTTGTTTCATTGTGTGTGCACTAGTTGTATAGATGATTCATACTAGAGTCTTTATGATTCAGTTTAAAACCGTGACACCACCCAAACCGATCATCCATTTGGTTTCAAAGTTAGACTTTTTAAACTCTCAGTCAGTTAATTTAAAATTTTCAAACTGATTTGAACAGTTTGGTTTACGGTTTATACCACAAACAACTGTATAAAACAACACCATACCATAGTTTGATCATATTAAAATTTTTAATTATATTAAATTAGGTGTTTTTAGATTTTATAGTATAATTAATTTAAAAAAATTGGTCTAATCATTTATATCGGATGAAGTTCTATAAACTTGAATTTTTTGTGGTATAATAAATCTTGTGGTGTAGAGTATAGAGAATTAGAGATCACTTTCCATCGCTAGTTGACTACATTATTTGTTGACATTTAAGTAGATTCAAGAGTTCGTAAACCTCGCGAACTCATATTTGGACCAGTTGAATCAAGCAAAATGCAAGAGAACATGGCAAAACTTAAAGAGGCATAAGTTGAGTTGTATATAGCGTTATGAAATGGATGGAAATGTCACGATTAGTATGATCATGTGCCAAATGGTCATAGATAGTTTAAGCCATTTGTCAGACCCGAATTCCATCATTTGGACCCTAATTTCAAAGCGTGCAGTTTTCCTAAACTTTTCCGATTTTGATTTATATCTTCTTTATGTTAAAGCATTTCATTCTTTGATTTAAGCAATTTACATGTTAATTTACTTAGGAAGTTAATTTCGTCATTGATTTTTCAGTTTTCAATTTTGACTCGAGTTGTCATATTTAAACCTACCTTATAAAAATAAGATTTGATGTAATATTTTAAGCATACAATAATACATCTAAGTTTCCTTAAGAGATTTTCTTTTATTATTTTCTATTCGTCTTTATGTCATATCAGTGACTGTTGATGTTCACGTACACATGGACTTCCTCTTTATCACATGTATAATTTTCATATGTTTAAAGAATTTTGGAGCAAATTGCCACATTACAAGTCAAGCTAATCATAACATCTATCCAACAAAGTAAAGTAGATGTCGTCTTAAAAAAGGTTGTGTCCGCAATGAGACGAATATATATGTGCCAAACTACTATAGGCAGTTTCGCTCAATAGTTGGACCGGAATTCCATCAATAATAGGACCCAAATTCCATCATCTGGAGCTTAAGTTTCAAAATGACCGTTTTCCTAAATTTTACAATTTTTGTTTATATTTTTTTATGTAAAAAAACGTTTGAAATTGTGATAATGTGATCTAAGCAATTCACATGTTTATTTAGAAAGGTAATGAGTAATTAAGTCAAACTTGTGGTTTTACTCCCTAGCCTATTTTACTTAGTCTAGATTAACACCTTTAATTATAAATATATCAAGATTAGAACTTTCATTCATCCCTCTAATCTTGATATTTACCTTCACTTATCAGCTTGGTTTGAAACCTCTCATCACCTTAATCTCTTCTTAAAATACATGTACATAGGTTTGGCTTTTCTAGTGTGTAGAGTATATATCCGTTGTTATTTGTATTTTTCAAAGGGTTATGTAAGGAGACAGAAATAAACACATTTACTTTGTTAAGAGTTGTCAAAAACTCATAAACGCATATCATTCAACTTATAAAACTTGAAATACAATGTAATGCAAAACTGGATACATGAAGAAGATGACTCAGACAAGATGAGAAAGACCATATCAAAACTATAACGAACGACAGACATAATCGACTCTCAAATCACCAACAAGATGATCTGATGCAATGAACCATGATCTAAACTCATAATAGATAGGATTCGTCATTGTAATACAAATACGAACCGTAAAAGAAGAAAGAAAACTAGATGGAGAAGACAAAAGTTGCTCTGATTATAATAACCTACGCTCAAGTCTTGAACAACTCTTGATGAAGATGAAACTTGAGCGAGATCAGAAACTTGTGTGAGATCAAATATAATAAGAGTTAAGCAGCTCCGTGGGTTAAACCCTAAACATATGAAGATGACACGTCTGATGTGTAAAAGTTGTCCTCCTTTTATAAGTTGTATTCTAGCCAGTAGTCATAAGTTCAATACTTCAAAAGAATAAAGAATGATAAAATTAACTAAGGCCACAACTCATTCTTTAAAATCTACAAGCCCGACTCCAACTATTTTTAACATAGCAGCCTCACAATAATATTCAAAATAAATAACAAAGAATTAGAAGGAAATAGAAAACATAATATGTTTGTAATAGAATTGGACACCAATATTTATATATTTTAACAAGACAGTTACATAACTTTCTTTTAAAATAACACATCTTATAACTTGTATTGATGGGTACCACTCTTATTGGTTAAATCACAAGACAAAAAGAAGAGATGAGTTGCAGCCAACCTAAAACCCTGTGTGGCCAAAAGGAATGGAGTGCAAGAAGCTTCGACTAACGGGGAAAAATATCAAGTGGATAGTAACCGTGTATGCTTCAACACAACCAAATTAGGTGTAGGGCACAATTGAGAATGAAGTGGTTAAGGCACAGCTAAGGATGAATGGCTTTAGTTGCAGCAGCACGAAACTAGCAATAATCGTAGGACGTGACTAAGCTAATTCAAAGGTAGTCATCCATGACTTTACACGAGTAAGTAAGACGCAAGCTCTACACTTAGAAATATTCAAAAAGTGATTGAAACTAAAAAAGAAACTTAATAGCAAAGTAAGAATCATGTTCGTTATAATAAAATATTATCAAGATGCGAAAATACAAAAGAAGATAGTCAAACTTTGAGCTAAACAATGACACAACATAGAAGAAATATCAATAACAACAGAAGGCAAATCCAACTAGTGGGACAACAATATTTGATTATATGGGATGGACACATGTTATTATTACAAATGTTTGTTTGGATGCTCATGCTAACACATTCTACTTATAATATTTTATTACATGGGGTGGACATATGTTATTATTACATTAATTTTGTCATTCATTTTTCCACCTAAATCATACGTATTCATTTTAAAAAGTCAAAATTACTTAGCTTCCAAATATTTATATACATATATACATTATAACTTTTCTAAAATTAATATTTTAAAAAAATATATTTGTAGTTAATTAAATACTAAATATATATTAAAGAAATACACTTTTTGAAAAGCTGATATTTTAAGAAATATGATTTTTTTCTAAATAAATCAAAATATTTTAAAATTGATCTTTTTAAAAATAAAAGTTTTATATAAAACTATTCTTTTAAATCAAAACCTGGAATTTTTAAACAAGATATTATAAAAAATGGAATTTTTGTAAATACGAAAATATTCATAAACAAAAAAGATAAAAACCATAGTTTTGAAACAACAAGATTTTTTTATAAACATTGACATTTTTTCAATAACAACATTCTTAGAACCAAATGTTTAAAAAACAAAATTTTAAAACAGAAGTTTCAATATATATATATATATATATGTGTGTGTGTGTGTGTGTGTGTTACTAATCAAAGTACTTATACATATGTAATTAATGTGTAATATTTCTTTATTAAACCCACATAATACAGGTTATAACCGAGTTATAATAACACTCTCCAAGATCATCATAACTTCCTTATTCACTCACTCATGAATGGAACTCCACGAGTTGGTCAAATATAACACGTTTCCGTGCTTATTTTTTATGTACGCTTTGAGTTAGTCTACGTTTCGACATTGGTTTGTTTGGAAACGCGTCGGGTCAATATAATACGTTTTCATTTACCATACGTTTGGACGTAAATTTAGTTCGAATGGTCAGAGCGATTGTAAGTATATGTTCCAACATTTATTTTGTTCGGAAATGTCAGGTCAAATATTAAATGTTTTTGTTCAACGGTATAAATTCGAGTTAATCTACGTTTTGACGTAAAGTTATTTCGGAAACGAGTCGGGTTGATTGTAGTCTATACTTTATCACGTCACGTACAATACCGCGGCAACGCGCGACGGGTAATAAACCTAGTTTGAACTTATTGTTTAGTAATTATGTAGGGTTGAGTTCTATAATATGTTAATTTTAGGGCTGAGATTTGAATTATAGTGGCAAGGAGGGAAACTTGTCAAACTATAAAATGTTGAAAAATTGGTAAAATGTGGTTCTTCACTTATATTGAACCCAAATTATTCTACCTAATTATTATTAATAATATAATAATTTAAATAGGTCTAAGAGAGCTTAATAGTGTTTAAAATAAAGTTAAGATTAACAATACATCATACTTAAAATAGTGAGTTTGATTTATAACTTAAAAAAATTGAATGAAAATTGTCAAATATAAGTGGATGAATAACACTCTTCCTTTAATATTATTTTTTTAGCATTAAGAAAAAAAGTAGAGTCAAAGGGTGTGGACTGTTGACAGTATTCTAACCCTCCAAGGTTAATTTTACCCTGCCGAATCTTTTTTACTTTGTATAGTAACTTTAACATTCAACTATTAACACTAAATTATGTATAAATTTATAAATAAAATAATAAGAGACTTAGAAATTGCACATCAAAATAGCACCACACCACCCACCCACTTAAAGTTAGAAGCACCAAATGGATAAAGCAACAGCAAAATGACATAAAGTTAAACTCTAAATTGAGTCTTACTACTTAAAGATAAAAAGCCGCTTTGAGAAAATGAAAGACCATCATCATCATCATGCATCTAGACACGTTCACCACGTACCCCTATTATAACTCATCACTTTAAATTCAACAAGTGCTGCTATTAAAAATTAAAGGCCAAATTCATTGGTTTTCACTCTTTTGACTTCAAATTTGTCCACAAATCGTGATGTTTATCAAAAGATGATAAGGGCATATGGTGTGGTCGGTGACAGTCAGGAATATTGATTTTTACGTAGGTGTCATCTCATTCATATCACTCACTCACGTCCTACTCATCTAAGGGTCGAATGTTAATTTTTCAATTTTTGTTATAAACGTGTTAACTTTTCAAAATCAATTAAAAAACTTTTTTGACAATAACCTCATTACATATATACATAAATACATTCAACTATGTATATGTGTAAATTTTTAAGCGTAAAAAATTTACACTAGTGTAAGTTACGTTTACATCTCTTAGATATTTGCAAGATGTAAGGGTAACTTACACTAGTGTAAACTGTTTTACGCTTATGAATTTACACGTATACATAAAAGAACATATTTGTATATATGTAATGAGGTTATTCCAACAAAAAAAACTAATGACTTTGATTAATCTTGAAAAGTTAACACTGTTATCGTAATAATAAAAATGTAAGGTTAATAATTTTAATAATTGTTTTAGTTAAAAAAAAACTAAATGTTTCAATAGGTATAGATCAAATGTTAACCCTCATAGATCAAATGTTAACCCTCTAGAGGGTTAACATTTGATCTATACCTATTGAAACATTTAGTTTTTTAATTTTAAACTAAAACAATTAATAAAAGTAATATAAAAACTTTCATTACTTATTAAAATAAAACATTTTGTTACATAATAAAACCAATTAAAATAGTAAACGATCTGAGCAAATTTGGTCATGCACTTCTCGATTTCGTAGCTCATGACGGTTTGCTCAATTTTGTTGTTCGTCTGGTCAACAAATGTAGGGTCTACATTAGCTTACTCGTGATAAAAAATTGTTTATCCCTTGTCGTTTAAAATCAAACTAGTATTAAGCCCCCTACGGTGGGGCATAAAACCATACCAAGTAGCACCAATATCACATCACCGTTAGCAACCACCAACACTTGAAAAACTCGTATTAAAAAAGAAGAAAAACAAACGAAAAGTAGACATAAAAACGTTGAATCACACACATGAAACGTAAAACAATAAGTAAGTCGATCTAGGATTCGCACGTTGCAACAAGGTCGTTAAACGGGGAAAAAAATGTAACATTAAATGATACGCACACGTTACGACGCGTAACTCTCAAAACTTAGAACAAAATGTAAGACGAAAAATTTGTAAACGATGAAAAGTATAGTGGAAGAAAGTTAAAAATAAAAAGTTGTAGGGGTCAAATTCTAAAAATATAAAAGTATTAAGATCAAAATAAAATTTAAAAAAGTTTAAATGATGCTACTATGTGCATATATATATATATATATATATATATATATATATATATATATATATATATATATATATATATATATAGATATTTATAGATGTTGGTAATTGAAATATTTAATAATATATAAATTAGTATAAAAGTTGACCAACACTTAAGATTTAGTTGATCAAATGGAAATTAAAAGTACAACTTTTGAAGCTTAGTGTACAACCATAATGCATAAAGTAAGTTGATAATTAGTATTATATTAATTATGTAAAATTACAAGCATATATTACCCTCTTAGTTTTGCTTAACGAGCAAGCTAGTGCCTGACTTTGAATGATATGCCAATGTTGCTTCAAATGACCAAATACTTGTATATCGTCTTTTTGTGTCGAGTCATGAGTTGATATGTATAACGTACGCTTCTCACGATGTGGGGCCATAAACGATTTGACTATCGTATTCAATCGACAAGATAATACCCACCCTTATATGTTGAACCTTTGAGTTGATGACATAGCTTCTAGTATTGTGGAAGGAAGTGAACGGTCACCACACATATATTGACATTGCCACGTATTAGGGCAGTTTCACCACTCTCAGTGTGTGTAATTGATGCTATTGAATATTCAACGAAAATGATGTCTGGGAATGTTGTCTGTTTTTGTAAGTATTTTATGCCATATACATTATTTATAGCTTACAAAATGTATATATGCATAACCTAATAGTTCAATCGAACATCTTGAAGTATTCAACGAAGGAATCACTGGCGGTTTCGTATCCCATCCGGCAGATCACGACAAATGCACTTTTGTAAGGAGGTGAAGTCAATTTTACCTCTCCCATCAAACATTTGTTGAAATTAGGATTCACTCTCTCCACATCTTTAACTATTCTCATAAACAGTGTTAAGCCTATTCAAAAACGACGCCTAATACATCTTCACTTTATATTGTTTTTACAGAAAAAAATCATCTACTACTCTACTAGCATCTTATTAGTAGCTTAATGATATACAGTTGAGTGTAGCATTTCGGGCTCTCGAACGTGAGGAAGGCTCATGTTGTTGTACCAATCCTTGGGTCGCGGTTACAACCATTTCGAAGATTGTATATCATTAGCAGCGGTGGATGATGATGAAGAAAACATTTTTATAAACGCATAAAGCATGAAGGATGAAAGTGTGTTTTGTTGTGTAAACTGAAGATTATATTATGTATTTATATCGGTTTGGGTTGAACAATATATTGATTAAAAAAGTCTTTTAAAATTACTTGATCGTTCAACGGTGTCCCCGACGATCGAACGCTGGTTAGGCGTCTCAAGTGTGATGCCTTCATGTCCCACTCACGCTTGGAGGGGATTGGTGTTCCCATAAGCGTGAGCCACAGAGACCCACTCACACCACATCTTTCAAGCTTGTATGTTAAAGAAGTTACATATAAAGATCATATTAATCATGAATGCATATAATTTATGCCTGTAAGATCATTCACTTTTATTAAATAGTTTTGTTGTTTTTGTTTCAAAATATATATGCGTCTTAACTAGTTATAATTATGATAGTTGTATTAATTATATGATTTAATGACACAAATTTCAAACTAATAAACTCATTTATGTGATTGTTATAGAAATAGCTCAACACTTGTACTAAATGACTAAATAATGAAGTTAAAGGTCACATGTGATATTTCGTAAAGTTCAATTTAGTGGGATGTTTGGAACAAGAGATCCAGGAACACCTATACTGATCATGGCATAAACCATGCCTAGATACCCGAAGACTTTGGAGCAAACATTAGGGCGGATTAAAACGTATTCAAGTCAAACTAAGATTATAATGAGCCACTTCAAACAATTTGAAGGATCAATTGGTTAACCATCACAAAGGAATCCTAGCAAAGTGATTTCGGGTTGAAGCAGATTATGTGAGAATAAAAGCACTAAAATGGCTTCACTTGTTAGATCTGATTTTACGACGGAGGTATGTCGCATGGATAACTGTAGTGACGGGGACAATAGAGGTGACACTGATAGTGATGGTCACAATGACGATCGCAAGAGTGGTGACGAACTTTTATTTGAAAGTCGTATAAAAAGCATAATACTATCAAAATATAAAAGCTAGTCTACTTATCAAGTCGCTCAACTCGCTTTAAATCATTAGAAACTCAAATCTGAGTTAATATTAGTCTGACCATCTATAGTTATATATGAAAAAATCCAATTACTTTAATTCTACTTATAATATACCAAACCGATGATGACGAATACACAACAAATATTCTTATTTTTGTGTTTCTTAAAAACAAGACAAGATAAAACTTTTTGACGATAATGATAATACGACAATGTATAGTATTTAATAAACAACCAAATCACATTGACTAATTCCTAACTAACACTAATTTGATTTGACTTACCCGAATAATCCATCAACTTCAGCCCACTAATTTGAATTTCATTTGGTAATAAGGTGTTAGTTAAGCGTCATCAAGATACGTGATGCTTTAAAACATATCAAATTTTAGGTTCTTTATCTGTTAAATTTAATTAAATCATGTTAATCAATGATATGTCTATATTTTTTAGACTATTTGAAATAATGGAAAACTACAAATAGGACAATAAATGCATATATAATTGTGATCTTATATTTATCAACAAGACTTGTAACAAAATGTTAATGTTTTTTTTTTTTTTTTTTGCATTTAAGTAATATGCCTCTTATAATATCAATATATGTGGTGTGTGTTAATAACTTAATATCCGTGGTTTTGCGTGTATGTGTTCGTTTGTTCTTTTAGATATGTTTTGTTCGAAAATACTTTCCCACGGAAATAACTTTTTAAAGTCAAACATGATTTTAAATAGCAAATCTAAATAAAAGGCATCTCTTACACACACCATTAGCAATTTTAATCTATACATGTAATAGGTTAGTTTCCGTGTAATAAACGAATTTAATAAATAAAATATTAAGTAATTATTAATAAAAATTTATGCATTATAAAATCATGTTTGAAGATAAAATATGATTATAATTACATATATATAGCTACTTTAAGTAAATAAACAATAATATATTTTTCTTAAACTTTTGTTTTATACAAATTTTGTGATTTTTAATACATTTCTTTAAGAAAAATGATTTTTTTAAATAAATCGTTGTATTCTGTATTTTATAAAAAAATTGCTTTTAAAAAGTGTGTTTTTAATAAAAATAGGTTTTTAATTTATTAAGTTATATATTTTTAATTTGAAAATGGTATGAGTAATAATATTATTATTAATATAGAGAAATGAGAAAGTAAGTATAATGAGCTTTACAATTGTTTCACGCTTATTTTAGTTTTTTTATAAATAGATAGATAGGCTAAAAACTTATTAAATAAAAAATTAAACTTTAATGTAAAATAAACACGAATATTTACAGTATCATATTTTAATATAAAATATAATTAAATTATATATACGTAATAGTTCAAGAAATAAAACAATTATACCATTTTCTAACTCTCTAATCTAAATAATTTCATTTTTAAACATTCGTTTTAAGATTTTTTATAAAAAATATTTTTATTATCAAAATATTGTTTTTAAAAAATTTGGTTTGTAATTACTCTGGTTGTTTAATATTCCGGTTTTTAATTTTTTTAGAAACAAAATTATTTAAAATATATTGTTTAAAAAATGTTTAGTATTAGAAAATTTCATATTATATAAAACTTTAGTTTTTCGTTATTTAGATTTTAATTAAAAGATGTGATTTCTAATTTCCTTCATAAAATCTATTTTAAAAAAAGATAGTTTGATTTTAAAAAAATTTAGATAAGAGAGAGAAACATAGCAATTAATAAAATTTATTTTTAATAAGAGAGAAAAAATTTATATAAGTATTTAAATTAGTATAATATTTTTTTGAAGGGAATATTAATGTGTGAATGTCTAGAAAAATGACAAGTGTCAAAAAAATTAGTTAAAAAAATGACAAGTGGCAAAACAAACATTGTTTTATTAAAGGTTATAGATTATGTAATACAGAAACGGTCTTCGGCCAATGTTATCAAGGTGTGTGTATGTAGTGGTGTGCTTCCTATGAAGTCAAAGGTTCAAATTAATTACCACATATATATTTAAAAGTTGTGTTAAATGTATTGTTGACTATTATTAAATATATTTATTTATGTGTGTGACATTTTATTTTCTCCTTTGAACTTCTCGATACGCAAATAATAAGCTCATGATTATATGGCTAAATGTTTTTAGGTATAAACCCACAATTAAAACCCAATTTTAGGTAACATCATAATTTCTCCATAAACAAAAATCAACAAATTTGGGCAAAAACATTTCTCATAATACACCACGTGTAGAAACTATGTTGGACCATAACCAAAAAGGCCAACACCAAAAGTATATCACCTTTTAAACCTACAAGACCTTATTCTAATCTAACCTAACCATAGTTAGAAAATAATAATACCTCAAGTAAAAACCTAACCGTAGTTAGACCACCAAATGTTTCGGTTTATCTACAGTTCGGCCCCTTTCAGATTTCAATATTATTAAACGACGACTTTTTGCAAACCCTCGGTCATCGATCACTTTCTGTTCGAAGATCTTTCTATCAATTTTGTTGTTTGTTGTTTGTCAATATTATCTCTTTCGGCTTTAATTTCGTATTCTAGCGATCTGTTTGTTGCTCTGAGATTCGATCAATATGGCTGAAGTTTAGGGCAAATGTCTGAAACCCTTGTTTTTGTACTGTTTGGGACTGATTTCACTGTGAGGAGGATCACCGGAGCTTAATTGTGGTGGGGATTTTGTTAGCTTGTTGATTGATTTGAGTTTTGGATGCGAATGGAATCGATCGATGTTGGTTTGATTGATTGGTGTAGATTGAGTTCGATTTAGCTAACCCTAGAAAAGGTAAAAGCGTTTGATGTACTTGATTTGGTGGGAGGTGTTCTTTTTTGTATACGGAAGTTGAAGCAAAAACCTAGGGTTGTTGAGTGATCATGACCACTGAGTTGGATAACTCGTCGGCGGTGAACGAGTCGACGGTTTCCGGTGAAGCGAGTTTTTCTTCTCCGGCGAATCAGACGGCGGCGCCGCCAGAAAAGCCGGTGAAACGGAAGCGTAATCTAGCCGGCATGCCAGGTAACATTTTGATTCAACTATGATCTTAATCTGTATGGTTATTGTGCTTGTTGCCTTTATTGAGAGTTCTATATTAGGTTAATTAGTAAATCTATGTGTTTAATCGTTAATTGATTTCATGCTGTTTGAAGCAATCATTGCAATACCTTTTTGGATATAAGTATCAGAATAGATTATGAGTTATGACTTGCTAAGTTGAAATTTAGATGAAAATCACTTGATTTTTCTTGTTTTTGTTTTAATTTCCGACGTATAGATCCAGACGCAGAGGTGATTGCCCTATCTCCCAAGACTTTGATGGCTACGAATCGATTTGTGTGTGAGATTTGCAATAAGGGGTTTCAGAGAGATCAGAACTTGCAACTTCATAGAAGGGGGCACAATTTGCCTTGGAAGCTTAAACAGAGGACAAGCAAAGAGATTAGGAAAAGAGTGTATGTATGTCCTGAGCCATCGTGTGTTCACCATGATCCAACACGGGCTTTGGGTGATCTCACTGGGATCAAAAAGCACTTCTGTAGGAAGCATGGTGAGAAGAAATGGAAATGTGATCAGTGCTCGAAGAAGTACGCGGTTCAATCCGATTGGAAAGCTCATATGAAGATTTGTGGAACCAGAGAGTATAAATGTGATTGTGGGACTTTGTTTTCAAGGTTATTGTTTATGAAATTCGACATTGGTTAGCATGTATGCGATTTTATGTTTGAATATTGAGAGTTTCTTTTGTTAATATGAAGGAGGGATAGCTTTATTACCCACCGGGCATTTTGTGATGCATTAGCAGTGGAGAGTGCTAAAGGACCACCAGAAGATGAACCTCCTAAGGAAGATGGAGACCCAAAACCTCCACTCATAGAATCTGCACCACAATCAACCTCAACAGCATCACCACCCCCGCCACCCACACCACTGCAGCTGCCTCCACCCCCACCGCCACCCACTGCCGCCCCTGTGGTGCCCGTAACATCTTCAGTTTTGTGTATTGCCACAACTCCAGGTATGGCAACATAAAGTTTAAGGCTTTAACCAGCACCCTTATTTTGTCTTGATGAAAGCAACTAAAAGTTTTGTTTTTTCTGTCTTGTCTTGGTGTTAAGTTTTGTCATTTGCTGCTAGATTTGTTACATCTGCGCATAGTTATTATTTAACATGATTCAACCTAAGTATTTCATCTAGAGATTCATCACAAGCTGACATCTTGCTTACAGATTTGCCAGAAATTTCCAAGTTGGATCAAGATCCTAGACCTGTTTTGGACAACCCAACACAATTGGTGGCGGGGCTCACCGGAAGCTGTAATGGTAGCTCCAGCTCAACCAATACAGGAAGCACAAGCAGCAGTGTATTTGCTAGTTTATTTGCATCATCAACTGCATCAAAAAGTTTTCAACCACAACCTCAAACCACTGGATTCAGAGACTTGATTCAATCCATGACCCAACCCACACAAACACCTGATCTTACACTCCCATCTCCAGCTCAAGAACCCGTATCACTATGCTTGTCAACCAATCAGGCATCCTCCATTTTTAGAACAGCTGGACAAGACCTCCGACAGTATGCTCCGCCACCTCAGCCCACCATGTCAGCGACAGCACTACTTCAGAAAGCTGCTCAGATGGGTGCATCTGCTTCCGGTGCATCACTACTTAGGGGATACGGGCTCGAGCGAGACGACACAGACGGTGGTGCATCTATTGGACTTGGACTTGGGGTGGGCTATGATGGGCGGTCTGGTCTGCAAGAGCTCATGATGGGGACTCCATCTGTATACGGGCCTAAGCATGCTACTCTCGATTTTCTAGGGTTGGGTATGGCGGTTGGTGGTGGAACAACCACAGGTTTGTCAGCACTGATGACTTCCCTCGGCAGCAGTCTTGATGTTACAACCACGGTTTCATCATTTGGACTTGGTGGCAGTGGTGAGTTCACCGGGAAAGACATGGGACCACAGTAGGCACTTGGTGGCCCAGATTGTAAGTAGATCTATATTGTCTTTATTTCTGTAATTTTAGCTTGGCAACTGTTGTCTGTAGTAAGTAGCTTAAATTATATGGAATTTTTACTATCTTGATGTAAATTAATTTTTTATCTCTATTTTGTATCGTTAAAAATCCAGAAAAAAAATATGTTATGGGACTCTGGATCTCCATTTGCTTAGGGACCTTTGAAGGAATCAACCCATGCCAACTTGTTTTATTTAATCATGTGCTATGCATCTAAGATTCTGTGTTATGTTGACTTTTTAGTGTTTGATAATATCTGACTTTAATAATTCGCATCATTTCAAATTGAAAATCAAGCATGCCACAATAGAAATGCTTGTTGATTTTGGTGATAGTTGACTTAGTTTGGTCCAACTATGCCCCCAAGTGCATTGTTATATCCTCCTGCGCCACCTGCGGGGTCTATGTGGACTTGCGGCCCCTAGCGGATGATACAGCGCCAACACCATTCGGTACTGCTATTTTCAACTTCCAACCCCGCTGGGTCATGGCCCCGTAAGTGACCCAACCCACCTGCGATCAACATGTTTGCACGTATATTAAAAATCAAAAAGACGTGGCAAATGATGTAAGGCGTAACATGGGACGAAAAATGGAGGTAGGTGCTGATGTTATGTTGATTGTTGAAGTAGTATAAATGGAAAAAAAAATTAAAAGAAATAAGGATGAAAGATAGGTACCACATGGAATAATCTTTATTGTAGCTTTCTCTTTACAAATTGAATTTTGGGAGTTCTATTATATACGTTAACTAGAATGGTTGATGTAACTTTAGTGGTTGAGGGCGGCAATGGTGGTGAAAGGACGACTTTATGGAGGTTTTAATTGTTTTCTTTTTTCTTTTTTGAGGTTTCTAAAATGTCAAAATAAAATAGAGGAAGAGACTTTAGAGACAAAATCAATTATTAGTTAAGGTAATTATCACTAAAAAATCTAGCATCCTTATTTAATTTGAACAAAAAATTCAGTCAACTAAATTTGTGACATTTTATTTTAATTTGTTTAATACTAGTTTATAAACTCGTGTTTTACACATATTAAACTTAAAATATTAAATTAATAGTTAGTAATTAATATTTAAAAATTATATTATAATTTTAGGTATATATGATTCGAATTACATATGATCAACTAGTAGGTAATAATGTAATAACAATATTTTCTTAACTATTGTTTTTAAAAAGAATTTTGTTAAAAATTGATCTTTAAAAATTTTAATTTTTTTTTAAATTTGTTTTTCTAAATGTCTTTTAAAGAAAGTTCTCTGTATTAAAAAGGTCATATTTGTTTATTTTTTAAAGAAATTATATTTTTTATGAAAATATGTTTTATAATATAGAAAGAATATAAATAAGATTTGTACCATTTATATGATCATTACATGTTTACCTTTTTATGTTAGTGATATGTGACATGAAGAGTAAAAGAAGATGACATGTGACAATAATAATGTAAGAAGATGACATGTGGTATAATTTTATTTGTTTTGTTAGTATACTCATTTACTTATTTAACACACCACCTTGTATAAATGATTGTGTGAACATACACAACAATCAATCCTTTAGAAAACCAAAATAGAAATTCTATGATCGACACACATCCCCTATAAAATTGATGTTTCATGTCATTGGTTTCCTAGTAACATGCATATTAACCCACCCCACAAATAACATGCAAGTAACAACGTATCATAAAAATAGATGTAGGTCTTAATTTTAAATCCCACTCAAGACAAACAAAAAAAAAAGAATCAGGTTTCAGGTGGGCAGGACGTTTTCCTCACATAATGTGAGTTTTCTCTTGAATGTGATCTTATGTTTCATACTTGAGTCACGGAGATGATCGGGTGGGTCAGTGGATCGTCAGTGATCCAATTAGCTGTTTAAAAGAAAAAGCTAACAAAGTATCAAAATCCAAAAGATAACCCTTAACTAGTTATCCTATATAACACCAAAATATGAAATCGAAAGATAGCCCAACTACTTAACACATAACTTAAATATCATATTCAACTGTAACACATAGTGTCCAACTATCTAACCTAGAGTTAGACAACATCCCATTACCCTTTTAAGATGTCCGACCATGCGTTTAACACACTTTAGAATTTTGTCAAATAGAAACCATTAACATCACTTGTCGGGTTAAACCCATGGCCCATGGGTCAACAAAAACCCAATGACTTCATATACACTACACACCCACCACGACCCGAAACCTCTCATTTCCTGTTAAACCCAAAGCCCTAAACATGCCGCCGCCGCCGCCGTCGTCGTCCTCCGCCCTCCTCCGCCGCGCCCGCCACCTCTCCACCGCCGTCGCCACCGCCACCACCACCACCCCCACCACCACCTCAGCCACCATGACCATCTCCAAAGCCAAATCAAAACTCCGAAAAGAACACGACACCGATAAAGCCCTAGACATCTACTCCACCGTCAAAAACAACCACTCTTCATCGTCCCCAGGATCCACCCACCATGCTCAGCAGATCACCGTCCGCCGCCTCGCAAAGTCCCACCGTTTCTCCGACATTGAAGCCCTCATCGAGTCCCACAAGAATGACCCTCGAATCACCGATGAACATTTCTTATCGTCGCTTATTAAATCGTATGGGATTGCAGGAATGTTTGATCATGCCCTTAAGACCTACACCCAGATGGAAGCTTTAAAAACCCCTAGATCAGCTTTATCTTTCAATGCTCTACTCACAGCCTGTGTGAATTCGAAAAAATTCGATCTTGCACCCCAACTGTTCGACGAAATGCCTGTGAAGTATGGGTTTAAAGTTGATGAGTATTCTTATGGGATATTGGTTAAGTCTTATTGCGATGCTGGTAAACCTGAGTTAGCGATTGAGAAATTGAAAGAATTGGGTGAAAAAGGGTTTCAGATATCTGGGGTTACTTATACATCGATCATACATGCGTTGTACAAGAAAGGGAATTCGACTGAGGCCGAGAGGGTGTGGGATGAGATGGTGAATAAAGGGTGTTTGATTGATGTTGCGGCGAATAATGTTAGGTTGATGAATGCTGTTGATGGTGATCCTGAGAACATTAAGGCGATGATTGAGGAAATGAGTAATGCGGGGCTGAAACCGGATACTATAAGCTATAATTACTTGATGACTTGTTATTGTAAGAAGGGGATGATGAATGAGGCGAAGGAGGTGTATGATAAGTTGGAGGAGAACTGTTGTAACCCGAATGCTGCAACATTTAGGACTTTGGTGTATTACTTGTGTAGGAATGAGCGGTTTGAGACTGCGTATAAGGTGTTTAAGCACAGTGTGGCGGTTAACAAGATACCTGATTTCAATACTCTGAAGTATTTGGTTCAAGGGTTGGCAAAAAAATCAAGAACCAAGGACGCGAAGGGGATTATTAGGACGATGAAGAAGAAGTTCCCTCCGAATCTTTTGGTTGCTTGGACGAAAATTGAGAAGGAACTTGGTTTAGCTAGTACTGAAACAGAGGCTGCAAAATAAGGTAGGAATAATCCAATGAAATGGAAGCCGATGGCTATCGTCCACACTGATGCCAGTTGCTTTGTTTGGTCGCCGCACCTTGTCAACAAGGTAGGTGTTGCAAAGCTTATATTCACTTTGTTATCTTGTTGAATGATTGTTTTCTTAAGTCATAAACAAACACAATAGTTTTGAGTCATTCATAGCTCAGATATGGAGGTTTTAAGATAATGTTGCTCATTGATTTATATGTCAGTTAGAGGCTCTTTTTTGGTTGTCATTTGGTGGTATGCCAACTCTTTTTATCTTTGCAAATTCTACTTTGAAGTTTTGAATTTAGAAATGTTCTCAACAATATATGCTTCAAGTTTGTGTAATTGTGTTATGTTTGGGATGTAGGAAGCGAAAACAAAACAGATGGATCAATAAGTTTGAGAAAATCAAACATTGAGACCTGAAATATCGCACAATAGCCATTTTCCATGTCTTGCAGGGTTTTAAAGTTGTTCTTGAGCACATTGTCACTGCTTGCATCAGTCCTTTGAATAACATGTATATAAACATCACAGAGCCGAATATGATACGACTATTTTGTATCTCTTCGTTACAAACTACAAACAAAGTTGCAACATTCTGAGTTGTCCATCAATGAATATATGTGGGATTGCACATGTGATTTCAATCATTCATATGATACCAAATTTATTAATATGAAACCTAGTTTTTGGGACATTGTGGTTCTAGGATTCACGAAACTGTGTTATTGTGATTTCTATTATGGAATCAATGATTATTTTTGGATCATTGTTTTTGTAGATCACACTAGTGATTTGGATTCTAGTGAAACCTAAACTTCAACCACAACACTTTTCTGGACATCACAATACAAAACTGGTTTTAATGCCTTGGATCTACTTTTCCTGTTGTGACCTTCAATGCGCTATTGATGTTATCTTCATCTTTCCTTAACTGCTGCCTGAGGATGGCAATACCTTATTTTAACCTCTTTAATAAACAAGTTGTATATGGGTTGATATGTTTAGCTCGTTTAATTAATTAGAAAATATTCGGTTTGACATGTTTAACCCGTTTAGTTAAATATGTTGGCATGTAAACCGTTTAAATTAGAATAAAAATATTTTATTAGATCAACCTGCCAACCAACTTATGACGTGTTAACCATTTTGTTACGACTTTGACAAGTGACAACCCGTTTACTACATGATTAAAGCTTCTCATATATTGGTTACATGATTTATGATTACATGAGTAAGTGTGTCTTTAACCTCTCATGCTTGTTATCCCCCTATTACCCCCAACCATTCAATATGTACATACCATCTTTCAGTCTCCGCTCATTGTCATGTTTGAGTTATATCATTCTTCACTCTCTTGTCACTAGACCACAAATATGGTTTTCAAACGCCTATTTTAGAGAACTTTTCAAGCCTAGTTAAGGGTAAAGACCATGTGTTGGTCTGAACGGTATTTTTCAAGTGAGATATTTGAAACATTGGCATCAGTCATTCCACTTTTGCGATGATTGTATTGAATGTTGTAATCACCACAAAACTTGAAACTTTTTTTTACCATTTCATGAAACTTGGAAGTAAGTTGGTCAATGCAGCGACACAGTTCATGGCACATAAGATTGTGCAACCTTTCCACAACCCGGTTCCACATATTGGTCCAGGTTTGGGAGTTACAAACGATCAGATCCTCCGAAACATCCACCCAAGCTTTAGCCGATGCTTATTCCTCCTCGAAAGACCACTTTTGCGGTTGGACATGTTTGCTTAAAACTCTTATATTTTTTGTGATGGTCTGGTCTGGGTCTCAAATACTGTGATTGAGGTTTAAGGAAACGAATTGAAATTTATACTATATCTTGTAGTCTCAACTCTCACAAGAGGATGTATGAGAGGAAGGAGTAGAGGGAAGGCTAACCCCCTTACGGTTTCTACTATCTAATTATCTATACAGCCAAGGGAAGATATGCCACGGTTGTGATCTTGCTATTTATTTAAACATTCTGTAAAATTAACCTTAGTTATGAAAGTTATGTATCGCTATGAATATATCAGAATCATTTTTTTCTTACATAAATAAATTGTTGCATCAAGAAAGGTGAAAAATCCTTGCAAAGTGAGCTTGGATTGTGAGCTTTTAAATCCAATTCTAAAAAAGGATTTAATGAAAAACCTAAGAAGTTACCTTTAAGAGTTGTCTCAAAATTATTCCCTGGAAATTAGTGGAATCTAACTTGTGTATCATTTATTATTAATGGGACAAAACGTTTTGATAAGTTATAATCTTGTATCAAAATTTATTTCAAACTTCTGTCAATCAGGTAACAAGGTAATATTATTAGTAATAGAAAAGTGAGCGACTAAGAGAGACTATTCAATTAGGTGTAACATGCAAAGAGTTTTTGAGGTTTGAAAAGCGAATCAAGAAGGGTTCGGTAAGCAAAATTCAATATTATTAAACTTGATTACTGTTTATTATTAGTTCTCAATGTAAAAAAATATGGATCATGAAGGTTCGGTAAGCAAGTACAATGATGTTTAAAGGGAAACGAACACATCCTTAATAGTAATTACGTTAAACAAATTAAAAGTACGCAGGATAAGACATGACATGAGTAGTCCGAATCATACACCCTTTTTAGTGGCACCATTATAACTTGCTTTCTTGAATTATTTCATAAGTAAAACCTCTACACGCCTGGTTCACTAAATCTATGCACGAGGGGTTAACTCAGGTTCAGCTCCCAGGTCTTAATCGTGGGTGCTGGACCTTCAGGTCTGGCTGTAGGCCTGTAGCCGCATGCCTTAGTCAAAAGAGGGGCACCCTTTTAATTCATGAGAAAACAAATTTACTATGAAGCCTAAGATCTTATGATTCTTTTATACTTCACTGGCCATTTAAATTTTGCCAACTTCCTCTCATGCAGTTTTCCCAATTTCTTATGCCAAACACTTCTCTATATATTATAAGGTTGGGTAGGAGGTTAGAAGCGCTAAAAGGTTAAATACCTTTGCTGCTGGCTCATTGTAGGCACAGGAGATAATGCTAACCAAGCAGTGACAGAAATTGAAGGGGTAACGATCTTTGGAGACAAGTCTAAATTGGTGTCGTAATGGTGCTTGTGTTTCTTCTGTAACAAGACATATAGTAAAACATTAACATCATTATATGTTTTCCTTTTTCATAAGCGGGGATCTCTCTGAGAGCGACCTTTTTTATCCTATGTGATAGAGGTAAGGGCTTGAACTCATCTTGAGTGGGATTTTTGTTGGGTTGGTCGTCGTATTTTGTTTCTGTTGTCGAACTTTACTTTATTTGAGATCAAATTTGAGAAACTTAAATACGTACACAGTTGCATACATTGCGAAGAGACATACTAGGACGATCATCTTTTGGGATTGCAGCTGGTTCGCTGAAGTTATTTCCTTTAAGGTCAGTTGATTGGTCTCCTAATTCTATACTCTCAATTGATTCTTAAAACTCTATTAGAAAGCATTCAAGCTCAAAGATCATTCCCTATCATGAACTTCAAAAGTTGTGTTTGTAATTTAGCTAAAGCCCTCGAAGTGCCTCTCCTATAGTATTTGAGGAGTGTTTACTTAGGAAACATATTATTTGTCTATCTCGGATAGTGAACTTAATTCCCCTAAAATAACTGAACACTTGTCATCTAATTAAAACCGCTCACATAACAAGTTTATGAACAATCATCCACAAATTTCTTAAACAAAGTCGAACTCAAAAGCAGCCTTTCACAAAAATGAAGATCATTTCAGCAGTTAATAATCCACCAGCAATCACAAAGGAGAAAATATGCAGGTGTATATACAAGAACTACTTACTACTCTAACTTCTATCTTTTAAAGGATAAGAAAAGGGGAGACTTACTCACAAAACTGCAGTTCATTTTCCCTTGTTGCTAAGTTGCATTGCAGCAATTACATCTCAAAATCCCAAATACTCTCTGCAGTTATCTTTGGTATCTTCTTCTCCTCAGCCAAATTGACTGATGCAGAAACCTGGATGACATAAAGAATCAATTGTCAAGAAACTGTTTCACAATGAAATCCCCAACATTGCAGACCCAAATCAAATAACATAACTTGAAACTATAAAACATTGATCTTGATCAATATAGAAACTTCAAAAGTAACAAGCATTTCATCAAATAACTCTAATGAATTGCAAATTAAGACATAATTCACCTTAAAGCTTCCACTAGCAAACGATTTGGTTGTATAATCCACCCCCAAAACCCTAGTAGCCGACTGATAAGAACCCCTAACCACAGAACCATCACCAAGCCTCCTCGAAACAGCTAAATCCCACGAATTATCTCCAAAATCATACCGCGGCTCGACCGTCATCACACCTCCATGTAGATAACTATACTTCACCTTACAGTCCCACGGCTCAAATCCATAATTCACCGAAACCTTATTGTTAGAATCCAACAACAGAGTACCATCCAACGCTGTTCTGTTCTCAACAACCGAATGTGTGTACGTAAAGCTCAAAGGCCTTCCATTAACCCTCACACTATTCATAAACGCAAATCGCACATCCTAATTGTAATTCAACAGCAAAATCAAAACATCAGGTAATTAACAACAAAAATTATAGTTGAAATTGGATTAAATTTGATAGTGTGAACCTTTTTGGGGACGTTATAGTCGACGTTGAAGAAGCCAGGGTTTTCTAGGGATAGAGTGAGGCCGTTGAAAGAGGGGGTGTTGATGAAGGCGTCGCCGGTGACGGAAGCTCGTAAGTTGACGGCGCCGGCGTTGACTACGACGGAGCCGGTGGCGTCGGAGTTGTTGGTGTCGTAGCTTCCTCTGAATGAAGCCTTCATCGTTTTTTTGTGTAGAAGATGGTGGAGATTTTACCAGGGTTTATCGCAACGACGATGATGAAATATGGTGAATTTAGTGGTTTTCAAATTTCGATGAAATTTGGTGTCTTTTGGAGTTTTGGGGATTGTGCAGTTTGCTGGGTTGGGTATTTGGGCCTGTAACTTATTTATTTGGGCTCTGTTATTGGGTTTTGACTCATTGAATAGTTTTTCTGTAGGGGAATCATTAAATTGAAACTTTGATCATAAAAGAAGCTAAATAAAGATTGGGTTGGTTAAAATATAGCCGTGTTTAGCCGGATTTAAGCGGGACAAGCAAAATTTAAAAATCGCTCTCAGTTAGAATTTAGCTGAGGTTATCTAATTCTAGTCGAGTTCAACTGTCACACGTGTCAGCTTCTTTTTAAATTTAATGTAGAACCAAGTTAATGATTGGGTCGGCTAGAGAGTATCAAAAGCAGCCAGGTTGCTTGGATACATGTTTGCGCCCCACAATATGTTACATGAGACCAACTCAATTATTGGGTCGGCTAGAGGGTAGAATACTTAGCCTGGAAGGGGTATTTGGTATTTTAATGTTGGTTGGAAATAAATAAACATAAACAAAAAGTCAATTTTGTTTTTGATAATATGATTGGTCAAGCGTACATTTTGATAATTTCTTTTTTGATAAAATTTTGTTTAGAGTAAGTCATAATCTACGTATATTAACCTACTATATATACACATTTAGCTATAGCTTTTTGATAAGAGGGGAGATATATTTCCACTAAATAGTCATCTTAAGGACACAAGTAAAATGTTAAAGGGCGAGCGTTGCTTGATTAGGGATTTAGGCCTAATAGAACATTCATAGTGGATTTTTTATATTTATCTTTATAATTATATTAAAAAGTATTATTTGATCTTTATCTTTTCAATTAAATATTTTTACATTTATCAATATTGTTTCTCAAATTATATGTTCTCCACTCACCCACTTTCAAAAATATTAAAAAGTTTATAATGATTAAACAGTGTTTTCTCAAATATACTAACGAACAATAATATTTCATCTATTCTGTATTCATATCTATTCTTTATAATATAAAGAACACATGTATATTTATAAAGAATCCATGGTAAATGCTCTCACTCATGGATTTGGCTAACTGGACTTGCAAAACACTTTTGTTGCTTTATTTTTTTCATGTTAAACTTTAGAATTTTATTTATTAAACTTTAGAATTACACTAAAATCCTCTCGGAACTTTAAACTAATATATTTGTTCAAAATGTACAATTTAATCGTAATCAAAGGATTTTAAGAAGTAGACGCTTTATCTAGATATTAATGTAACATGTTATTTAACCATTTAACCCTTGGCCTGATATTGTTTCCATTCAAAACAGCAATATACTCATATCAAATCAAATCAAAATAAATAATATTATCGTAACTGAAGAAAGCAATTACAACTACAAAATTTAATAACTATCACAGTAAAAATTAACCCCTGTCATTGTTTATGATAAAGTGTTACACTAAAAGGTCAAAGAAAGTCTTTTGAAAACGAAATTGTAGTTATAATTAAGTATTTTATTGTATTCTAGCCTTTAGGAGGTGCGGTTACAGTTGAGGTCGCGCGGCGAACTGAAATTCTTATATTTCTTAGAATAAATAAACTACAATCTTTTGATTGTTTGAACGTGTGGCACATGTGGAAAATGGAATGCTGGTTCACATATTGCATCCAAAATTGTTGATTTTAGAAGCAGGAATCAAAGTGTGTCAAAAGAATATATCATCCTTTTTATAGTCTCTTTAATACTTGTATATTTAGGATGGATTCAAGATCTGTATGCGTACATATCTTCAATAGTTTAATCTGACACCTAAAGTTATGTATCATCTTCCATGTATTATGATCCATCTTATTTTATAAATAAAAAATATATTATATTGAAAGAATTATGAGAATAATCAATTTTTAGATATGCTTTTCTAATACATCTGTTTGTTAATGTATAAGCTTTTTAACCTACTGCCATGAAATACATAAAACTTGTTTGTGTATCAACTTTGTATCCACATATCATAACCTCACAAACTTTTCAACTCTGTTCACACACTTTGTTATCAAACATATCTTTTTTTTTAACGGCAAATTTTTCTATTACTACTTTTACATTACACCAAATTACATCATGCCTGATTGTCTGGGTACCATACACAAATATAAACTAGATACGTGAACATTTACGTATTTCATAGCTACATAATAGTATAATTGATTTATAACTACACCCAAAAATGTGCATCATTATGATCTTCTCCTAGTTTGATCCTATGTTCATTTTCTCTGAACTAACGTGGATGAATGTCAAGTGACATCAGTCTATCCTTCAGGCCACCTAAATTATTATATTTCAGCTATAAATTGTTTGTAAACAAGTTCCTTTGATCGTTAAAATGATCACACAATCAACAAACTTGCAGCAAAAAAAAATTAAATTGGTTCCTAAATAGATAAATACAAAGTGCTGGTGTAAAAAGCATATGAAACTGTGGTATAATATAATCTTCTCCACACTACCTTTAACTAACTACAAAAAGATATGAGCAATTCAATGAGTAAATTCAACCTGTATAAAAGAATGGCGTCATGGTGATATTCTTCTTGAATATAATCTTTGGTTTTCTTCAAGTTATAGCCTACTTCAATGGAACCGCAGCTTCGTCCTGCTGTGCACGCCTTAGACTTAATTCTCGTAAATTCTGTTGCAAGCATTAAAACAACAAATCAAATCAAGATATCCAAATCCACAATAAGTTCCATTTGGAAAATAAGCAAAATCATCGCTTGATCAATAAATAATCTATAAGTATCAATTTCAAGATGTTGCATAGAATCAGAGAATTAAATTTCATTACCAAATGTAAAACATGATTTTATTTAATTCAATCCAATCTTTTGGTCATTATGATATCACGTTTTTAGTGGATAACATCCCATCATGAGCATTTTTCAGTTGAAAGTTTTGTTCTAAACTAAAGCCCTTAGATCTATGTTTAACAAATTTCCAAGTATCATATAGTATTATCTTAGGGTGGAAATTCTTATTCCTTTACTTCTGAATGATTCATATCCGGTTAGTTGTCTTTAACGACTCCAAGTACTAGCAACAGAAAAATATAAGGGAAAAAAAAGAGCTAAAACACAAGTCATATGGGTAGGACAACTCAGGTCAAAAGTTGCCAAAGTGTACTCGCGGTGCATAAAATCTCCTGAATCAAATTACCAAAGTGCAAGTAACACACATAAAATCTCCTGAATCAATTTATTCAAAACATTATATTATTAATGGAATAATTTTCTCAATCATATTTTACACACTAATTATTCATAACTCTTCTGGTACACTAATACGTTTTAGTCCGAATTGATTTTGACCAGTCACCCAACCTGCCCATTCTGACACATGTAGCATTACCACATAAAATGTTTATTCATTATCTTGAACAAGTGGCCACAGGTACGCAGCCTTAAGTCATTGAAAAGCTTGCCCTTTTGCACAATTAAATACCAGATCTTGAGGCTGACTTGCAGTAACGCAGTTAACATCACCATAAAACCTTAATGCATGTATTGGATCCATATTTTATACAACAAACAGTTTAAAAGGTGTTTGTTTTAAACAGATACACATTGCGTTAGCATTTTCGAAATTTCCAACAAATGTAGACTCGCGTATGCTTTTTTATAACAAAAAAATGATGTCTGCCATAATAATTAGCAGCTTTGAATGCGATTAAGTGCTTAATCATCATTGTTTAGCTTCAACCTATGCTTAATCCAACTACATACTCTGGAGTTCAATACGAATGACTAGTGTAGCATCCTAAATCATATGAATACTAAGCTCTTATATGCATATATGATGATGATTACTATCAACAATGTAGATACTACCAATAATGCAACAAGTTGAAAGGAGTTCAAAAGTCATTATATTAATCAAAGTTTGATCACTTCAAGTGTAACAACTAACAATCACGTTATAATGCTAAAGCAGCTGAAGAATGTAGGGCTTTAGATACAGTACTCACCGTCGAATGAAAGCGAGGAGGATGAAGATCAACAGAGTGAAACGACATCTTCGCGATCTCCGATATCGCAGCATCTCGCACTTGAGGTGCATCGCTCGTCAAATCTTCATAAGCAGCGACAAACGCCTCCTGCCAGAACCGAGGCAGTTTGATCCTCCGGCTATTGGTGTACACATCCCACATATGCTTCACCACCTTCTCTCGTTCCTCAATCTCCTAATCAAAGCCACAAATCAGATCAATCAATCAAAACAAACACACAAACGAACAGAGAGGGAAAAGCACGAACAAGGACGTCGAAATCGTCATAGATAGGAGATCCACCGGCGAATTCATCGGATAATTGGTTGAGATTACCGACGGAGAGGTGGAGGGTGACTGTACCGGTGAAAATCGACCAGAATGCAAGGAGAACAATGGCGGAGAGGATCCAGAACTTGTACCGACCTCTTCTAAATATGCTGGAATCTAGGGTTTCCTTCTTGTTAACAATCAACACCGATGATGAATGTGTTGGTGTAGGTGTTGTTATCGGTAGGGGATCCTCATCCCTCATTGTTGCTCCAATTTGAACAAACGAAATTGGCAAGTGAAGTGAGATCGAATTTGCTTGATTCAATCAGTGTTCATCATGAGACTGTGATGAAACAGAGATTGAGATTGACAATGCTCAGAAGATGATGATGAAGGTGCATGCACAGTGGTTATGGGCTATGGGATTGCATGGGATCGATCCTTCATCGTTGTCAATGGATTTTGTTGCAGAAGTTAAAAAGTGTTTTCAGATTGTGAAATTTCAAAGATTTGGGGGTAATGTATCACGGCACTGTTCGTTACTTCGTTAGGGCTCGTAAAAAGCGGTTGTACCCATGGGTGGCCCAGATGAGTATTTGCTTTTAAAGCCCAAAAGTATGTTCTTAATACCTTATGAGCATAAAAATAAAAAATTTAAGTTTAGTTTTATTTTCTAAGATTTAACAAATATAACTATTTTTTTTCTAAATATCAAAAATATTAATTTAAATTCAAAAGTTTTAAAAATTTTCAATTATAATTTAAAATTTTTATCAGTTGTTTCAAATTTATCCAATATAATAAAACTTTTGAATTGAAATAAAAACAAGTTATAAAACTTTTGAAGGTAAGTTGATGTTTTTAATATTTAGAAGAAAAATTATTATTTTTATAAAAATTCAGGAAGCAAAATTGAAATTAACTCAAATAAAAATAAACGGGTAAGCCCTAGATCAATCGATTTGGAAGGAAACAACTTATAACCTTTTAATAATTTAATGTAGAGGTTATAGATTCGAGACTCACTTGATCCAATATGTTTAAGGTGGATTAGACTTTAGATTACCATAAATGGTGTGTGGATAGAGTCAAAAGCAAGTGTATGTTGCCTTTGTTAATAGATTTACTTGGGTGACCGATTTAAAATATTAGCTAGTCATAAAAATTTATAACACAAAAACAACTAACCTATATTATTTTCTCACTCAAGGTCACCTAAAATCCATACAAAACGATAAAAAGGTCCCTACACTTAATTTCGCTATACTAAATAACCTTTTCAATTTAAAGGATTATAAAAACACAAAGTTAAAAAATGATTATCTCATACGAGTCCATTAATTATCAAAAGATTATAATATCACTTTCAAAAGTCAATAAAAATTAATGTGTGAACTATACGATACATTCAAAAGTCATAAACTTTAAAATCCTAAAACCAAAAAATCCATTTAAAAATATAAAGTTTAAAACAAAAGAAAAGTACTTATAAATTTATAATAAAATTCAAAAGTCATTATCCATTCTAACTTTTTAAAAGCAAAGTATTAACTTTTAACTTTTTTTACATTTATTTTTTTTTAAAATGATTATATATATGTATTGTCCTACAAAAGACAAGCTGCCAAAAAGCACATGTTGGAAAATTTCTTGTATTGTGTTGGTTGCTTAGAGCATGACGAAACCACATACCACTTGTTTGTAGGGTGCTTCGTTGCAAAGCATCTCTAGGAGGAGGTTTGGAAGTGATGTGGCATCATGGCAACAAGAGGAGAAACAGTCTTTTAGTTACTACAAGTTTGGGATTCGCTGAAAGTAGCTAAGCCGATGAGAAAGCTAGTGATCAGTGCAATATCGGTGAGGGGTCTATGAAGTATAATCTTATATATATGGAAGGCGCGTAATAACAAGACCTTCAATAGTAAAAACTTTCATAAAAACGTTCACGTTAAACAAACAAGGAAATCAAAGAAAACTTGTATATTTGGATTAAAAATAGGATGAGACCAAATTGTGTAGGTTGGTCTTTATGTTAGGATGAGACCAACTAGTGGGATGTCCGCACGTTGCTGCGGGTGACGCCCTCTATGTTAGGGCAGCTTGTGTGGCATTCTTAACATAATCAAAAAATGATTTTGCATAAAGGGCCAAGATAATTCCTTTGAAACACTCACTCACTCCCTCTAACACCTCTTAACATTTAGAACGAGTGGTTTCAAGTCCACTAACATGCCACATCAACTCTCATACCCAAGACATGATTGATTTTAGTACATAAGAATATATCGAATGAACTTATGATCAGTGATATCACATTAATTTTTTTGTTAAAACTAGATTAACATTGTAACATCCATTTAAATCTAAAATTAAAAACTCTAATTTATTGGTTGAAGAAGGTTTGTACGGTTTTTTAAACATTTTGTAACATGAAAATGAATTAAATCAAATCAAGTAAGGTGCTAAACTTGTAAAAGTAAACGACTTGTTCGCTCGTGAAACCTCCACCCACAACAACAAGCCGAGTTATTCACTATTGATTAAGTTATATGTGTGATAAACTTGTCATTTCAGTTGATCTGTATCACGGAAAACACTAAGCAACTTTTGAAGAAAACACCATACAGGCAGCAGCCATTGATCGTCCGGTATGAGCTCTACATTTCGGGTTTTCGCAATCGTAATCGAGGTAATTCTTTGTATCCGGCTTCAATATTATTGAATGATTTGCATTATAAACGTTTTGATGTTGTTTGGTTCGGTTATGGTGAGTGGAAACAAGTCCTGACGTGTGCATTTGTGTAGATCGTCGTTCATAACAATATATTCTTTTGTTTTATATATAAAATGACTGAATATATTGATGGAATCATGAAAGAACACGTGTAATTGAATAAGAAATTCGTAAGAAACGAAATGTAATTCATTTATTTCTGGTGGGGTATAGTAGGGTTACGATTAGAACGACTGAATGAGTTTGTAAATCTTCGTAAATATCATTGTTTGAAAGTGTATTTATGAATGCTAAGGTATTTGCTTTGACATTTCTGATGACTATCCTTAACTCACATAAGTGAAAGTTTTGGTTGATTCGTAGATTCAACTAGATGATGTTGTTAGGAGGTAGGGCTTTCATGATATGTTGGATTGAAGTGTCAACGTAAACGAACAAGCTTGAGTCAAGACTGGCTCGTTTAGGATTGTATTATGAGCATAGTCATTCTAATCACAAGTTTGCTTAATATGTTACGAGGCTAGCTTATTTTACCAAGATCTCATGTATTCTGATTATATTTTATGCTATAAAAAAGCCAACATGTTTTAATTATTATATATGATGTTTTAATTATTATTTTATGCTCTAAGTTATTGGAACACACCTTAAATGTTAAATGTAACATCCAATATTTTACGATTTTAGACAAAGGTTGAAGTTACGTTAATATAACTATATAACTGTCAAGAATAAATGATAAACTTCACGGATGGCATGTTAAAAGGAAGAAAACTTGAAGGTTAGAATGTGGATATGCTAGATTTAAAATTTGAAATTTAAGAATTTGTTAGAGAAACACTTCTAATTAAGGTGAAGATTATTCTCCCCTAATTCTTAGACATATTTTGACTAGATATACAACCTTAGGTTTTAATTTCAATCACAATGGTTAAAACACACTCTAGTGAGGATTTGTGCCAGAGAATACCCAAAAGGATTAAAATAAAAAATAGGCGTTCATTGGTGGTGCAGGTCTAACTTAGGTGACAATTTTTTAAAGTTTCACTATTATTTTATAGTAAACCTCACTTAAGTTTTTACATTTTGTATCGTTATATATGCTCAATAGATACAACAAACAATAAAGTTTATGATCACTATCATAAGGCTCTAAAAAGCTTGAAAGGTTGATGATGGTGGTTTAGATTTAGAGCGTATGAGGGGAAGACGTAAGAGTTATCATCTAACTTGCGGACCAAATTATCTAAACATTAATTTTTAAAGTAAAGAAATAGTAGAATTCAGGGTTATTTAATTTAGAACACAATAAATTTCATTTTTTGGTTTTTGACTTTAGTTTTGGACACAAAAGTTTTCTTTTTTCTTTTTTGGTTTTTGATCCTTTTAATGTTATAGTTTAACAAAAGGGTTTATCTACCCGGTTAAAGTAAATTTTGGTTTCGAAATGCGTCAACACAATTGTATTTTATATTTTATCAAACACATATGACATCACCGCACATGCTTGTTTTTTATGCAACGTTTTGAGTTGGTTTACGTTTTAACGTGAACTTTGTTTAGAGTCATGTGAAATATAATACGTTTTCAATCATTTATAAGTTCTAGTTATTCTACTTTTCAATGTAAATTTAGTTTGGAAATGAGTTTGATTGATAGTGGTCTATAGTGCAAGGTTTTCACAACCGGATTGGACCGTTTGGTCGGACCCATTCAACCAGGACCGTGACTTCCGGTGGTCCAGTTATGCTGTCTTGAGTCGTTTCTAATAAAACCAGTCGGTTCTAACGGTTTGCGGGTGGGCCGACGACCGGTGGCGGCGAGCGGACCGGATCTTGGTAGCTTTCACGAAGAAAAGCAAGGGATGACGTAGTTATCGCCAGAGTGATCTTTGCTGTTTGAACGGATTTAAGTAGGAAAACAGAGAACTTGTATAGAAAAAAGGGTAAGAAAAAGACTAAAACCTTAAACCTTTAGCCCCTATTGTTCTAACAAGGGATCATGTTCTTCATCAATTAGATCTCACTAGTATTAAGCCTCTCGCGTTGTGGTGAGGGACGTAAAACCGTGTCAAATAACACTAATGTCACACCACCACTAGAGCCGAATGAAAAGTAGAAATAAAAATATTGAACCACACACGTGAAACGTAAAACTAAAAAAAACAATAACTAAGTCTATCTAGGACTCGCATGTTGCGACAGGACAGTTAAACGGAAAAATAATACGTAACAAAGTTGAACCATACGTGCATGTTTAGTGTTTTAACTCTCAAAAATTTGACCGGAATGTAAAACAAATAAAATATAAAAGATGAAAAAGTATAGGTGACAAAAGTTAAAAGTAAAAAATAATAAGAGCTAAATTGTAAAAGATATAAAAATATTATATTTAAAATAAAACATTAAAGAATTAAATGGTTGTAATGGATAAAAATATATACACAAAAGTTGATAATTAAATCTCATTTTGCACAAAGACATAAGATTCTCAAGAGAGAGATGAAGAGAAAAAAAAATTAAGAATCAAAAAAAAGAAAGGTATATTAACTTTTTTTTGAAAGGTAATTTAAATAAAACGAAATGACCATTAGCAAGATGCTAAGGTCATTCATACACCAATTATAATGGAAATTTGAGGAATGAAAAGTTACAACAACAATGCCACGCAAGTTCACCTAATTTCGCCTCTATGTTTCAACCATGAAAATGATATATACTTCACGTCATCTACCACTCTTGACACCGATATTAACTTTGAGTAAAAAATTAGATTATTCCTCATGTTCCATATGCTCCATATTGTTGCTAGAAACACCACATATATAGCCTTTCTAAGATTGGAATTGAGCTCCATTTCAACAAGGGCTTGTAGCATACTTCTAATGGAACCTCTTTCCATGACACCAAGATGTAATTTGATCCCAAACCACAGCTACAAACGGACAGTGAATCAACACATGATCTGTGGATTCACATAAACCGTAAACCACAGCTGCAAACGGACAGGTATATTAACTTAAAAAATCATAAAACAATTTAAATTTCCTATAAACCTATACTTATCTGGCATACAACTATAAATTACCTATATAATAAATAATTTATTTTTTTTCTTTTTCTATATTAATCTGAACTATATTAATTATTAATTAATATTATTAAAGATAAAATTATTTATAACTCCGGTTCTTAAACCGGTTGAACAAGTCCGACCAATCCGACCAGTGAACCGATAAGTCGATTTGATCTCCGGTCCGATTTAAAAACATTACTCTATTTTATCCCGCTGTGTATATCTTCGCCGCAACACGAAGCAGGTGAAATGTCTAGTTATTAAAATGGCACATAGTTTCTTTTGTCCATTGCAATACAAAACACACAAATGAGAATTGCATGTGAAATGTTTTTATATGATTTTGAAATTAACCACTGAAAAGAATTATCTTCTCATAGCAGTTAGTCATTTTTCTTTCAAAGTATTGTGTACTTACAGGTTAGTTAAAATAATTTAAGCGTAATTTAACAGGTAAAGGAATTATGAGAACACTTTATTGTATGATACAGTGAATTTATTATTATTTTACAACCCTGTTACAATAAACGACAAGTAACGCTACAACACCTCATGACCTCCTCTCATAAATTATTAAATAATACTTACACTTTTGAAACGAACAAAAATTTACACCGAAAAAAAAAAGTTTCTAAAATCTTTTACTTTTGAGAAAAATGTGTACCTCACTAAATTACACGTCCTTAGCCCACTGGTCCACGTGTACCTCACTAATTATCATTTATAAAACATATTTTTGTTTCGAGTGTTAAATGGTCATAAATTGTTGTATCAAGTTACAAACATTTGATTTTTAGTCTAATTAATTAATGTGATATTCCATTGATATGTTAATAAATAGGATACTCACTAAATATCATTTATAAAACATATTTTTGTTTCGAGTGTTACATGGTCATAAAATGTAGTATCAAGTTACAAACATTTGATTTTTAGTCTAATTAATTAAGGTGATATTCCCATGATATGTTAATAAATAGGATGTTATAGGTTCAAGTCTTACTCTGATTAAAATTGTTTAAAATTGAGCCAGTGAGTTTTCTCAGCAATGAGTTTCTTTTTAAGAGCGATGGGGTGCGGTCCCGACTGAGAAACAAATAAATATACTCGATTAAGATAACATGTATCCTCCGAAACAAGATCGTACATTGTCGTTCAACAAAAAAATTATCAACTACTAACCCTTTGAGTTACTGTTAGCGTGGAGAACACTCAAAATAATTGAAAACTGCCAAATTGACTGTTGACCTTGACTTTAAGCAATACAATACACAATTAAATTGGACTCACTCTCATCGTTACATGCAAAGAAGAGTTTTGGAAGTTACAAAGTAAATTCTTAACACACTTATAAACTATAAACCTTTCATTTCCCTTTGTAATTTTGCAGTTAACCCATTCTGATAATTTTCGATCTCACTCATCAATTTGATCTTTTGTCTTGTAAGTTCTTTAACCCTCTTTTCAACCACATTCATGCATGATCAATCTGTTTTCTTCAACGTTTTTGCTATTTGTTTTGAATTCGTATGAAAGATTTGATGATTGTTCGTCTGTTTGCGTTAATATGTTGGGTTTTGTATTCGATAACGAGATCGGGTCATGGGTTTTGATTTTGTCTTTGATTTCTTGATTGAATTTCTCCTCTGTTTGTTATGAGTAAACCCTATTTCCCTTTGACTTTTAAAGACTTGTTTTTCATACACTGGTGGCACTAGATTAAAATATCTACGTAGTGTTATGGGTTTTTGTTCTTTTTTATTCAATTATTGTTTTGGATTTCATGTGTTGATAATTTGATATCCACCTTTACTTTTCTTTTCCTTTTGTTCTTACTTTTTTGTGAAGCTTTTGATGTATGATTAACAATTTAACATCCTGTAGTCATATTAGCTCTCAATTAGCTTCTTGTTCAGCTGTACTCATCTGATATTAACTTGTAACGATAGGTTTAATTCGATGGAGTCGAACGAGGAGGTTCATAGCGATGGATCTTATGAGTTAGTCAACTTAGATGATTATGCTAGTGAAACGGATCATCTGAACGTGGAAGCCGATCGGTCTAGCAGCATGGTACAGTTCTGTTGACATGATTTGTTATTGTTATTATTGTTGTTGTTGTTGGTATAGGTGATTTGATATTCTCATTATGTTTGTGTTGTTTATATGATTCAAGGATAAAGAAGAAGTAATATTAAGGTCACATTTAGTTTAGGCCTGTAGAAACCTGCAAGAAATTGCAAAGTAGGAGAATTGGTATAAACCAATGACATCTGAATCTTTATTTCATTTTAGGGTCTATCGGACGACGATTCTTATGATTTACTTTGCTCTGAGGTGTCGGATACACTTGTTTTGACCGAAGACGAGGCTTTTTACAACATTGTTGTGTCAAAAATGAAAGCTTTTTCAACTGAATCAGCAAAGGGTGACATGGAGTTCAAAAATGAAACTGATTCTTATTTTACAGAAGGAGAATTAGGATTTGAAAGTGCATCTGATTCTGTACTCAAGAAAGGCGACATGGGAATACAAGATGCAAATGATTCTGATCATACAGAAGAAGAAGGAGACATGGGATTTGATATTGAAACCAATTATGATTCAAAAGTGCAACCAATTCTTCATCAGGTCAAAAAGGTAGCTACTTATCTACTTTATCTTGTTCTTTTTAAGTTTATAATCACTTGATATGAAGTTTTGTGAAATAATCTGTTTCAAGGTGGTTCAACTTATAGTATAGAAACAGAGGTATGTTAGTAAATTTGTAAAATGATCATACTATCATAAAAATATGGACATTTACCTGAACTTTTGTTTACTTATGTATGTTCTCATTTGCTTCATCAACAATTTACAGAGTAAAAAGCGCGACTTGATGACCATGCTTTCTGAGAGCTCGGATCTTTGCCTGTTTGAATTCCCTACTCAAATCAAGCTAAAAGATGACATAAAAGAAGTTGCAAAGAATCACATCACGCGTTACCTTCCGGCCAAATCATTATTCAAATGTAGACAGGTCTCTAAAGAATGGAATAAATGGATATCGAGCCCATTTTTCACACATATGCAAAGTCACCACTTCAGAAAAACCTCGGGGTTCTTCCAGAATTCAAAACTAACACCAATTCGTTTCATCTCACTTCAGAATTCGGCTTATGGAGTTCCAAACCCTTCTCTAAGTTTCCTTCCAGAGCGTGTTTCCATTAAAAGCTCTTGCAATGGTTTGCTTCTTTGCCAAGATTCTATCTTTGAATCCGAATTATACATTTGTAACCCTGCAAATAAGCAGTGGATCAAACTCCCTCCTCCTAGTTGTTACCATGGAGTTAACTCCAAAATGGTGCTTGCGTTTGAACCTTCTTCGCTCAACTTTGAACCACATTATCAAGTTATATGTCCGTTCTCAGTTTCCTATCCTGATGCGGGACCCATAGCGCATTTTGATGTATACGACTCAATAACAAAATCTTGGTGGGAGTCTGATATGTTATGCACAGAATTGGATGCAGGAGACTTAAACAGTGATGGGATTTTTGTCAATGGAGTTGCTTATTGGGAAACCGTAGGTGGCGAGTTATTAGCCTGTGATTTGAACAACGGGATCTACAGTGTTCAAAAGCTTCCTATTGCTGAAGGCGGCGCATTGTCCAACATCCATGGGGAATTATGCTATGTAAGACCAGAATATGATCATTCCATGAAGTCATGCATATTGGATGTTTATGGTGGTGGTGTTATGTCCTTGAAAAAGACCATTTATATTCCTGTTGATGGTGTTGCAGACTGGGAGTTTGTTTATTGCACAATTGTGGGTAATTCATGTGATGATGTAGTAGCTTTGGTGGTTAAGGCGCCTCACGGGCACATGCGTCTATATGTTTATCATTTGACAGATGATAGAGTTCAAGGACCAGAGGTTTTCAGTAACTCTGAGAAGTTGTTTCCTTATGTTAACAGCCTCGTTTCTATAGATGCTTGATCATCGTCGAATGTTTGTTTTTTCGTAATTGGTGGCTGGTGTACATATATTACTACTAAACTTTTTTGGGATGTTGGATGTTTTTCTCTTGACATATGAGTTTGTTCTTTTATGTTGGTTGTTTCTATGCTTCATGTGCTCGAGCACTAACATATTCATAAGTAGGTTTTAAAATTGGTAATGGTTTGGATATCTCCTTAAATCGTGATGTGATTGCTTTTATAATGAATTATTTTGATCATGCTCTTAAAAGTTTAATTGTATGATTCACAAATAAAAAGTTGTACTAAAATCACCCCCAAAGACAAATTTTTTTAGTTAGATAACGAATGTTTCAATTGACGATTATAGCAATCTATAGTTATCTAGATACAACAACAGAAAAACAATCAGCGAAACTTCGTTATTGTTGATATGTGACAACCTAGCTATCTTAGATGAGTACTGAGTAGTTAATATTTTGATGAAAGTGAAAATGAGATGTGAACATTCAACCTATATAATGAAACTAGGTTAGTATCCCGTGTATTACACGGGTTGAATAAATAAAATAATAAATAATTAGTAATAAAAATTTATGAATTATAAAACCATGTTTGAAGATAAAATATGATTTTAATTGCATATGAATAGCTATTTCAAGTAAATAAACAATATATAGGTTATAGACAGATAGATATATAGATAAATAGATAGTCTAGTTAAACGGATTATAGTTAATAATAAACACGAAAAGTTACAGTACAATATTTTAATATAAGATATGTAAAATTATATATGCATAATTGTTCAAGAGATAAAACAATTATACTATTTATAAATCTGTTATCTAAATAGTTTTATTTTTAAATATTTATTTTAAGATTTTATTATACAAATTTATTGTTTATAAAAATCTTGTTTATTAAAAACTCAAGTTTCTAATTATTCTTGTTGTTTTAATAAAACTACTTTTAGAAAATTCCATATTTTTTATAATTACTTTATAAAAGGACTTTCAATGTTTTAGAAAATATATGAATTTTAATTTTCTTAATAAAAATTATTTCTAAAAACATAGTTTGATTTTAAAAAAATATAGATGAGAGAGAAAAATATATTAATTGATCAAATTAATTTTTATGAAGAGAGAGAAATTGTTTGAGTATTTAAATTACTTTAATACCCTTTTGGAGGGAAAATAAAGTGAAGATGTTTAAAAAAATGACAAGTGTCAAAAAGGTGGTTTAAAAATATGACATGTGGCAAAAGAAATCTTCTTTTATTAATATCTATAGATTTAAAATATATCAATGTGTTTGGTTAGAGTTAGGTAAAATAAAATACTATATATTATTAAGAATACAAGCAGGTTTGCACAAGGTTGTATCATCTCCGTTCAATTTGACCACTGAAATTTTTGAATTTATATTGGGCATCAATCTTTTACATGGCACATTTCAAACCTTTTTTTTATATTTCATCTACTTAAAAGTAACTCAATTTAACATTCCATTTGTTTGGTGGATAAAAAATAATATATATTGTGAATAAGATATGTAATGTTGTTTTAATCTATTTTTTATTTTCCTTTCTTACTTTATTTTTTGTTTTATTTAAGATAGCTTCTAAGGAGACATATTTTAATTGTTTCCAGCACAATCTTATGTTATTTGTCCACATGTCTTTGTTTGTATCATCAAAATTATATAATGATCTGCTGTAGTGCTATCGATTAAGTTTTTCTTATTTCTTTTTCTAAAGCATTACATTTCTTATTTCACTGATTAACACAAATCAAAACAAAGCTAGCATGGTTGGTTTGTTCTCTATATTTCTACAATATAGATCGGTTGTTTGAGTCTGCCAACTCCTTTTTTTTCTATTCTCACAAATTACATACAAATTGAAGAAACCTAAAACCAATGTTTTCATAACCGGATCGGACGTCGAAGCGGACACCTTACTGGTTTGGTGATCGGACCGGTCGGACCGTATTTAAGAACCGGATGACGTCATAATTATATATATATATATATATATATATATATATATATATATATATATATATATATATTAGATATATATAGTATATTATATATATATATATATATATATAATTAAATATAAGTAATTTATATATGTTTTTCATAGTTATATATAAAACTTAACTATATTTGTATATCCAACACACTAATTTATGGTTCAACACCCAAATTTTTTTCCCATTAAAATCAAAAAAAGAAAAAAAAATCAAAATCCGGTTCGAACCGGTTCGGTTTCCCGGTCCGACTACCGGTTCGGGACGAACCGGCCAGTTCGACCACCACAAACCGAATCATAGCGAACCGGACCGGCTAGGGGGTCGATCCCCGATTGAACCGGTCGGACCGGCCGGTCCGATCCGGTCACGAAAACAGAGCCTAAAACGATATCACGTGAACTAGCATCCCGTGACAGCTTGAAGTCAATAACAATAGTTTATTGTGTAATAATTGGGTACCTAAGAAAATATTTTTGGAATTTTTGAGTTAAATTACAAAGTTAAATAAACTACTATTACTTTATGAAAATTGGTAAATATATTTTTGTTACAGCTATTGGTTGGTATATTACATAGTTTATATATATATATATATCTAACCAAACTATCTTTTATGTATAATCGTTGGTCAATATATGATATCCATATACTTTTATGTTAACATTTATTTCGATACTTAAAACATATTGATGATTTCTTACTCTTTTATGCTAATATGGTTTCCAAGGTGTTGCGAGAAGACCTCGCGGCAACGCGCGGGGGTTTAATCCTAGTTTATAATAATAGTAGTACCAAATGATATATAACATTGAATAAAAACATAATCAATCACTGTATTGAATCATGAAATTGTGTAATACATATGAACCTAAATGTTACATTTGAATTCACAGGTTAAAATGAAGACATCAAGACAACCATTTAACTTGTTATTTTTTCTATAATTTATGTGCTGTTAACAAATACTATAGGCTAGTCAACTCTTACTTATCAATTGAGATGGAAATTGACAAAGAAGGATTAAAGATTACTTCCAAATGCAAAGCGTGAAAGGCCACTTCTGATTTTTTTAAAAGCTAACTTACACTCTTCAATTATACTACTATATTTACAGTTTTGTTCACAATACAACTAGAACCTCGACAAGTTAGTAAGAAAAATCATTATTTACACACATTGATATCGTTAGGATACAAAACCTATGATAACCACTTTTGACTTGACAAAGGGTCCTTTAATATTGATAAGAGGAAATAATATATGTATATATTAAGCAAAATAAGAAAAGAAGAATATATTATTTACATCAAAACATATTTGACTAGTACGAGTAGCAATAAAATGATTGTGCTAAAAATGATTGTGCTAAATTTATCTTCACCTATAATGCTGAAAGTACCCCTTATTATATTAGTGTCTAAGGAGTCTTGTATAGGTGTATAAAATTTTGCATACGTGCATGTACAAGATGTTTAACAGGCATATATTAGGTGTTTACGAGCATATACAATGAATATCAATCAAGTCAATGAGGGAATACATTTAGTAACAATAAATCCATTAAGCAAACCCCATAATTATTCAACTGGCCCCTTTAAAAGTAGGAATAATGACATATTGCTTATTGGACCGAGAGTGTAAATATGTAATCATTTAGAAATTTGACCGGTGTTGAGAGGTCGGTAAAATATAAATAGTATTTATTTTTAGTCACCTTAAGTTATATAGGGCAATTAAGAGTGTTAAATTCATAAGGAGCTATTGGTTGATAACTAATTTGTTTTGATGTTGAAATGTTTAAATCATATGTTGAGTTGTTAATGATTAATTAAAATCTAAATACACTTAGTTAAATAAAAAGTTAACACGAAATAAGAGAAGATATAATCACTTCTGGCTTTGGGGATTAATCATTCACTTGCTTAGTAAGTTTATTAGCATGCTTGACGAATCACATAGAAATAATTGGTGTAATTTTTACATTAATCTACGAGTTTCACTTTAATCGATCACATAGATCATGATACAAAATAATGGAGTCTCTCCATCATGGAATGACATCTCGGTGATTAAGAAATGAACCATACCAAATCAAATCAAATCAATTGCATAGGGACATAATACAATTCTATAGAGTTTCTTTATAAAAGAATTACCATCTCGGTGAATCAAAATGAAGTGTTATTCATTTAGCGTTGAAGTAGCAACAAAAGCACAATTCAAAACATTACGCATACATGAAAACAATTGTTTTGAGTTCAAGCAAACCAATAAAGTAAAGCATTCAAGTGTTGAGAACAAACCCCTAATTCTGATATGATCACAAAATATTTAGCCACACATGTTTGGGGTGATAAGAACAAGCATTTGATGTGTAGAATCAATCCAAAATTGATTATCAAGTGATAATAATCAAATTTTCAATGATTCTTTATGGTTTTTTCGTCCTAAAATCATCCCAAAAGAGTCTCAAAACGTTCCCCCTTGAAATAAAACCGAAAAACTGCTTAAAAGGGTTAAAAACCATCAAAACGTTGAACCCGACATTGACCAACGGTGGGTAGAGTTGACCAACGCCCTAACTTGCTAAAATTCTTCTTTGGAAAAATTACCAATCTAGATAATTGACCAACTCAAATGACTAATATAACCATTGAGAACTAAAATATACGTAAAAAAACCCAATAAAACACGACACTGTTATTTCCTCGCCATATGGGCGAGGTAATCCCTTAATTCCTCGCCAAAAAGCTGGTTGTGCGAGGAAACCACCGATTTCCTCGCCGGCATGGCAATTTTGATGGATTCCTCGTTGACGTGGCTCTCTCCTCGCTGACCGAGCAAGGAATTATGGCCTTTACTCACTCATAATTACAGAAATGCTACTATTCGCTCAAAATTTTCATTTTATTTATAATTAAAAATTTAAAAAAGTATTTGCCAAAAAAATTATAAAAATCCGGAAGTTTTATTTTTTTTCATTTATTGTTTTTTACACACTTAAATTGGTAATTTAATGTGTTTATACAAGCTTTCTCTTAACAAACTTATACAATATTATATTTTTCTTAACACACTTATTTTTCTTCTTGCAACCATCCTCTTAAATCTTTTCAATCTATATTTTTTCTTTACACCAATTTCTCTTATTGCAACCATCCTCTTAAATCCCTTCAATCTTATATTTTTTTAACACATTTATTTCTCTTCTTGCAACCATTCTCTTAAATCCTCTTAATTTAAGTGTGTTAAGAAAAATATAAGATTGGAGAAGAAATTTAAGAAGATGCTTTGCAAGAAGATAAATAAGTGTTTTAAGAAAAATATAAAATTATATAAGTTTGTTAAGATAAAACTTGTATTATATAGGGGAAAAAACACATTAAATTACCAATTTAAAGTGTGTAAAAACAATAAATGAAGAAAATAATAAAACTTACGGATTTTATAATTTTTTGGTAAATACCTTTTTTAAAAATCTTAATTATAAATAAAATAACAATTTTGAGTGAATAGTAGCGTTTATGTAATTACGTGCGAGAAAAACCCATAATTCCTCGCTCAGTCAGCAAGGAGAAAGCCACGTTAACGAAGAATCCATCAAAATTGCCACGTCAACGAGGAAATAGGTGGTTTTCTCGCGTAGTCAGTTTTTTGGCGATAAATTAGGGGATTCCTAGCCCACATGGTGAGGAATGGACACGTGTCTCGTTTTCATTGGGTTTTTCAAGTAAATTTTAATTTTTAATGGTTATATACTTATATTAGTAATTTGAGTTGGTCAAATGGTTAGATTGGTAATTTCTTTATTTTCTTTTTGCTTCAAATGCACCATTGACCAACGCTTCAAGTTGCTAGTTTTGTACTTTGCTTTGCTTTCTTTTTATGTTTCAATTTACAATAACATAACATAATCAAAATGCAAGTTTTCATAATATTATAGATCATATTTAAATAATACTAATTACCAACTTTTGGATGCATTAACTGTTGTACTATATGCATAAAATGGTTGTACATACCTTTTCTTCTTTTAGTTTTTTTTGTTTTAAACCCAATAAATTTACATATTTCACAATTTATCCCCTAAATAACTTTTTCACTTTCAAATTTGATTCCCAAAACTTTTATTTTTTACAAACTTTTTGATTAACGGTCTAAATTTTTAGAGTTAACACGCCGTAACGTACAAGTTTGGTGCAAAGTTGTTACGCTTATGTTTTCCCATTTAACATCCCCGTTGTAACATGCGAGTCCTAAATCGACTTAGTTATTATTTTTAATGTTTTAGGTTTCACGTGCGTTGTTCAACGTTTTTACGTCTATTTTGCGTTTGTTTTTAATTTCCCGGTGTTGATGGTTGCCGACGGTGATGTGACATTGATGCTACTTGACATGGTTTTACGCCACCCGCCGCAACGCGGGGGGAGTAATACTAGTTATAACTATCAATCAACCAAAAATCATGTATATTCATGAACGATCATAAATGGGCCGTTCTTGATCGGGCCAAAAGGCCCAATTCCCTATTCTCAAATCTCAAATACCCAAATACAGAAAAAAAGAAACTCGACCCGACATCGTTACATTCAATCTATCGTCCACAACCAAAACCCTTACATCCGTTAAGGCTGCAGCTAATAACAAAATCGATCTCCCCTTCCACCATCTACTATCAAAATCGCTTTGATTCATCGATCAAAAGATCTCACCTGTTAATATCACGTTGAATTCGAACAATCTGTGATCCGATTTTGGAAAACATGGGGGATTACAATGATCCGTTCATGCGCGGCAACAACGCCGCCGTGCAGGCTCGTACGAAGCAACAGAATCGTGCTAATCTAATGCAAATGAAACTGGTATGTTTATATGCTCGAATCACTGGCTTTGATTTTGTTTTAGTTGAAGCTTGTTTGTAGGATTTGTTCGTTACCCTAGGTTTTTGTGTGATGTGATTGCATTTAAGATATAGGTGTGTAGTTGGTGTTTTCCGCAGCGGATTTGAAAACTGATTTGGTTAATAGTAGTATAGTACTATAAAACTGTTTTTAATTTTGGATTTTTATTGTAATTAGGGCTCCGATTGAGTGTAGGTGATGTGAAGCTGGATTGTTAAGCATTAGATTGTGTTAACAGTTTTAAGGTTGATTGAATGATTTGGAGTTGCTTTCTGGCTTTGTAATTTATGCTCCATCTGTGAATACTTTATATTGCAGATTGGGCAGAGTCATCCGACAGGATTGACTAATAATCTGTTAAAGCTTTTTGAGCCACGACCTCCTCTGGAGTATAAGCCACCACCTGAGAAGAGAAAATGTCCACCATACACGGGTATGAAATACATGTTTTATAATTTAACCTTTTATCATACTGCGTTGGTGTATTTTTGTTTAGAGGATCTAATCTTTTTATTCTGTTGAAAGGCATGGCGCAGTTTGTTAGCAAATTTGCTGAGCCGACTGACCCTGAATATGCTCCACCTGTTGAAAAGGGTGAAACTCCTGTAAGTTGTTGCATTTCTCTACCTTTACATTTGCTGAACTTTTAATCACATCTGGTCATCTATGATTGACATAATCTATTGTGAAGAATTAAAAGTCAGTTTTCATGATTTACATCATAAGGTGGTAGGTACTATGACACAGAAGGAAAAAAGAAAACAAATCTACCATTTATGTGCTTTTTTATGTTTTTTGTTGTGGGAAGTTGTAATGGTCTGTATTTAAGTTCTTAAAAGCGTTCTATTGCATCTTCAGAAAGATGTCACTTTTTTTTCTGATTGAACACCTATTCTTTCGTGTTTAGATGAGTATATCTAACAAGTACGGATAATGTTATAAAGGTAACTATATATTTACACTTTTATGTTTTTTTGTTGATTTCCGATGAGGGTCAGGGCCAAAGGAAGGCTAGAATTCACCAGCTACGGCTTGAAGAAGGTGCAAAAAAGGCTGCTGAGGAACTTGAGAAATGTAAGAAGGCATCTTTTTATTTTTGTTTTTCAGTTGATAAATTCTAGAAAGTATTGGTGGCTTAAATATGTGTCTTATTCATGTTTGTTTATGCAGATGATCCGAACAGTGACCCAAATATATCTGGAGATCCCTACAAGACATTGTTTGTAGCTAGACTTGTGAGTAATACAGCCTTTTGCATAGATGACTTCTTAGACTTTTTTATTTATTTAATAAACAAATTGGTGTTCTTTTCTTGCAGAACTATGAGACAACTGAGAGCAGAATTAAAAGGGAGTTTGAGGCATATGGTCCCATCAAACGGGTAGGTTTTGTAGAGTACCCTGAAAAGGGTCTCAAGGTTATACCCTTTTGTTCGGTAAGAGGTTTGGTTTTGTGATATGTGGACAACATCTTTGTATTATTGCCTACAAATAACCTTTTCAGAAATGAAACTTGCAGATTTTCAGAAAAAAAATCACATTTGAAATATTGCTGATGAGTGATATTTTAGACAAAGTTTTATGCAGTTGTTTTGACAAATTTTAGTAGCTGTATTATTTTCAAAATGTGCTATATATAAACCATTGAATTGTTTAATCCGTGATTCTTCATTGGGAAAACTATATTTACAACAAAATAACAATAATAGTGATGGTAATTTGATCTGCTGACTGTGCCACTATCATTTGGACACAATTTATCATGTGGTTTTTGAAAGATGAACTTGGAGTATTTGTAAGTGTGACTTTCAATAATCAGTGTTATTTACACTCGGTGTGTTTTTGTGAATTATGATGCTAGCATAACATCAACTAAAGGGTATGGTAGGTTTGAGAAAATTACATGCCTTTCGTTGCTCTGAATTTTGGATAGTATTTGTTGGAGTTCAGTGAAAAACAATAGTTGTTCCTCAGGTATTATTGCCTACCCACGCTACCCACCCTGTTAGTTGCTTCCCCCTCTTTTATATTTTTGATTAAATTACATTGTCAAGAATCTGGGATTTGGGTATTCTAGAAGCTTAAGGTAATAAAAGGTACTTTATGTTGGGTTGTACCATATCCTACTTGAGCAGCTGAAAGATGCACATATGCCATTTGGCCATAAATTTCTGCAACAAATGAAGACTGTCAACTTTTCGGTAAATTATATAGGGAGTGTATTTCTTCTCTTCTTTTCTAAGTTCAGTATTTGCATTCTTGCTACTGAAATTTTGCTTTTTGTGAGTTCAGTATTTGCACCTCCTATTAAAAAACATTTCAGAAGTTGAGAAGGTTTCGTGGTATTTTATATTAGCGTAAGTTATAGTAATTGTTTTTATTATACATATAGTCCCTGGTAAGGGGAGGGTAGTATGTTCTCAAGACATGGTAAATTGGCCAAAGTTATTGTGCGACTCTATAGCAAGTGATGGCGATGATGCATCTTGCCTGGGAGCCTGTATTAATGAAAGGTGAGCACGGCTATTGAGGCTTTGTGCCTGTTTGCCGTGCATTAGGAATTTTTATCTGCTAACTTTTTTAATGACATTAAACTTGCTTGATTGGAGCAAGCTATTTTAGTTAATATTCTATCAAATTTAATTGGGTGTTTATACCTTTTGAGCTTTTTTCTAACCCCTATGAGTTTCAGGTTCGCTTGATTGCTGATAAAGAGACCAACAAACCAAGAGGATACGCTTTCATAGAGTACATGCATACACGTGATATGAAAGGTTTATTTTGTCTATACTATTCTGTTGATCCTTTCTATTTGGGGTAGCAAAATGGGTGGGTTGGGTAACAGGATACACATTTTTTTAACTGCTGTTTTTTCTTAAAGTTTTGGTAATAATCATGCAAGTTGTTATTTCAAGAAGTTTTGTTACAATAATAGGCTTGTCTTTTCTTATAAAAAGATGCAGGAGGTTCTATACATTTGAATGCTCTTTGATTGACTTTTAATCCTTTCCACTGATTTGTTTTTCCTTTTGAGTCATATGTGTTGCTTGTTTGCCTATGGCCATTTGGGTTTTCCTTGTTTGCCTAAGATTGCAAAACATAACCCCAGTCAACACATTTATACATGAGCATTTTGACTAAATATTTTTACTAAAATAGTCATTGATTTTTTTTTATTACAAATTACCACGTGATGCATGTTTAGATCGTCACAGTTTTTTAGTTAAATGGTAACTCAATTAATACTTAAGTCGCCTTTGCAACCAATAACACATTGACATGTGTCATAATTGAAGCAAAATTTAGCCACTTTTATGCCAAATCAAACATTGGTGCAGAAGTCTACTCTCTTTGTGCTGTTTAAATCGCAACCAAACACACCCTGACACATAATCGGCCAATACTCGCTATTATTTAAAAATGCATGTCTATTTGTTCAGTATATCCTATATTGCTATTTATATGATTTTCTGTTATTATTATTATTATTATAATTATTATCATCATCATCATCATCAATTCATCATCAACATTGTATGATGTGGATGTATAGCTGCTTATAAACAAGCGGATGGAAGGAAGATTGATAACAGAAGGGTGCTTGTGGATGTGGAACGTGGCAGAACTGTTCCTAATTGGCGACCGCGTAGACTTGGCGGTGGACTTGGAACATCTAGGGTTGGAGGTGAAGAAGTTAACCAGAAGTACTCTGGGAGGTAAACTGTCTCGATGTCTCATTTTCTTCTTTAACTAGGGTGGCATTTGATTTTTCGTTGTGAATCACAACGGGTATGAGTTTGAGATCACATGAAACTGGAATGACTTACGAGTTCAATTTATGGCATTAATATTGGGTTTAGCAATAAAGAAAAGAAAATCAATCATCTTTCAGGAATCACCTAAAGTAAAGAAATTAACAATGGAGAAATTACAAACATGGATTGCCCAAGTCCTTATCCCATTCTTACTGCAGAAATCTCATATAAATAGTTTTTGAAAAATGTTAAACCCAAAACATTGCCAAAAAGTTTCTATATCATTCGTCTTTTTCTTCATCCGATCTTGAGATGTTATGGCCAAAATATCATACCCAAATCAATGGTAAACTTAGAATTTCTAGGCTCCTATTTGTTCTTTTCTTTCTAATTTGCCAACATGATTATTATGATGGTCAGAGAACAACAGCAATCAGGAGGGGCTACACGATCTGCAGAGCCAAGAGCACATGAAGAACGGGACAAGTAATTGTCTATTAAATTTTTTTAAATTCACACCTCTCTAATTGTAGTGGTTTTAAGTTATTTGTTATTTATTGCAATATATCAGGGAGAGGGAGAAGTCACGCGAACGGGTAAAGGAGAGGGAACGTGAGAAGTCTCGTGAGCGGTCTCATGATAGACCAAGGGACAGGGAACACCGAGAAGATAGACACCATCGGGACCGTGACAGAAAGTCGGACCGAGGTGATCGTGACCGAGACCGTAGTGGACGTGACCGTGACCGACACCGCGATCGAGACCGTAGTGGTCGTGACCGTGATCGTAGTGGCCGTGATCGTGACCGTGACCGAGACCATGATCGCTATCGTGAAAAGGATCGGGAAGGTGATGTTGAACATATGGACCATGATCGTGGGCGGTCACGTGACAAGGACTATGATTATGACCGGGCTGATAGACACGAGAGAGACAAACATGGGGATAGGCAAAAGAGCTATGACCGTGGGGACCCAGAGGAATGGTATGACCAACCTGAACACGGGGGTAATAAGCGGGCCGACCCTGACCAGGATCTTGGAGGTTATGACTACTATGATCAAGAACGATATGATCATCAAGATCGTGCTCATGACCATGATCGTTATGATCAGATGAATGAAGACAACTATGAACCAGGAAAGCTTGATCCACGTGACAAGGATCGTGATCATGAGTATAGGCGATCAGACAGGTCACTTTCACGGGAGTACGAATACTGAAGTAGTTCAAATTATAAAATGCGCGTATGTGTTCGTTTGTTCACCGTTTGTTTTGGATTTTGTTGCATGCCTTCATGACATTTGGCCTCCTTTTGGACTTGCATTATTGTTTCTGTTTCTAGATGTTCGATTGTTCTTTAGGTTGCATGTTAAAGAAACTTTCAAGTTGTAATATGCAGTGAGCTTGTTTGACGTTTTAAAGAGACTGTGTTTCAACTGCTTTATGTTTCCCCTTGAGGCTTGATCTTTTCGTTCTTTGCTGGATTCTAACATTCTGAATCTTATATAAATAGATGAACACGGATCTTTTATCACGATTCACGAATCTTTGTTTTTCCGCTCACTCGCTCAGAATCTTTGTTGAGTTCAAAGCCCTTACTATCAGATTGTTCTGCATTCTGATTGTCTATATTTTGATTATGGGTCATTCTAAGTTCTGGATAAAAGATTTAGGGGGTGTTTGGTTGGAATGAATGGAATAAAATGGAATTGAGAAACTAGTTAATTTTCAAGTAAAATTATGTTTGAGTAGGTAATAAAATGTAAAACCCAAAGAAATGTTTCACCTCAGATTCCTTTGGTTGTGGGATTTCAAATTCCCACTCTAGGTGGAAGGATTTTGAAATCACACAACCAAAGGAATTTGAAGTGAAACATTCACTTGGGTTTACTTTTAATTGATCACTTTAACATGATTTTACTTGAAAATTATATTAGTTTCTCAATTATATTTCATTCCTTCCAACCAAACGCCTCTAAGGGAGCGTTCGGTTGGAAGAATGGAATGGAATTGAGAAATTAGTATAATTTTCAAGTAAAATTATATTTAAATAGGTAATGAAATGTAAACCCAAGGGAATGTTTCATCTCAAATTCCCTTGGTTGTGTGATTTCAAATTCCCTCTCTAGGTGGAAGGATTTTGAAATCCCACAACCAAGGGAATTTGAGGTAAAACATTCCTTTGAGTTTACATTTCATTAACCACTCAAACATAATTTTTACTTAAAAATTATACTAGTTTCTCAATTCCATTCCATTTCATTCCATTCCTTCCAACCAAACACTCCCTAAGAGTTCACAAAAGTCTTTTATATATGAATATATCAAATTTATTTTTGTAAGAAAAACATTAAATATGTTAGGTTTTTATATGTATAATGTTAAGGTATTCTTATTGAGAAAACCAAAAAGTATGTTTGTTTAATAGTATTCGACTTAAACCTAATTGCTTAAAGTGAATGTGGTTGCTTATTCTTTATTTGTGGCTTATGACTATTGAATTATTTTAATCTTCAATCCAAATTAATTTTAATTAACATGTCTATTGAATTATTTTCGCGCTTGATCTATTCTTCTCTGGAACTAACCTATCCTCGTACCGGTAAAAATCCGAAAAGCAGAGGTCGTAAACTTGAATCACCGAATTGATGAACGTGACAACGTGGTGATCGGGAGGAAAAACAACCTACCAGATGTGGGGGCGATGTTCCCGTCCAGTAAATCTTTTTGACGAGTCGGTACGAAAATTCACCAAGCACAACTCTCTATGCCCCTAAAGAAATTGTGTTGGAAGAGAGTTTAATTTTGAAAATCATTTAGGACTCTAATTAAGAGATGTTTGTATTTATTTTATTAATAAAAAACAATCTAAAAAATTAATTTACTTTTAATCTAAGAAAGTATTCTCTTGTTCCTTATATTTTCAAGTTCCTAGTGAATATATATTATTTATTAAAACATTAATTAAAAAACATCATGAGGTTTTCTCACCCATAATAGGAGAAATGCCCCTATTCACTCAGAATTAGTATTTATTTATAATTAAAAATTTTAAAAAAATATTTACCAAAAAATTATATAAATCCTTAAGTTTTCTTTTTTTTTCAGTTTTTAACACACTAAAAATGGTAATTTAATGTGTTTTTCCCCCGTATAATACCACTTTCTCTTAACAAATCTATACAATCTTATATATTTCTCAACATACTTATTTATCTTCTTGCAACGATCCTCTTAAATCCTCTCCAGTCTTATATTTTTCTTTACGCACATATTTCTCTTATTGCAACCACCCTCTTAAATCCTCTCAAATCTTATATTTTTTAAGATATTTATTTCACTTCTTGCAACCATCCTCTTAGATCTTCTCAATTTAAGTGTGTTAAGAAAATTATAAGATTGGAGAGGAAATTTAAGAAGATGGTTTGTAAGAAGAGAAATAAGTATGTTAAGAAAAATATAAGATTGTATAAGTTTGTTAAGAGAAAACTTTTATTATATAGGAGAAAGCACATTAAATTACTAATTTAAAGTGTGCAAAAAAAAATAAATGAAAAAATAATAAAACTTGCCGATTTTTATAGATTTTTGGTTAATACTTTTTTTAATTTTTTAATTATGAAAATAAAATGAATAGTGTCATTTTTGTAATTGTGGGCGAGGAAAACCCATGATTCCTCAATCAGTCAGCGAGGAGAGAGTCACGTTAGCTAGAAAACCCATCAAAATTGCCACATCGGCGAGGAAATAGGTGGTTTCCTCGCCCAATTAGCTTTTCAGCAATGAATTATGGGGTTTTCTCGCTCACATGACGAGGAATGAACACATGTCTTGTTTTCATTGGTTTTTATGCTAATTTTATTTTTTAATGGTTATATTAATAACTAGCTTTAGTAAACCCGTGTATTACACGGGTTGAATAAATAAAATATTAATATAATAATTTTATTAATTATAAAATGATATTTTAAGATATCATATGACTGCAAATACGTATGAGAAATGACTATAAATAATAAAAAGTGATATCAACTTTTTATAATTTTGTTTTTAATTTTTTTTAAAACAAATATTTTTTTCTAAAAGAAACCGTATAAAAATGTCATTTTTAAAAATTTTCTTATTACAACTCCCAAATTTGATTATTTTTTGTTTTTAAAAATTAACTTTTAAAAGTGTCAATTTATTTAGAAATAACCTTAATAAATAGATTTCTTTCTTAATTTATTAAATGTTAAAAGTATTAAAATAATATTATTAGTAATTAAGACAATTATTTAGTAGGAGAGAGAGCGGAAAAATTTTGGTGAGAATAATTGTGGTGCTGACACGTGGCACCACCATTTACCTTTTTATTAGAGTAGTAAGATTTGAGTTGGTTCAATATCTAAATAATTCCCCCTTTTTCTTTTGGCTTCAAGTGCATCATTGACCAACCGTGGATGGAGTTGACCAACGCTTCAAGTTGCTGATTTTATACTTTTGCTTTGTTTTTTTTTTTTTCAACTTACAATAACATAACATAACCAAAATACAAATTTTCATGATATTATAAATCATATCATGAATACAATTAACCAAAAATCATGTATAGTATGACCCGAACCCGATAAGAAATGGGCCGTTCTTGATGGGGCGAAAAGGCCCAATTTCCGAATCTCAAATACCCAAATACAGAAAAAAAACTCGACCCGACATCGTTACATCAAATTGCAATCTATCGTCTACAACCAAAACCCTCACCTCCGTTAGGCAGCAAGATAATAACAAAATCGATTTCTCCTTCCACCATCTACTATCAAAATCGCTTTGATTCATCAATCTAAAGATCTCACCTCTTAATATCACGTTGAAATTCGAACACTCTTTGATCTGATTTTGGAAAACATGGGGGATTACAATGATCCGTTCATGCGGGGCAACAACGCCGCCGTACAGGCTCGTACAAAGCAACAGAATCGTGCTAATCTCATGCAAATGAAACTGGTATGTTTATATGCTCCAATCAATGGCTTTGATTTTGTTTTAGTTGAAGTTTGTTTGTAGGATTTTTCGTGGCCCTAGGTTTGTTTTAGTTGGTGTTTTCTGCAGCGGATTTGATTAATAGTAGTATAGTACTATAAGACTGTTTTTAATTTAGATTTTGATTGTATTTAGGGCTCCGATTGAGTGGAGGTGATGTGAGGTTGGATTGTTAAGCATTAGATTGTGTTAACAGCTTTAAGGTTGATTAAATTATTTGGAGATGCTTAGCTTTGGAATCTATGCTCATTTTATGTATGTGAATATTTGATTATGATTTCTAATGCTTCACATTGTAGATTGGGCAGAGTCATCCGACTGGATTGACTAATAATCTGTTAAAGCTTTTTGAGCCACGGCCTCCTCTGGAGTATAAGCCACCACCTGAGAAGAGAAAATGTCCACCATACACGGGTACGAAATACATGTTTTATAATTTAACCTTTTATCGTACGGCGTTGGTGTATTTTTGTTTAGTGGATCTAATCATTTTCTTCTGTTTTGAAAGGCATGGCGCAGTTTGTAAGCAAATTTGCTGAGCCTACTGACCCTGAATATGCTCCACCTGTTGAAAAGGGTGAAACTCCTGTAAGTTGTTGCATTTCTCTTGACCTTTACATTTGCTGAACATTTAATCACATCTGGTCATCTATGATTGACATAATCTATTGTGAAGAATTAAAAGTCAGTTTTCATGATTTGCATCACAAGGCGGTAGGTACTATGACACAGAAGGAAAAAAGAAAACAAATCTACCATTTATGTGATTTTTTATGTTTTTTGCTGTAATGGTCTGTATTTAAGTTTTTAAAAGCGTTCTTTTGCATCTTCAGAAAGATGTCACTTTATTCTGATCAAACAACGATTTTTTTGTGTTTAGATGAGTATATCTAACAAGTACGGATAATGTTATAAAGGTAACTATATATTTACACTTTTGTTTTTTTGTTGATTTCTGTTGTGGGTCAGGGCCAAAAGAGGGCTAGAATTCACCAGCTACGGCTTGAAGAAGGTGCGAAAAAGGCTGCTGAAGAACTTGAGAAATGTAAGAAGGCATCTTTTTATTTTTTGTTTTTAGTTGATAAATTCTAGAAGGTATTGGTGGCTTAAATATGTGTCTTATTCATGTTTTTTTTTGCAGATGATCCGAACAGTGACCCAAATATATCTGGAGATCCCTACAAGACATTGTTTGTAGCTAGACTCGTGAGTAATACAGCCTTTTGCATAGATGGCTTTTTAGACTATTTTTATTTATTTATTTAACTAAATTGGTGTTCTTTACTTGCAGAACTATGAGACAACCGAGAGCAGAATTAAAAGGGAGTTTGAGGCATATGGTCCCATCAAACGGGTAGGTTTTGTAGAGTACCCTGAAAAGGGTCTCAAGGTTATACCCTTTTGTTCGGTAAGAGGTTTGGTTTTGTGATATGTGGACAACATCTTTGTACTGTTGTCTATAAATTACCTTTTCAGAAATGAAACTTGCAGATTTTCAGAAAGAAAAATCACATTAGAAATATTGATGATGAGTGATTTTTTTTAGACAAAGTTTTATGCAATTGATTAGACAAATTTTGAAAAATTTTAGTAGCTGTATTATTTTCAAAATGTGCTATATATATAAACCATTGAATTGCTTAATCCATGATTCTTTATTGGCAAAACTATGTGTGAAATATAGAGTTTAGTTTCTGCATTTACAACAAAATAACAATAATAGTGATGTCGTGATGGTAATTTGATCTGCTGACTGTGCCACCTCTATCGTTTGGACACGATTTATCATGTGGTTTTTGAAAGATGAACTTGGAGTATTTGTAAGCGTGACTTTTAATCATCAATGTTATTTACACTCGGTGCGTTTTTGTGAATTATTATGCTAGCATAACATCAACTAAAGGGTATGGTAGGTTTGAAAAAATTATATGCCTTTTGTTGCTCTGAATTTTGGATAGTATTTGTTGGAGTTCAGTAAAAAAACGGTAGTTGTTCCTCAGGTATTATTGCCTACCCACTCTACCCACCCTGTTAGTTACTTCCCCCTCTTTTATATTTTTGATTAAATTACATTTTCAAGAATCTAAGATTTGGGTATTCTAGAAGCTTAAGGTAATAAAAGGTACTTTATGTTCTACGGGTTGTACCATATCTTACTTGAGCAGCTGAAAGATGCACATATGCCATTTGGCCATAAATTTCTGCAACAAATGAAGACTGTCAACTTTTCGGTAAATTATATAGGGAGTGTATCTCTTCTCTTCTTTTCTAAGTTCAGTATTTGCATTCTTGCTACTGAAATTTTGCTTTTTGTGAGTTCAGTATTTGCACCTCCTATTAAAAAACATTTCAGAAGTTGAGAAGGTTTCGTGGTATTTTATATTAGCGTAAGTTATAGTAATTGTTTTTTATTATACATATAGTCCCTGGTAAGGGGAGGGTAGTATGTTCTCAAGGCATGGTAAATTGGCCAAAGTTATTGTGCGACTCTATAGCAAGTGATGGCGATGATGCATCTTGCCTGGGAGCCTGTATTAATGAAAGGTGAGCACGGCTATTGAGGCTTTGTGCCCGTTTGCCGTGCATTAGGAATTTTTTTATCTGCTAACCTTTTTAATGACATAACCCTTGCTAGATTGGAGCAAGCTATTTTAGTTAATATTCTATCAAAATTATTTGGTTTTGAGGTTTTCTCTAACCCCTATGAGTTTCAGGTTCGCTTGATTGCTGATAAAGAGACCAACAAACCAAGAGGATATGCTTTCATAGAGTACATGCATACACGTGATATGAAAGGTTTTCTTTTGTCTATACTATTCTGTTAATCCTTTCTATTTAGGGTAGCAAAATGGGTGGGTTGGGTAACAGGATAAACATTATATAAACTGCTGTTTTTTCTTAAAGTTTTGGTAAAAATCATGCTAGTTGTCATTTCAAGAAGTTTTGTTACAATAATAGGCTTGTCTTTTCTTATAGAAAGATGCAGGAGGTTCTATACATATGAATGCTCTTTGATTGACTTTTAATCCTTTCCACTGATTTGTTTTTCCTTTTGAGTCATATGTGTTGCTTGTTTGCCTATGCCCATTTGGGTTTTCCTTGTCTATATTGTTGTGCATGGTTTGCTTTTGATGGTTTACTTTATGTTGATTAGACATTGCATACTTTATGCTATGCTATGCTATTGATTGCTTTGGTTTATTGTTTGTTCTAGAAGTGGGGGTCTCTCTTGAAAAACAACGGTTAAAAATTGTTTTTCTTTTTGAGTCGGGTAACTTAATATACTCCTCTTGATGCATGATTAAGATTGCAAAACATAACCCCAGTCAACACATTTATACGTGAGCATTTTGACTAAATATTTTTACGAAAATAGTCATTGATGTTTTTTATTACAAATTACCACGTGATGCATGATTAGACCGTTACAGTTTTTTAGTTAAATGGTAACTCAATTAATACTTAGCCGCCTTTGCACCGAATAGACTTGCAACCAATAACACATTGACATGTTAAACTTGCAAAATCAGCCACTTTTATGCCAATCAAACATTGGTGCAGATGTCTACTCTTTTTGTGCTGTTAAACTCGCAACCAAACACCCTTGACACATAATTGGCGCAATACTTGCTATTATTTAAAAATGCATGTCTATTTGTTCAGTATATCCAATATTGCTATTTATATGATTTTCTCTTATTTTTATTATTATCATCATCATTTGTATATTGGATTGTTGAGTTGTATGATGTGGATATATAGCTGCTTATAAACAAGCGGATGGAAGGAAGATTGATAACAGAAGGGTGCTTGTGGATGTGGAACGTGGCAGAACTGTTCCTAATTGGCGACCGCGTAGACTTGGCGGTGGACTTGGAACATCTAGGGTTGGAGGTGAAGAAGTTAACCAGAAGTACTCTGGGAGGTAAAGTGTCTCGATGTCTCATTTTCTTTTTTAACTAGGATGGCATTTGATTTTTCGTTCTGGAATCACAATGGGTAGAGTTTGAGATCACATGAAACTGGAATGACTTATGAGTTCAATTTATGGCATCAATGTTGGGTTTAGCAATAAAGAAAAGAAAATCAATCATCTTTCAGGCATCACCTAAAGTAAAGAAATTAACAATGGAGAATTTCGAAACATGGATTGTCCAAGTCCTTAACCCATTTTTACTGCAGAAATCTCATATAAATAATTTTTTGAAAAATGTTAAACCCAAAACATTGCCAAAAAGTTTTCAACTCATTCGTCTTTTTCTTCATCCGATCTTGAGATGTTATGGCCAAAATAGCATACCCAAATCAATGGTAAACTTAGAATTTCTAGGCTCCTGTGTTTCATATTTCTAGGCTCCTATCTGTTCTTTTCTTTCTAATTTGCCAACATGATTATTATGATGGTCAGAGAACAACAGCAATCAGGAGGGGCTACACGATCTGCAGAGCCAAGAGCACATGAAGAACGGGACAAGTAATTGTCTATTAAATTTTTTTAAATTCACACCTCTCTAATTGTAGTGGTTTTAAGTTATTTGTTATTTATTGCGATATATCAGGGAGAGGGAGAAGTCACGCGAACGGGTAAAGGAGAGGGAACGTGAGAAGTCTCGTGAGCGGTCTCATGATAGACCAAGGGACAGGGAACACCGAGAAGATAGACACCATCGGGACCGTGACAGAAAGTCGGACCGAGGTGATCGTGACCGAGACCGTAGTGGACGTGACCGTGACCGACACCGCGATCGAGACCGTAGTGGTCGTGACCGTGATCGTAGTGGCCGTGACCGTGACCGTGACCGTGACCGTGACCATGATCGCTACCGTGAAAAGGATCGGGAAGGTGATGTTGAACATTTGGACCATGACCGTGGGCGGTCACGTGACAAGGACTATGATTATGACCGGGCTGATAGACACGAGAGAGACAAACATGGGGATAGGGGAAAGAGCTATGACCGTGGGGACCCAGAGGAATGGTATGACCAACCTGAACATGGGGGTAATAAGCTGGCTGACCCTGAACAGGATCTTGGAGGTTATGACTACTATGATCAAGAACGATATGATCATCAAGATCGTGCTCATGACCATGATCGTTATGGTCAGATGAATGAAGACAACTATGAACCAGGAAAGCTTGATCCACGTGACAAGGATCGTGATCACGAGTATAGGCGATCAGACAGGTCACTTTCACGGGAGTACGAATACTGAAGTAGGTCAAATTATAAAATGCGCGTATGTGTTCATTTGTTTTGGATTTTGTTGCACGTTCTCTTGACCTTTGGCCTCTTTTTGGACTTGCATTATTGTTTCTGTTTCTAGATGTTCGATTGTTCTTTAGGTTGCATGTTGAAGAAAATTTCAAGTTGGAATATGCAGTGAACTTGTTTGACGTTTTAAAGAGATTATGTTTCATCTGGTTTATGTTTCCCCTTAATCTTTTCGTTCTTCGCTGGATTCTAACATTCTGAATCTTACATAAATAGATGAACACGGATCTTTTATCATGATTCACGAATCTTTGATTGCCGCTCACTCGCTCAGAATCTTTGTTGAGTTCAAAGCCCTTACTATCAGATTGTTCTGCATTCTGATTGTCTATATTTTGATTATGGGTCATTCTGAGTTCTGGATAAAAGATCTAAGAGTTAACAAAAGTCTTTTATATGTGAAAAATATAAATGTATTTTTGTAAGAAAAAGATTAAATATGTTAGGTTTTTATATATAATGTTAAGGTATTCTTATGAGAAAAACAAAAAGTATGTTTGTTTAATAGTATTCAACTAAAACCTAATTGCTTAAAGTGAATGTTTGTGGCTGCTTATTCTTTATTTGTGGCTTATGAGTTATGACCATTGAATTATTTTAATCTTCAATCCAAATTAATTTTAACTAACATGTCTATTGAATTATTTTCACGCTTGATCTATTCCTCTCTGGAACTAACCTATCCCTCGTACCAGTAAAGAATCTGAAAAGCAGAGGTCGTAAACTTGAATTACCGAATTGATGAACACAACGTGGTGATCGGGAGGAAAAACAACCTACTGGATGTGGGGAAGGTGTTCCCGTCCAGTAAATCTTTTTGACGAGTCGGTATGAGAATTCACCAAATACAACTCTCTGCGCCCCCTAAAGAAAAATTTATGTTGAAAGAGATTTTAGTTTGAAAATCATTTAGGACTCTAATTAAGAGATGTTTGCATTTATTTTATTAATAAAAAACAATCTAAAAGATTAAGTTACAATTAACCTAAGAAAGTATTCTCTTGTTTCTTATATTTTCAAGTTCTTAGTGAATATATATTATTTATTAAAACATTAATTAAAACTTGTTTTAACCCCCCACCCCGCACCCACTCCTAACAAGCTTCGTTCGAACCACAAAACCACGATCCTTAAAATCAACGCAATAGGGAATATCCAATAATAGCTCTAGTAAACCTGTATACAAAGCCGGCCTAATGGGTCTCCAAGTGAAGCAAGAGCTTGGGGCTCCCACTCCCCTAAAGACCTTCAATTTGAGTATGATTAAAAGTCATTTGGGTTTTGATGCCTGGTGAGTAGAGTAGCCCATGTAATTTGTAAGGGAAGAATAATAATAGGCGATAGAAAATTAGGTTAGGGAAGGCAGGAGGTGAAGAACCGATAGTCCACAAGCGATGATGAACAGATTTGTTCGAATCGTTGCTCTCTGAATCAATGAACTTCTTGAACACTGAAAGGGTGCAACTAAGTACTTATACAATCAGAATTCGAAGATGGAGCTTTGAAGATATGAAATCGAATCATCTAAGTCGTTGATTATGTTTTGAAATTCGCTAGGGTGCGTTATCTGTAAGTGTTGAATCTTTACTATTCAATAACGGTTGCAATTATTTTATTTGACGTTTTAATGAAAAGATACATGTCTTTGTCACTTTTCTTAGATTAAAAAGACACTAGTTGTAGATTTTGTAAAAAAAAACTGACCTTTTAGATTGTTTGTTAATTGCTCGAGCATGCTGTTTGATTGGTTTTGCTAGAAACTATAGTGGAACAATCAATTTTAAAAGTATCGCCAACAATTAGTTTACAACTGAAAAATCAAGTTTAGCTATCGATCTCACCGGTCTTTTGGGTTGAAGTGGTTGATTTGTATGTTTTGAATTCAATACATAAAAATCTTTCTTTTTAGAAATTGAGCTTTTGATATTAGACACTAACAAGTTGTATTTCCTAACATTTTGCCAAAAGCTTGCTTGTGATACTCAACTGGAGGTTTGCAAACTCCATATTTCTTGTTTGAATAGAATTTAAATTATCTGTTTTCTAATATTTTTACGCTTACCTGTTTCTTTTAAAGATTGCATGTTGAAATTTATTATATGTTTTCAATTTGTTGATTTGTTGTGATTTCACATGCTATTCTACTTATTCTTTAATTAAAACTACACCATACATGTAATCCCATTATGTAAAATCATCATATTTGAGATAGTTAATTTCACATGGGAAAAAATATATGTTTTTCCAAAAAATTCCAAAATTTGTTTCGCTTCAGGCCCCCAAAATGGTTGAGCCGGCCCATCCCGTATATTATACGAGTTGAATAATAAAACGATATGATTGAATTTTCTTTTAATTATAAAATGATATTTTAATATAATATATGATTGAAATTAAGTATAATTAGGAATTATAAATACTAAAACAATGATATCAACTTTTTGTAATTTTGTTTTTTTTTTCAATAAACAAATTAAGCATTTTTTTTTTCAAAAAAAAAAATATTTTTTTTAAATGCTATTTTCTAAAATTTTCTTAGTATAACTCCCAGTTTTAATTATTTTTAGTTTATAAAAATGTTGTTTTTGTAAAACACACAAATTCTAAATATTTTGTATTTTCAAAAAAAGTTTGATGTTTTAAAAAAATTTCTTTATATATAAAATTGTTTCTTATATATAATATTAATAAAAAGATATTTTTCTTAATTTATTAAAAAACTATTTTTATTTTAAAAGAGTATTAAATAATATAGTTAGTAATTATTGTAGTTATTTAATGAGAGAGAAAGAAACAAAAAGTTTTAATAAAAAAAAAAATATAATGTTAACACGTGTCAGTAACAAGATACAATAAAAATGTAATGTAATGATAACATTTTATTAGAGTAACAAGATTATAAATGGTTAAAAGGATCAAAGATACAAAAGATAAAATACAAAAAGAAAAGGATTTGAAACTAATTCGTTTTTCTAAGACAAATTTATCATACTTTATTTTTTAATTACATCAAACAAATTTACCCCATCCTTAAGTTTTAACCTAAAAACTTTTCCAAAATCCTACCAAATAGGTTAACCCTATGTTGCATCAAATCAATTCTTGCGTTCTTAGAGCATTCACAGTTCGGTTTTCATTTTTATGTGAGTGGGTGCCTTATATTATAGCGTATGATTGTGAGTGGTTGTGAGTGAAAAAACTAGAAAAATTATGGGGATTGTACCGTGTTTTCTCAAATATGGGGAAATACGATACAACCCCCATAATTTTTTTAATATTTTTGAAAATGATTGTGAGTAGATGAGAGAGAAAATGTAATGATAAAGGTATGTAAAAATATTATTCAATTAAAAGGAAAAAAAGTAATTTTTAGTGTAATTTTAAAGTTGAGAATGAGGAATGAATTGTGAATGCTCTCGTATACTAATTCTAAAAAGTCTAAAATATTAAAAAAAAGTATATAATTAAGTGTATATTTGGATAAGGCAACTTATTGACTTTTTAACTTTTTGGAGGGATAAAAAGACCAAAATACCCCTCCAAAAAGTTAAAAAGTTAAATTAAAAAGTTAAAATTTTTAATTTTTTAACTTTTTTGAAAAGGTATTTTTGTCTTTTTACCCCCTCCAAAAAATTAAAAAGTCAATAAATTGCCTTATCCAAACATGCCCTAGATCTTTATGCCAACTCATAATAACAAGATTTGTTCTATCACCGCAACAAACTGCCTCTATCCATCCCGAAATCTCAGCCGTCCATTTATCTTTCTCTCTATTATAAATTCCAATTTTTGTTCATCTCCGTCCACTCCAACAAATCTAATGATGATCCATCCTCTCCTTTTGTTCATTAATTCTTGATGTTCAGCGTTTGATCTCACCTATTATCATCCAATCACAGATGCATTGTGTTATCATTGTCGGGTTTGATGTCGACCCATATGATCAGATATGAGATAATGCCTTCCTCAAGAGACACATGGTAAAATTTCCCCTCTTGATTTCATCTTTAGATGCGAGTTCTTGTGGTTATTATCTGTTTAATTGATCAATTACTCATCTTTTGAAAAGTTTCATCGTTTTTTTACTCATGGTATCACTTGATTTTGATGGTGTAACGTTAGACTACTGAAGATTGCTGTCATGTTCTACTGCATAGTGCATACAAGACTCCATTAACAAATGGATCAAATTCTCTATCGTTGGACAAGGTTTCTTGAATGATTTGAGGGGATTAGTGTCAAAGATTAAACCCTAATGGCAGTGGAATCATGAAGATGATTTGCAGTATGAAGTATGCAATTCTATGTTACTCTTGTTTGTTAATTGGCCTTTGCCATGATGGGTGCGCTCGCATGGCAGGTCACAAGATCGAATAAAAATCAAATCTTTTTGTTTTCGGGGGGAGATCGCATGGTGTTTTACCAGGTTCTCCTCCCAAATGTGTGTGTGTGTGTGTGTTGTGTTGTGGTTTCTTGTTGTTGCTAAAAGCTGCATACAAAGCAAAAGTGCACACCTGCAAGTGCATCAACAAACAAACATTCTGTGAAGTTACTCAGACGAAACGAATAAGTAACCCCATAACAAAAGGTACATTTAGCCACACTTTGCATATCTCAAACAATTTAGCCACGAAAATTGCATTCATTACAGCCTATTAATCATGCTCATTTGCACGCGTGTTAGTGGTTATGCATATCATTATCAATCAAGAATTATGGCTCTCAACTCTCAAGTCACTAACTTAGTTGCCTGTTTATACAATTTGGATCCATTAACATATTTATACATCATTACTTTCCAACCAGATTAAGAGTAGGCAATGGGAAGTGCAAAACCATGGTGTATTCATATAATATTGGATTTTCAAAACGTGTATTCCTTCTCACAAATATGATGTATAGATAGATACAATATGGTCATGTGACTACCCTGAACTATCATATAGTTAAGCATAATACTCACTCATTGTTGATCATTGTTCTCAAACTCAATTGTTTTGTTTTGGTGCGAATGAGGTTTGATTTGTTTTGAGTTGTGAGTTATCCATCATAGTTTTTGTTGATCAAGTTTAGTAGTTTTGAACCTTGTTGATCATTGTTCTCAAACTCAATTGTTTTGTGGCTTTTTAATAGAAATGTAGTATTGTTTTAGTTTTAGGCTTTTCTAACAAGGTTGTTGTCTATCATCTTCTACCTGAATATTAAAGTGATACCTACACTAGATGCATGATGATCACTTTTCGTGGGCATAGCAAACAGAATTATCAAGGCAGGTGATGATGGTTTATCTTAAAACTGGAGTCTGTAGGTGATATATTTATAGTTATAGACTTATTGAAGATCCAGATGAAATATCCACCCTTACATACATGAACAAGTGACAAGTGAGTAACTAAGCCTTCAGCTTTTGTTGCAGTTTATATATGTATTTGAGTTCTTAGTCAATGTGTTCTTATTGATGTGTGTTTCTGCTATTATTATTATTTTTTCTATAGCATTCTATGTGAGTTGCAGCTTGTATTTTTGACCTCTTCTTAATCTACATGCACAAGCAGTGATTCAAAGGTAGTTTAATTTATATATAATATTTTATAGCACTGTATTTATTTATTTATTTATTTATTACTAAGAGTAATCATATGCTTATTCTGGAAACAGTATTATTGGTCAAAATGATATAGAGTTATGCTTTTTGAATGCAAGGATGTGTAAGTGTGTTTGGTATGGTTGTTTAGGTTTGTAAGTTACTGATATTGTTTTATGATTGTGTGAAACTGGCTAGACTGGTATGATGACTTAGATTCTCCAAAAATGTTATATTGGTTAATTTTAAAAGAAAAAGGTACCAAATTTTGATAAATTGGAAGATCTGTGAGCTCGGAAGTTGGTAAGAGCAATCTAAGATGGCGGTGTCAACCACTTGCCTTTCAAAGAAGTTGGTGGTTCGAACCCACCCAGATCTGAGTGGCTTAGTCCTCTATGCGCCCTATATTCGTCTCTAAACTTTGTTTCTTCCCTTTTTGAACAAGTTCATATTCTATTAGCTATTAAGTAATTTGCTAATCAGGTTGTATTTTTACTTGCTTTGAGTGTATAAAATGGTCAAGCTGCCTCTACTAGCATCCCTAAAAATCATCAGTTCACAACAAAGAGCACCTATCACTTCCTCATTATCCATGATTTGGTTAACTTGGTTTTATGTTATAGATGGCTAGATGCTAAAGCACCAAACATATATCTATTTTTTGGAAATGTTGGAGTTCTGGAATCTGTGATTTTATTAACTCAACTTTATAAATGAGCAGGAATTCTCTAAAAACTGCCAAAACCAACTCTTAAAAGTAAAAACTCCCACAGGATGTATCCTCTCACATGCAATCTGTTTTTGGGCTTTGTTGCAATCCTTTGGGGCAGGAAACATTGCTTTAATATGTAAATGGCTTTGGCTGTTCAAGAAGGAGCCAAACAAAGCATCAACGGCCCTCGGAAACATATGGTAAATCTTTGGGGGTTCAACATTCTTTAGGTTTGGATGCAAGCTTGATCACAGATGGTGTTGGTGTTGGAGACTTCTACAACACCAAATTCATGAGACAACAAATTTGAAAATTTCAGCACTTACAACTGAATCTTCAGTTGGTCTAGAGTTTCATTACAACCGTGACTTGAACGTATCAAAAATTTCTTTTTTCCTTTTCGGCAAATGTGTGACCATGTTAAAAAGATTGTGTTATCCTAATTGGGTCCACCTATTCGTTTCTCAGCCAGACCGCACCTCCAACCTCCTATGGGTTGGAAAAAACCTATTGCTGAGAAAACATTTTGACTCAACTCTGAACGTTTTGTATAGATTGATACTTCGAACCCATGATTTTTTAATATCTAGTATCATTGGTACGTATCAAAAACTTCTAATCGATACTTTCCGAGTCATTATCTATATGCCAGCTCAGAGCAAGAAATCTTCAAGTTCCGCAAACAAAACCGCCTCTACAGGATATTCGGATACACCCACTGCCAGCTTGCAAAATCTCAGCCGTCCATCGTCCTTTTCTCTAATATAAATAATTGCAAACAATTTTTTTTCCTTCATATTTGCCTCCTTCCCCAAGAAACCCTAATATATATGTATAGAGATAAAAAAGCGAGGGGGTGTTATTTCTTATTATCATGGCGATGGAGATTTCGATGTGTGGTTATTTTTCATGTAAAAGTTGATATACTTGATTCAGGCGTTCGACTACCTTATGATTTAAGCTCATGGATGGCAATAGGACTTTGGCTACATGAGGAGGTATATGGCAACGTTCGATTTCTGAGTTCATCTTTAGATGCGATTTCATGCCGTAAAACCTTGTCCTCATTTAGGGTTATTGGTTGTTTATTTGCGTGATAGTTTCGTATCTTTTAATTGTTTAGTTATTTCTCTTGTGAATCATTTGATCGATTGTCTTCTTCATGTTGGCATGTTGGCGATATGTGTAACAATAGTACCCCCATACGATTGTATTTGCTGTAACATCAGGTTGCTGAAATTTTCTTTAATGTTCTGATGTTCATTAGGTTCTGTCAACATAGGGCTCGAGATCTGTTTCATTTCAGTTGATCATGTTCTTGAAGTGTTGAAGGAATCATTGTCCGAGACGAAATTGATTCATTGTTGAAACCTTTACATAATGTGTTGATGAAACGTTTCAGTATGAAGGTGTTTACCAGGTTTGTATGTAGTCATGTAGATTTAAGCTTGATTTGATGGAGCTCTCTACAGGGGTGCTCTATGTTATGCTTGTTTGTTATTTGGCCTTTGCCATGATGGGTGAGCTCGCATGGCAGGTCTCTAGATCCTAATAAAAAGAACATATTTTGTTTTTGGGGGAGATCGCACGGCATTTGCCGGGTTCTCTTCCCAGGTGTGTTTGTCGTGTGCGTGCGTGTGTATGCCTTTGTTATTTCATCGTCGATTTCCAAATGTGCCTACAATGCTAAGTATTGGAACTTCATCAGCAAATGAAAGTTTCGGCTATTAAGTACCCCAACCACAGGAGGTACATTTAGCCAAAGAAATTCCGATCTCTTGAACTTGGATATTCATATCAATGAGACTAAACACCATCTGCTGAGGGATCTGTTGTTTTTTAAGCGTTGTTCATCACATTTTATCTTTAGCTGTTACTAGCATTCAAGAATTTATATTATCGAAGCTATTTTTTGAGATATATTTAAATTTCAGCATCATCAAACATACCTGAGGTATCCAGTGTGAAGGGCTAAAACAGAGGTATATTTGGATTATTCTTATTCGTATCAGACATTCCCATCAATATTACATTGAATATGTTTAAGCTATGAAGGGTCTCTTACTCTCTTAACATATTTAGCTAAAAAGATGGTATCTTTTTGGCATATTTATTATTTTCAGACATCCCCATGGATCGCATCAATATATCTTGATGCTCGATCTATGGTATTATATTACCTTCATTCCTGCAAGCTTAACAACATTCTTAGTTTTCGAATTTTTAGCAAGCTTGAAACACACCACTTTCAAAGAATCAGCATGGTATGTGCAAAGCCTTAATGATGGAACTGATATTTTAATTTTGAATGAAATTCTGTTTGAACATAATTATTCTGTCATGTTATCCATGTATAAATCTTGGTGTTTTGGTTATTTGTATTGTTACATATTGTTTCAAACCTGGTACACAATTTCAACCTTTTGTATCCTTTGATATTGGAGTTGGACGTATCAATTGGATATGAAGTTCATAAGTTTCTGTATCATTCTTTGTGTGCCTTTGTTTTAACATATAACTTGAGATCTGCTTCATTTTAGTTGATCGGGTTCTTGATGTGTTGAAGGAATTATTGTCTCAGCTGAAATTGATTCATTGTGGAAGCCTTCAAATGATGTGTTGATGAGAAGTTGCAGTATGAAGTGTTCATCAGGTTTGTATGTAGATCTTAGCTTGATTTGATGGGCCTCTTTATAGGATGCTCTAGCCTCTATGTCATACAAGTTCATTAGTTGGCCTTTGCTATGATGGGTGAGCTCACATGGCAGGTCACGAGATCTTAATAAAAAGTAACATTTATGGTTTTGGGGGAAGATCGCATGGCGTTTTGCCAGGTTCTCTCCCCAGGAATGTTTGTCGTGTGTGTACGGCCTTTGTTATTTCATTATCATTTTTGTCAGAGTTGCATACAATGCCATATACAAGAACTTAATTCCGCAAACAAATGAAGGTACATTTAGCCAAAAAAAGGTAATATCTGGAACTTGGATATTCATATTCTTATAGACTGAAACACACCATATATCATGCTGAGGACTCTGTTGTATCCTTATTGTTGTTCTTCACATTTTATCCGAAGCTGCTAATATCATTGAAGAATTTATGTTCTCAATCTAACGACTTGACAATACGATTGTCTTTTTAACATATATTTAAATTTCAGTGTCATTTAAGCACGCTTGAGATATCTGGTTTGAAGCACTAAAATGTTGGTATTTTTGGCTAATTCTTATTAATACAGACACCCATAAATATTTTTATAAACTCTCAATTTACAAAGGTCTTCTTCATCACAATTAGCTGTTTTCCAAGAAAATTCTAAATTCCAGCATCATTCAATCAGACTCCGGACATATGCAGAGTGAAAGGCTAACCTATGGTAAAGTTGGCTTATTTATATTATTTGCAGACACACCCATCAATATTTATATAAATGCTTGCGTTATGAAAGTCTGATTTATATTATTTAATCAGCAAACATAATGTTATTGTTAGTTTTGAAAACTAGTTCCAGCAAGGTACTCTGCAATTTTTGATGATGGAAGCTATATCATATATTTAAGTAATCTTGATTTGAACATTAAATTTCTGTCATGGATTGGATATGTAGTCCCTATAGTTGTATCATTCTTCATGTCCCTTTGGTTTGGTGTATGGGTTCTTGCAATAAGTTTTTTTTTGATTTCTACATGGCTTTGCCTGCTCTCCATTTCTTGCTGGAAGCTTAAAGTTTATTTTGTGGCTTGCGTATTCTAAAAGCAGAGGATTAGCTCAGTTGGTCCGTGAAAAGCAACATCACATCCAAAACAATTTAGAGCTTTCGTATGATGATTGAAGCTGCAGTCCCATCCGCTGAGGATTCCTGCTTGATAGTTCTCCTTGTTCTGGGACCTGCAGTGATCTTTTTCTGAAACAAATTGAAGTCGGTCTGGCTTTCTGGTTTGTTGCTTATTGTTGATTTTGCGTTTTTACTTGAGCCGACTATTTGATACTTGGTCATCTGTCATTTTGCCCTTTTGTCATGACATATGTTCTTGTCTGGCTTGTCTACTAACTTTTAGTAAGATCACATCTTTATTTTTAAGTAGAAGGACTAATTGACGATTCTTCTTCGTTGTTCTTCTTAGCATCTACAAAGATAAAGTGATTTTAGGCAATTGAGTAATTTAATTGAAATAAGGCTAGTTGGTGAATTGTTGCATCAAATTGTTATTTTATGTACATTTTCATCATGCTAAAACAGGAAACTGAAGTCATAACCGGGATAATCTTTGCTTCATGTATCATATCTTGTTCTGATTCTGTGTCTATATATCTGCGACTGATTTTATAATTGCACCTGCAAATTTGTTTTGTTAACAAACCTTTTTGACTGTGTTCTCTGGGATGGGGTTGTATTTGCTTTCATTTTATGGAGTGTTCATAAACCGACTGTACGATCCAAATGAAGCAGTTCTGCTCAGCTGATCACGTTGCTGGTTTGGGGGTTTAGCTGTCTGCCCATGAGTAAGCCTTTAAAACAGTCCAGTGAAGCAATTCTGCTCAGCTGATCACGTTGCTGAAATTCCTTCTAAACGTGAATTTCACAAGCATTCATTGTTTTCTAACCCATATTACATGTGTAGTGCTTCGTTTGTAGTGTGTATGTCCTAAATTTCAAGTCACTCTTAACTGGTAAGATCTGTGAGCTCGTATATTGTAAGAGCGTCTTGGACGGCCTTTGCTTTTCTAAGAGTTGGTGGTTTAAGTCCACAGCGTCTTGTCGGCTTTAAGGTTATCTTTGTTTTCTCTTCGGGTCTTCACTTGTGAAAATGTTTTGTAAAATGAAAAAATGTAGTTTAATACAAATATATCATTCTTAAGAAGATTTTATACAATAGTTAATTAATTTGTGGGGAGAGATGAGAAGGGTTTTAAACCAAATAAAGAGGGGACATCTGTGTGCCGTATAGGCATTGGGTTACCAGTACAAGCAAGTCTAGGCGGGATAATTTTTTTGTCGTGCCAAAATATGGTTTGTGGTCTGTTTCCGATTTACCATTTGACATCTCATACGTTTTTGGTTTCTGCTCTCGTCCTGTAGAAAATGGATGCCAACTAAACTGATTAGAATCTAAGAAGTTCTGGCAATGGCATTTCTCCATTAGAAGCTTCAAGGGATTCTTTAAATCCGGACGTGAATCTAGAATGAATTATTGTCTACCATATTCTAAAGATTTCAAAACGGGATGATCTCTACTTAATGAGGTACAATAACTTATTTTAATATAATATTTAGCGTAAGTTTTGCTATAGTGGTTAGCCACAAATTGTCATATACATACATCCCTCTGCTTGAAAAATATACTTATCAGATTTCAATTCTTTTGGTTGAATTTAAGTGAATCCATTTCAAATTCAGTTTCAATTTTTCTCTCGACCAAACAAAATAAGAGTAACATTCAAATTTTAAATGAAATAATTTTTGCAAACCAAGCAAATTAAAAGGCAAATTTCACATTTCAATTTTATTGATTTAAACAAGTCAAACACATCATACTCGTTATAAATAGGACAAGTATTTTGTAGAATTGGTGTTAATTCTAAAAGTACTTGCATCCAGTAAGCAGATGTTGCACCATCAAAGTAAGGATAACCAATGATAAAAGGTATCGCTTGGTTATTGAACTTGCACGAACATTATTTTTAAATTAGTTTTTTTTATTACCTGAAACTAAAATATCGTTACGTCCATAATTATCATTATATAAAGGTTAATTTATATGGTATTAATACAACTCATAAGACGACCAGCTCACTTTATTTTTAAAACCAAATTTTAGCTATTACAACCCGAATCAGCCCACCCTAGCAAATGTATACCGCATGTATATGCTAATACTGCATCATTACAAAATCAAAACACTGTTACAAAAACAGATATGTATCTCCTAATATAACATGGTTTCTGAAAAAACAAGTTGTAAAATCTTCAAGCACTGAAGAAAATAACAAGTCTTGGTTTGTAGCAACAAAACCCGGGTGGAGGTAGGACATTACCGGATACAACAGTTAATATTCATCTACGCAAAAACACAACTTTTCATGCCATAATTGGAGAACATTACTAGGCTTTGGACCGACCGACCTTTCAAAAGGAAACATTTGGATATGCAGAAAGCAAAACAACACGAAGCTTACTGTACAATTAAGTCGGTAATGATTAGAGTTCACTCGAGTAAATGCACTCGTCAACAAGTTGCTTAAGGTTAGGATTCTCCATAGCAGCAACAATTCTTTCCTTGTCATTTAATTGCTTGTTAACTGCAAACAATTGTTATTGTTATAATATAATAAACCAGGTATCAAGTATGATTTATAGTTATGAATTGTATACGCCTTTACCTGCTTCTTCATCTGCATGGGATCCAGGGGCTACTTTGATGTCTACCTGTAATATATGAGCATCAAATGATATAAGGCCAACAATGGAGGACCGTATAATCATCGACAATATAAGGGAGATGAAAATGACATTCTAAAATCACCCCTAGAAAATGCAACGTTTAACTTGCTGTTTTCTGATAGTCAAATGCCTAAAACGCGCTTTAACAAGAGCAGAATAAAGATATTATGTAGTGTTTGTGAATTGACAGACAAGTAAATCTTGATTAACTGTATTGATCCTAAGACCAAATGTTAAGATAGCTGACCTTAAAATGTGGAGGGAAACAATCCTTGAGTTTGATTCTCAGGCATAGACCGATAACTGTTGCCATACTGCAGTGCTGAATGGTTGGGGTGAAAGTTATCCTAATATAGAACAAGTGAAGCATCATAACTAATAATATACTGTGCCGTGTAGATAAGCTTAATTACACGCCATACACATACTACGAACATTGTAAAGTAAATTTGTGAGACCATAAATCGGATAACTGCACCTAGAGGTGCACATTTCAACTAGTTAGTGCAATTTTACATGCTTCATAGAACATTGTGTTCAGTTCAAGGCTGGGCCCTTTTGATATCTTAAGCCGCTTAAACACAATGCTTAATTAGTGCTGGACAAATAACATGTTGCAAAAAGGGGGGTTACAACTCACAAGAACAAAACAATTGACTGAATAATCAGTGAGTACAAAATTTGCAGACTTAGGATAACAATATTGGGGAAGACTGTTATAAAATTCCAAAATACCAAGTACACCAAAAGGGCAATAAATTCTTTTTTGACAATCTTAAGGGGGGACAAGTGTCCAACGCAAGTAGCACGACATGTAGGGTCAATTGCTCCACAACCCAAAGCATCCGGTTAAAAAACTATGGTCATACACAAAAGGAAAACAACAAACTTTTGGTACTGATTAACTTTTCGTACCCATTTCAAAACGTAGTCGGCACTTGTCACGGTCTATTTTATTAATTCTAATTTAGTATATTATCAACACGATTTTAGTCAATCATAAGTATCAATAACTATATCATATTCTATATGATAATAATTAGGCACTACAAAACAAAACAAAACAATACAATGCATTCATTTTCCTAAACAACATATTCATTAGAAGCATACTATTTTTTAGGTTTTAAAGGTGAAATTAGAGTGAATTTTTGTTTTTTCATGTGTTTTGATTACATTTGTTATTTTGTCTAAAACATTTTTTTTTGCATTTGACTCCCCAAGGTTTGAAAAAAGTTGCAATTTTCATTCAAAAATGTTAACACTATTGTTTTAAAATGTTAATATTCTTCATTAAAATGATACTTATGTAAATTTTCATATAAAAACAAAATCTTAATTTACGTTTACGCGTTGCTGATAAATTTTCATGTTTTTTAGTGAGCCAAATATAAGAAAAAAACTTTTTGTATGAAAATAACAAATATAAGGGCGAAACTTCTTTGGGGCCGGAGGGCCCAACCCCCTATTTTTTCGTTAGTGGTGTAAATTTTCGGTTCAGTGATGAAATTTTTTTTAAAATAAATATAAAGTCTGCCTCTTAAAAAATAGTTTAGTTTCGCGCACCCCCTAAGCTTTGATTCAATCTCCGCCGCTTAATATAACCAAACCACGTGGAGAAAACGACAATTACTCGCAAAATTAAAATCATGAGAGGTAAACTCACAGTATTCTGCCGAGCTTCTCATCGACGGTGACAGACTCCTCAGAGAGAACACTCAGCTGCTCCAACGAATACGGATGCTCCGGATCCCTAATGTCCCTCACTATATGTATCAATCCATCTAAAGTCAAAGATCACATCATCAACATCATCACCATACTAACAAAAACAAAAACAGAAATCGAATCATTCTGCAATTCACATCGGAAAACAACGAATCGATCGATTGCAAACAGAGAACGAAAAAGGATATCAAAAATGTCAAGAGGATCAAGGGCATCATGATCAACATCAGGTCGATTGATTCTCTCCTTCTTCTCACGTACGATTGGATTAGCGTTAATGAGTCCTAGAGTCATGGTTGGGTGAAATCAGTGAGTTGGGGATGAGAGAGTTGGTGGTTGTTTATTGGTGTGTGAGTGGTTTTGTTTTGCCCCTGGAGAAACTGGGTACTTGTGCCCACAGATAGTAATAATAATAATTTCAATTGTTAATCGTTTACTAAAAGGGGAATACATTACAGAATACTTGACTTGACTGCAATGCAATGGCTTTTGGAGTTTAGACACATGCCCTTGCAAGGGCCTATACAGGTGTTATTCAAAACCACGATGGGACGATTGTTGGGTCCCGGTTTACAACACCCATAGGAATGTAATCATTAACCATTGAATATATTTTTATATAAACAACAAATAAATATATAACCGTACTTCGGAGGATAAGTGCTATTTTAATCGGACTCACTTATCCGTTTATCAACCGGGACCGCACCCCCAACCCTCTCAGAAGAAAACTCATTGCTGAGAAAACTCACTGGCTCAACTCTGAGCATTTTTGCTCAGAGTGAGACTTGAACCCATGACATCCCCTTTATTTACATGTCATGAGTAACTCACCTTAACCAGTTGGGCTAAAAATCATTTCACATGGGACTCGAATTTTACATTTTTTAGATGAGGAACGTACACTATTGTCACTAGGATATGTAAGTGGTTGTTGAAATATATTCAGTTTAAAACATGGATTATAATATATGTACACTCATGCCAGTTATATGTCCACCTTTTGACAAAATAGAATACGGATCACCTTGTTTAATACAGGTTGTACTGGCTTGCAAACTATTAGATCAACCAATTGTAATTTTAATAAATTCACTCAAATTCTAAGGATTTTTTTTAAACTTAGAAGACATAAGAAATAAAGAAAAATACATCAGGGCCGGCTCAATGTTTTTGGAGGCCCCAAGCAAACTAAAAAGCCGGGCCTCTTTAAAAAAACTATTTGATAAATTTATCCATATGTTATACGGGTTAAGGATCGATAATATGAAACTAAATATCCTAATAAAAGAGGAGTCAGGATTGCCCAAAAAAAAGCCTAAATCACATATGAACAAAATATCTTAAATAGTGAAATCAAAGAGGAGTCTAAATCGCCTATAAGTATTTCAAACAATAATCATCAAAAAGTCTATGGAAGCCTAAATCACGGATGAACAAAATGCCCCATCAATTAAATTTTATAAAATTTCTAAAGGCTAATTCAAAGAATAATTATGCGTATCAATTATTTAAACACCCAAGTATAATGTTAAAACACCTCATTAAAAAATAACATAATATTTCAGTTTAACAAAACATTATCATGTTAACGTAATAAGTAAATCACAAATCAGTAAAAATCAGTAATCTAAAGAACAAGATCAATAAACAATAAATTCACAAATTAGTAGCCTAACCTAATCACTAAAACACAATAAGCCCAAACAATTTACACTTTAACAAAAATCAATAAATTAAAAACACAATTCACAAAATCAAGTAACAACTAAAGCTTAATAAAAGAATCAGTTCTTGTAACTGTAAAATGATATCAACATTGAGTCATAAACTCACTAAGTATGAAATCAAATAACAGTAGAATAAAAACGGATAAAAGTCGAACAATAAAGGGAAGAGTTACGTTAATAAGATGAGGTTTTAAGCAGCCTTGATAAGTTGAAAGCTCGATCACTTGAACAAAACCACTTGCGGTCGACAAAGCTCGATCACTTGAACAAAAACCACTTGCGGTCGACAAAGATGAAAGAACAGTTCACAAAATCAAGTATCAAATAGCTTTCTTTTGTTTATGATTAGTATTTGTGAACATCAACACTAAACAATCAACAAAGATGAAAGAAAAGTTGAAGATCTGAAGCATTGAATAAAACCAAAGATTCGAAATATTGAACTGACGAACTTCGTGGCTTCGTAATAAACCCCAATACCGTCGGTCGTTGCTCAATTGCCTCTTCCAGTGACCTGCCAAAAGCGACTCTTTGTTACCTTCGACTCTCTCTTTCTCACTTTCTGCCGCCATAATATAAATCATCTTCCCATTTTAGGTTCTTGATTTTCTGGGCCTAGAATCAACCAAACAGCCAAGCCCAATATCTATATATTTTTTTGAAAAATGGGGGCCCTAATTTTTTTTAGAGGCCCCAAGCACTAGCCTCACCTTCTAATTCACTTGGGCCGGCCCTGAAATACATATTAATCAATTCAAGAACCGATGAAATAGGAAATGAACGACCACCAATAAACATAAGGTTAGCTTTATGTAGAGGAATTGTAATAAAATGATCAATAACTTGAAAAACTTGAGATTCGCAAGTTCGCTTTCAGATTGAAATTATTTGGGTTCACACCAAATGTTCAATCGGATAAAACTCAAGTTCAGAAATCGAAGTATGAATTCGTGTGTGTTTCAAGAACGTGAACCAGAAGAGTAGAAGAAGAAGAGAGACCAATCTTGTACAAATTCAAAATATTTCAGGGATGGAGAAACTGCATTCGGCAGTTTTTCTCATACAAATTTACACTTTTTACCCTCTAGTTTCACATGTGAAATTTCGGGAAAAAAACAAATTCTAGCTCAACCCCAGCCAGGGGCTGCCGCCCCTTGGACCCCGCTCCCAAAAGCGCTGCCCCCGGACCCCCGTTGCTTAGGGGATTCGCCTCTAAGAAGGTTTTCAATATTGAATATCATAATAAACTCAAACAAGCGTGCATTCCGCCCCTTCTAATTTGTTTGATGGATATTATGATCACATTGGTTATTAGTCAATTCAATTACACTAAAATATCTAACACTTTCCACTTATAAAGAAGCAAATATTTGAATAATGATATCTCAACTAGAAAACCACATTTGAGCTAACATGAATACCAATCATATTATTATCCGTGGTTATACCACTATCCTTACAAAATTGATCAAACAATTTTTTACAAAATTTCATACATTATCCGATCCAATCTTTCTAACTATCTTCATGGACTGGTTCTCCACAAAAATTGTCCATTCTTTGAGCATCTTAAAAGTCATATGTTTATGCTTTAACACATAAACTAATACCGTTCTTGAGAAATAATCTACAATGGATACAAATGCCTTGAATCACCCACTGATACATGCTTTGAAAGTCCTCAAAGATTCGTATGGACATAATTTAGTATTCCTTGGTAGTCTGTATACTTCTACCAAAGCTTACCTTCTGTGCCTTCTCCATTATAAAGTGTTCACAAAATCCCATGTCAAGACTTTTCAAGATTTTAAATACTTATTGTTTATGCAACTCAGCAAGCCCTTAACCACTACAGTAGACCATCTTGTTATGCTATAGCATAGTTGAATTGCTTTGCTTTTCATCTACATATGACACAGATCCTTCTTAAGACTCACATGAATACCAGACTTCTCAAATACTTTGTAAACTTTCTGGATTCAAATATTGGTATCAATGACAAACAAAAGAGATGATTAACAGAAATCTCTCAACTACAATGAACGAAGTACAAACAATCAAGAGACAGATTAATACAACTTCAAATATGAAAACTACCAATCAGACTAACTAGACAAGCAACGATGAGTTGCTTGACATCACCGATTGGAAAGAAGATCAATGTTGAAGATGATGGAACTCTTGATCAAGAATGAAAGAAAACCCTAGATGATATTTCGTTGAACGCAAGAAAGCAGGATGACACGAATATAAAGGATCAGCTCTCCAGAGATGGTCAGCAACAGTCCTTCCACTTCAGAGAAGATCAGCAGCCACCCTTCCACAATAAGATTTTACAGAAAGTACCCTCGAACAATAACCAACCTCATAAAACAAGAAAAGAAATAATAAGAATTGAATTGAAGAAATACACAATATAAAATTTAACACCCACCCTCAATTCAATTACTAAAATAAGTCAAACAAGACCCAATTTCTCACACAAAAACTTATGTTGACTAACACCAAGACTTTTTGTAAATACATCAGCAGGTTGATCAAGAGTATTTATTTTAATAATTTTGAAAACACCTGCTAAAACTTTTTCTCTTAAAAAAACAAATCAATCTCAAAATGCTTTGTTCTCTCATGAAACACAGGATTAGCAGTCATAAGAATAGCAGCACTGCTATCACATGAAATTTCAATAGGAATAGGACAACTGACCTTCATATCATCAAGAAGCTTTCGGATCCATATTAATTCACAGCCAGTAGAACACATAGCTCGATATTCTGCTTCAGCAGAAGACCGAGAAACAGTATTTTGTTTTTTACTTTTCCATGAAATAAGACTACCTCCCAAGTAAACACAAAAACCAGTGACACAACGACGAGTAGACAAACACTTTCCCCAATCAGAATCAGAGAAACCTCTTAAAAGAAACTCAGACTGTTTTTTAAAAAACAACCCCTTTCCTGGGTTTGATTTCAAATATCTCAATAGTCTCAAAGCAATTTTAAAATGAGATTGAAGAGGTTTATGCATATATTGACTGAGACATTGAACAGTATAAGAAATATCAGGACGAGTTAGAGTTAAATAAATGAGTTTTCCAATTAAAGTTTGATAAACAGTAATATTCTCAAGAACAGAATCATCACTTTCCAATTAGAACCATCAGGTATAACAAGATTCTGTTCCATAGGAATTGCAACAGGTTTGCAAGCAAGCATTCCAAATTCTTTTAGCAACTCCAAACAATATTTTCTTTGATTCAAGCACAAACCTTGAGGTGTTTCAATAACCTCAATGCCAAAAAAATATTTTAAAATACCCAAATCTTTAATAAGAAAACTTTGATTTAACATATTTTTAACTCTTGTAATTTCATCCTCACAATTTCCAGTTATAACAATGTCATCAATATACACAAGAAGCATTACAATTATGGATTCACAAGACTTAACAAACAAAGACACATCATTCTTGCTTTGAGTAAAACCAATGGACTTAACAGTAGATGTAAGTTTTTCATTCCATTGTCGTGGAGCTTGTTTAAGTCCATACAAAGACTTTACAAGCTTGCAAACTTTACCATTATTAGTTTTTGACCCAAAACCTTCAGGTATAGACATATAAACATCCTCATACAAGTCACCATACAAAAAAGCATTATTGATGTCAAGTTGAAACAATTTCCATCCATACTGAACAACAACAGCAATTAAAGTTCTAACAGTAGTCATTTTAACAACAGGAGCAAATGTCTCATCAAAATCAATTCCTTCAGTTTGACTATACCCTTTAGCAACCAACCTGGCTTTGTACCTCTCTATCTCACCATTAGATTTATATTTAATCTTATAAAGCCACTTACATCCAATAGCTTTTCTATCTTTAGGCAAATCAGTGATAATCCAAGTCTTATTTCTATTTAAAGCTTCAATTTCATTGTTCATAGCATTTACCCAGTTTATGTCTTGACAAGCTTCACTATATGACTTAGGTTCAACACTTTTATCAAGTAAAGACAGGAAAGACACATTATCAGAAGACAGATTCAGATTGGCCAAATTGGCAAAATTAACATATCGATCCACACCATATTTAACTTTTCCTTCTACAACATAATCACTAAACTTAGAAGGTAGAGAACCCACCCTTCCTGATTTACGAGAAGAACCTAGAACAGTTGCCTCAGTTCCCTCAGGGATTGCATCAAATGATGCATTATCCTTATCCGCATTTATGATCTTGAATCAAACTTATGATTAGGATTTAAGTTTGCAGCAAAAGTAAGACACCCAAAAGATCTGAGATGAGAAAGAGAAGGTTTTTTGTGAAGCAACAGTTCAAAAGGAGATTTCCCATTTAAAACCGAGGAACGTGTCCTGTTAATCAAGTAAGTAGCAGTCAAAACACATTCAGTCCATAATTTAAGGGAAATGTTACTTTGAAACAATAAAGACCTGGCCACATTCAACAAGTGTCTATGTTTTCGCTCAACAATACCATTTTGTTGAGGTGTATAGGCACATGAAGTCTGATGTAGAATACCATTAGATTTTAGAAAGGAATCAAGTTGACTGTTAACAAACTGAGTACCATTATCAGTTCTTAAACACTTTATGTCAAAACCAAAATGATTTTTAAGTAGTTTCACAAAACACTGAAAATTATAAAAAACTTCATCTTTAGATTTTAATAAGTAAACCCAGACAGCTCTAGAGTAATCATCCACAATAGTTAAAAAATATCGATGTCCTTGCCTACTGGTTACTTTAAAAGGTCCCCATAAGTCAAGATGAACAAGTTCACCAACTAGAAGGGATTTGTGATCACTACTAGGAAAAGGTTTTCTAGTTTGTTTAGCTCTTTGACAAACTTCACAAGGCACATTGGAGTCAATTTCCTTAATTTGAAGATCATGACTCAAAGTTTTTAATACTTGAAAAGAAGGATGACCCATTCTAGAGTGCCACAATTTTACATCAGATTGGTCAGGTTTAACACTGTTTCTACACACAAAATCATAAGACTCAGGATGTTCAAAGTAATACAGGCCATTCACCTGTTTACCAGTCAGAAGAACCTTCGTCCGGGCGAAGTCCTGAATCCAACATTTAAACTCATCAAACCAACATCCAAGCTTATTATCTCTAGCAAGTTTGTACACAGATAGGAGATTGACACTATATTCGGGGACAACCAACACATCCACAAGAATTACATTGGTAGAGAGTTTAAGTTTCCCTATTGATTTTATGACAGCTTTAGTTCCATTTGGATGACCAACAGTCATATTGTAATCAGACACATCAATTAAGTCAAACATAGACACCTCAGACAAAACCATGTGTTGATTTGCCCCAGAGTCAATAACCCATCCCCTATTATGAGTGGAGTCAGATTTAGAAACACCACAGAAAAAATTACAGTTACCATCGAAGATAGTACCTGCCATATTTGAGATGCCTTGATCTCCAACAGTATTATTACCAAGAAGGGACATAAGTTTGGCATATTGATCAGCAGATAATTGAAAGGACTCTCCTTTACTATCAGAGGAATCACACACAACATTGTTAGATTTAGGTTTATTTCCTGAGATTTTCCCTTTGTAATTCACTGGATACCCAATTATTTCAAAACATTTTTCTATTGTGTGACCATTTTTATTACAGTTGGAGCATTTTACAGAGGAACCTTTTTGAAAACCCTTTTTTATATTACCAGTATTAGCAACAAAAGCAGCGGGTTGAGATGGGTTTGAGGAGGAAACCTCTCTATGAGACTCCTCACTGGATATAAGAACAAAGGCATTTTCAACAGTTGGTAAAGGTTCTTTGGACAAAATGGCAGATCTCAGAGGTAGGTATTTTTCATCAAGACCCATCAAAAATTGCATCAATCTCAGGTTTTGATTATAGTTAGAAACCTTTTCAGCAGCAGCACAGGTACATTTAGGTAAGTCAGTTAAAATATCAAGTTGTCTCCATATAGAAGACAACATTCAGAAATTGAGTTACCATTTTGTCTTGAACAATTAATTTGTTGATGCAATTTGCAAAAAAACAGACCCATCTACTTTTGAATATGTTTCTTTTAATTCTGACCAGACATTAGATGCACGTTTAGAAAACACTTGACCAACAAACAGTTCCTCAGAAATTGAATTGAGTATCCATGATAGAACTACAGAGTTGCACCTCTCCCATTGTCTACCAAGGACTTCGTCAGTGGTAGACTTAACACACGAGCCATCAACAAAACCAAATTTATTTTTGACATTAAGAGCAAGTTCCATAGCATTAGCCCAAACATTATAATTTTCCGTACCTTTAAGTTTTATGGACACAATAGTCAAAGACCCAGTATCGCTAGCATGTAAGTATAGAGGATCACCAAAGTCAAGACTACTAATCAAAGTAGGAGTCGGAGCAGGGTTAACAACAGCCATGATAGAGAGATAAACAGACCACAATCACTCAACAAGAGAAAGAAACAAGAACCAAGGATCACACATGCACACAACCTGCGAAACTCCTTTAGGAACCGGATACCCGGTCAATTGATTGACTGGCCAAGTATGAAAAGGAGGAGCAGGCAATAATGACAATAACACCCCAAGCACTCAATGCATGAAAGATCAAGAACTCATATAACAATGCAACATTACTGGTCCATCTAGCCCAGCCCAAATATGCCTAAACAGAGAAATCAATACAGTAATGCAAATGAGAGAAAGGGAAAGAAGATCCTTACAGCCGGTCCAATAGTATGAGTAATACCAGAATACCAAGCACGCAAGATGATACCCAAGATACACAGCGGAATTCGAATTTTGATTTGAGGAAGACCAACAGGCACAACATCAACAGAATAGCCTTCACTTAGGGCTATTCAACCTTGAGAGCGCACACCGGACAAATGAAGAGTCACCCGCAACTAAGGGTTAACAAAACCCTAGAATGATGTATCTCACACCCCAACCTTGACGGCGGAAACGTCGAGATGTGAGGGTTATGATTGTTCACAGCCACATAACGCTATTTATTAAATCCAAATATATTAACCATAAGATTCAATTGTAACATTACAAGCAAAAGTTTCAACAAAGAATACATCATGTACAAATGCTACAAACAACATGATCATCCATTTTATCTCTAGGTCCAATCCTAGATGTGATAAGCTTCAAAGAGTAGAACACATACTTGAGGTGTTCCTGAAACATGTTAAAAATAAAAGGTCAACATAAAAATGTTGGTGAGCATTCCATAGTTTTTAATACATAGATTATATAAAAGATGGCAATTCAAGTCATAAGTTAGTGAATAAAGTGATTAGGGATGTTATGAACAATGCAACAATCAAACCTCGACAAAGTTTTACAAGTCTCAAACGTTTACAAGATTATACGATCAGCTAAGTGTACTTGGATCAACCAAAGCAGGCTTGTCTGACCCATAGATCTATGACTTCGCTGAGCTAGCAATAGTTAATGATTGTACATATAACGCCATAACATGGTAACCACAAAAGTTCAACTAACCACAACTTTGCATGATGAATTGCCATAAAGATTACAAGTCTCAATTAAGTTTACAAGTGCAATGATAATAAGTTAACATGTTTCACCCCAAAGTGTGAAAATAAGCAAAAAGGGGTATGGAAATACTCACATGGAAAACTCACAATAATAGTGATAGTTGTAGAGTACATAAGAAAGCTTGGATGTTTAAGAGTAACAGGTGATGTCCTAAATGATAAAAAGAAACAATAACTTGAGTTTGGGATTCATTACGAGAAGTTAGGACGCTTAGGAATACCAATAAGCGAAAGGTATATTGATAAACGATTATTGTACCAATTTTAGATTCTGGACAGAATGTTTGATACGTGTTTGAACAGGTTTTTAAAATAGCAAACAGTTTCATAAAATTATAAAAATTTATACTTGACTAGTTCAAAGTCTCCCGACAACTTTCATTCAGAAACAATTTTATGAAAAAGATCTTTAAATAGGTCAAACAAGCAGCACAAGACAGAAGGTGCTGAAATGCGCACTTATTTTGTAAAGGCTATTGTTGAGTCGTCCGATTGAGTTTGAAGACGTATAAACTGTCGTTGAAAAGTTAATTCAATGAACTTAATATTGGAGTCTTATTTTACTCAAATTTAGTTTGTTATGATCAAGTTATGGTCGGTTGAAGTAACATTATATTCTGCCAGAATTGTAGTAAGGCACTTATGTGCACTTTTAAAATCGTTAAAGCATGAAACGGGTTAGACATTTTATTATGTCAATATATGGTATATTAGTCTTTACTTGAGTTATAAAAATATTCTAATACTTTGGCTTAGCCATCATTTAGAACAATAATCTTGTTGAATAACCGAATGCGGCGGCATAGCCGTCCATATGCAAACGGGATTCTTTGTTTATGTTAGTATGTTGTTAGCTTAATTTAGGGATGTTAGTGATCGTTATAAGGTTAGTGATTATTAAAATGTTAATGATTAAAATAAATAGAGATTTAGTAGAAGAAATAATAATAGTAAGAACATAAAGTCATGAAAATAATTGGATGGTATGATGATTAAAATGTATAATATAAAAGCAATAAAAGATTACCTTAGTATTAAGAGTTCTTGAAATTTCTTGTAAAATAAAATTCTTCAAATTGTTCATAACCAATAGATGAAAGAAAGATATGAGAGTGAGATTTTTAGAGAATGAGCAAATGAAAAGTGAGGCCTAAGCCTTGCTTTTATACTTGAGGTTAGGAGGAGGTTATGAATGGTGTTAATGGTGATTTATAAGTCTTTTAAAAGGGGTTATGATTGGAATTTGAAATAAATATAAAGTTAAATAATTTAAATAAATAAAAGAATATTTATAATTTAAAATTTAAATTCTTGAAGACTCTAATTTTAACAACTTTTTTTATAAAATATTTATAGACTTTATAAAAAAAGTTGTTAAAATTAGAGTCTTCAAGAATTTAAATTTTAAATTATAATTATTCTTTTATTTATTTAAATTATTTAACTTTATATTTATTTCAAATTCCAATCATAACCCCCTTTTAAAAGACTTATAAATCACCATTAACACCATTCATAACCTCCTCCTAACCTCAAGTATAAAAGCAAGGCTTAGGCCTCACTTTTCATTTGCTCATTCTCTAAAAATCTCACTCTCATATCTTTCTTTCATCTATTGGTTATGAACAATTTGAAGAATTTTATTTTACAAGAAATTTCAAGAACTCTTAATACTAAGGTAATCTTTTATTGCTTTTATATTATACATTTAAATCATCCTACCATCCAATTATTTTCATGACTTTATGTTCTTACTATTATTGTTTCTTCTACTAAATCTCTATTTATTTTAATCATTAACATTTTAATAATCACTAACCTTATAACGATCACTAACATCCCTAAATTAAGCTAACAACATACTAATATAAACAAAGAATCCCGTTTGCATATGGACGGCTATGCCGCCGCATTCGGTTATTCAACAAGATTATTGTTCTAAATGATGGCTAAGCCAAAGTATTAGAATATTTTATAACTCAAGTAAAGACTAATATACCATATATTGACATAATAAAATGTCTAACCCGTTTCATGCTTTAACGATTTTAAAAGTGCACATAAGTGCCTTACTACAATTCTGGCAGAATATAATGTTACTTAAACCGACCATAACTTGATCATAACAAACTAAATTTGAGTAAAATAAGACTCCAATATTTATTTCATTGAATTAACTTTTCAACGACAGTTTATACGTCTTCAAACTCAATCGGACGACTCAACAATAGCCTTTACAAAATAAGTGCGCATTTCAGCACCTTCTGTCTTGTGCTGCTTGTTTGACCTATTTAAAGATCTTTTCATAAAATTGTTTCTGAATGAAAGTTGTCCGGGAGACTTTGAAATAGTCAAGTATAAATTTTTATAATTTTATGAAACCGTTTGCTATTTTAAAAACCTGTTCAAACACGTATCAAACATTCTGTCCAGAATCTAAAATTGGTACAATAATCGTTTATCAATATACCTTTCGCTTATTGGTATTCCTAAGCGTCCTAACTTCTCGTAATGAATCCCAAACTCAAGTTATTGTTTCTTTTTATAATTTAGGACATCACCTGTTACTCTTAAACATCCAAGCTTTCTTATGTACTCTACAACCATCACTATTATTGTGAGTTTTCCATGTGAGTATTTCCATACCCCTTTTTGCTTATTTTCACACTTTGGGGTGAAACATGTTAACTTATTATCATTGCACTTGTAAACTTAATTGAGACTTGTAATCTTTATGGCAATTCATCATGCAAAGTTGTGGTTAGTTGAACTTTTGTGGTTACCATGTTATGGCGTTATATGTACAATCATTAACTATTGCTAGCCTAGCGAAGTCATAGATCTATGGGCCAGACAAGCCTGCTTTGGTTGATCCAAGTACACTTAGCTGATCGTATAATCTTGTAAACGTTTGAGACTTGTAAAACTTTGTCGAGGTTTGATTGTTGCATTGTTCATAACATCCCTAATCACTTTATTCACTAACTTATGACTTGAATTGCCATCTTTTATATAATCTATGTATTAAAAACTATGGAATGCTCACCAATATTTTTATGTTGATCTTTTATTTTTAACATGTTTCAGGAACACCTCAAGTATGTGTTCTACTCTTTGAAGCTTATCACATCTAGGATTGGACCTAGAGATAAAATGGATGATCATGTTGTTTGTAGCATTTGTACATGATGTATTCTTTGTTGAAACTTTTGCTTGTAATGTTACAATTGAATCTTATGGTTAATATATTTGGATTTAATAAATAGCGTTATGTGGCTGTGAACAATCGTAACCCTCACATCTCGACGTTTCCGCCGTCAAGGTTGGGGTGTGACAGATTGGTATCAGAGCCCATAACTATAAGGATTTAGGTTATTAGAAATGATGACCTAGACTATAGTTTCATGAACCTCATAGAAAGATCCTTATACCTTTGTGCTTACATGTTGTTTGCATGCTACATAATGCTATGCCTTTTGTGCAACTTGATGCCTTAGCATAGGATTGTCTTATGTATGCTTAAACTTAGTTACTTGTCTCCCTAAATTTAACTTTGACTCTTTGACCCTCCCCGACAAATGAACTTCCTAAACTTATTCTCAACGACATGTGGAATCTACACTTATCGTCGTGGGTTCAATTCCTTAGACCCTATGTCTAATCTATGAAAATCTCATCAAGGTTTTGATTTCATAAACCAAAGAAATTTGTGTGACACATAAACACCTGTATTCTGGATTTCCTGGCAAAAGGCCTTCGGGCTAAGGCAAGCATATCGTATAAATCTCATTGCGAGACCAGTTATGCTTACCTGGGGATTTCTGGGATGAGTGATAAACTATGGTCAACATACACAAGTCTCTAAGGCAAATTGGTCAATTTACCTTGACGTGTCAACGATTCCAAATGGTAATGTGTTACCAAATGGAACCATCCTCTTTGTATCTTAAAAATCCTTGATTTTCTTGAACTGGTATATCACCAAAGTTTCAATATCTCCTCATTTTAACATATATAATGTTCCTGATAATATTGAACCCATTCTACATTTCAACTCCTACACTAAAACATCGCTACACGTTGGGCGTTTCATGTATCTATTTCTATACCTTGACCAACGTGTGCATGACTCTTAGTATATCCAAAGATATTGGGAATCTAAACCGAATGGCCTTCAAAAATTTAAACCGTTACTTATGGTTCTCAAGTCTTCTTAAGGATGTGTCCCATAACTAAGAACATGAAATGCTGTAGGTGGAATTCCTACATCTTGGGATACTTTGTCTAGGCAAAGTGTAAATGGTGATTTGACTCGATCATTGAATCCATTTACTTGACTCGAAACCCTTGAGATGAGTGATCGCTTATAAGTGCGCATGTCTTTAATAAGGTTATGGCTGATCTCATATCTTGACAAGTCCATGTATTCCCTTCGATTGTGAATCGAATGTTCACATCTCATTATGATGTCGAATCATTCTTGTCTTTGATTTTGCCTTCCTGATTTAAATTATTCAAGATTTGAACACCATCATAACAAATTCTGCTATCTCGAACTTTGATCTTAAGCTTGTAAGCATGATTTTTCCTTTTGTTACATTGATGTAACTTGAAATTTTCCGAATTTCTAATTGATATTATTTTCTTTTCGCTGTTATGTCAAACTTCATACCGTTTGCACCATGGGAGATGCAAGAGTTTGTAAGTCAACCTATAACTAAGAACATTCGTATCTCCTAAATGATTCTAACTCATCAAAACAGGGGTGATTCCCTTACTTTGATGATTCTCTATTCGTTTTGATAAATGAATTCCAATCGTGTGTTTTATGAAATTTCATCCTCTGGATTGGGGTGATTTCCTTATTCCGAGGATTGACTTCAATTATTTTCTTTGGAATGACATTTCACAAATGACATGATCTCACCAAAATAGGATTGAAACCCGTACTTTGGTGACAAATGTCAATCTTCGATTGTTTTCTTGCTATTAAGAAATTCAATCATCAAGATAGGCGTGTATTCCATACCTTGATGATAATATCATCTTTATGAATTGTATTTGTTCAAATGAGACGACTTCATCAAAGTAGGAGTGAGTTCTGGATTTTGATGAAGAAGTTCATCTTGTTATATTTTGTTTTTGTAAAACTTCACCGTTAAGATAGGAGTGATTTCCCTTACCTTAATGGTGAGTTACCTCATCTTATTTCTATGGATCCTCAACAAGGAGTTGGGATCGAACTTTTTGATTGGTAAGTTAGTGGTCATACCTTGGGAATACACCATCAAGTTAGGAGTGAAAACCACACCTTGATGACTATTCCCATTCTTTGATCTCAAACTTACCAAGGTTTTAAGACTTCAATTGACAAGAAACATGTAATAACTTGAAGGGTGAACACGTTATCTGATTTATCGACGATAGTGTTCCAGCCAGTCAAGCTAAAGCATGAATCTTGAACTCAAAAGGGGTCGTTGTTACTTTGGGGTAACCCTAGTTCCAAGCCCGGAACAGTTAAATTTTAAATCGATTTCTTCTCTCACGCTTTTATATTTCAATTTGACGTTTGATCTAGTTTATGGAACCTTTTTATCGATCTTCATTCTGAGTTATCATCAAAACCTAATTGCATGATGATAACACTCCTAAAACAATCTTTCGTACAAGATAAAATTTATTATAAATTTATGCCATGCCTTTCTGGTTATAGCAATGTACGGTTGTGTTCATGAGTTTGATAAACCGCGTGTGCAAGCTGTACTTGGAAAGCTATTTGTGATTGTCTTCATCATCGATATTCTGAATTATTTAAATTCCAATCCGATCATGAACGATGTCTTTGTTTAACTTTTTATACCACTTCTCTTAATGACCATTGAAAATCTTTCTAAACATCTTTCCTTAAAAACTACACTTGTCCCGGAAAGCCTATTACAATGATGCTTTCATTCTAAATTGAATCCTTAGTCATAACGAACACGATTCTCGTATCAAAGTTAAACTAATGAAACTTTGAAAACCTCAACGATATAGTAAACAAGAATCGATCATCTAAGAACCTTGTTAACGTTAGTTGTTGAAAAGCTCTTATGAATTTCGTATTCCATCCAAAAGCATCATGAACTTATCTCCGAGTCTCGTGTCACCCTAATACTTAGTGCTTCACTCATGGCAAAACCTTCCTAACCGTCTTGAACCGTTTAATATACAAACGTTTATCAATTAAAAATTCAAGATTAGTAATCTTGTACCCTTTGCCAAGAAACACATGAAATCATGAATTATGAAACTTGACAAACTTAAGCATAAGAAAACATTATAATTAAAACTTGTTGAATTTAAACGCCTCCAAGAGTTCACCTGTGAACGTGAAATGAAATCCAAGTCTTCTCATCTTCTTGAAACTTGTCTTCTCGTGATTAAATTTCGGGACGAAATTTCTTAAAGTAGGAGAGACTGTAACATCCGTCATTTTTCCAAGTTAAAACCCAAACCCGAACTCATTTTGAGCTTCCATTATTAATTTACTTAATAAATGGATCAAATACATTAAATATATAATCAACTTATTGATTGATAAATAATTATTTTTCATAAAATTATAAAGTTTATTAATCATGTTACAAAAAATAACTAAATGGAAAAGACTTATTAAAACTTATAAAGTTATAAAATGAATTTTAATAAACTTATATAAAGTTTTATTAGTAATTATGAATTTTAAATACTGAAAATAAATAATCAAATTATAAAGTTTATAAGTTTTGTAAAGGTTATAAAGATTAACAAATAATAAATTTGATTGATTAATCAAATTGGTTTTATAAAGTCTATAAATATTTTATAAAAAAAGTTGTTAAAATTAGAGTCTTCAAGAATTTAAATTTTAAATTATAATTATTCTTTTATTTATTTAAATTATTTAACTTTATATTTATTTCAAATTCCAATCATAACCCCCTTTTAAAAGACTTATAAATCACCATTAACACCATTCATAACCTCCTCCTAACCTCAAGTATAAAAGCAAGGCTTAGGCCTCACTTTTCATTTGCTCATTCTCTAAAAATCTCACTCTCATATCTTTCTTTCATCTATTGGTTATGAACAATTTGAAGAATTTTATTTTACAAGAAATTTCAAGAACTCTTAATACTAAGGTAATCTTTTATTGTTTTTATATTATACATTTTAATCATCCTACCATCCAATTATTTTCATGACTTTATGTTCTTACTATTATTGTTTCTTCTACTAAATCTCTATTTATTTTAATCATTAATATTTTAATAATCACGAACCTTATAACGATCACTAACATCCCTAAATTAAGCTAACAACATACTAACATAAACAAAGAATCCCGTTTGCATATGGACGGCTATGCCGCCGCATTCGGTTATTCAACAAAATTATTGTTCTAAATGATGGCTAAGCCAAAGTATTAGAACAATAATCTTGTTGAATAACCGAATGTGGCGGCATAGCCGTCCATATGCAAACGGGATTCTTTGCTTATGTTAGTATGTTGTTAGCTTAATTTAGGGATGTTAGTGATCGTTATAAGGTTAGTGATTATTAAATGTTAATGATTAAAATAAATAGAGATTTAGTAGAAGAAACAATAATAGTAAGAACATAAAGTCATGAAAATAATTGGATGGTAGGATGATTAAAATGTATAATATAAAAGCAATAAAAGATTACCTTAGTATTAAGAGTTCTTGAAATTTCTTGTAAAATAAAATTCTTCAAATTGTTCATAACCAATAGATGAAAGAAATATATGAGAGTGAGATTTTTAGAGAATGAGCAAATGAAAAGTGAGGCCTAAGCCTTGCTTTTATACTTGAGGTTAGGAGGAGGTTATGAATGGTGTTAATGGTGATTTATAAGTTTTTTAAAAGGGGGTTATGATTGGAATTTGAAATAAATATAAAGTTAAATAATTTAAATAAATAAAAGAATAATTATAATTTAAAATTTAAATTCTTGAAGACTCTAATTTTAACAACTTTTTTTATAAAATATTTATAGACTTTATAAAAAAAGTTGTTAAAATTAGAGTCTTCAAGAATTTAAATTTTAAATTATAATTATTCTTTTATTTATTTAAATTATTTAACTTTATATTTATTTCAAATTCCAATCATAAACCCCTTTTAAAAGACTTATAAATCACCATTAACACCATTCATAACCTCCTCCTAACCTCAAGTATAAAAGCAAGGCTTAGGCCTCACTTTTCATTTGCTCATTCTCTAAAAATCTCACTCTCATATCTTTCTTTCATCTATTGGTTATGAACAATTTGAAATAAATATAAAGTTAAATAATTTAAATAAATAAAAGAATAATTATAATTTAATATTTAAATTCTTGAAGACTCTAATTTTAACAATTTTTTTTATAAAATATTTATAGACTTTATAAAACCAATTTGAATAATCAATCAAATTATTTATTTGTTAATCTTTATAACTTTTACAAAACTTATAAACTTTATAATTTGATTATTTATTTTCAGTATTTAAAATTCATAATTACTAATAAAACTTTATATAAGTTTATTAAAATTCATTTTATAACTTTATAAGTTTTAATAAGTCTTTTCTATTTAGTTATTTTTTGTAACATGATTAATAAACTTTATAATTTTATGAAAAATAATTATTTATCAATCAATAAGTTGATTATATATTTAATGTATTTGATCCATTTATTAAGTAAATTAATAATGGAAGCTCAAAATGAGTTCGGGTTTGGGTTTTAACTTGGAAAAATGACGGATGTTACAATGTAAAACTTCAATACGCTCCACCCCAATCTTCAACAACTCTCCCAACACAGGAGACGAATCAATGAGATGAAGAAACACCAATAAAGAGAACCCAGCCCAGAAACCCTAGATGATCAATTTCTCAAAAGAATGAATCAACAGAGAGATAATCGAGAGCACATGGCTCTGATACCATGTAAACTTTCTGGATTCAAATATTGGTATCAATGACAAACAAAAGAGATGATTAACAGAAATCTCTCAACTACAATGAACGAAGTACAAACAATCAAGAGACAGATTAATACAACTTCAAATATGAAAACTACCAATCAGACTAACTAGACAAGCAACGATGACTTGCTTGACATCACCGATTGGAAAGAAGATCAATGTTGAAGATGATAGAACTCTTGATCAAGAATGAAAGGAAATCCTAGACGATATTTTGTTGAACGCAAGAAAGCAGAATGAATCGAATATAAAGGATCAACTCTCCAGAGAAGATCAGCAACAGTCCTTCCACTTCAGAGAAGATCAGCAGCCGCCCTTCCACAATAAGATTTTACAGAAAGTACCCTCGAACAATAACCAACCTCATAAAACAAGAAAAGAAATAATAAGAATTGAATTGAAGAAATACACAATATAAAATTTAACATACTTCAAATGCGTTTATGCATCAACGGAGATCCTTATATCTGTACATGTTTGTTTATTGATCAAATTCGACTAACCACAACGTAAACAAAAGGAATTCGTTAGAACTAGTTCTTTAGCTATGTGTTATGACATCATCTATCAACGTACCAACCAATATCCATGATAAAATACCAAGAAAACAACATGCCTATTCGGAGATAAAGATTTTCTTGGCCAATTTGCCTCTCAACATTTTCCTCCATTAATGTCTTTCATGCGTTTTTCACACTCTCACCGAGCTTTGTAAGAATACACCGATTGGGTTATTTACCCTCTATCATTCTCCTCACTTGAAAATAACTCGTCTTTTTGGAGCTTAGAGTTTGAGTTGATATGTTGTTGCTTAGGATCATTACAAAATAACTTATTATCTCAAGAACCAAAAGAAGTATTGATTTTACATAAATATAAATTAAGTCTATTGATACTTGAGTTGTTTTACATATGTGTGCATACATGTAAAATAAATGATGTAAAACAACTAAATTTTACTAGCCTTAATTTACATTTATGTTAATCAGCGGTTTGTAATTTATGTTTATGTAAATTAATAGTCCTTTTGTTTCTGTGCTTAAAAGTGGTTTTGTAAAGATTCTAAACCATATGTTGTTTAAGTTCTTCACATCCATAAATCTCTCCCACCATTTTTGGTCTCATATATTTTTCATTTTATTTTTAATATTAAAACAAATAAAAATATTCAGTATAATCCACACTTAGAGGGTGTTGTTTTTTTCAGAAAAACTCTTCCTGATCTTTTTTGTCTGCGTTGTGCAAACCACGCACAAACGTTAAGGTCTGTAGAGTGTTTGTGTTTTGAAACATTTTTCATTAAAAAAAGTCTGTGCGAGGTCTGCATGGTGCAGGCTTGCCCCAACCACTTCTAAAGTCTGCAGAGGATTAAACATCATCACCCATCACCACCCATGTCCACCACCACCGTCCACCGTCCACCACCGTTCACCTCCACCACCACCGTCCGCCACCACCATCGTTCGCCTCCACCACCGTCCGCCTCCATCACCATCCGCAGCCACCACCACCCACCGTCCACCACCACCTACCATCTATCATCACCACCACCGTCCAACACTGCCGTATACTACCACCAGTTGATTTTAGCAGTCTGCAGATTTTAAAAAACAAATGTTTTTCTTGTTGCAGACTGTAGAGGTTTGGTTTGGCTCTTCTCCTGTAGATGTCTGCAGATGTGGTCCGCAGACTGTAGACATTATGCTACAGATAAAACAAACAACACCTTAGTAGAGTTAGTGGTATGGTCTGGAAGGGGAGATGATAACAAACATTTACACTATCATAGGGGTTAGATACGTTACTCTCATTTTACATGTTGTCCGTTTCTAAATAGCGTACACTATGAGAACAAGATTGATGTCGTTAGCTTCCCAGTCTTTGTTCTATTCATCACTTGTCTTTGCACTATGCCATTGTTTGGGCTAGTATACATTTTCATATTCTAATCATAAGGGTTTCTTGAGTTTAAATTTTAAAACTAAAATATATAAATGGATGATATTGATTCCTAATTATTGAGTAATGTAGATATCTTTTGTGTGCGCTATGTGTTCATTTAAAAATTAGTAACATATTAATAATTATATAATACATTTGTAGTTATAGCATACAAATCTGTTATGCAACCACCCTTGTTTTCCTTCCACTGCCTCTAATAATCTTTTATGTATCATGTATAAGTGTATTATACGGTTCTCATGTTTCTTTCGGTTTCTAAGCATATTATGTGTATACACCAACACATATTGTGTGTATATAAACCAACACTAAGAAGGGATGTTAACAACTACTTAAGGGATGTGATGGGCTCGGATCTTTGCATGATTTCATGTGAGGAGCCACATTTGGCGGCTGTCAACTATAACTGATTTATGACCTTCATACTACATCTTGCTATGTCACATATGTGACGAAAGCATCAAGGTAAGCATTTATCATGTTATGATTAAAATAAAAGATATATCGTTATAAGGGGAGGTTTAAAAAGAAACAATAAAAAAATAAGAATTTAGGGAATCAATCCTAGCCACACATTTTAATTTCAAAAATTTCAACAAAAAGAAAAAAATGCAAAAAAAAAAAACGAAAAACATTAGTTTCATCGCAACTAAGAAAAGACAAAAAAATAAAAAATAAAAAAAAAACAAAAACAAAAAAATATCAAACTGATTTCACTTATGAAATGGACTTGTTTTGGTGAAATTCATTGATTTCACATGTGAAATGTGACCTTTTTTATTTTTTTTTTTTTACTTTTCTTACCCTTTTTATGTTGAAATCATAAATATGTATTTTTATTTTTTATTTTGTGGTCTGAAATGGACTTTTTTCTTAAAACATCGATTTCACATGTGAAATGTGACGTTTTTTTAACTTTTTTTCCCTTTTTATGTTGAAATCATAAACTTGTGTTTTTATTTATTATTTATTTTTTAGTCTTTTTCTTTGATTTTTAAAAAAATAAAATAAAATGTATGAATAGAATTAGTTACTTAGTTTCCTCTTTTTCGGATTTTCCACCATCCCCTTGTTATATGAAAATTATTCGTGACATGCCTCCCTGGCTCCTTCCATTGTCCATACAATCTCACTTTTCTGGTTACAGGTAAATGGGCTAAGCCAAGCCCATTATAATGCAAGGCATTTGTGTTTGTATATTTTCTTCATATCAGAAATAATCAATGTTTTTTGCGACCGGATCGGACCGACCGGTCCGACCGGGGATCGGCCCCCTAGCCGGTCCGGTAGCTATGATTCAGTTTTAGGTGGTCGAACCGGCCGGTTCGGACTGGGAAACCGCACCGGTTCGGACCGGGTTTTGGGTTTTTTTTATTTTAATGAGTAAAAACGGGATATTGAACCATAAATTAGTGTGTTGGATATACAAATATAGTTAAGTTTTATATATAACTATAAAATACATATATAAATTACTTATATTTAATTATATATATAAATATAGTTAAATTCGGTCCGACCGGTCCGACCAGTCCGACCAACCACCAAACCAGTAAGGCGTCCGGTTCGACGTTAATCTGTTTTAGTGAATCAATCTTGGCAATGATCACAAACGATATTAGAAGTAATTAATTCATGAAATAACTTTATTTAATAATGTTCGTTTTGACGTATTAAACTTCTAATTAGAGATGAATACAGAAACAAAACCCAATATTTATTAGAATTGCATGGGATTCTTGGACTCTAGTCTAGTTCTCATTACATTCACTTAGTTCGATCTTACATGAATACATTACATACGTTTCTTAGTGAGCTCGAAAGTACAAAATTAGTGAATAATATAACTAAAAAAGAAAAGTAGTTGAATGGTTTTTTAAAGTTAAAATGTAATTTGTTTCAACAATATAAATTAGGAGTTTTTCAATTCTACGTTACCAAATCAACATATGCTACATATCTTTTTTTTTACCTTTTTTATTTTAATTTTAAAAGCTATGTGAATTATATAAATGAGAATAAAAAATAAATTAATAAAACAAATCATAATGTTCACTTTTATATGTATTAAAAAAAGGCCTTTTGTATTAAGTTATATATTGTATTGATTCGAATCAAATAAACCAAATATCAACTGAATTCAAGTCGTTTTAGTTTCAAATTAAAACCAACTTCAAATTTTGAATTCATATAAATTTAATTCAGATTTAAAGTTACAAACTCAAATAATCTGAATCGGTTAGCTACTTAGCTTGAATAACTTGAAATTTGATTTGTAAACTACAAAATAATAACCTCATAAAACTTACAAAATTTTATTTTGATAATGATTTGAAGTCAGTTATTCTTAATTAACAAAATATACAACCTAAACACATCATTTATTTTTTACGTAAATTTGATACTTTTTAGAAGTTTGTGTGGTAGAGTTTAACCCATTTTTTTGTTTTCTATATATATTTAATATATAAATTTATGTTATTAAAATAAATAAAGAAAGAAAAGAAAAAAAGATGGCAAAATTAGAACCCCATAGAGTAGACAATAAGAAGTAGGAGTTGTCTTGGTTCAAAATCTTTAACTTTTTCCAAAGTACACAAGACTCTTATTAGGGGTTTCTCCCATAAAACCTCATATTCCACTTTTCTATCTCTCACTTGTCTTCTTCATCAAACTTCCCTTTTTCTTTAAACTCATTTGCTACACTTCTTTAACATCACATTGGCCCCAAAAGCAACACCCCTCTCTCTCATTCACACACATATTAATTAGAATGGTTTCTAGAGAGAGGAATAGGAAAGAATTGATTCATTATTTCATGTTGTTGTTTCTCCTTTTGAGAATTGTGTTTTTTAGCACTTCAAAACTCTCATTTATACGAGGATGCTTCTATCTACATTCACATTATTGGAAGATCTTTGTAGTAATCCGAACATTTACTTTGGTAATTATCGAAGATGACAAAGGAGAAAATTTAGTTAGGTTAGATAGTATATAAAAACGAGTAATACAAGTGTTTTCTTTCAATAAATACCAATTAGATCGAGTCATGAGTTGTTAGCTACGGTTAGACCCTTGTGAGTTAACATGTCCATTATCATTATACATGATAATGTCCTAAAGATAGAAAATAATATGATAATCTTTATATTTATTAAATTACACAATTTTATAAAAGTTACTTTCAATGAGTTGAAATATGCTTTCAAACTCTATGTTTTATTTATATAGAATTATATTGTATAACATATATAAATTACCTTATATAATATATATAATTAAATTTTAGTAGATGTGAAACACAAAAAAAAAACATGGACAGTAAGATAACATACGCAAATTCTATATATCAGATGGACCAAATAGGCTCGACCTAGACTGGAACGAAAACCAGATCGATTAGGGAGCTCGAAACACTTGTCATAGTTAATTAGATAGATATGTATGAGACCAGGTATTGGATTGGTTTTTAAAATTATTTACGACTTAATGAGGGGTATGTTGAATTTTTGTTAGAGACTTGAAATATATTAAATTACTAAAAGTATAATAAAAATAATTAGAAGGTGTAATTGAGTATTTGATGTATTTTGTGTTCACAATGTGAGTTAAAGATTGAGTTTTGGGCAATAACTTCCTAATGACATATATTTATAATTATATCTTCCAACCTGATCATAATGAGTAAATAATTCCTTATAAGTATGTGACACTATTTTATAATCAGATATAAAAATATGATTTCCAAAACCGTCGCACACCCAATTCGTTAACATGGTGCAAATATAATTTTCTATAAAACTATCATATAAACATAACATCTAAATCACATCTAGAATTTTAAAAGATAAAATAATCAAATCCTGCATTGTACCAAACTAAAACTTACAACATCTTAGTTAAAAATACACCGCTTATGATGTTACATCATTAAAAAGTTTCTTAAAAATTAAAACTAAATAAAAACAGGTCCTATCGGTCAAACTATACATACAATTTAAAAAATAAGACCATCACCAATGGTGAAATCAAAAAATATGAAAAAAACACCAAAAATATGCTTAGTCAGCAGGCACATCAGAAAACCACTAATTCTTTAAAAACTCAAAAAATCTCTCAATGTTAAAACTTAAAAACACCTAAAAACATGCCACATCATTATCACCTTTTACATATATTTTTTAGTATCAATCTTATATATTAATATAAACTATAAATAAAATATATATGTCTTTTGTTGGATGGAAATTTTATAACTTTAAAATTTTGAATTATAAAAATTAAATACTTTTTAGAGGAAAATTTTTAAAATTTAAAAATTAAAATTTAAACTTTAAATTTAATAAATAATAATTTATTGTAAAAAATTAAAAATTAAATTTTAAAAATTAAATTTACTGTTTAGACACATGAGCATGTTTAGGCGCATTAGCACTGTTCAGGCACTTGGGCACTGTTCAGGCGCATGAGGTTGACTTGAACGCCCAACACTTAAATTAATATTGAAAAACTAAATATTTTATTAATATAAATATATTATTTTTTTAAAATATTAAAACCCAACCCTAACCCACCTCTAAAAATATCAAATGTTTTTTGGTATTCATTTCTATGAGCTTCTACCTTCGAAAACAAACCCCTCAATGATTTTTGGTCTAAAGATCGGATGATGTGATGTTTTTAAGGGCTACAAAACGCCTTATTGGAGATTTCTTAAAAAAAATTTAGTGACGAAGGAAGGTGAGTTGGATATTGTAGGTCCCCCATTGCGGCTGGGAACGAATTACGAAAGAATGCATGCGCTAATCAATAATCATCATCATATCTATACTATTAACTATACGTGCATTTGTTTATCAACCCCAAACACAATTTCCATATATAATTAACGTTGATTATTCAAGTTAATTTTACAATGCATGCATGCAAACCACTTTCCAACTCAGACTAAATCTTTCTTGATCAATTCATTATATTAATTTCTTATTACTTAAGCATAAAATAACAAACAGAAAAAAAAACCAATATAATGTTAGTACGTTATAAAGTATATGCATAATACGTTCATAAGTCACAAAATTATGTGCTTAATTATTTCTTTTAGAATATAGCACCTTTAATAAAAAAAAGTTGTTGACAATATTCAACACCATTGTTAAAGTTAATTAGTTCCTATATAAGAGCTAACAAGTTATTTTCTCCCGTATGATGCAACAGAAATGATTTATATATATTAGAAATTAAAAAGAAAAGGGAAAATGAAGGTAGATTATTGAGGGATCTCAAGACGATCTGATTCTCTCGTTCTCCAAGTTTTGTGATGTTATGTTTGAATCTTTTTGTCGATTCGATCATATTCCAAAGGACTTGTGTTTGTTCTTTGGGGATGAGGACTATGACAGTGGCTGTCAATGTGGGCCCATTTCACTTTTGTTTGTTTTATTAAGGTGTTTTTGCCCAATCTTTGTCCCTAGATTACACCCCAAGTAACACCACATGGTCTTTTTGACCAATATGTTTGACTCACATTTCTATCTTGTTCCATTTGGTTCAAATTATCTGCATCAAAATAAGTTTTTCATTACCACAATTGTTACTTTAACAACCTTTGTTCTTTGCAAACAATAATTAATTTAAATTCTCAAAGTATGTATCTACTATCTAGAACTACATTTGGATGCGAAAATTTGTATTAAGGTTCAAATGACTCGGTCTTATAGGTGATTTGGGCACATTTACTTAATAAGCAGTAATCCAATATGGTTAAACTTGTATGTATGTTCATGTTATCATATATGTTGCTATGTGTCAAATCTTATTATTAATTAGTCCACCAACTTAAATTCAACTGATTATATTGTCTCGCTAACTCTTTCTATACGATCCTTCCTTCTGCATGATAACCACCCAATTGATTGATTAGAGGTATTCGTGAGGTCGTGAGGATGTCCAAAACATCTAAGATTTTAAAATTTATATTATTATTAATGAGTTTTTAGTTTATAGAATTATAGCATTTCTATTTTATAACATTTTAACTATTATGTTCTAAAATTTTGAAAGCCAACAAGACAATAAAATATTTATTTTTCCAAAAATGATAGTAGGACAATAATTTTATATTTCTTAGACCAAGAGTGTATTATTATGTCTTTTTCCATATATGTTTTTTATAACAATTATTTTGGTCAAAGATTTAGTCGAAAACCCAGAGGAAAATAGGTTGCTTTGATGATTGCAGTAGTATCTACCGTTACCATCATCCCCTTTCTCTCTTTTATAATCATAACAAAATCTCTGGATTCTCTCTTTTTTTTCTTTATCACTGTTTAACAAGACTCACAGTGTGTGACCCAATGACCAACTGACCACCCTGGTCCTGATCCCCACCCCCAGACCTAGCCACTAGCCACTTTGTTCCCCATCAAATGACTATAGTGCACCTGTACACTAGCCACCGGTTCCCACTCTGAATCATTTCAAAACCAAACGAAAACATGAAAATTATTGAAATTTAAGGTCAAATATATAAGTGATGTGATATTGTTCATACAGTCCTTTATTGCATATTGAATAGTTATAAAACAAGTTAAGAATGAAAATTCTCTTATGTATCACTATACTATCTTTATTGTTTTTGTATGCTCTCAGGGTTTCAGCTCATTGTTAGCCCTTATTTTTATCTAATATATTGATATTTGTCGTTCAAAAAAAAAGAACATTAATGGCATGTACTATACAGGGACAATGAGACGGGTTTAAAACAAACATTGATAATATATTTTCAGAGCTTAAAATCATATCCTATACCTATACATAGTCTGTATGCCCACACATTTTAGTTTGTCAATAATTACAACTTTTTTTTAACGATAAATATACGACTTTGATTTGTAAAATAGTTTGTCAATAATTATAACTTTATTATCCAAGAAAATAAAAAAATATAAAAAACTACAAAAATTCATGGATTATTAAATTATTTTATTAACAAATGATGAATGCTCATGTAAATAAGTTTGTATGTTTTGATAAATCATGACGGTATAAACCTCACGCTATACCTTTCTTATATTCATGAAAGTTCTTATAGTCAATTCATGTGACACAATATGATACCTGAATACGTGTCTCGGATATTTAAGCTTCGACCACGCAGGTTGGACCCGGGTTTGTTCTCAGGGGCGAAGCTTATAAGGGACTTGGGGGCCCCGAACTCTCTTTTTCGCTCAGAAGTGGAATTTATGTGTATTTCGTCCGAAATTTTTTAATACGACTTGAGTCCGATCCCCTGATTTGGGTCCAGTAACTTTCGATCCCTATAAATTTATTCAAGCTACGTCACTGTTCGTTTTCTATCCTCTCTATTCTGTCACGAAACCTATTTACAAAAGAATATTCTTTACTTGAAATACTTATAATATTAAAGCTTAATTAAAGAAAAAGATTATACACCTCGTGATCGGAGAAGTATATAGATCCATGGATGACTGTTCTCCCGGTCACGTGGCCTCTTTTGACCATCCCCTCCAAAAACAACCCCCGAACATCCTCTTTTTATTAGTTCTATAACTTGAATCATTTAAGTATTTTTCTAGTTTTCCAAAACAATTTTTTTATCTATAAAAAACTGATGTTTGATGAGTCTTGAATTTGGTTGATGAAAGTTATTTTGATAATCCTTTTATACTAAAGTGACATTAAATTGGTAACTAAAACTTAAAATGTGACTAGACGCGCGAGCTTTTAAAGTTGCGTGATAGTCTTTTATTGTTATATAGGAATAGGAATTACACGGTTTGGGTGATCAATCATAATGTTCAAGATTTGTAATCTATAACAACGGTGGTTGTATCTCATGAGTGTGTGGTAAGTGTTCATTCCTACAAAATATAAACTTGGATCCAACTAGTATTTATATTTATATTTATATTTGTAATATGTGTGTAAAATTAGTCCAGCATATCATGTTTTCATAGGATACATGGTATCTTCTAATATACGAGAGAACACAAGAGAAAATAGAGACCTAAAATCTAATTATTTTTCGTTCCGGGTTTTGGATTGTGTAAGTGATTACCGCACCCTAGATAAGCTTTAAAAAGTTATATGAATAAAAGCAAATTAGATAATGAAACTTATAGACGACAAAAAGAATACAAAGCTAGAAAAGCAATCTATCATACCCATCATTGCATCCTATATATACTCCTATCCTTTTCTCCTTTCTTAAGCATTTTTTAGTAAAATATTTAAAAAAATGTTAAGTGTATTTTGGTAACTTCATACTCACATATCTGCATTTTTTGTATATTACACAATTAGGCTATAAAATCATATTAATTTCAATTTATAATGAGCAAATTCATGAAAGAAAAAAACATATTTTGTTTATAAAAATTAGGTTTAAAATGTTAGAGCAATTAATGTAGGGAAAGTTTTCATTGGAAGTCGAACTAGTCACCTTATTGGTCGACTAGTCGAGCCGGATTCAATAACCGAATAACGTCACAATTATATATATGATACTATATATATACTTATATATAATTTAATGTAAGTATTCTATATGTGTGTGTTATAATTATATAAAAATTCAACAATAAACTTATGTCCAACACTCCTATTTATCATTCAACACACCCGTTAAATATATTAAAATCCAGAAAAAAGAAAAAAATAAAAATTATTTCAAATTTGGTCCAACACGGATCCTGGTCTGGCCATCAAACCTGAACCGGCCGGTCTGATGACTACAAAACGATTTGATGCAACTCGTTCGCTCCTACGTCTGATTTCCGATCAAACCGGCCATCCAATCCGACCTCAAAACACTGAGTGTAGGTTCCTTATATATTTGTAAATGTGTTTTTTTATTGTATAGAATGATTGTGAGTGTAGGTTGAAAAAAATATTATTGTTTATCTGTATATTTGATAAGACATAATTCATCTCTATTAATTTAATATTTTTTAAAGTAGTTGTGAGTGAAAAAGAAAAAAATAATTTAATAAAAGTATAAAAATATATTATATAATTAGAAAAAAGAAAATAAATAATTTTCAAGGTAATAATAAGATTAAAAATAAGAAAGTGTTAGATATCTATGCAATGAACAAGCCTTCCCAAAAGAAAAAAAAAAATCTATGCAATGAACAAGACAAAACGACAAAAAAACACATGTGGAATATTCAGTCTTACAACTCCACTTCCACTGGACCCACTCAGGTACACCTATATAAACACCCCCAACCCCCACCCTTTCATTGCACTAAACCTCTCTTCTACTTCTTCATTGGCCCACAAATCTTCACTTATAGAAACTCACACACGTTAACATCATCTCATCACCAACATCAACACATCACACATTAACTAACCATGAGTAGGTGCACTGGTTCAACCATGATGGGTCCATGTTCCTGTGGCCATTACCATTACCAAACAAACTCATTTTCCAACATATACCCAATGCCTTATGAGCAAGAGGTCATGTGTCCTTACGGTTCTTCACCTTCTTCCGTTGATTGTACTTTGTCATTGGGCACACCCTCCACTCGCTTGTCGAACGAGTGTGAGAAAACGCACCATGAAAAGCGTCGTGGGTCTAGTTGGTGGAACATTTTGCAACCTTCGACCCACTCGGCTGCACCGTCGGCTCATAAAGCAGCCAATCATGGCGGTGGAAATAATTCCACCGCCTCTGATAGCCTCTTTTCTAGACGGTGCGCTAATTGCGACACCACATCTACTCCACTTTGGAGGAATGGACCTCGCGGCCCTAAGGTATTTTTATTCCACATAATACTTTATTTTTTTATTATCTATCGACTAAATATTGTCTGAAAATACTCTTAAATCTAGACTCCCAATCACTAAAAAAAAATTAATACTACGTACCAAATAGTGATAGCACTGTTTTCAAAACTGGACCAGTTGAACCGGAAACCGATCATAAAATCAGTATGATTATACCTATTTGGGCCGTGTTAAGTTAAATTGCTTGAACCGAACCAGGTGGACGGACAAGATTCAATATTGTAATGTTTTATTCTCTTTAAAATCTTTTTTATTTAGTATCCTAAAATCTATTTTTTGTATGTATAAGTCTTTATGTTCTATAAAAATGCAAATCTACGTCAAAAACATATATTGTTTTTACACTTGGTTATAAATTAGATATAAATAACTGTTATACTTTTTTATAATTTATGATGTCATTCGGTTTTTTGTTACATCTAGTTCTGAAAACATTCACTATCAGTTTATACCGTTTATGATTAATCCAAACGAATTAATGTGCTTCGATTAAACTTGTTAAAGTAATTTCCTAATACAACTTGTTATATATTTGCAGTCATTGTGCAACGCATGTGGAATTCGATACAAGAAAGAGGAGAGACGAGCAAACGCCGCCGCCGCAGCGGCGGCGACAACCGGCAGCGATGCGACGGAGGGATATTATCACCACCATCAGTATACGATGAACAGTAACCAATGGGTTAATGATTACTCACAATCAACCCATAAAATGTCATCATGTTACTCACCGGCGGCGTCGAATGAGTACAGATTCATGGATGACGTCGAAGACAGAGATTCGATGTTTCTTTCATGGCGGCTCAACGTCACTGACAGACCAGGGCTTGTGCATGACTTTACCAGATGAAAAATTAAAAAAAAACAATTATATAAAATTAAGTGGAATATGACGTGGCGTGTAGTGGAGTCCCACCCGTGATGACGTGGAAATGTGGGGTCGACTTTTTGTTGTTCAAATTGAATTCTTTACGTTAGGGAGACGATGTATTAGATCTTGTTTTCTTTTTGTTTCGTAAGCTTTAGTTTTATAAGTAGCAGCCTTTTTTTTGGTTAACTTTTGCTGGTCAAATTGTTTTGTTTTGTTTTTTTTTTCTGCTTTAATTAGTTGAATATCTTTAATCTTCTTTATTCTTTTTGTCCGCTTATAATTGCATTTGAATTACTGCTTATTAACGTATGTCATGTTTTTTTATTCCAACACGAGTAAACTCGCTTATGTAAACTGTAAGTTGGTAGTATTTTTGAACAGCTAATAGCTGGTGTTTGTTTGGAATAAATAGAACTAACACCTGAAAATATTTTAGGCTAAACTTTTAAAACTGTGTTTAAAACCTTTGTCCGCGATAAAACCTATGACCTCCATTTTAAAAGAGTTGCTGATGCATATTAGAGTATGACAATGACAAGAAATTGAAATCTAAATTCATATGAAACAAGTATAAATATATAGTTCTAATGCTTGCTTGTGTTTTAGAAACAACACACAATAAACATATGGCATATCAAAACTGAACCAGGATACAAAACACCACTTAATCCAGCCTTAGGTTTCAAAAATACCATTCAAGTTTATTACACTTGAACTAGCACGGAAATACTTTAACTCAGAAAACTGTGAGAAAACTTACAAAAGTTTCACTAATTCACTCTCTGCTCTGTTCCTTTGAATTCATGCTATAAGTCGTAGCAGATTACATAGTACCACCCATGTTTCAACATCATAGAGAAGTGGATGAACTACTTTTTTGGAATCTATACTAATAAAACAAAATAAAATTTTATCACATGTTATCTTCTCATACTATCATTGTCACATGTTATCTTCTCATACTATTATTGTCACATGTTATCTTTTGACACCCTTCATGTTACATGTCACTAGCATGAAATGGTAATTATTTAATGATCATATTAAATGCTAAAGATCTTATTTATATTATTTCCAAATTGTAAAAAAATATTTTTATTAGACAATGTTATTTCTTTAATAATAAATAATATAACTTTTTTAATACGGAGAATTTTTTTTAAATGAAATTAAAAAATATGGAATTTTTAAAAATCATTTTTTAACAAAAGTTCTTTAAAAACGAAAGTTTAAAAAGATATTGTAATTCATTATTAATTAAAGTAGTTGATTATAAGTAATCCGGATAAAATTTATTTAAAAAATTATAATATAATTTTTAAATATTAATTATTAACTATTAAATTAATATTTATTCAACTCGTGTAAAACACGAGTTTTTAAACTAGTTGGTATAATAGAACATCGAAAGAAATTGTATGGAATTAAAATAACACAAAATGCATGCATGCATGCAGTTAAAATAACATTAGATGTTGCATGTTGGGTCGTGGATAACATGGCTGGGTCGTCATGTCTGAGTTTTATCCCGATCCAAACGCACGCTTAACTAACCATAATTAACATATATGTTTATTTAAAAAACCGTTGTTCAATTTCTGAAATAAGTTTTAAACCTTTTTTCTAACATCCCAAACTACTGCTATTTATCCGGACATATTTTAATTACACCATTACTTGCTATGAACCCAAGATCTTCGAATGTTAGAGTAATAAACTTTTAGCATGTGAGCTAGCCTCACAATGAAAAATTTTGAAGTTTTAACTTGACGCATACAATGAGGTATACCATCATTGATATAATTAGACTTTTGAAATACAATCCTTGCAAATAGTTTTGAAGCTTTATTTTTGACATGAGGTTAAATTTCAACTCACAGGGTGTAACCCTCCATTACGTTATAAATTTACTAATCACAAGTTATATTTTCAAATCATGTCATATTATACCACACCATAAAATTTGAAGGGACACTAACGTTACACCATAAGTTCTTGTCGATTAAAAGGGGTTGTGTGGTGAGACACGACGAGTTCTCGCCTATTGTAAACGCCATGCGCCGTTAAAACGGGAGCAGAGGTGGCGGTGCCAGGCAGCATGGAAGTATGTCGTGGCTCACGACGTGGGTGCCCTTTCCGCACTAAGTTTGACTTTATTAAATTGTTGTATGGCTCATGTTAAGTCTTTATTTAAAGGTTCTTTAATTTTATATCGAAATATACAGAAAGATAATACTAGTTTATCATGTATGTCTATATCTCATGAGAATCATGTGTCATTTTATGATAATTTTGGATTAACAATTACATTAAATTGATTTGTTGGGTTTAAATAAAAATACGAATTTGATTCAGATTAATTTTATTTTTTCACTACATGCGCATATTCTTTTCCAAAACTTCTCTTTACTTAATGTATTAATAACAAAAATATTTCAAGACCGCCCATATCTTTTATATTATGACAGTCTATGGCTTTGTGGTTTAGCGGTATAGACAATTATCCTCGATAAGAGGTGTAAGTTTATAACCTAAATTTTTTTTTTAAGTTAAAATAATAGTCACATGCTTATGTATATCTAATTCAATTCCCACAAGATTTAACCATGAAAGATGCATCATGTAACACACACGTCAATAATACGTTTGATGTCGTCTCCCTAGCTAGTGAACCCGTTTCCTGACCTCCTACCTCTATCATCATGTTACACACCCGTGTGCTTGGATTGATGGTAAGAAAGTTAAAGAATAGAATGAAAATGATAGAAGTTGATTTAAGCTAGTCTGTGGCTTTGAGTTATAAAATTAAGAATCATATTCTTTAAACTGATATTTGGGATTCTCGCTAGTGACAGTGGGGATTCTTATTCTCAATATTGCACCTCGTTATCAAACTTATATATATTATGATTCTTTTTATAATAAACTAAATACATTAGTTTTATATTTTGACCATCAAACAAACTGAAGTAAAAAAGAATTATTAATATCTTGGTCATTTGGTTTAATCGACTCCAAGTGTAGTTTGATGACATTTTTTAGCCTAAATGATTTATTTAAATATTTGTGGTAATTAATTAATTCTAATTACTGTTAAAATATTAATTAATTCTAATTCTTCAAATTCACTATCATAAGAGCACCTCTAGTGACCTATGACCCAGTGGGTCTAGTGATATGATATTCATTCGTCACAAAAATGATGTGAGTTTAAATTTTTACAGATACGATGAGACGGTTTTAGTAAGCGAGCGAGCAATTGCATTTGGCTACTATAAGGCGGTTTTTCATATTGGATTTTTGTGCTATTTTCCCGCCATATCTGTGAGCATGCATGAATAATGATCCAATTCGATCAAACAAAATATAAATTTAGCTTCTTACATGAAATTAATCGATACAAGCTATGAGGCTATAACCGTTATTTATAACAAGTTTGACATTAAATTTTAGCTTATATAGACCAAATCCAATAATATTACAATGCATACAATACATGAAATCAACAGACATTACTATATGACAGATCTGCACGTGAAAGTAAAAGTTTCATGTAGTGATCGACTAAATCACATTATTAATTAATTTACCTCAGTCACGTCGCAATTCGATCGATCTAGACTAACGTCTGTAGTTAGGAAAAGGAACATTGCCCGACTCTATATGCCTAAGGTCTTCAATCAACACCTCATAGTGTCTCTTCACTTCTTCTGCAGTTTTACCACCAACGGCCCTCGCGATCTTCTGCCACCGATCAGGGGTGTCTCTATCGTACACCGCAAGGGCTCTCTCGAACAGTTTGTTCTGTTGGGGGGTCCACGAGGAGCTCGAGCTACTCGAGTACATTGAGCTTGATGCCATTGAGTTGAAAGAGGTCAAAGTGTTGCAGTCAAAGAAGAGGTTTGAAGTCAAGGGTGGTTTGAAGAGTGTGTTCAGTTGAAGCTCCATATAAATAGGAGGAAAAGTTGGTGGGGTGTGTCCAGTTGGGTGAATATTTGCAAGAGGGCAAAATAATATACACGTCATCTTGTTTTGTGAACCACATAAGGAGCATAAGAGTATCTCGAAGTTTGTTTATTAGATTTTAGATGTCACTAAGTTCTATAGACAAACTTGTTTTCAATGTTATTTGCAAACTTGTATTTATTGTTAGGATTGCAAATGAGTGGAAATTGTAGCAGTGACGGAGCTTGAACGACACTACAGTGGGGACGGGGATGAAAATAAACTATTTTAAAATTAACGAACTCTATATATATTAAAAAATTCACATCAGCGTGCCAAAATTAACAAAAAGAGGAGGGGCGGGCCCCCTGGCCATCATTAAGCTTTGCCCTTGAAGTGTAGGGCTCATCAAAGTTTGTCAAGACGAATTTGGGTAAGTTTAAGACTTTCATTGATTTCTATCGGCTCACCGAAGCGAGTATAAATGTAGAATTAGTATCTGCTAAATTCTTCAAAGTAGTAAATATACTAATAGACCATGTTGTATATTATAGTAGTTGACAAATTGAATCTCCTTGAGGGGACATTGTTAGATGTATACTGTGCTGAGTTTTTCCTTGGTATTTATGGGCATTGGGTCTTTCTTTGCAAGTCAAAGAGCATTGACTATTTTCAGATTAGGTATTAATGAGTAATGATCATCACTCTTATGACTAATCCTTGTGTTGGATTTGGGGTACATGCTGACTATTTTCCCCTAAACCCTTTTGGGTTTGAGTTTGGGCTTGGGCCCATGGTTATTCTGCTTTCTATTTTCAGTTTAGTTATAAAGAATAAATTGTTATGGTTTAAATAATGTAAGTGAACGAACATTTGTGAAGAAATAGCGCATACGTTAGTGAGTTCTTAGGCTTGTAGCGGCGAACAAGAACATTAGACCAAAGTTATTGAGCTCACGCAAACGTGATTTTGATCCAACTTGCAACCTGTTTTGAACAAGCTTATCAATAGTTGTACGGGTGCAACCGTCGTTAACACCAAACCATTTTGATTATTCCTTAATTACTTATTAAAATGATCACAATGGCTTACCCACTGATTCATATTGAGGTCAAGTGACTATGAGTTTTTACGTGTAATCTATGACCTTTTAGGTTTAGTGACGACACATGTTTTTGAATATTAACCCTTACAAAAAATTCTTAAAAATAGAAGATATATCGTTGAATTGAAAATTATGTTGCCTCTTCATTGTAAACTCTCGGTTCAACCCTCTACTTAGCTTGCTCGTATTTCTTTTAACCATGGGCCATAAGCAAACACAAGAAAATTAAAATCATATCATCATTAGTTGGGTACTTGTTTCAAATCCTCAACTTCTGATGTAGGACGTATGATACAACCAGCTTGGCTAACAACTGACTATCATTAAACCAGTAGTCAATAGTTACTTAAATGTGTACGAATAAGCTTTCTTATAAAAAAGTATATACCATCTCGGGAAGCAATTTTAAAGGAAATTGAAATCACCTTCTCAAAGCCACATATACTATCAAGTTATAATTAAAATCATCTTCTCAAAGCCACATACCAAGATAAATTTAAGAATTATAGATCTACACTCACAACCCCATATTATGACAATCAAAGCTAACTAGAATCAATCTGGGAAATTTTTTAGCGACACTACCTAGTAAAAAATCTCTTATAGACATACGAAAACTGAAAAATTATAACTCTAGTGAAAAAAATTACTAGACCCGTCATTGTACGCTGAGTATAATGCTTCCAACTAATGGCCTGATTGGCTGATTTCTCCATCTTTTATTATTATTATTAATTATTAATTATTATTATTATTATTATTATTATTATTATTATTATTATTATTATTATTATTATTATTATTATTATTATTATTATTATTATAATTATTATTATTATTATTATTATTATTATTATTATTATTATTATTATTATTATTATTATTATTATTATTATTATTATTATTATTATTATTATTATTATTATTCTTTTATTATATTGTGGACCATAGTGTAGGATATAATCAGGAACCAATGTTTTGTTTTGTTATCCAAGTTGACAAAATATTTCGACTGTACACCACCACATATCTTAAGTGATTTGAAGCACCAATTTTTGGTAGTGGAACCCACAATCATCTCTTGACCACCATATTATCTCAAACAGCTGCTATTGGATGAATACAAAAGCAATGCTACTAATAATATTTGACCATTTGAAAGGTAAAGTATTGCCATTCTAACCAAAATATCATAAAGTTTTTTTCGCAACCATTTTAACCCAACCCAAACAAGTTTGTAAGGGTTAAAATGAGATAAGATTTTGTTGGAGACCCTTAATTAATTCTAAAAGGGTTACATATCTTTAATTTTGTGATCATATGCTACTTTTCTAATCTTATGTACTTCACATGTGTAATATTTTCACATCTTTGTCCTTTTAAAATAGATTGTTGTAAAATCCCTATTGGCGGATATCATTGAAGTGAGAGTACTATTAATTTCGAGGATTGTTTTGGATTTTCTAATACATTTTGAGTTTAGGCTTAAGATAATGAGAGCTTGAAGTGTTTTATGTTTATTTGGGAGAAGTCATTACAGAGAAAACTTATAGTTGTATATAGTAATTATGACATATTTTTTAACTTTTAAGTATTTTAAAGGGTTATTTGATTTTAATAATATTAATTTTAATTTATTGACCAAGATTAATATCAACTCAGAAAATATTTACAGACACTTTCAACGTAAAGCTTATTTTCTTTCAACAATCTCTTACCAACTAAAAGTTAACACCGTTATGTTTTTTATAACGTGAACTACTTATACGGCCAAAGCACTAAGCAAAAGGTTGAAATCAACCATCAGTTCTGTCAATCTAAAACTTATGCAACTTGAAACCCGTTAGTATACACCTTATGATCTGAACCACTTGACTCGTTAGAGGTAAATTTTAGGTGACGATCGAGGTTAGACACCCAAAAAAGGACCTGATTGAGGATGGGAGGCAACAAAATAAAAAAATTGCTCAAAGTTTGCCCCATTTTATCAAAAAAACTAACATGGGTTAACTCTCAGTTAGTCAGGGATCGTTAGAGGAATATGAGCTCAAAGTTGGAAGTGTTTGTAAACATTTACTAAGTTGGGATTGATCTCGGCCGATATATGAGTGTATTTGACGTTATGGTCTTCGTAATTAGATAAATTCGATATTATGCAAATTTTTAAAAAAGCTTACTAATTTGCCCATAAAAATAATACAACAAAAACTAGAAGAAGGTAATAATTTGTGGAAGAATAAAACTGCTATGTTACTAAATATAGGTTATAGTCATTATGGTTTTTTATATGTTTTTGAATGGTATTTTAGGCTGGAAATAGTAATATTTGTGGGCATAATTTCACGAAAAAGGGAAAGAGATGATTCCTACATGTTGATGGTCTTTTTGGTACATAATATTTCCTATATTTGGAATCCTTATCATATCAAAAAATATCTTGAAAAAGTAATGCTCCAAGATTCTTTGATCCTTTATTGTTGTTGTCATCCTAGTATATTTTGTTTCACCACTACAACATGATTATGGTTCTTTGAGCACTAACTAATTAACGTCATTACTTTATTCTTAGTACTTACATTTTTGAACTTCACATTGATTAGTCGGATGTGAAGTATGGTAACATGAACATAATTTTTAAAGAATCTAAAGAATGGAAAGAACAATGGACCAACAAGCTTTGCTAGGCAAAAGACGAGCTTTGTTGATAAAAGATATGTGGCTTTAAAAGAGAATTTTATATTTTGCATATTGGTAGAATATATGAAATTGATGTTCATAGTGAAGCATTGCTTTCATATACATGACAGAAAGGTTGTAACTTACTATTCCACAGATAGTGATATATATATATTTTAATCAATAAGATCAAGTAATACATTTTACAAAGATTAAAGGCAGAACACTAGCGAGAACTGTATTCGAATTTGCGACATTTGATAGAGGACTCAAGTATCTTGTGTCATTATCATAAAGGTTTAATGTTGATTCATTTTATAAAAGTTTAAGAAATACTAATATTTTTTCACTTTTTTTTCCTACCAACGATATATTTCAAACCAAACATAAAGAACACAATTTATACTTTTTTACCTATACTAACTAGTACACTAACTTTAGTCATGGTTGCTAGGAATGGTAATCAAAAGTTTTGTTGTTATTTTATATATTTGCACTATTTGTGATAAAGATATGATGTTATAAATCTACTATGAAAGAAGATTTTGAGATATTACGTGTCAACATATTAAGGTTTTTTATTTTTGTTTTTTCATCCTATATATGAAAACCTTAAAACATATAATAATTATATTATTTACAACATTTTCAAATTAAGAAATAGATATTATAAAAAATAAAAACTAGATCTTTCATTAAAACACACTTTAAAAATGTATAAGATATAAAAATTTTCTTGAACAAAAATCTTTTTAAAAATACGAACTATTTTAAAATCATTTTTGTTTTTTAGTTTTATAAGGTTGATTCTTTTTTTAATGGAATTCAAAAAATAAATCAAAATGTTTTAAAAAACAATTTAATAAAAACACAATTATAAAATGAAAGTTTATAATGATAATATGGTTGTTTGGAAACGCAAAGTCTTTTAGTTCAAACGCCCCCTTAACTCTGATCATAGTCGTCTTGTCTGTAGCCGCTAAGTTTTGCGGTTCCATACGGGCGGCTGGCTAATTGTACGCAGCAGGCTTGAAGACCGCAGTCAGCTAAGGGAGGCAAAAGAACAAAGTCTGTCTAACCTCCGAGTCCGTTCAAAACAAGTACTTGTTCAAACATCATTAACCAACTCCTTATCAATCTCGATTTACTTGAAGTTCTTACTTATACGTATCTCAATCATATCATATTTAAAAATATAATTTTAAAATTTTAAAATTTTGTTATAAACTATGTAATAAATATTTTATTTATTCAAACCATGTAATACAAGATGTACTATACTAATATATTTAATAATCTTTATCAAAAATAAAAGATATGATTTAGTTTCCTGTAAACATGATCAAACTGGTGAATTGGTTGTAATTCCTATTTTTATAATTTTGTAATGGTTTTGATTTTACTTGTATGGTTTCTTGCTAGTCGGTTGCTTTTTTCGAAGTTGGGTATTGATAAATATGTACGTTTCTACACATAACTCAAAGTTGTTGGGAGACAGGATGGTTGAAGCTTCGTATTTCCATTTCATGTTGTGCATGTTCGAAACTTGTAGACATTAACTTTTTATTTGTTAGTTTTTTTTCTATTCAATATATTTTTTTAAATTACTTTTTTAAAATTTATTAGGTTGTAACTTCTATCAATGTTTTAATATTGAGAAAATTGCATAAATGGTCCCCAACGTTTGATCATATTGCAAGTTTGGTCCCCAAGTTTTAAAAAGTGCAAATTTAGTCCAAACATTTGGTAAATAGTTGTAAATTTAGTCCCCACCGTTAATGTTAGTTAGTTTTAACGATATGGGGACTAAACTTGCTATATGATCAAACCAAAAGGACCCTTTGTGCAACCTATATTAATAATTAAACAAAATCATAAAATAATATTAAAAAAATCCAATAAAAGATTAAAAATCAAATAGAAAGATTAAAAAACATTAAAATTAAAATAATTTTAGATGAAAAAAAAGTAAAAAAATCACTTAGTTGGATTTTTAAATAACAAAAATAAAAAATGTATTAGTTTTTATGTAAATTGTATATATGATGAAGTCGTGTCAAACATTTTTTTAACAATATTTAATAAAGTGTTTTTAACTTTAATTAAGTAAATTTTTTTAACATTTATTTAAGTTTAATTTTTTTAATATTTTTATTTGATTTTTTAATCTTTTATTGGATTTTTTATTTTATTTTTTGATTCTTTTAAGTATAGATATAAGTTGCACAAATGGGCCCTATGGTTTGATCATATTGCAAGTTTAGTCCTCACATCGTTAAAACTAACTGACACTAATGGTAGGGACTAAATTTGCAACTATCTACCAAATGTTTGGACTAAATTTGTAATTTCTAAAACTTGGGGACCAAACTTGCAATATGGTCAACCTTGGGGACCATTTATGCAATTTTCTCTTTCAAATTCAAAACCACGCGCCTTTCAACACGTGTAACGGAGGTTCGCAAACGTACACTTAACCACGTTATTGTAATCGTACCACCCCGCCGCAACGCGCGGGTCTGAATTTCTTGTTATACCACATTTAAACCCATCACTCTAATTTTCAAATTTAAACCCTCTAATTTATAATATTTAATCTTAACTTTTCTGCTATGCATAATATATGTTTTTAATCTATTAATTGTTTTTACTAATTTGATATATCTTTAATAACATCTGTTTACTAATTTCTCTTAAAAACTCATTTGTGATTTTGTAGAATATTTTGTCATCCCAATATAAATGTTGCTAAAAACAAAGTTGTATACAAAATATGATATTTTTTGGGTATCGACTGACGATATTATATTGGTATCATGAATATTAAGAGCATTTGTATCATTCTATAATTGTTCTCGATTTATGTTTCGGTCGGCTTCATATGTTTTTTTACGTAGCTAACCACGTTAAGTTACCCCTGCAATGCGATATCAAAGTTCGCAAACGCACCGCATCGATCACACTTGGTTAATTTTAGTTGATACTAAATTGCAACTCCATGTAAAGCGATCTAAAAGAATGAAGGAATCAAGGCAACTATGCCAATGACAATGAGGTGATCATGGATGATGAGTGGCAAGAAGTTATGAGTTCACATCAACTAGTATGGGAATATTTCCAATATAACAAAATATTAAATGTTTTTTTTGTTAAAGTCTGTGCAGTAGACTTTGATTATTGTTTTCTATTTATGCCCCAAACATTAATTACTTTAGAACCCCATATATATGTTCACATTAGATAACTCCATGAATGGCGTACGTATTTCACAAAGACAAAAGTAGTCTCCGTTTTTTTGCTGCCCAACTATTTTCAATTCGTTCCTTCTTCTTATTTGCATATATAGGCTTACATTGGTCTAGTTTATTTTCTTATTGGTTAATTCTTTGCTGTTTTCTCACGTCCATTTCCCACATATATAATTAACTCGTTGTATCGTTTTATTATGCACTTTTGTGTCTATCAACATCTATATTGTTACATGCAAATTACTCAAAGTTAATGTTCTAATACATGCATAACAAGAAATAGTGATTACTAACAAGTAACAACCATTAATTAAGCATAAAGCATATGCAATAGGTGAATATAGCAAGCTAACTTGTTTTTTTTTTTTGTTTTGTTTATTATTTTTTTAGCTTCTCGTTTGTAAAAGGGTTATTACAAAAGTTAAATTGATTAATCAAATTATTTTCTGTTAAACTTAAAAAAAAGAGAGAGACAGAGAGAGAACTCTCCGTTTGCTTTGGTGTTGTGCTTGATTTCAATTTGAAATGAAATTTATTTAGTTTCATCTTAGATCAAGATTGAATTATGCTTTTTGTTGTCACATTAACATTGTCATTTTGTTTTAAAATTCATATTTTTGCTTATCAATTAGCATCTTAAATTGGCTGTCATGTTATTATATTTTTGGTAAAACTACGTTAAATTTGGCCTTAAGGTAAGTAGATGATATGAATCTTATATGGATTGTAATGTTTCTTCTTTTATTGGTAATCAATAAACATATGGATCGTTTTCAGATTCGTCAATTTGAACATGTCAACCAACACGTACGTCAACCTAACATATAGATATAGAGCCATGACAATGGCTATTTCGGTGAGTGCATAGGCAAATTTTTAACACCGACTATTTTACTATCATTTTTGTTTCTATCCTTTTGTTGTTAAATAAAATGGTATTAATTCGTCAATGTCAAAAGAAAATATGTTATCATCCTTCACATGTTGTAGAGCCATTTACATTATATTTATTGCATTTGCTTTAAACGACTTAAACCACTTTTTGCCCAAGGAAGTGATGTGTAGGTAGCAGAAACTTTTGATGAATTGGTAATTTAACTGGTTAGAAAAAAAATATTTTTCAGCGAATGATCATGGGTAATTGTTATAACATTTTTTGTGATTGAATAAAACTAGTATTAAGCCCCGCGTTGCGATGGTGGCGTAAACCGTGTCAAGTAGTAACAATGTTACATTACTATATGAGCGACCACCAAAATCGAAAAATATCGTATTAAAAAAAGATAAAAATGAAAAAAGAAAATCGAATAAAAAATAGATGTAAACCACACACGTGAAATATAAAACATTAAAAACAATAAATAATTTGATCCAAGACCCACACGTTCCGACGACCCGTTAAATAGGAAAAAATAAGCGTAACAACGTTAAACCACACACGCACCTTACAACGTGTTAACTCTCAAAATTCTAAGCGAAATGTAAAACGCAAAATTGTAAATGATGACAAATATAGAGGGCCAAAGTTGAATATAAAAAGTTACAATGCTTAAATAGTAAAATATGTAAAAGTATTAGGTTTAAAAAATAAAAAAATAAGATAGTTGTACATTATGCATAAAAATATGTAAATAAAACCTGAAATTTATTTAAAATCATATTGTGTTAGAACATTAAATGTTTGGTTATGGGGCATGGGCTACATCACATAAATTAAATAAACATGTTTAATGAATTAATGCGTTACAAAAAAAACTTTAAAAGATTTATAATAATTTGTGTAATTTAGCCCTACATCAAATACTTTATTCCCATCTCCATCCCCTAAATCTTTAAGGAAAAAGTTAATGCTCATTTAAATTTGAGGTCACTCATTCGCAAACCTCATAAATCATATGTCACAACCCCGTTAAGATGGAACCGCGAGAATGCAACGAATCAATTAAACATTAAGAACACATTGTTTACAATAGAATGTCTATTAATTTAATTACATTGTCTCAACAAGTCTCTACAAAGTACATATAGCTCTAAATCTATACTATCAAATAATCATAGTTAAACAACATAAAGTATTTTATAATAAAGTCAAGTCTGTAACTTTTTGTATGAATTGTCTACATCAGATCACTTGTCTTTAATATCCAACCTGTAAATAATTACTCGAAAATGTTAACAAATGGTTGGTGAGTTTGCATATTTAAAACAAACAGTAATGTCGTGTATAACCAAAAACCAATTTTTTCGTGTGTGTAATATTTAAATTAGTAGTTAAAGAATTACTTAGCTAGAAATCATAACCACAACCTATGACAAGTTAGAATCATCATAATCAATACCAAATAACCAACACCAAAATCAAAACACCAAATGAATTATATCATCCAATGGCTCATCACAGCCACGTCGATCTTAGCATGCATACCGACAACAAAGGTGGGGGCGTCAACCCGTTAATACTAACACTCCCTCTCCACAGCCCCAACATGGAGTTAAATGAATTGACAAAACCCAACAAATAACCTAACTCAAGCTTACAAATATTCACAACACACGTTAAAATAAAAAAAAATCATTGAACACAACTCATGGCAATGTTTAAAAAACTTTAGGCAATCATTGTAACATTTGACCCATTTCAAATTGTAAACTCGACCCGTTTGGGTCAATTATGTAAATTATATAAATGAAACTTCTGTTATTTAATCATTTTATTTATGTTTTCATTCAAATGCAATAATATAAATATTTATTCAATTTATGATAATTTCATAAACTATAAAGTAGCTTTTATAAATTTATAGAATTAAAATTATTAATTATGAGATTTAAATTATTAAATTAAAATAATTAATTAATTTCTAAGTTTCACGATATTTATAAAGTTTATAAAATTTTTATAAAGTAATAAATTGATTTATTGTTAAAATTTAAGGTTTTATAAGTTTAGGGCTTAAAATGTAATTTTTAAAACTTGATTTAAATACTTTCTACATAAAAGAACTTTAACATCATACATGAGGGACTAAACTTTTGATGTTGCTTGGTTGTGTTTGAGTTTGTCACTTGTGATTTGGAGGATGTTTTGCATTTTATTTTTATAGTTATTTATAATTCGGTATAGTTATTTAAATATATATCCAAACAGATACATTTCATTCAATACAAAATAATTTAAAAAGGTAAAATAATTATTCTGTACAGTTATTCAGATATTCAACCAAACAACAATTACCGATTCAATACTTACTGGTTCAGAGTCTTTTAATCAATCAAAACTCCTACTAGTTCAGATGTTACCAAACAACCACATACTTTGTAGTCAATAAAAGTAATCAAATTAAAAGAAAAAGCAAAGAAAAAAGAAAAAGAAAAACCCTAACTAGGGAGATATATTCTTCATTTTAAAGAATTATTAATGCATAATTTCACAAATATATTAGTAAGATATGGGACATTATGTCATGTGCAGTGTTGCTCATACAAGTCAAGTCATATATACAAACAAGACACATTAAATGTGTAAAAAGACGAAAAGAAATAAACGTACCATACGAGTGAGGTACGACCTTATATTTATTTTTTCATATTCTAACATGTATTTTCATACTTAGAAAAACAAAACCATTATTTAATATATTAATAATATCAAGGCTTCAAATATTTTTGACATACTATCCGTATATTTGGAAAATATCAATGAAGAAAATCAAGTCATGTGGAAGACATGTAAGGAGGTGTTACATTTTACCAGAAATTTTTTTTTCTATGCGTTTCAGTGTTTACAAGTATTGATGTTGTGTGTGTCCGCTTGCACTCATTTCTGGCCTTCTTCATCAACGTTTTCTCCATTCATTTTCAAATTTTCATCACAAGTTGTGGTTTTCATATGCTCTCTTATTACTAAAACTTATATTCAAAAAAGAATGTGTCGAATTGAATGAGCCCTCTTGTTTTCTTTCAAAATTACTTGTTATATATTATTTTTAATTTTAACGTTTTGGTGTTTTATCAACCTCGCTTTAAGTCGTCTGCTGAGACTAGTTTTTAGCTTGAAGGTGGTAGACCCACATCATATAACATCCCCAAGTCCAATTCATCTTACAGCATTTATAATAGTTTTCCAATCTTCATCCCCATATTTATACTAAAAACATTATTTTTATACTATCTCTTTCAATTAAATAATACTTTTTAATATCTTTATCATTATATTTTTTTTCTCCTCCACTCACAACCACTTTTAAAATATTAAAAATTTATGGGGTTGTACCGTAATTCTTCATATTTTTTCAAATATTAGGAATCATGATAAAATCTCCATAAATATTCTCTCACATTCACTCATAACCACTAACAATCATCCCTCATAATATAGGGCACATACTCATATCAAATATGGGGAACCCACTGTGAATGTTCTTATTGGTGTTGATATTAGAGCATTCATATTAGTTTCACTGTCTTCATTCTTATATTTATACTAAAAACACTATTTTTATATTATCTCTTTCAATTAAATAATACTTTTTAATATCTTTATCATTATATTTTCTTTCTCCTCCACTTACAACCACTTTTAAAATAAAAAATTTATGGGGTTATACCGTGATTCCCCATATTTTTCCAAATATGAAGAATCATGATAAAATCCCCATAAATATTCTCTCACATTCACTCACAACTACTAACAACCATCCCCCATAATATAGGGCACACACTCATATCGAATATGGGGAACCCACTATGAATGTTCTTATTGATGCTGATATTAGAGCATTCACACTAGCTTCTCTGTCTTCATTCTCATATTTTCACTAAAAACACTACTTTTATATTATCTATTTTAATTAAATAATAATTTTTAATATTTTTATCATTATATTTTCTCTATCATCTACTCACAACCACTTTTAAAATATTAAAAAAATTTATGGGTTGTATAGTGATTCCTAATATTTTTTCAAATATTAGGAATCATGATAAAATCTCCATAAATATTCTGTCTCATTCACTCACAACCACTAACAACACACACCCTCACATCGAAAATGAAAAACCTACTCTGAATGCTCTTAGTCGCTATGCCCCATGATAAGTCTCTATTTAGTCTCTTTGTGATGCAATTTGACATCTTTTCGTGTGGTTTTAATTCAGAAAATATTATTATCCCTTCTTTTCACGTTATTGTTTCTTGGCATCTTCATCAACAGTTCTTATTTTTGTTGGATTTTTTTGGGATTGTTTCAATTTCCCATGTGAGTTGAGGTGTAAGAGCATTCACATCTTATTTCTTATCTTTATTTATATAATTACACTAAAAACACTACCTTTTTCTCTCTCCTTTCAATTAAATAATATATTTTTATATCTTTTTCATTACCTTTTCTTTCTCTTTTACTCACAACCACTTTTAAAAATATTAAAAAATTTATAAGGGTTGAACAGTGAATCCTTAAATTTACAGATGAACAGTAACATTTTCTCTCTCCTCCACTCACAACCACTCAAAACCATCCCATATAATTTAAAGACTCACACTCACATAATTTTCAGGCATGGGTTGTGAATGCTCTAACCCCTTTTGGGTGTTTGTTTTACATAAGAGAGAGAGAAAGGTTAATTTTTCTTTGATTTTGCACATTGTTTATGATCAAGAACGCTTCTTGTGTACCATTTCTTGATTATCTTTGAAACAAACAACATTCCCACAAGAAATTGAACATTTTACATTTTGGGTGCAATTCTGAATTGGTTTTTATCATCTTTAACAAAGAAGAATTTCTGGTTATGTGGGTGTATTCAGTTTAGCTGAGCTCCTGTGGTGATCACAATTAGTGGGTAAGGTTCTCCATATTTAACTGTTGAAATGTTTTCTTGGGTTAAATTTCAATATTTAAGATTATTTCTCCATTCAAGAATTGTGGTAGAGATAGATCTTATAGTAAACTAACCTCTTGCAAATTCTTACAGTTATCTTTCTTCTAAATTGTAGTATTTACTTTATGTCTACACACAAGATAACTATGATTTTACAAAAAATGAGACAAATTTGGTTTAAAAACTTTTTATTAAACTTATGTATTAGGATAGCTCTTTATACTAATGGGGACTGATGTTATTGAAGCTGTGGAGAAATTGCCATCACCATGTGACATCAAGGTACTGTTTTGTTGCTAAATTGTTATTAGTTTTGTAATTTACTGTCATATTATTAGGCTCAAAGCTCATATGTTTCAATGGTATTGGATTATTGGTGAGATCAGGTGCATAGCGTTATGTGCACAGAATTAATTAAATTGGTGGATCGCGTTGATAAAATAGTCCCCGAAATAGAAGCTGCAAAGCCTCGATGCTCATCTGGGATTGAGTTACTTTGCTTGTTAATTAGGGGCATTGACAATGCCAAACAGTTGATTCAGGACTGTTGTGACTCGAGTAAGCTCTACTTGGTATGTGTGTTAAAAAGATTATATTTTTTTCAAGATTTCATTGGGATTTTTTGATTTTGACATTTGAGATGTTTTTCATTTTTGTTATTATGGAAGGATTATGATTTCTGATCTTGGTTTATTTTGAATATGTCAAGGCACTGAAAGGAAATACAATTTTGTCAAGATGCACAAAATCAAAGGACTTATTGGAACAAAGCTTGAGCCATATACAAAATATGGTTCCTGTGATGCTTGCATCAAAGGTTAGTTGTTAATTTATGTGATGTTTTGAAAATCATATAAATTATATGGTGATATTAATATGGAATAATTTGAATTTTGAACAACTAGCCAACAAAGTTTATGGAACACTCAGATCATGGCAAATGTGTGCGAACTTTAAATTGGCATAAGTGTTGGTTTGTGAGGAGTTACTAACTGTCTAACTCTGGACCTTCCCAGGGGATTTGGGCTAACTTCAGGCCCAAATTCCTATTTGGGCCTGTGATTTTTGTTTTCCACAAATTTCAATATTTGTCCCTTTTTGCATTTCATTTGTCAATCTTAATTGTTTGAGATTAAATTTCCTTCAATCATGTTCTATATTAGGTGGATAAACTGTACATATGAATCTTTTGTACCTAAAAGGTATGGTTAGGATGTCTGGATGTGTGATATGATTATCTGATTAATCATGATTTATGAGTATAATGTAGAGGTCAAACAGTTTCATGTTCTACAAAACTAAGTATTAAGATAAGTAATAGTGCTTATTTGCCCTCCATTTTATCCTATGTTAACTACTTTTTACAAAAAACACATCCAAGCACTATGTCATTGCTGCCCTGCTGATTATCTGTTTCTATCAAATTAAAATCATGTAATCACATCCAAAATGCACATCCAAGCAATCCCATAACCCTTTGAAATATATTATTTTCAATCTAATCATGTCTCACACTTCTATGTTCTTGAAAATTGATAAAAAGTGTTGCCTGCAGATCTCTCAGATAATTGGGGAGCTAAGGGACGTCAAGTTTAGCTTAAATCCATCAGAAGATGAGGCAGGGAAAGCTGTTAGATCATTACTTGAAGGATACCGAACCAGAAACCATTCAGAAAAAGAATCTGGAAATGAATGGATTCACGTAGCTGCTCGAAAGCTTCAAATAACATCCTCAAAAGCTCTTTTATTCGAACGAAGATCTATCAAAAAACTTCTAAAACAACTTAATGAAGGAAACAACAAGCAGCAAAAGAAGCAGATTCTATCACTCCTTTTACATTTGCTTAATAAGTATGAAAAATCAATTGCATATGGAAGTATGGAGAACAATAACAATGTGCAAAATCAAGATTACAAGTCTGAAACTATTGACTTTCATGTTGACCGTGAAAAGGATATGTTAGGTACGCCACCTGAAGAGTTCAAGTGTCCCATTTCTCTCAAATTAATGTATGATCCTGTTGTTACTGATTCGGGCCAAACGTTTGAAAGAATGTGGATACAGAAATGGTTGGATGAAGGTCATGATATATGTCCAAAAACCAAAATGGTGTGAAACTCATGGAATCACAGTGTTGAATCCGTTTATTCAGTTTGTCTGATGATGTTAACACGCGGGAAAATTCCACTTCTTCAGTTAATAGTTTGAATGTATGGTCTTCAACTTCCGGTTGATTACAGTAATTAATCACTGAGTTCTTTGGAAAACAGTCGTGTTATTGAAGATATACCTGAATTAGATGATGATTTATCTGAATTAATCGATGATGCACTTCCGTGGGAGTTTTAATGCAAGTTTGTTGAAGATCTCATGACCCGTCTGAAGAATGATGATCGTGCATTCGTGCTTGCAAAATGATTTCTTGTGAGAATTTGGTTGGATCATTAGTGAGATTCTTGAAGGTTGCACGTGACATCAATGATGTGAAAGCTCAAAGGATTGGATGTTTGTTGTTACTAATTTTGGTCACTAAATGCAGGTACTTATGCTACCTAATAGATTTGTTAAATTTTCATCACTTCATGGGTGTCAAATGATTTTAGAGTTGGCAACATGGGTAGGGCGGGTCGGATAACAAGTCAAAATGGGCTTGCGTCAGAACAGTATTTTTTAGTGCAAGTCAAAATGGATCACATTAAGCTAAGTTGACCCGCTAACACTATTTATCTTTTGCTAAGTAATATAATATATATGTATAATAGTAACTTCCATGCTTAAATTCATTGTACTCTAACCACCATTTTTCAACTACCCAAAAACACTAACCATGCTGAAATTATTATACTTTAACCACCAAACTCACTTTAACTATAATCCTTAGGGCTATGTTTAATACACTCTTAACTAATATATGGTTATTGTTGTTAGAATTAACCTTTGTTTAACATACACTAGTAACCATCTATTACAATTTTACAATAATAACCGTAAAATGGTAGTTACCATAACCATAAATGTTGTCTTTTCCAATACAGGTGGATGTAAACTATTAATTATATAGCCCTAAGGGCTATGGTATGCATCAAAATTACTACTTTTAGCGTTGTTGTATTGTTCACACTTGCTCATGATACTTTTGCACATGTGCTTCTTTGTCATTTTATATGTTAGTTTTTTATTTGCAGAAGTATAAATACTTGAGCAAAGATGCATACCAGTTAATAGCTAAGCTTCTTGGATCAAAAGTAAGAGTAGAAGCTCTTGCCATTACAGAAGATTTATCTACCCATCAAAACTGTTGATCTGAGATTGCATCTTCAGGTTCTCTCCCTTATATTTTCAGGATTCTTGATTCCCGAATCAGAGAAATTCAAATACAGACTCTCAAGATTCTCTATAACTTGACCTTAACAAGAAACGTTCGTTCTTTAGTCGTTTCTTCAGATATAATCCCAAAACTGGTCACACTTTCAGAAGATGATTCACTCTCAAGATACTGCATAGCAATCTTGACTAATTTATGTGAAAATCAAGATAATAAAAAAACATGATTGCAGAGACTCAAGGATATAACTTTTGTTGCTAGAGTTCTCGATAATGGCAATTGTGAGGAACAAGAACACGCGTAGGAAATTCTTCTTGCATTGATCATTATGCTCCCAAAGTACTCAATATTGTTGGTTAGTGATGAATGAAGGTGTGATTGCCTCTTTGGTTTTGATTTCCAGAACTCAAAATGATAAGTATAGGTGAGAATTTTGCACTTAGAATGTTTCAAAGGTTCTTATGTTGTACCTCATAGACCATGTTCATTTGATCAACAATCACCATTTTTTTGCAGGTTTTGCCGTTCTTTTTCAGGGTTTGATCCATTAACTTCCAGTTCTTTTTGAGGTTTGTGGTCATTTGTGCACATCATTAGTAGTAGAATTTGAATTGAGGTCAGATTTAGTCGTCACGATTCATCTTGCTGATAGAAAAACTGTAAATGGTAAACTATTGTTTAGTTGCCTCCTAGAACTAGTTTACATGTTAAGTTTGAATACATATGGCTTTGTTAATTGTTCATTAGATTTTTAAAGTTGCATGAAATCATGAAGAGGAACACTATTTAATATGGATCCTGTTAACATTTTTTAGACTCTGTGTACTCCTATCCTAAACTCCACTTTGAAGATTTCATTTTTCATTTCGGGTGTTGGTACCTGTGACACTGACTCTATTTGTATAATCTCAATCAGTAGCGAAAGCAGAACTTTATAATCATACAATTGCAATAATTTTTTTTACTACAGTCATGCTAGCATACAACAATTAGTATCACCCGACAACAATTGTTGGTCAAACTACAAGAAAATTTCTCTGTTCTAATAGAAATTTTGACAAACCGAAGGTTAATTTTGACTCCCCTGTAGTGTCGTCCATAATCTCAACCCTGTGATATTTTTTAGCGCGGACTATAAAGGATAATGTGTCAACAACGCTAAGATTGATAAGAATTGCTAATAAATTTGAGAAAATCATTCACTTTTGTATATCATTTTTGTTTAAACCATAAGCTTTTAAGTGTCAAATATAAGATCCTCACTATCAATAGCAGATCTAGAATTTTCTTTATAGTTGTGGTTTGAGGTGGTAATGACAATTTAACTATTTAAAATTAGATGTGTGATTGAACAAATAGTATTTTCAATTGCCCGTAATATTGTAGTTTTGTAGATTATAATTGAATAGTTTATTAATTATTAGGTTATTGCTTGATGGTTAGGCCGTAGCTTCAACGGACTTAATTTTGTTGCGATAGTTGTTAGATATTTGAATAACTGGATTTATAGAAATTAATAAAGTAAAGAACTGATCGTGTTGTCGTAATTGGATCAAAAATAAGTTAATATTAAGGACTTAACTACCTATGACTAGTATGGGTAAGTAAAGTAAGGTCGCCTGCACAGGGAATTGGTGGAAAGTGCAAATCTTTATACCTAGAAAATTAAAACACGAAACGAAAATACTAAAAAAGCAGATATTTTTGGGTTTTTATTTAATCGGAAAGGTAAATTGAATGAAAATACTTAAGAAAACAACAAACTTGATAATGGGTTTTAAAACTTATAAGAAAAGACAACCACTTTCAAGATTCAAGTTCAAAGATTCACACTTGGTTTCATTAGAATTAATTGGGAATCACATAGATATGATTTTGCAAAATCGTTTGATTAAAGTGATAGTTATGAAACAAACTTTTAATACTCGCTCGTTCATACAATTACCAACTCATTTATGCAAAGAATTCACATACATGACAAACTGCTCACGGTGCAAGGAAACCGAGTGCAAATGAAAGCACACAAATACTTAAACATAAACAAATCTTTTAACTTTAAACAAACATACAATTATATTCTTGTGTCAAGAGAACATAACCCAAAACATCAATTCAAACTAAACCTAGTGCTTCACTTACAAGAACTCTCCTCCCGAAAGTGATTACGAATTAGATTAGCCACTCATTGGCATGATTGGATCTTCAATGGTTGATTGGATGTATTTAATGCTTGATTCGGGTGAAATCGTGGTGAAAAGAACTCCCAAAAACGCCTTGAAAACCTCTAAAATTTGTCTGTCAAAAGTCTCCTTCAAAACCCTAATGATTGGGGTTAAATAGGATTTAAAATTTGAAATAATCCTCCAAATATCGCACTAGACCATAATTTACGGCCTATAGGCCGTAGGTTACAGCCTACCTTCAACCAGACGGCCAAACATTCTGTCTTACGGGGCTCATAGACGGACTCAACACAGGGCCGTAAGTTACGGCCTCAGGCTGTAGCTTACGGCCTCCCTGCACTTTTTCATAAATTTCTTCGTTTTCAGCACCTTTCAAGCCATAGTCTTGCTATCCTTTGTATCCTACTCAAATAATGTTCGTTAAGCTTCATTTAATCTATATTTCAAACACGTAATAAAGTGATTATATTGGATATCAAAATTAGTTTAAAAACAATGTTTTAAACATCTAAAACTCATACCAAACACCAACACATCAAAAACTTACCTATTTAAATAGTTGTTGGTTTATAAGTAATTTTAAATATGTGTTAATCAGTTTATGATAGGTTAATAGTTGTATAACTTAAAATTCTTAATTTGATTAATTTTTGGAGTCGATGTCAAATTTTATTGAGGGTTGGTATCAAAAAAATTTAAGTCAATACATTTTGAGGTCGGTGTTAAAATTTAAAATTTATGGGGGCTAGTGTCAAAATCTTTTGAGGCCGGTGTTAAAAATTAATGAGGTTCGGTGTCAAAAATTTATAAGGGCCAGTGGGATTAAATAGTATATATATCAAAGGACTAAAAATTTCATGGGGTGCGAGCGACTATACCACCACCACCTAGGTACACCAATGCTAACTATGTAGATGAGAAATACATCATCAAATGGGTGGGGCGGGTCCAATGACAGTCATTAGAGTTAGTGGTGATACTCCTTTTAAGGTCAAGGGTTCGAGGCTTGTCTGTGACGGATTGATTTAAATTAGTTGTGTTATAGGTTTATGAGTAAATTTAAGGGTTGTGTGTGTGTTCGTTGGAAGAATTTCATATATATCTTTACATACTTTTAAAATACCATATAATACCTAAATAAAATAATAATATCATCTATTTCTCTATAAAAATTTCTAAATATCATATAATATCTTTAGAAGTTTTCTAAATGATATTAGGCTCTCTAAAGTTCTTAAATGAGTAAGGTTATAGTAAAAATACTATTCATTCTTAAAAGAGTTAAAAAAAACACAATGACGTGCAAATAATACACACTAAAGAGCATTTACAAGCAATAAGATCGTAGGGTTCAACAAGCCGGTTCCTACATTGTTGGAATGAGTTATATCGAAATTTATATTAAGAGCGTTTTAAATATCCTTTTAGACTCTTTATTTGAACCATACACCTTAAATAGATAGTTTTAGGCCTCCAATATTCTAGGCCCTATTTGCTCTATGCTTCATTATGTATTCGGCCCAGTATTTTTACTTTTTATATTTTTTTAGCATTACCATAATATTATCAAGTCATGGTTTACCTCATTCAAAGAAGTGATATGTCTTAAATAGTTTATGATAGGTTTATAATTGTGTAATTTAAAATCTTTAAGTGATTTTTTTACGTTGGTGGTTAAAATCAGATTTTCATAGTGGGTTGATGTCAAAACCTATTGAGAAAGTATGATAAAATTTTGAGGTTGGTGTCAACATTTCTTAAGAGTTAGATTACGATTAGATGGCATACATACTAAACAAACGTTTTTTTCACGGGATGCGGCCGACCAAGTATCACACTAGGGTCCACCCTTGGGGTTCAGGTTTACCATAACAATTTCGGGCCAGCTTTAATAGAAAAGTGAAATCTTGAATCACATTTGACGACTTGTATGTTTGTGCTGGACAAGGTGTTTGTGAGGACCCATACCAGAAGGGACGTGGTTATGGGTGAGCGGACATGGCCTTATTTGAAGATGCGTGAACTTCATGTTAGCTTTCTGTACTAAAAATATTGATGTGTAAAAAGTGTATTAATTAAATTCAACATGTCTTAAAAATGGAAAAACTGGTAAACTACACACTGTCGGCAAGTGTACCGGTCGAAATTAGTAAAACAAGTAAGTCCGTGTACCGAACCGTGGACACAGATCTAGCAACTTTTGATACTAAACCTCTATCGAATCCTAGCCTAATAATTTGATTTTTAGAAAAAATAGTTTTTATAAATTAAATGCAATTCAACTAAAATAAACAGCCAAAACAGAACAAATAACCAACAACAGAGAAATCAAATAGAATGGAAAGCAACTACCTAGGTCAAGAATCTTATCTATAACTCACAACTTTCAGAATCGGGAAATGGAATGGCTATCGGGTTTCTAAAAATACGACCGGCTCAAGAAAACCTTAAAAACGTCATATCACCTCCCGGTCTCACTAACACCTCTTAGAAGCTCCTAAGGAACGTGTAAATCACTGGTTACTAGTACAGATCACCTCCCGGTCTCACCTCACTAGGGGATGCTAAGGTACTCAAATTACTCGCTCACCTACCGGTCTCGCTAATCACAACACACCCTAAAGTATGAAGGAGTAATCTAAGGTTGTTGACAATAACTCAAAATTGCTAGAAAATTAGGGTACTAAGTGAGGATCTACTCGCGAGCTCAGATTTACCTAAGAACTAGGCAAACCGACACTCTATCTCCTCCCGGACTCAAGAGTGACGAAACACTAAATTCAAAGATTCACACGGTTGCTTATAGGGCTATCTAAGACGAGAAACCACTAGATTTTTACCACTAACACAAAGTCTATGGATATCACATAAAAACCTAGATTTGAAACTACTAAAGCAACAAATCAAAGTAACATGGAAAACAACTCATACAAGTCAATTACTAAGAGCATTTAATCATCATCATCAACACAAAGATATTTTTACCAAAACATTAAAACATATTAGTTCGCACCCAAAACTAAAAATCATAAATCATAAATATTCATCAATACGACCTAGGTAGCATAAATGTTTAGATACTCATCATGTATCAAGCGTGAAACACATTAAATTCAGTAATTAACATGATAATAAACCAAATCAAGTCACAATATTGATAGTCTAAAAACATAAAAAAAAATTGAAATCAAACCCAATGTGCTTTTTCTTCAATCTTACACTTCTAGGCTTCAAAAATACTCCACAACACTTGTTAGATGCTTTTTTTCGTCCCCGAAATGTCCTTTTTCGTTCTTTTGGTTGTTTGAAGTCTTTTGGTGGCTCACTGGGTCTCCCCATTAATCAAAACGTTTTAAACTACAAAAAACCAACAAATCAGCGAACTGGGCTTTTTCCAACTGAAATGGGTCTATTTCTGCGCTTTGGGCCGCTGCTGCATGGGTGGAGGAGCCCAGGCAGGCGGCTGGGCCTGTTCTACTCGTTTTGGGTCACGTGGGCCTTCTGCTGTGCTGCTGGGCTTCTGTTGTGCATATGGGCTTTTGTTGGGCTGCTGCTGGACTCTTGCTGATTTCTTTTGTTATCGTGGGCGGCTGAAGATTGTTGATGTTGTTGTTTCATTTTCTTTTTTTTATTTAATTCTTTTATTATTATTGTTATTATTTTTTTATTTAACAACTAATACTTTTAATTCTTCACAATCTCATGCTCCTCTCCGAACGTTCGTAACTTGATAATATCTTCGTGTTTTAATTCCTTCCTCACAAACCCCTATAAAAATATATAAAATAACTAAAAACAAATAAAAACCAATAGAAACCAAAAGACATACAAATATATATATATATATATATATATATATAAAGCTAATAAAAAAATAATAAAATAAATATACAAACTACACGAAAAATAAAATGTGTTTTACAACACATCAAATATTCTTTTACATAAATATGTGTATTTTTTAAAATAAAACTAGCATCCCTATTTTGTTTCATTAAAGTGCAAGAAAATTATAAAAGACTCATGACAACTTGTCGTCTTTCAGTACGACAAGAATTGATCTGAATAGCATGTGGTAGTAGAGTGGCTGACGCGAGAAGAAGGATCATATCTTTTGGTAGCATCGCCAAGAATCCTCATTACGTCCTTACGGGTGAGCTTGAGACGCCCAACACCGGAAGACCATACGCTCCTACTTCGCAAGCATATGAATGTAAATAATAGTCACTTGTGTTTATAATTAAATATTTACAAATTAATATTTTTTATTTATTTAACATGTGTAGGATGCTAGACTCAAGAATCGGCCAGACAGTTGTGGGTCAGTTGCTGGCAGATATAACCTACCTCCCTAGACGAGTCGGACATATGTCACCTCATGATTGGTTATTTTGTTTTTTTAAAGTAAAGTATATTTCATATTTTTACTATATGAATAATATGTTTTCTCTTATTTATTTTTAATTCCATTAATAAAATTCAATTTGGAGATTTATATGTCCATTTGTATTGTGACTAATAAAATATTTTAGATATTATCTTTTCAAAATAAAATTTTCAAAGTATTCCATCAAATAATTATAACATGTCTATCAGTAACCGTTGGCAACTTGTGGCTTTGGCCGGAGAAACTGAAACCTAACCAGAGAAGAGAACGTCGGCAATTTGTGACTATTATAGTCGTGTGACTATTATAGTCGTCTCCTTCAGTGATTAGTTACAATCGACCATCTATCTGATGCTTATTATTACCCGCGACCAACTACACAATGAACTTTCACTAGTGGAATCTCATTTGTGATGGCATTCACCGATAGATTTCTAACTAGTAGGCCCATAGAAGATACTGAAAGTTGCCTTTTTTTTCTTTTAATTCGTGATAAAACTATAGTGCATGCTTAAGAGATTTGTAGGCTTGTTAAAACAACTATGATCCTCGTATATATGATGCGCATGACATAGAATAGGAGGTGGGCCTTTTCTTATCCTCACATATTCAACTTTATTAGCAAAGTAAAATTTTAATTGATAGGGTACATCAGGACCATATATAACCTTATGTCTAATTGCTCTTATCCTCCCATGATGTTGCCCCACTAAAATTGGTACTTTGTGGATTTTGTCGATTTATAACAAAAATCAATCAAACAAAATCTTTATGAACCTCATGGCCTTTTAAAAAAGATCTTTACGCGCTATTTAGGAAATAAATGTTTTTTACTTCATACATATATTAATTTATTTTATGGACATAAATCCACATAATCAGTGGCAGAGCTTGAACATTCCCGTAAAGGGGCGGGGGCAAAATTAAAATTTTTATTTATTTATTTTTTCACGAAGAACATAGAATTCGCAAGTTCCGAATGACACGAATATATTTCTATGATTGATACCATTTTTTTTGAAAAAAAAAGTAATTTCCCGTTGTAGAATATTATAATTTAAAAACTAAATCCTTAATCAAGTCTCATTTTTGTTACCCAATTATTAATTTGTTCTGCCAATAGCAAAAAAATAATAATAAACATAAAAGAAAAAGAAAGAAGCATATTGAATATTCGTTGTTTCTATTATTTATTTTAATAACATGAGTTCTACTGAATGCAGACATGAGTATTGAAAGATATTTTAATTCAATTAATTGTGTGAAGAAGGATTTAGTAATCTGATGGGTATTGAGTATATGAATGATGTTTGCATATACTATATTGAAAAATAGTATTTACAAAATTTACCATTGAAGATGTGATTGGTTGATTTCAAAACGTAAAAACTCGTAAGAAACAACTATAAAATGTATTATATTATATTTTAGTGACATTGTGATTTTTTAATGACAATGTTTTCTATTTTGTGATCGGACCTGATTTTTGACCGACCCAAAACTATGACTTTTGGGTTCATAGAATCCAATAACTATAAAACACTATCACCACATCAATTAAGTTATGGTTCAAGTGCATACACATACAAATAATAAATGATAGAAGAGAAAGAGAAAGGGGAGGATTATAGCGTACATATTATTATCTAATAATATCAAAAAATGTTAAGAAAGTAACGTATAGATATAAAAATTTTGTTATATAAGTAAGATACTAAAACCTATTATAGAAAAATAAAATACTTATAAAAGTTAAGTGACAAAACTATTGACAAAAAGAAAGTTTCAAAAATTAACTTGAAATATTCCCAAGCTTTAGATAAAGTTATAAGACAGAAGCATTATATATTATATTATATATATAATATTAAAAATCAACTTTTTACGTTATGAACCGAGTGAATTGTTGTTTTTCTCCTTCTGGTTTGTTTATATTTGTTATTTTCATTCAGAAATGTTTTTTTCTAGCATTTGGCTTCTCAAGATTTAAAAAAGTTGTCATTTTCATCCAAAAACATAAATTTTGTAAATGAAATTTTATCAGCAGCACGTAAACATAAATTAAGTTTTTGTTACAAAGCTAGCACTTTTGAAACTTTTGAATGAAAATAACAACTTTTTCAAATTTTAGGGAGACAAATGCAAAAAAAAACTTTTTTGGATAACCATAGTGAGAAATACGCCAATTCACTCATGAACCATACACTTATGGTTTTTATAAATAAACCACACTATGGATGCTAGACTTTTGGTTTTTATAAATTAAACAGAATGAATAACTTTTTATATTTAATTTATATTTATTTATATTTATACACAAATACTTTTCATTCATTAACTTTTTTTCAAGAAATAGGATAGACGTTCCGATGTAATTTTTTTAGAACGGATTTGTATTCAAAATTAAGTATTTTTTTGGTATAATATGTTATAGCGAGTGCAGTTACCCTTACGGTAGGTAACGAACCATGTTGATTATTAGCGAAATGCATCGTTGACGGTATTATTATTATCAGAACCAGTTTCGATGTTAACTATTATGGTTTTAACCAGCCGAGACAATAACAAATACTAACGTCGCATAGTACGGGGAAAATTCACGCCGCATAGTATGGGGAAAATTCATTCCATGTCACATACTACAGGGAAAATTCATTCCGCGTAGGCACACAAGAATAACGACATAGCTCAAGGCGCGTAGCGTCGGGGCGGGGCGGGGGACTAGTTACAAAAAAAGTTTAACCATTAAATAAAAAAAATAAGCAGGGTTGAACAAGAGGTTTTTCTAATTGTGGCTTTCCTCATAAGGGATTTAGGAGTGCGGTGCCACCTAAAAACATATATGCGGGCTCGATTAAAGTAACAACTATTATCCGAAATAAGGTCGTACAATTGTATTTCACAAAAATAGAAAGCAAGTGAAAGTTTAAAAATTAAAACATTATTATTAATTAACCCGATTAACTTGAATCGTTTTCAGGACGTGAGTTGTGTTACTAACCACGGGCTACAAATTATAGGGCAAATTATTGTAAGCATACTTGCACGAATGCATTCATGCATGAGGTTTGCATATGTGAAGATAAGAAAATTTAAACGAGAACCATTTAAATTTTGAGAACTAGAAAACTAATAAAATTAAATTATGCCACTTCACATTTGATCTAATAATATGAAAAATATATTTTTAAGATAAAAAAGAATTAACTTAGCCACTTAGGATAAAAGATCAAAACGTCGACATTAAATAGTTTATTAAGGTTTAACTATATAGATTTGGTTGTATACCAAACTTTAGATTAATTTAATAAAAACAAAAACATAAAAATCATATGTTTACATCACGAAACATGTCAAATGCGAATGATAGATTTATAAACTTTTCTTAGAAAGAAGATTCATTGTTTTTCTCATGTGAGAGGTATCAGCGTCATATTAGCTATTTTTTTTTATTTTTCTGTTTCCCCCAATTTTTTCATTTTGGGGACTGTCGTCCTAGTTTTTCTCAAATTCATATTCCTCGTTTTTTCATTCATAACCTCAACTGGTGAATACTGTTGAATACTCTCTGGTCCGAGATATTTTGGTCATCGGATCCGCAGGGGGGGGAGGGGGGGGGGGTTAATACCACCAAATGCCACGTCACATTTCCGGTTATTTTCCCGTATACACTTAGCTAGCTATTACTGAATTCAAAAACATGTTGGATAAAGGCAGATAGAGGAAAAACTTTGCATTAAATTGTAGCACTTTTATACTTTTTATAATTTTGCCCTAATATATTTTTAACATTCAAAATTTGATCCCTTATACTTTTCATAAATTACACATTTTTTTTTTACGTTTCGATCTAAATTTGTAACATTTTGAATCATTTCAATAGTGGATTCATAGTCAATTTTATTCTTTCTTTGAATCGGTTTTACAACATCAGTTAACACACCACAACATATGTTTGTGGTTCAAAGTTATGTATATCGTATGGCGTCGTTACAATCATTTTTTCAAGGTCATAAGTTTTATTTGACCATCAGTACTATATATTTAAAATATTAGATCATTTTATTTTGTGCTTTAATCAGAAAAATGTGATATACACGTCTATATCGATGTTTGGCATTTTCCAAAATATAAAAGCACTCTACATCTTAAGAAATTGCCCACGAAACTTCTAGGCCATCGCATACAATTGAGTAATGCTACTTTCTCTCTAAGAATCTATGTCATAGCTTATTTCAGTTAATTAACTTTTATAAATATTTATATTGTTGTATACAATGATTTCAATCCTAAATAAGATAACAAACCAATTGTATTAACGGTTTACAGATTAGACTGATCAGATCGGTCAAACTCTATCTAATTAATCGGATGGTTCAAATGAAAATCAGTCTAATTACATACAACCGGACCGGTTCCCGGTGTGACCAGCAGGTCCGATCCGGTTTTCAAACATTGGTTGTACTATTTAATATCATTATTTTTCGCTACATTTTGGTCTTGATACAATGATTTAAGGGGTGTTTGGGAATTGGGATAACTTAGCTTGCACAAACTAAGCAAAAGAACATAACACTCAAAAGCAAGTAGCATATTTAAAAAATTAATAAGCTTAACATATTAACACTTTTTAAAATATAAAATAAAATACTCAACAATATGTGCATAACGTATAAAATACCATTATTTAAGGGATATTTGGGTAATTCTAAACTTTTGTTCAAGGATACTACAGCTAACCATTCAACCAATAAACATCTAAATGAAGAATCGAAAGCAATATATATGGATCAAGCCAGCTTATGAATAAAAAATTAGATTCATGTGTTTACTCGAAACATAATCAATTATACCATTTATTAAAACAAATTGAATGCTACAATGATTTTTTTTTAATGGTTTTGATATTTGACCATTAGTTTGTGAAGGTTAATATTTGGCACTGATACTTTCTTATTATGATATGTGACCTGTCTCTTTATTTCGTGATTTTTCCTTAGATTACTTGCGTTTTGTGTTTGGCGAGCATTCAACTACTCATAAACGTTTGTCATTACACTTCAAACAAAAGTAAACGTTTAAATCAATTTATTTATTTTGTCTTATTTTAATTCAACTTATATGGTTTTTTAGATATAATGCCCAAAGTTTTTCTGGACGAATTTTGTTTTAGATGAGATATAGGTGCAGTTTGTTTTTTCAGAGCTAAAATGTCTGCAGTGTGCGGATCATATTTGCAGACATCTGTATAATAAGAGGTAGATCAAACCTGTGCAGTGTGCACGTGCAAGAAAAAACTGTTTGGTTTTTACCTTTTGCAGTGGATTCGCGATGACTAGGAGGGTGAACGACGGCAAGATGGGGTGTGCGACTACTGTGGGTTTGCGAGGGTTAGGGTTCGCGACGGCTATGGGTTAGCGAGGGTTAGGGTTCCCGAAGGCTGTGGGTTCGCGAGGGCAAGGGGCGCGACTGGACGGTCAGCGGCAAAAGGACGAGGGTGGGGCCGGGTATGGGAGGTGCCGGAAGAAATGGTGGAATGGTTTCACAAAAGGGTTGAGAATATTATGGGTTTGAGAAGAGAATTGAAGTAATATATATATGTCTGCACCAAGAAGACCATCGAATACGTTTTTCTAATGAAATCTTTTCGAATAAACAAATAGTTTGCAGACACTCATGTTTACGCGCGGTCTGCACGGTGCATACACAAGAGGCTTCACAGATCTTTTTGCAGAAAACAAACAACACATTAAACTAATCACCTTTTGGTTGTGTAACTCTCATCTTATATCACTAGGCTCCAACCTCCCGTCCCATTTTACTCTTAAGTATATCATGTAATTTATATACCGGGCGCATCAATTTTAGACCAGTAAGTTGATACAAGTTATTAAAAAAAAATTAATTTAACACATTTAAGGTCTTGTCACCTAAGTTTTAAATAGATCGGCCCGTATTTGGATCATCGTGAGATAAATGCAATGTTACAGTAAATTGATAATGACAAATAACAAAAAGACAAAATTAACATGATCACTTCGGATTTCAAAGAATTTTAATCGATCGATCATTTCATTTTCTCCACTCATATTATTTTCAACTTTAGTTAAATTAAAAAGAAAAAAAACATCTTCTCAAATGCAGGGGCGAAGCATAAGGGGCTCTCTTTTTTTCGTCGGTAGTGTTAAATTTTAGTCCGGTAGTGTAATTTTTGACCCGGTAGTGTAAATTTTTATATAAATATCGAGTTCGCCCCCTGTAAAAAATATTAATTTCGCCCCCGTCCATTTACGATAATGTTCAAGCTCCGCCACTACTCAAATGGTACTGATGTGTTATGACATCTCTCTAGTGAAGATGTTCAATTTGTGTTATGAATAGATTTATGAGTAGTTTCTTTCAAAGAAAATTTTAAATGTCGGTAGGGTGTATCGGTTTACCGTTCAGAAAAATAAAATAGATTTGTAATATTGTATATTAAAATTTTGTGTTCAAGTTATTATTTATCTATTGTATTACATTAACTCATATGAGTATGCCATGTTTTGAATTCGCAATTTAGACACTCTAGCAAGGGAATAAAACATATTATCAATTGTCACAAATTCAAAAAAATTATCTTGAATGTGAAAATTGACCTAAACGTGTGCTTTAAAATCACAAAATAACCATATGTTAGGGTTTTTAGATCTACAGTCACGTCAAAACAAATTCTTACACACACCAGCGTCAAGCGCACACCGTAAAACACACAGATTAACACACATAGATATGATATACAACTTCATAGTCAGGTATGTACTTTCACATAATCTTCATTTTTTTAGTTTTATAGCAATAAATTAACCAGAGATGCAGGCATTTGATTCGATATCATGATCTATATACAAGGCAGACATAATATTACTTTTATAAATACACAAGTATAAAGTAAAATATAAGATTCGAATCTAATTCACACCATTAAAAGACGAACTACATTTTTAGTGATAAGCAAGCATACATCTATTTTGGGCATACAAAATGATATTTTAAGAATATACGAGTATAAAAACTACACGAATCTAAATCACGTATCATTTATTATACAAAGACAAAATACATTTTAGAATACATGATTTTATAAAGAAAATAAGCAGAACACCAAACGCACCAATCACATTCTTTTTCACATAAGTTAGAGTGGTATTAGGTTCAAATAGACTAACACCATATAATTAGATGGTATCTAAGGCAGTACGTAGATGATAAGAAAATTAGTACCGGGTGAAAGAGCATCATTTTTCTTACCTGGCCTCTACTCTTCTAACCACCATCAAATTATATGATATCATCTTATTTAACCACAAAACTACCATAAACCACCATAACTCCATCAACGATAATATTAACGCACTACAACAAATTAGTCTTTTTGCGACTAATTTTTTTCACTTTTAGCGACGAAATATAGTCTCTAAAACCTATTGCGACGAAATTTAGTCTCCATTGTGTCGTCGCCATTTCTCCGTCGTATTAGACCAATATTTTCGTCGCTATAAGTTTCATCGCAATAGTTGGAGCTTTAGCGACGAATTGTCGTGGTAATAATGTTGCGGTTAAATATATTATCTTAATTAAAAAATAATCTTTAAATAAGGAAAAATATTACCTAATGCGACTAAATATGGTCTCTATAGGTCCCAACTATAGCGACGAAATTTAGTCTCAATAGATCTTATTTTACTTTTAAATTTTTTCAGATTATAAAAATAAATAAATCTATAAAATCCGGAAATACAAAAGCCATAACCTGTCAAACAAACTCCATTCAATTTTAATATAATTAAACGCAGAAACTTAAATATCACCATATCATTCAAATACAATTATCCGAATAAAAACAAACAAACTAATCATATTGATCATCTTGATCTTCTTCTTTATTAGGTTGACGGGACGAGTCTTGAAACTGCGTTTTGGTTAACAATAAACTTTAATAAACTTAATACGTCCAACTTTTGGTTTAAACTGGTTAAAACAACCCAAACTCACGGCTCTTTACTTGGCTTCTTCATCCCAAAAAAAAAACCCAACCACCCTAATAACTAAGTCATTTATGTTAGTAGTAATAGTAAAAGGTAATAGATTCTTTAAAACGACACAAGTTCAAATCCAGTTACTAACGAGGTATTGTTTGTTATAAATAAATAAATCTATAAAACTCTAATAAACCAAAATGTCTTAAGCCACATGTTCATTTTTTAGAGTATCATTTTGACACATGGCAGCTTCTAAATAAAAACAAGGGTTCAATTCCCGCTCATTTTGAAAAAATTAAAAAACACGCGGATCCTATATACCCATGGGCTTAACCCGGATTTATCCAATACTTCACCAAAACCCTAGAGCCACATTCACTCCATCTCCCTTTTCTCTTCCAACTACAATTCTGCAGATTCATACACTTCATCGCCATTATCGACGATCTTTCTTCCGAATTTGATATACCAAGGTTAGATTCTTTACAATACTTACAAAATCTTCACGCCATTATCGACGATCTTTCTTCCGAATTTGAAAACCCTAATAACACCATCTAACTAGATATTATCCTGGGTAAACGAACGAAACATCAAAAACTTTCAATCTTCTTCCTAAATCAGAGTTAACTAGAACTCTGAATCAACATCGACTCTGTTCATTTTCATTATCTTTCTTTTTGATGCTGAAGTTTGATTTCGTTTGATTTTCTACATCTTTTTCTTGATGTTCTATAAATCTATTTTTAATTTCTTAAAAACATTAACATTGTTGTTATAATCTTACACTAATTTGGTTTTATGCAAAAAAAACTAGATCTACAGACTAATTCAAGGCTACCTGCTTCAACGGGGAATAAATCATTGGTAAGTTTAATCCTAACTTATTTCAATCATGATCTCTATTTTTTATTATCAATATCTCAATCTTTCGATTCTCTTTCAAGTTGTGGATTTGGGGGTAATTTTTTTGGATTTTGTTTAATATCATCGTAATGATGCAGCAGAGATTGTGTTTGATTATGAACAAGATATCATAGAAGCAGTAGTAATCATCTTTTTCAATGTTTGATTATTAACATAAATAATATACACTGACAATGTGACATGATTCCATGCATTTTCTGTTGGTTTGGTTTCTTTTGGGACGGTGTGAGCATATTTGAAAGTAACAACAATTGTTTTAATGTGCTGAATATGACTATATCTTATGTGGTTTGTTTTAGTTTTAAGGCCTTTGATAGTAATTCTAATTGTTTTTTTCTTTTTACTTCATCTGCATCCTTAAATTCTAGGGTTTTTTTATTCATATATGGGATCCATGTAGCTTCTTTCTTCCTTAAGGAGAAGATCTATACTGCTCATTTGGCTCTGGCTAATGTCATCCCTGCACAATTGTAATCTTTCCATCTTTGCCGTTTCATTTCTATTGCAATATTGATTTCGATTTTTACTTTGATTTTGGTTTTAAATTTGTTCATTAAATATGTTATTTTAATGGAGTATCCATGGGCACCAGATGCACATATCTTGAAGATGACATCAAAAGTAGCTTTTGAAAGTGATGATTACCTTAATCAGTTTACAATGGATATTTCTGTTTTTTTATTTATCATTTTTAGGGTTCTTAGACTTTTGAATTTATTTATCCAGTTGGGTGGGATGAGCTTTGTTTAAATTGGACTGTTACATTGTCGAGTTGTTACATTTCTTAATAAGGTAACAATAGATTTTTTTGTTTGTTTATGTTTTTTAGGGTTCTTAGGTGTTTAAATTTATTTGTCCCTCTAGGTAGGAATATAGGATGAGCTTTTGTTCAAAACTTCATACTGGATCATTATTTCTCACATATTGTTATTGAATTAGGACTTATACGATTGACTTATTTATTTACGGTTATAGTTTAAACTTTGATCAAAATGCATTCATAGCTAAATCTTTTTTTATGTATAAAGCTACTTCCATTATCATAAGAGAGTGCAAAGACGCTAGATTTTTTATTAATAGTTATGAAAGTTTTAATATCATTTCAGTCTTTAAAAATACAAACTATCAAAAGTGTCAAATTCTATATTAACAACTAAGATGATTTTATCTTCAAGGGGTTTAAAAAACCAAAGTTTTCCTTTTTTATGTTTTTATATATGCTCTTTGAGACTCCTGTTAATATTAGTTACTAAAGCTTCTAATTTATAGTTGCTTACACTTTTGCAGTCAAGACTTCAAGCAAATAAGAAATCAATACTATCAATATATTGACATAATCAGACATCTAAAGTTTCTCTATTATGTTTTAGTAAATGCATTCTAAATCTAAGTTCAATTAGTGCAGGTTACTCGCACATGGTTGACATGTGATCTAGAATCATTTGGATTGAAGGTACTGACTATTAACTTGATGCATTCTAGACTAATTTAATTTGCTTGATTGCGTGTACATCATGTGTATAGTATGTAGTTTATGTCATCTAATGGTATTAATTGATGCTCATTCTTATGTTGTGCAATACTTACATAGATGTTCTTATTCTTTTGCACATTGAGAATCATGTTAATAAAATAAATTGCATTTTTGTGTGTTTTTGTTTTATGAAGTGGGCATTAATTTGAATGTTGCAATTGGATACCTGAGATAACAAATGTGTAGCATGCTTACTTTTTTCTTTTTTTTTCAAATAAAACCTAAATGTGCATTTAATCATTTTATTTAAGGAATTTTTAATATGTTGAATGAAATGAGCCAGTTGCCTACAAATTTGGTTTTAGGTATGTTTGTATGCTTGGCTTCTTCAAATCCATTTTTATGTTGCAGTAAAAGTCAACTAAACTGATACAAATGTTTCAGATATGTTTTATACTTGGCTTCTTCAAATCCACTCTTACTTTGAAATTAAAGAAATGAAGATGAGGTTGACATATGGTTATTTGAAACCAGTGGGACCTCTACCTATGGCAATGCTATTTGACCAAAAGAGGGAATGATAAGGAATGGTAAAGATGATAAGCATCATGTTGAATCACTAGAGTTGATTAACAAACCTTGAAGACTGCTAACTCACAAGTTAAGGATCTTGCCTGTTGTTCTGGACCCATATAGGTACATATCTTTCTTTTATCTTTGTTAAATGTTCCAGATTCATGACCATTTGGTAGTAGCTAGAAATCAGTAAATCATATGCTAACTAGGGAATTTTAATGAATCTACAAGTCCTTTAAATTCTAGATATTCTTTAGATTTGATTAGAATGCTTTAATGAAAAGGTTTAATTGTTAGTGCTTAGTATGTTGAATTCATTTTATATGAAAGAAGTACGGTGTACTTATTTAGTTATATAACTATTGTCTTAACTATATGTAAGGTGTCAATATTTAAAGTTACGTAACTATACTATTGTCTATGACTGACTACATTCTTAATTTTTGACTTATGCTACATCTTATCAATTCATTACAAGTAAATAGCTATTTTTTCATATTGTAAAAAAAATATGCAAACCTAAATGCTAAATTCGATTATCCAACTACACCCGGATTGACCAATTAAGTGCATTGTTGACAACTTTATTATTGGCAGGTGAAATATTGTTCGCAAGCTGCACACCTTCAAATGGAGCTGCATCATGCCGCTTTTTTTTATAGTTTATTATTAACACTTACTAAATTATAAGATTTTAATTATATCATATCTTAAGATATATATTGTAATTTTTAATCTTCATTACTTATTGTTTATATTTTTATAAAAATTTTTTATTTCTTAATATACCAATGATTGATAACATTTAACATACAATTTTTTTTATAAACTAATGATTTTAACAAATTAAATTTATTCCACCCATGTAATACATGGGCTCTAACCTAGTAAATAAATAAAAGAAGAAGAAGAAGAAAAAAGTATATACTTTATAGTTTATAGTAAGCTGATGTCAAATCAAGGGGCATTTAAGTACGGGACCGTAAAGAAGAAAACTCCAACACGGAACAACCTTATTGTCAAGTAGCGGTGTTTCGCCTGAGAAATATTATGCCATCCTGGCGACAGATAAATTTCCGAAAACGATGTCGTACTCAACTCCGTCGGTCCATGCATTTTCCGGTGGTCCCGACCACCTCCGTCACTGCTTCCGGCACCAATTCCTCCACCTCTAACTCTCTCTATAAATCTCTTCATCCTGATGAATCATATCAATTCAACGTACGTACAATTGCATACATATATATCTCATAATGTCCGAAATCCTGCACATCTTCCACCAGCCTCCACCATCGCACCACCAAATGCATTCTGATCACATTCAACGACATCTAGCAGATGTTGATTCTCGATTTAACAGCTCGTTTGAATCTGATTTTGGAAGATTTGAGGAAACTGATCTTTTCCAGTGCTCTGAGTTCGACGGAACTGGTGTTTTCAACGGCTTATCAGGTTCGTCGGTTGATGAATTGTCGAAGGTGACTGCAGTCACTGAGAAGAATCAGACCACGAGGAAGAGAAAACTTGAGGTTTGTTACGGGAATATTGGATATTAAAAGCTCACATTTACCATTACACTCGTATAAGATACTTGTAATTCGACACTAAAACTGATTTACATCAACTCGTTATAAACGAAGCTTGAATATTAACTTTGTCATTACATGTAAGTATGTAATCCTACACTCTAAACTCACATTTACATGATATTTATGTTTTATATTTGGATCGTTGCTATATAATTTCTTTTATAAATTTATATATTCCAGATTCATGTAATCACGTCTAAAGTGAATCACGTGACAAAATTTTTTTTATGTAAGAACATTTGCAATCCTTCCTTCATCTCCATCTTTATAATAAAACTAAAAATTACTATTTATTCTTTTTACTTCTCAATTAAATAATATTATTTTATACATTTATTATTACATTTTCTTTATTAATCACTCACAACCACTTTTAAAACTATTAAAAAATTTATGGGGGTTATACCGTGTTTTTCTATATTTTGAGAAACACGGTACAACCCACATAAATTCTTCATCTTCTTCACTCACAAACACTCATAACTATCCCCTATAATATAAGACAACCACTTACATAAAAATGAGAAACATTCTCTAATAAAATATAAGTTTGGTCCCCTTATAAACATCTGCTGCAAAAAATTGGTGTAACTTATGCTGTCGTACAATTTTGTAGCTGTTGTTTATGACGACTTCTTATAATTATTAAAATAAGATGTGGCAAAACATAAACTTATCAAGTTATCATTGTATCTTTACTTGGTGTATTTAGATAAAAGAATTATTAATCAAATAACTTGAGCTCAAAAGAACATATTAGACAAAGAATATAAATGAATATTTATTAAACATTATTTTAATATATTATTCAATCAATCATCAAAAACACATGATTAATTCAACAGAACAAGTAAACAAACTTAAATGGTCGAATACATCCATTGTAAATTATACGTAGGATATAAGAAAAATGAGATAAGAACAAATAATTCTCTATCATAGGATGATAAAGAGACTGTTTAACAAATGATAATAAGAAACAATGCGATAGAAAATTAAGAGATTACAAATGACTAATTATACTAAACATATGATTAGTCCACTTGTATCTTTCTACAACCATTGCATGTTTATCCACTTCATCCACATGGTTTTTAAATAGAGTATTAATTAGTAGTGTATGTGTTTGCCTGAATGGATATTCTTGTGTTTTGTGAACACCTTGATATTTAGCCACATCTTTGGGTCCTTTTTGTTGTTTTCCTTTTTATTTGGTATCTAGTCTAATGTTGTAGAAATGGACTCCATAAGCAGATTGCTGATTGTGATTCGGGGCTAATCGGATCACCCAAAGCTAGGAAAACCATTCTTAATGGAAATTCAAAGCCTGAGATGGAACAAAAGCCTGATTATGTTCATGTGAGGGCTCGTCGTGGGCAAGCAACTGATAGCCATAGTTTAGCTGAAAGAGTGAGTTACCAAAGCTTTGTTTTTTATTTAGTTTACGCTTTAATGATGTGAATAACTGTATCCTAAATAATCGACTATCAAGCATCCATGGGTAAAACTTAAAAGCACCCCTAAATGTATAAAAGTTTTTGATCATATAATTTTGTGATATGATAGGCAAGAAGGGACAAAATTAAAAGGAAAATGCAAATTTTGCAAGATTTGGTTCCAGGGTGTAATAAAATTACTAGCAAGGCTGCAATTCTTGATGAAATCATTACTTATGTTCAAAGCCTTCAAAGGGATGTTGAGGTAAAGTTTTTATTTTTATTTTAGTTATTATTTTTGGGTTGTTTTTATAAAAAACTAGCAGCTGATTTACGTAACATTTTCAGTTTCTAACCATGAAACTTGCTGCTTCAGCTTCATGTGTAGACTTCAATGTGGACAACTTATTTCCTACAGAGGTAAACATCATCATCTTAAATCATCATAAAATAACAAACACATGTTTACACTATTAAAAACCATCTTATGTATCATGCTAAAAAATATAATGTATGTTTTCAGCAGTAGCAGTTGCAGCAAAACTAGCAGCATATACAACTTTCCTAGTGGTTGCGAACCTAAATTACCAGCGTTATGGTTCAAACAAAATGATAGCTAGCAGTACGGAGCATTCATCGTAGGTTGTTAAACGATCATTCTTGATAATCATAGGAATTATTGGTAAAAGGATCAGAGACCCTGTTGTTTTTTGTCCAGGTTCCGACCTTAGGAGATTTGTTTAGTTGCAATAGTCAGTGTTTATTTAGGTTTTTGATATATAATGTTTATTATTTAATCTTTCTTATGGTGAATAAAAACATTGTTAAGTGTGTTGTTGCAATACTTTTTTTTGTCTATGTGGATTTTATTGGGTGTTAATTCCAAGATCACTTATTTGACCAAAGTAGAATCTGAATCTTTGTCTAAAATTATAATCATGTTGATTTAAGGAATTGGTTTTACAAGATATAGATATTGATACACATGTTTACCAATTTGCCCAAACTGTAAATTCACTTTCTTTTGCTCAAATTATGAGAAAAATCAAGAGAAGCAATTAGCTAAAATTTCTTATGATGTTGATCATGAATGAGAATACAATGACAATGTTGCATTGTAAATGTACGCTAGTAGTCTAGGAGATATTTGCTTTGTATAACCCTGGGTTTTAACGGCTATGATATGCTTAAATATAGGATAAATGATAAATTCATGAAACATTAATCAGGTTTCAATAAACAAAAGCCGCTCATAAATTCGTTTAGCTATAAAAGTCACTTAAATTTCATTTCTTGTTTCATTCTTATGTTTTTTTTATTTAGATGACTTAAATAGAATATATATGAAAACTTACTATTTAGTGTTTATTTTTCAAGTTAATATAAATAAAAAAATTATGAAACTTGTTACCATTTATGAAAATTTTCTTTCATAATTACTTTTTCCTCATAATAATTTAGTAAAGTGTTATGTAATTAACTTCATCGTAAATACTAAAATAATCAATATAACAGTTTAAAACCTCAAAATCTTACCTGCTTCGATGAGACGACCAATGTTAACATCTAGATCTAGAATTTATGACTTCAGTATTATCTGAACAACAAAATTTTTTACTAACACTTAATTTTACCAAATTTGCAATTGCAAAATTTTAAATATCACATTATTTTTACGGGTTGCAAAAAGACTATACCACTACAATACTAGATCATAAATCATTTATAACTTTAGTTACAAAAGTTGAAAGTAAAATTTGAATTTGTTAAGTATTCATTTGAAAAAACTAGGCCAGGACAAACATAACGGAAAAAGACCCGAACAGACCATGAATGTTAACATGAATTAGGTCGGGTTTGGAACAACGAGTTATCTCATGGTGTGTTTACCCCTTTTTATATGTAAGGTTATTCAAAAAAAGGATTGACAATATGCAAGAAGAAAGAAACAACATGACTACGTGTATTACCAGTGATCGAGAAGATTCAAGGAAAACTAATGAATAGTTAAGATAAAATACTAAAGCCAATATAGTTTATACCAAAAATATGGTAAACAACAATATGTATATTGAACCTAACCAAAAGATAATGATAAGCTAAAATAAAAAATAAATTAAACAAAAGATAATTAAAGAAATAAATATTATTTAAACTCTAAACTATCTTCAATCTGGATTCCATTCTGTTACGGGTTTATCACATGGGTCATCGTTGCATCACAAAGATGAATAAACAACTGAATCATAAAACGCATCTACGAGAAAACAATCTAAGAATAAAATAAATAAGTTGTATTAATTGTTGAACATAAAACACACACACAAGCTGGCTACAAAATAGGCTATGTACCGCACCTGAAATGGGGTGTTGGCACACTTGACCATCCACCAAAAGAAAACACATTTCTAGCTAATCCAAGTGTATATTCCAATATCATAAAGCCAAACAAATGATATGTAGAGACTGCGTGATTTGATCAAACAACCATGAATTGTGCTACACCATTGCAACTATACATTGATGACCACGATCGAGTTGTCGTGGTTGGATAAAAAACAAGTTAATTTGCCTATAATGAGTACGGATAAGTAATAGTCGTCTCCATATGAAATTGGTGGAAAGTGTAACGCTTTGTAATCAAGATATTGTCACGCAAAAATAAAATAATACGAAAGAAAAAAAAATATTTTTGGACTTTATTTTGAAGTGTAAGTTAAATTAAACGGAAACAATTAAGAAAGAAATTATTTTAATTAAGGGTTTTAAATTTATGAGAAAAAAACAAATACTTTCAAGATTCAAGTTCAAAGATGCACACTTTAGTTTCATAAGAATTGATTAGGAGTCATATAGACATGATTTTATGAAATCATTCTATTAAAGTGATAATTATGAAACAACCTTTTAAGACTTGCTGGTTCACTTGATTACCAACTCATCTATGAAAAGAATTCACACACAAAACAAACTCATGATTATTTTTTTGTGTCAAAAGAACATAACCCAAAATATCAATTCAACGGAACCCTAGTGTTTCACTTACAAGAACTCTCATCCTTAAAGTGATTACGAACGAGTTAACCGTGCACCAACATGATTGGATATTTAGTAGTTGATTGAATGTTGTTATAGCTTGAATCGGGTGAATTCGTGGTGAAAAACACACTTGAAATCGCCTCAAAATCATAGGTGGGAAGTTAGGTTTGAAACCCTAGAGTTATACTTAAATAATGCTCAAGACCCCAAAAAATTCGACGTTGGCTGAAGACCAACGCATAGTGCTCATGGGTAGGGGGTTTCTCGGATATTCAAAAAATTTTGGATAGCAGATTTCACTATCCAAATATGAAATTTTGGATTTAGATACGGATATCCAAATTCCAGAAAAATGTATTATTTAATAAATTTTATAAAAATTTAATAATTTTTATTGAAAAAGTTTTCAGGGATCTGAAGTTTTTATAAAAAAATATCTGAAAGTTCTAATTAATATTTACTATTTTATAATTTTATAAAAATATTTCAGATAATTCGGATATTCGAAAATTCTCAAAATCACAATCCGTATCTGAAATTCGGATATTTTTGAAAAACTCCACTCACCGGGGGGGGGGGGGGGGGGATTACAAAAGGTCAATAAAAGTGCCTATTACTAAAATATTACTCTAGCAAATATTCTCCTATAAATTGATTTTAACCATTGGTTAAAAAGATGAATAATTGATATTATTTATGTCATTTTTAAGTTTTAAAACATTTTGTATATGTATGTGAACTTTCCCTTATGTTAGATGCGATGGTGTGGTTTGGTTGGTCATGTAATTTCAAGATATATTTACTTGTCCACAACAATTTTGAAAGTTCAACAACACTTCTCGGTTATTATTTTGCAAATTCCAAAATTCATTAACTTACACTTATACAAAAGATACATTAAATATTACTCAAACTCACGGTCACATTAATACAAAGATATACAGATAACTTATTCCTTTTGCTTCACGATAAATTATCTAATTAGCTCAACAAGAGATCGAGTTGGCCTTCTGTACCTCTCTTCTCCGATCGTTTCTTCATCCTCACAATATCATCTTTCCCAAATAAACAAACTTATAAACACAAACACATAATCAGATTCATTATTTTATTCTTTTCTAAACCTTCAAACCTCTCATCTACACATATTTGACTTCCAAGTTTTCATTTACATCTAACTTACTTCAATCTCCTTCACCTAATTAACACATTTCTACACATATAAATAGATGCAATTGTCTTTCTGTATGCATATCTCCTTTTAACTTCATATTTCTGGCTTCATTTATCGGAGAAAATGGCGTCTAAGGGTCGGCAAACTGTACTATGCTTGCTTTTACTGGTTTTTGGGCTTGTGCCATTGGTTTCTCTTCGGGCGGAAGCCGCCATCAAGAAGTATCAGTTTGATGTGAGTCAGCTGTAAAGATTACCACTAGTTTAAGCTTTTTTCACATGTGAAATGATGGCTTTTATGTCCGTTTATGATTAATGAATAGGTGCAAGTGAGTAATGTGAGCCGTTTGTGCCACGCGAAGCCCATTGTGACCGTAAATGGAAGGTTTCCGGGCCCTACCATTTACGCTCGAGAAGGCGATAGAGTCATCATCAACGTTTCAAATCACGCACAATACAACATGTCAATTCATTGGTACATTTTGTAACGTTTCATATAAATTTATATTGTGTACATTTTTTTAACTATTCATGTTTTAAATGATGCACATATTTTATTTATATCCTCTCGTTGTATAGGCACGGGTTGAAACAATATGCTAATGGGTGGGCAGATGGACCAGCATACATAACACAATGTCCAATAAAAACAGGAAGTAGCTATGTTTATGACTTTAATGTTACGGGACAAAGAGGTACGTTATGGTGGCATGCTCATATCCTCTGGCTACGAGCCACGGTTTATGGTGCGATTGTCATTTTGCCTAAACAAGGAACCCCATACCCGTTCCCAAAGCCCGACGGCGAACATGTCTTGGTGTTTGGTAAATTAAACAATCACTTGAGTGTATATATGTTGACCTAGAGTATGTATTGAGCCTTTTTTTAGTTTTAACACTTGTGTATGTATATGATTTAGGGGAATGGTGGCATGGTGATGTGGAAGAGATTGTGAAGCAGGGGAATGCCATGGGTTTACCACCTAACATGTCTGATGCCCACACCATCAATGGCAAACCCGGCCCGCTCTTTCCATGCTCCGAAAAACGTAAGACAAGCGTCGTCGTAATTGTAGGGTATTCATAATCCGCTAAAGCTGGTTAAACTGTCTAACTAAAGCAAATTGGTCGGTTTAAAACATACACGATCGGTTTTGACGGTTTAACGTTTGGAATTTGAAACCAACTGAGTAAACCGCGAACCGATCATTTAACATTTGTTATTTTTTTTAAATTTATGTTAAGAATATGAAATAATATGTATTACATCTTTAATATTTTTAAAAAATAGTTATAGAATTATGTTTTTTAGAATATAAAAGAAAATAAGTTTAAACGTCATAAAGTGAGACGCTAGTACCAGTCTGGCCGTTTTTTTACTTTTACAAAACTATAGTTAGCAGTTCGGTCTAAACTTGGTTTTAAAGACCGTGTTTCTGTATTTTAGATACATTTGCGATGGAAGTCGAGCAAGGGAAGAAATACCTTCTAAGGATCGTCAATGCCGCCCTCAACGACGAGCTCTTTTTCGCAATCGCAGGCCACAACATGACGGTGGTCGAGATAGACGCTGTCTACACCAAACCCTTCACCACCTCCGCCATACTAATCGCCCCGGGCCAAACAACAAACGTGTTAGTCTACGCCAACAGCGCCCCAGGGCGGTACTTCATGGCGGTCCGCCCGTTCCAAGACGTTCCGATCCCCGTCGACAACAAGACCGCCACCGCAATCCTCCAATACAAAGGCGTTCCCAATAATATCATCCCATCACTCCCTCAACTCCCATCACCAAACGACACCGCTTTCGCGTTAAGCTACAACGATAAGCTTCGAAGCCTCAACACTCGTAACTATCCAGCCAACGTCCCGTTGAAAGTTGATCGTAATCTTTTCTTCACTGTTGGATTAGGGAAGAGCGTGTGTCCGACGTGTGTAAACGGAACCCGACTTTCGGCTTCGTTAAACAACATTACGTTTGTGATGCCGGAAACCGCACTTCTTCAAGCGCATTACTCGAACATGAAGGGGGTGTTTACCGCGGATTTCCCCGATAAACCACCTAAAGCTTTTAACTACACTGGTGCACCGTTAACGGCTAACCTTTTCACTACACACGGGACCAGACTGAGCAGGATCTCATTCAATTCGACCGTGGAGCTTGTGATACAAGACACTAATTTATTGAGCGTTGAGTCGCACCCGTTTCACCTTCACGGGTACAACTTTTTTGTGGTCGGAACGGGTGTGGGGAATTTTGATCCGGCTAAGGATCCAGCCAAGTATAACTTGGTGGATCCACCGGAGAGGAACACCGTTGGTGTTCCTACGGGTGGGTGGGCGGCGATCCGTTTTAGAGCGGATAACCCAGGTGTTTGGTTTTTTCATTGTCATTTGGAGTTGCATACGGGGTGGGGGTTGAAGACCGCGTTTGTGGTGGAAGATGGGCCGGGGAAAGATCAGGTTGTCCGTCCCCCGCCTAAGGATCTTCCACCGTGCTAATCGCGTATACGACACATATGATTTATGTCGGAAATAAGTGTAAATTTGTGAGTGTTCAACCATTGTTATTTGTAAACAGGTCAACTGTTATTCATCAAGTGTATGATTTATTATTATTCTTTTATGCAAGTATGTGAAGTTTATGCAATTATTTGGCCGTATTTAATTATGTTTTATTGCAAGTATGTTAGAGATATAGCTACTAACCTAACTACTGTTTCAGGTTCACCACATCATCTTCGAAAACATGACATCATTTACGGGTGTCAAGATAAATACCAAAAATTTTATTGATAATTATCCATTACAAGTGTATGTGACGCGAGTTTAAATGCTTACAGTGCATTAACATGGTATTTAGTAGCATTACCAATCAAAAAGAAAACGCCAATTAACTAGACCATCTACAAACAGAGCACTAGATGGTTTTCCCTTCTCGGTTCTCGCTCTCTTCTCTCAAACACCTTGTCTGACACCTTCGTCCTCAAAAGGCCTTTCTCTTTCTTCTTTTCCCCACATCCACAATCACGTATTTTCACTCATCCCTCTCTCCTTCTCACGACCTCAAGGACTTCCTTTACAACCACCTGTTGGAGATGGTCTTGAACTTTTGAAACCAACAAAAAAGTTAGAGTGTAATGGGGTGGAAATATTTATCCGCCATAGCTTGTTAACATATTTATAGTCATAATTTGACGCTACTCTCTATATGCTTTTTGTTATGATAATAGGATGACGGTTAGGATATAGAATTATGAAAATAGCAAGGTTTTAAATGCCAGGCCTGACTGGTGGATCTAACGAAGGACATCCACCAAATCGGTTAGTCTTGCGACGTTTGGGCAGCCTTCGGTTAAAATTAACAATCTAGTTTTCTACTTTATGTTAAGTTATATGTCATGTTTTTATTATATGTTATTGAAATCTATTAAATCACGTTAGGTTTGTAGTAGTGGCATATGCCTTGATTCTCGTTGATTATATTCCTTCTCAATCCAACGGTTCAACAAGTGCTCAAAAAGGGTCAATGCGTCCACTCTACGATCCTTCTAAATCTCTCTTTTTATTCTTTCTTTCGTTTTCTCCAGAAACTACTGCTTTCGCTGTTGATCTGTAAGTTCATTTCTCCAATTGGTGTTATTTGATCACCGATTCACTGTTTCAGTAGGTTTTTCTGGTAACATTTGACTTCGTAATTTGGTTTTCGTTTCATTTCATTCTGTTGTGAACTTGTGATCGCTTGTTAGGGTTTGATGTTGATTCTTCTCCAATTTTGTTAATTGATCGTTTGGGCTTAATTCTTATCAAATTAATCGAATTCTCAAATGTTGAAGGTAAACATGGCTAACCATGAGGTTCAAGGTCAAGGTCAAGGTCAAAGTCAAGGTCATGGTCAAGGAGGTAATCGTGTCGCCCTTAATGAAAGGATTCTCAGCTCTATGTCACGAAGATCTGTTGCTGCTCATCCTTGGCATGACCTTGAAATTGGTAAAATCACCTTCTTCCTCATGATGTATTATTATAGATTTCATGCATTAGATGTGCATAATACCAGCTTAGTATTATTAATTAATAACAAATTGTGAGTTTGAGTGTTCAAAAAGATAAATTCTAAGTATAGTGACTGTAAATGTTCATATGGATCCGTTTTTTATATGAAAGATGTGTAGATAACTAGTTCTAGATGATCATCACTTTGTTTCTAAAGATTTGTTTGATTGTGATATATGCAGGGCCTGGTGCACCTCAAGTTTTCAACTGTGTATGTTTTTCAACATATTTTGCACATGGGTGTTCTTGAAAATTAAAGTGAGCTTCTTGTAAATCTTGAAGTTTTACTTGATGGATGTAATTCTGTTGCAGGTGGTTGAAATTGGAAAAGGTAGCAAAGTAAAGTATGAACTTGACAAGGCAAGTGGCCTGATCAAGGTAAACTTCTTGTTAGTCGCTTCTTTTTATCAAATGTCTAATAACATGAATAACTTGGAACTGCTACAAATGTTGGTGTGTTGTTGATTAATAAAATATTGAAAATTAGGTTGATCGGGTTCTGTACTCATCAGTGGTTTACCCACACAACTACGGGTTCATCCCAAGAACCATTTGTGAAGACAGCGATCCCATGGATGTGTTGGTGTTGATGCAGGTACTCCTATAATATGATATGATATCATCAAACTAAACTCTAACTCAATTTACTACGACTGATACGTATAATGTGGATTCTAAATTTTCCCCTGCACAGGAACCTGTATTGCCTGGCACCTTCCTTCGTGCACGTGCAATTGGATTAATGCCTATGATTGATCAGGTAAATTACATTTAAGCAGCCTTAGTTAACTTCATCTTAAATTCAAGTTAATCATTGGAATATGTTTTTACAGGGTGAAGCAGATGACAAAATCATAGCAGTGTGTGCAGATGACCCAGAATTCCGCCACTACACCGACATTAAAGAACTCCCTCCACATCGTCTTGCTGAGATTCGGCGTTTCTTTGAGGACTGTATCCATACATTTGTGTGAAAAGTAGCAGTATACATCTACCCTATTTGTTAATCTTATCTTATTTTGCCATACCTTAACTTGATGCATTCAGACAAGAAGAATGAGAACAAATCAGTCAAAGTCAACGACTTCCTCCCTGCTGATGATGCGGTCAAAGCTATAGAGTATTCCATGTGAGTAGTAGTAACACACACGCGCGCACCTACAGAGAATCTTGCATTTCTTTTTGTGTTCGTTTCTTGCATGCGTGGATCTGATCTAACATGAATATTTGTGATGGCAGGGATCTGTATGCGTCATACATTGTTGAAAGCTTAAGGCAGTGATTTGGGTTGTTGGTGCAGAAGCCAGTAATAACAACCCGAATTCAATCCAAACCACAAATTAAAGATTTTAACAATGGCATATGATTATATTTGGCAAACTTTTATGGTTTATATAGTTTATATATCGTGTCGTCTTTAAATAAAGTGATCATAAAAAAGAAAATGTTCAATGCAGTTTATGTAAACACCACTTGTATCATAAAAGCATCCCTTGAGGCACTGTTACAATGTTCTGTTATTGATTTGATATAATAGAAAACACATCATCTTCACTTAACAACAAACATAATACTTTAGTTCCAATCGGCTTGTAAATTTCACCCGCCTTCTTTGAGTTTCAGTTTCCACTCCTGACCATTAACAAGATCATCGATAGCAGATGTGATCAAGCCCTTCTTGGCATCCTTCGTCGAGTATGGAAGCAATCCTTTCTCTCTGCAGCTATCGATGGCTCCTTTGAACATATCCTCCAAATTGTACTTAAACTCAAACCCCATGTCGGTCAACTTCTTCGATGAAAAAGAAACTGTTGGTATATCCTCAGCTATCCCCACAAACCTACCAAATCGTATAAATCATCACATCAACACACCAGCAACAGCAACAATAACATCATGAAAGATAAACACAAAAAGTTAGATTCTAACCGAGTTGGAACATGATACTCGGGCCATTTCTCTTTGATCATTTTTGCCAACTGATGAATGGTGGCATCATGCGAAGAACATATGTATCTCCCTTTGGCTTTAGGGTTTTCATAGAGGAATATATGAGCCTCACAAAGATCATCCAAATGCACATATTGACATTGCTTTATAATGGAATAATGTGATTCCGCTCCTGTTTTAATGTAGAACACACACGTTTAAGAGTTAGAAAGTGTGATATTTTGTACTCTGTGTGTATGCTACATACCGTTGATCAAAGAAAGCGCGGTGATTAGGCTTGGTGGGAATGAGGGAGTGATGAATGGACCAACTACTAGTGTTGGTATGATGCTAACGAAATCAATGTTGTTTTCCTTTGTTGCTTTCCATGCTGCTCTTTCTGCTAATGTTTTTGACACAAAATACATCTGTTTTTGCCAAAAATGATCAACGATTAACCAGATAGCTATCTAAAACAAGTAATTGTAGCTAAACAATGACATAAACCAGTCATGCATCTGTTTTGAACTTGATTGTATATTTGTCATTTTTTGGACTAAGATTGTACAAATTAAGAATATTTTTCCAAATAACATTTGGTATAAACATAGAGTCCAAATTTGTATTTTCCTATATGCGCGCAAAGATCTGACACTACACACTTTAACACGACATTCCTGGATTTGGGTTTAATATGAACTAATTTGGGTTAGTTTTGGGCCGAACCCATGAACTCGTTAGCAATATCAAAAAAAGGTTGTGTTTTGGTTGACCTGACATGTTAACTCATTTTACTTGTTTATTTAAAAAAAATCAAAAATATGATTTATGTCATAACTTATAAATATTGGTCATTTTATGCCAATATTTAAGAGATAAAAGACATAATTATTCTCTATATTTGTACATGTGCTTGTAGATTTATTATTTTAGAGTATTAATATGCAAAAGTAAAATAAAATAAAATTCTAGATTAAACAAGACATGTTCATGTCAACAAGTAAAATTCATGTGTTGTTCGAGCATATGTGTTTTGAAACGATCTTTAGGTTAGTGTTAAATCCTGGTTCAACCTAAAAACGTCAAGCAACTAGTATAAACATGTAGCAAAACAATGAGACGAACCCAAGCAGTCATCTTTTTGGAGTAGATGAAGTCCAAATCGCTCCAATGCGACTCGTCATAGACCCCTAGTTGTTTCTCTTGTACGTTTACAGTTCCAGCAGAGGAGGTGAACACCAGTTTCTTGACTGTCTTAGCTTTGGCACATGATCTTGTGATGCTTAGTATTCCTTCTATCGTCGGTTTTATTATCTCATTCTGTAATATATTTTCATCATGTATATCTGATAACATAACTTAAATGACGACATACAAAATTCGGAAAAAAAAGAGCAAGTGTACCTCAGGGTCCTTGGATTCAAAGTCCATAGGGGTGGCTACATGAAAGACCCCATGACAACCTTTAATGGCTTCATCAAAGCTTCCTTCTTGTGTTAAATCTGCCTTCCATAATGTCAAGTTTGTTGCTGCTTTAGGCAGTTCCTTCAAATGTTTAACCTTCTTCATGTCACCTGTTATATTGTTTAGTTTCAACCACAATTCTCGTTGAGTACTTTTGAACCATTTTCATTTGAATTGGTCAATTATGTTTTGGACTAGTTGAATTGTTGAGCTAGTGGTTGGACTAGATTTCAAGACCTTTTGATTTTATTTCTTTTTTGTTTCAAAGTTTATTTACTGATTTACTTACTACTTCATACTCTACATTTTATTTATTTCCGGTTTTATTTTTTCTAAAACTATTTATGTCAAAAAATTTAAAAATTATTTATAAAATCATTCGATCATCAATCCTATCAACCCAACTAGTTAATCAGTTCATTTACTTAAACACCAGTTTCTAACACGCTACAACAAGTCAATAGATTTTAAGTGTCTTTTGAAAGAACTTCAACATCTTAAATCTTAAAATATATATAAACTTGGGTGGAAAGGTATGTGAAAAGTTACCTTACCAGAGTTGGAAAAATGCCTAGATCTTAAAGCATCTACACGCTAAGTATAAAAATGAAAATTTTATAATTTCTATACACTTTCGAGTGTATATTTGTTTTCGTTCATTGCATTTGTAAACTTAACATTTACACGTGTATATGAGTAACAAAAATATGTCACTTTCATGGAAATCATGTGTGTAAAATGCATGTAATAGTAAAATCTTTATAAACAAAAAGAAATTAAAGATTAAGAGCTATGCACACCAGGGTCACGAACAGTAGCGCGAACAATGTAACCACGCTCGAGAAGTCTCATAACCAACCATGAGCCAATGTATCCGGAAGCTCCGGTGACGCACACGGTGGCGGGAAAATTCTCTTTCATTTTACTTTGTGATTTTTGTAGTACTTATGATGATTTATGAAAGTATTAAGATGTGTTATTTATAGATGATTGTTTTGCTAGCTAGAGGCAAGTGAAAGGCGCGTGCCTAACCCACCATTCAACTCCAAATATATTATACGATGGAGAACGGTGGGGGTACCTAAATTTTTTGTCTTCTAGTCAATATAAACTAATTCGTGTTAGTATGTATAAAAGATTGTGATTATGATTGTTATTATTATTATTCAATTGAAATAATAATATTCATATAAAATATGAAACCATTATTTATTTGGTAAAAATGTAATCTCATCAAGTTTAGAATTTTTTTACATTAATATTATTTATGTAATTTACTTACTAGTTCCTAGTAGGGGTGAGCAAAAAACCAAAATAACCAAACCGTAACCAAAATAACTGACGCAACCAAACCGATAAAACCGAAACCGCTAGAAAACCGACGGTTTGATTTGATGATTTTTTAAAAACCGAATTTTTCGGTTAGGTTTTAGTTTTGCTTGTAACAAAAACCGAAAAAACCAAACCGAAACCATATAGTCAAACTTGTAAATTTAGAGGTGTAATCATATACTTATAAAAATTATTAGCCTATTAGTTACTTATTTAACGTGTGTTATCTAAAAGGGATTAAATATTTAGGTTTCAAAAATAATATTTGATTTTTTTTATTTGAATTGATAGATTAAAATGTTTTATTGAATATATTGTTCTTATATTTTATGAATTGCATTTAATTTTAATGTCAACTAAATTATAAAAATATATAGATTATATTCAGAGATCAACAAAATAATGTAAGTCCAAAGTTTTTGGCTTAAATTCATTACTTTAAAACATTTTTTTTCTAAAACTTGAAGCACAAATGGTAAAACCGAAAAAACCAAAAACCTAACCGAAACCGAAGTTAAAACCGAAAAAACCGAAACCGAACGGTTTTAAAAACCTAGAAACCGAAATATCGGTTTTTGGTTTCGGTTTAAGGCCAAAACCGAACCAAACCGACCATACACACCTCTAGTTCCTAGTGTTAATATATGATCAATTTTGTAATAGAGATTAACCGAATTTACGAAAGATTGTCATTCGAGATTCGATTAATTAAATTTGGGCCGCTCATTTACTCAAAAACCAAATGACACTTTGGGCTCCACTCATTTACTCCGGCCTCATTATGAGTCATGTCTCTTCTCAATCATTTTTTTTTCTCATTTTAATTTATTAAATATAAATATAAATATAAATATACATATAATTAGAGAGGAACATACAAACCGGGTTAGAACCCGACCAGAAACTGAACATAGAACTTGAATATAGATTTGGCTAAAAACTGATTGGAGCCGTCAATTTGCAACTGGTTAGTAACATCTGACACAAGAACATGTTTGAAATTGGATTGAGAGAAACTGATTTGAAGAAATAAATTAAAAATCATTTTAGAAACCAGTTTACAAAGTTACAAAAATGTAGTAGTTGGGAAACGGCTATATAGTCGTTAACTAACTGTTTTTGGTCAGGGTTCTTGTGATTTATTTTGTTTCTATCTTTCATATGTTACTATAAAAAAATTATTGGATGTGTTGGTTTAATTACAACTTTAAAAACCCCTCTTTATCTTTTTTAAAATTCATAAACGCTCTGGAGATCTCTTAGAATAATTGCTTTTGAAAATGGGAAATCGTCAAGAGTGTTGTATTGCTTCCTCAAGTGAAAGAATTGTTGTGAAGATTATACCAACAACGAGCAACTTAAGTTTTTAGTCAAAATTAATTTGTGTTAAATGTCAACGGTTTGAAACAAGCTCAATGCAAGAATGGTGTTACGTTTTTAAACCAGATTCAAATTCGACTTTGAAAATCATTTAGAATGTATTTGCAAGCAGTGAAAAGCACTTCGGCTCAAGGTCAAGCAACAATGCCAAGTGATGAAAGTATTTAGAATTTCATGTTAATACGATTTAGGATAGAATGACAAAGAAGAAGACGATATCATCAATATATAAATTATGTCACGATATAAGTTCCATTTTATTAGGTACAAAGTGAGACATACCGATCACATGGAACTCGACTTTTAAAATGCTTGAAAGAACAACACAACAAAAACCAACTCTAGGATTGTTTCATGATAGTTCTCACGCGTGGTCGGATTACCATCTTTCTAGGCAAGGATTGGGATATTATTGCACAAATAACCAAGTTACTCGGAGTTTCAAAACTAGACCTACTTACCTATCAGGAGTTTATTATCTCGAGAGTTATTTAGTACTTTTCCTACTATTTCTAATGTATATATATTAAATGACTATGAATATGAAAACGACATGCTTATGAATCTGAGATCACTACTTTGCAGGAGAATTTCGAACCGCAAGTTGCTATAATCCTAAGCCTTCAGAATCCGCCGCTACTTAAAATTCCTCAACTCTCTCCAACACCACAAGAATTTTAAAAAGTTACTTCCTCCTTCACTCTTAAATGCTCATAAATATTTAAACTATAAAAATAATAAATGTTTATTAGTTTTGTGGTATAACTAAATAATATACATGAATACCATAAGTAGGAAGAACCGAAGAAGTACACCGCTTAAGAATGAAAACCGCTATGTAAAAATGATATAACTCAAAAGATTAACACTTTTTTTAATAAAACCAACTCTCATGACATGAGAGGTCCATGTCATGAATCCGTCCATCCTGATAGAACTTCACGAATCAAAACTCAATCTAAATTTTTATAACTTACTTTTTAAAAATCAGGTTATTTCAATCATGTACTTTTAAAAAAATTACTTTTGTTATTTTTTTCTTGTTATTAGATTCATGTCATGGCGTAAAAAAGTATCAACATCTAGTGTTTATTATGTTCAACACAACTAAACATGCTTGATGATAACATATGTAAAAAAAATCCTATGCATTGCTCGATCCAAAAAGGCAATTTTTATATGAATCAAGCTCACCAAGTCTAAAACACGTGGATGTGTTGTTTAAAGTTAGATGATCGTCATTATACAACTTTCCTTCTTAGCCTCATCAAGACAAATCAATATTTGTCAAATAGTCCAAAGTCTTGAGAATGTTAATCAAACAAAATAACTAATTGTCAATGAGTTTTAGATCAGCTGGTTTATGAGGAGTCACCCCATTTTCAAAGTGGAGATCATTGGTATGAGTCTCATTTTGTGCAATATGTTTTAAGTGGGTTAGGGGTTTTATCACAGTGGGTCTTTGAGTGATGGGTTTCCACTGGAATGATAGGCGAGTCTAGTCACCAGCACTGTCTGTGTTCGCGGGCGTGGGGACCATGCTTAAAAATTATTCATTGGCAGTTCCAAAAAAAACTAATAACTAATTCCACCCTCATTTAAGAGACTTTTTTACCTACTAAATTTTTAAATAATAAACCCTCTTCATAAAATAATGGATTTCAAACCTGCTCACAACAGGATCAATTTGCCTTTTCATAGTATTTCATGCATAAAACGAACATCACATGATCATTTAATAATTTTAGAAGATGAGTGGTCCAATTTATGAAAAGGAATTAGAGAAAAAACTATGGTATAAATGAAAATGACATCTAAAGGATATTGTTATGCCTGGGTTTTTCTTCTAACTTGAACCGAACATCACATCACATAGTCGTATATAGATCCAATTCATCATTACTTTCGACTGAAAAACAGACTCTAACCCGCTAAGTAACACAAAACTAAGGCTAATAACATACAAAATTAGAAACAATGACCGTCACAATGCGTGATCATAACCTACTAGTTAGTTTAAACGAGTGATTACATCAAAGTTCAATACTTGTGAACATTGCATACGTGGAGATGATTCAAAAGGCCTAAAAAGATTAATTTGTTATAAAACACTATGAAGACTTCAAATGAAAAATCAGTTTTCTAGTGACTAGCCACGTGAGAATTGGATGACAAACAAAACTTCAAAATCGTTAAATGGGCTTATAAGTCGTAGGCCCAAACAAAGGGCAAATGGGCAATGCCACCATTAAAAGAAGAAAGGCAACAATCATACCGGTCATATGCTTCTCATAGAGACGAAATATTAGCTGCTAGATTAATTACGTTTTTACATGACCATAAAGATTAGATCATATAACTATTAATTACGTTTTTACATGACCATAAAGATTAGATCATCTAACTACACATCTCTCTAGCATCACAAGAATTTTAGATGTTCATTCGTCCTCCACTCTTAGATGCTCAAAAATTGTAACTTTTAAATTACAAAGGTTTACTAGTTTTGTGGTATAATTAAGGCAAATTGGATTTTAATAATCCAAGCTATTATTTATTTGCCGATAATAATTCATACAATTGATTTGGCCAGTAACAATTCCAACTTTCATTTTTATTGCCGACAACAGTCCTAATAACATAATTATTAAAAATTCACACTTGATTTGCGCTCGATTTTGTTTACAATAATGATTATAAATGAAATGAGAATATATACAAGCTAAATTGAGCTTATAATAAGTATAAATCGAGTGCGAATGTATGATAATTATACTACTAAGACTGTTGTTGGTAATAAAAATAAAAGTTGAGATTGTTACGGGCTAAATTAATAGTATAGATTATTATCGGTCACGAATAATAGTTTAAATTGTTAAAATCCAATTTGTCTATAATTAAAAATTATATATTAAATCATCGTACCTAGGAATAAGACTAGAAGTACACCGCTTAAGATAATGTTTGGGTTTAGTTAGGGGTGTTAAAAACACCGACATCCAAAAATATTCGAAATCCAATGTGTATCCGGATCCGAATAAACCGATTCAAATCCCTATTCAAATATCGTAATTTTTTTATTCGGATATCCGATTAATCTCTGAATAAGAGTTCAACTATATTTATAGCCCAATACTCATTACTCAACTACCTATTATGTTTTCAACTCAATACTCAATAATCTTGACACATTTCAATCTCTAATACTTGACAATTATACAATAATCGATTGTTGTTGTAAATTAAAGATTCTAATCTTCGGGTTCTATATAATTATCTATTATGTTTTAATGTTGAATTTGTGTTTAAGTCAATTTTGTATTTTCTAGTTTTATATCTTTTATTTTGATTTTAAACTTATAAAATGTTAAGAATAAAAAAAAATTAGCAAACAAATAGCAACAAAAAACAGGATAAATTTTTATTTGGCTTATCTGGATGATTCGGATAAATTTGGATTTATTCAAATACGATCCAAATTGAATTCGGATAGAATCATATCGGATAAAGATATCCTTGTTTGGACCGGATCGGATTTCGAAAAGAGATTACTAAATTTACAATTATGAATAATCCATTATATGATGAGCAACCCTAGGTTTAGTCCCCTCTTGAAATAGAGCCCTGCATACATACCTACTCAGCAAAGGTCCAGGCTTGTCTTTTGAATTGAAATCGTAATGTGAAGCTGGTATAACTTTAAAGGTTAACACTTTTTCTTCTTAAGATTGACTCATGACATGAGTGGCCAATGCCATGAATCCGTTTACATAAATCAAAATTCAATCCATTAATAAACTTTTTTTAACTTACATTTATGAACCATGTTCTTTCAATCATATACTTTTTACATTCTTTCTTGTTATGATTCACGACATGTCGTAAAAATATTATCAAAATCTATTTTTATTATGTTCGACATAGCTAAAAGTGATTAATAATAACATATGTTAAAAAATGAAGGGTTATTGGATTTTAATAATCCCAAGTTTCATTTATTGGCCGGGATTAATCACAACTCAGTAAATGTTTACAGATACTCTCAACTTTGAGTTTATTTTCCTCCAACGATCATTTACTAACCGAGAGTTAACCCCGTTAGTTTTTGATGACGTGGGCTGTTTTGGTGGCCAAAACACTAAACAGAAAGTCAAAAATCTATCATCAGGTCCGTCAATTTGAAACTTCCGTACCAAAAAACCCGTCAATCTCCACCTCCTGATTTGACCACCGAATTCGTTGGAGGTAGATTTCAGGTGATGATGAAGGTTAGACAATGAAAAACGGACCTAATTGAGACTAGGCGGTGCTGGAGTTGAAAAATGACACAAAGTTAGCCTAATTTTATCAAAAAAAACTAACCACTGTTAACTCACAGTTAGGAATGGATCATTGTAGGAAATAAGTCGAAAGTTAGAAGTGTCTGTAAATATTTCTTAAGTTGGAATTAATCCCGGCCAATAAATAAAAGTTGAGATTATTAAAATCCAATAACCCAAAAATGAATCATATCCATTGCCCTATCCAAAAAGGCAATTATTAATGAATCAAGCTCACTATGTTTAGATCGAACACTTCCTTGTTTAAAGTTAAATGTTTGTAATTATACACTTTTTAACATCCAGTATAACTTTCCTTCTTAGCCTCATCAAGTCAGATCAATATTTGTAAGTCCAAAACTTGAAAATGTTACTTAAGCAAACTAGATTAACTAATTCCACCCTCATTTAACATTTAAGATACTCTTTTAGTTTAGCTACTAAATTTTTAAATAATAATCACTCTTTATTAACTAATGGAATTTCAAACCTAACCTCATAATAGGGTCAATTTGACTTTTCAGATGAAAAAAAACATCCAACCCCATAAAAAAACACAAAAAAAAGACTAACAACAAGCAAAATTAAGAATCACTAAACGAGTTAAAAGAGAAACCTGATTATTGATAACTAGAGATAAAGATATAAATAAAATCTTCAATTTTGCTTCCTCACCATGGACACATAAATCGATTATTTAACTAATAACATGTTTTTTATCACCCTATATTAAAATAACATTTTGTACTCCCTAACAAGTTAACATGATGTAGTTGATTTCTTTCCTTCCAGCCAATACATTTGACCATTCGTAAGTCAAAAGACGCTACACAATTTCATACGGTCAACGACTACAACCTCTAGAACGTTTCCAACTTCCAATCCAGACCCTACACTTCAACAAAAGTTCACATCACCCCCCCCCCTTCACAAAAAAGTCACTCTCACAGTATCGCCTACCAAAGTAGACCCTATGAAAGCATGAATCATCAGAACCCCTTAATTCCACCACTATAAAACCTTCATTCTTCTAGGGTTTTCACCACTACAAACTTCAAACTCAAATCAAACCCCCAAATCACCACAATCTCCATACAATCGATATTCATTCATATCACACAATGTTCAGAGCAATGAGCACGAGGAAAATCCACCGCGGATACGAGCAATTGATCAGCGAAACAACCGTCGACGACGACCGATCATCGGAATCGAAGATGCTCCGATCGACGACGTTGCCTGCAAGTTTCTTCGGCGAATCTCCGGTGAAATTTGAGCTGAAACCAACGATTCCGGTGAAGGTGGAGTACATTGAGAAGCAAGTGAAGAAGGTGAGTAAGATTCATCCTCTGTTTAGCTTGTTTGAGAGGAGGAGCCGGAGGAAGAAGGCGACGGCGAAACCTGAGTTCTCGAGGTACTTACAGTACCTTAAGGAAGGGGGGATTTGGGATGCTAATGCGATTAAGCCTGTGATCTACTGAAGTTTCGATTTGAAGATGTAAAAGATCGTGAAGATTGAGGGTTTGATAATGCTGTTAGGTTGAAGAATCGAGTGTTGTTGTATGATTGAATTCATTCATTTTAGATACCAGTTTTTGTTTTCTTTTGATTTCATATGATATTGTTCCTGTGGATGTATGTATTGTACTGTGTAGTCTGTACACATTGTATACTTGTGTTGCTGAATATATAAAAGAAAACTAAAATTCTTTAAATGTTTGTTACTAGACTTATTAACCATTTTGACACCTTGTTCTAGAAATTTACATGAGAAATCTGGTCTCACAACGTCACATACCGATAAGTAGTTCGGTTAGAATTATTATCTTCGTCCTAATATTGTCATATGCTTGAAGTTTGCTCTAGGATACCAATAACGTTGCGAACTGGTCACCTTAAGATGTTTCTCTATGGAGGATCGAACACGGGTTTTTATCGGAGAACTCAATCCGTCTACTAATGGACCACGGTTTAAAGTTTTTTAAATAAAGTTGATTTTCTTAATGGGAAGAAAGTGAACTAAAAATAAACAAAATCTTACCAACAAATCTATCAATAATGACAAAATGCATCGCAATGTGAAATGGGTGTATGTACGTGTTTGAAAACTATTTTGTTAGTTTCCTGCAAAATATATAATAAATTATTTAAAAAGGTTTTGTTTGTAACCTGATTACACAGGTAGTGGCTGTGCCCTCCGCAAGTTATAGTCTTAAACAATTAATTTAAACTTTTATATTTTTTGCAGAACCTAAATAAGCCCAAAGAAGAAGATAGGTACCAAAAACACCATCTGTAACCACCACCCGCATAACTGCATAAGTGGCCTAGGGGTTTTGGTCTACAAGAATAAAAGTTACAGATGCGGTCTGATAGTTTGTAAAAGCGTAACACCAACGATATTTGGATTTGTTCGATGGTATGTATTCCATCAAATTTTAAAAAGGACTAAAATACCTCTAATAAAAAACACCAACGATATTTGAATTCTTATCTTAATTTTGAATCATATATTTATTTCAGGTAGAATTCATATAATAATAACAATAATATATTTAATTCAGATTTGAAACCCTATATTTAATTCATATTTGCTTTTTTAATTAAAAAATTATATATTTCAGATCTTTTGGGATAATTCAATCGATTTAGACTTTTGGGTTTCTTATCGGAATGTTTGGTTTCACATCTTTTTGCATACATTTGGATTCCTAATTTGATCACAACCAAGGTGGAGATTGACGACCATCAGCACTCTCGTCAAGGTAAACATATTTCAAATCCTAATTTGGAGGAGAAGGTGGGTTTAGGTGGTTTAGGCGCGTCACATGTGCCAGGTGGTGGGGGTCACATGTTTTTGCTAACGTGGGGTGGAAAAGGGTGGAGGATGTCGAGCTAGTTGAGGAGGGGCGGATTTTTGCACCGATTGACCCATACCTATAGTTGCTGGAAAAATAATTTATAAATCCATATGTCAGTTCTGTGATTGGTTGAAATCGTTTTGGCGGTGATTGTAGGGGGAGAGACAAACGGTGGCGAGTGGTTGTAGTGAAAGAAGATGAGGCCTACGGATGTAATGACAAAAAAACTATTAAACCATACATGTAATTTTTAAATACTAAAAATCAAAACCTCAATAAGAACAAATCACATAAACTTCATGTGTAATATAGGAAAAAAGAATCATAATGCTATATCATGACTTAAGCTTTTTCTCGTCTCTTAGAAAAGAATCATAAAGTGTAATGTAGGTGCAATTTCATGTGAGAACATCAACTTGTTTTAAAAGCAAAATATCTTCCATGTTTAGTGCATGTAAAAGTCGCATGATGCTTTAAATGAAAGCGAATATTGATGATCGACGAGAACTTTGAATATACGATGGCGGTCGTCATGAAATTCATTTGTTAAATAACTTGTTAAATCAAACGTTTAAAATATCACAGATTATCTTTATAAACAAATCCTATTACCAGATTATTTTAATTTTTATTCTATGATTACACAACTCAAGATTCACAATTTAGTAATTTAATACGAAATTATAAAACACGAAGGTCATAAGTTATTTTTAAATAGATGGAGACCAAAATAATATTAATATATTTTGTACATCAAAATCTCACATCTGACCTCATTTCCGAGAACGTTACCTCATTTATTTTATCGCCTACCACAAAAGACCATTTTACAAACTTTGAATAATCATTTTTACGCCTATATAAACTTTGACGTTAGAAAGTTTTTCACAACTTCAAAATATCAAACGAACCTCACTCTCTCCCTAGGAACCATGTTTAGAGCAATGAGCTTGCGGAAAGTTCACCGCGGATACGAGCCACTGATCAACGAATCTAACGTCCCCGATCCATTACTAGAAGCTAAGATGCTCAGATCCACGACGTTGCCTGCCCATTTCTTTGGCGACACTCGCGTAAAATTTGTGTTGGAGCCTAAAAATCAGGCAAAAGTAGATACGATCGAGAAGCAAGTGAAGAAGGTGAGTAAACTTCATCCGCTATTTAGCTTATTCGAGAGGAAGAGCCGGAGGAAGAAGGCTACGGCTAAACCTGAGTTCTCGCGATACATGCAGTATCTCAAGGAAGGAGGCGTTTGGGATGCTAATTCAACGAAGCCTGTGATATATTGATTTGTTAAAAATCATCGTCAAATTCAAAAGTTTCATTAGATGTTTATGTTTGTAAAGTTTGTAAATTTTACAATCGAGTGTTAAGACGTTGAAGTTGAAACTCGATTAGCTGATTAGGTGTATAGTGTATGAGGTTCCTATTGTTACAATCAAATGTTGTTATACACCGTATATACCATAAGAGTTGTTTAATATATAATCATTTTTAAGTTGAAAACTATGAAACTACATAAACCATACCCTTATGGACTAATGGTTTTAGTTTGATATAAGCATTACATTTTCTTTCTTTTGCATTTCCATCCTACACTTGATGTTGAGAATTAATGTGAGAAGAGTGAGCCGAAAGTTAACTCATCAATAATAATCAACAAGAGAGAACATGGTACATGGTGCAGTCTACTTGAAGTTATTACTCAATTGTAATACTAAGAATGTGATGATGCAAATCATGTGTAATTACTTTGACAAAAAGAGATGAGATTAGTTTTTTAATATTTTTTTTTAGTTTAGTAACTTACTTGATATAGTATAAAATAAGATTTAGGTTTTCAATTCAATTTTAGCCTAGGATATATGATTTATGTTGGAAGGTATTTTAGAAATACTCATTTATACAGCAAGTTGAGTATAATATTTACCTTTTAAAAATAAGCAACTTAATAACTATTATTAAATGTTACCGACTAACAGTAGTTCTTAAGGTTGTAAATCTATTGATAAGTAAGAAAAAGCTAATATGCATAATTTAATGTAATAAAACATGTCATGTATCTTACTATAAAATTTATTGTTTTCTTATAGTAGGTTATTAAATAGTTTATGTCATTAAATTAAGTTTTTCTTGTTATTATCCCCAACTTATCATAATTTAATATGCATAATTTAATGTAATCAAACATGTCATGTATCTTGCTTGTTTTTCTATGTCAAATTAGTATCTAAAGATTGGTTCAGACACCAACCATGTTTTTTTTGTAAAAATTGTGAGAATTAAAATGTTGTTACAAATAACTCATTGTTATTATAAATTTTCACAGTGTTATGTTTGTGTATTAACACATAATTACATATTACTCTTATAAACTACTTTGATTCTCATATATTATACATAAACTATGGTTTGTCTTTGATTCTACTTATTAGCCAATAATTATTCATATTGGTAATTTGTCAAATAACATTTTTAACATTTACTTTAGTTGTGAATGACAATTCTAATAGCATAATTGTCATAATTTTACTCATAATTTGCACTTGATTTCACTTGTAAATATTCCATGTCATTCATAGTCATTATAAAAAAGGAATCGAGTCAAAATTAAAGGTAATATTTAATAATTATGTTGCTCAGATTGATCTTGACAACAAAATTGAAAGCCACGGATGTTATCTGTCAAATTGATAATATGAATTATTATTAATTGGTTTAGGAGGAGGCAAACCTATAATTTTTTTACTATGAATGTCATTGGTTTGAGTCTCATTTGATGTAATATACTTCAAGTATGCCAATGGTTTTACTATAGTGTGCTTGCTGACGGTGGGTTTCCTCGGGAATGGTGGGCGGATTGGGTTATCAGTGTTGTGTATGTTCGCAGGGCATGGGTGGTTTGTTTTCATCAATAGGTTTACTCAAATGGCTAGGTTTATAGTTTTTGTTGACCGTTAAAAAAATAAAGTTGAATTATTAAATTCCAATGCGATGTATTTCATATGTCTAAGTATTTGGTCAATGAGAAGCTAATGGTCCAATTTTTCTACCTAATATAGAATAAATGTATTTTTCTAATTTAGTGTAGCTGTTACTTGTCTTATAGATTCAATGCTACGGGGTATTTAAATAATTAGTCAAAATAAACTTAGGTACGTGTATTAACTATTTATAAAACAAGCATAATTGTATGAGTATTCGTAATTTAAAAGAGAAAAATGATTTTAATACGTAAAGCAAACCAAATTATGTGGGTAGCCCAATCTGCCCATTTTTTCGCTAACAAAACAATAAACCCAAATGGCCTAATTAGGCCCACCTAGCTTATTTTCTCACGTATCACATTCGCATATGATTTGGTTGATTAGATTGTGTAAACTGGAACATATGCAAGCATTCAACCAACAAAGTTCATTCTAGAATAATGTTGCATTTATATATTCGCGCAAACAGATAGAGACTATTTATAATCCTTGTTATTTATAAAAAATGTTGTAAAATCGATTGAGAATATGAACGCGGAATAACGATCAATACAAAGATGATCTTAGAAAGAATAAACGTGAACAAGAAACTTCAAATGATTATTAGTAATTGAAAGATTTCGGATCCTATCACCGATTACATTAGGTCCTTATTTATAGCAAGTAACTAACTCTAACTAACTCTCAACACATATTGAAAATTTACATAAAGGACCCTACACTATATCTTCCGAACGGAAGTAACCCTTCGGAAGATTCCCTACTAAACACATGTATACTTCGGAAGAAATCCAAAGTACACAGTAACATCCTTCCGAAGCAAACATAACCTTCGGAAGATATCAACTTAGCTTCGGAATAATATGTTAAGCTTCGGAAGAAAAAGACTTAACTTTCAGAAGTTCACTTGTTTTGGGTTTTAATACTTCACAAAAAAACTTCGATTTGATATTAATTCTTTTGGTTAGAATATGTATGGATTCTCTATCTGTTCGATCTCTCACAAAACCTAAATTGGTGGCTTCGAACATTGTCTTCTATCTCCCACATCCTTTTAACTTCACGTTGGAAGCTTTTTCTGTTCCTTTTTATTAAACTTCACATCAAAATTTTAACTTTCATCGAATATATAAATTACAGGTACACAGACTGACACACAAGTATTTTATAAGTTTATTATATATATTACTAATTATCAACTTATTTGTATATTGTGAGATGTACCTAAGCTTTAGTGGGTTGTGCTCATTTTTGGTATTTTTATCTGTTTCGATGTTGGTGGGCACTGATGATGGTGTGAAATTGTACACTCCTTACTGTAACGCGGGTGTTTGATACTAGTTTATGTAATTTTTAAACATGCAATCCGTTGATCATGCGACTAGATTTTAAAGTTTAACTAGTGTTTTAACCCGGAAGCGCGTTGCACGTCTTAAAAACAGAGTAAATTGAGGCTCAAACTTACGTTTCCATCATCATAGCCATAACCTTGCAGTTTTAGCCATAGCCAAAGTAATCAATAAACTGATACCCCGTTGGGGTTGCACACCAAAAATGAATACCAAGCCAAGGCAACCGGCACCGGTTTTCATATAAAATCACAGCTGAACCAAAAGCAATGGTCTCAGACGAAGAAGTGTTCATCATCATCGACATCAACGAACAACAACCTCACAACATGATAAGATCACCAACCGACAATTGTTTCTAGCACATGTATAACAACAATTAAACTGATACCAGGTTGTGGCTACATAACGAAAATGATGCCAAGGCAACCAACAACATTTTTCATATAAAATCACAGGTGAACCAGAAGAAATGGTGCCAGATGAAGACATGTCCATCATCATCGACATCAATGAACAACAGTCTCAAGTAAGCATACGCTTAGCATCATCGACGTCAAGAAATGACCAAAAAACACCCAACATCATCGATGTCAACAAAAGATTAAACAATCATCAACATCAACTATCCAAAATAGGAGGTCATCTCGAAGGGACAAAGACAACCGACGGCCACGAAGGGGATGCGAAAGGCCAACGGACTCACCGCCACCATGAAAAAGGGTGTCAGATATGAGATTGGGGCTACCTCAGGCAAAGATGCAAGGCCGACATGCAAGTGATCGAGCCAGCATCACCACCGAAAGTGATCGAACCACACCTTCATCACCACCGAGAGCACTGCCTCCGGCCACCGACAACCAAGCAAAAGCACATCGATACCAACCCGAAAAACCATTATTTTTTGCTAAAAGTGCATATCTGCACAAGAGGGCCGAGCTAGGGTTTCATTGGGGAAGAACAAAGGCAAATAGATGTCGTGAACCGTTGTCGGCTCAACCTATACCAGTCGCGACACCACCGTTGCTACCCTTAAAAACCGAAAACCTCCACCGGAGGTGCCGCTAGACGTATGTGGTTTCCTTCGCCACTACTGTAACCTACTCCACTTAAAAAGGGGGGTTGGTAACCCAACACCGCTGGCCGCCAGTGGCGGTGCAAGCACAAGATGATGGCAATGCGGGTGGAAAACGATGGCGGTATGGGAAAACAAAGACCAATTTTCTCTCTATAGAAGATGAGAAAATAGAGAGGTTTCTGCCATTTTTTTCTCCCTTTAAACTCATATGGGGACAAAATACACAACTTAACATGTAACCAAACCACAAATAAAGTAATCCAAATATTTCTCTAATTGCTTTTTTCATATATAGGATAACAACTAAACATGGCAAAATAAAGCATAGTGAGCAAAACAATAGTTTTTATGAAACTTGATTCTATTCAATATATTAAACTCGTGTTCCGTTTTAATCCGACTAATATTCCTGAATAAATATAATTAGAAATTATATGTTGTACGAAAAAGTAGGCGAAATACTAAACCATATTAATTAAGTTTAGTATTGATCTCAGTCGAATAAAGATGTGACAAATCTACTTTAGTTAACCGAACTTAAATTAGAGCACGGCAAAACTCAAAAAAGGTTAATATTTTTCGGATATAACAGTAAAATTTTATTAATCCAAAAAAAGGAAAAAGATATTTAACTCGATCGGATTTGGATGTTTGTTCGTGAATTAATGAACAATCCAATCTAAAGTTAACTGTTCATCTAATGAGGCCTCATAAGTCATAGCCAACTCATAACGCAATAATGCATGAATAAAATATGTTATAGGTCCAACGTGTGTATATTTTTTAAATTTTATTTTTAACATGGCAACATATTAAAATATGAATGATCTGTTTTTTTTTATGATAAGCTTAACAATATCTGTTTTTTAACTATGAACGCAAACACCTAAAATCTGCTCTATAATCCACTTATTGTTTAATTTGTTAGGGGTTTTTGGGTGGCCTTTTAGTGATATCATTAAAAGACTATCTCTATTGATCAAATGTAGAGTGTGTTTAGTGACTTAAAAATATTATTTTAATGGTTTATAGAGTCACTTAATAAGTCAATTTTAAAACATGATAAATGATTCCGAGGCAATTTCTTATTCAATCAACGTCTTAATTACTCAGCACAAAGTTACAAAACAACCTCTTAGTTACTCAGTACAAAATTACCAAACAAGCTCTTAAACTTGATCTGTACAATTTCAATGAGAATAATTAGAGATGCACTAGCTAGTTCAAAAGACTATTGACTAATAGCATCTGCAAAACATATAATTCATTAAATAGCCCCAAAGGTTAACATATTTTATTTATTATTTTTCAGACTACATTTATTCAATAAAAAGTAAAAGATAAACAACGTAGTAATGGTGTTTACATGATGCAATCATACATTTTTAACCTCAACAATTATTTATCTAGACAACATCAGTAAGTAGGATAACATGAGCCACTAGTAAAAGTAACTAGGAATAAACTTTAGCACATGAAGATTAAATTGCTTATAAAAGTATATTAAGTACATATTAGTATAGTTAATTATTTCATCTAAAGGTAACTTTTATATATATACTTGTAATGACTTGTATGAGAAGGTTTACTCTACCCTACAACCGGATTATATAAAATATTGTTTACAGACCTTCAGATACAGAAAACCACGAAAGCTGAATTTAAAAATAAAAGCTGGATTAAGTAAATTTAAGTGATTATTACTAAACCACCATTTTTAGGTTAACTTTGATTTTGGTACATCTATTCTTTGTAGAACCAACTTTTCTTAAGTTTATAACTATTATCGGCGTTTTAGCCTTGTAACACCTAGTGTTTATCCACACTTAAATAGTGCGAGCTCGAGTCCCTTTAAGTGAGCGGTAGGTGGATTTGAGAAGTCCATTATGAGGGGTTGTACGTTCACAGTTATACAAATATATACAAGTACACTAACTTTTTTTTTCTTTGTTATCGAGTAGTAGATCTAAACGTTACCAAAAATGATGCTTTTCGTGAGGCTGATTTATCATATTCTCTGTCTTCAAATAAAAGGCATATTACTTTTTTACATATACTTATAAAGTTTTGTTAAATATATTATTAATTATTACACATTAATCACTTCTCAATCATGTTAAAACGATTTATCATAACCTTTTTGTCCATTTGTAACGCCCACCATCGAAGACCATTACGCAAAATTCCCTATCACGTTAAAGTAACGTTTTTTAAATAATTAATTATCCCATGCCTATAAAACCATATAATTATCTTCCACTAGCTTCACTAACTTAACTCACACACACCACTCCCTACACTCCTGGAGCCATGTTTAGAGCCATGAGCACCAAGAGAAACCACAAGGGCTACGAGCAGTTGGTCATCGGTGGTGCTGCGGTCGATGATCTACTGTCGGAAGCTAAAATGATCCGATCCAAGACGTTGCCTACGAAATTCTTCGGTGATTCGCCTGTGACGTTTGAGTCTGAATTGAGAACACCGGTTAGAGAATATGATGTGGACAAGCAAGTGAAGAAGGCGAGCAAGATTCATCCGCTATTCACCATATTCGAGAAGAGGGGCCGGAGGAAGAAGGCGACAGCTAAACCCGAGTTCTCGAGGTATATGCAGTACCTCAAGGAAGGAGGTATTTGGAATCCTAATGAATCTAAACCTGTGATCCATTGATTCATTTTGTAACATTTGTTATCAATGTGTAGTTGATTGTGATTGGAATTATGAGTTATATAGTAATGAAATGGTGTTGTAAAATCGGGGTATAATGGGTATGATTATGGATATATTGTAAATTGGGGAAATCGTTGGTTGTTTCAGTTTACTTTACTATTTTCTTTTACGGTATAGTTTGTTTCCATTTTTTATTTTACTTTGATATTGTAGCTGTTAAAAGTTCGTACGATTGACTCAGCTGTTGGTAACAGTGTTAGGAGAAGGTAGGTTTGGTTCAGGTCCGACTACGTTGATGACATAATGTCGGTCTACGACTCCTTTTATCGGGTCGTGATCTAAACTGTCACCATAAGAAACTTTTGTTAAAGGGTCCGGGATCCGTAACTCTAAGGGCACTTCTAACACTCGAGTAATTACTTGGTATACTTAGGACTTGGGAGGTAAAGTTATTGCGACTTGATCCAAATAGAATCTTTAGTTGGGCTCACTAAAATTGGGCTCGTTTGGGTTAGATCTAACAAGTTGGGTTTTAGTCCAATATGAGTGTATGGTGTGGCTCATCTAGGGATGGCAAAAAAAAACCGAGCCGGTGGGTATACCCGAAACGTTGGGACGGGGTATGCACAAAGCCCGACATGTATCGGGCTGAGTATGGGATTAGGTAATACATGGCTCGATTACCCGAAACCACATACTCGTTTACCCGAATATATACACGAAGTTCTTTATTTTTAGATAAAAAAGCAAAATGAACTAACTTTTTTAGATGCTAAACATGTATTTTGAATATGAAACTTTATGATATCAATATATTTGCTGCTAACTTGTTATGACTATTTGGATGTATAATTTTAAAACACTTATATGTTGTAGTTGTTTTGGAATCTCGATGAGAAAGTTTAAGCAACTTTTTGTAGCTATTTATAATGCTAAAATTTACCAAATGAAGATGTTATCGTAGTTTTTATTACATAAAATTTTATAACGATTGTCATATTTAATATTTAAAATAGGTTAGTTAAATGTGTAAAAGTAAAATTGTATATAATGAAGAAAGTTTTTACAGCAATTTTGTAGCTTAATGTCAATATGAGTTTATCTCTAATGGATCATTAGTAAATAACTAAATAAATATAAGATAATTAGGTTTGTTAACCTTTGGGAAGAGAGAGACACTTAGGCTCTCTAATATAATTATGTTAGTGACATCGATCATGATCCTAGTGTTTTTATAGCATCTCGTCAGATCAAGTTGTCTCTTTATCGGCTGAACTATGAACCGTGAGTCCATGAGTCATGTGTCAGTGGCCACAAGTACTCAACGATCTATACATCATCAACCATAATGTTGTTTGATTTTATTCGTAGACTCTCCTACTTTTTGTAAAGTTTATAATTAATTTGTTTTATGTTAGTTTGAGAAATGTAATTAGTGTTTTGAACACGTACACATCTAGATCATTTTATTAAATCACTTAACATCATATCTTTAGATCCCACATGATACAATATTTAAATTTTAGAAAAAATTCAATTAAAGCTGTTTTAATTTCATCATCGTCTGAAAACACATGATGATATATAAGGTTAACATGGGTTTATAGTCAAAAACAAATTCATATACAAATGACTAGAATGTTCTAGAAATTTCAAAAGAACCGTCAATTTTGTAGAAAGACATTGACAACAATGAGTTTTCGGATTTTTACAACGGGCTACGACATAGTGGGAAAAGGTATGGAAGTGTTTACAGGTTTAATTATGCAATTTTGACGTAATATATGGGCAAAATATTTGATTAAAAAATGTTAATGGTGGATATAGGCAAATTGGTAATCAAAGTCTTCACTAGAGGTGTTGTTCGGGTTTCGGGTTACTCGGGTCGGGTTTATTGGGTTTTTAGGTGTAGGAATTCAACCTGAAGATTAAACCAAATAACTAATATTTAGGGTTTTGGCTTTTCATGTTCAAGTGCTTTAATTATTCTCAAAATTTACGTTATAAAATTAAACCACAACAATGAAATATAAAGTTTAAAAAACTATGTTTTCAAATATTATAAACGGTAGCATAAAACATATATATATATATATATATATATATATATATATATATATATATATATATATATATATATTAATCTTGAATTTTTTTAAACTAAGATTTGTGTTAATCAGGTTGACCCGATTATCACAAAATCAAACCAAATACCAAACCATTTATGAAAATCAGGTTTGGTTTAATGTAATAATCGGGTTGCTTACTCAGGTTAGTCATTAATCGGGTTTGGGTTGATGTTGTTCGGCTTCGGTATTTGAGTTCGGGTAAAAAACACACCCCTAGTCTTCACTGTCGTGTTTGTAGCCGTATGACTGCGTTACACAACAGTCGTTTGGTCGTCCTCCCCCCCCCCGATCTACGCTACGTTATTTTAGTCGTTACAAATCGACTCATTGGCAACCATAAAAGAGATATCGATATTGGATTATATAAAACAAATATCAAAAGCTTATAATCAGTTCAACTTTTTGTGCAACTGTAGCAGTCAGTGGCGTATTTGCATATTGAGGAGGGGGTCAGCCGCCCACCCTAAACGAAAAATTTTCAGTGTTATGTATATGGGAAAATCCCGACCGCCCCCCTTAAAATTTTGTAATCGCCCCCTTGAACTTTTGAAATTGTAGAGAAAATAATAATGTCGCAAACACATTGTCGGGGGTGGAACTACAATAGGATTATAGTTCAACGAATGATATTTTCTCACTAACCGGGGTCTATAACCTAGTAGATTTTTAGTACTTACACACTCAAATAATCAAGTAGTTAGTAGGAAGAAAAAGAATTTATATCGAGATAAATGTTTTTGACTAATAAGCAAGCTAAATTTATATTGGCCGATATTGTTGTCAAACATGTTAAACATAATCGACATTAAATAGTTTGAGAACCATTGTTTCAAACATATTACATATCATCACTTTTATGAGTATAATTGCTTTAAAAACATCATATATAACCACTTTTATGAGTATAATTGTTTTTATGTAATTCTTGATATATATGAAAATACAAGATTTTAGGGATCATTTTAACGATGTTTTTCGGTAATGAACCGGATCCGACCCGAACCGGATCAAAAAATATATTATATTGTGATAACCAAATGACCATTAGAAATCTCCGCCCCTCATGGAAAAAAATTCGGGATTCGTCACTAGCAACAATGACCGCACTTACTGTAGTCTAGGATTCCAAAATTTCTTGATTTTAAATACAACTTCTTTTTAAAAAATAATCATATTGGAATATTGACAAAAGAAAACTAAAGACAATCTCTCATTTTGTTTTTTTAAGTTAACGAATGAAAGTTATTCCCACACTACATGAGGAGATTTTGGACATGTTCTGCCACAATGCATAATGTGAGTTTGGTCGTGATCGTATCGGCTCGTTGAAAATCATAAAAAAGGTTCTCATAATACCATGATCGACAAAAAAATTTTCTCTCATAATCAGTTATGTTATAAATATTTGAGATGTATGAACGAAAATCAAATTTCCTTGTAATGTGGAAAAAAAGAATTTTAACTCTCGGATTTTAGGATGATAAATGTATATATTTTTGGCAATCAACGTCGATGAGATACCAGAATCTGAATCTTATCATCATCGTGCCTCGGGCGGAGGCCACTCACTTGTTTAATGGTAAATTTACACTTTGGGTCTTATATTTTGATTATACTCTCATAAAGGCCCTTCAAGTTTTTGTAAGGTAGTTACAAGTCCTCGTAATTTACCAAAGGTGAAATTTTAAATAATTAATCTTCAAATTTCAACATTATTATGCGCAGTCAAATAATAGAGGCTACCAACTATCTAAAGTTGAAAAATATTACTTTTTATCTGCCTATAAAAGATCTAATGTTGTTATGGGAGTCGGTCAGTTAATATTTAAAATAAAATCAGGTAAATTGAGTATTAATTAAAATAACCTTGGGTTGAACAAGTTGTTATGAAAAAAAGTATGATCAGAATAAATCCTGCATACTATTCTTGTTCTCTTGGCAGCTCATTCAACGACAGTGGTACGCCACAATAAAGGGCAACAACAAAAGCTGTAATAACGATAGTCATGACAAAAGTTGTGGCAGCAATAATGGTGCCGTTGGAGATGAGGTAGTTGAAATTATTATTATTAGTTAAATGATTTAATTGAGTCAAAGTTTTATTAAAACAAAATGGCCTAGGACGTGTTCAAATAATCCGGTGTCAGTAGCCTGCATGGTGACCTATGTTTACCTACCGTATAATTTACCCTGCTTATTTAAAACCCGTCCTAAGTAATCTTGTTTAAAAAAACTTTGCCTCAAAATTAAACCATTTACCTAATAAAAATAATTTCAACTACCTTATTATTAAAAATAGTTCATGTTTGACATACACATTAGTTATAGTTGCAATAAACTTGTAAACCACGTGAAACTATCTTATTCAAAACAAATTATTTTATATCTCCACCCCAAAAATATAAGGACCGAAAGTGTAGTTTACTCAATAGTATGAAGAAAAACCGAATTCATAGAGTTGATACGTGGAGCGTACGATAGCCAACAACTAAAAGAAAGCTGACGATTCTTCTCGACTTCTTCCACAAGCAAAGGAGATATTAAATGAAATGACTCTGGTAAGCAGATCGTCATCTTCTTCTTCTTCTTATTCATCTTCTTCTTTTCAATTCATACCTTCTAATTATTATTATTATTATTGTGATTAATTTCATTTCATAAGGTACGACTCTTTGATGCTTACTGTTTCTACATATTGTGCATATAGATTGGTCTGCGTTTCTCAATTGGTGAATTGTTCACACAATTATGCCTGTTTCTTGCTTTAATTAAGTGATTATGTTTATCTTCCTGTTTTAATCTTGATTTGGATGTATAAGTATGTTGACGATTTGAATTCCGCTTAACTACTGTTGTTTTTGAAGCTGAATGTTGTTTCGTGTTGGAATTATGCAGTTTGGGGATGGTCTAGGGTTTGGATTATGCTATAAACAATTAAACTTCTCGATTGCGTAATTTGATATGTTGATTCTTCGCGCGTACCATTTCTAGTGATTTTATGCATATTTTTACATAAAATTGTGGCGTAGTTTGTAGAATAAGAATATAAGATTTCTAAGTATCGAGTGAAATCAGATTAGAGGTGTTAATTAGTAATTAGTTGAGTTCTAGATTTATTTGCCGAAGTGAGAAGATTTAGGTTTATTTGTGTTCGTAACTGTTCTTGATTAGTTATATTCTGCAACTGATGTTATAAGTTGTTTTATGTTCTATGTATTGATCGAGTGAAATCTGAGTAAAGGTGTTAATTGAGTGATTAACTGAGTTTTCATTCTAAATTTTGTTAGGTTGCTAGATGTGATGAAGTGAGAAGATGTAGGTTTATTCGTGTGTGATTGTTTTTAATTAGTATTCTTCTGCTACTGATGTTGAAGCTGTTTTCTGTTAAATAGAAGAGCTTGAATCTCTAGAGATCTTTTGGTGTTGCCATGTCCTTTACAACATTGGCTTTAGATAGGTTAATTGAACCAAAAGATTCGAAGCCAATGGCACCAGGCAAAAGTGTAAGTGATTCTAGGCTGGGGGTTCAGGTTAATGGTACTAGTGATAAACCACCGGAGTCGAAAAATAGTACAAATAGTATAGATAAAAAATACCATTCACCTGCTCTGTATGCTACCCCTGAACCAACACCACTTCCAGATTCGCCATCATCGTTTGCTCCGTCACCATACATTGTTAATCACAAAAGACGGGGTCCACGCCTCTCCAAGGCTTTGTCTGAGGATGATGCAGCTGTTCGTCAGGCTCTAGCTGATGAAAAAACCAATGACAGTGTGAGAAGTTTAGAAGCTGAAGATATTAAACCTTGTAGCATTGTCAATGGCACAGATAATGTTCATGAATCTGTTGAAGACACTCATTCCAAATTTGTGGATGGTGGGGATCTTGGAAATGACATCATCAGTAACGATACAGTCGCTGGACAGGATAATTTGGATGATTTCTTTGACCCTCAAGATTCGTTAAGCGTTACCAGCAGCACCGATCAGGATAGCCGTTCTGGATTGGTTCGTTCTTTGAATCTCAACTCTTCAGTTTCTGAGTTTTATGATGCTTGGGAAGGTAATCATCTGGTTTATATTATAAGTTTATAACAATTGTCAAAAAGTAACTTTTAGTTATTGGTTGTAAGAATATTTGAAAACCATGATTATGATGGTTTTAATTGTGTTCTCTGCTTCAGAGTTGTCATCTGAAAGTGGGTCCCAGCCCCTTTTAAATGATGTAGAGGCTGAATTACGTGAAGCACGTCTGGGTTTATTGGCAGAGATCGAGAACAGAAAGCAAGCAGAAGACTGCATCAATGAGATGAGAAGCCAATGGGGGAGGATACGCCAGCACTTATCTCTTGTTGGGCTGAATCTTCCAGAAGATCTTATCATGTTGAAGGACCAATCTGTAGTTGATCTTGAAGAAGAGCTATCTCGTCAGATTCATGTTATGCGCTTTGTTTCAAATTCTATTGGTAGGGGCATTGCTAAGGCTGAGATTGGGGCGGAGATGGAAGCTCAGTTAGAGTCCAAAAACTTTGAGATTGCTAGGTTATTGGACAGGTTGCGGTATTATGAGGCTGTCAATCATGAGATGTCTCAAAGGAACCAAGAAACTATTGGTAAGTGTTAATAGTAACAATTTAGAAGTTCTTAAGGGGACATCCTGGTGGTAAAGTGGTGTCCTCTCAAATCAAAGGTTATGGGTTAATCATGTAGAGTGTCGGTGTGTTGATTTTATGGGTAGAGTAAGAATGTACGTGTTCGTGAGTACAAAAAGGTAATGGTATAGTACTTACAATTTTGACTCTTTTATCACTAAATGGGCTGAATCAGGTTTTATGTTATTTCCAATGAAGTAATAGCAATAAAGGAAACATCTTAAATGAGTTTGAGCAGGTTAAATAGTTCACAAGTCACCCAAATCGTATTTTTAATGCACAAAAACTCTTAAAGCAGTATATTCAAAACCAATTTGACTATTAGAGTCAAGCCACCTCCTGCAACCCGTTTTAGGACCTGCTGCAGCCTGTATTAACATTGGTATTATTTAATATGTGTAGAAACAGTGAGACGTGTGCGGCAAAGAAGGAAAAGAAGACAAAGGTGGATTTGGGGTTCAATTGTGGCTGCAGTTACAATTGGAAGTGCTGCATTAGCATGGTCCTACCTTCCAACCGAAAAAGGTTCATCTTTGACAGACCCAGACTCACCATCTCAGACTTGTGAAGGCAACAGCCATTCAGCCTAGTGACAAGAATACGATCTCACCGAATAAGATTTTGCATAAGCCCAGAAAACCATGACAGCTGGAGAAGCAATAATGTAAATAGCAGTGCAATACATATGCATTTAGTTTCATCGTAGAATAAGTTTGGTTCATGGAAGCTAAAAGCTAACCAATTTGAATTGTCATTGGTCGCAATTACTTGATATGTTCGTTTTTGGTTCCAATATACGATTGGAGAACTATATAGATTTATGAAATAGCTGTGGGTTGGTTAGTCTGATATGAGACGAGGTTCATGTGACAAGATTTGCGGATAGGTGAAAGAAAAGTTTTTTTTACCCTGTTTAGGGCCAGATATAAACTAATTATTGAATTTGTAGGGTTCTTTTTGGTGAAACCAAGTAAAACTGAAAACGTTATAATTAGCTTTTTGTGCAAATTGAATATCTTTGTGGGATATATCTTTGTTGGTTTGGTGTTGCATAGATTTTTGTGGTTAGCATAGTGGGATAACTTAAACTTTTGAATTTTAGTTGACCCTACAACAATGGCTTTGTGAATAATGTCCGGTAGTAGTGGACTAATATTCACAAATCACAGTTCAACCTTTATCAATATCTCATCCTTTTAAAATCTGGGAAATTTTTTAAGAAAATTATCTATATTATCACTTTATCCCATTCCTGAAATGGGGATTAAGTTTAAGAATTCACTTTTCATCCTTTATTTCCTGAAATGGGGATTAAGTTCAAGAATACAATTTCCATCCTCTCCATACTTTTTTGAGTGGCTGTGAATGTATTAAGAGAAAAGTAATAAAAAATATATAAGTATATTTAGTTGAATAGAGGCAGTTATAAAGAATAGAGTAATGTATAAGGTATAGGATGTGAGAGATTTATAGAAATGAACAATTTTTTAAAACACATATAAGCTTATAGAAACTGAATTTGAATGTTTTTAGGAGTGCAGTTTGGGTCAAACGTAATAGCTATATGTGTGATGGCCTATGGTGGTTCATTCACGGGTTTAATTACGCTGATTTGCTCATGAGGAATCTGATATTAGCTTGTTAAAACTTGAATCAAGCTTAAATTAACACAGGCTTCAACTCAAGTGAAATCTATATTGAAGCTTAGGTTTGTGAGTCTAAACTAACTTCAATTTTAATTTTGATTTAATTATTAATTATAAAAATCTAATATTTATCATGTAATATAATATTATGATAAAATAATAAATAATATATGATTTTGTATTAAAATTTATAATTATAAATATATAGAATATAACCATGCACGTATATAAACAAATAATTAGATTAATAATAAACGCAATGTGCTTAAACCAAACTCGAGTTTTAAAAACTAACTATGAGCTTAAACTTTGGAAATAGCAATCAAACAGTCAAGCTCAAGTTTAGGTGAGCTCTAATTCAATTTATTTGTATAGTGCTTTACATTTTATTTTAGAACGACTCGTTATCTACTTTACATGTGACTTGTATGATTTAAACCATTGACCTCTAATTTCTACACATAGCTTCTTACCATTATAACCGTCCGTCTCACCCTGCTTTACTTGACCTTCTCATGTTGACTTTGGGTGTGATTGCTAATATAAAAATTAAAAATCCTAAGCAACGTAAGATGACAAACTAACAACGGTGATAAAAGTGGTGTGTCATAGGAATCTTTTAACTTCTGTATTCAGTGGCGGAACTTGAACATTACCGTAAGGAGGACGGGTCAAAGTTAAAATTTATTAAGGGGGGCGAACTCGAGTTTTAAAATTTTTAATCATTTTTAAGAGAAAATAAGCTTGACCTCTATATCAATATATCTCTGATAACTTATGATGACATCTTATCAAGAACTTCTGGATCGTTACTATAGCCTAATTAACGACATGTATATTTATACGAACTCATGAATTATACTTCCATACCAACTCATAGATTAATGTGTTTGATTACTTGGTTTAAGAAAACGTACAGTTTCATACGAGTAACCCTGAGATTTCAATACTTTTCATATGAAATGTTTTGTGAGTTAGATTATAGCGGAGTCATATAATGTAATTTACACTGTGTCATAATATAAAAAACCAATTAAGTTCATAGTGTAAATTCAGATATTTATGAAATAATATACAAGTTAATATTATTTACAAGCTAAATTATTTGGTACTAATTACATGTGTGCAAATATGTTGACTTGTAGTTGAACTATAATTTGTTTGATTAACTTATATATTTTAGCTTTAAAAATAAAATTTTTTATTAGCATTTAACATGTTGGTGGGTTTTTATAGGGATTAAAAATAGGAAAAATTCCAAAATATCTATTTTCTCTTATATTTCCTTTAAAATGTCTCTCAAAAAAATTATTCTCAATATGTCTCATCCAAACAAGACGCCGACACGTCTAATGACATGCATAAGCGCTTGTATAGCGAGTCACTTAAAATCATACAAATGTCGTTTAACAAAATGTCATTTTTTTTCAAAATCACAACGAAAGTGCCGGCCTCCACAACATGGGCACCCGCCTTTACCATGGAAGAGCTCGACTGCTTTTAAGTTTTTTTCTTTTAAAAAATCGCAACAATCTAAAGTTTTGGAAACTAAAAAGAGACATGTGTACGATTTTGAGTGCCCGGGTGTCGTTAAATACGCCGACGCCTGTCGTTAGAGACATTTTAAAAAAAATTTCTTTTTAGAGACATTTTGAGTAAAAATATAAAAGAACATTAATAATTTTTTTCAAAATTACCAAAAGAAATAAAATTATAAAATTACAAATAGAAACAAAAACAACGTCAGAGAAGTAAAGAAAAGAAGATAAGCAGAGTGAGAAACCGCTGAGAGCAAGGTAACAATGGCGATAATAATCCCCTCACAAACCTCTTAAAACTCGTATTAAATCACAGTAATGGAGCTTCTTCGTCAAACCCTAACTCCGGCACTCCTCCCCTTCTCCGTCCACCGTTCTCCGCCGTCCTTCACCTCCAATCTCCGTCGTCAATTTCAATTCCACACCGCCTCCGTCACATCTCCCGCCAAACACTTGTTATGTTGTTCTCAAATCGAAAGCCAATTCAAACAAGCAGAAGAAGAGGTTGTTGTTGATGATGATGATGATGATTATGGAGCGTCGGCGTTTCTGTCGTTGAGCTCGAAGCCAGATAGGAACATGGCGTTGTTAGATGATTATGAGATGGAGGAGCTTGGTTATACTCATGACCCTAACCATCGAAGTGGTTAGTATTTTAAAATTGTTTTTTATTAAGTAATTGTAGTAATTGCTATTGTTGTATGTAGTGATTGAAGTAGATGGTGAGAGGATAATTAGTGTGGTTTATGTGTTGGTAGTTGGTTAGATGGAGGGCAATTTTCAGAGGGTGTAACCACATTACGATTGTTGGTTCTTAGATAATGCGAACAGTGTTTATTCATAAATTGATAAGCAATACCAAACACCCCTAATTCACAATAGGTTCCCAGAAAGAGCTTCAACCTTGACTTTCCAAGTCAAAGAGATTCCAAGTCAAAGAGATAATCTTAAACTTATACATTGTAATGTATTTGGAGCCTCGGAAATGACCAATGTCCCATTTTGCTACCAATCATGCAACAAATTTCCTTGGATTTGACAATGGTTATGCTGTTATATGTGTCGTTTTGTTCGTTGAGATGTTGATGTACTATGTATATGTGAATAATATACACGTAAGGATAACTTGAATGTATAATTCACAGGATATGTAGCTGTTGTAGGCAAGCCGAATGTTGGAAAAAGTACACTTTCAAATCAGATGATCGGGCAAAAGCTTTCAATTGTAACAGATAAGCCTCAAACGACAAGACATCGTATTCTTGGTATATGTTCTGCCCCAGAGTATCAGGTTTGATTTCTTTATTTCTATGTTTATGTCCTGTCAGCAATAGAAACATTTCGTAACCATTCTTTATATGCTCTAAGTTATGAAAGGTTAATCTTGTGTGTTTTTTCTTCTAATGTTTATGGATTTGGTTTCAGATGATACTATATGATACACCTGGTGTTATTGAAAAGAAAATGCACAAATTAGACTCAATGATGATGAAGAATGTCCGGAGTGCTGCCATTAATGCAGACTGTGTACTGGTGGTTGTTGATGCCTGCAAGACACCCCAAAATGTAAGGTTAATTCTTCAAGAAAGATTGATTATGTACTTGTCCTACCATTTGGTTAACATTTTTGTTGCTCTAGATTGATGAAATGCTGCAAGAAGGTGTAGGTGAGCTAAAAGATAATGTGCCTGTGTTGCTGGTTTTAAATAAGAAAGATCTCATTAAACCCGGTGAAATGGCAAAGAAACTCGAGGTAAGAAATGTGTTTACCATTACATTAAATGAGATAACTTGAAAAACAATGTGTATACTGTTATTCCATCTAACCTAATCAGTATGGGCGGCAAAATAGTGGGACGGGCATGTTGGATAACATGGTCGATTATTTATACTTTATAGTACCAGTGAGATTGGGTTGAGCCACTCCCAAACCCATTTTGTTTGTTGTTGGACTTTGTAAATTATTAATTTGTTATATAATCTTATAACTTTACTATTACCATGACAATTTAAGCCTTTACTTAATAAAGCCATCTATGATCCTATGAGCATTTTAAGCATTTAATTCATATCGGAATATCAGTTGTAGCTTTAAATCCGATTGATATGCTTCCCTTTTTAGTTAATTTTATAGCTTAAGGTCTTAGTGGAAGCAGTTTCTCTATCCCTTATTCTATTCTAGGAGTGGGATATTACTGAGTATGTTTATTTGTTTGTTTGTTTGTATTTGTATAAAACTAGGTTAGAATTGCTAAGTGGTATCATAATTTTTGCAGTGGTATGAGAAATCTACTGATGTAGATGACGTCATCCCTGTTAGTGCCAAGTATGGTCATGGTGTTGATGACGTAAAGGACTGGATACTATCAAAACTTCCTCTTGGACCAGCATTATATCCCAAGGCATGTTAGTAAAATCTTCTTTTTGTCCATTTGTTTTCATCTTAATCTATGATGATTAAGTTCTTGCCTGCTTACAGTACTTTAGTTTCTTAAGTTAGGGGTTGTTTGGATGTGTGTTTGAAAGTGATTATGTGATATTAATAATCATAATCAAGTGATTAGCTATTCAGCTGAAATAAAACATGTTGTAGAAGTTAGTGCTTGGACGTGCTTTTGTTGTTTGAAGGCGTGAATAAAAGGATAGGTGTCTTGTGAAATGCAAGTAAAAGGTCTTTTAAATTTGGTTCACATAATGGGTAAATTAGTAATTGTTGAACAATCAAACAGTTAACCAAACTAAAGCACAATTCGTTTATCTTAACATTAATAATTCGATTATTAATACTTAAAGTTGCAATAGTTGAAACACATATCCAAACATCAGCTTAATGGTCCCCTAACTCATCGAAATATTTTGCCATTTGACTGTTTGAGGGCTGACCTTTATCTTGGAGCAGGACATAACTAGTGAGCATCCTGAAAGATTCTTCATAGGTGAAATTGTTAGAGAAAAAATATTCATGCAGTTTCGTAATGAAGTTCCTTATGCGTGTCAGGTAATTCTGCACTCCGTAAAATTAAAATATCTCGAGTATGTATATCTGTTACAAGGTTATATCTAATTGTTTGGCAGGTAAATGTTATAAATTACCAAACCAGACCTAATGCCAAAGACTTCATTCAAGTTGAGATAGTTGTTGAAAAGAATACACAGAAAATAATCCTGATCGGAAAGGCATGTGAGCTTTATGTTTATCACTGCTTTATCTATTGCCAGCTTATCTTGTGATCATTACATTTTAATCTAAAAAGTTGTCTCTCAGAAATGCATCAATCTTGTTTTTAAAATGTTATCTGAATTAACCAGGATGGGAAAGCTCTAAAACTGCTCGCAACGGCTTCAAGGCTCGATATTGAAGATTTCTTGCAGAAAAAGGTTTTCTTGGAGGTATCACTTTTTAACAAATTTAATGATTTACTGTGTCATATCTGGTTGGTAATTTGTAAAATACAAAGCATTTGTAGTGATCTTTTGTGTAGAAATGAGATACAAAGTAAAGTATTTAACAAACTAACTGCACATTAGTTAACTCAGTAATCAACTAATTGTTGTTGGACTTTTGATGACCATATTGACTATATTTAACATGTGACTATATATGATGATGGTACACGCTTTTATTTAAGTTCTTAGGATATAAAAACGATTCTGATCTGTATACGGTGATGACAACAGGTTGAAGTGAAAGTGAAAGAGAATTGGAGACAGGATGAAGGGCTATTGAGGCACTATGGATATGGGGGCAAAATTAAAGCTTTGTGATACGTAGTTCCATAGATGGCTCGATTTTGCAAGAAGTGAACGATTTCTTGATTCGAGTAGAAAGGTTATATATGCTAACCTGGATTTTGTTTTCATTTTCTCATCAGAAATCGTCATTGTTGTAATGAATATAGAAAATATTGGTTATTAAGATATTATAGGAAGATGTTAGCATGGACAAAAAATGTCTTTTCAGTTTAGTTCTTCCTTGTTGTTGTAACTTATTATCCCGAAAATTGTTAAAATGTCACATAACTCATGGTGATGGATAATGACTGCTAATGATGATAACAGTTGTGATACAAAATTAAATAGTATAGATTACAGAATTAGTCTTACTGTATAGACTAGAGTCATAGAGATACCATTCAATAATCTGTTATTCTATTGGGCCTTGTTATTTGGGCTTCGGCCCACAGAGGATTGGTTTGGTACTTTGGTTTAGATGACAACCTTCTCTTTGTATTAGGAAGGAACATTCTCTCGAGGGAATTCGGGACTAACTTGGTTGTCGGAGCGTGTTTCCTGATGACCGGGTCTCCTGTCACCTTCTCACGGCTGGAGGAATGTAGCGAGATGTAACTTGTAGGGTGATTATGATTTTACTACATATTTGTGAACATGGCAATGTAAAATTGCACTGGGATAAATGATAAAAAGTTTAATATGCTAGAAATGTCGTCAAAGTTGTTGTCCAACTTTCATATCGTGTTATTTTAACTAAATATAACACAAAACGAACATTGTACACTTATATAAGATATTTTAGAACTTCAGGTTATAAATAAAATAAATTACTATATTCAGGACTATTTTGGAACGTTTAAAAGCATAGTGAAAGTTAAAATCTATTCTTGAATTTGAAATTGTCGGCCAAACAAACCGACCCCCACCCATCCCTCTTTTTTTTTACTAAACAAACACACAAATTTTCAAAGACAATTGATAGGATACGTGGGAAAATTATGTAAACAACGATGAATTTATAATTTTTTAATTGGTGTCACTATTTAAAAATAGATTATGATAAATTAGTTTTGGATCTGGTATAACGCATGCAATTTTTTACTTAGTGTTATCCTTTATGTAACTTTTATATTTCATATGGTAACTTTTGATAAGTTTTCAAGTAGACATCCTGATAGTAAGTAAGATACTTCCAATAAAGGCAATGCGTATATGTAATAATTTTAAAATCAGAACAGGTTAAGAGCAGGAGTCTGTCTGTGTGTTCGCAAAAGATAGAAATTTTGGCTAAAACAAATCAAAAGCAAAACGTACAAATAAAAGGAAGGAAAGAGAAACAAAAATAAAGTGACAAACTTAAATAACATCAAAACATGAGGGTTGGAATGCAAATAAGAAAAGTTAAAAATCACTTTATGAAATAAAATGTCGGTGGATAGACTTGGGCTATAATGGGCTTTAATGATGGTGGGCCAACCCACAACCACGGTTGCCCCTTTGACGGTGCGGAGAATGCGCCAATAACTGTGGTTCATTAGTGGGAGAAACTATCACATACATGCGGGACTACCGTAAACCCCAGTCCCTCTTACTTGATCTGAACCCTTGATTTTTCCATATGTAGAAATCTTAGGGGCTGTTTGATTACTGCTGACTGAGTAAGATCTGACTGAGTCAGAAGCTGACCCAGTAAGAAGTTCTGACTGGGTCTGTATCTGACTGAAACTTGGATGTTTGATTTAATATCTGACTGACTCTGCTGAATGAGAAAAATAACCACTCGCGCAGGTGGTTGCAGTCGCGCAGGGGGTCGCGGTCGCGCAGGGGGTCGCGGTCGCGCAGCTCGCGCAGGGGGTCGCGGTCGCGCAGGGCGCGCAGGGGGTCGCGGTCGCGCAGCTCGCGCAGGGGGGTCGCGGTCGCGCAGGGCGCGCAGGGGGTCGCGGTCGCGCAGCTCGCGCAGGGCGTCGCGGTCGCGCAGCTCGCGCAGGGGGTCGCGGTCGCGCAGCTCGCGCAGGGGGGTCGCGGTCGCGCAGGAGGGTGGGGTGACCCGGTCAGCCTTTTTAATTTTCAGGTCCGGGTCAGCCATTTTGGACCCGGTCAGCCCGGTCAGCTGAAATCTCATGCATATCAAACAGGCTGACCCGCTGACCGAGTCAGCCGGTCAGCCGGGTCAGCCGGGTCAGCCGATATCAAACACCCCCTTAGTGGGACTCGTTGGACATTGTACGGCGATCTGGCTTAAACACACGGTCCACACTTATGTAGAGAACCACATGAGATATACTAGCTTTAGTAAACCCGTGTATTACACGGTTTAAATAAATAAAATATTAATATAATAAAATTATTAATTAAACAATGATATTCTAAGATATGATATGACTGAAATAAAAAAAAAACGGTAATATCAACTTTTTAAATTTTTTTTTTAAATTTCTTTTATTGAAAATAAATATTTTATTTTAAAACAAAACGTAAAAAAATGCCATTTTTAAAAGTTTTTTTATTACAACTCCCAAATTTGATAATTTAAAAATATCAATTTATTTAGAAATACCCTTAATAAATAGATTTCTTTCTTAATTTATTAATTATTAAAAAGTAATAAAATAATATTATTAGTAATTAAGGTAATTATTTAATAGGAGAGAGAGACGGGAAATTTTAATGAGGATGATTGTGGCGCTGACACGTGTCACCCCAATAATTGTGGTGTTGACACATGGCATCCCATTTACCTTTTTATTAGAGTAGGAAGATTGGGTATCTTACAAGGACCCAAATGATTTCTTATCGAGTTAAACAAAGTAGCCATTTTAAAAACATTTTAACACTAAATCTATCTTACTTTTACTACTAAACTAAATCAAATTATATTATGTTTGAGTTTCAACTCAGTCATTTACATGTAAGAGGCAAATTTCCTTTGCTAAGTAAGCTAACATCACATTGACTAATAAATTCTTAAATCAAGTGGTTAAAACAAAATATTTCAAGATTTTATTAAAAAAATGAGAGGTTTAGGAGTTTTAACACCTAAGATGAGTTTCTTTCTGTGAGTAGTCTCAGATTCAAGACTGATAGAGACAGAATGATATACGAGCTTTCATTCGGGGACGTGCTGTTGGAATTAATCTTTGTTATTTCATATAAAAAAGTCAAAGTCAGATCCTATATGGGTGGAGTTTTAGTTATATCAAGAGTCTTTTATTTATTATTTAATTAGTATGTTTATCTAGTTATTTAGTTTGATGTTTATCAAGTTGTTTTAATTCCTAGAAGGTAGAAGTATGAATCATAGTAGGACTGTTTTGTTTAGTATAAATAGGGTTGTTTGGTTGATGTTTAAGGTGTCAAATATTTAGTTTTCTTTAATAAAAGTATCGATCAACAATGTTTGTGATCAAATAGTTTGTGTTCTTTATCTTTTCAACCTGCGTTTTGCTACGTTTTTGTTCGTTTGGAGATCGCTGGGCCTTCACGTGCTAGGCTGCTTGCCTAGTGCCCCAAGATCACTTGAGTAACAAAGACGATCGGATGGACCAGTGACCCGTCAGTGATTCAATTAACCGTTAAAAAAAAACATACCCACCATTTAACCCAACTTAGTTTTTTGTTTAAAAAATAACGTTTTATTTTTAACTATACAACCCAATCAAACTTATTTTTTAATTACGTTTGAATAGTTTAAATTATTTTCAATCAGATTTGAATATGAATCTTTTTCAATTTTTTTATTATTATTACTGCAGAATTAGTAATCAAGTGACTAACAGTTACTTTTACATAGTGTTACTAGGAGGGGAAAACTATTATGTGATTACATGAATATTTTGTGTGTTATAACAAGAAACACTTATGCTGACTAATAAAATAATGTAATAATAGTCCAAGATTCTTAGTATGCATTCAATACTAACAATCTTATTTATTTTGTTATCATCCCATAATCAATAAAATTTTAAAATTAGTGATTGATATTGTTATAGTTGTTGTATTTTTAAGGAAATTTTGACACTAAAACATAGAAACTTGACTTTCAGAAACTAAAACAATATACCATAGAAAATAACAAGATTTAAAGAGGTTTAATCGGCAAAATTCCCGAGGTTAGTGATTTAGTTACGTAATCTTTATAGAGGTGGTTTTTCATTTAACTATATTGGCTTAGTTAAAAACCATTTTAGAATGTTGAGCACATTAAAATTTTCTATTAACTTTTTATATTACTTCACTTATTATAACTTTATAATATTCAATTTCTAATATTTAACATGTTTAACAAATCAAAATTACATTTTCCGCAACTCAAAAGAAGTTAAATAAAATATAATCATTGAATAAAACAAAAACTTAAACCAGTAAAGAGTTAATACTTGTTTAGTTGTTTAATATGAGATGAATCTATTAAAAGAATGATACATATGTGGTTATATAGTCATGTTTTTAATGTTTTATTATTTCATTTTGGACCTCAAAATTAATAAAACACAACAGTAAAATAACTATATAAGTATTATTATTATTTATCATCTATTCCTATTAATCCCTTTGGTCGGCAGGGATCTTTTTTGTTTTTTTTGTTTTCTATAAGGTTGTTTGGTGGTTTTTTTTGTGGTATTTTTTTCTTGTTTTCTATAGGGTTTGTTTGGGGTGTGCTTCGAGGTTTGGGGGTGGGGATTTTTTTGTAGGATTTTGGTGTCTGGACATGTGTTTTTGATGTGTGGTTCGCTGGTGTTGTCTTTCTCAAGATTCATGTTTTCTTTCTATTGTTATTGATACCTTGACGATTCTCAGTATTAAGGTTTGGGTTTTCCTTTTGTTTGCTCTTTTCGGACCTTTGATTTTCGTCGGTTTTCTATTTTGGACTGTGTCGTCTTCTTGTGGCTTTGATTTTCATCTGTTATGTGTATGGTGTTGTGCTTTGATTTAGTTTTTTGGGTTTTGCATGTCCTGGTTTGTTATGGATTTGGGGTTTTGGTGTGTTTTACTTTGTGTATTTTGCTGATTTTGTGGTTTCGAACCTTAATTTTGATTTTTATTTTAATTTTGGTTTAGGGTTAAGATAAAACTCGCATAGTCGCGGCAACACGCAACGCCAAACCTAGTTTAATATTATTATATGTTACCAAACATAAAATTAAATTTCCGAATGCATTTCTTTATCACTCATTGATAATCATGTACTTTCGGACGAGCAACCACATGCCATGTGTTATATTTATTGTTTGTATCCTTAGATAATAGTTATGATAAATATGGTGGGGAAGGAAATGGAGAACTACTCACATGAAGTTGCCTCTACGTGTATTTCTTTTAATTTTGTAATATTTAGAAAAGGTTTCTTATCAAATAAAACAAAAAAGTAGATAAACTATACATTTGATGAATATAATAATTTAAAGTTAAAAGATCGCTAAAAGCACAATTGTAGACAATCACAAAGAAATAAGGCAGAATATAGACTCATTAAATCACGTCATTATATATTTATATACTCAACTTTGTTGATATGACTTCTTTTCCAATGTCAATGATTAATTTGTGATTGGCCTAAGCCACTACAAACATCCTCTTAAACACTCATCGTCATAAGATTTATATGATCATCCCAAACCAAATTGATTTAAAGTCCATTTTGTAATGTCGCCTGCATCCTCAAACCAACCAGTATTATCCGTTCTACACACTCAACACTTACGACTTGGATTTCAATTTACCCAAACCATTCCAAACAAAACAAAAGTGAATTTCCTTTTTTCTTTAGAAGGGTTTATGGGCTAACTTCCAGATATTAAATAATTTATAGATTATTTCTGAAAATTAAACTTAAAAACGTATTCATTTAATCATATACACATGACAGATTCACATGAAGTTGCTTTAATTGCATTATATTCATCCACAAGCTTCTTGGTCTAAGGACCTTTCAAGATTGTGACCCCTCAACAAAATACTCCCTTCTTTCAATCATATATAGGAATAGTTACTAATTTCTTTTTTCATGCGTCACAACGAGCCAATCTCAAATAATTCGTCGTTCATGAATGACTCGACTTAACTCATTTACGGCCTTAACCATTTGTTAATTAATATATTTCATAGTAATTAATTGCAAATATTTTCTTTCTCATCATCTTTACACATTCAAGAAATCATTGTATAAAAGGAAGGGAGGAAAGGGAGCATGCTCAATTTGTCTTTTATCATACTTCACATAGTCCTTTCATCATTTACTACCTTAGGGTAAATTAGAGAACAAAATCGTAACTATCGTATTAGAATTGTTTATATCATACCCTTATTAGTATAAAAATAGGTTTCAGCATGGTATGGTCCTCAAAATCCACCTCAATCTGCTCCACAAACCACACGGTTCTCTATCATTTTTATCGATCAAACAAGTCAATTCTTTCTTCTATCATCGTTTAGTATTAAAAAGTTAGCTTTGAATTTGATACCATACAAAATAATGATAAACCATGATCTTTTAATAAAACAAGTAAATTAAAAATGCAATCAAGTTCCTCACCAACCATCTCTTTGTCAACATGTTCAACATCCGTCTCACAAACCATCCCGTTCTCTCTCCTTCTCTTTCACAGATCATGGTTTTTTTATCTTCTTTTCTCACATAAACAACCTTCATATCTTATAGATCGTTAGTGGCTTTCGCTACATCTATAACATGCATCTCTTTCTCTTTCACTTGTTCGTTAAATAGTAAAACACATATGCTTTAAATGTTATTGATTTACCGTTTCTACTCTAGCTATTAGTGATTATAATTATAAAAAAGGGGTCCTGCTGGGGACACCGCAAATGTTTTTAGGAGAAACCGGACCTAACCATCACGTTTTGGCCAAAACGTGACGGTTTAAAACCTAGAGGTGACGGCTAGGTCAAAGTGTAACGTATGGTCTGACTCCTGACATCTTTATCAGTGTACTTTTTTCAGGAGTCAGACCATACGTGACAGTTTTACCTAACCGTCACCTCTAGGTTTTCAAACCGTCACGTTTTGATCAAAACGTAACGGTTAGGTCCGATTTCTCTCAAATTTCTTACTGTGCGACTAAAATTTCACAAAAAAAACACTATCATTTATATCTCCTTTCCAAGCCCCAAGGACACCCATACCCTACATTTACTAGCTCACTACCCCTTAAAAGCTGCTCCATTTCTCTCCAAACTAAACTAAAACTTTCATACAACTCCAAAGAGAAAAAGAGAGAGAGAGGGGAAAAAATGAAGAAAAATTTAGCATTATCTATATTTCTTGTTGCTCTATTGATACAAAACCACAACACTTTTCTTGAAATTGAGGCAGCAGGATCAAGAAATGGTGGATTCATCACAACAAGGGGAGTGCATTTCATGTTAAATGGTAGCCCTTACTATGCAAATGGCTTTAATGCTTATTGGTTGATGATTTTAGCCTCAGACCCTTCTCAAAGACCCAAAGTTTCAGCTGCTTTTAAAGATGCCTCTTCCCATGGGCTCTCTGTTGCAAGAACTTGGGCTTTTAGTGATGGTGGAGTCACTCCTTTGCAGTACTCCCCTGGTTCTTACAATGAGCAAATGTTCAAGGTACATCACATATTATTAAACAAGTTTTCTGATGAAATCTGTTCATCATATCTTGATTTTCTTGAATTTACTTCTGTATTTCGAGATTTACTTCAAAAAGATGTTTTTTTTATTGGTGGGTATGAGGGTGAGGACAATTTCTTAAATTTTCAGGATTATTTTTAATAAAAAGATTTTTTTTATTGGTGGGTGTGAGGGTGATGACATTTTCTTGGATTTTCAAGATTAATTTTTAAAAAAAGATGTTTTTTTATTGGTGGGTATGAGGGTGATGACATTTTCTTGATTTTGTTGGTGGTGGTGTTGAAAAGGGGTTAGATTTTGTTGTGGCTGAAGCAAGAAGATTTGGGATCAAGCTAATTTTGAGCATGGTGAACAATTATGAAAATCTTGGTGGCAAAAAGCAGTATGTGAATTGGGCTAGAAATCAAGGCCAATACTTAACTTCTGATGATGATTTCTTTACAAACCCTGTTGCTAAGGGGTTTTACAAGAACCATGTCAAGGTGCAGACTTTATTACTTTATAATTCACAATTATTATTATTATTATTATTTTTAAATTTTTGTTCATTTTTTCTCATTTTTCTTTGTTACTGTGCAGACTTTGCTCAATAGATACAACACAATCACTGGTGTTGTTTACAAAAATGACCCTACAATCATGGCTTGGGAGCTTATGAATGAGCCCAGATGCCCTTCTGATACATCAGGAAGAACTATTCAGGTTCTTGTTTGACCTTTGTGTTGATCTGCTATTGACTTATTGAATTAGTTTTTCTTGTTTAATTTTGACAAATAAATCAGTTTAGGACAAAGAATTAACTAAATAAAAACAAGGTTTAAGTTAATTCTTTTTATAAAGACAACAAACAACAGTAAAGTTCTTTGCTTTAGAAAGAATAAAAAAAGTTACCCAATTTGAGAGTCAAGAAAATGAAAGATTCATCTTTAGTTTCTAGCCACAAATTCCTGGTGTTACTCTGCAGTAATATTCATGAGCCACAATTACTGACCCATCTCATTGTGTGGCACCAATGGTCACACGACACTGACAAGTGACAACTGGTTCAGAGCTCACATGTCTTCAAACCCACAACACAACTTGTGATTTAATGAAGTTAACCAACAAAAACTATGAAACAGTTAAGATGATTAACATTTTCCCTAAATGAACTGATCTTCACTAATGATCTTGTGATTTAACCATGATTAGGCCTGGATAACAGAAATGGCTGCACATGTGAAGTCTATCGACAGAAACCACTTGCTAGAAGCCGGTCTCGAGGGCTTTTACAGTAAATCCGGTCGCCAGAACCCTGGTTTCGACATTGGAACCGACTTCATTTCAAACAACCGAATCCCTGGCATCGATTTCGCCACTCTCCACTCGTATCCAGACCAATGGTAGTTTCACATTTTACCCTCAGTTTTCTTGTTGATAGTATATATGTAACTTATCAATCTATATTTTTGAACCAGGTTAACTAGCTATGATGATCAGACTCAACTCAACTTCCTGAACAACTGGCTAAGAACCCACATTTGGGATGCCCAATATGTCCTCAAGAAACCATTACTCTTAACCGAATTCGGAAAATCAGTTAAAGATCCAAACTTTAGCACATACAAAAGAGACCAGCTGTTTAATCTGGTCTACAATAACATATATCTTTCTGCAAAACATGGTGGTGCTGCTGCTGGTGGTCTGTTCTGGCAGCTCCTAGCCGAAGGTATGGAGTCGTTTGGTGACGGGTATGATGTGGTTCTGAGCCAAGGGACCTCGACGGCTAACATTATCGGCCAGCAGGGGCGCAGGCTTTACCAAATTAGGAAAATATTTGCTAGGATGAGAAATGTGCAGAGGTGGAAGAGGGCTCGAGCTGCTAGACGGGCTCAGTGGATGGCTTGGAAACGAGGCGTGAAGCCGATTGGGAACTAACCGTAACGTCTAACGGGTGACATTTGTGTTTTTTAATCCGAAATCGTTGAAGTTAAGTTATAAGTATTATCATAAAATACTTGGGTTTTGTTTTTTGTTATATGCTTGTGGTGTTCTCTCTTAGAGATGCATAATGTACGTCCAGGAGGGTGGCTTTGAATCTTGTATGAGTGTGACATTAAAGATGAAATCTTTATAGTCTTCTTGATAATGAAATCAAAATATTGTATTTGTGATGATTTTAGTGTTATCAACTTTTATATATTATAAACTTAACTGAATTCATATTCTTAAAATGTTAGTAATTTATGATCGTTGTAAAGGCAAATTTATTATCAAAACAAACAAATGAATTACAATTCACAACCACCAATAAGCCGATGTGCAAGTTACAGGCATACTAAAACAAACAATAAAATCTAACCCGTGTTATAATTACAAACCAAACTATCACGATATATACAGAAAATGTATCTTAAAGTTGGTATAAAGAGATCTTTACAGAATACAGTTGCACCAAATTTGTTTTAAACTTTAATGGTGGAACCAAATTGTTACACAATATTTTATCACCGACTTTTTATGTCACGGAAAATAATACATTTTAGTTATTTTATATGGTACTAGCTTTAATAAACTCGTGTATTACACGGGTTGAACAAATAAAATATTAATATAATAAAAATTTTTAATTATAAAATAATATTTTAAAATATGATATGACTGAAATTAAATATAAGAAATGATTATAATTAATAAAACAGTAATATCAACTTTTTAAAATTTTGTTTTATAATTTTTTTTCAAAAAAATAAACATTTTGTTCTAAAACACACCGTATAAAAATATAATTTTTAAAAAATTTCTTATTATAACTCCCAAATTTTATTATTTTTGGTTTAAAAACTTGAATTTTTAAAAATACCAATTTTTAAATATTTCATATTTTTATAAAAGTTGTATGCTTTAAAAAATTTATTATTTTATAAAAAAATTGTTTACTTAGAAATAACATTAATAGATATCTTTTTTCTAAATAATATTATTAGTAATTATGGTAATTATTTAAGAGGAGAGAGAGGCAGGAAAATTTTAGTGAGGATGATTGTGGTGCTGACAAATGGCATCTCAGGTTACTCTTTTATTAGAGTAAGAAGATAATAAATTAGGGTTTTTGTCTTCTTATTTTCTCTACGTTCTATTCCTTTTTGCTCCTTTTGTCGCAAGAACTTGATTGGTTGTTAGCTCTCTTCCCCAATCACCTCCTTTGCGTAACGTCTCTTCTATATCCCAATGACTCATTGCGCATGCACACAACCACACACACGTGTTTTTGTGTGTGTATATGACATCTTGTTGGTAAAGTGTCTTTTATATATCCATGAGGTAAAATGTTTGAATCCTATAAGAAACAAGTAGCTAGGTATAAATGGTTAATAGAAATAGTTTATGAGACATTTTAAGAGAATATATGTATGCATAAAGAGAGAGAGAGGAGATCAAATAAAATGTAAATTTTTTCAAGAAGACTATAAGCAGCAGGGTGTTGATAAATGAGATTCTTCTTATTATTAGCTTAGGAGTATTTTAGTATATTTATACTAATCGATTAACTGTTTTTCGACAGATAGTTAAAGGCATCTAGCTAATCATAGTACCGTTTACAAGTTTTTCTGAACATAGATTCAGTTGTATTCAGCAATATGAAATTAGGTCAATATTTGTTTTTCATTCTATGACTCGAGATTATACATTGATTGTTCACATCGAACACTACTAGATAACTGAATCTTCACCAACTGGACGATTCCATCGAAATTCGTCGTACAGTGATAAACCGTGAATGATGTTCTTTATACACATCTCAACAAGATATCATTACAACTTTTGTTTCGAACTAAAATATGTTTAGCATATCTAATAATTAAATCAAACAAATTACAAAGTCAATTAAATCAAAATTTAACTACTATTTCTTTTCCATTTTAGTTGGTACCCATTCACATATCAATTTACACACACGATTAATATTGGTTCACGTGTGATCTAGTGTCGGTTTTGGAAACTACAACTACTTCAGCGGAAGTTATAAGTTACCTAAATAGTAATTGTTTTTAGTACCATTACAACACCTCCATAGCATAAAAATAGTCAAATATGTTCTATAGCGACCAGATCTTTTAACTTAGAGTAAATTACTATTTTGGCCCTTAAGGTTTGGATAATTTAACCGTTTTAGCTTAAAAAAAATCTTCTGACGTATCAACCCTTGACGTTTCATTTTTTAACTATTCTAACCCCTGACAACAACTTTTATAATATATTCTGTTAAATTTATAGATACGTAAGTCATTTTACATTTAAAGGACTAGTTATGTAACTTGTTAAAAATTAGGGGTAAAAATAAATAAATCAATTGGTTGGAATTGATAGGTGTTTAAGATAAAATTAAAATTGTGAATTAAAATTAAAGGAAGATTATGTAAAATTGCATTGATGTCACAGTATCGTAGAACCAACAACCACCCAAACATCTTCGCCTCTACACACCAGTTATACCTCACCACCGATTACACTCATCACCTCATATCCATCATCACCATCGAACACTAGCTTCACAAACCACCAAAGGAGGAGGTTTGGTGTTAAATTTTAGTCCGGCAGTGTAAAGTTTTTACCCGGTAGTGTAAATTTTTATATAAATACAGTTCCCCGCTCAACCCAAAAAAAAATAATTAATTTTGCCCCGGTCCCGTACGGGAGTGTTCAAGCTCCACCACTATGCATCACCATACTCATCCGTCGTCACATTCAAGAAAGGAATTTCAGGTAACAATTCGTTTAAAATTTTGCACATTCGGGATGTAAATAAAACTCAAATCAAATCTCTACTCCTTATGTTGATCTTTACATTTGAGCACTTTCAATCGTTCCATGCATATGCTGAATCTGATGTTAAAAAGGTGCACACAAATTGTTCATAAGCACTTTCAATAAGACACTAATCACTTTCAAATTTTGTTTCTATTTCAATCAGACACTAATCACTTCCAAACCCACAAAGTTCATCTTCCTCCTCATCTACAACATCAATCAAACTTGTTTCCAAAAGTGATATAAGAGTGTTGTTCATCAAGATCTCACAATTTGGTATGTTTCAGGTCGGTTATGGTTCGTAGGGGTTGGGTGGGTTTAAGACAAGAAAGAGGAGATAGAGAGAGATAGGTAATGGTAGATTGGTGGAGATGTAAATCTGGTGGTGGTTGATGTAGTTATGTAGATTTTCATTGAGGTTTTTTATATTTTTAATTTTATTTAATTTTATTTTTTTTGAATATCTTTATTTATGGGGTTAAATTTAAAAATATATTGACTTGCGGGTAAATATATATATAAAAGATGACTTCAGGGGTACCCGCCGGTCACACCGGCGAATCTTCCCTTCTTAATTATCGTGCCCTGCCAAGATTCCATAACATTTGTCCTTTTCCTCAGAACCCGCCGGTGCCACCGGCGAGTTCTGGCCCGAGTCTTGAAAAGAGAGAACCCGCCAATGGGACCGGCAGGTTCTTTCTTATTAGGGTTGGTCGGGTGTTGGGTGCTTAATATAAACCCTTGAACCATCTCATTTTTTCATAAAATCCGAATCCTCAAAAAAACCCCTCAAACCAAAAACCAAAACCTCCTCAAACCAACATAAAAAATTCACACTATCTTCACTTAAAAAACCCTCATCCTCAAACAACTCAAACCAAAAACCTCTTCAAACCTCAAGTTCAAATTTTTGGTTTTGAGTTTTTGAGGATGAGGGTTTTTTAAGTAAAGATAGTGTGAATTTTTTATGTTGGTTTGAGGAGGTTTTTGGTTTTTGGTTTGATGGGTTTTTTTCAGGATTTGAGATTTTATGAGAAAGTGAGATGGTTCAAGGGTTTATATTAAACACCCAACACCCGACCAACCTAATAAGAAAGAACCCGCCGGTCCCATTGGCGGGTTCTATCTTTTCAAGACCCGGGTCAGAACTCGCCGGTGGCACCGGCGGGTTCTAAGGAAAATGACAAATGTTATGGAATCTTGGTAGGGCACGATAATTAAGAAGGGAGAACTCGCCGGTGTGACCGGCGGGTACCCCTGAAGTCATCTTTTATATATATTTACCCTCCAAGTCAATATATTTTTAAATTTATCCCATAAATAAAAAAATTCTTTTTTTTTTACTTTTGAAAGTTAATAAATGCTTCATAAACTATTTAATGTTTCAACAAGTTACATAAATACTCCCTTAAATGTAAAATGACTTAAATACCCTTAAATTTAACAGAAAAAATTAACAGGGGTCAAAATAATTTAAAAAAAAAATAAAACGTTAAGGGTTGATATGTCAAAAGTTTTTATTTTAAATTGAAAGGGTTTTATCACCTAAACCTCAAGGGCCAAAATAATAATTTAATGTTTTAACAAGTTACATAATTAGTCCCTTAAATGCTAAATGACTTAAATACTTTTAAATTTAATAGAAAAAATTAAAGAGTTAGGGGCCAAAATAATTATAAAAAAAATTAAGGATTAATATATCAAAATATTCATTTTTAGACTCAAAGGGTTTTATCACCCAAACCTCAAGAGCTAAAATACTAATTTACTCTTTACCTTAACATCTCCAATAACTTTTCTTATCCAAGCAGTGGCTTCATATCTTCTTGTTATAAGCCAAAGATAATGTTATTCGTAGCCTAATTTCCATAATTAATAAGATACATACCTAAATTATTTAGTAAAATTTAGAATGAGAAAAAGTTTCAGCGATTTTCGATCCTATGCTAAATTTACTCTAGCTCCTAGATAAAATTCAAACAGGTAATTAATTTTATCAATTTACCTAAATTCCCAGTATAATACAGTCTCAAAACACATTACTTATCATTAATTAAATCAGAAAACAATCATGAACTGCTTAGGTATAATGATTGTTTTATAAGAATGACTCCATCTACTCTTATATCCGTCTACTTATACGTTGCAAGATTTGAACCTTTAACCTTATAAATAAAAGAAAACATCTTATCATCAGGTGTCTTTTTGGGGACTGGTATGATGATTGTTAAAAAGCAAAGTACACAAGATGGTGTACTTTATGTACATATGTGACAAGTACACTCAAACGGGCCTAAAACAGGCTTCAATGAAGAAATTCTTCTTTGCAGATTTCTCATTAGACATCTCTAGGCAAGCCATTTGCATAGTTTAACAAACAATGCGCAAGTGAGCGCATATCATATTATTCGTATATCTACAAACTACGGTTTACATACATTAATGATCATCTTTCGTCAAGACATAAACATGTTGCGCCATGAACAAGAACCTCTACCCACAAACCCGAGTTACATCATCTCATCACAGCTGCAAAACCATAAGACCGAAAAAACAGACCCCACCACTACACCCGCGACCACTTGGCTAGTTGTGTGATAGCGTAATAGAACACGCAGCCATGACTGCATAACCAAAACAACACAACACAACATCAGCATCAGGAGCAACAACTTTAAGCTAACCTTTAGCATATGGATAGTTTAATCTAAAACTCCAATGCACAGACACATTATTAATGATGTAATAGATAAAGAGCTTAGGGCATATGAAGTTATGAACACATACAAAGTATACACCAATCGCGATAACAACAACAATGAGCATGATCGAAAGCTCATTCAATCCAATCCATCCAATAACTGTATACAATCAAGATCAAAGTTAATAACTTTACAATCATCAACCGAATACTAAACCAAGTGTTAATCTAAAGGGGGTAAAGATGATTACTTGAAAGATTGATGAATATGACAGCAAATGAAATGCATTGAGCATGTGTTGATGGCATCCCAGGGCCCGAACACACTTCAGACACAGGTCGCTCTTGGTTCAAAATCTGCTTCAGCGCGAACGATAATAATATGTTCAAAACCGAACCCGCGATAGCCCACGGTGCTAGATCATCTTGTCTCAATAGAATCACTCCACAGTATGCTACAGCAACACACCAAATGCTCTGAAATCAAAATCAAGAAACCATAAGGTAATCCCCTTCAAAATGCACATGAAACTGTTTGTTATAATGTCAATTTCAAGATTTTATCATCCAAAACAAGATTTTGATTCTAGAAACGATAATCTATAAACAGAATTACAGAAACATGAGGAGTTAAAGGAAACAGGATCACCAACCGAACGATTAAGAGCAATGTGGAGCAGATAAGGTGTTCGACGATTTGACGCGCTATTGCTATCAATCAAATCTTCTTGTTCAAGAGCATTACATTTGTATCACTACATGTAACACCATCGAATACTTGAAGTTCAATTGGCGCCTCAACCATCATCTTCTTCAGCCCGTCGGTGCGAAAACCCGAATCAGAATTGAGGATTTTAAACAGTGAATTCAAAAATGGTGGTGAGCTTTGTGTTTATGGATAAACAGAGGATGATTGCTTTGTATTTATAAGCACATCCTCTGTTTTTCTAGACCACTCAAAAAGAAAACATTCCTCTGTTTTGGACTCAAAAACAATAGTTTTATATTTTTTATTTAATTTTTTAAAGAAACTAAAAGACTGTCACTATGTTCAATTGAAAATTATATAATTGATTCTTGTTAATCATTATTGAGCATGGTTCATAACCTTCAAATTATATTATGACAAGGGATTATATTATACATATAGTTATTAATTATAGAGTAAATTATGCTTTTAGTCCCTGTGATTTGATGATTATAATTTTTCATCAATAGTTTAAAAACGCCCGGATTAACCACTGTGGTTTAAAATTTGTCACATTTAGGTCCAAACCATTACTCCATCCAATTTCTCAGTTAGATTTTTAAAAAAGACAAAAATACCCTTGGACTAAAAGTGTTATATTATATTACAACCTAACCCCATTTTTTCTTGTTGAACACATCTAAACCACCTCTAGCACCTCCACCACTACCAGCCCCCCACCACTCTCCGACAACCACACTACCACCACCCAAAACTCGTCGGCAATCACCACCGGCACTCACTTAAGATCTAAACCAACCCTAACCCCACCCGTTTCCTCTTTGACTAGACTACATCGTTACTCCCTGGCCGACCTCGACTAACCAACCTCGCTTACAAGAAGTGGTCAACGACCCGAAACCGCCTTTAAAACGCATGTAATCGTGTTAGAAACCTAGCGGATTCACCTGATTTTACCGTAATGGATGTGAAATCGCTAGTGGTCAGATGCCTCCACTGCCCAATCGCAATGGTGCGGTGGTTGCCGTTTGGGGTTGTCGGCCAAAGTTGAGAAGTAACAGATCTGAAGTAGCCTATTCCTATCATATGAAGGAGTTTAATAAAAATGTTTCTCCTCAAATAAGTTAGTGTTCTAGTTACATGTGGGACATTGTTGTAAATATAAAAGTAGGTATGAACGCCTTGTGAGTTAGCGGTTTTAAATTTTGTTTCAAATTTATATTTTACAATAAAGTTTAATAAGCTAATTACAAAAGATCCATCTCCAGAAAAAAATAGGGTTAGAGTTATATTAAAAATAGGATTTAGTCTAAAAAATCTAAAAATTGATTGTGTGCTTCACACGTGTCATTCTATTGTTTTAAAGATGATGACATTGTGTCTTATACGTTCATTGTGTCAAATATCAATTCATTTTGTCATATATATTACATCATTTGTAATACATATTAATTACTATGTTTTACATTTTATATCATTTTGTATTATGTTTTTTTATAGATTATATAGACTTGTAATCTATCATTCTATTTTACAATTAGAAATACATAATAACATACTTTCACCGATTTATTTTTCAAACTCATAGTGTTGAAGATAATACAATGTATTATTTTTGTCTTGTTTTTTATAGATTATATAAACTTGTTGTTATCTATCATTGTATTTTACAATTAAAAGTATACAATAATTTTATTTCACTAATTAATTTTTCAAAATTTATAGTGTTGAAGATAACACAATGACGATAAATAAACACAACGAGACATTGTATTATTTTTGTTATTATTTTTAATGTATTAGATTAATTATTTGTTAATTATTATTGTATTATACATATTAGAGATATAATAACAATATTATTGCGCCATTATATTTTTTTAAACTCATCATCTTAGGAAAAACAATCGAATTTTCTTAGGCATTGGATCTAAGATCTAATGTATAATAATCCTCCTCACCTTTTTTAATTTTTCCTTTTTTTTTACAATAAACCCACCTTATAATTTATCACACCGCTTCTCTCTTTTAGGTTCCTAATATTCCCGATTCCCAAACGCAAGGAGGATCTTTTCATAAACTGTAAACAAATAGATTGTGTTTAATAATATTTAGGTATCGTGTGTATTATCTATTTTTTATTGTCTGCCATAATATAGAATCCTTAGCGGTCACTTTGTATATATGATTAACAGTTAGATATTATTAATTAATTATGCATTATATTTTATATCTTGTTGGTGTCAACAATGGTAAAATAACATCCACAACAGTACCGAATCCTTTTGATTTAAACCCAAAAAACAAATATGAATCTTGAATACACGAATATCAACCAAAGACGCAGTAACGGAACAAATCACCAACAAATCGAATGACAGATCTTCAGTATGATGATCTGCGTTAGATGATCCGAGAACATGAAGTCGAAAACAAGAAACCCTAGAACAATGAAAATGAATTGAAAAAAACTCAGCTAGTGAAAAAACTGACTCAAACAAGACACCATTCTTAAAGCAATTGTAAGTGAAATACAGGGTAGTCTTATAAACAAGACACCATTCTTAAAGCAATTGTAAGTGAGGGTATTTTGTTTGTGCACATGTTGACTTAAAAGCTGCAAAACAAAAGAAGTCTAGTATGTGACAAATAAATCAGCCTTCCAATTAGTTTCTAAAAACTAGTTATGTTTTGTAAAGGATTTTCATTATTTTTACAAAAGTTCATGATTGAAAGGTTCAATAGTGTACTCATAGGTTTACACTCATTAAGATGAAATTCTACGAGCAATTTCATATAATATCTCCTTTATCTTTAAGAAAATTCATTTTTCTGTTTGTATCACTCCGATTCTAAGAAAATATTTTAAAGGACCAAGATCATTGATTAAAACTTAGTTTCTAAAAGTTTAAGAAAAAAAAAATTATTATCCCATCTACACTGGTATCTATGATAACAATATCAACAACACAGAACAAAGAAAGATCACATTAATTTTGAATGGACCCAAAATTAACTAACATACCAACCAATTTTGTGTTCCACGTTCTTAGTACTTGTTTAAACCATGCAATGCATTTTTTTTGTTCTCAAACTTTTGTTTCATTTGGAGAAAAATCACGATCTAGAAGACTCATATATACATCTTCATTCAAATCTCCAAATAAAAGACATTACTAACAAGAAAACATGTCAGTTTAATATTAAAACATAATGAATAGTAACGATCTTAATCATTAGAGATAATGTTTCATCAAAGTTAACCTCTTCCTTTTCATTGAACTCTTTTGCTGCAAGTGTAGCTTTAAATTTTTCAATTTCAGCCGTATACTTATACTTTATTTTATAAATTGATGTCAGTGTGTTGGAATGATATTTTAAGTGTTTAAATGTTAAATAATAAGTATGATTATTTGTTTTTGTGCATTTGATTGTGTGGAATAAGTTAGCTATGAGTTAGAAGTGATTTTGTAGGTAAAATGATTAGTTGGAAGCTCACATGGTGAAACAAGGCTTGGATGAGTCAAGAAACAAAAACTCAAAATACAACAGAAAGGCTCCCACCGTATCCTAAGCCACCGCAGGCTATGCCAGCTTCAATTTCAGAATAGTAGAAAAGTACCCAGCGTAGGCTACGTTGGTTAGCATAGGCTACGACAGGGCCTTCACGGACCATCTATAAAATCGCATTTTTGTTATGTTTCACCCACCACTTGCCCCTCATTCGACCTAGGGTGATTTGAGATGAATTTTGGGAGTTTCAAGGTCATTGATTCACCATTCCACCTCTTTCTAACAACATACAATCATCCGTTATGCAAATCAACAACGATTTTAAAGATATTCAAGAACGATGATCAGCTAATCTTCTCGTGATCTACTTCGGGTAATAGGTTTTGTGTGATTAGGTTTTCGTTTTGTGTTTGACTTGTGTTGGGATTAAACTTTAGAACCCGTTAAATTTTTTTTTATAAGTTTAAACAATTGTTTTGTTTAACCTTTATTTGAATATGATATGATGTTACGCGAATCATATGGTTGTAAAGTTTTGGTTGTTAATTGAATTGATATTGTGTATCAAGACCCGTTAAGTTTTGATTATCGATATAACTTAATCATTGCGCGTATAGAATCCCTGTTAAAAGTTTTCCATTAAGTTTAACTAAACGATTACTGAAAACCAAACCTGGGTCCCGGATTGGATTACTATTTCTCGTAATTGTCTTGTTAATTAAGTTTGATTATTTCCAATTTGTTTTCTTAGTTAAATTATTAATCATTTCAAAAATTCAATTTTCACAAGCAAGAGGCAATAGTTCACAATTCAGTATTTAAATCAATTTCTTATAAATTAAAGTACAGTACACCACTACTAATTCTGTGATGATCGACAACCCTACTTACCCTAAGTAGTTTAAGGTGAATAGGAACATACATTTAACATCTTATTTGATTGGTACTTCGACATTGATCATAACCCACTTACATTATATGGTTCTCTTTCTACGGCCAGATCAACTAAGTCTCTAGTATGATTTTCATTTAAGGCATTCATCTCCTCATTCATGGCTAGGGATCGATGTTCAACAGTTCGGTTAACGTTTATTTAGTTCGGTTTATTCGGTTATGAAAAGTTCTTGGGCTAACTGTTAACCAAATCAAATTAGTAACAGGCCTAACCACACCGAATTCAACCAACTAACCCATTTATTTGGTTTATTCGATTTGGTTATCCGATTAAACCGGTTATTATTTGATTTATTCGGATAACCAAACCAAAAAACCAAGATTTTGTGTAACCTTAACTGAATCGAAAACCAAATTCACTATCTGGTCTATTCTACTTTTCTCGGTTATGGTAGGGTTTGGTTTTTGGTTTTTCTCGGTTTTCGGATTTTTTAAACACCTGTATTCATTGCTGTCAACCAGCTTTGTTATTTTTGGCTTCTTACATTATTTGTGGTTCTATTATTTGTTTAGTATGGTTGCAAAAGATCTATTTTCAGCAGATAAAGAAGAGTAATTAACTATTTTTCCATACCATATTTAATGAGATCTCATAAATGCCTTCGAACAATCTTTGATTATCACCATTTCTAGTTAACACGAATGGAAAAAGGCATCGGTTTCATAGTTTGCTTTACGCTCTATAAAGAGTTGAGCCAGTATTTTAACAACGAGCGTGAAAACATAAACAAATAATAATAATTTGGTTTTTCATTCTTTAAATAACTTAGTATTAGTTATTCTTAAAGCTTTTTACAATGACTTCTTGTATTCTTACGGTTCTTTAACTTATTCATGTTAATACATTAGCACATAATGATATACATGTTTGTGTGAGAAAGACAAGATGAAATAAAATAGAGTTTAAAGAGATGTGTGAATGGAGAATGAATGAATGAAATTAAGACGAAGCTTCATTTGAGTTTTTGCGGGTATATTGATATTGTGGATGCTTTTGGTGAGGAATATTTCCAATAATTTATTTGTAGAATTATACTATAATAGTAATACAATAACTATTTAATAATACTTCGAATTAATGAATAATTCAGCTCATGAAATGAAATGAATTTAATATTAAGGACGGAATTTGTGTACTTTCAAAATTCCATTAATGGAAATTTGGAGATCATGTGGAAGTGGTTGGTATGCTCCATGTAATACGATCATCGTAACAGGCCCTTTTGTGGTTGTATGGCCTTTCACACATTTGGATGGGTGTATTATTTTACGCAAAAATTATGTTTTGGTAAACAACTAATGTTTTAATATTTTATTAATTTTGATGATTTTCGTTTGAATGTTAAATTGTTAAGTTAAGAAAATGGCTATTATTATAATTAGTATTTGAACAACTGTTTATAGATATTGAAAATTTACGGTACAAATAACAATTTGTGCGAAATGTACGAATTGATAACAACCATTGATCTAAATGATAGACGGTTCAGATTAAAAATAAAATAATTACACAAAAAATGTGTATAGAGGTGTAGATTTTGAAATAGCTTACAATTTTTGATTTTTTTTCAAATTTCTCTTGTTTTTTAAACGTATTTATCTGACATTTTTTTTAAATACACCATAAAACCAAACATTTTATCCTCTTTAATATGAGTATAATATTGCTGTACTTTTTTCGCAAAAAACCAGTATTTAAAAAAATGTCTATGTGTTGTGCGTATAACTTGCGTGATTCTTAATTGCGTAATTCCGAACATAACTTGCGTTAACTTGGGTAATTATTTTTTATAACATGAGTGCTTTTTCTTTGCGTAATAATAAATATAACTTGCGTAATAATAGATATAACTTGCGTAATTATGAATATAATTTGCGTAATTAGTTACCATTTATGCGTAATTGTAGCACGGACGAAACTATCCATCCCCCAAGAAACACATGCCACACTCTGGTGACTTCGTACGATTCACACGAAAATTACACTTTGTATATTAACCGGCCTATATAAAACTATCCGACCGGCAAGAAACTGACCATATCATAAAATGAACATTATTTAGTAAGATTGTAACTGTAAAATAACAAATCATTATATTAATAACCAACTTTCATTATTGTATTATTTAAGCTAAGTTAAAAAATGCTCTAAATAGTAACTGAGAAATTTTTTTTTCAAAAATAATTTTGGTGGAAAACTTATTTACTAAAATATTTTAAACCAATGAATATACCTCTTTTCTTTATGCTAAATAGTTTTCAAACTAGTATTAAGTTTCCAGCATTGCAACGGGAAGTAAAACTGTGACACATAGCATCTGGCATACAAAATCGTGACCACCAACACCGAAAATACGCATATTAAAATATAAAAAAAACAAAAAAATAAAATTAAAATTAAACGAAAAGTAGTCGTAAAACGTTGAATCACACAAGCAAAACATAAAACATATAAAATAATAAGTAAGTCGATCTACGACCGCCGTGTTGTGATGAGGTCATTAAACGGGAGAAAAATAAGCGTAAAAATGTTGAATCAGACATGCATACTATGACATGTTAATTCGCAAAATTAGACTAAAACATAAACCGAAAAGAAATATAAAAAATATAGGGGATCAAATTTAAAAGTAATAAAATATTAGGACTAAATTGTAAAGCATATGTAAAAGTATCGGGTTGAAATAAAAAAAGCTAAAGATTAATAAAAATATATGGGTACAACCAATAAAAAAATATGATACAACCCTTAATGTATACAAAGGTTGGCAATTAATATATATAAAATTATCCATTTTGGTATATAAATTTCTACTTACTCCTTTTTGAATAAAAAAACTCTAGTAACAAACATTTATATATTTCCATTTGAATCATTTTATTTTAAAAACTTTTGACATTTATAAAATAACTAGGACATATCATGCAAAGTAGCACCAAAGACACACCACCGTTAGCGACCACCAATGCAAACGTAGAACCAAGGACATATCACCGTTAGGCGAAACGTAAAACATATAAAACAATAACTAAGTCGATCTTGGACCAGCGCGTTGCGACGGAACTGTTAAACGGGAAAAAAATAAGCGTAAAACGTTGAACTACACACGCACATTGTGCCGTGTTAACTCGCAACATGTAAACCGAAACTTAAAACAAAAAAATTAATATAAAAAGTATAGGTACCAAATTTAAAAGTAAAAAAATATTTGGACTAAATTATAAAAGATGTAAAAGTGTTGTGTTAAAATAAAAAAATTAAATATTAAAAAGAATAAGATAAAAATTAAGTACAACCTTTAAAACATGTTGTATAATCTATAATGCATGAAAAATTAATAATTAGTATATATATAATTTTAGTATCACCGGTCTTTCTTCCGATGTTAATGTATTATTGTTTTCAAGATTTGTATTTTTCTTTCTTCATGTTTGTTTCTCTTTTTGCTTCCAAAAAATAATGTGAGATCTTGTGTATAGGTGTAATTATTTTTATTAATAAAATTACTATTATTTTATTTAATAAAATTGGTCCAGTGAGGATAATTATATATATTGCCATAATCATTAATAATAATATTTAATTATAAAAAATATGTTTGTCACAAACGTGAGATGGAGTGGTGTTCATAGTGGTATTTTATACGATCCAATTCCATTAGAAGATTTTCTTATTATTGTTATCAGACGATAATATTCCATGAGTTAACTTAAATCTTCTATAACAACCACATATCTTTAAATATATAGAAATTACTAGTAATTGTAGTAAGTAATTTTTTATATCATCTAGGAAGTTAGCTCCTTGCCATTTAGATGTATGACGTTATAAATAAGTGTGTATAATTGAAACATAATCAGTTGTAATAAACGATAAAATTTGGATGGAATAACCATATAAAAAGAAAAATAAGTTAGAAGTGAGTTAAATTTGAAAACAAAATTAATTACTCTTCTTTCTCTTATTAAATACTAGCCTAACGATCCATGTGTTACATGGGTTGAAAAAATAAAATTATCATAAGATACATTTAAAATGTATTACTCATGAGAATATAAGTCTGTAATGTATAAAATCATGAGAATTAAGAAAATATGTACATAATAAAATTACATAACAAATTCAAATACATAAGAAAAAAACACAAAACATTTACAAATCTTTAAAAACTTCTTTGTATACGACATTTGAGGTTGTACTTGAGATTTCACCATCTCGTCCAATATATAAATGGCATTAATCCATCTTGCCTTGTAACTTTTGACAATGCGACATAAGGTTGTTCTTATGTAAAAATTGGTTGTTTAAAAAACAAACTCTTGATAATATAGAAAAAGATAAACATTAAAAAATAAGGTTAGAAACAAAACTATAAACGCTAGCAACATGGTCAAAAATGATCTTCAATTAAAATTTTCAAATATGTCCTACATCATGTAAGTGTATAACATAAAAAAAACATGATAAATTATAAAGAATACCTGAAACCTTTCACTAAGTTGCGCACCATAATGAAGTATTGTTAAAACAAAAATGTTAATATAGAACAAAGAAATTGATTGTTGATGTATTTTAATAAGAATATAAATCTCAATATATATTACAAAGTGGTATATATTCTATCAATAATGTAGGGTGATTAATTAGGGAAATTATATAGGAAGTACAATATTTTTGAGTTGCGTAAAATTCAAATTTAAAATTAAATATCTATTCTTTTTAAATATGATATTTTGAAGGAATGTATATTTTAGGTTAATTGATAATTGATAGTCATACATTCTAAGTTTGAGATAATGATATTTCAGGAAGGTATTGAATAAATTGATGGTGATTAACTTTTGAGATAATGATATTTTAAGGGAATGTATATTTTAGTTTAATTAATTATTAAATTGTCATACATTATAATTTTGAGATAATGATATTTTAGGATGAATTGATTCAATTGATGGCAAATTAAAGTTATTATAGTATAAATGGAAAGTAATAATCAGTTGTTTATCTGCTTATTAATACAATTGATTTTTGGAAACATATAATAATTAAAATTATAGTAATGAGATTTTTGAATTTGAAATTTCATAGTTATAAGAGCCAAAACAGTTGCATAAGAATTTAACTATTTTTAAAAATGTAAGGGATGTGATTTTCAGAATTTAAAATGTTATAGGCGTAACAAATAAAAATATTATGGCTACAATTTCGTATGGTACTTTTAAAAAAAATTAGTGTAATAACATTAAAGAAAACTCTATATTTATTATTTCAAAACAAAGTATAAGAAATAAAAGGATTTCAACATAATTATTTTCAAGATACATTATTGTAGTTGGGTAAAATGTTAGTATTATGTGAAAGATAAATTCAGATTAGTATATTTAAATAAGTTATGAGAAATATAAGGATTTAAAACTTGATTATTTTTAAATAATATATTGTATCCGGTAAAAATATTTGTGTTTACATATTATATACATTAGTTTATACTAAAAACAAATTGATGTAAATTAATAAGTTCAACCGTTCACTTAATATATTTAGAAAATATTGAATAAAGTAAATAATTTTTATTACAAATTTGATAATTTAGTAGTTTATTTACTTAGATATCATGTACGTTTGTATAAACTCAAACCAAAACCATAAACTTGTTAAAAATATTCACATGCATATTAATTTGTATAAATTATAAAAATATATGCATAGTAATAATAAATTATGAAAGGTCATTATTATTTGTATAAATCAATGTTGTTGGATATATTAATGACAGATTTTAATATTTTGATTGTATAACAATTTTTGAGAATTGATTTTCAATCAAAGTATGCATAAAATGTGTGTTTTAATAGTTGATTTGATTTATTAATTCCGTTTCCATTTAAAAAATCTTTTCATACGTATTTCATTATTAAAATCAATATAAAAATTTATGAATTAGTTTTAAACTGTGATTCTGTTTCCAATTTAAATAAATCTAATTAAACGACATGTGGCCATAGTTTCTTGAGAATGTGCCAAGTGGCAATGTAATGCTTAAAATCTTGCTACGTGTCTTAACCCCTTTCTTTTATTATATATTGAGATTAGATTAACTACTAATAATATTATTTATTTTAGATTAAAATAGTTTTCTAATAATTTAAGAAATAGACCTTTTTTTATTAATGTTATTTTTAAAGAATTTTTTATAAATTAAGAAATTTTTCTAACGTATCAAACTTTCTTTATAATACAAACTAATTTAAAACTGGTGCTTTTAAAGTTAATTAAAATTGAGAGTTATAAAAAGAAAATCATTAAAAAAAATATTTTTTAAAAATAATTTGCTTTGAAACAGCATGCTTATTTATTTATTTTTTAGGAAAAACAAAAAAAGTCTAAAAACAAAATTTTAAAAAGCTGATATCATTTTTATTACTTATAGCTCTTAGTAATACGTAATTTGAATCGTATCTTATTTTAAAATATCGGTTTATAATTATTAAATGTTAGCTCTATTTAATAATTTATTTATAATACACTTGTTACTAAAGTACTTAGTTATATAAATGGCAACATAACGTTAATTATGTATATACAAGACTACAACACAAGTGTTAATTATTTAAGAAAGAATGAACATTCGAAAGGTGATACTTTAATTAATGTACTAAATTATAATAAAAATATTTTTTTAAATGCACTCTAATGCTCATAGAGTGTTGTTAATTATTTATAGGAAAAACTGCATAAATGGTCATCATGGTTTAACCGCTTTAACCACATTGCATGTTTGATTCCCAAATTTTAAAAAATATAATGTTAGTCCAAACGTTTGTATGTATACTTATTATATGTTTGGTTCTTTAACATTAAATTCATTTAGTTTTTATTTGTTTCTATAAAATTTGGACTAACTTTTAAATTTAACTTTAAGGACCAAAAGTGTAACACTCGCATAAAAGTTTGGATTAGTTTTGAAATTTCTAAAATTTAGAAAAGAAACTTGCAATGGCTAAACAAAATTTGGACTAAATTTACAATTTTTAAAATCCGGGGATCAAATGTGTAATCTGGTCAAACCACATAAACTATTTATGTATTTTTATCTTTTTGATATAATGATTGTTTTTGCATAAATAACCTTTTTGTGAGTTAATCGATAAAAATTACTTAAATCTATAGTATGAAAACAAAAATGGAAAGAGAGTTTCTCTTTTGAAAATGTATTTGAAACCAGCTCGGGTTAGATTAACAAAAATCAAGTTGACTGACTTTTCTAGAACTGACTTGAGTGAGAGAAATGATCAGGCCGGTTTAAATCAAGTCTGAAAATAAGTTGAAATCAAGTCAGTTTGGGTTTTATTGGGTTGAAACTGGTCTCATCATATGTGTTTAAGGATCGATAAAACGATAAAATTATAAGTTCTACAACACTTAATCAATTAAAGATAATGATTATAGCGTAATACACGAAATGGTATTCAATATAAAGCACTGTAACATGAGCATGATATACAAAGTAGTAGTTTAGGGTTAGGAAGCCAGTAAGTTAAAAGACGAAAAAAGTTGTTACAAGAGGAGATAAGAGCAATGTTTCACATCAACACAAGTTTTCAAATTCTACAGAGGAGATAAGAGCAATGTTTTAGTGTAATGCATTTGAGTTTAGTGAGACTTTTTGGTCAAATCAAGCTTCTTGTAACATCGGCGATGGCGCACGATGTCAAACATTGAGCATGATGCCCTAGCATCTAGGGCTTTTGGTGTTCTCATGAACCCATATACCTCATGGATCGTCGCATGCGGCTAAAAAGGCTAAGCTGATAAGCATTAAACGTACCAAAGTCAAATCTGACAAAGTATATAAGTCTCGTCCTCAGTTCAAATAGTTGAAGTGAGATACCCAATACTTCATAGAATAAGAAGGTTTTGGATTTCCTACATGTGATGAAATAAAGAGTGACATGATGGGTTGAGGGTTTTTCTCACCCAGGATGGGTTGAGGGTTTTTTCTCACCCAGGATGGGTTGAGGGTTTTTCTCACCTAAAATGAGTTTTCTACTAAGGGTGGTATCAGGAACGTGCCAACCTAGAGCCCTAAGGTTCCGTACTCGAGTATTATAAATGATCGGGTGGGACAGCGACCCATCAATGATCAAAATAGTCATAAAAAATATAAGTTTCACTTAGTTAAGAGAGAAGTCAATGTTGAGGTAGCATAATTGGTATCCACTTTACAAAAGGTTTTGTCATTTAGATGGTAGATTTTGAGTTTAAACTCAAAAATGATATAAATTAGTTCTAAGCAATTTAAGATTAGGAGTAAGATAGATCTTAAAAGTTTGGGGAAGCATCAAACACACTCTCAATGACTTCTTCATTGTAATATTTAATACTTTCTTTAAATATAAATACTATTTTTTTAATGCACGACTACGTTTCCTTTTCGATTCGTATCTTCAACATTCACACTTGTATTGTGCTCTAGAGGTTGGTGATTTTATCTAAACTCTTAACTTGAATAAGTTTATAATAATATGAGTAATGTAATACAAAACCAATGTTAAGTAGAGATTTAGGGAAAAAAAATACACAATGAATTTGTATGTAATACATCCAATACAATCACAAATGATGTGAGAGAGCTGTCAATTTAATTCATCTCATGTATCACGTATTAAATAATATTTATAAGGGTTTATAAAGTTCTCATTATTCAATAACTAATTTTGTTTCTGTGTAAAAAAATTCCTCATAATAACTTAAGAATATTATTAAAAGTTAGATTCATAATAACTTAAAGAATATTATTAGAGCATTCATAGTTGAATTCATAAAAATTAAAAATATGTGAGTGTGTTTGGTATATTATATGAAATGATTTTGAAGTGTTGTGAGTGAAGAAAAAAGAAAATGTTATTACTGATTGGTATATTTGAAAAATCAATATTTGATGCTTATATGGATAAAGATAAAAAATATTCATTATGAATGTTTTTTTAAGGTGGTTGGTGAGTGAAGGAAAGATAAAAAAAGTAACGATAAATGTATAAAAAGTATTATTTAATTGAAAAGTAGAGAGAAAATATAGTGATTTTTAATGTAATTATATAGATAAAGATAAAAAATTCACTGTGAATGCTCTTGGAATATTAAATTCCATTCACTATTCTTCTTACAAACCCCAAAAAGCCTAGAACTAAAACAAAAAATTCTGAAATTAAATATTACTTAATAATTAAATAAAACATATTACTCTATAGCAACAATAACTTTTGTCTTTTTAACCATAGATTCCATTTAATATACTTTTATTAATGCCTTGAATTCTCTTTCAAAAATAGTCAACTCCAGTGTCCAGTTTCGGTTCGGTTTGGGTCAGAGTTCAACTCGGTTCAAACCCTATTTCCTCCCAAACCGGTTAATGTTCATAAAATTATTGGTGTTAAACCGGCGAATCAGGCTAGAGTTGTACTTGTCTACCCAAACTAGTTTCATTTTCTTTCTCGGAACGGATCTGGATCCACTTTCGTATCACCAACCGGTCCAGACATGTACCGCCAGATTCGTAATCTTTGATAATATTGCTTGCTTGAAGTTTATGGCTTTATGCTTATCAGGTTGTTAGTTGTTACTGTTGTAGACTTGTAGTGTTGTATGCTTTTTTGTAGCCCAAAACATGTTCAAATCCGTCAACGTTTGGGCCGTTTTATAAATGGCCCGTCAATAACATTTTTATCAAATATTGGGCCTTTGGGGCTTTGGGAATTGAGTGATCGTTAGGCCTGTTAGAATATTATTGATATGGACGCCTTGTACGGAATCAAATGGTTTCTTTGACATAGAAAAGTTTGAAATCACTTGAACCTACCCAGTTACAATGTTACAATGCTACGCAAGTGAGTCTCGACTTCGAGATTGGATGATCCGGTGGGTACGGACCGGATATGGTGGCCTCCGCGTAGGAACTGGAACCAGCTACGGGTAGGACCCACTTGGTCGGGGTTGTACCCGGGTATTTTGTGCACCTTTAATTGGATTTTCCCCTTAAGGCCTACTTGCCTTTCATCCGTTTGACAGTCTCTAAAAGTTGATGTTTCTATTAATTAGCTAGTGGTGGAAACCCATTCGTTGCGGCAGAGTGTTAGAATTTGTAATTCACAATTTCGATTACTTGTACATTAGTAACACCGCGGGAAAAATTCATGTCGAAACGTTAATAAAAACAAACACGTCGGCAGAAAAGTTGTAAAAGAGAAAAAAAATGTAAGAAAACAAAACCTTGAATCAACTTTGACAACTTGTACTTTTATGCATTGGTGACATGTATACTATCATGCAGAACGAGGTTTTAAATAAAATATATATCAAAATGTAGATAAATATAAGAAAGTCGTAACGGTATATTTGAAATTTTATGAAACATCATATTTGAAAAGTTCCAAAAGAAAAGAAAAGAACTATAAGTCGGACACGTGTCAAAATCTGATCAGAACAAAAAAAAAATTAAAAAAATAAAAAAACAAAAGAAAAAGTATATGGATTAAATGGTAAGTGTACTTAAGGTTTAAGGGGTCATATTGTGGTTTTACCAGGGGGCACATTATAACCTAGGAAAACCAAGCTCAAGAGTCAAGAAGCCTGTACAATATGCTTCATCCACTTGTAATATTCATTTGACAAAGTGAATAATAATAATTATGACATATTAAGTATGAGCATATGTATTTAAGAAACTCAAGAATAAATGTACGTGTTGAAAATAAAACAGGTGATATCTCATGACTTACTATGCTTGTGATGACATTTAAGGGACTAATTTTGATCGTGTTACATATATGACGTTGAAACTATTGAATTTGGGTATTAAATGAGTTATGACATATGTGTAATTTACAATATTAAAAGGGATGTTAATTTCGATTTATTTTTAAATAAATTATATAGGAGTGAGTTACAAATAAGAACAAAACACACTATATTACAATAAGCGTCTAATCATATAGGTTTCAGTGATGATCATGTAATCCATAAGGAACATGCTAAATTAGTATTTAAAATAATGAAGTAGAACAGTGAAATATCAAATTACAAATATGAACAAATGCAAATATGTTCAACTATTGCCCTTGGTGTCCGTTCGTAAATTGCTAATCACACATGTGCACAATTACCTTAATTACCTGCAAGTTTGAGCATAAATCAAGCTACACAATTCTGTTTGGATCCTTTGCGGTTTACGATGGTGGCTTTGTGCCTTTGAACCTAGGGCAGTTGGTTTTTGAAAGGAGGTCATACTTAAGCCGATGGCGTGTGAGCAGGTTTCCATGACAACGGCCTACGGTTCAACCTACGACTGTTCGTTGATTAGGTCTAGCCTTGATGAATAATTTCCGTTTCGATTTTTTATAATTTTTTGACAAATACAGATTTACATATTCATATATCAAATCACTTACAAGTTTAATTTAATCAAATATATTAATATATTACACTTGGTATTCTTTGTAAATATTATGTACATGTGTTCCTTGTATATAAAAAGTAGATATAATAATAATGAATATAATATAAACACTAGCATCTCGACCTAAATGATCATTTTGATTCCTTAAACCAATTGTTAATAAACAAACACTTCTAAAATATGATGTCTTATCTCTAATTATAAGTTAGGTAGTCCTTATTTATTTTTATTAGTAACAATATTTCAATACGTCGGTCTCCGTTTCAAACATCAAGTATGTATAGATAGAATTAAAGAAACATCTTAATTTGTTTATTTTTTTTTAACATCAATAATGAACTCGCCATTAAGAAACCAATGCTAGCAGGGTACTAGCATCAAAACAATTAGTGTATACAACACCAAAATCCAGAAAATCATAAAAGAGAAAAAGCTTCAGTCCCCCAAATCAAAATTAAACTAAGCGTATCCGGTTGGATAATCACGGTGCACAAACGAGTAAATTATATTTAGTCACCTACCCTTCAACAGTTAATAATACCTGACGGCTAAGGTATAGACTCCGACTATCTTATAGGCTAAGGTTTGGCCTTTAGTTGTCTAGTCTATAGAACAAGTTCCTTGGAGGCTAAAGTTTAGTCTTTAGCCGTTGTGTTCTTTTAAGCCGTTAAGGGTATGCGACAAAATATGATTGACTCGCTTTGTAGACCCATTGTACTTGGATGCTACACTTTAGCCGTCGGATAATATTATAGCCATTGGTGGATACGTGAGAAGTCGTTATTGGCCCATTTGGATACTTTTATGCAAAGTGGACAAAAATACTATTTTTTTGAACGACTTTTAATCTACTTTTAAATCCATCTAACCTATTTATTGCAGATTTGAACCCTCGAACTTCAAGATAGAAACTATTTATTACACACCAGTATATCATTAGACCAATCAGAATTGGCAATCGTAGAGTTTAAACTTTAGAGAAAATCCAAGCATCGGGGCTTTTCGATCATAATATCCAAAATATAGAAGCATATGAAATGAGAATCCGATTGTTTAATTAGTTCTGGCAAGTCAAATCTAGTTTAAAATAACTCATGGGGCTCAAATCCGACCGTCAACATATATATAAATAAATAAACAATACAACAACTTGTAGTCATACGATCTAAAGAATCAAACAAGATGACAAATTAGTGGAGTTGTGTTTGAAAATATTGAGTGCGAGTGATGAACAACCAAACTCAACATCTTATGGATGCAGATTCTTTTCTATCTCTCTCTAGCCCTCTAGCCTATATATATATATACATACACATATAATATATATGTTTGTATGTATAATGTATGTATATATATAGAGAGTAGAGAGAGAGTGTGTGTGTAGATTGGAAGATGGTGCAAAGGACGGTATTGAAGATGCAATTATCAAGCGAGAAAGACAGAAAGAAGATCCTAAAATCAGTTTCTGGGCTTCATGGTAATTTCACTTTTTTCTTCATGGTTTATTGTAATTTTTGAAGAATAATTGTTGGTTTGTAACTAAGTGGGTCCCAAGGGGGTTAGTCACTAGCGCGTCCACGTCGGACGGTCCTGGGTAGCCTCTCTCTTCACGAGAACGAACTTGGATAACCTGTTTGAAATTTGACGTGTGTTCTTTCACACGACAAGTCTTATCTTTTTTTTTATTCATCATCAGCGTTATTTTCTCCATCTCCTCTTATTCATGTCAGAAGGATCTCCGACTTCTCTCGTACGTTTGAGCTCAAGAACACCCAAAAAGGGGCTGTTATGGTGCTCTTGAGAGTTGAATTATTTAGCATGAAAATCACACCACTCTAAAAATAAGTTTTGAAAAATTTCACTCAGCAAAATTAAGTTAAATTTAGTAGACCCAAATTACACATATTTTTGCATACAAAAATTGTTGTTGATTCATTCATTTGACTTTTGAGTGAGGAACTACGATACATAGATTTGCATACAAAAAAATGATGTTGAGTTCAAACTGCAATTAAAAATAAAATGAAACACGACACATGCAACGACAACAAAGTACTTTACATACATGAATATTGTGTGTCATTAAATGGTGTATTTAATTACAAAAAAGTTTTGCTTTATCGGTACAAAGGAGAGTGGATCACTCATAGTAATAAAAGAGTTATGGCTTCAAATCTCTAACAAAGAACTTTTGTTTTATAAAAGTGTTGATTATTCTTTGAAGTTTGTAGTTAAACAAATAAATATTCTTTATTTAAGTCGAATAAGTTTTAGTTATTTAAATGACTACACGTGAAGTTATAACTTATAAGATGAATCATGAATGTTAAGGGGATGGGGGCGCACGTCGTAAGGCCACGGCATGTGCCGGTGCTAAAGGCAACACTGCCGCTACCCCCTCTACACCGCATTTTTTTTTCAATTTCTCAGCATGTTAACGCCGTGAACTTTTGTGTGTGTGTGGTGGGGGGGGGGGGGGTGTGTGTGGCATGTGTGACAACGCCATCGCTATCAAATTTGAGTTTGTGGTGCGGTGTGACATAACAAAATATGATTGGGGATGTATGGTGTAATGTGATGTGTATGGTGTGAGCATCGCTCCCACTCTTAGGTGTCTACTCCTTGATGATGGGTGTAGCACTTCGTACTAGAAGCTTGAATTAAATCAAGTCTAAATACACTTGAATCAACTTAAACTTAAATAAATTCTTTTATATATTATATATCTATATTTAAAAACCAATGGAAGGAATAATGATTTATATGTAGTTAAAACAGGATGGTACAATTAATTTATGTACATGTGAATATAACATGGATTGTTATTTCCATAGATAAAAGTAGATAGGTGTTATTTTCTCATATCCCCCTATTCTCAGCCGTCTTTCTTGTATTCAACTTAATATAAACAAGCTTGAGTCTAATCGAATCTACTAGTTATATTATATAAATATAATATTTAACTACGCATAAGAAATATTATATATATTATTAAAGTGATATGTCGGTGGCTACAGTACCACCGACTATTTGTTTTATTTCTTTGAAAAGCATTTATTGATATATATTATGTTTTTGCTTTACAACACAAAAAGCAGCCAACGGAGTTGGTAAATTCACTATTCTTTTACATAGGTGGTCCCCGGATCGAGTCTCTTTTAAGTGTCAACTTTTTTCTTTTCTCAACAATTACACATAAATTAAACTAAAACCAATAGCATACATTGATGTCTCTAAGTCAGTAACAATAATTCGTAGTGTAACATTTGAGTATCTAAAACGACATGTTTAGAAATCTTTTTTAGGGTAAAATTACAAAGTTAAATAAACTAGTATTTACTTTACAAAAATTGGTAGATATGTTTTTTGTTACAATTGTTGGTCGGTATATCATGTACTTTTTTGTATATCTCTAACCAAACTATTATTTTTATAATCGTTAGGATATAAGACGTCGATGTATTCTTATGTTTAAAAATGTTATGATATTTCGACAGTTAAATCATGTTGATGATTTCTTACTCTTTTGTGCTAATATGATTTTCATAGCGTTGCGTGAAAACCCCCGCGGCAACGCGCGGGGGGTTCAATCCTAGTTATAATTATATATGTATAGTTACTATTAATAAATACTCAATAAACATATAACATGCTAGGTATATAGTATGAAGGTGTGTGTATACATATGAATATATACATAGAAATAATTAAGTAAATTATAAATAATAATAAGTCAGAATCAAGATTGTAAAATTAGTCATGTGATAAGCTTTAACTTCAGACAAATGGTATATCAAAGCTTAAAACTAACGTGCTAGCTCGCTTGATTTTGGCCCCATTTGTTAACACATAACACATTTAACTATGATTGAGTTATTTTGAAGTAGTGAAAAAGTTTCGGATAATATAATTTAATGACATGTTATTTCAATTGATTTTAGGTGTAGATAAGATTGAAATAGATCCAGCCAAAGACACGGTCACAGTTACCGGAGTAGCTGATCCTTATGAGATAATTATAAAAGCAAGAAAGGCGATAAAATGTGTGGAAGTGGTGACGATTGGACCCCCACCCGACAAGAAGCCTGAAGATCCGAAGCCCGACCCTAAATTTCCACTCTGTATTCCTAGGCCTCCCATTTGTGATCCTCGTAGACCATTGGCCGTGGTTCATACGACTCAAGAGCCATGTACCATTTGCTCTATTTTGTGAAAATTAATTTCACGTGTAATGTTAATGTTTGTGTAAAATGGATGAATAAGAGTATCTTTAACTCAATCTATCACAAGCTAAAAGTAGTTTCCTTTAGGGCATAATTTAGGGGTGTGCAGATCTTGGGTAGGGTTGAGTAGGATCGAAACGCGACTCGAAAATAACCGAAACCCGATGAAACGCGACGAAACTGTTATATATTTTGGTTGGTTCATGATTCTTAATTCTGTATAAATACGGCCTCGGGTTTGTATTTGGGCCAAAAAAGATTGAGTTGGATTGACCACATCCAAGGTTGAATTTTGACTTTATTGTATACGAATTAATAAGTCTTAGCCCAAAAGTTTCGGCCTTTTCGAGTAGCATCAAGTATCAGCTATTAACGCCAAGCTACCAATTGACATAGCCCACCTTACCAAATTTGACTAAATTATTGTGTTGAATATTATCAAACTAGGTTATAGACCCGTGTATTACACGGGGTTATACAATATAAATTTTATACAACTTCATAATGTGTATTAGTCGGATTTAAATATTATACCCATCCATAGTCCATGTCTTTTAGAGTGATAACAAAAAGAATTACCAAATTATCAACCCAAAAAACCTAATAAGCAAACAAATTTAACAGATGTAAACCAAGTTATATTATTTTTATACCGGTTGACTTTCCGCAGTCATAACAAAATGAATCTCATAATAATAAAAGAAAAATATCCAAACAATACATGCTAAAGTTTTTAAGACTTTAAAAGTAATCTTTTGACAATCACTATTCTAATTAGGTAAATATATTGTAACGAATAGATAGAGTTATCCACTTTAACATGATGCACAAATATAATGTAACTTGATGATGCTATTAACATGATTTAACATGACGATGCAATTAACATGATGTAACATGACGATGCAATTAACATAATGTAACATGATTAGCAATTAACATTAGTGTCAAACAATCAAAATTACACTAAATTTTCTAAAAATCTAATAAGTTGTATATGTTTAGATGTGCATTTATATGCACTAACTAATATACATTTTTTTATCAACATCCAACAAAGCTTTTTGGTTTCAAGTTTTAATAACTATTTTTGATGTTTGGTATAGTATCCGAAATCAATATAAAAAAAAAATAAAAGAACATGTTAATTTTGAAACTATTTGATATATAAAATCACATATTTTATTTATTTCTAAAGCATTCATAAACTATCAGGAAGATACTATGGTATTTTATTATTTTAATGGCTAAAAATAAGTTAATTAGTAGGTATTTAATTGACTTGAAACTTGTATAAAGAATAAATTAGTTATTAATAATAAATCAGTTATAACTGAAACTCTTGTTTACTAACAAAATTTTGTAAAATAATAAAAAAATTATTATTGTTTTTAACATTGAAATTTAACTAAATTACTCACCTCTGATTAAAGATCATCAATCATACAGTTGTTATACTTAAGTTAATGAAAAAGCGATAAATATTTGATCAAACATAACTAATACATAAAATACAATAGGGTGTAATTAAAAAAATAGTGTAAGGTGTAATTAAAAAATTTCTTACTCACAAATTGAAATTTAAAAATAGGTCATAAACACAATCAAAAGATCCAAATAAATAGGTAAGCTGGTAAATAACTTTAGGCGGGAAAACAATAATAAGATTAAAGGAGAGAGTGACATGTGTCCTATAATGTAGTCTTTTATTAGTATTAGATTGACCAAAATAAGACTAATCGCAACGCTTCGTATTTAGGAGTTAACTTTCACCATGGCTTCAATCCTTCATGTGTGCATCATATAAGAAGACTCCATTGTCCACTATGACGGAGCTTGAACACTTCCGTAAGGGGAACATGGACGGAATTAATTTTTTAAGGGGGGCGAACTTGATGTTTATATAACAATTTACACTATCGGGCCAACAATTTACACTACCGGAATAAAATTTGACACAACTGACGAAAAAAGGGGGGGGGGGGCGTGGCCACCCTAGCCCCAATGATCTCCGCCCATGCTCGTCTTGTAACACCCGGCCTCTCAAACCACCAATATTGTCCGCTTTGCCCACGAGGAGCTCATGGATTTGCTTTTGGTTGCTCGGGTGAAAACTTCCCAGGAAGGTCATCCATCCCTAGATTCCTGTCACATGAGCATGCTTAACTGTGGAGTTCTCCTCTCATCCACAGCCAATATGCCCAAAACGCGTTGGTAATATTAGAGAACAGACATAACTTATGAACTAGGAATCTCTCTGTCCACAGCTGATATGAGATTTATGTAGGGCATCACACGTCCACTCCCGTTTGTCCCTAAGTGTGCTGCCTATTTGATTCTTGTAAGCCCTAATTAATAAAAAGATTCATATTTTGAGAATAAATGAGTATGTTTATGAGAAGAATGATATGATATTATTATAGGTAAAATGAGTTTGCGAAAAGATGGGTAACAAACTGATGTGAGAGCTGACTAGGTCGTTTACGAGAAGATCAATTGTGTATATCCTAGGAAAAAAAATACTAGATAAAGCCTTCCAATCATCACATCAAGATCCATGACATAACACATGTCACTTTTACAACATAACATCTATATCTATAAGTAAACTGTTTTGGGAACAATAATTTTAGTTTGATTCTAAGAATATTTCTCTTTAGTATTTAGGATTGATTATCAAACTGTTTTAGTAAGCAAACACTATTGCATCATCTAATCTAAGTAACGTTTACCATTGTTTTAAGAAAACATAATCTACATATGCTGCTAATATCTTTGTTAAATTGAAAAGACCATCATGTGTTTTACACTCACTTGGATATTTTATCGAACAATCGGTAAGCATTTAATCAACACCTAGTTCAATAATTCCTGCTATATTCGGTCCCGGGGTGAGAAGAAAAACTAAATAATCAAATTTTATAATCAACTTTTGTGCTTAGCTCACTTGATAACTGAATTTTTATGGTTTTTTATGGTTATATCACTATATGTTTAATTAACTGAATTAACTCAACCGAACTGACACCAAATCCAAAACCAAAACCAAACCAAGCTTTATACTTAAAAAGTTTTCTATAATAAATATATATAAAAATCTTATGTTTTATTTGATTGAAGATATTATTGAGCTTCTTAATTTTAATTAGAGTTAGTTTCGGCTTTCGTTCTTGAGTTTTACAATTGCCACCACTTGAGTACCAAAGTTTATTTTCTCTCTATTATTGACCTGAGTTTTACAAATCGTTTCTATTTGCATCTTTTTGACTGACCATGTTAACATTTTCTGTTAAATGAGTGTTAAACGACCAAATACCCTTTATTATTATTTTATTTTAACAAAAACAATAACCACTTCATACCCAACGCAACCCCCTGTACATCATATACACAACAACAACATCATCATCATCATCTATGATACTTTCCATCATCATCATCATCAACAATCCAACATCTCTCATGACAACCAACCACCACCGGAAACTAGCCACCATCACATACCACCGGAAGTCATCCACATACCACCATCGAAACCACCAAGTAATAAGATCCATTAGGCAAACGGTTCTTACACAAACCACGGAATCTGAAATCGTAAAAGATGTTGTTTGTATCATGTTAATCCATATGGAACTAGGTTTTTGTGGCGGTTTTAGTTGCAGACGGAGGTGGCAGTGGCGGTGGTGGTGTGTGCCGGCAGTATTGTGTGGTGCGGTGGTGTGTGCCGCCGGCGGTGGTGTGTGGTGGCGGTGGTGTGAGGTGCAGTGGTGTGTGGTGCGGTGCTGTGAGGTGTGGTGGTGTGAGGTGCGGTGGTGTGTGCCGCTGGTAGTGATGTGTGGTGGCGGTGATGTGTGGTGGCGGTGGTGTGTGGTGCGGTGGTGTGAGCCGGCGGTGGTTTGTGGTGCTATGGAGAAAGAAGAAAGAGGAAGAGTGTGAGAGAAAGTAAAAAGTGAGATGGTGATATTCTTTTATAACCTTTAGGGTTATTTTGGTCTTTTTAACACTCAAGGTTTATAATCAAAATAACAAAACTGTTTATAATCGAAGCCGATAATGGCTTGTGAAAATAAAAATTCAAAACATTGGTTATACATTTGGCTTTTCCCTGTAACATAACCAAACTGGTGCTCATCACTACAAGATTATTTGAACTCGGGTTGATCACCAAAGGACACGTGGCTTTATGAGATCAAAGGTGTGTAACATGTTTTTTCTTAAGTGGTTAAGGAGTCTAGTCTTATAAAAATATTAATATAAATTTGAAGTAAGTTTAATAAGTGTGTGGGTTAACTGTTAAAAACACCTTAAATCCAGAAACTTCTAACATTTAATTTATCCCATTAACACCTCAAATGAGTAAGATTATATTAAATAATTTACTTAATAGTATTTTTATCAAATTAATATAAAAAATTATAGTATTATAGTAAAAGTGTTTTCATTCGGATCTAACATATAACACAATGCCAATCAAATATGGTTGAGTTTGGAAATATTGAGAGGGGATGGTGGACTATCCAATGACACTTTTTTGTACCCATTTTGTATTATTATTATTACTAATTTTTATTGTTTATATATAAAGAATGTGCGTATGTGTGTGTGTTTCTGAAGACCAAATGGTGCAAAGGACTGTTTTGAAGGTGCAATTATCAAGCGACAAAAGCAAGAAGAAGATTCTTAGAGCAGTTTCTGGACTCCAGGGTAAATAACCTATTTATGTTATTACTTTAAAGTTTCTCAATTAAATTCCTTTTAATGTTTCTAGTAAAAATATAGTTGTGCAATTTTATAATCCGATTAGAAAATTTTTCATAATGTGTGGTTTTAAATGATAATTAATAGGTGTTGATCAGATTGAGATCGATGGAGCCAAAGGAACATTAACAGTAACAGGAGATGCAGATCCTTACGAGATAATATTACGAACAAAGAAGGCTGGAAAATTTGTTGAAGTGGTGACGGTTGGACCTCCACCGGCACCTCCAAAGAAGCCAGAAGAAAAAAAGCCCGAAGAGAAGAAACCGCCAGAGAAAAAACCCGAAGAGAAGAAGCCACCAGAGAAAAAACCCGAAGAAAAAAAACCGGACCAAAATTATCATATTCATCCTTATGATATGCACTATCCACAAGATTGTGTTATATGCCAACAAATGGCCATGGTTCATATGCACCGGTGGCATGAACCCGGTTCCACTTGTACGGTTATGTAATATTTTCATGAATACTATTATTGATGTAAGAAACTAAAAAAGAATTTTAGATGACATGGCAAAACTTTCACTTTCTCTCTCTCTCTCACTTAAATGAAGATGAAGTTCAAAAATCCCAGAAGCAATCCAAGATCTAGAACCGTGAAAGCACTCACCCACTTATCGTTTGAGACTCAATCACCGTCGATCTAGAACCTCTGAAGCAAACCAAGACTTGAAAGCCCAAAAACCATCGATTGAGAGCAAAAGAAATCAAATCCATTGACAGAGAGGTGTCTGCGGCAATGGAAGTTAAGAACTCCGACATTAGAAGTGTTGGTTTCTTGAGTCTCCAACGGTAGTTATTTGTCAATGGTTTCATGAGAAGAATTTATGGCTGAAGTAGAAGCATGTGGGTTTAGGGCTAGTCGTGATGTTATCCAACTTTGAAGTGGAAGCGAGTGGATTTGGGCTAATGGTGATGTAATCCAGGTGAGACGCCCATTTGTTTGATCATGGAGCTCAAAGAACCTATTTTTTTAATATTTAACACTTCTTTATTTCTTAGCCGGGACAACATCCCTAACACCTCAGGAGAAAACCTAAAACTGTTAAAGGCCTCTCTTTCAAAATCAAGAATCACCGCACTCTCAAAATTAAGAATTATAAATATATTGAATTGGCAAACCTCTTGTTGGTAAGTATAGTATCATTTTGTAATGTAACCCTTGCTTAACTAAAACAGACTCGCAAAAATTCATAATGAAATATCATGACGATTAAATTTCATTCTAGTATATGACACATTACAAATATTCGAATAAGGGTGGGGTGTTAGAAATAACCCGTAATATGTGACCTGCAGATCATTTAAATAAGTTTTACCAAATAACATAATTAGTCTCTAATAGTATGAGGGGGTTATTTGATGGAAATACCCCATAATTATAATTAGGGTTTCCCATTAGATATTATAAATAGAGAAGTAGGAAGATAACAAAAAACACACCAATAACTTATTCTCTCAAGATTATCCATCAATCCCTCTAAACATCATAACGGGAACGAATCTTACGATCATGGCATTATCATCGTCGTCAAAGATCTCTATAACCTCAAGTAAATTTTATCGTTTTTAGTGTTTAGTTTCATATTTGCGGTTGAATCAACATGATTAGGGTTTCATGTTTTCATCTCTATGTTTCAAGATATAATCAACATGGAGCACTACCCTCATATACCGTAAAGTATCCTATGTAGTAATCAATGAGGAAATAACACATCAAATTTACCAAATCCTTTTCCAAGTATCCTAATTACTACTGGAGGCATTATCCTAGTCTCCCCAATTGTTTTTTGTTTCATTTTTAAAATTAAAGTTAATATTTATTATTTTTAAAACTACACCTTCAATAAAAATAAAACATTACATAATTTGAAATTAAAAGAAAAAACTAAAACTACTCCCATCTTCTCTTGAACTAGAACCAGCTCCTCTTATATTAGAACCACCTCCTCGCGATTTAACGTTTTTTTTATTGCACCAACTTTTGATTTATTTGGATTTCAAAAACAGTATTGCATTTGTCAAGTGGCATTAACCCTTGGTTAAATAAGTAAATAATGTTGGTACGTGTTCTTCTTATAAAACTCAACTGTAAAAATATATTTTTCGGGCTCAACAACAAGAAGTTATACAGTTTAGTTTTTCTTTTTGTCGATCTTTCTAACCACACATTATACTTTTAATATTATTTCATACTTCGTGTTTGTCAATGAAACACATTGTAATCTCAATTAGTAACAATTTTTATAAACATAGAAAAAGTTCTATTTATACTTATAAGCTTCTAGCCGAAGAGTACAAATGGAACTGCGTAAAGATTGTAAGTTTCAAGTCCGAACATGTACAAAAGTGTGAGTAAATATTGTTAAAAGAAGATTTACTAAGTTTCTTATTGTATTATACATTTGTAACTTATTAAAGCTTTACGACGACTTGATTAACTAAAAGCTACATAAAGTATACAGAAGAAAAGATTTCCAAATAGATAACTACGTAATTAAGAAGACTCGACAAGGGAAGGGTAGCCGGCCCATTTGACTGATCAAATGTTTAGAAATCATATATATAATCTATTCAATTTCTGTTTTAGATGCGTAGGTAGGTTATTAGACAGTTTTATATAAACATAAATATTCTTTTATTTCAATTTCAAAATTAAGTGGTCCAGGAGATGAAAAGGTTGTTTGTTTGTTAACCGGTAAAAGAACTAATGGCTCATGTTTTTATGGGTTAATTTGTGGTCTAATGACATTAAAATTGCTTTTACAAATGCATTTTGAGTTTGAATTTCGTAAGTGTTAGTTTAGATGGTATTTAGGAGTTAAAAATTGTTGTTAAAAACTAATATAATAAGTTAAATTGAATCACAAAAATTAGATATAAATGTCTTTTTCTTAATTATTTAGAATAGTTGATAATCTAGTTATAAACTTTTCTTTACCAAGCTGATAAAACCTAACACCTAACCCGTACCATTTACACATTGTCTATGATTTCAAGTTTTAAACTTGAGACCTTCTTACTAAAAGACTTGTGCCCCTATCATTTAAATTAGCCCACAATGACACTTATAAGCTGCTAATACGTAAAGATCGGTAGGGGTTCCCACAAACCAAATGAGCGTGAATGGGGTATATATAATAAAATTTTGAGAGTCGTTGGGTAGTGAGGTGGTTGTATGAATTTAAATGATGAGACTTTGAGGGTTTATCTTTTATATATTTTGTTGAATAAATATATTGAATTTCCTGGTTAATTTGATGGCAACGAGGATTAGGAGGAAAAGGGTACTAAGTTCAAATTTTGTAGGGTATCAATCCAGCTTAATTGATTAGATAATTCCCAAGATTTATATATGTGTTTAATAAATAAAAAATTGATTGAGGATTTACATCTATGTAAATCACGATTGGATGGAAAATTTGGTTTGGGATTCCAAATTTATTTTATCTACCATAAGTTTAGTGTTATTGTTTGAATATGATTTTTATATAATATATACTACTTTGGTATATATTGGATTTAAATTAAATAATTGAATTAGATGGGTTTTGATGGATTGGGCTTAATCCAGTGTTCTCGAAATAATGGGTTGAACCCAAATGAACCTAGCCCAACACGTATTCTAAGCCCTTATTAAGTCCTAACCCATTACCCAACATCTCATTATGTCATCCAACTAAACGGCAGTAAATATTTTAAACAACAATTGTATATATACTTAAAAAGCAAGGTCGGTGGTCAATGGGATTGTGCCACCGACTTTGGTTTTAATATATTAGCTTTCTTTTGTCTTTAATAACAATTGTTGTCCTAGAACACTTGGTAAGTGGGAAGGATTCTAAAGTCTTGGTCCATGGTTCGACCCTTTGGGTTGATAGTTTTTTAAAGTGTATCTGTTTACGTTTTTATTTGTCTTCCCCTCCTACTTTTGATCTTTACATTTTCAACCCCTGGTATTTTTTAAAAACTTTGTAAAATGTCACTTTTATCTCCTTAAGTTTCTAAAGATTTGAGTTTACCCCTATGCAATATAAATTCAAGTCCGTTTACGTTTAGACATAATTAGAAACGACTCGGGTTAAATATAAATGTTTTCAAACTTAACCCTATACACTTTAAGACTATCTACGTTCGACATGCGCCTATATTTTGACGTAAATTTTGTTCAGAATAAGTTGGGTCAAATATAAAACGTTTTAGTGCTTCTTTTTATGTACGCTTTGAGTTGACCTACGCTTAAACATTGGTATGTTTGGAAACGCGTCGGGTCAATACAATATTTAATTCATTTACTATACATTTGGACGTAAAGTTAGTTCGAAAAAGGTCGTAGCGATTGTTAGTCTATGTTTCGACATTAATTTACTTTGAAAACGAGTCAGGTTAAATATTAAGCGTTTTTGTTCAACGGTATAATTCGAGTTACTCTACATATTGACGTAAAATTAGTCATTGTAGTCTATACTTTATCACGTCAAGTACAATGCCGCGGCAACGCGCGGCGGGCAATAAACCTAGTTTAACTTTAAAATCAAGGTTGTCACATTAAACACCCGATACATTATTATTTATTGAAAGTATACAAGTGTGGAATGAATCAAATGATGATTATATTTGTATTTAGAATGATTCATTGGATTATGAGCATGCATATTGTGAAAGAGATTTAAATCGTAAGGGGTAGAGAAAGTGTTTAATGAGGTTGCAAGCCTCATAGCATAAAAATGGAGATTAAATACGAGATCCTTAACTCTCGAATAACATATTTGCATAGGTAAATGGTTGAGATGAATCAAGGTGTGTGAAACACCGTGTGTAATGTATGATAATTTTAACGGTCTATACAAAAAGTAATATATAAACTAAGACTGTAACATAATTGATTGGTATTTATTTCATACATAGTGGTACCTAAACTCTAACAAATATGTTGAAATATTTGGATGTTAGTGTGTTACACATCATAGTCACTAGTCAGCCATCAAAGAGCTCAACATTCATAATTCAACAAGTATAGTTTGAACAAATGTTTTTCATTCAACCTTAATATAATTGTAATATCTTTTTCATACGGACATCCGTTGAATTATTAGCAATGTAGGGTATGTGAATGTAAAATTGTATATAGCAAATGCAAATTGACGTAAACGGAATTTTGATTCCTAGAACTACTTATTAATAAACAAAGACTTCTACTCTTCTAGAATATATGTGTGTGTATATATTAAAATATGAATTGTTAAATGACTAATTCTGATAAGTGAGCTGGTAGGTTTTTATGTATTGACCATGTACAACTCTACTTTAGTTTATTTGTTTCGTTACTTGGGTTTTTAGCCTAGGGTAATAGTCAAAAACTCTTTAAAGAAGATCATTGTTTAAATCCAGACAAATTATTGTGTTAGGATTTTATGTATTTTACGAGTAGTAGTAGATAGTTGTCTGAATCATCATGAAAAAAATTGACTTCGCTTTTAATAAGTCAAAATTGATTAGTTCCTGAAAATTGAAACCAGAGGGTTTAAAATAAATCAAAGGTTATAGGTTTAAATCTTGTAAAGTAAAAGTATTGTGATTTTATCATTAGAGTAGGTGTATTGTAAAGAATACATGTTCAACGGTCAAGAAATAACTAATTTATAGAAAAATTACTAAAATGAACAATATTGATCATATTTTTCCAACATGAACATATAAGCATGTATGTTCAATAAATAACATGTATGTTCAATGAACTTGTAAGGTAAATTAGCCTTGAGCTTATCGGCTTAGCTTGTATGTCTTGAGACGTCATTTAATTAAGCCTTTAGTCGCTTAGCTCACAAGTCTAAAATGCCCGGGGTTCTTAAATGTACAAATTTGATTGAGTAATGATATTAATACACCTATTTTGTACCTTTTATAATGTCAAGATTTCACCTAATACGCTTATTATTGTTGTTGTTATTTCGTTTAACAAAAACTTTGCAACCAAGAAAAATGGATAATTGCGTTCTTGAAAAATATTTTATTTTAATAACTTGTCACTTATACCTTTTTCCCACAGCTTCACTTGTATTCTTTCAAAATTCTTTTTACTATTTATGAATTTTATTAACTTTCTACACTTTTTTTTATTCTTGTACTCAATATTCTCATAGGTTTTGTTAGATACATTGTTTGTGTCTCTCTTTAAATTACATTTCTCGATGTTTATTTTCACAACGCTATACTTTAGTATTTATAGATCGTGATAATTTACTTTTAAAGTGGTATTCTTGTTCCATAACGTTTATTTCACACAATGTCATGAATTCTTAAATTTCAAATGTACCACTCCAACATGTTTATTTTCATCCCCTTTTAATATCCCGCGGTAAAACACGGGTGATTAAATATAGTTCATTTCAAAAAAAAACTTTTGGTCAACTTCTATATTTTAGTAATTTAATTTCTTTATATAAATCAATAGTCAAATTCAACTGTGACCTTTATATAAAATAGTAAACCACCACAGGAATTTGCTATGATCTTGACAATCAAACAAGGTGACAAATTAATGAAGTTTTTTTACTTTCAATACACACGCTTAATTTCATATATATACACACATATGCATGTTTGCATATGTGTGCATGTGTGTATTGAGGGAGAAGAGAATAAGAAAGAACAAATGGCGCAAAAAACGGTACTCAAAGTGCGGTTAACAAACGAGAAATGCAGGAAGAAGATATTGAAATCAGTTTCCGGACTTTATGGTAATTAATTTCAGTCTTTTTGTATTATATATACTGAAAATAATAATCAAATAATAAATAAGCTGAGTTAGATTAAACTTGAGTTTGAAAAATTAGTCACCAGCAAAACTTCAGGTTTAGACTTATAGCATTACAACTCGATATAAGTCAAGCTACAACTCTCTGAGCTCGGGCTTGATCGACTTGATTTGTTTACGCTCTTCGTTATCAATACGTGATAAGTTTCTGATAATATAATTTCATGTTTGTTATTTTAGGCGTGGTTCAGATAGAAATCGATGCAGGCAATGACACGTTAACAGTTACAGGAGACACTGATCCTTACGAGATAATCAAAAAAGTAAGAAAAGTCGTAAAATGTGTTGAAGTGGTGACGATTGGACCTCCTCCTACAGGAGAGACGGAGCCGACGGTTGAACCACCCGCACGGACCGAACCGTGTATCCAACCCTATATTCATATGCCTCCTAGTTGTGTTGCTTATAACCAGTGGCCAACTGTGGTTCATGTGGCTCCAGAGCCATGTAATAATTGTCCCCTTATGTGATAATTTCATATAAACAATTATGTATTAATATTCATGTTTGTGTAAAATGGAAAATAAGATATTACAATTTGATTTTTGGTCTTTGTTACATTCTCGATCCATCACCCTAAACAAGAGTATAAGTGCACAAATCATTAGTTTCTAGCCTAAACCAGTTCGGGTTCAATCAAACCTCGTGAACATTTATTTTGGCTTAAAATAGTTCGGTTTGAAACTAGTATTTGATGAGAAAATTATTGGTTTGATTTTTGATCATGTTCTATTTGGTTTGGCTCATTTTTAACTAGTTTAAGCAATAAGGGTTACAAAGTCAATTTCAACCCTACGGTTCATGTCGGGTTAGGTCAAATTAAACCATTTTTTGTTTGGGTTAAAGCATTATTACTGGGAATAATTTCATATATATCCATACAAACTTACAAAATATCAAATGTATTTAAACTAAAATTTTAATATCATATATATCCTTACAAAACATCATAGATATCATATATATCCCTACAAAACCAATCAAAATATATATATATATATATATATATATATATATATATATATATATATATATATATTCAAAACAACTTCTAAATATCATATATATAAATAAAATAACCAAACATCATATATTTATATTATCATATTTCATAAAAAGAGTATAAAATATAACCAATTTACTTTTAATTTTCTTAAGACTTTATTTTTACACATTTTAAACCCATCTTTCTACTTCAATTTTATCGTCTTTTTTTATTTTTTTTCTCAGTTTTGATAAAAAGTTTTTATAAAACGCTTTTCAATGGATTCTACTTTAAGTAGTAATTTTATTGAGTTATATTAAAATAAAATTACCAATTTAACTGCTTTTCTAGTTGACTTGATATCTAATTGTATAACAATTTTAAAATACTCATAATAAATAATATATCTGTCAAATTGCACCAACTGAATAAATTATTTAGCTTGAAAAATAGCCTTATCATCACACTCTAGAACTCGAGTATCCCTTTTAAGGAGGTTAACGAACATTGCAACTTTTATAAACAAATCTAACCTACAATAATATGACCAATATAAATAAAACTTTATTGTTAACATGTATAAAAAGATAATGCAATCGAGACAATCAGGAAAATAGTAAAGAAACACGTTATAAGAGTTCGTAAAAATCACTATAAAATTAGTAAGAGATGTAGAAAATGCTTAAAAATCAAGTCAACTATAAAATCAATGGAAGTTTTGTTGTAAAAAGACAAAAACACAAAATCCATATAAAGATGAGATAAAAAAATTATATATGAACATTTAAAGTTTTAATAAAAACAAAGAAAAAAGGTTGTATTACGATTGTTTATACGAAATATGTGAAATGGATACATATGATTATTTGATGATATTTTAAAAGGAAAAATATGATATTTGGTATGTTTTATATTGACATATATAATATTTAAAATTTTGTTTAGATATATACGATATTTGACTAGTTTTGTAAGGACATATATGAAATTAATATTACTCGGGTATCTCAGAAACCATGTTAAAGCGTAAGAAATTACAAATTGTTTTATTAACTTCAAAATGCTACATGGATGACGTTACAAAAGGTCTATTTGTGACACCCTACACATATCCCACATCGGTCGTGGACAGGAGAGATTACTAGTTCATAAGGAATGTCTGGCTCCTAGTTCATAAGGAATGTCTAGCCTCTAATATCATCAACGTGTTTTTGGGCGTATTGGTTGTGGATGAGAGGAGAACTCCACAGTTAAGTGTGCTCAGGTGGTAGCAATCCAGGGATGAGTGACCTCCCTGGGAAGTTTTTTACCCGAGTAGCTAAAAGCAAATCCGTGAGCTCCTTGTGGGCAAAGCGGACAATATTGGTGGTATGAGGGTCGGGTGTTACAGAATGGGTCAGAGGCACTCCTGTGCCGTTTGGGATATGGGACATACCTCACTAAGGATGGTGACTTCTTGGGCTCATTGAGGACGATGAGTTCAAGGGGGGGGGGGGTGATTGTGACACCTTACACATATCCCATATCAGTCGTGAACAAGAGAGATTCCTGGTTCATAAAAAATGTCTGGCATCTAATATTATCAACGCGTTTTGGGCGTATTGACTGTGGATGAGAGGAAAACTCCACAGTTAGCGTGCTCAGGTGGCAGCAATCCAGGGATGGGTGACCTCCCTGGGAAGTTTTCACCCGAGTAACCAAAAGCAAATCCGTGAGCTCCGCGTGGGCAAAGTGGACAATATTGGTAGTATGAGGGGCCGGGTGTTACACTACTAAACGATATTACATACTTTAGGGGTGTTGATCGGGTTAGTTAATCGGGTTTCGGGATAATTGGTTCGAGTTATTCAGGTTTTTAGCGTTGAAAGTCTACCAGGAACCCCGACCCTAATAACATTCGGTTTACTCGATTTCGGGTTATTCGGGTAACGGGTTGTTCGGGTCGGTTTCAGGTATTAAGCAATAGACTTAATTTAGTAGATTTTAGTGAGTTTTTTTAAATCTTATAAAATTAGTGGACTTAAATTAGTTTTACTTCTATAAATTATAGAATGTGCTTAAATATATAATTGTATACAAAAAATTTGATTATTTGGACAATCTAAACAAGTGTATACATACAACTTACTTAATTATAATGTGGGTTGATCAGGTTATTCGGATTTCGAGTTAACCGGTTTGAGTTATTCGGGTTTTTAAGGTTTGAAAATCTATCCGTAACCCGACCCGAATAAGAATCGGATTAATCGGTTTTCGAGTTGTTCGGGTAACGGGTTGTTCCGGTCGGGTCTCTTTTGGTACGGGTGAGATCAGGTCGGGCTGGTTAATCGGAGACGGATAAAATCATAGATAGACTGTGGTTGTTTTTAAAATTACTTAAAACGATTAAAAAGAAGTATAAAAACTTCGTTTAAACCTAAAAGATGATCTATTCATTGAAATTTATTTTATAGTTTGTGTATTTGTTTTTAAAAACGACAGCAAGTCAAAGTCTAACAAGCCTTATGCACTGATTTTCAAATTCATCGTAAAGTAAGTCGAGTATAAGAGTGGGCAAATTTTTAACAAAATGGTCTTAACTCTTAATGTTAGTGCATGATGTCCAGTTAATATTTTTGGGCCTGTTTAAAGTGATTAATATAGGTCTTAACTCTTAAGTCTTAACCAAGTGGATCCAAGCCAATATCTTTTGTTGGTTAAAGTTTAAACCAACCTCTCAGCAACTTAGCCAATAGCTTTGAATAAATAAAGTAATAGTAACATTATACTATATATTAATTAGTAACTTTGAGAGCTACACTAAACATTTGGCTCTTCAACTTAACCATTTAACTTATTATTTTTGTAAAGTAGCCCCTGATCATGTGGAGAATAAGATAATTAAGAGATATCATAACAAGGATCACTTTTTATTGTACTTTTTTTTTGAATCTTACCATTTGCAAATATATCATAATAATAATAATAGCTTTTTTTTTTCATTTGATCTAAATTATGCATTTAAAACCAAGATGAATGTTACAATAGATTTTGTAATTTTTCAAGTTTATCCATCTAGGTTTTAGTTTTTGTTATATGATCACCCATAAGATTTTTAGTGTTAGGGATATAACTTTTTTCAAAAAGAAGTCGTATTCAAAATTGAGTGTTTTTTGTATCGTAGGCTGTAGCGGTGCAATTACTGTTGTGTTACTGCGATTAACCCGACGAACCGAGCTGATTATGAGTGAACATCATCGTTTCCGGTATAGGTATTATCGGAACCGGTATTGGTATTCGCTTTAGAGGTTTCTAATGAGTCGAGCCGAAAAGGAACCAAACTCCCGCGCGCGTAACGCGGGAGAACACACTAGTTATAAAAAAAACAAGTAATTAAGTTATGCAAGTAGAGAGGAAAGTTCAAATAAAAACTTTATTTTTCATATAAAGTATACCAAGTTATTAAACAATAAGGAACACAAGTATGTGAAATTATCACGCAAATAAGTTAATTTTGCATGATAATTTCAACTCTAAGTGATAATTTCACGCAATGTAAGTTGCTCAAAAATTTCAAACTCACTTTATACATTTGTATGAAAATGCCCTTTGTATTAGAGCATTCACATCAGGTTCTTCACTTTATCCTTATAATTGTTTAAAAATAATTATTTTTTATGTCCTGTTAAATTAAATTATATTTTTATACATTGATCATTACAATTTCTTTCTCTTTTACTCACAATCACTTTTCAAAAATATCAAAAAAATTATAGCGGTGAACAGTGTATACCAAATATACAGATAAATCGTAACATTTTCTATTTTTTTCACTAACAACAATTTCATATAACATAAGAATAACACTCACAAAAATATTTAAAAAAAGAAAAAAAAAACTTTATGAATGCTCTTATAGACTTGCTCTGTAAGCATATACAACGTATTGTAATTATAGTATGCATTACTAATTTAATAAGTTCTTAAACTTGACAATTGACTTTGTAATGAGACACAACTGATTTAATCATTTAATTTACATGCATCTACAAACATAAACAACGCAACCGAATTTATTATACTTTTTAATTTTTTTTTATTTAAAATAAATAAGTCTTACATTATATATTTCTTTTTATATTACCCAATAATTTAACACCAACCGAAATGAATAGTGATTTTATACATATGAGCCAATGGTTTTCTTATCAAGGGTGAGGATGGTTTATGTTTCTTGGCATATACGTGCATCAGTACCTTTCATGAAGAGAGAAAGAAGGAATGCGATGAAGATCACGGTAGAGAGAGTGTGTGTTCCCGAGAGGAAGGTGGTGGCCGCCGCCTCGACCATCACCGTCGATTACCACCATCTTTGCCGGGGAACCATTTCCGCAACTTGATAGATATTGATTGCATCCAATCCTCGCAACTTGCTATAGAGCATTCACACTATTTTTCTCATCTTCATCCTTATCCTTATCATCTTATTTACATTAAAAACACTAGTTTTTTACTCTCTCTTTCAATTAAATAATAATTTCTTATATCTTTATCATTACATTTTCTCTCTCATCCACTCACAACCATTTTTAAAAATATTAACAAATTTATGAGGGTTGTACCGTGTTTCCCCAAATATAAGATATCACGGTACAATCCCAATAAATTTTTTCTCTACTTTACTCACAACCATACTTCATAATATGAACACACTCACATAAAAATGAAGAAATTACGGTGAATGCTTTTAGTACAAATATATAATATGGTTAGAACATAAATAAAAACTGTTGTTAGAAAAGGGGGACGGTTACTATACAAAGTTTTTTTTTCGTGCGAAGCGTACAAAGTTTAGGGATGGAACTATCACGCAAGAACAACATTAATCACGCAAGAACAAAATGATAATTACGCAAGACAAATTACACTCGCATGAAATTATCATGCAAAGATGAAATTATCACGCAAAAATACCTTATTGCGTCATAATTCCATCTCTGCGTGATTAATTGTTACACTTGCGTTATAATTCCACCCGTAACCTTTATTCTTGCGTGATAACTTCGCACGCTTCGCACGAAAAAAACACTTTGTACTGTAATTTTTCTTGTTAGAAAAGATTGATCGGATGCTTAAAATGAATGCGCATTAAAACATTTTGACTTTGATCAAAGAATCTAGCCGTGTAAACAATTTGACTTTGATCAAGGAATCTAACAATTTGATTATGAGACCTAGCTGATTTATTTAAGATTATTGGTAACAAAAAACTTATTAATTGTCTAACCTTAAATGCTTTCTCTCCAAGCAAAAAAACTTGGTCACCACGTATTTCCGTGGTCAAAGTCTTTTCACCCTCCCATGATACATGTTCAATATTAAATCAAACTTCTTCTTTTTTTATTCTTTTTCTATTTGTCAAGTGGCAATGTTTGGGTGTTTTCTATAATATTCGACGACAAAAGTAAAGATAGTTTTCTTTCGGTTCAACAACGAGATTTTAGAAGTTTTAGTGTTTTTTTTTTCTAAGCACGTATTATATTTTTACTAACATTACATATTTCGTATTTGTCATTTAAACACATTCTAACTTTAATTTAATTATTTCTATAAACATACAAAGTTATATATATAATTATAAGGTTCTAGTCGAGGAGTACATATCAAAGGTACACTCAACAAGACTGGAAGTTCCAAGTCCTAACAAATACGAAAGTGTGAGTTATTATTGCTAAAAACTTATGTACTAATTTATTATTGTATTATACATTATAATTTTATAAAGTCTTACTACGACCTGATTAATTAAAAGCTATATCAAATATACAAAAGGAAAAAAATACAAATGAAAAATTGCTTAAAAAAGAAGACTCCAAGAAGAAAAGACATCCCATGTGACAAGTAAATATCGTATCTATTCAAGTTGTGTTATAAGGGTAAGTAACCTGTAATTAGAATATTAGACATGTAGGTTTATATAAACAAAAGTCTGTTTATTTAATTTCTAAAAAAGTGGTCCACAAAACAAAAACGTAATATACTAAGTTACTAACTGTAGATCACAAAAGAAGTAATATTATAATTTTCTTTAACAAAACATTTTAACGATAACGTGTGTTTCCTCTTTTAACGGTCGAAAGTTTGAATTTAACATGATCCAAATACATGTGATGTGGTTATAATAAGAAACTAATATTAATCACAAAAATTTCAGATTCAAAATTTTCTTTGATTCGGTCTGTTAATTTCTATAAGGGGGTTCAGGAGAAATTTCTACGCCAGCACACACCCGATTTGAAAAGGTCAACAAAGTCAACCCACCCCCACACTATAAAACCCACATCATTTCTACAACAAAAACAAGTCCTTCATCCCCATTTCCACACCAATTCCCCCAAACTCATTTGTTTCTTTTTCACTTGAGTTATACGTTAGCGTCACATTAGATTTTTTTTATTGTTTTGGGTGCCTAAATATCTTCATCTTTTCACACGTCGTTTCCACGATAAATCATAAACTCATAACCTTCACTTTAACAATGTCGTACGAATCCAAAATCGCCACCGCAAAAACAATCGTCTCCACCGTCGGATCCATCGCTGC